>JAULJL010000003.1:37323800-39723800 GCA_030761205.1 Fremontodendron californicum | reverse complement strand
TTTTTGAAACGCCACATTAGAACGTCCAAAAGTCATTTTGCAGGGTCACTTAGTGGCTTTTCGTAGTATCAAACGCCGTTAAACATATTTGTTTAGCGGAGTTTGTGGGAGTGCGGCGTTTATGTTCTTCAAACGCTGCTATTTTTTGCTAGAATTAGAGGCGTTTAATTCTTGAAACGCCGCTAAATATGCAGAATATTTTTTTTATTGCCATTTATTTTGTTTAAAAAGTTATATTTATCAATAATACCTGTATTACTATTTACAGAACTGTCCAATAATACACAAACGTCACAAATTATTAAAAAAAACAATATAAATATATATTTAATATAAAATATCAACCGTACAAGGAATGTATTACTTAACACATCAAATCCACTTACAACTTAAAAAAATTACAAGTTACAAATGCTAAAAGTTGGAGGACAGCTGTAAGAAAAACGTTTTTTCGCATCAAGTTGTTCTAATGAGCTCTGTTAAAAAAAGTTAAAATACGTAATTAATATATAAGATATTAAGTTATAAAAGTAAGATATTAACAACGAAGATATTATATTACCTGAGATGAAGGATTTTGTGAAGTCGTTGAGCCTTCTGAAAACTTCTACTACACTAAAGTCATCAACGACTGAAACTGTGTCTGCAGCTCCTGATATTGTCGTTCATGTTCTTCTTTCTCAGCTTGTCTCTCTGCTTCCTTCTCCTCAAAACGTTTATTCATATTTTGCATTTATTCTCTCAGTATCTGAACTTCATATACATTGGAGTTTTGTGAAGAAGAAGCAGTAAACCGCTGAGAACCAATGTCGTAGTAGCTTTAGTGTCGGACCCATTCCGAGACCTCGAACCCGTCCATGTCGTTCTTTCCCAGCTACTTCAATGAATACTTGATTCTCGACCTCTTGCATATTCATTGATGAGCCATCCGATGCTCCGGCTTGATACTCAGCAATTTTATCTCGAGCTTTCTCCTATAAAACAATAAAATTAATAATATTTTGTGTAATATAGTTTTAAATAAATACAAGTTTGAACAAAATATACCATAATTTCCCGAGTTTCGATGTTCAAAGAGGATCCATCCTTTTTGGTATGAGTTAACTGAAACAGTTCAACTCGTCCTATTTTTCCCCCGCTCAAGTTCCTAAAAAATAGTAATAACTAATACTAAATTAAAACAATTGAGAACAAATAATTATCTGATAATACGGGGATTATGACAACTTAAAATCTTACGGACTGTTTGATAATTTTGTCATATTATGGGATCAAATGTACTTAACACTAATATAATAATATATTATGAATGAAAACTTACTTTTAAATTTAGTTTTTTTGGCAAAGCTTTTTGAACCGCTGATGTGACTATATTTTTGTTGCTGTCTACTGGTTACCCCTACCTTTTCTGGTTCTTGTACATTGGACAAAGCACGTTATTAATGTATACATATTCCATACAATTGTATGATATCAAGTACTATAAGTAAATGACCAACATAAATTATAAATGATACCTCTCATTTTTTTGAATACCAGAATCTAACCAGTCTCTCATACTGTCATATAATCACACCACGCGGTATGGTTCGTATTAAGACATTAGGATCAGTATTTCGGTCGATGGCTGTGCCCTTCGAATGTTGATCGCTGACAATGGGGGAGGGGTGGACGAGAGAGAGAGTTAGGTTTTTAATTTAGGGAAACAGAGGAAGGGGAGGTCTGAACATGAAGATACTTGATATAAGACATTAGCGGCATTTGTATATACAAACGCCGTCATATTTTCAAGGCAAATGCTGTGTTTTGCCTTGGTGCTTTAATGAATGACTAGCGGCGATTAGCATATAAACGCCGCTATTTAATTCCTTATAGCGGCGTTTATTAGGGGTGAGCATTAATCGGTTTGAATCGATTTAACTGACCGAATCGATCAAATTTTGTTAATTCGATTCGGTTTATTCGATTTTGAATTTAGTCGGTTATGAAAATCGATTTAGTCGGTTAGTTCGGTTAGTTCGATCAGTTGTCGGTTTTTAAAATTGATAACCGAATAGACCGAACTAACTGACCCTTTTAATTTAAATTTAAATATAAGATAAATTAAATAGATTTATATAATAATTTAAATTTATATATAATATAATATATAATTTATATTATATTATATAATAATATATAATAAATAAATTATTTTTTAAATAGTTAAAATCGATTAAACCGACCGAACTGACCGACTTAAGTCGATTTCGATTTTTTCGGTTTTAGAATTTTTGTCGGTCGGTTTTATAAGTATAATCGATTTAATCGATCTTCTGAATTTTGAAACCGAACCAACCGAATGCTCACCCCTAGCGTTTATTACTTAAAAACGCTGCTAAATAAATTAATGGCGGCGTTTGGGTCACAAACGCCGTTCTTTATTAAAAAAAAGGGTACTCAGCGGTGTTTTTATGCCATTGTAACTCTAAATTGCTGTAGTGATTTTACACTATTATAAGTGGATCATTATTTTATATATATATATATATTCAAAGAGAAAGAGAGTTCAAACATTTGAATTTATTTATTTTATATATAAGAAAAAGGGTTCGTAAAGAGATGAAATATCATTCATTGTTAACCTTGATTTAATCTTTACGAAGAATACTCCGAAAGTAAAATTTTAAATGGACCAAATTAATATGAAAGATTATATGTTTTAAGATCGTTTGAAAAAAAAAAAAATTAAACAAAACTTAAAAATTAAATCCAAATAAAACTTATAAGTAACTACAATCTTTTTTAACCAAAGTGTCCTTTTTTTAGCATAACATCTTACACGATTGCAATATAATTCTATTTAAATATTAGGTGAATCCTACCTTTATGAATGATAAACTAGGTAAGCTCCCTTATTCTTAGTGGACAAGTCAAATGGTAAAGTTCCTTAAAAATAATTTTAAAATAAAAGGAAGTAAAAAAAAAAAAAAATTACTACAAGGAGTAAATATAACATTATTTATAAACATTAATGCAAAATGGAGGTACGCAATTAATCATGGTGGCTGAAGTAACTCATGCTGACGTATGCAAATTAATGTCAGTTGATTCAGTGGATATTGTTATTTATAATAAAAATATTATATTAAATATAAAAATTGATAATTTTATTCATCATTTTTAATACATTAAATAAAAATATTACTATATATAGTAATTTTAAAAAGTACTTTTAGAGACTAAAATCCATTCTAAATTTACTTGTTGTCTCCGACCAAAACCATTAAAATTTTTGCTATGCTTAGGTGTGCCTACTTCATCCCCGGTTGTGCCAATAATATGGTGAAATGACAATCATTCAACTTCCCCACCCCCTCCCATAATAATGATAAACTTCGATCCGTTTTATAAATTTTGCATCGATTTATTTTAAATGAGATTTTTTTTTATATAAATGGAGACGAAATAGAACGAGATAATTTTGATAAATACTTGTTCCTCCTCATCTTTTAAAATTACTATTTTACTTTTAAAATATTTTATATATTCTTTTTGTATTTTTAGTATATATACTAAAATTATGTTTATGAATAAATTATAATATATTTTTTTGTAATATTAAATTAAAAATAATTAGTAAAAAAATGGAATGAAATATCGTGAAACTGTTATAAATGTAATCGATATCCATGAAAACAGATATTTTCAACGTCCATGCAAAAATAGAATGAAGGTAGATAAGATAAATTCCATCCCCGTCCCTCTCTATTACTATCTCTACATTCACTCACTCATTTTCTTGATTTTCAGATTCTCTCCAAACGTAATTCGTATATTTATATTACATTCATATTATTTTTTATATAATAATTATATTTAAAATATTATATATTTATATAAATTTTAATATATTTATATTCTCGTATCATATTATATTCTAATTATTATTTTTTTCGTATTATAAAATTATTATAATATCAAAGTCTTGCATTATACTGAAAACCAACACTTGAATGCCCTCACAGGGAAACATCAGCATGACAACCCGCACTTGTACTTTTTTCCACTCTTTTAACCCCCTTCTCTCCATCCTTTTTGTCTCTCTTACTTAACTTCTCTTAACATGGCGTTTGCAAAAATATATTGTAGTTTTCTTTCTCTCTCTCTCTCTCTCTCTCTCCTCCTTCGTCCTCCATCTATTTATACCTGTTTTTTAAACCCTTTTTTTCCTCAAACCCAAAACGAAAACCCAAGTTTCAGTACTGGTAGTAATCAAAAGAGAAAAAGACTTAAGAGAGAGCTAGCTAGCTGTTTGTTTTTTTTTTCTTTTTTCTCTATAATGTCTCCAGCAGCATCCTCTAGATGGTGTCCAACACCAGAACAACTTATGATCTTAGAAGAGATGTATAGAGGTGGGATTAAAACCCCAAATGCCACTCAAATCCAACAAATCACTTCTCATCTCTCTTTCTATGGCAAGATTGAAGGCAAGAATGTTTTTTATTGGTTTCAAAACCACAAGGCAAGAGACAGACAGAAGCTTAGGAAGAAACTTAGCAAGCAACTACAACTACAACAGCAGCTTTATCGTCATCAGCTTCAACAAAACCATCATCCTAACCACCATTTTCTTCACTACTTTGATTCTCCTGCCTCTCCTGCTTTTCAACCTCTTTCATACTATAACTCAGCCAGTCTTTTTCCTCAGGTACTATATATTTCTTTTTCATTTATTTTACTTCCAATATTGATTAGACTATAAAACAAGATAGTACCCTTTTCTCGGCTTCATCTTTCCTGTGAAACCCTTTTTTCAGAATTTTGAAACAGTTACCAAAAAATTTCACCAGCTTATTAGGCAGCTTTTGCATCTTCAAAATTGTCCAAAGGAGAATATTATCTTACTATTTTCATCTCCATTTTCTTCCATTTCACTTGGTGCTTTCATTTTATACCATAAATCTCCAATAACAATAATAACATGTTTATTACACACGCATATATATATATATATATGTATAAAATGAGAACTGAAATTTATGTAGGGTTTTCTTACAAGGTTTGTAACGGTTTTATGCAGGAAGAGAAAAATAAATGATGACTCTGACAGACAAGAATCCTAATTTTATATACAAATATTAACACCCAAAGTTCAAATATCGTCCACACGATTGTATATATGCATGCATGTGCTTGTTTTTGTTCTTTTAATTCAATTATACTAGAAATCGAAGTTGTCTTATTTGCTATTAGATTTTAAATGAAGTAAAACAAATGAATATTTAAAAAAAATAAAATAAAAATTGAACTCTTATTTAAATATATCTGGTCCCCTTTGTTTCTGGACCCTCTTCTCCATTGCTTAATCTTTAGTGTACTATTCCGGCCAGTTTTCTGCTTTTATTCATTTATTATATCTTTGCTTATCGTTTCATACTCTCTCTAATTGTTCTTTTCTTTTATTTTTTTTATTACGATTTAGTTAACCATTTTTGGGTAATTATTTTTGGTTAGCAGGTAGGGGTTCATGAGGATGCAGCAGCAGCAAAGCAAGTGAGGAACTACACGTGGAAGTTTGATATACCAGAAAGAGTGGAGATGGATAAGGCCATGATGAGAATGTACGGTAGTGATTGGTTGATGATGGTTGATCCGGGTCTCCCTTTATCATCACCATGCTACTCCTCCACAAGATCACCACCCCTTAAAACCCTTGAACTTTTCCCAGTCACAGCCTCAAATCTCAAGGAAGAGTGTATAAAAAACAACTCTTCCAAGCCTCTTTCTTGTAATATCAGTACTAACCCCACACCAGCTAAAGTACCCCTAACCCTCCCTTAACCCCCCAAAAAAACCCCAAATCTCTTTTCCCACTGTCTGCTGATTAGGTTGTAACTTGTAACTAGGTTTTTAGTATCTATTTTTTTTTAATGAAATCTGGGTTTTTATTTTGGTTTTTTTTCTTGGGTTTCTGCAATGTATGTGTGGTAATTTAGGGTCTTAGAATGAGAAAGATCTAATTTGTCTGGGGAGTAATGCTACTGCTCCTTTCTTACTACTACTACTGTTATATTTTACCTATCTGCACTGTGTATTTTTCCCTTTTCCAATTCCAAATCATGATCAGAAATTCTTAGAATATGGCTTGAAAAAGGTGTTGTCTTTTACATTGTTTCTTCAATTTTTTTTTCTGCTTGTCTTTTGTGTATCTTAAAGCTGGCATATATGTAAGCGCAACACCAGTACTTGATGGACATCTAGTCACATAGAAATCAGCTTTTTTTTAACTGGTCTTGGATCTTTCAGACAAGTCAATCCAATATTCATAAAAAATATTTTACATGAAGCTTCAAAGTTCAAACCCTCTTCCTTTTGGACTTTTTATTTGAACTGCCAATTAATACAGAAAATTTCTTCATTTTGATCTTTTCTTCCTTCATTCTTAAATATAGCACTCCATAGTCCATAGTACAATACACTCAAAACCTATACTGCTATACATTATTTTACAACTTTAACTAGGCTTTGTTATAAGTTAAGAACAGGTAAAAAGTTCCACCTATTAAAAATTTTGCTTCGAAACTAAAACTATTTGCAGTTAATTATTGACATAAATAGTTATATAAAAAAGTTTCGATACTATTTAAGAGAGATCGATTTTTGAATTGGGTGTTTCACTATACTCACACTAAAACAAAATGAACTTATATCCTTCTCTAAAATTGTACCAAATGATTTAAAATAAGGAAAAACATAAAGAGAAAATTTCTAAGGTTGTAGTAGTTATGCTGGTAGATTAGTTGTTCCTAAGTTGCTCAAAACTAGTTTTTAAACTAATTTGATAAATGAATAAGAAATCATCTCATCCACTTTTAATTGAATTTTTAAACTCTATAAGCGGAGTTAGCAGGACGACACATACTCCTTAAAATATATTTAAAAATATAAAATAATTAATTTTAAAAAATGGGACATGTGACAGTTTTTTAATCCCGTTTTATGAAAATAAAAAAATTCATTGTCAATGTATCAAAAGTACTGAATTCTAAATAAATTACTTTTGAAAGCAAACCTAATTAAACTCTTGAACAAAACACACTTTTATTATAGTTTTCAAAACTCATTTACAACTTTAGTAGTGATTTTTTTTGAGTTACTAATATTTGCTAATGTGTCACACTTAAATTAGTTTTTGAACTTTTAATAAATCATATTTTTTGATAAGAAGTTGGTCATTAACAATGTAAATAATTATATAAAATGTATCAAATTATCTTTTTTTTTTTATTTTTATGTTTCTATTAGGAGAAATATTTTATTTGTATTAGAAAAAAAAATGGGTTTTGGAAGTTAATTTATTATACTTCATTATATGCGAAATTTTCATTTAAATTGCTAAGTAATATGAATGAATTCAAATTTGAAGCAATAAACAGTCTAAACAATATTACATAATATTGATATAAAGTTGACTAATCATGCAAATTAACTAATTAATAAACATTCAAATAAGTTTGATCAAAATTCCTATAAATAGTACATGCAGGTTGTTTTAGTTTGAGAACATTTGAATTTGAAGAGGGTTGACCCTCTTCTCTCCTTTTTCCTCCCTCCAAAAGAAAATAAAAGCTGACTATACTAAAAATAGGGGACCCAACAATGTAAATTACTTCTGATTGTGATTAGAAATTTGACTATACTAAAAATAGGGGACCCAAAAATATATACTTTAAATTTGACAATTTATATATATATATCCCAATTTTTTTAATCGTATAAATATAAATACAAAATAAATTATTGAGTGTGTCAAAATCTTAAAACGAATACAATATGTGTCTTAAATCTATCGTATTAATCATGTTTAAATGTATCATATCGTATTTATTATATTATTTTTATATTTATTAAATATATCGTATTCATTAATATTTTTCAATCGATGGCAAAAGTGGAATATCTACTCTTTGTATGTAATAAAGAAGAGAAAAAAAAAAGCAATTGGAGACAAACATAATAATAACAAAAGCATGCGTAAAAATTAATGTAATATTTCAACTTTAGGGACAAAAGATATAACTCCAGCCGATATAATTTAATTACTATATAACAAGTAAGCAAGCAAGCAACATTTTGGCATAATAAAAAGCATACAATAATAATTATATATCAGTTGTGAACCAAAAATTTAAAAAAACCAGGCCACCCCCAAACATTGCATTAAAATCTTATGCCAAACTAGATTTCAACCCTGTAGGCTGCTAGATACCCACTTTTTTTTCTTCCTCACCCTTAATTTTTCGTACAAATAATTTCTTGGCAAAGGAAATAAAAGAAAAAGAAAAAAGTGATGAAGTGAATGGGACAATATTCAGAAAATAGTTATAAATGACTATAACATGATATCTTGAATTCGAGGTGTAGCCGTGAATCGAATAGCTTGTCCAATTCCTACAACAAATTTATGAAATGAGAGATATAAATTATTTGGTAGGCCATCTTTACTGGTGAATTAATCACTGCCTAGTGGCCTCACCTAAGGTTAAAAGTAATTTCTTTCCTGACATGAACCATTTAACACTATCATTTGCTGTCGTAAGCCATGGCCGAATCTTCAGAAACTTTTGTCTTTTGAGATACCCTTGGTTCAGTTAATTGTCTCATTTTCTGCTATAAAATTTAAAGGGTTATTACCCGCATGCGTATTGTTATTATAAGATTCATATGATTTAAACTACAATGTACCTGGTTCTAGTTACAGGGCCAATCAGACAATTTACTTCCTCCATCAAATTCCTTCAAAAGTTGGAAAGAAAATTAAGCATCCACAATTTTTACTCTTTTAGTTAAGTTCACATTTGAGAGATTCTTTCTTGAATATGTATGATCATAATAATTCCGGATTCTCAATTGTCATCAATTAATTTTAAATTGGATGCTCGTCTTAAATTATATATATATATATAGTTCTTAGAGCTAGATTTAGTATCATCTTTTTACATTTAAAAAATGAGGCAAGGTTACATATTTATGCTTAAAGAATTGAAAGGTTTTTCTTATTTTTTGCTTGGACAATTCTTTAATTTGTTGCCTTGTGGGCTTTCAAGATCCTAGCTATCCATCCTATAAATTAGTATGGATTAATGTCAGTTAATTTCTCACAAATGAGTATACACATCTGTCAGATATCTTTAAATGGGAAGAACAATATATATATATATATATATATATATATATATATATATATTTGAAGACTAGGAATTAACAGAAGTGATCAAAGAGCTATTCATCTTTAGCAAAACTGAAAGCTCACCAGAAAGTATTTGATGATTTTGAAAAAGTAATAGAACTGTTTTAAAGAATGGCTTACTTTACATTGATTTAGTGCTAATTATTTATACAATATCATAAGGACTATATGTTACAGTAGAGAAATCAGAGTAGCTTGATTGTAGGACTGTGATGGAATCTTGAATCAATGTTGAGTAATTATAGGGGCTTGATTGTAGGACTCTGATGAGAGTCAATGCTGAGATTCTTGTTTCTTGATTCATTGTCTTGCTGTTTATGTTCCTTAATTAGCTGAGAAGAGATTGTAGTCCTTGATTGTGGTTGCTGACTGGATTGATTTTTCTTAACATGCTGACTAGATTGATTATCCTTAACATGCCCCGCAAGATGGTGGAGCCATTGGAAACACCAATCTTGGACCGCAAGAGGAGAAACCGTGGTCGAGCTAACGGTTTAGTGAGACCATCTGCAAGCTGGTCAGTAGTAGAGATATAGGACACCTTTAGTTTGCCATCACGAACATGCTAGCGAACAAAGTGATAATCAAGAGCTATATGCTTCATTTTTGAATGAAATATTGGGTTGGCATTTAGATAAGTTGCACCAATGTTGTCACAATGAAGTAATGGAGTGTTAGGGATAGGAATGTGGAGTTTAGCTAATAAATTCTGAATCCATAAAAGTTCAGCAGTGGTGTTAGCAGTGGCTCGATATTCTGCCTCTGTTGATGGTCGAGCCATTGTCCTTTGTTTAGATGATTTCTAGGATATGGGATTGCCACCTAATTAAATGATGTATGCTAAGGTTGAAGTTCGATCATCCAGAGACCTTGCCCAGTCTGAATTACTGAAAGCAGAGAGAGTCAGTGGTGAAAACTTTTTGAGAAAGAGACCATGAGCTGTTGTACCTTTAAGGTATCTTAGAATTCTTTTTAAGCTGGACCAATGAGTTTGAGTTGGAGCGTGCATGAATTGAGACAGTTTGTTGATGGAGTAGGCAAGATCAGGCCTTGTAATGGATAGATACTGTAAGGAACCAATCAGTTTCCTGTAGGCAGTGGCATCCGCAGGTCCAGTGCCATCATGTAAAAGAAGTTTAACATTGGTAGCCATAGGAGTATGAACTTCTTTTGCCTCTAACATGTCAAATCTTTCCAAGACATCTCTAATTTATTTTTGTTGAGAAAGAAACATGCCAGAAGAAGTGTGAAGTACCTCAACGCCTAAGAAGTAGTGTAGTGGTCCAAGATCCTTAAGAGAGAATTTAAGAGATAATTGATGAAGAAAGCCCTTCATAGTGGCATTGTCATTCCCTGTGACCAATAAGTCATCAACATAGACTAGAAAATAGATGATGATAGAGTCATTGGAATACATAAAGAGCGATGCATTAGTTGTAGAATTCTGAAAACCAAAGCTAAGTAAAAAAGAGCTTAACTCTTGGTACCATGCTTTTGGTGCCTGTTTCAGACCATAGATTGCCTTGCTTAGTTTACAGACATGTGTTGGATTATCTTTGTCAAGGAAACCAGAAGGTTGAGCCATGTAGACTTCCTCAGACAATGTGCATTGAAGAAAGACATTATTGACATTTAATTGCTGAATTGGCCAACCCGAGGCAAGGGCAATGCATAGAACTATTCTGATGGTGGTAGGTTTTATGATTGGACTGAATGTATCATTAAAATCAATTCATCAATTCCAGGACGTTGGTGAAAACCTTTGACCACTAATCGGGCTTTGTATCTATCAATAGATCCATCAGGACGTCTCTTAATTTTTAACACCCATTTATTGCCAATAACATTGTATTTTGGGTGACGTGGAACAAGATCCTAGGTATGATTCTTTAGTAAAGCATTGAATTTTGATGTCATGACAGCTCGCCAGTTTGGATCAATGATGGCCTTACTGAAACATGTTGGCTCAAAGAATAGAGGAGGAGAATGCTTGGAGGTATGAAAGACTTTTTTTGGTTTGAATATGTTGTTCTGAGATCTGGTGGTCATGGAATGAGTTCTGGTGATGGTTGTGGCAGGTGTAGGATTGGGAGAGGGATAGTTAATGGTTTGATCGATTGTGGAAAGAGTGTTTGATTCATTACCTGATGAAGTAGAAGCTGGAACTGGTAGCTGGTGATTAGTCTGAGCAGAAGAAGGTTCTGATGCAATATCCAAGCCTTCATAAACATAATAAGTAGGGGAAGTAGTGAAAGTGGATGATTGTAAGGTACCAATGAACTGATGCCACTGTTGAGTACTGACTTTGGAGGAGGATGACTTTAAAGAGTAATAAGAAAACTGTGATTCATGAAACTGAACATGCCGAGACACATGCACTTTTTCAGTTTCAGGGTCAAAACATTTATAGGCACTCTGTGAATTAGAGCAACCCAAGAAAACACAGGGTTTAGACTTGGGTTGTAATTTATGACTATTGTAAGGCTTTAACCAGGGATAGTACAAACAACCAAAGGCTTTGAGTTTGGTATAGTTTGGGATGGTATGGAAAAGAGATTCATATGGAGACTTAAGTTGTAGTATTGGAGTAGGAAGTCGATTGATGAGATAAACTGCTGTTTGGAAGGCATATGACCAGAAGTTGATAGGCATTGAGGCATGGTGTAGAAGAGTGAGTCCAGTTTCAACAACATGCCTATGTTTTCTTTCAGCTGAGCCATTATGTTCAGGAGTATGTGGTGGTGTAGTGAGGTGAGAATGAGTGGATAAGAACTGAGATAGTTTTTGATACTCACCACTATTATCATAGTAGATAGAGATGATGGAGGTTCCAAAAAACTTTTCAATTGTGGCTTTGAAGGATGGAAACAATTGGTAGACAGACTTCTATTGAATGGGAAAGAGCCATATATATATATATTTAGTGTAATGATCAATATATATGACATAATGTCTAAAACCATTGACAAATTGTATATGTGCAGGTCCCCAGACATCAGTGTAGAGAAGTTCAAGAGGTTTAGAACTAGATAGACTGGATTGATGAAAAGGTAGCTTATGACTTTTATTACAATGACATGAGTTACACACTGACAATTTATTGTGACTGTCACAAGACAAATTAAAAGATCTAAGCATATGAGTGAGAATCTTGGAAGAAGGGTGACCAAGTCTATTATGCCATAGGTTTGCAGAATCTTTTATACTAACTAAGGTAATAGTTTGAGAGTTGGAAACTGGTATGGAGACTAGAAATTCATAAAGATTGTTCTTGCTCAGACCTTTCACCAGCGTTGCCCCTGTGCTTAAATCCTTCACCAAAAAATGAAAAGGAAAGAATTCCACAAAAACTTGATTAGTATTACAAAATTGTGAAACAGAAGTTAGGTTGCTTTGCATACTAGGAACATGTAAGACATGAGATAAGGTTAGATCTTTAGATGATGTGGAAAGAGAGGTAGAGCCAATGTTACTAATATTCAAACTTGTTTTTTCATCAGGGCCTCCATAGTCTGAGTAAAGAGACAAGTTGGCTAAATCATTAGTGACATGGTGAGAAGCTCCTGAGTCCTTAATCTAGTGAGTAGTGGTTTTGGATTGGGTGGTCACATGATTAACAACAGGTTCTTTCATAGATGATTGGATCCGTCGATAGTGTTTGGCTGTGTGACCAGGTTTTTCACAGAATTGGCATATTGGTTTGTGGTTATAGTGACCAGGATTTGGACTTGAAGGCTGACTAGGATTGGAAGTGGAAAATACTTTCGCCTTGGAGGAAAAGAACTTGTTCTGTTATTGTTGTGAGAATAAAAGTTTCTGGATTGGCTACCTCTAGAGTAATGAAATCCTCTGCCTCGCCTGGAAAGATGAGTATAGTTGGCTATGACATTGTGAGTAGGATAGGAATCTTCTTGTTTGACAGCAACCTCAAAGTCTGTTAACTTGTCATGCAGTTCTTCAAAGGAGATTGGGGACTCTCAAGCCCTAATGGCTGTTGCAAGCTCCTTAAAGTCTGAGCTGAGGCCATTTAGTATGAAAATGATTAAATCATCTTCAGCTACTGGTGCTTGTGCCAGAGCTAAGTCATCTGCAATACCTTTCATAGTTTGCAGGTAGTCAGCCACTGTTTTTTCATCTTGTGTAGTGACTGTGATTTTCTTTTTTTAAAGACATGATTCGAGAACGAGTTTTGCTGGCTAAGGTTTTAGACAGTGTTCCAAGCTTCTTGTGAGGTTTGTGCAGTGACAATGAGAGGCACAATATTTTCAGAAACAGATGCCACAATAGCATGGAGTATGAACTTATCTTGTCTGTGCCAGTGAGTATATGCAGGATTCAGAACTTGTTTGGAGTCGACGGTAATCATGACATCAGGAGGTGAACACTTTCCAGTTAAATGATCAATGAGATCATAACTAGCAAGTAGAGAGTGAAGTTGTATTTGTCAAGAGGAAAAATTCATTGAGGTAAGTTTGAGAGGTAACTGTGCAGCAGCATTAATGGAGATGGGCTGAATTGTATTGTTGGTGGAGGAGATGTTTGTTGCTGCCATTGTTGAGTGTAGGGTCGAAATGCTGTTAAGCTTTTGAAGGCTCTGATACCATGAAAATGTAATAGAACTGTTATAAATAATGCCTTATTTTACATTGATTTAGTGCTAACTATTTATACAATATCATAAGGACTATATGTTACAGTAGAGAAATCAGAGTAGCTTGATTGTAGGACTGTGATGAGAGTCAATGCTGAGATTCTTGTTTCTTGATTCATTGTCTTGCTGTTTATGTTCCTTAATTAGCTGAGAAGAGACTGTAGTCCTTGATTGTGGTTGCTGACTGGATTGATTATTCTTAACATGCTGACTAGATTGGTTATCCTTAACACAGATTTGACAGTACTCTACAACCTATGTTATCTGGATTCTTTATTTTTCTTGAATAGATTTCTGTAATTTGACATAATTGTTGTTTTAAAAGTTCTCCTTGTGAAAATGGAATCGAGTTGATGTTTCTAGGCTAAATTCTTGACATAGCTTCTTTAATACTTTGGTAAGTATAGCACTTCCACAGTAGAACACACCTGCAACAATATCAGCAGATAATCAAAATGCAGGGCATGCGGCAAAACTTAAGCTTTTCAGTTGGTTTTTACCTATTCGAGAACATTGATGAGTATTAGCCATTTGAGAGAAAACTTTCCTCCAGTTTGGTCTTGCGAAATGTGTTGTTATCTGTGTCAAAGGTTTCACTTTAGAAAATAATTAAGCTAAAGAAACAAGCCTATGATATATGCATAGTCAAGCTCAGTAAAGTGAAGATTACCTTGCTTTCTGAGACAATATCAACTCCATTCTTAGCCTGTTGAATTTTCTGCACCATGCCAATGAGGGCAGATCGAGCATCGCCTTCTTCATACACACTAGTCAAGTAGTTGTGCATTTCTATCATTTTCTGCAATACTCAAAAAAGCACATAAAATTTATGGTTACATTAATTGGTTGATTGGTGTATGTTTAGGGAAATGAAACAAAGTGAAGTAAAGATTTTTTTTTTTTTTTTTCTAAGCTTTGAAACTAACATTTTTGTCAAATTCTGCAATGTCATCCATGACTCCTTTAAACCAGTCGAAGGAGCCTTGTTCCCTAGTTACCCAATAGAAATATGCCCTTTCAGGATACTTTTTAGGATTTTCCATTTCTAGACGTTCCTGTGTTAGTCAAATTCTTTCTAATGTTAAAAATTTTTAAACATCAAATTTTGTGAGGATTTTCAAACAGATTGGAATCTGGTTTTTTCCAAACTCACAGCTGGCTTGATGCGGGTCAGCAGATCTTTTATAATGCTGATAAATGGAGTTGCCCCAATTCCCAGACCAATAAGAAAGAGAATGTCATACTTCTTATAGTTTTGAGCTGGGGCTCCATATGGCCCTTTGATGATGATATTTGGAAATCTGTCAACAAAGGGAAGCTATGTTATATACCAGGTGAAACAATGCAGTGCAGTGAGAGCTGTAAAATTATACCTTGAACCAACAACTGACTCACCTAGCTTGATCCTGTTCATAGTCTTTATTTGAGTCTGATTTTCTAGTTGCTCTAGTTTCCATTCTAACTAAATTGCCTCTTTTTGATTCCAAAGTTGGAGGTTCACAAACCTGCATTCTTTGATTTAGATCAGTGCAGAAATGGAGAACAAGAAAAGGAACATGATTTCATAAGGTGCCTTTAATGCCAAATTAATGGGAATGGATGCAGCAATGACTAAGATTATATGTTTATCACCTTTTGAAATCTATCTTTTAGTTCAGTAGTCCAGTCCCCCAGGGTCCGAATGTGGACACTCAAGTAGTCATCTTTTGGTGCCGAAGTGATGGAGAAGGGATGCCTGTAAACATAGATATAAAATTCTGAGGCATGTGGATAACATTTTCTGACAAATATAATAAGATAAGAGTAAAATATGATGTATTTACCACTCAAATTTTGATATATCTGGACATTTGACAAATAGATACATTCCACTTTTGTACTTGAATCCTTGAGGTTTGGTCACGTATAGGGCTAGAACATTTCCTGTATATATCACAGCCTGAAATGTCCAAATTACAGAAAGAAAAAAAAAAACATGATTAATAACCCTGGATTTAGAGACTGAAATAGAAAAGAGATGAAAGGGAGGAGGGTTGTATGTATGCATTTATGTTGCTCCGACTCTTCATTTTTCTTGAAGTACCTGTGTCCGACACCCATGTCCAACGCATATCCGGAAATGGGTACGGGGATATGATCCTCTAAGGACCCTCAAAATACATGGAAATCTTAAAAAAATTGAACATACCCGTGTTGGACACATCTCCGTGTCCGACACTCACACCCGAGTCCGAGTAACATAGGTTGTATGCAAACCTTAATGACATCCACCATATGCTTGTGTTCCTGAAACCTGGTAAGGAATCTCTCACTTGCATAGAATAACATTGGAATCAGGAGATACATCCATGTCTGCAGAGGAATTAAAGAGAGGGTTCCATTAATTTTTTGTATAACTCATGCAGAATTTATTGATCTTCTTCAAGAATTAATGATTGGAATTAATTAATTAATGGAACATACTGTCTTCAAGTACCAAGGCTTTTCGAAGATGAGGAAATAACCATGCATGATCAGTAGGACATAGACCAAGATCAGCAAATGATGTGCATACCAGAAGGCATTGAACCCGGCCAAGATGGTAAATGGCCATGGTAACTTGACAATATTTCTTCTAAAATTGTGTGTTGACAGTGTAAACGAAAATAACATTATAATCATCATAAGTACCCCAGTAATGCCAACAGTATTGTTTAGTAGATCTGCATAAGTTGGTTGAATGTAATGAAAGGAAGGGCCAAGAACAGCCAAGAATTTTTCTGTTGGGCAACTAGCTATTTCTGGATAATTACAAGCAAGATGCATAAAAGTATGGAGAAAGGACCAAATGGCTATTGTCAATGCAATTAACTTGTGGAAGTTTATATTGTCATCAAAAGGGATTAATTTATGGAGAAATGAAGATCTGAGCTTAGTAAGAGTTCTTCTACACACTGGAAGGAGAATGAGAGCCATATCAAGCTTGAGAGCCTCAGCAGAACCCTTGGCAACGCACACGCAATAGCCTGTGATTTGATACATAGGTGATCCGTAGAACTCGATGTACTTCCGAAAGAAGAGGATTAAGTTTATGATTACAAAAAGCAAAACAACCCATATTCTCTTCCAGTTTTCATTCAGAAATTCTGCAGTCATGGACGTGTATTTGCTCAATGGAGTTCTATATTTTTTAGGGATCATTGCTTTTGCCAGTGTCTGCGATTTCTTGTTGATCATTTTGTTGCCTTCATCTGAGTCCACCATTCCCATTAGTAGAATTTCTAATTGCCATATCTGTTAAAAAGAGAGAATTATAGCGAACTTATATTATATTAATTTTAATCTGTTCAAATTGGATAAAAGAAGTTGATGGATAATTTCTGACCTCTATATATCCCAAGTGATCAGGATCAAGCTCCTCCATGATTAAAGCTGCATATGTTGCGGCTTGCTCTTTAAGTTTCCCAAGCTTGTTTGCGGAGGCACTCAACACTAAAATCTTTTTTGCATGAAAATTAATTATGAGAAATCCAATTATGATCACATAGAATTAAGCAGAATATATATATATATATATATATATAAAGAAGAAATCACAAGTACTGTTTCCTGTTCTCACCTCCTTTACCTCTTCCTCTGACAGCTTACCATCCCCATTCTTGTCACACCTGGAAAAAACCAAAAAGTTGAAGGGTTCTTGTATTATCTCCAGCTTGTAAGTGCGTTTAAGGAAGATAGGGACATGGATATTTCATACATATCAAAGAAAATCTGAAGCCTTGAATCGAGATCTTTATTACTCATTTCTTGCCAGAATGAATGCAACTCTTCCTTGGTTATCCCATCTTCTGGATTTAATTGTTTACGCCTTGCTAAAGCATCAAATACTCCCCCTGCAAATTCCTTGGAATCTCCCATTCCTACAAAGCATGAATTCAAGTTCAAGGTTTCAACCTGTCATTGTTTTTTTCAAAAGAAATATTGGATATTACCAAGGAAGAAATTTATCCAAATGTTGCTTAAGATCTATTACCAATGCAGACACCAAATTTATCCCTAAACAGCTTCCCATCGACCGCACACTGGTTGAAGCGCCTTTCAGTTAATTTCCAAGCATCCATTTCCTTCCCAGTGACCGTTCTGTCAAGGAAACGTAGACTCTGAAGCCCTTTCGCAGCGGAAGAGGCAGTTCTTTGCACTCTAGGAATATTTGCTGCTGCAGCAGCCCCCACGTCTGATCTCTTCCTAGCAGTACTAATAAGCCTCCTGAAGGATGTCAACCTGGAAACATTCCTTATTAACCCTCGGGAAGTACTAGTATTATTCCTGGATAGCCTGGCAGTAGTCGTACTCGAATTCCTAGATAACCCCGTGGAAGTACCTGGATTATTCATGGCTAATAACCCTAAAGAAGTATTCGAATTCCTGCCATGGTTGGAAGTAGTAGTACTTGTGTTGGAAATGGATATTCGATGCTCATGATCATTTAGAGGAACATCAGCCATTCTATCAATCTCAATGCTCTCAAGCATCCATTTCCTTGCATTTTCTTCGCTTGCATCTCCTGATGAGAGATTTCTTCTTCTGTACTCCCTCATAATTGTGATCTTCTTCTGTTTGATCTTCACTTTGTAATGGAATTCGAAAACCAAAAAACAATGGTGTTGACAAGATCGAGCATTTCAGAGATGTTGGTTGAGAGAAGAAGAAAAAAAAAAAAAAAAAGAAACGGTCAAACATGAGTTTAAGGAGGGAATAGATATTTGAGATTCAGTTAGTTATGTTCGTTTGTCTGAAAATAGGAATTGTTAAGAGCCTGTCAAGCACACAGCTTACGAGAATGTGAGAAAGCTGAAAATATTCTACACCCTCTTTATTTTTCTCCATTTTAGTAACATAAATTTAAAGGATAGGATTAATAACTGATATCTATCAATATTAGTTAAAAGATTATTTTATTATCATTTAATAATATTATTTTTATTAAATTAAAAAAAATACATTAATTATATATATTTTCTTATAAAAATCACTATCACTATACACTTATTAGCCTTTCTCAAATATAAATAAATAAAGAGCTCTAATTGGAAACTGTGATAACTTCTTGGTTTTTGAAAACTTTGCTATTTTTATTTTTGATGGAGAACCAACAATTTTACAACTATTGCAAAGAAGAAAATGAAAACTAATTTCAAAAACTAAAAGCCAAAAATGAAAACAAAAATAAATATTTTTCAACACATGGGGAGAAAGGACAATCACTTGTATCAGTGTATGTGTTCATAAAAATGTATATCGTAATGTTAAGTTGGACATAAATGATTAATGAATTTGTTCGTGAATTCAAATGTAAAAAAAATGTAAATAGAAAAAAAAAATTAGAGCATCAACACATATTATAATGGACAATAAAATATTGGGATGAAAATATATTTAAAAGAAGGATTTTTCTAATAAAGGCTCTTAAGACACTTTTTAAAGTTAATTAATATATTATTTATAATAATAATATTATATTAAATATAATAATTTATAACTTTATTCATCATTTTTAATATATTGGATGAAGATATTACTATATAGAGTAATCTTAAAAAGTGTTTTTATGGCACTTGTTAGCAAAATCTTAAAAAGAAAAATAGTTAATTAGTTATGGATATTCGAATTCGAAAGTTCTAATATCATATTAAATTTTGTGATCAATTATTCTAAAAATTTAAACTAATAAAAAATATTTAATTATTATATTTAAATTTCAACGCATATTCAAACTTTTTTTTTTGTTATTAAAATATTAAAGTTTGAGAACTAATTTAGTTAGTTGTTAAGAACGGGCAATAGTTAATTTTACATTGAGTTTTTTGTTCATGTAAATGGAATCTTTCTTTGTCTTTCAGTAAATCGATAAATTGCTCAAAATTAAAATTTGATTGTCCTTTTTTTCATCCAGTCTTATATATAGTTGGATTGCAAATTGTAGTCTAAAAATTTGTTATTGGAAAGTTATAGTTTGAAAAATCATGGTAAAAAAATGTTATTTTTATGTTAAAATATAAATGAGATCCGATTCAAATTGGGTCGGGTCTTAAATATAGATTTTAAAGTTCGAGTTTTATTAGAGATATTATTTAATAAATAAAATATATATTTTAATTTTAATTTTAAATATATTTAGAAATTAATGTTTTAATTTTTTATTTTAAAAATGGACTCATTAGGAAAATAATTAGGAAACAATTTTTTTTTATAAAAAAAAAAAAATCGCTTATGACAAATATAACCGTTTGTTTAACTACCACGACCTCTCCAGTTACACACACCGGACTTCATCCACATTCGTCTGTACAAATATAACTCGAAAAGGAAAACCTTAAAACGACAAAAGCAAAAAAAAATAAAAAGAAACGACGTCGAAGAGGCAAATAGCGCCTAAAGAGGGACAGATCCAACGGCCGGAAACTTCCTAATCATGGGCATTCTCTTCTGGCTTCCCTTTCTCTCTTTCTCTTTCGCACGAGCTCAACTCAGTGAGTCGAGTCAAGTTTCTTTCCACTCTCCTTTCTTTCTCTCTTTCCTCTACGTCCGCGCCCCCACCCTCTGCCCTTTTTCGTCTTTTCCTCTCCAATCTCCATCCGACGGCTCCCATCCTTCCACGTCACCACCGTCTTCTTCATCCCCCTTCCCTTCCCCTCATCTCCTTCCTATTTTATTTAACTCCCTTTTAGGGTTTCCCAGATTTAACCAAATTCTCAATTTTTTTTTCCTCTCCTTATTTTTTCTTCGCTTAGAAAAACTAACAGAAAAAGAAATCTCCAAATCTTCAATTTCTCGACTCTCTAAATTTCGCCGCAGATATTCTTCATTTCCTTTCGAATGAGGTATATATATATATTTTCTTTCTTCTCAATGTCGTTTTATTCTGTTTGTAATTGCAAATTTTGAGAATTTATTTACTTTATTTGTTGCTGTTAGGGTTTTGATGAATTGGCTCTACTCATCAACGGTGAAAATAATTTTTTGAAAAATTTGGTAGAATTGAGGATTGGATTCCTTTTGTTTGTTTGTTTGGTGTTTTATGTTATGATGGCGATTGAGAAGAATAATTTCAAAGTTTCACTGTTTGATTCGGAGTTTTCGCCTGGTAGTAGAGAGACGACTGTGTCAAGTGATGAGGATGACCTTCAACGTCGAAGCTCAGCGGTTGATTCTGATGATGATGATGAATTTGATGATGCTGATTCAGGAGCAGGTTCGGATGACTTTGATTTATTGGAATTAGGTGAAACCGGGGCTGAATTTTGCCAAGTCGGGAACTTGACTTGTTCTGTTCCTTTCGAGTTATATGATCTTCCTGGATTGGAAAATATTTTGTCTCTTGATGTGTGGAATGAGTGTTTAAGTGATGAAGAGAGGTTTAGCCTTACTAAGTTTTTACCTGATGTGGATCAGGATACATTTATGTGGACTTTGAATGACCTTCTTAAGGGTAATAATTTTCATTTTGGGAGTCCTATTAAGAAGTTGTTTGATATGTTGAAAGGAGGATTGTGTGAACCGAGGGTTGCACTTTATCGGGAGGGTTTGAATTTCTTTCAGAAGCGGCTGCATTACCATCATTTGAGGAAGCATCAGAATAATATGGTTGTCAATCTTTGTCAAATAAGGGATGCTTGGCTTAATTGTAGGGGATACAGCATTGAGGAGCGGCTTCGTGTTTTGAATATTATGAGAAGTCAAAAGAGTTTGATGTATGAGAAGTTGGAAGATAAGGATTCTGAATCCTCCGAAAGAGAGGATTCGGTTGATGGATTGTGGAGCAAAAGGGTTAAGGACCGGAAAGCTTCGCAGAAAACAGGTCGCTACTCTGGCTATGGTGTTGATCCAAATTTAGAATTCACTTCACAAGGACAGCTGATGGATTTGGAACCAGCAAAATACAGGAAGCAGAATCCAAAAGGTATACTGAAGACAGGTGGGTCAAAATTTCCTTCTGCAAAAGAGTTTAGCAGCCGCTTTTACCCTGGTTTGGATATGAAATCTGAGCCATATGGTGGTTTGCCAGGAAAACTTCCTCGACGGAAATATGAGTCAGGGGTAGCACTCAGGGCAAGGGATTGGATGAGGTTAGATGATGCTGAAGAGCCAATGTTTGGAACAGGTATTCATCGAGACCGAAATGCTGTGCATGATAGCATCATGAGCAAATCTGGTTCATTGAGAGCAGGGAAGAAGTATGACCTAGCCGGTGATAGTTTCGTGGCTTTGCCTTTGTCTTCAAAGCATGATTTACTGGCCTATGGTAGGAATAGGATTGTGAATCAATTGTCTGAGGCAAAAGTGTATACTTCAAAGCCACCTAATATGAGAACATCCTATGATTTTGCCAAAAAGTCCAAGTATTCTGAAAACCATCCACAATTTGCAGTTGGAGATCAGATAAAGTCTATGAAAGGCCGAACTCCTCCACTGCCATTGAAAGGGAGTCGAGTTGACTTATCTGAGCGTGCTGAACTGTTTTTGCAAAATAAGAACCAAGGAGAAGATTTCTCTGTGGATTCGTCTGTTAGATCTGATGATTGGAATATTAGGAGCAAGAAATGGAAAACAGGGCGAGAGTCTCCTGATCTCAGTTTTAAATCTTATAAAGCTTCCTTACCACAGATGAATGACCGATTCTTGCATTCTGACAGTAGAATGAAACCATCGCAGGAGAAGATCAGAGGGAACTATGTGCAAAATGGAGGGCCAGTTATGGCTGTTTCAAAAGGTAGTAGAGCATTTATTAAAAATGAAGAAACAGAATCTGACTCATCTGAGCAATTCGATGATGATGAGGAGAGCAATCCTCTAATGAGAAGCAAGTTGGCATACACCAGTGGTGTCATAGAAGGTCCTCGGTTGTCTTCATTGAAGTCTGGCCTAGATTCTAAAAAGACCAAATCTTTCAAGAAAGATACTATGGAGGATGGATGGCCTCTTGACGGAATGACTCGCTTCTCCAAAAAGAGCGTTGAGGAAAATGTGCATGTGCCAGGAGTAGAAAGCTACTATTTGAAAGGAAAACAGAAAGGTAAGATGCATGAAAGCAGTCCCTTGCATAGCTCTGCTTCTAGAGTTTTGGATGAGGTTGATAGGAAACAAGTTTTCAAGTTGGGAAAGAATGGCCATTTACGAGGGGAACCTGGTGACAGGTTACACAGGTCCTCATCGAGGACCTACCCTACTGAGAAAAGGCAGAAAGGTGAACGTGCCTATGATCATTCTACGACTCAGTCAAATTCTCTGTGTAATTATCTTGTTGATGAGGAGGATGCTTCACCTGTGACACTATCATTGGCAGACGAAATTAACCTGGGTAGAACTGGGAAGAAAGGCCAGAACATTAAAGCATATGATCGTCGTGAAAAGTCTGAAGCTTCATTGCTAGGGTGCAACACAGTGACGAAGAAGAAACGGAAGGGGTATGTGGCAGATGTTGATGGAAGAGGTGAAGATAGTAACGTGCAGTCTAACCTTCAGCAGCAAACTGATGATTCCCCTTTCTTGAAGAAAAAGGGAAAACAGAAAGTGGAGGTTGATACTGGTATTTCAGATATGGAAGCTTCTGAACCTCATGGTGCAGAACTGGGAGCCACAGATGTGGAGATGGAAACTAAACCACAGAAAAAGCCGTTTACTTTGATTACCCCAACAGTTCATACTGGTTTCTCATTCTCAATTATACATCTTATTTCTGCAGTTCGGATGGCAATGATTACTCCACTTCCTGAAGATTCCTTAGAGGTTGGTAAACCTAGAGAGGAGCAGAATGGAAAGCAGGAAGGTGGTGTGAATGGGATTCTTTCTCATGACAACACAGTTACCGATAATTCAGACCATCCTGTGCAAACAAGTGTGCCTTCTCTTACAGTTCATGAGATTGTTAATCGTGTGACTGTGAATCCTGGAGATCCATGTATCCTTGAGACACAAGAGCCTATTCAAGATTTAGTTCGGGGAGTTTTGAAAATTTTCTCATCAAAAACAGCACCTTTGGGAGCAAAAGGTTGGAAGGCACTTGTTGCCTATGAAAAGTCCACAAAAAGTTGGTCTTGGGTTGGTCCTGTTATGCATAGCTCAAACGATCATGAGAATGTTGAGGAGGTGACATCACCTGAAGCCTGGAGTCTTCCTTACAAAATGCTTGTCAAGTTGGTTGATTCATTTGCAAATTGGCTAAAAAATGGTCAAGAGACTCTCCAACAAATAGGGAGTCTTCCTGCACCACCGCTTGAACTGATGCAAGTCAATTTAGATGAGAAAGAAAGGTTCAGAGACCTAAGAGCTCAGAAAAGCCTTAATACCATTAGCCCAAGTTCTGAAGAAGTGAGAGCTTATTTCCGTAGGGAGGAGCTTCTTAGATATTCTATTCCTGACAGGGCCTTCTCTTACACTGCTGCCGATGGCAAAAAATCAATAGTTGCTCCCTTGAGAAGGTGTGGAGGTAAGCCAACTTCAAAGGCTCGAGACCATTTTATGCTGAAACGTGATCGGCCACCACATGTTACGATTCTTTGTATTGTGAGAGATGCTGCTTCCAGATTGCCCGGAAGTATTGGCACCCGTGCAGATGTTTGTACTTTGATAAGAGACTCTCAGTACATTGTTGAAGAAGTTTCTGATGCACAAGTTAACCAGGTTGTTAGTGGGGCCTTAGACCGTTTGCATTATGAACGTGATCCTTGTGTACAATTTGATGGAGAGAGGAAATTGTGGGTTTATTTACATAGAGAAAGAGAAGAAGAAGATTTTGAGGATGATGGTACTTCATCTACTAAGAAATGGAAGAGGCAGAAAAAAGATACTGCTGAGCAATCTGATCAAGGAGCTGTAACTGTGGCTTTTCATGGGACTGGGGATCAGTCCGGTTTTGATTTAGGCTCTGATCTTAATGTTGAACCTTCGTGCATTGATGATGATAAAAAGATGGAGACAGAGTGTCCTGGGAGACAAAACGCGAAGGAAAATGCTGACACCAGTCATGGGTCTGAGCAAGGTAACACTCAGCAGGATCATCCAATGACATGGGAGCCTCCTGACCTACATCCTGTGCAAGGGAGCAAATTGCTATGTCAAGAAAATTCCACTAATGAAGATTTTGATGATGAAACTTTTGAGAGAGAAAGACCAGTTGGACTCCTGAGTGCAAGCTTATTATGATCAATATTTCAGGTAGTTTTCCATAGTTTTATGAAATTTTGTGGTGTTCAGACATTTGTTTGTTAGCTGTTGGCACGTTTATAAATTTCTTTAACCAGATGATGCTTTAGAGGGTCACCATTTTAACCTCTGTGATTTTGGTATATTTACTATGAACATGTGTCAATATGAATTAGTTGACACATAGAAGGCTATTAGCCTTGTTTCAATAAGTTCCTCCGTCATGAAACTGCTAATATGGTTGTTTTTTTTTTTTTTTGGGTAGTATAGTGAAGTATTATTTTAATTGGCCTGAAACTCTTTTCTTTTAATGTATTTTATGCTTTTCTAATTGCAACTTCAAAGAAAAGAGATCAAGATGTTTGTATTTTTGTGTGCTTGTCATTGAAACCTGTTGATTTCTGACAAAGTGAAACACTGACATTTTTGCAGGTCAAAGTCCAGCTAGGGTTGAAAGAGCCGTTGTCATTCCCATTCAAGGTGTGTATTATACTTTGGAAGGTTACATGTATAGTGATTCTAGCACAAAATGTATAGATTAGAAAGTGATGTTCTGAGGCCCAAGAATGTGTTTTCAGAGCACAGGTGGATACTTCATGACTCTGCATCCCATATATATTTTTTGATATCTTATTTTGATAATTTCATATAGTTCATATGCTCACTGAGCTGCTAAAACATGCAAACTTTGGCTTTGTAATGTGCCATTGCCATATAAATATGCATTGCCAACCCCTTCTGTGCATAAGATTTCGAGGTTTACTTGCTTTTATCTTCATTTACTTGAGCAGATCTCTGTTTATGCCCTTGATAGCTTTTGCTTTTTACTTTTTTAGTCAGCCAAAGGAACAAAAGCTGCAAATAAAGAATATCATAGTAGTATTTTTTTTTTTTATTCAGATTTTTATTTTTTTATAAAAAATATGTTCAATATATAGTCGAATATAATATGAAGTGTGATTTTTAAAATATATGAATTTTTTTTAAAAATAATTCAGCATACTCATAAAACACACAACCGTATTCGAATACATAATCGTATTCGACACTCGCTTCAAATTTGAATAACATAGTTATTTTTTCAACCAAGTTATTTTCTCAAATAATTGATTAATTAACACAGCTTTATTCAATGAAATACTAGTTAAACTACAAAATTTACCCTCACATCTTGATGTAATTACATACACTTTCCTGCTCTTGGAAAGGCCCAAACTTCACCTCCATAAATACACACCTGTTTGAAAATATAATATATATATATATATATATATTGATGATGACCGTTTTAAAAAAGCCCAAACTTATTCTGCACCATTTTAAAAATTACCATTTTTAATTCAAATTTACCTTTGTCTTATCAAGTTATCAGCAAAGTATAAATTTTTTTGGTACAAAAGTCTAATTAATTATACTAAAATTAACCCAAAAAGAGAAAGAGATGAGCTTTGAAGGAATAATAGAGGTAAAAAAAAAATAAGTTAACAATGAAAATTATCATATATTTTATTTTTTAAAATATATTATAAAAAGTATATATATCACTTTATTAATTTTGTTCATAAAATCTAAAATTTTCACTAAAAATAATGAAAAAATTTTTTATAAAAAAAATCTGTTTTAGTATTATATTTAAGAATTACTGCATCCAGTGGAAATCTTTCAAACAAACAATGAATGAAGACAAGAGAGGAGGCAAGGGAGAGAGTTGATGTTGAGCCACACGTATTCTGATTCTATATCTGTACACACCTTTTTCTTTTTTACCACTATAATATACTATACTATATTCAATTTATCTGTTTTCCTTTCCCATTCACTTTTAGTTAATAGCAGTGAGTGGAAGTCTGGAGTCTTTCAAGGATTGAGATTGGGATTGGGGTGCTGCTTCATATGCCGCCAAGATGTGTTTTAAATCACCTCCATTCGCTAGTTTTGCGGATTTTGCTTCCCAAAACAACTCCAGTAATTCCTCAAATGGAGGAGTTTTGAGTTCCTCAATCGATGACATGCTGGGTAGGTTGAATGACCTCTTCCTTGGAGTTGAACAAGATGGCTTATCCACCTGTCAAGTTAACCAAAACCAAAAAAAAATAAAAATAAAGGTTAATTGCTGATTCTGTAAAATTAAAGACACAAAATAAATAAATAAAGAAAGAGCTCAAGTTTTTATAGTCTTACAATGTATTCCTCCTCGAGACATTTCCCTGCATTTTCTGTAATTTCTACAATCTTGTGGTAGTGACCACCCTTCAGTTCTCTTAAATCCTCACAACAAGGAACAATCATGGAATTCATGTTCCCACAAGCATCATGGTCAAGTTGTAATGAATCTGCCAGTATTTTTGTTCATCAGTTTATTGATTTTTTTTTTTTTTTTTTTTGTAAAATAACCCACAATTGCTTATCTTATTTTTATTTATTTTTTGAGAATCTGGATACTTACAATCAATGGATGTTAGGCAACTGTTGTTTGCAGTGTCTACATCTTCAAGAGCAGTGGAAACAGAAGAAGAAAATTGATCACGGAGGATCTGATTGGCTTCCATCCCTCCCCTAATTGAATAAAAAGAAGAAGATCATTGATCTTAGATCTGAAATTTTTCTAAAATACTTTTTGAGGAATTAGCATACCTAACAATGGAATCCACAGAATCAACATTTCTCTTTTCTAGGCTGAGAAGGGATTCCTGAGCATTCCTCCATTGCTGACCACTCATTTTTGCTTTCTTCAAACTGCATAGGAATTTTTGTAGGATGTTCAGTGCATACTAAACCCTAAACCATTAAAGCAGAAAGCTGATGCCAGGTAAAAAAAATGTACTTAATGCATGAATCATCATCATCACGAAAAACAACCCATACCAGTTTTGAAGAACCTCTTCCATGTCTTTCTTTCCACTTTCTACAGCAGAAGTATGTTCAAGATAGTGGGATTCTGTGTTTTCCATGTGAACATTCCATTCCGTTTTAACGACGGACGTGGACTCTTGCATGGTAGACATTTCTTTCTGTAGTTCACTGGTTTTACTGGATGCATTCTCCCGGAGATCATGGACTGCCATTTGGACCTAAAAGGGAAAAAAATATATAAAGGAATTTATTCCCCAAGAAAGTTATAAAGCCCATAAGCATGTCAAGATTAGAAGCAATATAATATAGGTACCAGTTTTTTCTTCCTAGCACTTGAATCTGCAAGCAGTTCTGCAACCTTTTGTAGCAATTGCTTCTCTTCATTAGCGGCACATTCCTACACGAATAATAGAATGTATTAAACTTAACTGTAACAGGCTTTTAAGAAAAGCACATCTATCTGAATTAAGAAACAACATGTTACCTCAAACTTCTTTTCGAATTCAGACAATTTGTTGTCATTTACTGTTTGTGCTTCTTCCACAATTTTGGTCAGCTTGGATGCATGCATGTCTAAAGTCTCAAAGAAATTCACTGTTATTTTAGAAATTGACCTTGCATTGTCTACTGCTCTGGAATGTGCCTGTATATGAAATAGAAAGAAGTGAGTCTACTACTACCAACACCTCTCGATTACGAATAGAAATCCTCTGCCCCCATTTCCCTGCCCCTACCCGCCCCCACTCTCGTAACGAGCAGTGGGTCCGTTTTATTGGTGTCGCTGTCTTCCTCGTTTGTTTTCAACTTTTTAACGGGGGCTACGAAATACAAATACCACCGATTGGTATTTTACTGGTGATCGAATAGGTGAATTCCATGACACCATCTCCTTTATTTGCATCTTCTTTGTATCCGTGTTTTTTTTTTCAAGTGAAATTGGTTTTTTTATTAGATAAATAATCGGGTCAAACATTAAAAACGAACAAGTACGAAGAGAACCAAAAAAAAAACGGACGTGCGGCTCGTTACGAGAGTAGGGGCACGGATAGGGGCAGGGAAATGAGGGTAGAGGATTTGGATTCATCAATTACAAGTTAGCCAAGACACAAAGCAATAAATTACAAACCTCACGCTGTTGTTGTGCAAATGCAGTTAGCTTCTCCTCTTGTTTGTAAAGACTATTTTGAAGATCATTAAGTAATGCATCAGCCTCGGAAGCAATTCTTTTGAAGAGCTGAACCATATAAATAACTTCATAAGAAGAAGAAGAAGTAGAAAAGGAAGGTCCACTTAAAAACTTAGCTATCAGAATACTGCTTACAGCTTCCAGGTCATGTGAGTGCTTAGAAACTTCAGAATTTAGATGACCAAAAGTTGACTTGAAATTTCCATCAAGCTTTGTGGCTATATTGTCCAAAGCTTTGATACCTGAACCATACATGTTCTTCAACTTCCCTAACCTTCCTCGAAGTTCTTCCGTAGCCTGCAGTTATACAAAGGATAAGCTATTAGAGACTATCAATCAAGTCCCCAAAAATGTTCAAATGTGCTGTTGAAACCATACCTCTGACTTTGTTGATACAAAGGACTGCATATCTTCCTCCATGTCTTTCAGTTGCTGCTCTTGTTGAGTCACAGAAGCTGCCACAGTCTTGTGCAAGATTTCGAGCTGCTGGGTCAACTGGGACTGGAACTTTTGGATAAGTTCTTTGTTTCCATCCTCAATTTTATCCTTCCTTTCTGAAAACCAAACAGCATTCAAAAAAGAAACCTTTAGAGAACAAACCATGCTAAAACAAAGTGCGCTATGAAGGATACTAACCAATCTTGGCAAACAAATCTGAGACATTTGATGCGGCATTTTCAAGCTCTGCTCGGAGTTCAAAAGCACGTTCAACAAGTGCTTTCTCTGAAAAATTAGCAATGGGCATATTTAATACAGAAACATTTTATATAAACAGGCATGAGTTCAAACTATAGAAAAATAAAACCAGAAAGATATTTATATACATTATTTATTGTCAGAAATGTGCATGTACATCTAATGAAGACCTTACTTTGTAACTGATGAAAAAGTGACAAAACAACCATCAAAATGATGAAAATGAAAAGGGAAATAAAATGCCCTGACCAGAGAAGTGCACCCAAGCATCTTCCAACTCACCAGATTTAAGGAGATTAGATATTAAAAATTCCTTCTCTTTAATAGTTGCATTTGCTTGTTTATGTTTATCTTCAAGATCAAACAATGCATTTTCAGTTTCCTCCAGCTTTTTCTGAAAAAAAAAAAAAAGAAAGAGAGAGTTCAGTTCTGTCACAGTATAAGACAAGAAAAGAGCTAATATGAAATTTGTAAGTTGACCATCCAAAACTGCAATACCTCTTTATTTTCAAGTTTCTCACTTAAATCTGCAGTCAACAGCTGCTGTGAATTGTAAAGTTCCTGAAGCTCAGTAATTTGCTGCACAAAAGTAAGAAAGAATAATTAACTTGACCTCTAAATCCTAAATCAGAAAGAACTAAAGGGTTGATTTTGAAGAAATATACCTTCTCCTTAGATTCTGATTCAAGTTCCATGCGCTCTATTTTTTCAGCCATAGCCTGAGGTAAAAGTTAATATTTATTAGTAATACTAATAAATTCATCCACCATGAAACTTGGGACAAACAATTCTACCATTCAATCATATGGTTTAAATACAACCTTCTTCTCTGCTTCTTCATTGAGGTAACGATCTCGTGGAATATAAATTCCATTTTTTTCTCTTGCAGAGTACACCTCTGATTAAACATAAAAAACGGAAGCAAGAAAATATCACGTATAAGAACCAATTGATGAGGTAATTAAGTTTCTTGGCGAAAAATTTAGAGAATAGTCAACTACCTTGCTTCAGCCGATCAATTTCAGAATATAAATCTTTTATTAAAGCAGATTTCATCATCTTCTGGTTAATCTGTAATGGTAACAAATTTCAATTATTTCAGCATGTTGCAAGGAGAAAAAATATTTTAACTGTAGGACATAATTCAGCTTTATAACGTGAGAAAATTAGCAACAAAAAGCTCAAAAGGTGATCCTGATGAACAATCCACTGACCTCTGGTTTGTTCTTGATATTCTTGGCACGATGTGCATAATCTAGAGTGCTGAGTGTTTCTTCCAGACAATGGATGGATGGTGATACTGTGGCAATTATACATGTTTTTGTTTTCCCTCCCAAGGAATCCCTCAACAGCCTTGTTAGTTTGCTATCTCTGCCATTTGCAAATGTAATATTACAAGTCTTATCCAATCACAAACAAGATGCTATTGAGAAATTTTCACCTATTGATAATCCATACCTGTATGGAACATGACCAGAGTGCTCAACGAGTGCATTGATAACACGACCAAGAGTGAGCAAGCTTTTATTAATCTCTCCAGCTTCCCTTGCTCTGCCCTGCAAGAGTCAATTTACTTGGGATCAACACTTAAAAGGTTCAAATATCCTAACATAGACAACATCAAATCAAAGTCTTTGAAGAGAGTGCAATATAGAGATTTTTTTTCATTTGACTGTTTCATAAGACTCATAGCACGGACATCCACTCTTCAGTCTTCCCACACATTTGCCAAAGAAAATTATATACCTCTCTCGCACCGGAACGTGAAATATTCTCAGAACCAGCAAGATCAACAAGATTTAGCTTCCCACATTTAATCATCTCTTCCCCCTCTGGAGTACACTCCTTAATATGGATTGTAATAGAAAATATAGAATGAGAACGACTACTTTGTTTGTTAAGTAGAGTTTCAGCCGTACGCCTTTTAGCAGAACCTTTTTCCAAGATTTTGTAAATTTCATTAGCAGTTGATACTATCTCTTCTTCCAAGCCTCTGACAAAAACTCCCCCTTTTCCATCTTCCATAAGAGCAATGGGTTTCTTAGATTTATCATCAACGAATTTCATAGTTTCCTCTGGTGCCAAAAGATCTGTTATTTCCTCATTGTAAAGCTCTAGAAACGTAACTTTCATACTATATTCAGCATTCTGAGCTTCTAATATATCAAAAATTTGTTTAACAGCTCTCGGGATAACACCTGCATCACTTGGGAATTCCCCATTCTGCATAAACCACAAGTTCACTTAGAATTGAAAGCAAGCAAAAGAGCATGAAATTCATTTAAAATATTTGGTAAAATAGAACAGAAAAAGTGAACCTTTTTCCTTGCCCCTCCCTCCATTGTGTATGTCTTTCCAGTTCCCGTCTGACCATATGCAAAGATAGTGCAATTATAACCCTCAAGAACTTCATTCACAATTGGAGACACAGCTAGATCAAATAACTCCTTTTGCTGAGACGATGGACCAAAGACCTTAAAATAAAATAATAAAAAAAATCCTCCAACGTTATAAATCGTCACTCAAAATATCAAATCCTTCTTTACCTTTCAAAACCCAACAATAAAAAAGTTTTCAACTTTTCAATCCGTCTACATTTCCTCAAGAACCAAACAATTATTTTTAATAAAACATAAAATTTAACCTCCATCCATAAAAAAAGAATTTATAATAAAAATGAAACCTTGTCAAAAAGAAAGGTCCTATCAATTTGCTTATTAGCAATATTCTGTACTGCACAAACTTCTCTTCTACTTTCATTACACGATATCACCACCGGAGTATGTATTCTCGTTTCATCTTCACTCAACGGCCTACAAGGGAAACAAAAACAAAAACAAAAAGAAAAAGAATCAGAATTGTTATTATTAATTTTATTCATTTAATTAAATACTAATTAACTATAAAAAAAAAAAAAAACTGACCTGCAACGTAAAATAACCTGAACGTTAACGCCTTTATCTTTATCATGTTTGGAACTCGAATTGGAATCGACTGATCGCAGATCTCGCACCGATTTATCGTTTGAACGTGGAGTTTGCGATGGAGATAGCGATACCAATCCTCCTCCTCTTCTTTGCAGCTGTGAAGATTCCATTGCAGAGAGCTCTAACGACTCTGCGATTCAAAGTACTGTGTAACTACACTGAGCCAACTCGGATTCAGTGAAAATGACGTAGTATTACTTCAAGATTTAAATACATATACGTTTCTTTAATGAATCTAAAAACTTTTAAGTACATTCGATGACTGAAGAAAAGCTGAAACTCAGTGAGTTAACTCGACACTAATGAATCAGCTATTCAGTTACAGAAGATCAATACTTTGAGAAATATAGAAAGAAAATTTGAATGAAAATAAAAACAAAATTGTAAATTATACATATATTTGGAAGAATTTTTTTTTTACCTTTTCAGAGTAAAAAAATTAAAAATCAACAAGAAACATGTGATTGAAATTTATGTCTAGATTCGGATCGGAATTAACCGATTTAGAGTTTTTTTTTTTTGAAAAAAAAAAAAGAAAAAGAATCGGCGACGAAAATTCTTAAGAGAAAACTTACAGTGAATTAAAAAAATGCCGGCGAGTTAAAAGGAAATTCAAATGGCAACGATTCTAGAGAGAGAAGAAGAAGCTGAGAGTTTAAGACTGTAGAGAGAGAGAGAGAGAGTTAATCAAATCCAAATGGCGACGATTTTTTATTCCTCTTTTTAAAATAAACAAGAGAGAAATAGAGCTTGAGAAAGAAGAGACGGAGCCTGGAGCTTTTGGTTTAAGGATTTTGACGCCGTTAGTATGGATTAACTGTGAAGGACGGCAACGAGGTTGGGTTAACGGCGTTAAAGGAGCTCCGTACATCGGAATATCCGACCGTTATAAATAGAAACAAAAGGCTTAAAGCCAAAGGGCATTATAAAGACCTTTTGAAAAAAATATGAAAAAAAACGGATGTTGGAGCTTAGTAAAATTAGCAGTTAGCAGGGATTATTATTTATTAACCCTTGTTTTTAAACACTGAAAAATAATTTTTTTAAAATTTTATAAATAAGATTAAAAAAATATTATATCTTTTAAAAAAATATATGTTATCTATTTATCTTATTAACCTGTTTATAAAATTTAAAATTTTTAATAATGATAAATATAATAATTTTTCATGAATTAAAGTTTTTTTGTGATTAAGATTTTTAGGAAAGAGGGAGACCAGGTTTCCTGTTTACGAGCAAAGTTGGGACTTCGGAGCCACTAAGAACCAATGGGCCCACTACAAGATTTTTTCCAATTTTTTATTGTTTTTACTTTTTATAATAGGGAGAAATTTGGATTTTAACAACTAATTCTGTCTTATAGTAATTTTAAAAAAATGTTTCTTATTTTTTTTTATAATATTTCAAATTGTTTTTACTCATGAACCTATTAGGAAATTTTTTACTTATTTTACATTTGTTTTAAGAAATTTTGAATTTTGAATTTCGACATTTTGAAAATAGATAAGTATTTTTTTAATGTGAAATTCATGAAATATGTTAACAATTTTTTTTTGAAAGTATGTACCCTCCTAAATGAATAAAGTAGTTTTTTTTATATAAATCCTGCAAATTAAAATTATGTAAATTTATAATATATTTCACGAGTTGATCTGATACTAATTTAGTGGATGAATTGATAAAAAAGATAAATTATGTAATAAAAAATACATGTTAATAAAATTATAATGATAATTTACTTATTTCAAAAGAGATAACTAATTTGACTTTTTTTTTTCATTTAAAAAATTATACGTATTTGGGTAAAAAAAAATCACATTTTTCTCTCATTAACATAACTATAAATTTCTTTTTTAGTTTTTATCTAAATAATTAAATTCTAATTTTGTATAAAACTAATAAGTATAAAGAGATTCTTTTTTTTTTTTTCCTTTAAAATGTTGACTGAAGTATGTTTATCAACTTTTTGGTGCAACTCATTTTAATGGATTCAAAATTTTATTTTTCCTTTCTTGGGCTAATTGGAATAACAAATTTGGTTTGGTTTTGGTACCAAAGAAGTGCAAGAATTTCCTACCTAAGTTTCACCCGTTATACCTTTCCATTCATGAAATGAAAAAGCACCAAGCAATCAAGCATTTATTAAAGTCTTTTGGTCTAAAAATTGATGATTTTTGGCCTCTTTTTACATGATAAAGACTCCCAAATATTGCCCATTATTATCTTTTTTGTCTTTTTTTTTTAAGGTTTTGTTAATAAATGTTCTTAAAATACTTTTTAAAATTATATATAAAATAATATTTTCTTTCGATGCTTTGGAAATAAGCATATTAATTATAAATTAACACATTTCATGAAAAAGTATTATTATAAACATTTTAATAAAGACTCCCAAATATTGCCCATTATTATATTTTTTGTCTCTTTTTTTAAGGTTTTGTTAATAAATGTTCTTAATTTTTTTTTTAAAATTATATATAAAATAATATTTTCTTTCGATGCTGTGGAAATAAGCATATTAATTATAAAATAACACATTTCATGAAAAAATATTATTATAAATAAAATATTAATTAATTACAAAAAAATACTCTTAAAATATTCGTTAATAAAATATTTATTAAAAAAGTGCTACTTGCCTTAACCAAGAAAAAGGATTTAAAACCTTGTTCTCTTTCATCCATTCAATTAAATTTGGTAGTGTTAAACAAGATTAGCAACACATAAATAATAGGTAATTTTTCCAACTAATATTCATTTTAAATAAATTTAAATATATCTAAATTATTATATATATTCAGTACTCTTTAAAATGAGTTAATATTATCTTATTTCTAAATTTAAATATCAAATATGAATTTTCTATGTGTATTATTTTAAAATTTTATACGTGTATGCAATTTAGCACTTAAGGTTAACTTATCTCATTCAAGGTATAAATCTTACTTAATGTGAATAGTATAGTGATATTTACATTTTTTTTAAAAAGTTTGAGACCCTCTCTCTTCAATGTAACTATAAATAAAAATTATAAAACGCATATAATTTTTCTTGTTCGATCTATTATTATCATCATTTTTATTATTGAAAAGTGTGATTAGTAAAATGACACATATCTTTCAAGATATATTTAAAAAAGAAAAGAAAAATATATGTGACAATATTTTAATCTCACTTATAGAATTAAAAAACTTTACTAATTATTAAATACAAACTCTTTATTATTTCCCCATAATATTATAGTATGAATATATAGTTTTCATCGTATACATCAACATGAAATGGATAATTGAATTTAGGCAAAACACATGGATATACAAATAGATATATCTACCTGAAATGAAATAGACAACTTAATATTTTTGAAAAGGAAAGAAAAAGAAAATTCTACAAATTGAAAGAATAAGTGTACCAAACACCATTAAAAAAAAAAAAGATTAAGACACTTACTTGGAAAGGGTCAATGGTTAGAATGCAAGTTAAGGGTCACTACCAAACTATTTAATCTAAAACAAGCATTTAATTAAAATAAATAAATAAATCCACTTAATTTATTTGCTTTAATTATGAGAATAAAAAATTGTTACTAAATTAGGAGGTGTTAATTTAGGTAAAATGTAAAAAATGTTGGGTAGAAAGAGGAAAATTAAACCAAAAAAAAAGGAAAAAAAAGAAGAAGAGAAAATGGTAATGATAATGGAAAAAGGAAGACAAAGTGGGGTTTGTATGAGGTGGCAAAGACGCCCCCACGTGATAAAGAGTGATGCGAGGAGGCACATGCTCGTTGCTGCTGCCTTCTATTATATATACCTTTCCAACTTATCTTCATCTCAACTGATCTTTCTAAATTCTAATCCATTTTTAGAAGAAAAATAACATATATATATTTCATTTTTATACATTATAGTGAAATTTTTTAATTTTACAAATAATATTTAAAGATTGATATATGTTTATTTTTTTTTAATTTTTTAATTTATCTTCGGTTATAAAATTTAAAAACTTCACTCCAATGAATAATATATATATATATTAAAATTACCCTTAAAATCTCACTTTGCACACTTAACATATGATTAATAGTATATAATGAATTTTAATCATAAATTTTATTGCCAACAACAAAACATCCTATAAAAAGTTGTCACAATTTTGAGATATTTAAACCTTGATTCTTAGTATCAACGATTTATGACCCAAAAAAAAATCCAAATGCAACAAAGAGGACACATTTTGTCATTTTTCCTAAACTTAATAATTGAAACAAGCCAGAGGTTTTATCAGAAGAGTTGTTCGAGTAAAACTGTTTTAAAAGTATTCGTAAAGAGAAGTTAAAATAATATTTGGTAAATTTAATATATACTAGATTAAACTCTCGCGCGATGCCGCGGAAATCAAATGTTAAATATACGATGACAACATTTTTAAAAACAAAAATTAACAATTAAACAAAAAAAAATTAATATTTTTTAAAATAGCAAAAGAGAACTGTCATAACAATTTAAAATTATAAAGAATTTATAAAGTCAGATTAAAAGATAAATCTAAGTGAAACAAATTTTATCTTAAATTGAATCACAATGACAAACTATGTAAAATATAAAATGAATTGAGACACGACACGAACACAATATAGAAAAAATAATTAAAACACAACACGAAAAATTCAATAAGAATATTCGAACATGTAAAAATATACATAAAATGAATTATTAACGTGTAAAATTTTATAGTACTTTATATATATTATTAACGTGTAAAATCTTATAATACTTTGAAGGGGAAAAAACACGAACACGTCAAGAACACACAAATTTTTCTCTAAATCGAATCACTATGACAAATCATGCAAAATATGTCATGAATTGAGATACGACACGAACACACAATTTTTTTTCTAAATTGAATCACAATGAAAAACTATGTAAAATATTAAATGAATTGAAACACGAATTATCAACGTGTAAAAATTTATATAAATATATAATACTTTAAACACAAAAAATAACACGAATACACAAATTTTTTTTTTTTTTTCCTACCATTTTTTTTTCTATACACTAAAATAAAGTGGGATCCACAACAAAATGGGTTTAAAAAAAATTGGAGGGGGCGACCTGGCCACCCTCTTTGCTTCAAAAAATCTAAAATTTATATATTGGATATATATAAGTGCTGTAAAATATTAAAAAAATAAAACCAATAAAAATTAGACCAAATAAAAAATATATAATTCTCATTATAATTTTATGAATTATTGAATAATAAAGTAAGAACGTAAAAATATTTGTTACTAAACGTTAGTACTTTTTACATAAAGTTTGATTTATAATTTCGTCTAAAAAACAATTAAAGGTGAATTTTGCTATTTTAGTTGGATAGCTTTACAGCTTTAATTTGGTTGCAAAAAAATTCAGAAAATACCATATGCAGCAATATTTAATTTATATATAGACTTTATACTTTTCGACTAGTAAAATTCTTTAATTTTTAGATTTCATGCTATGTAATCCTCCTTAATTGATTTTCCCATTAGACACAATTACTTATTGCAGCACATGGTAGAAGATAGGAGAACAAAAATTTGTTTTGACCTAATTATGTTATAAATGCCTATGCATTTTGACTTTAAAATGTCCAAAATTAATATTGGTCTTGATCATAATTCATCAAGAATAAATGTGATATGACTCATATTTATTTTGAAAAAGTCATCTAATTGAATTAGTAAAGTTTTTGATAGTTACACTAAAAACCTGAAAATGGAAATCTTAAATCTCAAATAACCTAATACTAATAGAAACAAACTATCAAACAGAAAAAGGAAAAAAAAAAAAGAAGAGAAAGGAAAGGAAAGAAAAGATCAAAATATTAATCTAATGCTAATTAGTGTTAACTAATTGCTTTGTTATAGTGAATCTGAATAGAATGCAATACTTTGACTTATTCTGAAATCAGATCCATCATCCATGCATGTGCAAGAATATTTAAGGATCAATTCCTTATTAACAATTATATGCAAGTTAACGATATTATGTGATTTGTTGATAGGATGTTGAACTCTTAATTCAGGAAATTGTATCTCACATGGTTACAGGGTAAAAAGAATATGACAATATATTTATTTTCTCTTCTGCAAAAGTAGAGAAATGCAACAATAAGGGATATTATTACCTGTTGTCATTGTTTGATCTGGTGGAACAGCTGTTTGCTTGGGACATACTCTATGTATATATTTGCTGCGTATGCTTTACTTCTCTTCTTTATACACTTGTTACTAACCCTTACCCTTCTTTTCTTTCTGAGATTTTGCATTTGAAAGAGAACATTTCCATATATATATATATATATATATATATATATATATATTTTCCTTTTTGCAAAAGTGATTTCATGGATGCTATTGCAGCCATAATCTGAAGCACTAGCCACATATCATGATAATTAAAAGCTGTGAGTTTGGTAAGATGCAAACCCAGTTGGGGTTTTGATATGGATATATCCATTAATTTGGATCATTTATATGTCTATGTCTCTGGGTATAGATAACAGTTATACTTATACCTCATTTGTATGTAAATATTCTTGATTGGCGCATTGGGATTTATTGGTTAATTAAAAAGAAACTGCTGAAAGAGTACAGCCAATAATCCAATCCAAGTAAAAACATGAGAAAACTTATCCATAACGAGTTTGCAATTTAAGAAGTTTATCCTAACTTTGAAGCATATTTAATCTGCATATGATTGGATAACAAGTTGAGTAAATCAATGGAGATGTGTATTAGCTCGAAATCAAATCTTTGAGTGATCTGCCAAGTATTTGTCATTCAAGTGACAAAGAAGTTAAGGAAGAAAAACTAAGCCCAGATTTCTAAGCAATAAAAGTTTAATTAGTAGGACACTATAAGCAAAGGAGTAAGACCAAGTATACATAAATTAATTAAATATTATCAAGCTACTTAATCCAAGAAATATATTATTATGTAATTAAAGAAAGCAATTAACATATAGTTTTCAATTAAGAATTCATGTCCCACACACACCCCAAATAATTCGACAGCCTGTGTAAATAGTTGAGCTGGGTCCATTAAGGGCTGGATTTTCATGGGTCAGATCAGATTAGCTCAAAAACCACACTGACAAAAGGTCATTTTATGTAGGGTTGAGTGAAGAAGATCAGGTCATGTGGGCAGAACCATAACTTTACATTTGTACAACAAATAAAGAAGTAAAAGAAACAAAGATGAAAATGCCAAGAAATAAAAAAGTAAAGGTAGGTGATTTTTTTTGGTTTAGGAGAGAAACTGGTATCAATGAAAGCATAATTTATAATTGCTTGAAAGGGAGAAGAGAAATGGTTAGGGGTGAGCATTAATCAGTTTGAATTGATTTAATCAATCGAATCAATCAAATTTTTTAATTCAGTTCGGTTTATTCGGTTTTTAATTTAGTCGGTTATGAAAATCGATTTAGTCGGTTAGTTCGATCGATTGCCGATTTTTAAAATTGATAACCGAATAGACTAAACTAACCGATCCTTTTAATTTTATTTTTAATTTAATTTTAAATAAAATATATTTATATAATAATTTAAATTTAAATTTAAATTTAAATTTATATATAATATATAATTTATATTATATAATAATATATAATATATAGTAAATAAATTATCTTTTAAATAATTAAAATCGATTAAACCAGTCTAACCGATTGACTTAAATCGATTTTGATTTTTTCGATTTTAAAATTTTTATCGGTTTATTCGATCGATTTTATAAATATAATCGATTCAATCGATTTTCAAAATTTTAAAATTGAACCGACCTAATAATCATCCCTAAAAATGGTCCCATGATGAGTTTAAGAAATCATCTCAGTCCACAGCTTTTTTGGACAGCTAGCACAGCTAGTTAATCATGGCAGCCCATGTTAAAAGATCCTGCATCAGGAATATCAGTTTCGTTTTCGTAAAGAGAAGAAATGTATGACTGACAAACATTAAAATAACCTTTTTCATGTTCAAAGGCTACTGATTTGGAAAAATTATCAGATTAACTGTTTTGATATCATTGCCGGCCTTCGTAGATGATTGATTTTGTTTTTGTCCCAACTGTTTCTTTTCACAATTGCAAGGCAAATTGTTCTCTTTTTAATCAAAACAAATTAATTTTCTATTCAAGCCCTTGATCGGTACACTATTAAGCAAACTGATGAGATTGTCCACTCACTGGCAAAACCCACAAATCTATAAGAGGAAGAGGTAGAATAATCTTTGGTGTTTGAACTTATACTGTTTCTTTGATCAATGATATGTATATAAGTTCCAATCTCACGGATTTGATCACGAAATTTTGATCATGTGATAAGTTTCGATCGACCGGTCCAATTTTTTTAACATTGGTCGTCATCGATTAGGCAAAGTAAACTCTCAACTATAGCCATATTAATTGCCATATGGATTGCCTAGCTAGATTAATACAGAAAATAATTAATTTGGAAGTTGAGTAAAAGAGAAATATACTGGGTTTTGATTTTGACATGTTATTCAACTTTCCTTACATCAAACTGTCAGTTATGATGGCATCTTGACTTGCATGGATAAGTAATTAGTATGATCATTATAATTGTCAGCTTCAATAATTAAATACTGGGTGGATAAATTATTTTATTTTCCTTTGATGTTGTCAAAAACAAAACATTTCAGCCAATTGTTATTTGTCTTGTTAAGGTTATTACTTGAGAGACAATTTTGGCCGACATATATGCCGGCAGAGGAATAAAGCTAGAAGTAGCAAGCTTCTTGGAACATCAGAAACTAATTAAAGATTCTTATTTTGGCCAAGAGGAACAAAAACCTTTTATTAGTTTCTTAATCTGACAGAAAGACCAAAGAGATAGATACCATCTGCTCTTTTTTGTACAGCTCAAACTTAGTCCTAAGAACATTGCTTTAATCATCTTTGAAAATTTCTTAGTATCTAACTGCGATCTTCATCGATATCGAAAACTCAAACAAGTCTTGATTAGGTATCCAATGTCTAGAAACTGTTCTCAATAACACATGATCTTAATTTGTTGTGTTAAAAACAAAGGGTGTGAGTGACATTGATGTGCTTAGGACAAGAGCTTAGGTATAATTAAGAAAGAAACTTATTTATATTTATTTTATGGCGTTTATAACTATACCAGCTCTGTACTATAAATTGAAATGCAAAAATGTTTCAGCTTCTTTTAAATTGGCATAACTGAAGTATGAGATATTCAGCTAACTTGTTCTACAAAACAAAGTTTGGAAATGGAGTTCTACAAGATTCTTTTTGCTACCTTCTTTTTTCTGCTATTTCTTAAATGCAATGGTAATTAGGTTTTTATATCTATTGTTTATTTGCATATGTTATAGGAGGGGGGGGGGGGGATTAACCATGCCCCTGCCTTATTGGAATCAGAAGCACTACTCAACACATCCTTTCTAGCTGATTCATTTTCTAGGAATATTTTCATTATATTATATGAAATGAATAGAAGAATAGTCCTCTTTGTCAATGTTAACATTTGTTTCAATTGTTTCTTGTAGCTGCAAATTCCAAGCTATTCCGGGAGTATATTGGTGCAGAATCCGACTCAATCAAGCTCTCTGATGTGCCTATAAACTCGAGTGTGGAATTTCACTTTATTCTGGCCTTTGCAATTGACTATACTTGTGACAATCATCCGTCACCTACTAATGGAAAATTCAACATATTTTGGGAAACCAACAATTTGGGTCCAGATCAAATTGCCTCAATAAAGGATAGTAACTCAAATGTCAAGATTGCTGTCAGCTTGGGGGGTGACAGTGTAGGCAAAGATAAAGCCTTGTTTGCACCTAAGTCAAGGTCATCTTGGGTTCAAAATGCTGTTTCTTCACTTACTGATATGATCAAACAGTACCATATTGATGGAATTGACATTGACTATGAGCACTTCAGCACTAATCCTGAAATGTTTGCAGAATGTATCGGACAGCTCGTAACGAGTCTGAAAAAAAGTGGGATTATTTCATTTGCTTCAATTGCTCCCTTTGAAGAGATTAATAGCCACTATTTAGCTTTGTGGAGGAAATATGGACATGTAATTGACTATGTAAACTTCCAATTCTATGCCTACGATAAGCTCAGTGTTTCCCAATTTATAAGAAACTTCAAAGAGCAAGGCTCTAATTATGGAGGAGGTCAATTATTGGCCAGCATTCAGAGCGGTGGTGGTGGTGGTGGAGGCCTAAGACCCGCCGATGGATTTTTTGAAGCCTGCAATGAATTGAAAGACCAAGGAAAGCTAGGTGGCGTCTTTATATGGTGTGCTGATGAATCAAAAACAAATGGCTTTCAATATGAGAAGAAATCTCAGGATCTACTTGCTGCATGAAATCAAATTCTCAAACATAAAAGAAGTTCAGTAATAGCTGAATTGCCTAGACAAGGGTCAAATTACTACTGTTTTAGATATAATTATAATCATTGCAATTTCTATTTTTCTAGCGCATTGTTTACCACTCATATCATTTTCATGCTGTGACTTATTTCATACATTGATTTAACATGATAGAAAGTTAATCAAGTCAGAAAAGATTGGATGGCAGATGGAGACCAATCGGGGTTGTAAAAGATTGTTTACTACTCAAAGCGTAATTTAACTCGCCCTCTCGTCTGTTGGGGCGCTCATATCCGGCTGCATGACATTTAAGAGAATTACTTTAGTGAAAAGAAGCCAATTCTTCAACCAAAAACAAAACACCATTTCGTCAAAGAAAACAAACCATTTTATCCTCTCACCGTTAACCTTGGGGATTAAATTGATTTTTTTGATAGAGTAAAATATTTTCTGTGCTTGGTTCAAAATTTTATATTTTTCGAGCCCAAACCTGGTCAACAATCAAAGCTCAATAACTTTTAGATTCTACGTTAAGAACCCATACGAGCTCAAACCTAACCAAGAAAAACCTCTAAGAGCCCAAACCTATTCAAAGGAAGACCCACCCTCTCTACTCTCTAGGACACAGCTATAGTTCATTGTTCATATTCATAGTTTGACAAATGACATTGACAACTGATAAAGCAGCTTTTACTATAAAACATTAGTTGGAGATATTAATTTCTGACCCTCAAAACACCAAAAATATCTTCTTTTCTAGGGACAAACTAGAAGTAAGGTTACCAATTTTTTTGAAAATCTCAGGAGAGGTAAGGTTGACAAGTCAAAAAATTGAAAGTTTAGCCACTTTCCTTGGCTAGAAAATTACACAAGTTTCAGGATTTTTATGATTTTTTTTTTCCATTGATCTTTTCCAGCTGATATTTCTCCAATCAATACAGATTATTGTGGTGTAAACCTTTTTGCAATGGAGACTTTTTGTTTGCTAAATGGGATTATTGAAAATTCTCTGATTTTGATGTAGGTATATCCAACAATTAAACACAGAGGATGAAGGAGGCATCTTTCTCATTTGGTCCGAATCTGATATAGAGCAGTTCTGCAATTGCTTAAGGCAGGGTATTAAAAGACAAACAAGATATTTTATTAGGATGAATGGAAAGATAAAAGAAATTCTAGGGATGTATAAAAATACTACAAAAGAGGATTAAGCAGAACATTTGACAATATAAAAGAAAATTCAGAACACTAATTTTTTGAAATTGATCCTTAGTCTTCATATTGGTATTGTTTGAAAATTAAAAGATTGAAGCAAACTTCCCTACTACATTTCCTCCCAGTCCACAACTCATAAAGTCATGCCTGAATAGTCTAGCCTGCTGCATTATATATATTCCTGAACTCACACCAAAGCCTGCTGCAAAGAACTTTCTCTCAATAGCAATGGAACCTCACAAGCTTTATCTCACCCATCTCATTTTTCAAGCTCTAATTATCTCCCATATATCAACCCTATGTACTGCAAACTCAAAGCTCTTCAGGGAATACATAGGAGCTGAGTTCAAAGATGTGAAATTTTCTGATGTCCCCATTAACCCAAATGTTGATTTTCATTTCATTCTTTCCTTTGCCATAGACTATGACACCTTAACTTCTCCTTCTCCCACCAATGGAAAATTCAATGTGTTTTGGGATTCAACCAATCTCAGCCCCTCCCATGTTTCTTCCATCAAATCTAAACATCCAAACGTAAAAGTGGCATTAAGCCTAGGAGGTTATACTGTGGGCAGTGAATTTGCTTATTTCAAGCCTTCCTCAGTGAGATCCTGGGTCTCAAATGCTGTTAGTTCACTCACAAGTATCATAAAAAAAATATGATCTGGATGGAATCGATATCGATTATGAACACTTCCAAGCTGATCCTCAAACTTTTGCAGACTCCATTGGGTTGCTTATAAAGACACTCAAGAGGAATAAAGTAATCTCCTTTGCTTCTATAGCTCCATATGCTGACGATGAAGTTCAGAGACAATACTTAGCCTTGTGGAGCAGATATGGGAACATTATTGATTATGTCAACTTCCAATTTTATGCATATGATAGAGAAACCACCATTCCACAGTTTTTGAGTTATTTCAACAACCAAAGCTCTAATTATATTGGTGGTAAAGTCTTGGTGAGCTTTCAAAGTGATGTGAGTCGTGGGTTAACTCCAGAAGATGGTTTCTTCACTGCTTGCAAGATGCTTAAGAGTCAGAAAAGGCTTCATGGTATCTTTGTATGGTCTGCAGATGACTCCAAGGCAAACGGTTTTATATATGAGAAGGAATCACAGCAAATATTAGAAGCTTATTAGGTCGGTCATTTAATACTAAGTATGAATGGAGATGAATAAGATAGATAGAATCTTAGAAGTAATAAAGGTGGAGTAATTCCTAGCTGATGAAAATCACTTGGCTGAAGACAGATTGGATCCTATTTCTCCAGGTTTTTCTCTACTTATTATAGAAGGAAAGATAGTTTTGAGAATAAAACAATGTTTTTTAGCCTAATTTTTGTAACCGTCTGATATAAAGATGTTACATCTTCTGTCCAAGAAATCTAGTTACATATCTTTGTTGCTTGGTTAACCACTGGCAGGTTCAAAGGTGGTTTCTTTTTGTGGTTTAGTATCCTCTTCTGTTGTACAAAAAAAAAAATACAAAAAATAGCAGTTAAGTTCCAAAAGGGGGCGCCTGCAGGGCTGGGACCGTAGGAAATGTGTAACTTTTTTTTTGCCCCTTGCTGTTCATCTACGTTACTCGGACTCGGATGTGAGTGTCGGATACTGGTATGTATCCAATACGAGTATGTTCAATTTTTCTATGTTTTTTCATGTATTTGAAAGATCCTTGGAGGGTCATATCCTCACATCTATGTCTCGGACACGAATATTTCAAAAAAAATAAGAGTCGGAGCAACATAGCTGTTCATACTCCATACAATACAAAGAGCAAGCATCAGATTGCAATCACAGCTAGCCTGTATGTAATGTCCTGTTTCATCTTTCAATTTATTTTGCAGAAGTGCTTTGACATTTCTAATTCTAAACTCTAAAAGGCAAGTCAAAGCAAAGCTTGCTGAATAATCAGTCGGATCAAAGAACCTCACGTTTGACAGCAACTTGACAACTTATCTATAATACAACAATAGAATTTCTGAATATAATTTGCTAAACTGATAAATGCTATCATACGATGTCTTCCAAAATTATATTTCTGCAACAAATACTATTTTCTATTCTTCAACTTAGTCCTCGAATTTGATTCTAATTAATTTGACAGTAACCTGTGATTTAGTTTTGATAATCATTTCATATAATTTTGACAACGTTTAATATAATTTTGATAACATTTGATATAGTTTTAATAACATTTTATATAATTTTGTTTAACTTTTAATATGATTTTGGTAACTTTTTGTAATCTTGATATAATTTGGTAACTCTTAATATAATTTTGATAACTTTTAATATAATTTTAGTAACACATAATTTAAGTTTTAAAATAATTTTATTAACTTTTAATATAATTTTAATAGCATTTGTAATAATTTTAATAACTTTTGATACAATTTTGATAATTTTTGTAATAATTTTAATTAATATCATTTGATATAATTTTATATCAAAATAAAAAATTATATAATATATAAATTTACCAAAAATATATATTTAATAATAAATTATATATATTAAAATAAATAATATTAACTTATTATATCATTGATGTAGAACATCGTGTAGCATAAATTAATTTAAATAAATGTCCCATCGTCGGCCGAAACAATATGAAGTAAACATAAAACCCTTCCTTTTTAAGAATCTGATAAAAGGATACTTTTCTAGTGGGATTAGATGATTAATATGGCTTTATTCGGTTAAGTGGAATGCTTAAAGTGTAGATATTCACACCGCACTGTAGGTAAAATCATTATCATTAGGTGTAAATAAGACAATTATTACCGAGAATTTTTTTTAGAGAGATCCCGTCTTGACGTTCGACAGTATTTCGAAAGATTAGTATTGGGCGAAGCCTGGGAATACCTTAAGTAACCACAAAAAAAAGGCAATTATTTGAATTACTCGTAAATTACTTGAATTCGGATCGACAAAATTATGAACTCTATAGTAATCATTATCGAGCCGAGTTAGAACAGATTGAGTTATCGAGCGAGCAGAATTCGAATATTTTAATGCGTTAGTTCAAGAGCTTAATTGAGTTTTTTATTTTAATATATATTTTTAATTAGTTTCGAAAAAAAATTCAATTCGAATTCAAGTACAAATAATCGAATTTAAAATTGAGTATGCGAATCGAATCCCTTTTTTACTAGATAAACTAGATTAATCGAACAAGGTTGAGTAATTCGATTTTTATCTCAAGTTTGAATTTTAAAAATAAAATTCGATCGAACTCGAATTAAATTTTGAATCACATTTCGAATCAAATTCAAACTCGAACTCGAATTCGACTCGATTCGATTACTCCTTAATCATCACCCTACAACCACAAGCAGTAGAGAACATTATTGGGAGAAGGAAAGTGGAGAATAAAAGATACAATAATAATAATAATAATAATAATAATAATAATAATAATAATAATAATAATAATAATAATAATAACTAGAATGATACTCGCGCGATGCCGCAGAAATCAAATGTTAAATATACGATGACAATATTTTTAAAAATAAAAATTAATAATTAAACAAAAAATAAATTAATATTTTATAAAATAGTAAAAGAGAACTCTCATAACAATTTAAAATTCTAAACAATTTATAAGGTCAACTTAAAAGATAAATATAAGTGAAACAAATTTTTTCTAAATTGAATTACAATGAGAAACTATATAAAATATAAAATGAATTGAGACACGACACGGACACAACATAAGAAAAATAATTAAAACACAACACAAAAAATAATATAAACTCGATAAGAATACACGAACATGTAAAGATATATATAAAATAAATTATTAACGTGTATAAATTTATATAAATTTATAATACTTTATATAAATTATTAACTTGTAAAAATTTATATAAATTTATAATACTTTGAAGAAAAAAAAAACACAAACACGTCAGGAATACACAAATTTTTTTCTAAATTGAATCACTATGACAAATCATGCAAAATATGTCATGAATTGAGATACGATATGAACAAACAAAATTTTTTCTAAATTGAATCACAATGACAAACTATGTCAAATATTAGATGAATTGAAATATGACACGGACATAATATAATAAAAATAATTAAAATACAACACGAAAAATAACACGAACACGATTCAAATACACGAATGTGTAAAAATATATATAAAATGAATTATTAATGTGTTAAAATTTATATAAATTTATAAAATTATTAACGTGTAAAAATTTATAATACTTTGAAAATACAAAAAAAAAAAAAAAAAAAAAAAAACGAACATGAACACGAACATGTCACAAACACACAATTTTTTCTGTAAATTGAATTACTAAGAAAAATTATGCAAAATATGTCATGAACTGAGACACGACACAATACACAAATATTTTTCTAAATTGAATCACAATAACAAACTATGTAAAACATGAGATGGATTGAGACACGACACGAACACAACATAGAAAAAGTAATTAAAACATAATACGAAAAATAAAATGAACACGACACAAATATATGAACCTGTAAAAATATACATAAAACAAATTGTTAACGTGTAAAAATTTATTTAATTTTATAATATTTTATATAAATTATTAACGTGTAAAAATCTATTATATAAATTTTACATTTTTTGCTCAATTTTGGTGTGGCCACGTTGGGCCCTTCGTAGGTGGCCACGCCATTTTTTTTTTTTTAATTTTTATGTAGGCCGCTCCTTTTTTGGGTTGTTGAAGAGAAAGAGAAAAAAATAAAAAAAAAATTTATGTTCGTGTTTTTTTTTTTTGTGTTTAAAGTATTATAAATTGATATAATTTTGTACATGTTAATAATTCATTTTATGTATACTTTTAATTGTTCGTGTATCCGTATCGTTTTTTTGTTATTTTTTGTGTTGTGTTTTAATAATTTTTTCTATGTTGTATGCGTTACGTGTTCGTGTTCTTTTTTTCTTCAAAATATTATAAATTTATATAAATTTTACACGTTAATAATTCGTTTTATGTATATTTTTACACATTCGTATTTTTGTGTCGTGTTCATGTTATTTTTCGTGTTGTGTTTTAATTATTTTTTCAATTTTGTGTTTGTGTCGTGTCTTAATTCATCTCATATTTTACGTAATTTATCATTGTGATTAAATTTAGAGAAAAATTTGTGCGGTCGTGCCGTGTCTCAATTTATGACATATTTTGCATAATTTACTATAATTATTCAATTTAATGAAAAAATTGTGTTCGTAACGTATTCGTATTTTTTTTTGTGTTTTCAAAGTATTATAAATTTATATAAATGTTTACACGTTAATAATTAGTTTTACCCAATAATTTATATAAACTATTATAATTTTTTTTTAAAAAATACACGTTAATAATTCGTTTTATGTATATTTTCACACGTTTGTGTATTCATGTCATGTTCATGTTATTTTTCGTGTTGTGTTTTAATTATTTTTTCTATGTTGTGTTCGTGTCATGTCTCAATTCATGATATATGTTATATAATTTGTCATAGTTATTCAATTTAAAGAAAAATTTGTGTGTTCGTGTAATTTATTTGTGTGTTTTTAAAGTATTAAACTTTATATAAATTTTTACACGTTAATAATTTATATAAAATATTATAAATTTATATAAATTTTTACACGTTTGTGTATTCGTGTCGTGTTCATGTTATTTTTCGTGTTGTGTTTTAATTATTTTTCTATGTTGTGTTTGTGCTGTGTCTCAATCATCTCATATTTTACATAGTTTGTCATTGTGATTTAATTTAAAAAAAAAAAATTGTGTGTTCGTATCATGTCTCAATTCATGACATATTTTGCATAATTTATCAGAGTGATTCAATTTAAAAAAAAAAATTGTGTTTTTATAACGTGTTCATGTTATTTTTTTATGTTTCCCAAAATATTATAAATTCATATAAAAAATTTCATGTTAATAATTAATTTTATACGTTATTAATTTATGTGTTCATAACATTGTTGTCATTACTATTATAAAAATAGAAAGCAAATCGTTTCACCCGCAGCGTAGCGTAGGTTTTTTTTTTTTCTTTTTTCTTTCTAGTTTCTATAAATTTATAATATTTTGGAAACATAAAAAAATAACACGTCTTGAACACACAATTTTTTCTCAACATTGAATCACTATGACAAATGATATAAAATATGAGATGAACACGAACGTGTAAAAATATATATAAAACAAATTATTAACGTGTAAAAATTTATATAAATTTATAATACTTTTTATAAATTATTAACGTGTAAAAGTTTGTATAAATTTATAATATTTTAAAAACAGAAAAATCACACGAACACATGTTAAACACAAAAATTTTGTCTCAAATTTTATCACTATCACAAATGATGTAAAATATGAGATGAATAGAGACACGACACGAATATAAAGCAAAATAATTAAAACACAAAACGAAAAATAACATGAACATAATACGAATACACAAATGTATAAAAATATACATAAAAAAATTATTAACTTGTAAAAATTTATAATAATTTAAATATAAAAAAAAAAAACACAAACACAAACACACAATTTTTTTTCCTTCTTCTCTTTTTTTTTATTTTTTTCTCTAACTTTTTTTTTTATTTTTTTCTTTTCACCAACCCTTCCACCAATCGAAAAATAAATAAATAAATAAGATAAATAGTAACGTGAACACTCTTAATGACTTTGAAAACATCCAAAATTAATAATAATAATAATAATAATAATAATAATAATAATAATACACCTTTAACAGATCCATTGAATGGGTATTCTGAACCTGCATAGAATAAATATTATAAAAAAAAAGAAGTCAATTTATAGGTTGAATTATCAGAATGGCTGAATGGGCAAAAGGTCTTTAATAACGTCAACTATTATGTGGTTGTCCACTGAAGATCATGATATTTTTCTTATCCTAACTAAGACCAACCCGCAAAGCGTTGAAACTCACACAAAACATATTATTCAAAGGTCAAAAATTGCAGATTCCCAAGACAACCATTCCATCCAAGTGACGGTTCGTCTAGAAGATGAAGAAGTTGTTGGCTTAATTAGCTAGCTTAACCATGCCAGAAGACAAAGTAACAGTTGAAGATATATAAAACAAATGATCTTTGAAGTTTAACATTCAGAAGCCTTGCTAATTGGGTACAAAAAAACCAAATATATATATATATATATATATATATATATATATATATATACCAGCTTCATTCATATTAGTTGGTATTTTGTGAGAGATCTACAGGGCCAAAATAGTAGCCTATTTGTTCTGATTAAGCAGGATAAAAGATCCCAGAAGCATAATTACGGCAACGGCAACGGCAAACAAACAATTTCTTTATTTTTAATCTCCCCATGTCCCAAACCTTTGTATTTTCTACTTTAATGCCTATATAAATAATAACCTTCTAACAAGAGTAATTCAACTCAAAGCCTACAGCAGTAAAGTAATCTACTTGCTCAAAACCAATGGATCTTTCTAAGCTTTTCATTGCCCTTTTCATTTTCCAAGTTTTCTTCCCCTGCCACATGTCAATCCAAGCAGCTCCTGCAAACTCAAACCTCTTCCGAGAATACATAGGAGCTGAGTTCAATAACGTTAAATTCACTGATGTTCCCATTAATTCAAACGTTGAATTCCACTTCATTCTCTCATTTGCCATAGACTATGACACCTCAGGTTCTCCTTCTCCAACAAATGGGAAGTTCAATGTCTTTTGGGACTCTGATAACCTCAGTCCTTCCCAGGTTTCTTCCATCAAAAGCCGCCATTCAAATGTTAAAGTAGCCTTAAGTCTAGGAGGGGACAGTGTGGGAGATGGCTTTGCTTACTTCGAACCTTCCTCTGTAGATTCTTGGGTTTCCAATGCAGTTTCCTCTCTCACAGATATCATCCAAGAGAACAACTTGGATGGAATTGATATTGATTATGAGCACTTCCATGCTGATCCTGACACTTTCGCTGAGTGCATTGGGCGACTTATAACAACCCTCAAGAAGAATGGAGTAATCTCTTTTGCTTCCATAGCTCCATTTGATGATGATGATGTTCAAAGCCATTACAAGGCCTTGTGGAAAAGCTATGGTCACCTCATAGACTATGTCAACTTCCAATTTTACGCCTATGATCAAGGAACATCAGTCTCTCAGTTCATTAATTACTTCAACACCCAAAGCTCTAACTATAATGGTGGTAAGGTTTTAGCCAGCTTTATAAGCGATGGGAGTGGTGGCTTGACACCAGAAAATGGCTTCTTTACTGCCTGCAATAGGCTCAAGAGTCAGAACAAACTCCATGGTATATTTGTTTGGTCTGCAGATGACTCTAAGGGAAACGGTTTCCGCTATGAGAAGCAATCACAAGCTCTACTTGCAATTTCCCACTAGTATTTCTGTGTTATCTACTTTTATAAAAACACTGAATATGAATTAGACATTAGGGGATGTACTATATCTATATTTGTATTGCTTTCTGTTGTATAAAATATACCATTGATCTGTTGTGTGCCTTTCTCTCATACTATTGGTACCTTAAAGTTGGTTTTTCCGGAACTCGGGATTTAGTCCAGTTAGTTCATGCAGTCACCTTAAAAGGTGGTATCCAACACGTCTAGGATTCGAATCCCAACATCTGCAACCCCTTTTCTTATTCTCAGATTACGATTTCCTTTGTAAAAAAAAAAATTGGTCTTCCTGGCGCCTTTTCTTGTATTCCTACTCTTATGTAGTAAAAAAATTTTTTAATTGGATTTTAAGCATCAATTTTGGGTCTAGGACAGGCAATAATAGTTCAATTTTGGATATTAGACAAACAATCACAAATATCAGCCACAGAATTAAACTCCCCGTAGACATGAATGATCTCACATTCTCAAACTGCTCCAAACATGTTATAGCCTGAGTAAGAAAACATCATTTCCAGATTCAATGACCTTCACAACTTTCTCATGCCTTGGTTAGAGGCCCACTGATATGGTGGAAGATATTGATTTTGACACCATTTTTCTTAAATCTAATAGGGTATTTAGTAAAATGGATGAACAAGAATTGGACATATTTCTTCTCCAGAGTTTAACGATAACAGAATTAAGTTTAGAGGTCAAATGGGTTCCATAGAGGTTGCCAATGCTACTGAAAAACTTGTTCCATAGTTTCGTATGAGTCTGCTTTAAACTGCAAAAGCATGAGATTTTGATCTGAAGCAAACCAAATGTTATGCAATACACCAGAATGTTTGATATTAATAGCTCTACGTGAATGCCAACATCTTATGAAACTGTCCTAGCTGCATAAAGGACTTCAGGCCCATTTCATGCTGTACTGTTTTCTACAAAAGTATTACAAGGATCCTGGCTAACAGAATCAAGGATTGTCTTCCTTCCTTGATCTCAAGCAATCAGAGTGCCTTTGTCAAGGGCAGAAGTATCACTGATAACATCCTTATGGCTCAAGAAATGGTGAGAGGGTATGGAAGAACATCTCTCTCCCCTAGGTGTGCCATCAAGATTGACTTGCAAAAAGCCTTTGACTCCATCAGCTGGAACTTTCTTCTCAAGGTTCTGCTTGCACAAGGATTTCCCCAAGATTTTGTTGATTTGATTGAGGTCTGCATCACATCTCCTAGGTTCTCCATATCCATTAATGGAGGGCTTGTGGGATACTTCAAAGGGGCTAAAGGAATAAGGCAAGGGGATCCTATTTCCCCATATCTGTTTGTAATGGTTATGAATATCCTTTCAAGATTGCTAGACGCTGGGGCACAGCATGGGCTGTATGCATATCACCCAAAGTGTCATAGAATTCAGCTCACTCATCTGTGTTTTGCAGATGACTTGTTAATATTCTCAAAAGGAAATTTGGATTCCATCATGGGAATCAAATGCTTGCTGGAACATTTCTATTCCATCTCAGGGCTGCAGCTTAATACTCAAAAGAGTGAAATCTACTCCTCGGGTATTGACTCTTCCAGGCTAATGGACATTCATCTACAGACTGGATTCAAGATAGGGCAGCTCCCTGTCAGGTACCTAGGAGTCCCTTTGGTCACTAGGAGACTCACTGAAAGGGACTGTGCTCCCTTGCTTGAGAAGATATTGCAGAGGATTAATGGCTGGGCAGCAAAGCAGCTCTCCTATGCAGGTAGACTCCAGCTTATTCAATCGGTTCTGTTTAATGTGCAAAGCTACTGGTGCAGGCATTTTGTTCTGCCTAAAGCAGTTATAAAGAGAGTTAACCAGCTTTGCACAAGATTCTTTTGGAAGGGGAAGGAGACCTCAAATCCTGGGGCAAGGATCAAATGGAGCTCCATTTGCTTGCCAAAATCAGAAGGTGGACTTGGCCTTAAAGACTTACAGTCTTGGAACAGGGCTTGTATTCTTCAACATATATGGTCCTTGCTTGCTCAGGCAGGATCATTATGGATTGCCTGGATAAAAGCCTATGTGCTTAAGGACCAAAGTCTCTGGCAGGTCTCCATCAACCAAGGTAGCAGTTGGACATGGAGGAAGCTGCTGCAGCTGAGGGGACTAGCTATGCAATTCATCACATTCCATGATGGATTACCAGTATGGAAGTTCCCTGGAGGGAAATACACTGTGACAAAGGTTTGGAATGAGTTGAGACCCAAGCAGGAGAAGGTTAGATGGGAAAAGCTGATATGGTTCCCATTGCACATCCCTCGACATGCAGTGCTGACTTGGATGGCAATTTTGAATAGGCTGCCCACCAAAGATAGAATGATTGCTTGGGGAATGGAGTTGAATGGAATGTGTACTCTTTGCCACACTGAACTTGAAACCAGAAACCATCTCTTCTCAGAATGTTCATTCTACAAGGAAATCTGGCAAAGAATCCTCCAGCTATGTCAATTGCATAGAGCAGGTACCAGTTGGGGACGTTGAATTCCAATGGCTCGTCGGGAAGCTTAAAGGGAAGGCTCTTCTCTCAACCATTCTACGCCTAGCCTGGAATGCTAGCATTTATCTAACATGGAAGGAAAGGAACAGAAGATGCTTTACACAGTCTCATACCACAGCGGAGGAGATCATTGGAAGCATACAGGAGATAGTTAGGATGAGGTTATCGGGGATGAAGAACATTGCTCCGGATGCAGTTAACACAAGTCTCCGGAATAATTGGAACTTAAGTATTGAAATGTATCCTAGTGAATGAAGAAGTTGCTGGGTTGTTTATCAGCTTAAGAACCTTTGGGTTGTTCTTTGAGTGCTAGCCTCATATGATGGTTAGAATGTATTTCTTTAGCAGTTTGTTTCTACTGCTTCTTGGATAATAACAAATGACTTATCCAAAAAAAAAAAAAACATCTTATGAAACTTGATAAACAATGGTGGAGAAAAAGACTTTCAACTACTTTTTAAGCCATAAAAACTGTAAAGGCATACTTGAAGCTAAATTGCATGACCTTGCTTTTAATCTTTGCCTTTTGTGGGAGAAAGAGAGAGTGGTTGGAATGTACAAGTCCATTTCTGTAACTGATATAATGAACAATTCGACATCACATTCCCTACATTTGAATCAAGCTATCTTCAGTATATATATATATATATATATATATATATATATATATATATATATATACAGAAGCTTAATTTTGTAGATATTATTAGTCTGTTTGCTTGTAGAAAAGTTGCGTCAATAGGGGTTTCCCCGTTATTCCTCCATGATCTGGTCTTCATTAGCATGGATCTAACTCTGAAATGACTGCTTGATTTAAACCCTGAAATTTGCTTTACCAGAAAGCGTAACGGTTGAGACTTGAGAATGCTACTTGTGGATAATGTCAATCCACGCTTTAGGCTTTTAATCTCTCATTTATAACCACAAAATAAATAATCACGGTAAAAACCTATTTGTGGTAGTATAATTTACCAGATATTATAGCCCAGTTTGATTTAGTTGTTTGTTACGTTATCCGAACTCTTTATTTTTCTTACAATACTCATGTCCAACACATAATTGGATATGGGTACAAGGATATGATCCTCCAAATATATGAAAAAACTTTTAAAAAATTGAACATACTCGTGTCGGACACTTGCTTCCGAATCCGGATAACATAGACTGTTTGTGGTATATCAGAATTCAGAAATTGTTCTACTTTTTTTCATTCTGAAAAATTTGCCTTGATTACAATGATTAGCCACTTTTTACTACTGATGATGGTAGGTAAATGTCAGTGTCATATCTAGCAGCAGCCGCAGAGAAAGGATGTTTGGGGCTAATGATACCATCAAATGCTACAGCATTTCTCCATTGGTTCCAATTTCCAAGCATATAGCAAAGTTGGTTTCACTATTAGCAATAGAAATAGCTCAAAATTTCGTCCATTATGGGAAATAGCTAGAAGAACATATTGTAGGATAGGATTATTTGTTAGGACTTAACTTTTGACTTACAAAGGAAGGAGGTCAGAGATATTGATTATCTTTGACAGCACTCTAAAGTTGTTCTAACAACTGGGTCAGGGTCATAGTGAAAACTCTATATTGAAGCTGTGTTCTAGTTTTTTTTTTTTTTTTTCTCATTTTAAACTGAGATAATTTTTATCACCTAATCAACCAAAGTATATACCAGACACCCTTTTTCTTTACTATATATATACTCCTTTGTATGCTTCAATGAATACATACTCAAGGAGTAGTTCAAAGTTCACTCAATAAACTTTCTTAACCCTTAGAAAAAAAAAGGAAAAAAAGAAGATAGATCAGAAAAAATGGGCGCTTCTCTTCTTTCATCACCACTATTTCTGGTTCTTTTCTCATTTTTCAGTTTCTGTTTACTTCCTGAGCCTGTACTTGGGATCACCAGGCACTACAAGTTTGATGTATGTAATTGGCATGATAATCGAGCTAGCATTATTACACAAGAAATTTCTTTTCCAATATTCATCAAATATTATGTTTAATTACTTCTAACTTGGGTACCTTAACATTTTGTAGATCAAGTTGCATAAAGTGACACGTTTGTGCCATACAAAGAGCATTGTCTCAGTGAACGGACAATTTCCAGGGCCTCGCATTGTAGCAAGGGAGGGTGACCAGCTTCAAATAAAAGTGGTCAACCATGTGTCAAACAATATTTCCATCCACTGGTATTGAGCTTTTGCTTTGGAAAAATGACATTTTGCAGCTATTATTACAAGTTAAATAAATGATCTCTTATGCCTTAATTAATGAGGGAATTGTTGTAGTCTAAATTGCAAGTTTTGATGATGTCATTTGAAATAGGCATGGCATTCGACAGCTTCGAAGTGGGTGGGCAGATGGGCCAGCATATGTGACTCAGTGTCCCATACAAACTGGCCAGAGCTACGTTTACAACTTCACCATTGTAGGCCAAAGAGGCACTCTCTTCTGGCACGCCCACATATCTTGGCTAAGAGCAACTGTTTATGGTCCCATTGTCATTCTTCCCAAACGTGGTGTTCCTTACCCATTTACTAAGCCTTATAAAGAAGTTCCCATCATCTTTGGTAAATAAATTATGAATGAGCTGATTAATTAAAATTCTACATTTATAAGCCACTTTAAAAAACCTAATTATTATGATAAAAAATTGCAGGAGAGTGGTTCAATGCAGATCCTGAGGCAATAATTAGCCAGGCCCTCCAGACAGGTGGAGGTCCAAATGTCTCTGATGCTTATACCATCAATGGCCTCCCTGGACCACTTTATAACTGCTCTACCAAAGGTATAAAAACAGCTAAAATATTGGATTAAACCATATATATATATATATATATATATATATATATATATATATATATACATTACAGAGTTATTTAAATCAACTTGGAACTGATAATTTTGATTTTTGACAGATACATTCAAGCTGAAGGTGAACCCTGGCAAGACTTACCTTCTGCGTCTAATCAATGCTGCACTCAACGATGAGCTCTTCTTCGGCATAGCAAACCACACACTCACTGTTGTTGAAGTTGATGCTATTTATGTTAAACCATTTGAGACTGAAACACTTCTCATCACCCCTGGTCAAACCACAAATGTGCTTCTTAAGACCAAAACCAGTTATCCAAGTGCCACATTCTTCATGACTGCTAGACCATATGTCACAGGCCAAGGAACATTTGACAATTCAACTGTTGCTGGTATTTTAGAATACGAATCACCACCCAATAGCCTTCATTCTAGCATCTCAATTAAAATGCTCCCTTTGTTGAAACCAATTCTACCTGCTTTAAATGACACTTCTTTCGCTACAAATTTTGCGAGTAAACTCCGTAGCCTGGCCAATGCACAATTTCCTGCCAACGTGCCCCAGAAGGTTGATAAGCACTTTTTCTTCACAGTAAGTCTTGGAACTAGCCCATGCCGGCAGAACAAAACCTGCCAAGGTCCTAATGGAACCAAGTTTGCTGCTTCAGTCAATAATGTATCATTTGCAATGCCTACTACAGCACTACTCCAAGCTCATTTCTTTGGCCAATCAAAAGGAGTTTATACCCCTTATTTTCCTAGCAATCCAATAATTCCGTTTAATTACACAGGCGCACCACCTAATAATACTATGGTAAGCAACGGAACAAAGGTAGTAGTGCTTCCTTTTAACACTACCGTGGAGATAGTCATGCAGGATACGAGCATTCTTGGAGCTGAAAGCCACCCTCTTCATCTACATGGCTTCAACTTCTTCGTTGTCGGCCAGGGTTTTGGCAACTTTGATCCAAATAAGGACCCTGCAAAGTTCAACGTGGTTGACCCTATTGAAAGGAACACTCTTGGTGTGCCATCAGGAGGTTGGGTGGCAATTCGTTTTCTAGCAGACAATCCAGGTAAGTAATATGGACTTATGGAGAAAATCAAGCTTCATTAATCAAAAGAGAAGTAATATGTAATCCTGTATTTTGCTTCCTTGCTTTGATTTGATGATCTTGACAAACAAGAACCACATGCTTGCAGGGGTATGGTTCATGCATTGCCACCTGGAAGTGCACACCAGCTGGGGTTTGAAGATGGCTTGGATTGTCTTGGATGGAAAACTTCCTAATCAAAAGCTGTTGCCTCCACCAGCAGATCTTCCTAAATGTTGATCAATATGACTCACTCCTAGGTCCATTCTGACCAAAAACCTTCCTGAAGCTTCTTGTTTGGCCTTTTTGTTTATTTTAACCATTTTGATTTATAGACCCCTTTTTTTTGGCTTTTGAAATTGGTTTATCAATCGTCCGAAATTGTTTTCTTGATCCTTGAGGATTTAAGAAAGAAGTGAGGAACTTGTTTTGTAACATCAACATTTCAAAATGTCAATACAAAGAGGTCCCAATAATATTTTGGCATCCTTTTGTTCAATCAATCTGGCCTCTGAAGCATATCTGTACCATACAACTCCTTCATAGTATATTTGTTGAGTTTTTTTAATTTGTTATTACAATACCATTGCCCTGTAAAAGTCAAATACCTCCAACCCTGATTAACATGGTTGCTAACAAATAACAGTGCCAAGCAAACTACATGCTTCGTATAACCTCAGGAAAAATGTTTGTCTTTAAGTGCTGTAAATTTACTAAGTTTCCTAAAATGCCAAAAACTCAAACAGTCAAGGATAATAATCCGCAGAAGCAACAAACAAATTAAGTGGTAGAAATCAGTAGCTCTGACTGATTAAAGCATTCAGCATTGTTAAATATAACCAGGTCTAAACATGCAGCTTAGAAAGGAGGATCTGTCAAAAGAACTTACTTCGAATTACGGAGGAAACATGGACTGATGGACATCTGATTGACGATGTCAACTTCCAATTCTATTCATATGATAAGATTAGTGTCTCACAATTTTTGAACTATTTCAATGAGCAATCATCTAGCTATGCAGGGGGGCAAGGCAAATTTTGGCTAGCTTCATTAGTGATGCTGGGCAAGTTTGGGCCCAGATGATGGGTTTTTTGAAGCCTGCAATGAGCTAAAGAAGCAAGAAAAACAAGGGGGTATCTTCGTATGGACTGTGCAGTGCTGAAGACCCAAAAAGCTTGGGTTTAGACATGAGAAGAATTCTCAGAATTTTTTAGCAGCTGGTTGATTGGATCTTATTGTGAACCTTAATGAATATCAGTTCGTTTGCTTTACCTTTAGCACATATCTCTTTGGGCCCATTTAAAAATACACAGTTGTATAATCCATGTATTTGGGTATTTTTTATTTTACAAGGTTGGGAATTAAAAATTGCACAAATGAAATGCCCCAATCAATTTGATGTCTGAAGTTTTCAGCTTGTATGTATTGATAAAAGTTGAGAAATCAATTTCTGTTTTCAGCTAAAGTGAAAAGGTTTCAAGAAATGAAAAGAATTTTTTTCTTTTCTCCTTGGAGGTGTGGATCTGCCTATTACTACAATACTAGCTGATTGTCACCAAAATCATGAAGGAAAAACAGAAATGTGCAAAGGGATTAGCATTATACATGTGTAACTGCCATATTTTCAGTTCAGAAACGCTCATAAGGCAATTAAGAAGGGGGCAATATAACTCCTATAAGAATTACATCAAATTCTAATTGTAACAGAAGAGCTAAACGAAGGTGCCATAGCTATAGGGAGAGTTACAAATTTCACTTTTGATCGATTGGATGAAGAAAAGAAGGAATGGAAGCAAATTTTCCCTATAATATGGCTCTCATTAGTTTGGTCATTTTTTTCTAAGCATCCGTATCCAACATTTATGTCGGATACATATTCGGATATGAATATGATAATATAATCTTCCATATATATAGGAAAAAAATTTAAAAATTAAACATATTCGTATCAGACATATACTCATATTTTGACACTCACCGTATTCCAATTTCGTGCGAGATCCATCATCAAAGAGATGCAAAGATACAGCACCTACCCTTTAGATATTATTGTATAAACTCTCTAAACATTTCCATCGAGTTCACTATTTTTTTCAGCAATGCGGAAAGATAAGAAATTAATCATACTGAATTTGAAGGCGAAAAGGAATGTGGAGTAAAAAGAGATCTTGATTGTGACCAAAAGTACAAAATGGGTAAACACACGAGAGCAAAATATCATAACTATGCTTTGTTTTTTGTTCTTTATTCGGAAAAGTTATGCTAATGATCAAACTCCAAATTTCATTATCAAAACTTAAATTAGATGGTCTTTGAATTATAGTTAAAACTATATTTTAGTTTTTATACTATATAAGTGAGTAATTTAATCTTTATACATTTGAAATTGATGCAAAGAAATAAAAATGGTAACTGTGTTAATGAAAAACCGTCTAAATGCTGATGTAGACATGTGAAACTGACAGAATAGATGACTTGAAAAAAAAAAATAATGATGTGTCAAATTTTTTTGCTCAAATGAAATTTAGAAACTGACAGAATAGATGACTTCGGAAAAATTGATGACATGTTTTTACAGGTAAGGGAGGAATTTGGGTAAAAAAAATTTATGTTTTTCTAAATCCCACTTAAGTAAAAAAATTTGACATGTCATCATTTTTTTTTTCAAGTCATCTTTTCTGTCAATTTCACATGTTCATATTAGCATTCAGACGGTTTCCCATTAATACTGTTACTAGTTTTACTTCTTTGCACTAATTTTAAATGTATAAAGATTAAATTACTCACATTTATAATATAAAAACTAAAATACATTTTTAACTATAGTTTAAGGATTGTTTATGTACTTTAACCAAACTTAACCATGATGGTAACAGCAGCAAAAAAAAATGAATTCGCTTCTCTTATTCATCACTTCTTAATACATCTTTAATCATCAATCACACAAAAAAGATGAATTCATCTTTTTGGTCCAAGCAGGACTGGCCAGCCTGCTTTAGAGTAAAATTTTCCATTTTCAATGATGCTCCATGATTAGAAACCTAACCAACTAAAACAAGAGTAAACTGTTTAGCCACATGACAACATACAGTCTTCTTATTCTCATCCTTCTATTAATCTTATTTTCTAACTTTGCACGAAAATATACCCACATGCCTAATCTAAAAAGGGGCATGCATTTGCCACTAATATTGTATTAAATACAATAATTGATAATTTTATTTATTATTTTTAATATATTAAATAAAGATATTAATAATTTTAAAAAATATCTTTAAAGTGCTCGTTAGTAAAATCTTTTAGTTTAAATATGAAATGAATTTGACAAACTCTGACTGTAAGAACTAAGTAGAAGCTCCTAATTAATGGTTTTACTTTCACTTTTGTCCTACTATTGCTTTTATTATCTATGTTTACTTTTTTTATTGGTGAAAAATCAAAGGCTTTTTTATTACAATATAGCCAAAAAAAAAAAATTTACCAAATTACCGTTACTTTTTGATTATTTTCCAAAGTACGGACCTTTTTTTTTCAGCTGGGAAATCGCCATGGGGTGTTTTTTTACAAATTTGTAAAAAACACCAAGGGAAATCGCCATAGGGGATGGCGATTTCCCTTGGTGTTTTTTGCAAATTTTGCAAAAAAATACCAAGGGAAATCGCCACCCCCCATGGCGATTTCCCTTGGTATTTTTAGCCAATTTTGCTAAAAACATGAAGGGAAATCGCCATGGGGGTGGCGATTTCCCTTCATGTATATATATTTTTTTTCAATTCTTAGGAAAATTTAAAAAACATGACTCAATAGTGAATTTATTGTGAAAGGGTATAATGAATAAAAGTTATTTGAAAAAGAGAAATGAATAATTAGAAATTATTATAAAGGATTAGACCTGCTCACGGGCCGGGTAGCCCGGCAGGCTCGGACCGTATTGGGCCGGGCCCGGACAAGATAATTTATGTTCCGGGCCGGCCCGGAACAGTGATTTTTATTATAATAATATTATTTTATTTAATTTTAATTAAAAAAATAAAAAATTTATTTTTTTATTCCAATGAACAGTGATTCGGGCTTAAACGGGCGGGCCTGGGCAGAAAAGAAAAAAATACGGGCCGCGGCCCGGCCCGTCCCATGAGCACCTCTATAAAGGATATTGTAAAGACAAAATTATCCTTGATAAAAAAACCTTCTCTTCTCTTCCCTTTTTCTTTTATTTTTTAATTTAATTTTTAATTAAAAAATAAATATTCTGAAAATAAAAATTTTAAATTTTAAAAAAAAATTAAATTTTTTATTTACTTTTTTTATTTAAATATTTTATTTTTTAAATTTATTTTCAATTAAAATTTTTAAAAAATAATATTTCCTTAATGAAAGAAAAAAAATAAGTTTTTTCATTAAGAGTAATTTTGTCTTTATAATATTTTTTATAATAATTTTTAATTATTCATTTCTTTTTTTCAAATAACTTTTATTCATTATATCATTTCACAATAAATTTACTATTGAGTCATGTTTTTTAAATTTTCCTAAGAATTGAAAAAAATATATACGTGAAGGGAAATCGCCACCCCCCATGGCGATTTCCCTTCATGTTTTTAGCAAATTTTGCTAAAAATACCAAGGGAAATCGCCATGGGGGGTGGCGATTTCCCTTGGTATTTTTTTGCAAATTTGCAAAAAACACCAAGGGAAATCGCCATGGCGATTTCCCAGCTGATAAAAAAAGGTCCGTATTTTGGGAAATAATCAAAAAGTAACGGTAATTTGGTAAAAAAAAATTTTTTTGGCTATATTGTAATAAAAAAACCAAAATCAAACCATACAACAGCAATCCTCCCGTTGACTGTCCAAATTAAGGGGAATATTCCTGATACTTTCCCCTTTTTTCTTTTTTCCTTTCCCATATATTAATTTTGAAGTCACTGCCATTTTCAGATCTATGGATTGAAGCTGATAGTATAACACATTAACCACATGCATATGGCCTATGGGTCAGAGAATCACTCATTGTAGTGGCGAAACTGTTTAGCCGCGGGTTGACCTCCATTTCACCTTCCCTACAAAGAGCCTATACCACCTCATGTTGCTTCACAGCCATATTTTCATTATCTTTAATTTTCTCATAAATTCACCTTTTTCATCTAGGAAAAAAAAAAAAAAAAAACTCTCGTGTCTTCTGGTTGAGTGTCGGATATGGATATATGTCCGACTCGAATATATTCAATTCTTTTTAAAAAAATTCATATATTTGAAGAATCATATCTCATATCCATATCCAAATATGTATTTGAGACAAACATATGATATGAATACTTTAAAAAAAATAATAAAGAATTCGATAAATAAAGCCTCCATTTGGATAGTAGTTTATATAAATACATGGAACTACGCATTCATTAGTGCATTCTAACACCGGAATTGAAAGCTTTATATTTGAATATTAAAAATACGACAAAGACTGATGAAATTGAAGAAAAATACTGTTTTATTGTATAATCCAAAACCTAATAAATCTTAAGCCTGTTAAAAGAAGATAAATAAGAAACTAAATTAAGAAATATTTGACCTGATATTGAATTTCAAAATCGTTGGATATAAAAAATAAGTTGAATAAAGCTAAATATTCAAAGGCAAGTGTGAACATATATATATATATATACATATATATATATATATATATTCAGTAATTGTAATAAAAGGAGAGGAAAAATGAAGTGCCACAGTGCCATGGTACATCAAGTTGGCTGCTTAGCAGTGTTTTGGTTATGCACAAAAAGTGGTGTGATTGAGTTTGAGTAACGAAAGTGGATGGAAATCGTTGTTAGTCAACAACCAAGGACCGAAATGTCGAGTAATCTTTAGTTACATGGGATGGGAGCAGCAGTGCGTTGCATAAAGCAGTCTCGATGGCTATCAATTCCAGTGATTGATCATATGAGAGAGAGAGACTCCATTTTTGAAGTGATATAGATGATTCCCATGGACCTAGCTACTACACTGAGAAGATGCTAATCTACTATTGGGGTCCCCCTTCTTTCATGGGATTTCTTAAGGGTTCTCAAGTTTCCAGAAGTTTTTTTTTCAATGTGTTGATCATCGTGAAAGATTTGAGTCCATCATCTATATATAAATACCTAGATCCTTTTTCTCCAATTAATTCGTCTTTTATCTTAAAATATCACTTTCTACTATATATATATATATATTAAAGTAAACTGCACATTTAATCATTAAAATTTTTAATTTTAATTATGAAAAATTATAATTTGATCATTTACGTTTGATCACTCGATCGTTAAAAATTAAAAATTGATTGACGTGACATTGCTACATCATCACAACATTATCCCATCATTTGACATATCACGTGATATTATAAATAAAAAAAAAACATTTTAAAAAATTTATTTAAAAAGTATAATAGGAAATCAATTTATGATCTCCAAATCTAATTACAAAATTATATATAGTTTTTGTAAATATAAAAGTATAAAATAAACTTATTATCTACTTAGGTTTTATATGCTCAATTTTCAATTAATATAAGTAGGAGTACATGATAATTTTTTTCGAGACCAAAACTTTTTATAATTTTTCAACTTAAATTTCCAATTTCAAAAACAACTTTTTGGTAAAAAGAAAAAAAAAATAAAAACAATTTGTCATTTAAAAAAAGGTCAACACCCAGCTCTTATAGTTCCATACTTCCATGTCAGCATCCATCTCTCTTGGCTCCTCATAAGTAGCTGCTCTGCAGCCTCTGCTCTCTCCATTGCTCTCTCAGCTTTCTTTTCTTCATTTCTTTAGGCTTCAAAAAAACAAAAAAACTCAAAATTAAGCCAATCAAAGTCCCTCCCGCGCCCACTCGCTATGTATGGACACCCAACATTCCCACGCTCCTCCTCCGAGTTTCTCAGCGACTCCCTGACGTCTCCCGACGTCAACTCGTCGCCGTTATACTACCCTTTATGTCCGCTAACTCAACTCACTGTGGCCGAGTCGTTCGACTCGGTGAGCGAGGTGCTTCACAGTGGCGGCAGCAGCAGCGGGAGTTACAACTCGCCGAGTTCGCTGGCGAGTTGCTGCACTCAGAAACCGAGTTTCATGCAGAGGAGTGTCAGTAGCCATTCCCTTCAAAAGAATGGGCTTCATTGTCATTTCGCCTCAAGCCTTAACGAGTTTATTGACTCTGATTCTGGTCCGGTGAGGAGAGTTTTTAGTACCGGTGATTTGCATCAGGTTAGTTTTATCTTATTGAGCTGAAACCCTTAAAACGGTTTTTTTTTTTTAATATATATATATATATATTTTTAGTTTAGTTGATAAATATGTATACTCTTAACTCATACATTTAGTTTTAAATATTCAAATTCACCAAATATATGAATTTAGCATCCGAACATTTGGTTCAGTGATCAATACATAATTTCATTCAAGCAAAGTTCAAATTTCTCTTTTTAAAATAAAAAATAATATTTAAATTTAAATTATTTAATTATTTCAAACTTATTCGTGTTAGTGAAATTTTTCTATTTTAAAGGGTTTTTTTTTATTTAGTCTGAGTACATTTATATTAAATTTTAAACAATATTGCATTTTATAAATATTCATATACATGTTATAATTATATATCTTTCATATTAATCTACAAATAACAAAATTTTCCATGATGAACTTTTAGTCAAAGTTTTTTATTCTCATTTTTTGGGTGGGAGAGGGTTTTTACATTTTTCGGCTTTATTGTCCACTTTAATTTTGTGTATAAGAAGCTAGCCTTTTACTAATTACTAATGCTTTCCCAATTTTAGTTAGTGCTAACTTTTTATACTAATAATTGCTATGTAAGAAGAAGAGTTTTTTTTTTTTTTACTATTATTAATTTGGTTCCATTTTTGTGAAATATTTTTAAAATAAATTCTAATAAAATTATTTTGAAAAATGGACTAAATCAAAATAAAACTTGAAAATATCCTAACGATATTATAAAATAAATTTTAAAATTTTGGTGGGACAGGTGGAGCATAGTCGTAGGAAGGCAGAGAGTCCATTGTCAAATGAGAGTAATGCAATCATCGAAGGAATGAGCAGAGCCTGCCGCTGCGGTCCTGAGGAAAAGAAAAAGAGGATTGAAAGATATCGAACCAAAAGAAACCTCAGGAACTTCAATAAGAAGATTAAGGTCTTAACTCTTAATTATAATTATATCCCCTTAATTATTTGTTGCATATAGATAAGAAATTCGACAATTTTGGTTAATTTCTTGTCAAGTCAATGTCAAATTAGGTTTTTTTTTTTTTTTTTTTTATAAAAAAAATCAAACCGAATTATATCAAGTTAGGTTTGTTAAACAAGTCTTTTATATTCAAGTTAATTTCCGTCTACTTAATTTCAAGTTTAAATTAATAATAAAAGTTTGGGTATACAAACATGTTTGAATATTTTAAGTTTGATTTGTATAATTAATTAGCAAATAATAATTATTTATGGAATTAATTTGATTTAAAGTTATTTTTTAATTGGTTTTGAATTCATTATATAAATTCCCTATACTCTTGTTATCTTGTAAATAAAATCTAATTCTACATGCCTACCCAAAGTATATTTTAATTATCTCACTTTTCCCCTATAATAAAAGCAAAAACCTACCGATTATTATTAATTTCTAAAAAACATGATTGCTAGCCGCTAGGTTCTTCCCCCTTGTGTGATGCTTTTTGGTGTCTGTCACATTCAATTTATGCAAAATTACTGCTCACTTTTTTTTTTGTACATTCCATATTTGAGACAATTAGAAAAAAAATTGAAGTAGAGTTATTTGAATTTTTGAATGCAAAATTATTTTAAATAAATCGATCAATTCAATCAATTAAATTGATTATATGGATAATCAGATGTATCACCGATTTAACCATCAATTTTTTTATAAAAAAAAAAAAAAAAACTTGATCAAGAATCCAATCTCCCAAGTAAAAGATAAGCAAAAAATACGTTATGAGTTAATTATTCTACTAATCATGAGCTGATGAATTAAATGTATAATTTTCCTCAGTATGCATGTAGGAAAACATTGGCAGACAGCAGGCCACGCATCCGAGGACGATTCATAAGAAATAAAGAAATTGAAAAGAATCCTCAAGTTGAATGGAGCCACATAGAAGAGGAAGAAGATGAGGAGAATTGGATTGATTTTCTAGATTCAATCTCAGCAAAAGCTTATTAATCCTTACTGTTAAAAAAGTTCAAATATTAATGTGGAGGTTTTAGATTTGCTTGTTTTCTTTATATTTTAGTGCAATGTTAAGTTACATTATTAGAATTTTTCATTTTCTTAAATTATTTGTATTCGATATTTGCGTTTGACATATACTCGAATATGAATGTTAAGTCCTTTTTCAACTTCAAATAAATGTTGTAAATATGATTGATCACATTATTCATATCAGAATATGGAATTGCAAGGCTTAACCAAGAGTGAGAAACGGGCAAATTTTTGATAGTTTGGAACAGCCAATTTTTTATCACATTCAAAAATCCATACTTTGCCCCATCCAATTGCATATTTTAGCAACTGGTATATTTCTTGCATTATGGATCTCATCTCGAATTTCTAAACTCATCTGACACTTAAGTAATTTTAAGTTTTAACAGTCGATAAAAAAGTAATAAAAAAAAACTCGAAATTTAATTTAAATGTTTTATCCATCCAAAATGAATATTGAATTTTTAATAAGATTCGAGTTTGAGTTTCAACTAGAGTTATTCATATCGTATCGGTATTGATGGTGTGGTCAATATTATCAGTTTTTTTAAAAAATCAGTACAATATTAAAATTGTATATTTTGATTTTTGTACCATTCTGTTGACTGGTACCACTTGTATCAAACGGTACAAGATTTTAATTTTTTTTATTTATTTATTTGATTCTTTTAATCGATTCTTAATGTTTTTCTTTGGTAATCGTTTTATTTTTCATAATTTCATTCAAAAATAAAATATATTTATTAAATTAAGCAATTGAACATTATTAAAAATTTTAAAATATTTTTTATTTGTTGAATATTTAAAAATTTTGGTATTAAATATTTATAATTTTAAAATTTATATTTGTATATAAACATATAAATGTATGTAATAGAGATATATTATCATATATATATATAATATTTTATTAGAGAACTTGGGTGTGATCAATTATCAGTACATAATTAAACAAAAAGCTTGAGATTTAACATAGTTGATTCATACAATTATTTTTAAAAAGTAACATTCAACAAATTTAAAATTCGAATCTTAATATTTACAATCTTTTCAATTATATTCTAAGCTCAATCTCTTTACAAAAAAAAATAAACAAGGGAAGCAGCAAGTCAAACATTTTTAACGAGGATGTTGGCAGTTACAGCAACAAAAAATGACACAATAATAACAGGTGAATGGATTGCCATTTTCACTCTTGATAATCACAAAATCAAAATACACTGAATAAGGATAACAGACAATTTCAGGTGGATGAAATAGTTTTCTTCCGAAAAAAGAACAAATCAAATGAAATGCAGCTGCTTACATTCCCGTCGGGAAAACTATTTCCTTTGACTAAGTTGCTATAGCCTGTAAATATAAGAAAAGGAAGATTTTTCTTACTTTACATCACCCTGAAATCATTTAACTGAGAAAATCTCTAGGAGAAAACCAATTTGGAAAGGAAAACAAAGAAGAAACAATGACTTCATTCCTATAACTCATTGTAGATAAATTTGTTAAAAAAAAAAAAAAACCAAGTCAGTAATTTTCACTGTCTTTTCAGGTTTTTCTGAAGTGTTTCTTTTGCTTTTTCAAGCCTTACCAATACTATAATTTAAGTATGGGTTTTGCTAATTCCTTAAAACATTCTTTAAGATTAATTAATATATTATTTATAATAAAAAATATTATATTAAATACAAAAATTAATAATTTTATTTATCATTTTCAATGCATTAAATTAAAATATTATTATATATAATAACTTTAAATAATATTATTAAGACACTTGTTACCAAAAATCCTTTATGCATTAAGTCATTTTACTTGATGTTTATGAGAATCTGAACTTACTTTCTCTTTAATTAAAGGCTATTACTCTTTTAAGGCAATCCCTAGGAGATGGGAAGGGCGGCGATGTTTATATTCTGTAGGGCCCGGCAGCGGCTGTGGATTGCCCACTAAATTCCTTTTGCATTAGGAAAAGACATTGAACTATAAGATTCTAAGAATTCAAAGTTCCCACTATCCAAATTCCAAGTATAATTATCAATAAAACAACTAGTTGAAACTGTTAGGCTCTCTTATTTTTCTTTGGGGGAAGGTAATTTGGCATGTTGTTTTTAGTGCTATTTCAAATCTGGGGTCTAATGAGAACATAAGTTGCAATATTGCCAAGAAAATGGGCCAATTTCCAATTCAATCGCCACACTATTTGGAAGATGCTAGCCATCTCAATGATAATGGTAGGAACGGATTAGAGTCTAAGCTGTGATCATTAGCCGCTTTTTGGCCATAAAAATAGCTGTGCTACTTTCACAAACTGATGTAAGTGTTCACATTGGCAAGAAATCAAAGAACCATAGTAGCAACTTAGAAACAGCAAGTTGGAGATCTCATTTGTTCTTTTTTTCATTGATCGAATAGTTTATCAGGGCATTAGCCGGACTCTTGAAACTAGATTACTTCTAGTTACGAGACAAGACAAGCCAGTAAGACACCCTTGATGAAGTACCTAATGTGATAAAACAAGACAAGGAAAAAGAAAATATATATATATTTGATGCACCATCAATTATCAATGTATAAATTTATATACTGATAATATCTTATGATATTATTTATCAGATTAAAAATTAATGATTAATATTAATAATTAAAATTAAATTTAATAAAATATTTATTATTAATATATAAATCTATACATTGATAATGATATCAAATACAAACCCCAAAACAAAAAAAATCTAACTCCAATCATTTGTTTAGAGCACCTTGAATTTCTTAACAGCTTGAAGTATGATGGGCCAAATTCCAAAGTGCAATGTAAGACATATTAGGAGAAATGGATTTTTTACTAAATACTGTATTCTATTCTCAATCTGACAGGATTGAGGCCCATTCTCACAATTACCAGGATTCCATTCAGGCCTCTTCTAACAAAGAGTCAAACCATAAAATCAGATTAAAGTTGAAGATTTACATTAGTCAACCTTAAACATCAGACAACTTTCAAAACAAAGATTAAGACACGAATAAAACAACATTAAAAAAAAGGTAGTAACAAAGGGGGAAAAAAAACCTCCACAGAACATGAGACATGTTTTGACTTTTAACTAGAAATTTCAACAGATTTTATCTCAGGTTTTTTCATCTCAACTTTAGGAACAGTAACAGTAAGAACCCCATTCTCCATTGAAGCCTTGACATGATCCATCTTCACATTCTCCGGCAACCTAAACTTCCTAGAGAACTTCCCACTACTCCTCTCCACGCGATGCCACGTGTCGTTCTTGTCTTCTTTCTCTACGTTCCTCTCTCCGGTAATTTGAAGCACCCTGTCGTCTTCAATCTCCACCTTCACTTCCTCTTTCTTCAGCCCTGGAAGTTCCGCCTTGAACACGTGTGCCTCCGGAGTTTCCTTCCAGTCCACACGTGTGTTGACGAAAGCGGAGTTCTCTCTGGAAAGTTGAGGGAATGAGGAGAGTGTCGGGAAATAAAAGTCCTTGAGAGGATCCCAAACGTCCAAAGAGAATGGGTCGAGAATGCTGTTTCGTCGACTGCCGAAGAAGTTAGGAATCATTGCCATTTTTAAGCGAATTTGAGTGTTTGGATGCCGAGAAAAGCCGCTAAAGAAATTGCTGGTTTTTCGAATTTGTGATGGCAAGATTAAGGATTAACTGCGTATATATAGCGAAGAAAGGAAGGATCTAGTAATTTCGAGAATAACCGTTTTAAGATTCAAATAGGAAGTAACCGACTTTGCAGTTAAAGTCTGGAACATGGATATGCTAGGATTTGCTAGAAGCTTCTGGATTCTGGCCCAGAACTTAAAGGGGCTTCGTTTGGACATGAAGTAGTTTTTCTAATAAGCCTTTTTTGGGCTTAGAGTAGATAGTTTGAAACTTTTAATAGAAAAATTGCATGATAGAAGACAGCATTCTCGGATTTCAATTGAACAGTTTAATGGTTATGGTTAGATATGAAAATTCGTGTATGCATATTATGTTTTGTATTTTTTTTATCAATCGTATAAATATAATATAAATTTTTAAATATGTTAAAATTTTAAATAAAAATACGATACGTATATTAAACATATCGTGTTTATCATATTTAAATGTATCGTATCATATTTATTATATAATTTTCATATTTATTAAACATATCGTATTCGTGTTTTTATAATAATCACCAATGTAATTAAGAAGCAGTGCTATTAAAAAAATAGCTTCACTCATGTAATGTATATTGGATATACTTGTCACTAATTTTTATAAATATTCAATAGCATATATGTATTATTTAAGCGATTATCTTCATTCATATATATTAAAAAAAAGTTACTAAAATTTTTTTATAGCTTTTTTATATTTTTGATATGTAATACATGAATATGTTACACGATCTTCATCTAACTTTTAATAACATTGGACTTATTCGTTAATATTTCTTCAAATATTTAGTAATATAATTCAATTAATTTTTAAAACTGTAATGTTACGGCCTGCAGCTTGACTCTTTCTGTCTTTCTAAAGAAACAAACAAATTGCAGATTGAAAGTTTGAAAGGGCTGCATATATTATTTTCTCCAAAGCACTCAGCAGTCAACTCCTATTATAGTCTATAGGAACCTGCCTGGAAAAAATAGCTGCAAAACCCATCTCCCTAAGCCTTGACTCCATGAATTCCAAGTTTACTTACTACTTAGTCGCCAGGAAATTTAAACGAATCGATTTCCTTAGTTGACAGGAAAATTGTATGAATGGGCTGGGGGGAAATATATGAGAAAACTGAAAAGGTAAATGGGTTAGAACTTGTCGTGTTATCTAGCTTAGATCCGATAACGTTGAACACGATAAAAAAAAAATTTAAAAACATAACACAAGCACGATACGAAAAAAAAAAAAAATATGACACGAATATACGAATATATTAAAATTTATATAATACGAATTATTAACGTATCAAAATTTATATAAATATAAAATATTTTAAACACGATTATAATAAGATAAAATATACGAATATGATACGGATATACGAATGATCAGTTGCCACCGTGCAAGGTTAACAGATCAGTTTAGCCGACTACCTCTACGGGCCCCCGCCATTCGTGGACTCTAGCTTATACTTTCTAGATATCTTGTTCACGAGCCTAAAGAGAATTCACTTTGACTTTGAAATGACTACTCCTTAGATACGCACATCATGATATTTTATTTTTAAATTGAACCCCACAAAAGCCCAGTTGAATTCACATTTCATTTTCCCCCTTTGAGCCAGCCCATAGCTTTAATTTCTAGCCCTGGGTTGTTTTCACAACAAGGATATCTTGGACCATTCTTTGGGCAAAATAGAGTGGACAAAGCCTAATTTCAGCCTAAAACAACTTTGGGCTTTACATTTCACACCTTCTGGGAACATATAAAGCCCACATTGGCTTTAATCTTTTTTGGGTTTTTTTTTTTTAATTTTATTTTTTTGATATAAAGAATATTGCAGTGTGGGAATAAGGGAAACAGACGCAGATGTTGGAATTTAAATTCAGATTTACTAAATGTTACTTTTTAAAAATGATTGAATGAATTAATTGGACTAAGGTCAAAGTTCATTTTATTACTTTTTATGGAAGCACATTTGGCTTTCATCCTTTTTTTCCTTATCTTAAGGTGCAATGCAACTGTTCTCCCCTCTCTTTTAGTGAGGTTGTAATCAAGATTAGCTTAACTTTAAATGTTCATCCAAGTTGATGTTATTTCTAACTAATTTGAATCAAGCTTTACCATCTCCTTTTTGCTAGAAATCAGACTAAACCTAACTTTTAGCTCTCAATACAATTTCAAATATGAACTAGAGATGGTAATTCTTGCAACAGGTGACAAATAAAACATCATGAAATTGGTTTCTGTTTTGTGTTTTCCTTATTAGTTTGTTGTACTATATTATTTTGATTAGAGCTAGGTTGACACTTCGACATAGAACATACATTCCTAAAGTTTTTTAGACCCAAAGTTCCCAACATGACAGAATCTCAGCTTTAAATTCATGGCTAGCGGCTGCACCATCTTATAGCCTGGTGCCTGAAATTAGAAGGATAATAATCTTGGCCTTAATGCAATCTTTCTCTACATTCATAATATAGATATTGTTTCAACCCTTAACGGTCACATTTCTAATTTAATATACGCCTAAAACGTCTCCAAAATTTCAATAATATTGGAGAACAAACATCAAATATGTAAGATTCTGTCGTATTTATTACTTGTTTACCAACATAGAACAATCAAATGATACTAGGTTATTAACAATGGCTACTAAGAAAATTACTTGGTTTATCTGCATGGACCCTGGCAGAATATAGGAAATAGAAATTAATAAATTCATGGACCCAAAATGACAAATCGTTTTCTTCATGCATAAACTCACCAATGCCAAATCATTACATTTTTCACATTTTAAAAAAAACACTGTATAAACCCCCCCTATAGGAAATCTTCTCGCCTGTATCTCTCTCTCAATCTCTTTCATTTGAAGCAGTTTTTCACTCTTTCTATAAACTGGAAGCCTTGGAAGTTATCCATATTTATCACTTGAAAGTTGAACCCCTTGATTCCTACACCCAATGGCCTCAAACTGTATTGAAACCTGCATCAATGACACTAGGGTCCCAATCAGGCCAACCTACGTGAACCTCTACAAGTGGCCGGAATCAGATGCTGAGTTTGTCAGGTCACTAGGCAGCTCTGACGGGCGCAGCAGCAGGGGCGGCCGTGCACATCCCACGGTTGTTGATAGCATTTCATGCAGGCAAATGTACCTGAGGAGCTACACGTTTCATAGGAATGATCAAACTGAGACTGAAAAAACAAAATGTTTTGGCAGAGTTAAGAAGGAAAAAGTGAAGAGTCCTAGAAGAAAAAACAAGTTCAAAACTATTGCCAAGAAGAAGTGTGTGGCGCTCAGAAGGGCGAAAGAGATCTCTTGTGGCGCCCTTTTGGCCATGTTTCGCAGGCTGTTGTTTTGCACCACCAAGGTTGATGTGGCTGAACATGGAGGTTGAACATTTTTTTATCAGTTTCAGCCTTCAGCCTTCCTTTTTTTCTTTTTCTTTTTAAATAACTTTCTAATAGCATTAAGTTTTTATTTATTTGATGCCTTTTTTTCCTTCAAGCTATGATATTTTTCTTTGTTAATGGATATGGGGTGATGATATCATGATATGTTAATGGTTAAAGTGCAGAGAGCATTATCAAGGAATGGCTTTATGCTAATATATTTGGTTGAAAACAAATCATCATATGTAAAATTTATCCATTCCACCATTGTAAAACTCTTAGCTATTGAAGGTTTCAAGTCTGTCTGTTTCTGATCACATTTGCCAAGCTTATCACAGCAGGCAGAAACATAGAGCTAGCTCAATTTCTTGTTTGTCTCGCCACTTTTGTGCTTAGTTGATTCTTTTTTTTGGCTATTTTTTAATTAAATAATGGGCAGAGGAAGATAAACACTGATTCTGAACTATGGTCAGGTCAACAGCCATTGTTTATAGAAATAAGACATAAATATAAATTTGATCTTCGAACTATATAAATTAAATTATTTTAATCCTTATTCTTTTATTTGCGTCAATTTGACTCACATGCTAGTAATTCTGGTCAACTTAACTCTCGTATTATTATTTTCAATCAATTTAGCCTAAATTTAATGAAAATATTAAATTTTTGGTCAAATTTTTTTATGTATTTCTGATTAATTTCTGGTACAATTAGCTTAAATTTAGCGAAATTGTTAGTCACATGCTCGCACGTGATCAATTTTCGTTAAATTCATACGATATTGACAAAAATAATAGAATGAGGATCAAATTAACTCAAATAAAAGAATAAGGACCAAAATGATTTAGATTGCAGAGTTCGATGATCAAATTTGTATTTATACCTAGAAATAAGGATATGATCAAAATCAAAATGTATAGAATAAATTAACTAATATTTTCACTTCAAGCATCCCCTTAATATATGGGTTCAAGTCATTAATGTATGTAACAACAAAATAAGAAAATATATAAGCCTTGTTGGGCATGGACTTTTAAATTCTGAACTTACTTTCTATGTTTCTTTGACTATTTCATTTCCTGAAAGGGTCACCACCACTTGGGGAGTATTATGAGTAGAAGAAGTAATCCAAAAGAAAAGAAGAAAAAGAGGTTTTAAGGATTAATCATACTACAAACAATCATGCAAACTATTTTTAGTGTAAAAGGAACCAAAAGGGAGTATGGAACTTACAAAGCAAGTTTTCTTGGGTTAATCGACTATGGAATTTTATATTTTCTTAATCTGTTTGTATTTTGTACTTAATTGGGAACATGATACCGGAAAGTAATCAGTGCTTATTATAATTAGCTAATCATTTTGGGGGTTTCTTGTTAATCGGTGAAGTTGCTTGAGTTATATGCAAACTGAAATTTAGTGTGAAGAGCTGTAGACTAAAGTAGGTGAACAAATAGTGTATGATATTTTGATTAATTGCATAAAGAACAGATTAGTTATCATAAATTATTCATGAATTGCCAATCGCGTAACCTTTTTTTTTTTGTTCTTTCAATATTGTGGGACATGCAATAAAAAAGAAATATAGTAAATATTATGATGACATTAACATAATGGCAATTTCTTATGGTGATGATGGGAGAGTAGGTAAACTGTTTGAGTACAATGTTTTGAGAAAAGAAAATAAAAGAAAAGAAGAAGAAGATAAGGTTGATTGCTGAGGCTTAGTTGCATTCTTCCTTTTCATTCTAAAGCTGTTATAAAAAAACTGACAGATATATATATATATATGTCAAAACCCAAATCCAAGATTTTTAAACTTAATTGATAGGGATGTGGGAACAAAAAAAACTAAAGGAAGGTGGCATATGAGGTAAGGAAATATAAACAATCTGTGAATGAATCTAATTTAAATAGAGATAATCACAATCCAGAATTTTTCAATGAACAGTGAAAAGAATAGACATTGTGCAATATTACTGATATGTTGTTTGTTTAGTTCTAATAGCACCATGTTTTTCTTGAAAAAAAAAAAAAAAAAAAGAGAAATGGAATGTGTTAGTACTCGATATCTACCCACATGCCAACTCATTTGCAGACCAGACAGTCAGATCCTGAACAGGATTATAGCACTGGTATTTTCTTTTCCTTTTTTGTTAATGGAGAATAAGGAGATATACATGAGTCTTGAGACTCCTATAATTCCTTACAAATACAAATTCATTACTTTTTTATGGGCATAAAACCTCAAAAGAAAATATCTGTTGCATTAATCCTTTGGTGAATCTGTTATGTTCTGGAAGAGGAAAAATGGGAGTAGAAATGAAACAAAACCTTATCCCAAAATAAAATGGGTGATGATGCTGATATATATACTTTATAAAACTTTGAAACTGAGGAAACCCTGCCTGCTAAATCATGTAGTCTTGTTTCAAGCAGGCTTTCATCATGACTTTTGCCCATTTCCAGCCTACTCTAGAGTCCCAAGATTGGGCTAGATCCAAAAAAAAAAATTGAAGGCAAATTTGGTGCATGTGCATTCATGCTCCCCCATCATTTGTTGCTGCTGCAATCTGTTCTCTAATGGGTAATGGATTAAAAAGTGTTTAGTGGAATTAATTATTCTCAAGGGATGATTATAGCAAATATACTATCTGGCCCATTTACTGGACAACAGACCTCATTTTCCCTTTTCATTCTGTTCTAATAATGTTTTTGAGTGCTTTTGATGATTATAATTTTCATTCTTTCAATATGAGAAATGAGAAATCTCATCTCATTTGCAAGAGTAGGTCTGAGTACTTGAGTTCCTTCCAACACAAGTATGAAATTTATCAGCAAATTCCAAAAGCAAGGTTATTATTTGACAAACTCAACTCTGGTTTTTGGGTTTTGTCCCATATACCAAAACCAGGAAGCTCAGTATTTATCATTTATCATACTGCAATATACAGTTCAGATTATATATTATTGAGTAGAAGAATGAATATCAGAGGAAAAAGTAGAATTTATTTTCAACAAAGTTGTCATTGCTTGCTTCTTAATCCTACATAAAACTAATAGTGAGATTCATAATTTGTCATAATTTTAATTAGTTGTGAAACATGCATGATATAAATATTAGTTATACTGGGAAGATCAGACAACTGCGAATGTTCTAGAAAATACAATGGCAGAAATGCTTTTGCAGAAGGGAAATTAAAAGCAGACTCATAAACAACTGAAAATGGAATTAATCAAGTTAGATGAAATTCAAGGACAACAGAGATTTATATAAAAAAAGATGAAGTATGGACTCCATGATTCACTTATTGATTTGCATCAACTATATTCTTCAATAAAACAAAGGGTTTTGCTAACGAGTGAGTCCAAGAGCATACTTTAAGGTTATCATATTAGAAAAAATATCTTGTTCCAATGCATTGAAACTATCGAATTAATTAACGATTACAGCATTTAAAACAAAGTTAACTAACCTTAAATAGTGCTCTAAAAGTAGATTATTTTTTGGTGCAAATATATTAGGCTTTACTAACTTGCAAAAATTAGTGGATAAAAGTAATGTTATTGCCTGAAGTGTGAAGTTTTCCATGGTGAAAGCTGGTTTAACCAGGAAATTCATAAGCAGGTGACCCTTTTTAAGAACTCCCAGGTGGGTTTTCCTAATCTTAAACATAAAACAGGTGGCTTTAAGCAAAAATCATGCATTTGCCACTTTAGCAGATAGAACAATTTTATCTGATCTGTTCATGTTGATGCAGCAAGATAAACTGATAAAATTACACCAAGAATGTGGAAATTGTGGTAAAATCAAGAAAATAATCAATTTGAAAATAATCACACGCCAATCACTTGCAAAAGTCCAAATGCACCTCATAGCAAATTAAATTATAGGCATTTCAAATAGGAAACAAATAAGCTACATGAAAAATTTTAAATCGCAACATCTCTGTCAATTTCCTAAAGCTCACAACACTTTATGCAGTAACATTTTAGAACACAAATGATTTTGAGCAGTTGCCTGCAGAATGGGCACAGCTTCTCTCTGGTTTGTCTGATGAGTGATGACTAAACTAAGAAACCATATGGTATAGGATGATGAGCTGACTTACTACCAAAGAAAAAAAACAAAGGAATTTGAATCATCCCACCTTTTTAAACAAAATAAAGAAAACTATCTTACCTACTCGGATGTGGCAAGCTGTAGTGGATTCAGATAAAACCACGTAAGCATTGTCAAAAGAGAAGCTTAATTCATAGGGTTTTTGGTTTTCCGTCTCATTCAACTCACCTGCCTTCAGACTTCACCAGCTGTGAGAACACTTTACTCATTGAAACGCCTGAGAGGTCATCCACACTTGATACCTCAAACTGTGCAGAAGCAGTGGGATCAAGCTGAGTGAAATTGTTGATTTGTGGAGAAAGCTCGCCAATCATGTTTGTACTGTTTTCTTCAGGATCTCCTTGAACAACAGCTTCTTGAAGTTGAAGAGCATACTCCAGATTCCATAAGACATCTCCCATGGAGGGCCTGTCGACACCAAAATCAGCTAAGCACTTCTCAGCAGTTTCTGCAAACTTCCTAAGAGAATCAGGCCTGATGTTTCCTTTGAGATTAGGATCAATTATTTGCTCCAACTGTCCTCTCTTCTGCCATTTCATTGCCCATTCAGCTAGATTTACCATTTCCCTTTGAAGTGTGGGATCTATTACTGGTCTTGCACAAAGAACTTCAAACAAAACCACTCCAAATGAATATACATCAGATTTCTCTGTCAGTTGTTGCCTTCTGAAATATTCTGGATCCAGGTATCCAAAACTTCCTTTCACTGCCGTACTGACATGTGTCTGATCAATTTCAGGACCTGTCTTTGACAGCCCAAAATCAGCAACTTTGGCCATGAGATTCTCATCAAGTAAGATATTTGCAGACTTCACATCACGATGAATAACTGCTTTTGCATACCCTGTGTGAAGGTAATGAAGTCCTCTAGCTGATCCAATGCATATTTCAAGCCTTTGTTTCCAACTTAAACTTGGATGGCCTGAGCCGTAGAGATGACTCTTGAGTGTCCCATTCTCCATATATTCATAAATCAAGATCATCTCATTCTTTTCATCACAATAACCAATCAAAGAAACCAAATGGCGGTGACGGAACTGGGATAGCATCTCAATTTCAGTCTGGAATTCAGCAAGTCCTTGTTGGGACTGTGGATTTCCCCTTTTAACAGCAACTTTTGTACCATCATTAAGTTCTCCCTTGTACACCTTACCAAAACCTCCTATCCCAATAACCCAACTTTCATCAAAGTTGTTTGTGGCTTCTTGAACAGCCAGAAAAGGAATGTGATAGCTCATATTAGAATTGAGACTAGCAGTTGTTCCTTTGGAGTATTTGCTCCCCATAGTGTGAGAAGTTCCTCCATTAATTGAAAAAGGAATCCATGTCTTTGATTGCCTCTGCCGTGACAGTCGTCTTCTTTTTCTACAAAACATAAAGAGAAATCCTGCTAACAGCAATCCAGAAGCTACCCCAACGCTCGCGCCTACTATAGCACCAACTTTCTTCTTTGATCTTGAACCAGAAGTATTGACAGTTCCCAAGCCAGTAAGGCTGCCATCAGAGTTGTTCATTTTCATGATTTCCAGCCCATTTAGAATGGCATCCGGATAAGTACCATGTATATTAGATGGACCAATGCTTACTCGAAGCTTATTGCTAGTAGCTGACTCTGTGACATAATCCATATAATATGCAGCAGCCAAAACGTTTACCAAAAAAGTACTCAGATCAAGGTCCCGAACAACCATTGAGGAATCAATAAAAACATTGAAGTACAGCTGGTTAAGAGCATCGCTGACAATATCACAAAAGTGAAACCTAAGAAGGTACTGAAATCCCGGATCCACATTGAATTCCCATGTCACATTGAAGTTGCTATTGGGATCATTCAAGGAGTTCATCCTGGTGCAAGTACCATAGACGGAATTTGGAGCAATCTCTTGTGTTGATCCACCATCCACATACTTGACAGCTCTAGTATTTGATACACTTAAGGCAAGGTTTTTTTCTAAAAGAAAACGCTGCTCTGGCACCCATGTTCGCCAAAGAGTATCGTTCTCAAAGGAGACTGTAGGTCCTCCCATATTCACCCTTGCAACCGTCTCTAATGCCTGCCAAATCAGGCCTTGGAATCCCAATGAAGATTTAACAGATTGGGCACCGTCTGGAATGAGCTGATCCGGAACTGAAACAACTTCTAGGGCATTTATAAAAGCAAATGAATTCTCTGAAGGACTGAATGTGATGGCAAGGCTATTGGTGGTTACATTAACAGAAAATTCTTTGACGAGAGGAGCTTGCACATTGAAACTGCTGAGAAGAACATGGTTTTCTGTGGAAACAGCGAAATTTGCCAAACTCATATTATAATTAGCATAAACAAATGGATAGAAATAAAGGCGAATCCAGTGTCGTCCTTGTCGGCTGATAGAAAATGTGTACTTAGAGACACCAGTAAAGATTCTTGCCGTTTGATAGAGTCGCGAATCATCAGAGGAGGTAATAGCTTTTAAAGTGTTTCCAAGAACATTGTTTGGTGCAGAAAGGAGTTTTGAGGCTAAGTTATCAGCCATGAAAACTCGACCACCCACTGTAGTATTAGTAGGTGATCCACAATCAATAAGGTAATTGTCTGCCGGTGTAAACCCTCTAACGAAGCATGCCAAACACAAGACTGAAGAAACCCAGAAGAGCAATTCAAATGCTTCACAACCCATTTTTTCAAAATCCAGAAAGTAACAGAATACGAAAGGCTGAATCTTTTTGTGCTTAACAGGAGCTGAAATCCAGGGTTCTTACAGAAAATAACTAAAGATTAATAGCAAAGTATAACAGAAATCAAAAATCAATTAAGAGAACTGAATAAGGAAGACAAAAGCCGGCACCAAGACAAATCATATGAGCTCCAATATAGTTTCTTATACAGGATAGACACAAAAGCAGCTGAAATGAACAACAAAAAGACATCAAAGAGAACTGAATCAAAAATGAAAAGATGGAACCTTTGAACTCCAAGAGAGAGAAACCCGGATGAGAGGAGCCCCCTGAGTGAAAAAATAAAATCTTTTATGCATTTCTATGGGAATTTGACAGAGTTTCAAATGCACTTTTAAATACAGATAGACTGCACAAATCTCACAAAGCACAAGCTGGTTTGAACTGGGTGACAACCTCAGATATTGACATATTCCTAGATTTTTTTATAGTTGTTCATGTTCTTAAATAAATAAATAAATAAATGGGGAACCAAAATGAATAAATTAAACAGGAAACAAAGAGTCAAAAGGTGGTGAAACAGAAATGAAAATAAGCAGGACAAAGAAAAAAACCAACTTTTTATATGTCTAAATTTCAGGTTTTGTAAATCAATGTTCGATAAAAGTTATTTTTTGGTTGTAAGAAAGTGAAAATAATGAAACAAATATTGAAAATAAAACAGTAACATACAGATAAAAGATAAGGGCTAATTTAAAGCTTGGAAATTTATGGAGAAAGGTTTTTTTGTTATGGCTTTAAATGGTGGTTGGTAGTACAGAGTTTTAAACTTTCAAGTAACATAAAGGTTATTTACTCTCCATACTGCTAGTTGGGTTTCTGAAAATTTACCTTCCTCTTTAATGGGTTGATGTCAAATTTAACCCCCCAAAAAAAATAAAAAATAAATGGTGATATGAAATTTGTCTAGTTGACATTTTCTAGAAGTGATAGATAGAATGGAAGTTTTTTTCTCTTTTGCTTTTCTTTTGATTTTCTAATGGAAAATCAAAAACAACAAACAAACAAAAAGCTACAGCTTAACAAATAACAACCCAAATGAAACTAATAAAAGAAAAAAAAAAAAAAACTAAAGTGGCAAGTACTCTCAGCTTATTATGATTTTATTTGTTTTATTTTTCTTACTCATAAAATTGAAATAAAAATTCTTTATTCTAACTAAAGATTTTCTCAAACTTTATAGATTTAATTTAGTGATACAAAATGTCAATTTGAGGCTTGAACATTGCTTAAGTATATATATATGGATGAATGAGATGAATTCCAGTCATTCAATCTCATCAAATAATTGGAATTTTTTTTTTCTTTCTTCATATGAAAGATTATCCAAAAATTAGTGTGTTAATAGTTGCATAAGTTTGAAGTGTATTTTCTATTTTCCATTTTTTTTTTCTTATCTCTCTCTATCTCAGGATTCTTTCTAATTCCTATATAATTGTCAAAAAAAGGTTAATTCTAGTGGGTGTGACATTAAGCGTATTTCACGGGGATAGATTTTGTTTCATTGCTTCAGTTCATATGAAAAACAAAAAAAAGGAATTTAGCAATTTTCACAGTCAATCATGCATTTCACACTAGGGGTGTTCATTCGGGTAATTCGGTTAATAATCGAACCGAATTACCCAAAACCGAATTAACCGAAATTTTTTTTCAATTAACCGTTAACCGAACCGAATAATTAATTCGATTAATTAACCGAACCGAAATTATTTCGGTTAATTCGGTCGGTTTCCGAATTAACCGAAATAAATAAAAAATTTATTTTGCTAACCTATTTTTTTACATGATTTTGTATCCAAATTATCCATCCAAGTCCAACCAATCAAAATCCAAAAGCAAAGCATATTATAAAATCCAAATATGAAACAAACAACTAAAAAAAATGATAAAACATGAACATTACATAGTCTCAAAGACTCAAAAATATATCTAAATTAATATATAAATTAATTTTTAGTTTTTAATATATAAATTAAATAGGAAAGGTTATTAGGGTTTTTAGTTTTTAATATATAAATTAATTTAAAAAAATATATATATATATATCTAAACTCATAAAATCTTGTTGTTTTAAACATTTCGGTTAATTCGTGTAATTCGGTTATTTTCGCTTAACCGAACCGAATTAACCGAAAACCGAAATTTCTCAAAACCATTAACCGTTAACCGAACCGAATTTTATTCGGTTAACCGATTAACCGAACCGAATTAAAATTTGATCGGTTAATTCGGTTAAAACCGAATTATGCACACCCCTATTTCACACATTGTAATGTTGGTTTATAGAATCAAATATTTGACCTATGAACTTAGTTCAATCATAAAATTATATTTTGATGCGATAGATATCTTTCATTACGCCCTAAATAAAGCACAAATTATTGAAATGTGTATTAATTAAAAATACAAATTAATTTGTTATACTTTAATACTTTAAAGATTCCAAATTCAAAATTTAGAGAGATAAAAGATGGAATCTATAAGATAAAAAAAACATAACACTTACGTAACGTGTCTAGTATAGACTGTAGAGGATGAAAAGTAGATGAATTGATTTAAAATATTAGTTATTAAATTAAAATAACAGTGTCAATTCATAATTGTTTATTAAGATTTTTAATTTAATTATTATATTATTATTATTATTTATTTATTTATAAACTTTGGATTGATATAAGCTTAACAAATATTTGCTGTGATTCCACCTTAATTAACAGTTTCATTATATTTGTTTATGAAGGGTTAGATTCTCTTGTGTATATATATATATTTTTTATTTTGTTTCTTATGATAACCCATGTGTAAGTGTAATTGACTATTCTTCTTCTTATAAATCCTATATTAACAATACTTTCTTTTGCAATTTTTTTTCTTAATTTGTTTTCAATTATTTATTTTCGCTGTGATTTTAGGTTATAGCTTTCCTCTCGGATGGATTTATATCTCTTTCTAGAATTTAACAAAATTTTTAATATATAACATCATTGTCTGATCACTAATTAATAACTAATTATATGCATTCATTTATTTTTAATAATTTTATGATTTTTACATATAAAATATATAGATAGATACCTGATAATTTTAAATATAACATAAAATATGATATTATACGGTAAAATATGATCATAATATGAATTATTAATGTGTCAAAATTTATATAACAAATTAAATTCGACATGACAAAAAAATAATACAAATATAATATGAATACACGAATTACCATATTACAATTTTGTATATAAAATCAATCAAATTCGGTACCTTTAAAATTGAATTTTAAGCTCTAACTGTCGAGGGACATGTAACCTAACCTTGTTTTCTTAATTGTTAATTCTATTTACATAGTTATTCAACTAACTAATTTGTAGGCAAACTTTCGCTTTCAATCGAGAAAGGAGAAAAAAATAAAGTTAAGAAAAACAAAAGAAAAAGGCATTACGTGGAGGGGTGTTTTTGTGTTGTACACCTGTTTAAGAGTTGAGTTACTCGTCCGATTCAATAAGATCAGTTCGTATTGGATCGTATTTGGACATAAATTTTTTTAATTCGAGTTTATCTATCTGGTTTGAATTATTATTTAGTAATCAAAAAATAATTTTTTAATTATAAAAATAATTTTTTAATTTTTTTAAACAGTAAAACGAGGTTTTGGACCAATCCGAATCTGGATCAAGCTTGGATAAAGAATCTCAAAAAAAACCGGACTATAACCGGATCCATTAACATTTCTATTGTGTTGTAAAGAGAAGACTTAAGCTACATTTAAGAGCTTAGTTAGAGATATTTTCAAGATATCGAAATATATAGTTTTATAACTAACCCAAATAGAGCTTCGTAACATTTGATAAATGGGTAAAAAAGAACCATTACAATTGGAGACCTAATTTTCAATAAGTGGCCATGAGAATTAACAAACAAAAAAAGTCGGGAGAACAGCTTTTGCTAACAAATGCAGCTGCGTAAAGGATCCAACACATGAAAAATGAAAACTAAATATGCCATGAAAAACTATGTGCCAACATTAATTAATTATTTATTTATTTACCATATTTCATTTTCTTCATTATTATTAGTTCAATGGTTTTTTGTTCAATTAAAGGAAATCTTAATTAATATTTTGAAATGAAGCTTATTAGGGTTAAATGATCTCCCAGAAGCATAAGCTTTGAGAAAATAACCCACCTTTTTATAGTTAATTAAATTACTAAACAAGATATGAAGTAAATTTTTTATTTTATATTTTTTTCATTTTCCGAGGCCTTTAATAAACATCTCGACAATCTCGTTACAAGCCGTGCATGGAACGCACTTAGAAAACTAGGGGACAAAGAATTTGCGTGGGGTCAATTAACAAAACTACTATGTCTATGGAGATTTAATGGTGAAAATTGAAAAGAAAAGTTAGATTTAATATTTTTAAATATTATATAAACACGATGAAAAAAATAATTAAAATATAATATAAAATATGATATAATATAAATAAATAAACGTATTAAAATTATTTAATATATATACATATAAATCGTCAAATCTAAGAAAAGCCTTAACTTACACTTATTATTAGTAATATATAATTTAAAGCTTTATTAAGATATCAAAAAATAGTATGTAAAAATCGTTACTTGGACTTGGACTTGTCTCAAATAATAAGATTAGAATGAAATTTTAATAGAGATTTTAAATAGAATTTTTTGTTCTAATAATCAGGGTTAAAGTCTGGAATTAATCTCAAATATAAAAAAATTTAATGAAACAGTGAGCATTATATATAAGTAAATAACTTTCACCAATTGAATGTCGGCTATCGTAATCCTATTAATAATTCCAATATCATCTTAGCTGTTTCCAGAAAAAAATTAAGGTACATCCTGGATCCCAATATAAATTCTATGTTAATTTAGAAATTTCTTTTCTCTCAATTATTTTTGGACAATTGATATTTTGCAACTGTCTAGGTCAATCACTTTTTCATATTTATAACATTTTAATAATTAAATTACTTCTATACAATTTAATACTATAATTAAACCCAATATCTTATTTTATTTCACAAGCTTATAATTTGTGTTTTAATTCAGCTTTCTTTTTGTGGAAAATCTCATACAATACATATATTTTTTTTAAAAAAGATGGTTTTACTCTACGTGCAAACCATTTATCAGAAAACATTAAAATAATAATAATAATAATAAATAATTTATTAATTAGGGGTTATATAGAAAATTTGCAAAGAGTAACATCAAAGAAAGTTGTTGAGAGGCTGGCAGATGGACCAATTTAAGCTAAATATCCAGTCGCCTCTTGTCTTGTTATGACTTATGACGTTAAAGCTAAGGCATGTGTCAAGCAAACTGAATAAGCCATCAACTTATTTGTGTGTGTTCAGACAAATACATGTTTCATAGATTCCTAATTAACTAACCTATATACATATGGTTTGGTATATATCAATATTTTTCATACATTTAAAAACTTTTTTTATTTATATAATCACAAATTCACAATCATAATCAAATATTACATCATATAATAAATCATTGAAATAAATTAAACAAACATATCAATTAACAAACCAGCATATAACTAGATAAATTTTATATAAAAAAGTTGGACAAACTCACACACGATGAAATTTGAACATAAAATCTCAAAATTTCATGATTTCCTCTTTCTCACTAAATCGAAATTTTATTGGTAACTCTTGATATATAGATAGATAAATATAAACTTATAATTTTTTTTTTAAAAAACTTGAATATAATAAAACCTTCAAAATATTACCATTTTCACTTTATTTAAACTAATTAAATTTTTTTTTAAAAAAAAAAAAGGAAAAAGGAAAAACTCCCTCAAAATTATAATGTACAGGGCTTGGGCAGAGGTGAAGAGAAAAGTAATGGCCCATCGTTAATATGTCATAATAGCCCACACGATCAATTAGGATATAGGTGCAAGACCGTGCCAAGCACCTATGAATTGCTGGTGAAAGAGGCTCAAATTATTAATATAATATGGTTTATAAAGGAGGCCCAAAGTATTAGAATAAACATGGGGCAAATTTGACTAATGTAGATTGGGCGGCATCATTAAGGCCTATGAGACTCCAAATCAGGGCTCAATATGTACTCCCAAAAGGAATAACACTTTTTTTAATAGGAAAGATAAAAAAAAAAAAAAAAGTATGAAAATTTTATTAATTTAATAAATAAATTATAAAGTAAAAAATTGATTCTGAGTCTTAAACTTGTTAATATAATAATTAAATTAATTGTAAAGTCAAATTAAACCTTAAATAACTTATCTTTTAAGTTTTTTTTTTTTTTCTCTTTGCTCTCATACAAAATAAGTAAATAGGAAAATGTAATAAAATAATTCAAATTCTATAAGATCAAGGGTTTTAGACTTTTAGTAATAAATTCAGAATCAGTTGTGAATTGAGATGGCAACTCTCCTCTTTGTGTTTTTATCTTGAGTCCTCACTTTTTTTTTTTTTTTTTGTTAGCAATTCATTTAGATAGACGGTAAAAATCTTTAAAACTATATATTCAAATGTTACATCATAATTACGACGAAATAAAAAAGACTCTTGCCATACATCCAAATACACCTAAACCTCTTATTTAGAGATTTGTCCCATTCAAACAAAATTTCTCTCATATCAAATGTGGGACATCAATTTTAGGAGAAAAATGGATGAATCAGAAATATGCCGAGCTTTGAGTCAAATTTTCCTGCTTGTCAACATTCAACTTAATCATTGTGAACTAATTTGCTCGCATTTTCGCAGCTTTTTTAAGTGGCTAAAATGCTACATTGCCTTAGAAATCATTGACCCAAAGCTGCAAAGTTGGCCAAGCAACATGCATATTCGTTGCAACTTGCATCCTTTGCTATGCTATACCTACTAATAATCAAAGAGAATATCGACGCGCTATGCTTTTACAACCAAACATTGACACATTGACTAACTAAACTCTTCCAAAGTCAATCCTTAATGTAATATATGGTGTTTGCGTATGATTATTTCACGCGTCAAAAGGTACAAAACTTCGCTTATTCATCATATATAGTCCTTAAACGCGTTTTAATTTTATGAATTTATAAGAAATATAACATGTAATAATTTGACGTGAAAAAATAATTTGAACACGGATTACATGCAAATTTGAATATATATATATATATATATATATATTGAAACAAATAATGCTTATGTTACAACTTACAAGTAAACTGCTCATGGGTCGGGTCAGGTCGCGACCTGATTTTTTTTCAAATTCTTTGTCCAAATCCGGTCCTGGGTCGGGCCGGTAGGCTCGAATTCACTGTTCATCATATTAAAAAAATATTTTTTTATATTTTTATAATTAAAATTAAATAAAAAAATATTATTTCGGGCCGGACCGATCCGGGTCAAAAATATCCTGCCCAAGTCCGGTCCAATACGAGTCGGATCTACTTGATCAGACGGACTGCCCTGCTCATGAGCAACTCTACTTAAGTCTAATTATCTCATGACTTTTTTTTTTTGGGTTGGAATATTAGCCTCATGACTGGGTCATAGTCAACCTATACTAAATAGTTCACTACTCTATTTAATGGTCTCTAACCCCTTAATTATGCATGTCAACTTATCTCCATTCTTTCCCCCCAAAACAGCCATGGCTACCTATCTCTTATTTCTTATCATAGCAGCGTCTGCATTTTCCACACTTACCGCTGATGGTGAGCTCATTTCTATAAGCCTTAGATGTTTTTCTTGTACTAAAGTTTCACTTTTGTTAGTTTTTAAGGAATTAGAAGCAGCTACAGCATATCATTGTTCTTTGTATGTCATTTTTTTTTTTTGTTGAATTAGTTTATATATAGTTTAATGTTAAAACATTTTGCTATGTGAATTTCAGTAAGCATCGACTGTGGAGCATCTGAAATTTACAGCGATGAATACTCCATCGGTTGGGTTGGAGATGATAACTACATTCAACATGGTGAGCCCGTATCGGTGCAATCTAGCAAATCAGTGTCTCAACCGATGACAACTCTAAGGGTATTCACTGACAGGAAGAAAAGCTGTTACTCCATTGATGCTGACAAAGGATCTCAAGTTCTTGTCCGAGCCAGTTTTTTCTATGGAAATTATGACAGGAAAGCATCTCCTCCAAGTTTTGATCTACAATTCGATGGGAATCATTGGACCACGGTGGAGACTTCAAGTGACGATGTTGTTTCTTATGAGGCTATTTATGTCACAAAGAAGGATGCCATAAGTGTATGTGTAGCTCAGATATCTCCCAACATGTTTCCCTTTATATCAGCAATTGAAGTTCGGAGCTTGGACATGAAAATGTACGGCCATTTTGATTCAAATCATGCTTTGATGTTAAGGAGGAGGGTTGCTTATGGGACCAAAGAAATAATTAGGTATGTTTTGCCTTTCAGTGATGTAATAATATCCTTTAGCTAAAGTTTCTGATTGGTTCTAGCCTTTCAGTGAAGTAATCTCATTCCTGCATTTTCTTTTGTATTTTGTTAGGTCTAGCGATGATTTTTACGACAGAATATGGGTTCCAGCTATCAATGGAGGCGATTTCACAGTGCTTACAAGTGATGAATCATTGATTGAAGTTAGTTTAGACGATAGCCCTCCACGAGCTGTGTTTCAAAACGCATTTGCCACGAAAAGCACATCCACATCCATGCAATTAGGGACTAATCTTCCCACAACTGAAGTTCCTATTTACATGAACATGTACTTTTCGGAAGTTTCAGTACTTGATTCAACCCAGAAAAGATCCTTTGAGCTTTACATAGATGGCAAGCCTAGCTCAAACCCCTTTATCCCAATCTATGGAAAAGCAGGAGAAATGTTCCTGACTAACTTCACTGCCTCTTCTAACACTACCTTCTCTTTGGTAGCCTCATCTGATTCAACACTGCCTCCTCTTATTAATGCACTGGAAGTCTTTACCGTCAGTGATGAGCTAACAGATGGAACTAATAGTGATGATGGTTGGTTTATATCCAAGGCATAATTTGCTTGATTTTTCATATTCAGACATGGAAATTTTGGGATTTTTCTTTGTTAATTTATTTTGTCTTCTTTATGCTACTCTAGTGGAAGGATTGGCCTCACTGCAGAATGAATTTGATGTACTGGGAGATTGGGGTGGTGACCCTTGTCTTCCTTCGCCATACACGTGGGAATGGATCAATTGTACTTCTGCTTCCACGCCCCGAGTAACAGCATTGTAAGTTATAAGTTTTTTAGCTATATCATTAAGAAATAGCAATCTTAAGTTTCATGAAAGCATGATTATTTAGGTTTTTAAAAATTTACAGGTATCTTGGTAGCTTTGGTCTATCTGGTTTTCTTCCTGATTTTAGCTCCATGACAGCCCTCGAGATAATGTGAGTTGTATAGCTAGCTCCAACTTTATCAGTTAAATCTGTTTGATCTCAATCTTTTGTTGTTTGAAATCTTATTTTCTTTTGATTGCAGAGATTTGCACAATAACAGCCTAATTGGGTCTATCCCTGAATTTCTTGGCACCTTGCCTAATCTAAAACAATTGTGAGTTGACTTGACAGTTGACACTTTTTTTTTTTAATCAGAATTTCGTTTTTCCAGTTTCCTGATAGTCAACTGAAATTGTTCTTTCCTCCTTCAGGAACTTGGCCGATAATGAGATTAGTGGACCAATTCCTTCCTCAATAACAAAGAATACCAAGTTAAAATTAGTGTAAGTAAATCATTTTCCTTTATCAAAATCATTCTAGAAGCTGCTTCATGTCTCCAATTAATGATTCACATTTTTTCATTATTTGAATATCAGTGTGACAGGCAATCCAGATTTGTGTGTCTCTGGCAAGTCATGTAAAACAGCCAGTGCAAATCCATCCGATGACTCTCCAGCTTTCTCCTCAAGCAGCGGCAAGAAAAAGAACAAACTCCCAGTAATCCTTGGAACCATAATTCCAATTTTTTTACTTCTCTGGGTAATTGGAGGAGTTTTTGCCGTGCTTCATCATAAGAGGAAATCAGCAGCCATTGCAGGCGCTAATGCAGGTTAGTATAATAACCGACGTATTCTAAAAAGTAACTACACTTTTTATATGATAGAAATTAAGTTCTAAAGTTCTTATTGACCCAGTTTTGAATGATTTGAATATTCGACCAATTACTCATGCAAGTGGAATTCCTTTGAATCATGAGGAAATACATTCAAAAGGAAATAAAAAAATAAAAAAAACCCCACTGGCCTAAGGTTTCTTCTAGGAAAATGAAAGGAAGTTAACAGGCATAAATGTTAAACAATCCATGGGATACTATATAAAATTCATGTTTGTTGGCCATAATATCTCATGAGCTGACTTTAACATTTGACTTCATGGGAATATGGAGCCATTTGTTTTTATTTATTCATACGATGAATGTTAGCTTTGTTTAAGAAACTTTGTCACCCTGTTTTTTTTTTCATCGTTTTCAGGGCAAGCTGGAGGAACCAACCGGCCTAATGGCACGCCACCACAGGCGGCGAAAATGCAGATGGTGGCTAACAATATGGCCCAAAATCTAGTCAATGACTTTAGAGTGAACATCCAGGACCAGGAGGAGGGGCAGCAGCAATCAGTTCATGATCAGCCAGTTGACCAAAACGATCAACAAAATCGTCATGAAGGCGAGTATTGATGATACTGTAATTATTAGACCACCATGATCTTAACTTAAACAGCTTAAGCTGTATGTTAGAGTGATTTCTTTCTTTTTGTTTTTTTTTTCCCATTGTTTTTCATGTGAATGACTAGTCTCCATAAAAGAAACAAGAGTGTATTTTTATTCAGTAAGTGGCTTATGGAACATTGGATTGATCATGAAAATTTGAAGGCAGCTTAACTAAAATTTTGCATAAAAAACATTTACTATTTAAAAAAAATTCTGTGGAGGATTGCATTTTCCCCACCCAATTGTGCAATGCACTCGTTGTAACGACTCTTTCACTCGTAGAGAAGAGGGATTCACTTTGATTCGGGCTTATCTTGACTCTGGTATTTCTCATAAAGCTCATATAATTGAAAAATTGAATAAGCTCTGATATTATTTGTCACGGATCAACACATCTGATTCAAAAAAAAATGTTTATTAAATTAAAAAATATCCTTAGTTTATAAACCCAAAACCATTTCATCTCTTTTAGATACGAGATCTGTTACACATGTATCAAAAAGAAAGAACCTCGGACAAAAAATTATGAACTTTTGCATAGTCTTAAATCTTTCAAATGCTAAATCTCTTAATTATTATTACCTATGATAAAAGTCAACTTAATTAAAATGATCTTAAAGATTACACCTTTTCTATATTTTAATTAGATCCATAGATGTCCCAAATTTAGCTTAAACATTTAATTAGTATAACTGCCGACATATTTTCATTAGAAAAAAAAAAGTAGAACTAAAATTAGTAGATTACCACAAAGTTTTCTAAGATTGTATAAGGAAAAAAAAAAAAAAGTCAATTATGCATGGACTAGTCAATAAATAAGATTGGGCGGGGGATGCCTTCCTGCCTGCATAGGCCAAGAAACCCACTTCGGTTCCCGTTAGGCTTGGGCTGTGATTTTTAACCTTAAGCTAAGCTTTGCCTGGCCAAGTCATTATTCCCGGACTCTATAGATCAATTTTTTTTCTTTCTTAACTGAGTTTAATATAATTTACAAATATTATATTATTATTTATAATAAAATTGGATTACACAAAAAAAAAATTCCATTTTCTTGGAAACTTTATATTCTTGAAATCACATATTATTTTTTTGGAGATATATTTGAAGAAGATTAAAATTAAAAGCTTAATTTTAAAATAATATCTATAAACAATAGTTAGATGGACCAATTTTATAGTTAAATTATAATTATTAAAATTAAGAGTCTAACATTTTAGAAATAGACCACGTAAGTATAAGCTAATATCATTTATTTTTTAAAAAGTTCCTCATTAATTATTCCAATGAAAACTAATTTTAAAATTTCTCAAGCTGCAAATCTCATTTATTGAGTTTGTACATAATTTTAAATTTATTGGGGGAACATAAAGCATATTTGTAACTTTATCCCTCCCAATAAAAATATTTCCCCACCCGTGAAATCTCCTAAATCAAGTTCCATCTAAACCCATCAATATCGATAAAAATTTATTAGATCAAAAGGTCAAGAAGCTGACAACTACAATATACGAAACAACCTCACCACACGCAAGCATTACCCGTCTTCCATTTACAGATTTACTTATCAATATCATCATCAAAACGCAGTCGTATTGTCCTTTTCCCTACTGCGCCACTCTCCTTTTTTTCTTTTTTTTTTTCGCTTCCTTTCGCTCATTCGATTCAGGGCAAAACAGGAAAAAAAAAAAAAAAGAAAACAGAAAAACTGGACCCAAACAAAAACGCAAAAACTCGCTCTTGGACTCAGCTCACAAAAAATCCCTTAATTTTTTTTTTTTTTAAAATAGAGAAAAATTAAAGATCTCTCTCGCTCGTTAATCTACCTTGCAGGTAACTCTCACTCTCTCTTCTGAGCTTCAATCTTGATTCGTATGAGTTCGATCTAATCGAACTGAGTTCATCTCCCTTTTTTATTTTTATGTTAGTTTTTATTAGTGAATATTTAGATTAGTTTTTGTGAATTTCGATCTTTTAATTTTTCGTGAATAAATTTTTAAAAGGATTTTAATGGATAGTGGAGGCTGTGTTTTTAAGTCGTTGTTTGGCTACTGAGAAACCGTGGAAAATGTGGAGACCGTCGATTAGCTCAACTGAACTGACCTGAATAGTAGTAGAGGGGATTTTTTTTTAGTCATTTCTTTAAAAGTATTTGAGAATTTAGTTTTTGGGAATGAGGATATTGATGTTATTTGGAAATGAGGATTTCTAGCTCAACATAAAATCTTCGATATTTAGGGTTTTTTTTTTTCACTTTCTCTTTAATAAAAAAACAGAGGATTAGTTTGTTAAGATGACCGGCAGTCAGTTACACTGATTATTTCTGTTTATTGTTTTGCTCTTTTCTTTTAGCCTAAAACGGTTTGCATCAGTTTCGCTGGTGTAAATTTAGGGTTCGTTTTATTGATGTTATTTGGATGGTTTGTTTAGGGATTGCAGTCTTTCCTTACTATGCAAAATAACCTTAATTTCAATACAGAGAAAAGGTTTCAAGGCCAAAAGATTTCAAATGTACGTGATATAGTTTTTCTTTTCTTTAAAACTCCATAAATTGTAAGACATGTTACATTGTAATATTTCTCTCGAATTTTTATAATTTGGTTGTCATTTAATTTGAGAAAAATAGGTGAAAATCTTTTGAATGATTGTGTAATATCATTATTTGGAAGCAGAAAGTGGCAAAAGCGGGTGGTGTAAAGCCAAATGCAATGTTGAGAATCTTAGCTGGACATCTTTTCTTGGTGCGATTTAAATAGCCTAAGTCACTTGAAATAAGTATAGGTTATTATTGTTCTACATGTGTGAAGTATTTTGGGTCAGTATTCCTGGTAAAATTGGTTTTGGTTCAGCATTGACTGAATGTACACTTATCGCCTCCTTTTTGTCATTCTGGGGTTAATTTCTTACAATTATGTTGTCCTTTTCAGGCTATAATCACTGTAGCAGCTTCTCAAAGCAGGATTTTGTCTACTTACACCCAAGACATTGAAGGGTTGCTTCTCAACGAGGAATGATTCTTTGCATGACCTATTGACACTTGTGAAATGTCGGGATTACTTAATGTATTGCTACTTTAACTGAAAACAATTTATTTGGAGTTGCAATCTTTTAGAACATTAATCTTGTTTTTGGACTTCCCATTTTTCCTTTGTATAAATGAAGTATGTGGCTTCTGTAGGTGAACTTAGTTCTTTGAGCAGATGACAACTAGATATGTGTTTTCATGGTTTGTAGATGCAACATATTGGATTCTGTTGCTTTTATGTTTGTGTATATGTGTATGTGTTTTTTTATATCAATATGTTCTGGCATACTGATTTTTAGTAACTTAGGGTACAAATGTATTGATTATAGGTCAATGGTGCTCCATTAAAGGTCAATTGGTTTGAAATATTAGTTTTTCTTTCTAGATCATAAATGATGGAATGTTTGGAAATCGTCTACCTTTTATGATCTATTGTCTTTTTAATTGAAACTTAACATCAAATTTGAATGTGATTCATTTCTGTTGTCCGTATTCTTTTCCTGGTTGATTATTGTTTGTTTTTTTGTATTACATGTCTATCTATTAACTGGAAATTATAATGTGCATCTGATTGCAGTCTTCTATCAACGGATCAGCATCAAATCTTCCAGACAGTAGCGGACGTTCTTTTGCGACATCTTACTCTGCTCAGTCTGGTGCAGCCTCCCCTGTTTTCCATCACACTGGTGGGTAGATTTTACTGGATTTCCACTCATCTATGTTCTTCTGAACTCATGCAAGTGTATTATTTGTTTTTGCAGGCACTATTCAGGGCCTGCATAATATTCATGGTAGCTTTAATGTTCCCAACATGCCTGGTACGCTCACATCAAGAAACTCAACATTAAGTAATGTTCCAACTGCTGGGGTTCAACAACCTACTGGGAGCCTTTCTGGTGGAAGATTTGCATCAAATAATCTTCCTGCTGCTCTTTCTCAGGTACTTGTAATATTCCCACCATACTGCGATGTGACTCTTTATATTGCTGCAATAGAAGTTCTATACATTTCCTCCCCCCTTCATGCATGCCATTAGGACAAACACACATAAAAATGATGATAGGAAGAAAATAAAATCTTACGTTCTTGTAATATTTACTTCATTTTCTTATGGATACCATTTTGCAGTTATCTCATGGCAGCTCCCATGGACATTCAGGAGTAACAAACAGAGGAGGTATTAGTGTAGTAGGAAACCCTGGATTTAGTAGTAACACAAATGGAGTTGGTGGTTCTATACCTGGGATTCTCCCAACCTCTGCTGCAATTGGTAACCGCAATGCTGTTCCAGGCTTCGGAGTATCCCCAATTTTGGGAAATGCAGGTCCTAGGATAACGAGTTCTATGGGAAACATGGTTGGTGGGGGCAACATTGGGAGGAGCATAAGTTCTGGTGGAGGATTATCCGTACCTGGTCTTGCATCACGTCTGAATTTAAGTGCCAATAGTGGATCTGGAAGTTTAAGTTTGCAGGGACAGAATCGGTTGATGAGTGGTGTGCTTCCTCAGGGTATGTTACCGTGAACAATTACCCCTATATTTTGTTGTTAGCTTGAACAGAAGATTCTGTTTAATTGTGCTGCTAGCTGTAATTGCCCTTGGGTACAAATCAGTACGATGGCCAGAATTTTTGGTTAATTTACCATCTCTCACTCTCAACTTTTTGGCTTCCTTTCTTGCATTATTCTTTATAGATGCTCACTAGTCACTTCTAGCTTCTAATTCATAGAAGTTAATGTGATTCTTGTTCTTAGTTGATGCTGAATACATGTTTCAATTTTATATTGTTTGATTATTATTTTTATATGATAGATTATGTGTCATGTGGATTGACTAGTTTAGCGATAGTTGTTCACTTGAATGACACTTTCTGTATTCAGGATCTCCTCAGGTAATTTCAATGTTAGGCAATTCTTATCCTACTGCTGGGGGTCCACTTTCCCAGAGCCATGTTCAAGCTGTAAACAATCTTAGCTCTATGGGAATGTTGAATGATGTGAATTCAAATGAAAATTCCCCTTTTGACATAAATAATGATTTCCCTCAGTTGACAAGTCGTCCTAGTTCTGCTGGAGGGCCTCAAGGACAATTGGGTAACTGAAGAAAGAGAATTTCTGATTCTTCATTTGTCTTATTTCCTGCTGCTGAAGTTCTAACGTTTTAAGTTAAACTTTCAGGTTCATTGAGAAAACAAGGTCTTAGTCCCATTGTTCAACAAAACCAAGAGTTCAGCATTCAAAATGAAGATTTCCCTGCTTTACCAGGATTTAAAGGTGCATAGATATTCTTTGATCTGGTTTTGATTTAGTGCATTTTACTTTATGGTTGATATCAATAAATGCTGTATTTCTTTCTCACTTTTTGAGTCCAGCTTTAAGTTATATCTGTACTTAATTTTGCGGTCTCTCTAGTATATTAGCTGTCTACTGAATTTTTATGGCACTGTTATCAGTGCATTTAATAGTTTACTTTTCATTCTTATGATGCTGTTATTGTTTTAAGACCATTATGTCTTGACCATATTATTAGATATTGTACAGGCGGTAATGCTGATTATGCAATGGATTTGCACCAGAAAGAACAACTTCATGACAATACCATGTCAATGATGCAATCTCAGCACTTCTCCGTGAGTCTCTACATTTACAAAATTGAAAATTTCTGGTTTATTTTCTTTTTCATATATAACTTTTTAAGTAATTGCATGCTGTGCTTATTATGAGTTATTTATTTCCTTGTCATGTTCTAGAAAAGAAGTATATTTTGTCATCTTCATGATGTATGTATTTAGAGAATTTCTCTAATACTTGCGTGCAATGTGCATAGATGGGCAGATCTGCAGGATTTAACTTGGGTGGATCCTATTCATCTCATCGCCAACAGCAGCAACAGCAACATGCTCCATCAGTTAGTAGTAGTGGTGTCTCCTTTTCACCTGTAAACAACCAAGATCTTCTCCATTTACATGGCTCGGATATTTTCCCATCTTCACATTCGAGCTACCACTCGCAGGTTTGGTAATCTGGTGCTGTAAATGGTTTCTTGCAAATGTAACTAAGCGGTTATTACGAGGTAGAAGGAAATAGAATTTTTTTTTGCATCTTTCTCTATGGTGTACATGGGAGCAGAGATTCATAACTGATTTGAAACATCATATTTGAAGAGTGTTTCAGTAGCTGGATTCAATTGAGATTCATTGTTGGTCAAACTGGAAGAATGTGAAATTGGCCACTTCCTTTTCTCTTATAACAGCATGTGAAAAGAAGGATCCATTGAAAGTTGAAGAAATTGATTCGACTTCCTTATGATGGACATTGTTCATATGTGCATCAATGTTTTTTCTTATTTGATAGATGGTAAGTAGAATTACTCCTAACATCCTCTTTCATCTTTGGTTCAGACCAGTGGACCACCTGGGATTGGGCTAAGACCTCTAAATTCCTCAAATACGGTTTCTGGTATGGGTTATGACCAGCTCATCCAGCAATATCAGCAACATCAAAACCAGTCCCAGTTTCGTCTGCAACAGATATCAGCTGTCAATCAGTCATTTAGGGAACCAGGCATGAAATCAGTGCAGGCTGCACAGTCTAATCCAGACCCATTTGGTTTACTTGGTTTGCAAAGTGTAATAAAGATGACTGATCCTGATCTGACTTCCCTTGCTCTCGGAATTGATCTGACAACACTTGGGTTAAATTTGAATTCATCGGAAAATCTTCACAAGACTTTTGGTTCTCCATGGTCTGATGAACCAGCTAAGGGTGACCCAGAGTTCACTGTGCCACAATGTTATTATGCTAAGCAACCACCTGTTTTACATGTGAGCTGTTTTTTCACTTTTCGTACTTTGGTAACCTGCTTAATGCAACTGTCTGAATTAGTGAATTTTCTCCTATAGTTCTGGATTCTGATTTCTTTTTGGTGCATGCAGCAAGGTTATTTTTCAAAGTTCACAGTGGATACATTGTTCTATATATTTTACAGGTGTGTTTATTTTAACATTTGTTGTTTCTGTATTGTATATTTTAAGATCTTATTCTTACTCATCTGGACTTCTCTGTTTCTAATGCAGCATGCCAAAAGACGAAGCTCAATTACATGCGGCAAATGAACTGTATGCTCTCTACTGAATTAATTGTGTTGAAATCTTTGTGCACTTTATTTTTTCCAGCCTTCATTTAACCCCTCTTATTGGCAGTTATAATAGAGGCTGGTTTTACCACAAGGAGCACCGATTGTGGTTCATAAGGGTTCCCAATGTTGAGCCACTAGTGAAGACAAACACATATGAGAGAGGTTCTTATCACTGTTTTGATCCGAGCTCATTCGAAACAATCCGCAAGGTTGGAACTACTATATTCCTACTGCATTATTTATGTTGCTTTTTAGTTTTTTACTGTTATTCATGACTCTAGTTACTGAATGCTTACTGTAAATTTGACTGCAGGATAATTTTGTTGTCCATTACGAGTTGTTGGAAAAGAGACCAGCTTTACCTCAACATTAACAAGTTTTTTTCTCATTTACAATGTAAAGCTCAAGTATGTAGCTCATTCATTGGAACATCAGTTTGCAGCATTAGTGTTTTTTTTTTTTTTTTTTTTGGAATATTTAACAATTTTCAGCATGTCTCTGTTAATCTTTTTGCAATGAGTAGCCATTTTAGCCTTTTTTTTTTTCCTCTTTTATAGCAATTTTAAGATGCTGAATGACAAATCTAATGCATGACAACAGTACCATCAAATGGCATTATTTCCAGCCATTCAAGCCTGGGATTTGAGAACTTGTGTTAACCTGTTGCCTAGTTAATGTCATTAATATTATTGGTTTTAATAACTATTGTAGGTGAGAGACTGTTTGTACTCGATTCTATACGTCCTACACTTTAATGAAAGCGGAAGCACCGAGCTGCATGACCTGCATATCTGGTCTGAGTCAATGGTGGTGGGGATCTTAGTGTGAATGATTTCTTATTTTTTGGTTTTCTAATGTTAGGGCAACGATTTCGAGTTCCTGCCAGGGCAAAGGTCTCGTGCTTCCTGCATATATTTGAAAAACAGATGGCGATGATTCCATTCTCATTGTTCTCCAAACCGGACAAGTTGTAATAAACTGTTACTTGAAAAGAGATTGGTTTTGGTTGCATTCAAAAATTGAAATTAAGCGATATATGCAAGTATTGTTAATATTGAAACATAAAACCTTGTTGGGCTACTACCATGCTTGAATTGGGGAGTCGTCGAAGCAGGTAATTAAGCTTCTTCCTCGTCAATGATTTACATGATAGGTGGATAATGATAAATGCTTTCCGCATTAGCACCCATTGATGTTTCTTCTACAGTTTGACATTGCTCCATACTCCAGAGTCCTCATTGGCAAAGGGTAGTTGATGTATGTGTGAAATACCAGGATCAGTAGCAAAATTATCTCCCTTTGACATCGACGAAGTATGCTCAATGGCCTAATCAATACTTCTGTGCTCATCGTGGTGGAAACAATCCCCCTCTCGAGGCTGTCCGGTGGCAGTTCCTCCTTGATTGCCGCCTAATTCCACTCATGTCACTTGTCCTTGAGTGGATGTTTTCTGTTTTCGATCTAAGAAGTAGACCAGAGCAATTATAAATACTAGGAATATAGGTAAAATCCAGCATCCAACCCGATTATCAAAGCCAATCTTTTCCCTTCGGACTGATTTATCATTGTTCCCTATCCTCCGAAGTACAAACAAATGTGAAAAAATGTTTGATTACAGGAATTTTCCACGGCTGAAGTTTGAAGTAATTCAAATTATGGGCCTGCCTGCTTACATGTATTTTTTTGGCTTTTTATTGAGAAAAAAAAGAAGAAAGATTATTGAACTGAGATGACTAGAAGTAAGAAGAGTGACGAGTCATGCTACTTTAACATATTATGCTGACTCACAGTAGCCTTAGATATTAGGCAGCTTTTCCAAGAAAATCTGGAATCGGACCATCAAGGCTGTTGTTCCGGCCGATCTCAGAAACAGAGTGCCATTGGTCCGAGCTAGACTTGCTAAAGGCCGGGCTATCCGTTCAAATCCAAAGGTTCGTCCATTTTTTTAAAGATTTGGACAAAAATATTAGGCTTGAAATATGAATTTAAGCAAAAAAAAAAGGCCCATTTAAAAAATAGATTGGACTTTGACTCCAACAATCAAAGTTCGAGCCCGACCCGACCAATTTTTTTATTTATATAATATAATATATTATTTTTATATTTTATATATTATGTAATTTATATCATATAAAAAATATAATATTATAATGTAAACATTTAAAATATGCTAAGTTATTCATGTTTTAGAACTTAATAAAAGAAAAAAAGAGATAAAATTACTAAAAATTAAATTAAAAAAAATATTTGTTTAAATTTTTTTTACAAAAAAAAAAAAAGAAAATGGGTGGGCTTAAACGGGCTTGGACTACCCATTTACAAATATGAACGGACTTAGCAGAATTTGATACCTATATTTTGGGTCGGATCGGACTTGAACAAGTATATATTGTGTTGATGCCATACCTAATTAAGTCGGTCCGAACCTGGCCCGGTCCGGCTCATGAACACCTCTATTCCGAGCACTTTCTTTGAATTTTGTGTTAGTGAGGGAATAGAATGTGGAAAAAAAGTTGTACATTTTAAGTACTCTTGGGACTCTTTGTTTGCATTACAATTATTACAATCACAAGAACGGGAATTAGATGCAGACTTTCTCAATCAAATCCTTAATTATTTAGTGATCTGATAAAGGCAGCTACGTCAGTATCTTCTCTCGTGGACGTCATGTACCTCCACAGTCTCCTCCACGTCAGTACGTCGTTCTTGAGAAGGTGGCCATGGTGCCGGAGCATTCTCCACTCCGGTTTCTGCTCTTTGTTCATGAGTTTGAGGAGGTTCTTATTGTCTTCGTGCTCGATGTTTCCAACAAAGTAAAGAATAACAGCCACTACGAGCATTAATAAGCCGACAGACAGCACAAATGTCTCAGCCACTTTGCTTTTTCGGTGACTTAAATTCTTATTCCCATCTATCCTGCTTAGACATAAACGGGAACAATGATAAGATTAAAAAGTAGCAAAGATTAAACTCAAAAGTAGTTCCAATGAAGAGCCTGCTTACATGTATTTGATTTGCTTGTTATCAGTTAGGGTTTTAATTTGATTTTCTTTTTCAAAATTTTCTTCCTTTTTTACGTTTAGATGCAAACTGAAAATAAAGAAAAAAGAAAACGAAAACGAAAACGAAAACGAAAAAAAGTTTGTCAGGAAATGGGGAGATTCAGAAGGGACTGAAAAGTGAGAAATCTGAACTCTGAAAGATTGAAACTGAATTAAGTAACGGTTTTTTTTTTTTTTTTTACCTGCTGAAGCTTTCGGGCCTTAAAAAAACCCAGAAAATAAAACTTTCCTGGACCTCCTTTGTTTACTTTGGGCCCCTTTGTTTAATTTAGGCCCAGAGGCCCATTTAATCTTTATTTTTATTTTTTAAAATGAGTTTTTACAATTTTTATTATTTCGATGTAAAGTAAATAATAATAATAATAATGGCATGCTTGTACTTTCTTTTTTATTATTTCAAAATTTTTAATTATATTTTCTTTATAAAAATAGTTACTGGAGATATTTAAAATAAACTACTTGATGAAAAAAAAAAATCCAGTTCTTATTCCATTAAATCATATGGGAAATTCATCCCAAGCTTCTTTTTTATTTTTGGGTACAAAATTCATCCCAAGCTCTTTTTGTTTAAAAAAATATTTATTAAAAAAATATTTTGTTAATGAGTGTTTTTATAACATTTTTTTTAAAGTTAATTAACATTCTATTTATAATAATATTCTTTCATTGTAATTTGGCAATTAATATAACGTTTCCTAATAGATTAAAATATATTATTTTATATAATAATTTTAAAAAATGTTTTTAAAATATTGGTCAGCAAAAAACGCTTAGATAAATTACAATGAAGTTTTTATATATGAGATAATTATCCAAAAGAAGATGACAAAAATTATGATTTAATTATTGTATAGAGGAAAAAGAACACCCCAAGTGACCCAACAGTCCAACATGTTTTGTCAATGCTAAATGCACAGTGGTTGAGTCCACTCATATTTAGGCTGTTTCCAAATGCATTTTTGGCAGACTTGAGACCAAAATTCTAGGCTTCTGCTTTCAGCCAAAGCAAAAAAGCAACCATGTTCCATTCTCTGTATTCGTCAATATAGGCATCCGATGCATAATCTTTTAAAGCGTTTGTCCTTTGGCTCTATTTTTTTTTTATGTTGATTTGATTGAGTTGTCAGAATTTATCCTTATGCTTTGAAGTCTTCATTTTTAATGGGCCATCCCCAAGTCATCAATCAATCAACACATTAGCTAGCTTCCCATAATTTTCAATCATCAAAATTTGTCCACATTTTCTTGTGAGTGAAAGGTCTGTGTCTAGATCTTTGCTATCTTTCTCTATTCATTTTCAGTCACTCAGTAGGGAAAGTCTTCTGGTAAATGCCCCTTTTTATTCATTTCTGTTTCTCATTACTGTCTGCCGTCTTCTTTCTTCTTCATCTTCTTACAAATCAGTAAATTTTGAACTGCATCTCAAAAGGGAAAAAGAAAACGAGAGAATCATTTGTACTTAAATTGCAATCATGGATACGTTTTCAATCGCGTCACATTTATTATAATTGCGGACGAAACGAATACTATCGCAATCAATTCAGTGAATATCAGTAATCGAAATCATAAAATAACGATCATTGTATTGCTATAGTCATTTAAGTCCAGACTGCAGTGCTAAATTTGCCTAGCCAGTTGAGGTAGAACCTATTACCAATATGATATTAAGTTCAGAATTGATGCCATACGGTCGAGTTTCTCTGGCTTGATTTGGAAAAGAATAACCAAAATCTTGAGAATGGTAAAGAAAAGAAGAAAAAAAAAAAAACTATGGTCAACTTGAAACTTATCAAAGGACAAAAGATGAGTAACGCCATATGCTGGGAAAAAAGGACAAGGCGTGAGTCTTACTAAATCGCATACATTTTCTTAAACTCATTGTTTAGAAGTTCAGAATCTGACATGACAGACAGTGGGGAGCGAGACCTGCTTCCCATTGATGATCTTCGTATACTTCTCATATTTGATGCCTCAATCCGATGCCTAATAACCCAATAACACATAGTGCCTAAAGTAGTGGCCATTATACTTGTTCCTATAATTGTCACTCCAATTGCAAGCCATTTTTCCTTTTTACCAACTACAACAAATGACAAGGCTAAGAACGCCACTGAAACAAGCACACAAGCCAACCACATTAACTTGTTGATAATTGCCATCATCTGCTTCTTTGCCTTGCTCTCAATGACTACAACTGAGGTCTGAACCACCACAACAGCCAGAGAAATGAAGAGGGCAATGGAATCAAAGATGAAGAAAATTATAAAAGCAGGCTTTGGAGCTATATTTGCTTCCCCAAGGGAGGCACCTGGAGGAATGTCGTTCGGATCGTCGATATATTGACCAGGGACAGTGAAAATGGCAGCAAAGGCAACTGTAGCAATTAGGACTGCAACAACAGTGGTGGAGTTTATTGCATTGTTAAGACCTTCAGAATGCATTTTGTTGATTCTTTTGGCGATGCCTTGCACATGTTTTCTAGTTTGGCGAGTGTGTTCTAGTTGATTGTGAACTTCATGTTTTATATCACTCACGGTTTGTTTTAACTCTCGGGCTGGATTTGGTGCTGCAGGCTTGATGATTCGAGCACTTTGAACCCCATGCTGCTGCAGAATGGTTGCAACCTCTGGGTGCCCAGTTTTCTCAGCAGTGTCTAAAGCAGTTTCACCGCTTCTGTTAACAGCTTTTGTGTCGGTTTCTTTGTATCCAAGTAGCAACTTAACAATCTGCACAAAGAAAAGATTAGGTTATAGCATCTTTGCCTTGTAAATGGAAGAAGTATTTGATGAAAAATCTTCTGAAATCACTTTAGTCAAAGGATGTTCTGGAGGACCAGACATTCAATGTCACATTAGCATTTCCATGCCTCACAACTGGTTCATTACAGATTCAGCTATACATTTGCTAAAACTGTGAACTCATCAGGATCTGAAATTGTCAAGATTACACAGCATTTGTTGAAACAAACAGTGTCTAATCTTTACTTAGAATCCTAATGATATTCTTATCATTTTAAAATTTACAACTAGTTTGACCTTTCAAATATATTAATCTGCTAGTTCAATTAAATTATTGGCAAATTGAGATACTTCAGGCTTTCGTTAAGAAGTCAACCAGCAGGGCCAGAGCCAATAATCATAAGCATTTTCTTAAAAATAATAATAACAATAATATAAAGATGCTCATCCCAGGTGTGCAATCATCCAAATATCAGAATTCAGAGTTGTTAATCTCTTACACACAGGATAAGCCATCTAATCAGCAGCCAGTGGATTTAAATACTGTTAAACAGAAAGCCGCGTTCAGCAATAAGGCATTGGTGTGAAGAAATCAAACAACTTGTCCTTATTAATTTTATTTCTGTTTCTTAATAATAATGTGTCTTTTCAATTAATTATATGTTAATTACTGCACATTAATGGTTTTAAAATGTGGATTCAATTCACCTATTTTATCAGGAATTTACAACTTTGGTTGCTCAACATTTAAGAACTGCATATAAATTGAATAAGGCAGTGCAGTAGCTAGTTTATGTCCAGGAAAAGAAGTACTTAAAAGACTAAAATGTAAATCTAATTGAAACCCAAAATCTGACAGAGGGAGATGAGGAAGACAGAGAATGAACATAATGGTTCAATAGAAACCCAACCAAAATTAAACTCTAGACTAGAGTATACAATTGGCTATGCCTTAATTTAACTCAATCAACCAAAATTCAAAATTAAAGGTGAAACAGTGACAACTGACCCATTTGCAGATCAAACTGATTGATAAAGGCAAAAGGCTGATTTACCTGAATTCTGCCCTTCCTAGTAGCTATATGCAAGGTTGTGTTTCCCTTAGTATCAACCATGTTTATCATCAATGAAGGATTAACCCTGATCAATTCCTCCACCACCTCAACATTCTGCCCTTTCACTGCCATGTGAAGTGCAGTTTGCCCTTTCTTATCAGTCCTTGTTGCAATCCCATTCCCAGGTTCAGTAGCCAAAAGTGCCTTGACAACCTCCAAATGCCCATTTCTTGCTGCAGAATGTAAAGCTGTTTTACCATTACTCCTTGCTATTGTAGCCAAGCTACTACCTGCCTCCAACAAAAAATTCACAATCTCTATATGGCCTTGTGTTGCAGCCGTGTGCAAAGCTGTGGTGTTTGATAAATCAACAGTCATAGCCAATTCTGGATGGACTTCCAGTAGCACTTTCAATATATCTGCAACAAGGCCAAACTAAATCCTCATATTCACCCCCAAAATAACTTTCTTAATAGAAAAAAAAAACGTAAAATTCATGTATCAGAAACATATATACCTAAATCTCCTTGTTTAGCAGCAATGTGGAATGCATCAAAGCCATTTCTAGCTTTGATCCCAGCATCAGAAAGATCATAATAGTTAATCATCTCCTTAACCAAATCAACATAACCATATTCAGCGGCAACATAAAGGGCAGTTTCACCAGATTGGTTTTGTTTAGGTAAAAGCTCCTTCAGCTCATCTTCCCCAGTGCCTGTAAGGATTTCTGTCACCACTGCAAGATTTCCAGCTCTTGCTGCGGAATGTAAAGGCGTATCGTCACGTTTTCCAGTTAACTGTTTGGTCATCTTTTTCCTACGAGCAGGAACACTTGGCTGCTGATCAGTTGCTGGCGCCTCCATTTTTATTAAATTATTATCAAAATCAAAATTCTACTTTGCTCAACTTTAACTACGAATTGAAAGACCTTCTTTTCTTCATCTTCTAGCAAAAACCCGGATCAAAATTTGCATGTGTCATCCACAAAAACCATTATTCATCTGAAGTAACAAACTAATAGAATGAGATTCTAAATAATTCTTGATCTCAATGATCCCAAGACTTTGGAGATTGATTCCTTCCTTCAATGTCTGGTTTTGTAGTCTCCTGCATCCCAAATTGTATTCCTGTTTACAACAAAAATCCACCTTCAGCTTTCTTAGAACACAAACCAACGTTTCTTTCAATGAATATTATAAGAAAACAGCTCTACCAACCAATCTAAACCATAAAAATAAACAATCCCAGAAACCAAAAACAAACAAAACATCGACTTCTCCTTTCTCATAGCCAGCAATGTTAGGGATAGATTAGATGGTGTTAATATTTCTGTAAATAATCATGTAAATAGAACACTGATAGATACATAGGGGCTTCGTACACTGCATAGGGAAAAAATAGAACTTGTTTTCTAGATTTAAATAGTTGAAACTGTACCTTTACTTATCCAAAAAAACAAACAAACAAAACATGAACTTTTTGTACCTTTTTTCATCTGTTTATCCTCCATTTTTCCAAAAAAACATAAAATTGAATTAAGAACAAGAAAATGAAGAACCCAAAAAGCATGATAAATTTACCCGAGTTTGAGGGGAGGAGCTACTTTCGCTCTCATTCATCAAAAACCAAACCACTCATAGTCAGGAAGCAGTTTTCAATTGAATTTCTCTGTTTTCAATCAGAAAACCAAAACAATTTTTGAATGGTCCCTTCTTTATGAAGAGGAAGAAAGAATACGAAAAGAATGTTAAGTTTAGGCTCTAAAAGCATTAAAAAAAAAGCACATGAATTTACAACTTTATGCGAATCTAAAATCAGACCCCAGAAACTATGAACAAGCTAATCTAACCAATAAACAAAGAGCCTTTTGTAAAGGCTGTGATCATCACAATGTCTAAAAAAAAAAAAAACTGCTACTTCTTTTTCTACCTTCTTTTTTTCGGTTGAGAATCGAAAATATTTTAGGCGAAAAAAAGAACAGCTAAAACTAATGGGGAAGCAAAACCAGAGCGGTGTTGGCTTATGAAACCAACGGAATTAACAGAACACCACGCGCCTCTCTTCTCGTTTGATTGTAATAATGCCCACTTGTTAGTCTCAAGAGTTTCTAGATTGACTCTTTTTGCCTATTTTACACTCTTATCTCCTATATATTTTTTTGTATAATTTGTAAAAACTAAATATCTAATTGTCTTTATTCTTATATAAGATTATTAAATTAAATTTCCTTATAGCAAATACATACTGGTAATTATAACTTTATAACACGTATATACATTCTTAAGTTTTTTTTTTTTTTTTCAAATGAAAAGATCAATGCATTATTAAATTTATGAAATTTTTTACATGAATTCAAGAGTTTTATAATTTATTACTTATAGATTTAAAGTTTTTCTCTTATTTATTAAATTTCTTTTAAAACTAGGTTTACTCTTAAAGAAAAATCAAATCAAATATTTTAAAGAAATTTTTTGTCCAAAAATAATATTTAAAGAAATTTTAATTTTTGTATTAAAAAAACAATTTTAAATATAAAATTAAACAGCATAAAACCTTTTTTTACCAAAATTACACACCAAACCAAACAATAAATCATATTTTTAGACACGATATAAAATATTATACAAACAAAACAGGTTTAATAAACACGAAAATAATATAATAAATACGATATATTTAAACACGACATATTTAATATATGTATTATACTTTTATTTAAAATTTTAACATATTTAATAATTTATATTATATTTATATTTACATAACTAATAAAAAAATATAACAAAATACATATACATAAATTACCATATCTACCAAGCAAATCCAACAAAATCAGATTTTATCCAATGGTATGAGCATTAAATGCAAAAGGGCTGTGTGTGGGTGAAAATCACGTGCTCGAGTCAGCGTGGGCTTAACCATTAACAACTAACTATTTTTCTACTCCACAAAAAAAAAAAAATATATATATATATATATATATATATATATATTAGAATTTAGAACCAATAATGCTAGAAAATGAAGTTGTCTAATGGCGGCAAAAGCACCAAGAATTTTAGTGGGTCACAGCTAGAGGTGTTCATGGCCGGACTAGATTTGGATCGAGTTTATGTATAGTATCAATATTATATTTATTTATTCAAGCTCGGTTCAGCTTAAAATATAGGTATCAAATTTTGTTTAAACCCGTTCATATTTGTAAATGGATAGCTCAAGCTCGTTTAGGCCCGTCCATATTTTAATTTTTTTTAATATATATTTTTTATTATTTTATCTTTTATAAATTTATATATATTTTTTATTAAAGTTCTTAAACATGAACAACTTAACATATTTTTTAATGTTTACACTACAATATTATATATATTTAATTTTTATATGACATAAATTACATAAAAATATATAAATATAAATAATATATTATTTAATTAAAAACGGGCCAGGTCGGGCCGGACTCAAGCCTTGAATATTTGAACCAAGGCTCAGCCCATATTTTAAACGGGCCTAATTTTTTGTCCAAACCCATTTTTTAAGCGTAATATTTTTATCTAAGTCCTCCTAAGTATGGACGAGCTTTCGAACTTAGACAAGTAATCCGACCCTTGGATAAGTCACAGCTACAAAATACAAATAATCATGGACCGACCATAACCATTACTAACATTTCTGGCCAAAAAAGTGAAACAATTACTACTAAGATTTCCTCCAAAATCACATTCATAGCTAATACCCAATGTTCCAATAAAATCTTGAATATGATACATCCTTAAAATCATGTCGGTCCCATCTACATACTATATACTATATCGAGGATATCTAAGTTTTTATTTGAGTTTAATCTTTTTTTATATGATTTTAAGCGTATATTCTTTTAGATCAATTTGATACATTTAATATTTTATTCTCGAAATATTTCTCACAAAAACTTATCTATATACTATATATTCACACATAAAGTAAAATTCTTTTAATTTGACAAAAAAGCTCTTACTCATGATCAATAAATCAAAAGTTTGATTTATACATATAAAAATTCATTGGACTAAACAAAATAACATATATTTATCCATACAATAAAAGTATATTGTTAACATAAATGTCAAACTGAAACATGCAATAATGTTTCATCATTTCAAATGAATTATTTATCTTTAACGAAGAAAAACATAATTGTGGTTTAATTATATGGAAAAATAATATATTGTATAAATGTAGGTTAATGTCTTGTTCCAAATTGAAGTCTTTATTTAAATTAGAAATGTTACATAGAGGATAAAACTTTAGACAAAAGTCTCTTATCTCCTTAACTCTCAATTTAAAATGTCATGTATTTGAGACATTGACTTGGTAAAAAAAATGATATGAGAATTGATAACCTTAAACAGACAACTAATTATACTTTTGTTGAAAAAAAAAACTAATTAGGTAATAATCAAAATCACATATAACATGCAAACTTACATATTACTTCAAATATATAAGCCCTTTTATGATAAATCTTGCAACTATATTATTGCTGCAAAATGAAGTGAGAGTGGTGAGTGGTTGGCTAGCACTTTCATAATTGTTTATATTTTTAAATAGAAAAAAAGAAATTATCATATTCATAGTAAAATTATTAGACTCTACAAACAGATTAATAGAGTGACACATATCTCTTAAATTATAATAAAAAAAATTTAAAAATAAAACATGTGATAATCTATTAACCTATTTGAACAATTAAAAAAAATTCACCATTAATATATAAAAAACAAACTCTAAAAAAATAAAAAGATAAAAAAATATGCACATGGATATTCAAATGGGGTATGACTTAAATTAATATATACCAACAGCAACTAGATATTTCTATATATGTTTGAGTTAGCATGCCACATCAACATTAAAAGCAAACCCAAAGTCTTTAAGTAATATATAAGAAATATTTATAGCAAAGTCTTTTATAATAAAGCAAAAAATAAATTAAGTGTTAATTAATTTATTATATAAATACTCGTATTTAATAATTAAGATTTTGATTAATTGATTTTTTACTTTTTTATCTCTTATTTTTAATTCATTTTTAATTTTTACTTTTTATTGAAAAAACAAAAAAAACCCAACTAAACGAAACCTAAATATATTTATCTCAAAAGTATGAATTATTCAAGACACATTCAAGTGAATTTTATTGAAATTATTAATTAATGATATCAGTGTCTTTCCTTTCAACCTCTTCACAGCACATTGCAGCTCCCAGCTCCAACCATCAACCGTTATGTGTAATTCACAAAACTGAAGGACTTGCTTTCATACATCTTTTGAGAATGTGCAACCGAAAAAAATATGATTCTTGGTCTCTATCTCTTGCTTACATAGCATGCACATGCCATCAATAAAAATTTTCCAATTAACTAATCTATTATTAGTAGATAATCTATTAAGAATAGTCATCCAAACAATAACAATATTCTTGAGAATATGGTATTTGAACTAAATAAAGCGATGCCAATCAATCTTTTCTTATTTTGGTCTTTAACTCTTCCTGCACAATAGCTGTAGAGTAAGAATGGCCCCTGTTGATGGGAGCTTTAATCATTAGTCAATTACAAGTAAAATGTTTAGTAATTCAAATTGTGATAATGATTGCGAACGTGAAGAATTAGTGATGACAAAAAGATGACCAAAGCTCAAAAGCCATCCTCGTGGGGTCCACGCGGTAGACCGCGAGTTTAATTTTGGACGGATTCCCGGACGCCCACGTTGGTACCCACTCAATATATATTATAAACAAAATCCCCAATTTAATTCCATTCAATTCAATATTCACTCGAGAGCCCTACGCGCCCTTATTAATACACGCGTTCTTGTTACAAATGCCCGACAAATAATGGCACGACAATATGGGATTTACCCAATTTAACAGATAACGAGACATTCTAATTTTAACCAATATATAACTTCACGTACGAGTTTTTTTTTTTTATACTGTAATCTTACAATTAATCAATCCTAAATAAAAATTATTTTACGCTTTGTAACTATGCACTTCATGGATTATTTTAATAGATTTTACATAATTCTAAGTTTTAAATAATTAATTAAAACAATATTAGTTTTGTTTATATAAAAAAATCGAAATTTAGAAAAATTGAAAACGAAAATTAGAAGTACGGGGATGAACCCTAACCTTACAAGAATTCACAAGATGTGTGAACTATTTAGGTTAAACCCTAAATTTTTGTACACTAATTATTATATTTTAAATATATATAGCACCATACTAGCTTTTTTTTCTCTAAGAATACCAAAATATTGGGTATTGATTAAAATATTTATAATTATCATATGTAATGATCATTTGTGAAATGCATAAAATGAGATGTGTTATACATTAAATCATTTAGTCGAATATATAAATGATAAATTGTATTTAGATAATTGCAATATTTTATGATTAATTTAATTCGTAATATACTTTGATGGATGAAACTCGTTTTTTGATTATTTGTGTGACTAAATGGATAGTTATTTTTTTTCTTTTTCCATTAGGAAGACTATAAAAGTCAAATTTTGTCCTAAGGTTAGCAGGTTTATGTCATTATCATGCAATATATATCTTATATATGAATTAGCTTGTGATATGTGCAATATACAAATTTATTTTTTTATTTGATAGTTTTTGTATTTAAATAACCCTAAACACACAAAAATTAATACTATGTGCACACTTGTACTAAAATATTAAAAAATTGGTATAGTATAAAAATATGTATGTATAGTATACCAAATAAGTGTAAGCTAAAAGCCTAACACCCAAATTTGTTCTGCAATCTCCATAAAGGCATAAACAAATTATATATGCATCTGGATGCAGCAAAAAGGTAAAAAGAAGAGAGGCATAAAAAAGGAAGGCAGCATTATTATTAATTAGAATCTTTGATTTTAACAAGCCAATGATGTTTGTTTAGCATAATAAGATAAATAAAGGGGGAAAGCAAGTACTTAGCAATGAAGTAAAGCACAAACAAAAAGCCTCAAACTTTTGGGGGGTTAGGGTTTTCAGCTTAAAAAAAAAAATAGCAGATTATTAAGTAAAATATACATATAATTCACATGGAGATAGAAGGCAAAGCATGATCCATTGTATAGTCCAAAACAAGGCCACCCTCCCAATGGCTATTCACATGGTTAAACTGAAAACATATTGGCTGGCTGCAGCCTCCAGGACAAAGGGGAATCAACTGAACCAGAAGCATGTGCATCAGAGATTTAAATTGCGGTCATAAGCATATTTTCGGTTACGACGTGTTTATCGTGATTGCGGACGTAATGAATGTTATCGTAATCAATTATGATAAATATCGACCGTGAATAGCGATAACGAAAAAAATCAAAATCATTAAATAACGATCATAACGTGTTACGATTACTATTTAAATCATGTTACAGACGTGGCTATGTCCTTTGGGTTGGGTGGAGTCTTTGCTTGAATCACTACTGCAAATAATGTTGCCGTTATAATTTAATTATTCTTTTATTATCAAAGCAAGATACACTGATAGAGTAGCATCTTTAAAAATTTACAATAAATAAATTGCTTCCAGAATGTTGCCCTTTGATTTGACTCAGCCATATAGAATAAAAATAGCTTTAGTACTTATTATAAAAGGGCAATTTTAATGGTCAAAACAACGACAAATGGTAATGCTTTGTAGCTTGGACATCACATCAGATAAAATGACAAATATATACAGGATAGATATTCCATGTTTATATTCTTCATTTTAATAGATTATTAGGTAAAGATTTTTTCAATGAACTAAAGAAGGTTTCAATCTGTCTAAACTCCAAGCAGATGATCCTCCTCTCAACATGGTAATTAGGTAAAACTGGGGACTATATCAGTCAAAGAACAAGCCTGGAAGAACAGGAAGGATAATTAGGAATCTTTTTCCCAACCAGTTGCAATGAGTTTGTCCTTTAATTAGCCTGTTGTAGAAGATCTCTGTTCTCAGTAAAAGAAAAAAAGAAACTTAAATCACTTTTCTTATTAGACAGAAAATGTAAGTTAATGAAACTTCTGGACATGATCAGGCACAAGATTTATACTTCAGATTAATGTGTTTTATATTTTTTTTCTTCACTATTACTCTAGATACATGAAAATTAAGGCAGCTATAGATGGGAAAACTGTTGGGGAGATAAGCCAAACCTTGAGTTCATGGATGCACATCAAAGAAGTTTATATATTCGTGTTAGATATCACTTCAATTCAAAAGCTTAAGTTAATGGATTCTTGAATCCTAAATGTATATATGTTTTTTTACATCCACTTTTTAATATTGTGAGATCATCACACTCATATGTGAACCTCCATAAAAACAACTTTATAATCTATATTATTAAGATTCGGATTGAGTGTCGGATACGAATACGTGTCCGATACGATTATGTTTAATTTTTTCTAAGCTTTTTTATATTTAGAAACTTATATCATCATACCTATATTCAAATATGTATCAGATATAATTGTCGAACATTAATATTTTAAAAAAATAAAAAATCCGAATAAAATATACTATAAAATTAATAAAATGATCAACCAGAAAATGTTATCTCATTTCTTGGCTTTCCTTCTCACCGACTACAATAACTCTTGGAAAGAAAACTTTTGACCTTGATGATCAGTCAGTTGGAAACTTTCTTACTTTCCATCAGCAAAAGGGCTATCCTTCCTTTCAGCTAAATTTAATTTCATGGGTCCCCACTCCCCACAAACAATTTAAGACACAAATTTGATTACAATGTCAATTCAATGTCAATTTTCCAGTCCTTGAAAACCCCTAGACTGTAGATTCAAAGATTACTTATCTTACTTCTTGGGCTTTTGATGTTGTTGCAATTGACAAAAACTGAAAATATTACTCTAAGCAACATTACCTGTTAAGTTCTTGGCCATCATCATTTTCTCTCAAGCTTATCTTTGAAGATAATTAACCACATATTTGTTTTAATGGTGAGAAAATTTATCAAACGTGATATACCAACTAATTAACTAATCAAACCGAATAAGAACACAATTCAAAGATAACTGTCTTATGACAGAATTCTTTAATCAAATCTAAGATTTCCGCAATTTCTATGCAGTAAACCGTAATCTGAGAATAAGAAAAGGGATTGCAAATTTTGAAATTCGAATCTAGATGTCACCTCTTAAGGGTGATTGCAACCATGAACCAATTGGACGAAGCTCCAAGTTCGAAAAGCTACGGTCTTTGGCAAATATAGATGGTGCCAGTGCCACTCTTGACTGAATGAAGCCATCCTGCTGAAGCAAACTACTCTAGAATGAAAGTTTTCTGGTGCAAAGAAAGTTGATCACGTTAGCTAATTATACTAGATAGGTTATGTTTGCTGGAAGACTGTTTCCGATTACATCAAAATCGGAATCAAGAAAATTTGCAGTCCAACAGAAGAAAATCCCCTAAATAGAAGCCATAATGTTTCTTCCAGGAATTACTAACTAAAGAAACTGAAGTAATAAAGCTTCTGAAAATGAAGAGGTGAAATCTTGAATAGACCAGCAATAATGAATTACCATCAAATCACATATTCTTCAAGGCTTCAACCATCAGCAGCTTATAGAGAGCAAACCCACCTTGATGGCAGCCAGGCATTCTTGATGTCATATGCTCTAGTTCAATCTGATAAACATAAAAAACAAAATGCAGTAACATGTTTAAAGATAACAAAAGAAAATAAGTTTATTAACTATCAAATATAATAGCATGCAAAGCTTTTAGTTGGCATTTTTGACTCATTCCTAAAAGACTAAGCATTAAAAACTGTCTATTCAACTTTTGAGAATAAATGGTTTTTACTCAACAGCACAGCCCCAAGCAGGGGGGGAAAGGGGGTAGAGCCTTAGATGGGAAGAAAACACTCCAATCAACTGACTTTACAATTGAACCCCTCTTTATTATGCACTCTCGACTATGTTGTTTTGACTTTTTATTTTTCTTAAAGTATTCGTATCCAACGTATATCCGGACATAGGTATGGAGATATGAGCCTCCAAATATATGAAAAAAATTTTAAAAAATTGAACATACCCATGTTGGATATATACCCATATCCCGGACACTCACACTCGAATATGAGTAACGTAGCTCAACTAGTGGATTCCTTATGCATGCTGTGCCTCAGCTAGACCTACTCATGGGTCGGGCCGTGGCCCGATTTTTTCTATATTCTTTGCCTAGGCCCGGTAGGCCCGAATTTACTGTTCATCGGATTAAAAATATATATATTTTTATATTTTTGTAATTAAAATTAAATTAAATAATATTATTTTAATTAAAAAATACTGTTCCGAGCTGGCCCGGAATAAAAAAAATCCTACCCAAGACCGATCCAATACGGGTCGGGCCGGGCGGGTTGTCCGGCCCATGAGCAGGGTCTAGCCTCAGCCATTACCAAAGGTTTTCACTACACCATTGACTAATCTGATTCTAATGTCATTAGGCATCATTTCAATTTGTAATCAATCTCATAATGAAGTGATGGGGATTAAGAAAAGTTTGTAAAATGGGCCTTGCTTAGTATCAAGACTTGAATTAGAATGATCAGATCATTTCAAAACGATGGGATGTGAGCCCAAAACATAGTTGGATATGGTCCTATAATTTTAGGTGCAGATGAGCTCCTAATCAACATTTAAATTCAGAGGCTTTATATTTATTGCATTATATTGGGTTTTGTGTCTATATTCTTAAGCCCATTTTGTGTCCCTTATAAGCAAATATTCAATTTCTAACAATCTTAAATAAATAAATAAAAATTAATAAACTTATTCTTCCTTCAATCAGAAATTGGCTGCAAGGATTGCGAGTATATATATTATTCCAAAATGATCGTGAATATATACTCATTTTATTGTTTTTTTAGTTCAATCTCATCAAACATTTGAAAAAATATATGATATATAAAACACATTGTTGAGTTGACAAGTAGATGTTGATTTTGCCTTAATCGGCCAACATCGCTTGTTGTGATCAATGATTGTGTCTTTTAAACCACACTTGTTGACTGTGACATGGCAAGAGTCTTTGAGTATACATTTTTTTTTTTTTTTCATTCACTTCTTCTTATATTGTAGCTTTGTCGTAGCTTGGTTAATAACTGCTGCATTCAAACAAATAATCGAGCCTATAGTTTGACTACTTAAGCTTAATCTTCAAGTATACAATAAAAAGGTCCTCATTCCTCATCCTTTTGATTGGTCAAACAAAAATTATATTCAAATCTTTAATGGAGGAAGCTTGTGTTGTGTACTCCTTCAAAACATATATTTTGGGTATATATGCTTCTTCTTGCCACGTAACCCATGCTGGAGCCATTTTCCAATTGCATGTCTACACGTGTTCAGACATGTCACACCACGTTAGCATGATGACAGTTGCTGCCCAAAATGGCAATTAGGGTAAAGTATACTAGATATTGTACAACCACAATATGGATGAAAATAAATTAAAAATTAAAAATATTTTAAAATAAATAATTTAATGGTTAAGATTTGATTTTTTTTTTAAAATTATTTGATGTGAGTATTTTTTTTTTTAATAAAGAAGTTATTTGATAATGTCACATGTAAAATAATTTTTTTTAAATAAATTACATAAGCATCCTTAATTATATTTTATATTATATTTTTAATTTGGTTTTTTTTTTTATTTTTTCAACTGAGTTGGTGTCCGGTTAACTTATGACACCAACTCAGTCATTGCTTTTAATAATTGTATAGAAGCATCCTTAATTATATTATATTTTATATTATATTTTTAATTTGTTTTTTTTTTTTTTTACATTTTTTCAACTGAGTTGGTGTTCAGTTAACTCGTCACACCAACTCAATCATTACTTTTAATAATAGTATAGATATCAAGTTCTTTAATCACGGGAACAAAGATACTTGTAGAAGTGAAAGGGGTCTAGGATTTACTTCTTCAATTATTGGACCAACATTTTTCCAAACATTAATCAAATATTATTCGAATTCCAAGGCAAAAATATCATTAGGCTAAATTACTTCGATAAAACATGGAGATTATATATGGTATTGCAGCCTCTGTTCTTATTTACGTAAGTTTTTAAATTAGAATTAATATTTTTATAATTAGTACGTAGGAGATTAATAAATAATTAATAGTAATAAAAATCTTGATGGATTTATAATTAGTGTGAATTCAGCAGGAAAAGAGAAGATGATATAAGCAAAGTATGCTCAAAGCGTCACCTATATATGCTTACTCAAGATTAATATAAAGTAGTTGATCGGCATAACCTTGTATTGAATTTGATAACTGTGGATAAAATAAAAAAACATGACAAGTTTAATACATATTCGTGTATTATTATAAATAAACATGAAAATAATATTATAAATACGACACATTTAAATATGATAATACGATAAATTTAATACGCGTATCGTATTCGTGTTTAAGATTTTGACATATTTAATAATTTATGTTATGTTTATATTTACACGATTAAAATGAGAAAAAACACGAGACACAAGACACAACACACTAAGTTATACATATGACTTTGCCGAAGTCAATGCTTGCATACCATTATGTATAAAGTTTTCAGTGCTATATATTCAAATCATCTCAAGACCTAGCAATAAGCACGTTACTCGTTGTAACCTTATATATATATATATATATATATATATATATATATATATATATATATATGTTAACTTATAAGAAATTATCAAAGATCAATAATAGAAGTTGGACTTAACGCTTAATCAAATTATTCATACAATTATTTTTTTAAATAAATATATTTCGTAGGTTTTGAGTTTAAATTTCAATAATTATAAAATTGATAATTTTGGAAACGACATGGACATGAGAAAAATAATTAAAATACGATACAAAAAAATAACACGAATATGATACAAATATATACACGAACGTTTCAAAAATTATATAACATAAATTATTATCGTGTCAAAATTTATATAAATATATAATATTTTAAATACAATTATGATATAAAAAGAACACAAATATAATATAAAAAAATATTCGAATACGTACGACTCCTCTTATCTGCGATATGATCTCTATTGTAAAAAAGAGAAAATCATATTGTAAAACTACCGTGACCTAATTTTAACTTAATTTTAAAAAACAAAAAATGGGAACGACTTTCTAATCATGAAAGACATGTATTTATGGTTTCTTAGATAATCAAAAGTTTAGTTGTTATAAAAGGACAGAAAATGTTAATAAATGTCATTAGATGTTAGTTAAAATACTGGTTAAAATGAGTAATTAATAAAATTTTTTAAATTCAATAAAAATAATATATTAAATATATAATTAATTAATAATTAAATAATTTTTAATTAATATTTATAGACACAATTAAATGAACCCTAAAATAATTAAGATTTTATCTGATTACAAATTAACATAGTTAAATGAGACGATCGAGAACTGTTAAAAAAATATATATTATTTTAGCGTTATATTCTTGGAAATCACGTTTTCTAATCATAATGATTGCTAGAATAATTTCTTTGGCATTTACCTCTAATTTCCCAACATCTTGTTAATTAGAAGCTTCCCTTTAATTAATTAATTCACCCCATTATTATTATTATTATTTTATCAATCCATTTACTCATTCTTCCTTCAATCTAAAACCATATCACAAAAAAACAAACACATAAAATAAAAATAAAAAATAGTAAAAAAAAATGGAGTATTATAATATGAGATAATAATAAATCAAATAATTTTGTATTTCAATTTTGAAGTAATAAATAAATTAATTAAATTAATCGTTTTTCTATACACGTGTCCTTTTATATCCACAAAAAACACGAGCCTTAATTCCTACGTGGCCGGCGATTCATACCACGTCCCAAAAACGATCGGTTCAACGACTCCGGCCACCTCGGCTTGAACTTGACGAAACACTCCCTGAACTTCCGCTTCCATAGAACAAATCCGACCAGTAATTTCCCAAATCAGCAGGGGTATATCTGACAAGTGAGTCAACCCACAATTCTTTCCTTAGCTGCACTCCACCGTATGTCTCGTAAAACTCCTTGTAGATCGGAACGATCCGTCTCGCCAACGAGATCTTGATATAATCTCGGAGTCGAGGGTCGGGTACTACCCATGAAGTTTGTTTCGAGTAAGCTTCTTCAAAAGCCAAATTAAAATTCCTGAAACGAGTTTTCACTTGATCAACTGGAATCTCAGCCGTTGGATTCTCCGGCAGTGACGCAAGCACTTTGCTCCATCCAATCCTCTCGTAATTTGAAGCATACTGCTTCACTTTCAGTTCGTGCTTCGTCACCCAATCGTCACCGAGAAGGAACTTCAGATTCGATTGACGGACTTTTCCGACGACGTATTGGAGATTATTTGCTAAGAACAAATAAGAAAGCGCCACGTCTTTATACATCGTGGCTCTCCCGTCGAGTTTACATAGCATGACGAGGATAAGCCAAGCTAATCGGACTGAAATCGGCGATGAAATGCTCCCCTCGTTGGAGGGGCTGCCGAAGTAAGATTCTGGTAAAGCTGATGGAATCGTTAACGGCCAATCTGCGACGATGTCGGAGAGGATCCCGCTGTAGTCGGCGAGGACAGAGATGTAATTCATGACATAGCGTGTGAGGGGGTGGATCCCACCGCCGGGAACAGTCGCTTTGGATGAATCCTTTTGAATTGCCGTTTCGAAGTCCGTTAACATCATTCTAACGGCGTCACCGAGCCTGATTAAGGAGTTAACGGCGGTTGTTCGGACGGTTGAGGTTGATTCGAAGCTGAAGATTGATTCAATCTCGGGCCAAAGATCGGAAACCGCTTCATATAAATCCAAGATACGGAACATTTTATCGGGAGTTTTCTTGCACTTAGCTACATTTTCTGGGAACCCAAACAGAGCCAAAGCTCCTTCTTTCGAAATTTCCGTGAAACAAGATTCCCTGATGGCAGGCGAAATGGAGAACACTTGATCACAGAGGATTCTCTCTCCATAAAACAGCGTTTTAACCGCCATTTTAACAGCGCTTAACCAATTCTTAATTTTAACCTCCAAAACTTCCCATTCCATCTTCTGAATCTGTTGAAAAGTCAACGTCCTTTCAACTCCGAGATGGTAAATAGCTTCATCGATGATTGATTTCCGAATAATTTTATAAATTTTGATACATTCCTTGGCGTACCCAGCTGATATCATGGCTTCCGCAATGGCTCTTAAATCCGCCATTGCAGCTAACGACACTCTCTCGTCTTCTGGTATTGAGTCATTCTCGTCCCTTGACTCGTTTTCAGACTCATCTTCTTCAAAGTCAGAAAAACTAGACCTCGAAACAGATGGCCTGGAAGATGAGTGAGTAGAAACGGATTCTGGGTCAAGATACTCCCGGTTGGACTTCAAAATCTGGTAAAACTCCTTCTCGAGTCTTTTCATGGCGGTTTGCATCAGTTTTTGAGCTCGGACAAGTTTTTCTGAATTCGATTGGTGTGAAACCAAGGACTGCATGGCTTTTTGCAAACCCTTAATGGAGCCCAAATATTGTTTCGCTTCCTCCCTATTGTTGTCGGAGAAAAGAGAAGCGATGTTACCATAGGAGGAATTGTTGTCGGATGAGGAGTCCCATTTAGTGATGATAAATTCGGCAACTTCAATGTTTTCTTCCATTAATGGCTCGGAAAAGTTATGGTGGAGTGGAGAAGCAGTAGGAGTACTCATCCTGGTAGGAGATGGGGATTTGAAGAAGATGTTCCTCATTCCTTTTCTTGGCATATACAATCAGTTTCTTCTTGCAAAACCAGAGAGCTGATGGAGTTTAATAATTAGACAAAGAAAGTGATAACAAAGAATTGAAATATGTTTTTGCAGAGAAGTGATGGGGAGAGAAATAGGGATGTTGGGGGTATATATAGAGAGAGAGATTAGGGGAGAGCTAGCTAGCTAGGAAAATGAGAGGATACGAGTGAAAGGGCGGTTTCGACCAGGGGAGCGGGTAATTAAGGAGTCCACGCGGTGGAAAAATAAAACTCTAGTGTTCGTTTTTGGATTGCTTGCTTTTTCTTTATGGAGTTTTGCGTTGAGATACTGGGAGAGGCTGATAATGACCAATTCTTTTGTCAAAATTACTAAATAGAGAATCGTAGAATCAGCCAATAGTCTCAACTCTCAAGACTCAGGCTCTTTGCTTGTTTCTGATGGCCAGCTTGTTCATCAGCCTTTCTTGCTCTAGAAGAATTACTTGGAATTTATTCTATTATTACTAAATATTCTTGAAGTTGCATTGAAAATTAATATTATTTATTTATATTTATATATATCCTTTCTGATCTTTTCTGAGGTAGTAATAAAGATCTTGAAGATTAATTTACTTTTTTTTTTCTTTGTGAATGAAACCAAGCTAGAGGTTTTGTTTTTTACTAATAAAAGAATAATTGATTCTTTTTCCATTTTCATGGATTTTAAAGGATCCAATTTCATTTAATTACTATATATATATATATATATACACATTATTTTTGTTGTAGCCAAATTAGCATATTTTTTGTGTTTTTTTTTATTGTCTAATTCTATAATTTGTTGATATATATTGATTCTTTTATATATCTTGTTTTAAAGTATTTAGCATTATTAATTTATTACAAAGAATCAACTTCACATCATAAAAAATAAAGGATCCGATTAACGAGTGCCTATAAATATGAATTAAAGATTATTTAATTATATATATATTTAAAAAAAATTATATTTTATATATTATTTTTACTGCATTCAAGAGAAAATAATATATTAATATTTTTTTTTTATAAATATCACTTTAATAGCAACACTTTTTACAAGTTAATTTTTTAATTTTCCCCCGGAATATATGTAATGGCCTCCCATCCAACCCTAATTTACCACGAAATAAAACATATACTAAAATATTAATCAGCGTAATTTAGAATTAACTAATAAAACAAAAAAAAAAAAAAATCCATCCAGGAAGGATTTATATATGTTTAATTAAGTTAACCAAAAGAAAAAATATATTATTTTACTTTGGTAGTTGGAACATTTCTAATTGTTACTATAGCTCCGGTCTTACCCTCGCAAGAATAATTAAGTTTATTGTAATTTCATGAGATTTGACGAGCTAGCAGATTCAAAGGAAAGCTGTCACCCAATTTTTAGTAATTGCTATTCTTCATGCAAATTAAAAAAAAAAAAAAAATTAGTATTGGACCTGTTCAAGAATTAATATTGAAGTCTAGGACTCCTTTTATTTACCTTAATTAAACATGCTTTGCATTATATATTATTTAGATATAGTCTTTATTTCTTTCATTTCTAATTTGTTTGTTAATTATTAATTATAAATTAAAGTTTAGGATTTAATTAGGGTTTAGGTTGATTTCTTAGATCAACTTCCCTTTTATTTATTTATTTATTTATTTTTCTTTCTAATTTTACGATCATACACTAAAATTTTCGAATTCCGCCACCCAAAATTGCATGCTCCATGCATGCATTCCTTCATTTTTACCATGATCTTTCTTTTCTTCTTGTTGAATTCAACGACAAAACCACAAAATCCGTGGTGACGGCTTTCTCAATGGTTTTCTGTCTCGGGTTTTGCAAGCTGGATTTTAATAATAATAATAATCTAATTAAGGATGTTGAATTTATAAGGGCTTGAACAATCAAAACATATATCAGCATTGTTGTTTCTTCCAGCTCATGATTGTCTAATTAAGTTTTTCAAAATTCGGACAGGAAAATTATTACCATGCCAATGGTCGTCCAGCTAGCTCATGGAATTTATGTTTTGGAAAATTCGCTTGTCCTTTAGTGGTCGGAATTCAGAAACTGTTTGATTGACAGTTAACAGAGTCAGAACACTGGATCATTAGAGGTAACAGACAACAGTATATAATATTATTGGACCGAAGGAACAAATAACAATATTCCAGAAGATTATTATCTAACCGAGTAAATTCAATTCCTTTTTCTCCCTAAAAAAAAAAAAGAAAAAATAAGAAGGTATTATTCCAGAAGATATTCAACAATGTTACAAGAACAAATTACAGGCACAGCTAGCTGTATTATTGTTGCTAGAATTGATATAATCCAATTCGATCCACTACACTCAAAGAATTTAAAGACAAAATCCAAAATTATTATTAGTATTTTTTTTATGAAAAAGAATCTATTTATGTTAGTGTAAAATTAAATTAATTTTATATGTTTTCATAATTTTTTATACGAATTTATATTTTAACAAACCAATCGTTAGATTTAATAATATAATGGTATTCGTCGTGTACATAAAATTTTGAATCGATCTGATATTTTTATCATATCAATCGAGAATATTGTCTTTTTCAATATATATTTAAAGGTTGAAATTTTTTTACATCAAATAAATATTTAAATATTTTTAATTTACTCGAAAATGACGTGTATGATCTACCTGAATAGAACACGAAATACGATAGTTAGATCAAATAAATATAAATCATATAAAAAAATTATGAAAATATGTAAAATTAATTTAATTTTACATTAATATAAATAAATCTTATTTTTTCCATATATATATATATATTAATGATTTGATCACTAGAACAAAAAATTCAACGCCATATTGAATAAAACTCACGACTCGTAGACAACTATTATTAGAATTTTGACTTTTTCTTGACCGTTAGATTAATTAGCACTGGATGTATTACTATACTAAAGTGAAATTGAGATGCCGGGCATGCAGATTCCAATTATATAGCATCTGCATTCTCTTAATTATAGTAATTACTTTGTTGTTTTTACGACGGTCCAAATTCCAAATTTAAAAAATAAAAAGAATAGGCTAATTGTTCAAATTAAAAAGACATGCATTTGAGGCTCTTCTTATATATGAAACAAAAACTTAATACAAATTAGTGAATTACCTTAGTTTGGTCTGTTAAAATCTATGCCATTTGGCTTTAAAATAACCAAAATTAGAGAGATTAATTAGCTTCAGTAATAGTAGTAATCAAACATACGACTATGAGTCTATCTTTAAGAAATGGTGAAAGATCGAGTATTTAATAAATTAATAACAGTTATTATAAACTGAATTATTTGATTTTCAAGTCATCACTTTCTTAAAAAAATATATATATATTTTGTAATTCCTTCCCTTTTGGAGCACGAAAAAATGACATTCATAATTTAATTGGGTTGATTAGGTCCAAAGTTGACACCATGACATTATTTTACTCTATAGCAATATAATTTATTAGATTATGTAATCGCTTGAATATTCTTTTCTTTTTCTTTTTTGGGTGTGGTTGAAGCTACTTTTTATTTTGATCTGTTAGTGTGATCTCTTTTCTTCTTCTTCTTTTAAATGTTCATTAATTAAGAAGCTAGTTGGGCTCAATAGAAAATTAGTGATAATTAACATTAGATTAAATATAATTAATGGATACCATTGCTATATATGTGGTTAACTTCATTCATGGCTTGTGTTGTAGGTCCATTGCTTTCCTTTGGTTAGGTAGAGTTCGGCAAACGACATGAAAAATAAACAAATTCCTTAATAAAGAAATAAACAAGAAAAAAAAATACAAAGCAAAAAAAACATATGCTTAATTTAATTATTTAAATATTTATATTATTATTGAAATCTTTGACTGAATTTGGTGCTACGAGTCAATTAACATCAATTCAGTTAAAGAAATTATAAAAAAAAAAAATCAAAAAAAAAAATGATAACAAAAAATCAGAGTAAGGATATTTATGTTTTTTTATTATTATTATTTAAAAGTTACCAAAAATATAAATTTTTACTATAAAATCCATTTCAATAACTTTTTTTTAAAATACTAAATTCTAATAATTTAGTAAAAACTATTTAATCCTTATATATATAATGAAGTGATAATGGCTAATTTAAATAGAAGAACTAAATTAGTGAGTTTCCCTTCAAAATTGAAGTGCATTCTTTCAAGTTTCAACCATGCTTTCAACATCTATTCCCCAAAAATAAAAAACTTTATTATATAAACCATGCCATTTGGTTTCTGACTTGAACCCAATAATGTAGTTTTGGGCTATAGGCTCGTCTCGTGGGGTTGCTTTGCGTTTTTCTTTTATTATTATAACTATTATTATTATTCTAACTTTTATAGTAAGTGATAAATTAAAAAATAAAAAACGTATTAAGTTTGCAGGCCTCCAACAGCAACACGCCAACACCCAACCCGATCGTGTGGTCAGTTTTCAGTTTTCAAGAGACCAAAGAAATGAAAATATAATTGACTATTTCATGATCTTCGCCCAATCCATCAAACAAAACACAGAAAGATCATATAAATATTCTTCTTCTCCTTTCTTATTCAACAAACTGATTATGCACAAAAGTAGATCGGATAATATTGAACACGAAAAAAAAATTAAAATTACAATATGATATGAAAAAATAATAGGAATATGACACGAATACATGAATATCTCAAAATCTATATAATACGGATTATTAACGAATTAAAATTTATATAAATATAAAATACCTTAAACACGATTACGACACGACAAAATACATGAACATAACACGGATACACGAATTATCAGATCTACCAAAAAGTGATATTTAAGTAATTAAAACTTTATTTAACGAACATGCATATGTTGGTAATTTTTAAAGTTTTAGTTTTAATAATTAAAGTTCAATTAATGACAACTTTAAATATATATAAAACTTCAATTAAAAGCAAAAAAATGTATTATATATATATATATATATATATATATATATATATACCATGAATAAATCAACCTGGTAGGCTGCTACACCTTAAAAAATAAAAAAGTTGAATCGGCTTTGGCCAAGTAGTTCATCGATCTCTCCCTTTCGAAAGAGTTGACCTTGCTTGATCAGGATTCAAATCCTGTAGAAATTTGAGAATTATAAATTATTCCCTATTACCATAGAAAAAAAAGTTTATTTATAAGCTCTTTTATAAATCCCTATTGACAAATATTAAATTTTACAAGAATCTAATTCTCTTTATAAATTTAAGTGAATTATTCTTTAAAAAAAATCTCTATATGTAGTCTTCTAGCTAGAAAATGGCATCTCCATTTCTTTTGTTGTTGCATGTTTGGTTGAATGTTAAAAAGTTGGAAGGAATCGCTTGTTTCTCTGAATGGGTAACCCTATTCGTGGTTGTTATATATAAAAAATGCTTTCTAGACATCAAGTGCAAAGGAAGATTAAACACATGAGTTTTGGATTTAAATTAAGTAAAACAAACTACTTAGATTAGAAAAGTAATTAATTAAAACAATCAGTTGCAACAATCACACCCTAAAGAACTGACTTGGATAATGCTAGCCATTGGCCAACCCCCAGTTTCCATGAGATTTACAACGTAAAGAAGAAAGAATGAAGAAGGGCTAGCCATCCATCCTTCTCTTTGAGTCTTTGTTCCTATTGTAACATGGCTCGGGTGGATTGATAGCCTATCAATAAACTCTGAAGGGTGCTGGCCTATCAATAACCTTTGAAGAAGTTGAGAAAATAAGAACAAATTCTACTATCAATAACCTTCTTCACCTACTACTATAATCTTTTCAAGACTGTAAAATTTGCATTATATTTTCTACTTACAGTTGACTTGATAGCGGCCAGATACGGGGAGTTAGGATACAGATCTTAGGTTTTCGCCATGTATGTGTAACATGGCTCGGGTGGATTAGGACCTATGTTGCTCTGACTCTTCATTTTTCTTGAAATACCCATATCCGACACATATTCGGACATGGGTATGGAGATATAACTCTCCAAGGACTCTCTAAATACATGAAAAAACTTAGAAAAATTGAACATACCTATGTCGAACACATACTCGTATCCGACACTCGCATCCGAGTCCGAGTAATATAGATTAGGGCAACAACCCTTCAATCTGCCTCAACCAAGCATGATAGAAGCAATAGATCATAGAATTATAAAACAAAGGCTCAACCAAAACTCTTTAAGTTCCAATAATTCATGGTAGTGAGAAAGATGAAAGTAAAAGGAATAATTATGAAGAAAAAGAAAATTTAAACAATATACTTGAGTAGGCACTTGGAATCTAACACAATGGTATCCCCTCCTAATTTAAATCTCAAGCTTACACCTTAATGGCATACTTCCTCATTGGAAAGTACATCTCCCTCTTCTTCTCCCGCTCTGTTTTCAAAGATTGCTGCCATAAGACAAAATGCAAGAGGTCAATTTCAAAATCAACAGAATTTAAAGGAAGATTGAAAATATAGTTTAGGATAAGGGAAAGTAGCAATATACAAAATTTTATATATACTTAGGAAACATAAACAAGCCCTCAACCAAATACAACACAAAGTTGACAGATTTTAAATTTATAAATTGGAGGCAAGATTCATAAAACAGCTTTCCACTTCAACAAGTAGATATTATTTGAACAATGCATCATCCATGTGGTTCTTCCACTTATGCTATTTTATTGGTTAACTTTTGCTATCTAGACCAGTAGGCAAGTCAAAACTCAAGGACCTCATATTCCTAAAACAAATCATGCTAAAACCCACCCATTGAAAGATATCAATGAGGTGGGCTACAAAAGAAGCCAATAGACCCATATCGGGTTTCATCAGCTTGATCAAGGTTGTAAAAGGGGTTAACTGTTTAGTAGAGCATGGACAACTAGCCAAAATAGAATTTATTACAACAATGAGCAGATATCAACAATTTTCTTTGAATATGAGCAACTATCAAAGAGAAACTCCAATCTCTGTATGGAAATGGAGGAAAATGTCTTATAAAGCATCTTCACATTTCTGCTTTATTGCTGTACATGTCCCAAACAAAAACATAACTATGATAAGAACTCTTTATTTAAAGGCGTTTTTTAGAGAAAATTATCATCACATGTAAGTTCAACTTTTCTCCATGGAAAAAGAAAGCATTACTTAGGACCAAATACTAGCCAAATAGAAAAAGTTAGATGGTGTACAAGGCTTTGAGCCTTTAGACTAACCAAAGTTTTGACAAATTAAGTTCAGCAATGCTGTGGTGATGGAAAAGTGAAACTACTTGGAGTAAGTTAAGGCTGGAAAAGATAGCAGCACATTTGATCAGGACGGAAGGGAAGCAATTTAGATTAACTGCCTTGGCAACATCTCAGAATATGAAAGCTTTTAGTTTGATAATCAACATAGTGCAAAACAAGATTATTTCACTTTTATACATACTCCCTCATTTGTAAAAGATTAAAAAAATTCCAAATTGAAAATACTAAAATAAAAGCATCTGGAAGTGTTCATAACAACACAAATTAGTAACTTTTAGTTTCATACAAATAAACATAGTTAAATCATAAAATGCTAATAAATTAAATAAATAAATAAAAGCTACCACATTACAACAAAAGTAAAAAATAATGAACATGATCCATAGCTAACCTGGTGCTTGGTAAGGCGACGGCGAATAGCTCTGGTCTTCTTGGGACGGAGATCAAGAGGCAAAAACTTCTTCTTCTTATACGCTTCCCTCAATGCAGCCTTCTGCTTCTGGGATATCACTGTCAACACTTGTGCAATCGATAGCCTCACCACCTTACTAAAAATCCAACACCAAAAGAACAAAACCCATACTAAAAAAAGAGAGAAAAAAAAAATCAATAAGGAAAAGAAGAATGAAGAGGAAATTGAGTTACATCTTGGAGAGCTTGTTGGGGGCACCACCAGTGACCTTGGCTACACGAAGTAGAGAAAGTTCAGCTTTTAAGTCCTTGAGCTGGCTCAACAGCTCTGTCTTTGATTTGTTCCTTAACTCATGTACCTTGATCCTAGCTATAAACAACCACAAAAACATAAAGAAGAGATTAACACAATTAACATAAAAAAAATTGATACAAATAAATAAAAGTAAATAAAAAATGGGTTTTCGATTATTATCATTATCATTACCCATGGATGCCTGCCTCCCTTTTTCAGTTTTTCTCTCTGTAGTGAAGAAGGTCTTGACTCTTGAGAGTGCAAAATAGAATGACTGAGTTTTTAATATCAGTTTTCCACAAAACCCTAATTTGGTCACGCGTGTGAAGTGCACGTGTGAAAGGAGCGTGAAAGCTATTGCATTTTCATTTATCTTGGGCCAAGACTTGGACTCTGGGCTCTGAGAAATGTTTTGGGCTCATGAAAGCCCAATATTTTTTTTTTGGATTTAAAAGTCCCTTTTGGTTATTGAGGAAACAAAGTGAAACCCAAGTTTCAATTTGAGGGTGAAGTTAAAGGTGGAATTAAGCCCATAATAAATATTTTTTAGAATAAAATTTAAATTTATAAATAGATCAAATTTACCATTATTTTCTAATTTGATTCAAAATTAGAATATGTTGTAAATATTTTATTTTTTCACTTTATATTCTTTTACCATTGCTTTTAATATTTTTTAATCAAATTTATAATAGTTCAAAAATAAGTGATAAATTTGATTCATAAAGGTAAATTTGCATTTATCACTAAATCCAACTTTTAAACGTTTTCGGTATACTTTTCTCAACTTTATTAATATTGGCACTAAAGCATATGTAAAGAGGTCTATCAGTAGAGTATTAGATTTTTAATTTAAGTAAGATTCAATCATTGACAATCTTAAGTACAAAAAAATATATGTAAAAAAAAAGGTAAAATTATTTTAGTTTAAAAAATTTAACAATTTTTAGAGGAAAAATAAAATAGTAGAGATAAGGTACTAATTTACCACTCTATTTATGAGAGTGGTTCAAATTTACAATTAATCTTTCAATTGATATAATTTTACTATTATACTTTTAACTTCGGAGCAATTTTACCATCGTACTTTTAATTTTAAAGTAAATTTGGTCAAAATATAATAGATGAAAAATATTTTGTAGAATGTTTCGTTAAAAGTTGCATAATAGTTTTAAATTTTTTTTTTTGAAAATGATATGATAGAAAAAAAAAAAAAAAAAAAGCAAAGCCAACTGAAAAAGTCATGATGTGACATTTTATTTTATTTTGTAAAAAATGTCTTAATGAAACAAGAAAAGAAATCAAATAAGAAGAAAATTTGGATTATATGTGACATTATATTTTAATAAAGAAATATCATGATAAAAGAAAAAAAAATCAGATTTTAACTCCATAACTGTTTTTTCCTTACCATGTTATTTCTAAAATTGTTTTTCGAATTGTAAAACAGCTTTTAGCCATAATATTTTACTGAATATTCTTTAATTATTTTAATTCAAAGTATGATGATAAATTTATTTTAAAATTAAAAAAATAATTGTACAATTAAATTAATTACAAAATTTATGATAAAATTCAACCACTCAAATAAGTACAATTATAAATTTACACCTTATCTCAAATTAGCAAGTTGCTTGGTTGGCACAACCAAATCAAACTTGTCAAAAAAAGGAATCAAACCAAACTTTTAACTTTGATACAAATGCAATATTACTTTGTTTAGTCCTCATTCTAATTGGTTTTGGGCCTTCAAAAACTAGGACGACAGGATCCTGCTGATCCTTCTTTTGCACTATAAAAACACAAACGAAAGTCTCCTTCAAATTTGCCTTTTAACAAAAACAAATGAAGGTCAACTTTGTGCTTCTTCTTCTTTTTGTTGCCATGGAAAATGCGCAGGTTTTTTGAGATGCGTAACTTGGGGACACCTGGGGTCATTTACCCTCACCTTTAGGAAAGCAAAAGGGATCAACCTGATATGCAAATCAAACTTAGGGCCTTAAGATTTTTATATGGATATACAGATGACATGTTTGACATGCTTTTCCAACCATGATGGTGATTGATGCAACCGATCTTCTTGCTCTAAATAAGGACAAGTTATTGAAATTTTGAAACATATTTAAACATGTCGTTGGTTTCTAACCTAGCTGCACGGATATTTTAACGTTGTAGAAAAGGATTCAACTTGTTGAGCAAAGAGCAACTGAGTTGAACCGGGGGCTTAACCTAGTTGATTAATGTAATTACTTTTAAGAGATGACATCCAGACTCCAGCAGATTTGAAGTTCGAATCGCAGCATCTGCAACCCCCTTCCCCTATCGAATGCAAGATTGCAACATAGGTTAATTTTAATATATATCGTCATTTGTTTGGTTCAACTTCCTACCAATTAAGTGGCTTGCATTCAACAAGCAGTAGTGCTTAGTTTGTTTGATGGTGCAAATACTTTATATACAATTTTTAAAAGAGTTGATCTACTTTCAAACAAAAATACTGGTTGCATCATAAAATTAAATTATAAACACAAGCAAATGCATGTGGGATTGGAGATTCTTTTCCAGTATAGATTACAAGAGCTGTCTGAGAGGGAAAGTTTACCAAGAAAAGGCTTAACATTATCATAAACAAAAGAGCTGCTTTGTCATGACAAAGAAGAAGATATATAAATATAACTGAATTCTTTTGCAGGACAATCGGTTCGAGGCAACTGCTTGGAAACATGTAGCCAGTTCTCTACTTTTGTTTCGTGTATATATATATGGTACAAAAAAGAAAAGAAGAAACTTAAAATTGAGTAAAGAAAGAAAAAGAGAGCTGAGGAAAAGGAGAAAAATTAACTACTCTTAATCTGTCCACTAATTAATTAAAGCCCCACATCTTTAAACGCGTGATTATATATAAAAAATTAATGGTTTGACATGGATAAGGGCTATGTTATCTGGATTCTTTATTTTTCTTAATGTATTCGTGTCCGACACAATTCGGATATGGGTATGGAGATATGATCTTACAAATATCTGAAAAATTTAAAAAAAATTGAGCATACCTGTGTTAAAAACATATTCATATTCAACATTCAACATTCACTTTCGAGTTCGAGTAATATATAGGATAAAGGTTTAAAAGAGATTGCTGATTTCAAAAGAAATAAAAGAAGAGAGAGGAATCCGGGCAATCTTAAAAGTATAAAATGGATATACAGTTATAGTCATTTATGTATTTATATGTACATGTAAAGCATTCATCATATTTTTTTTAATGCAGTTTTTATGTTTAATGTTTTATGGAAAGTTTGGGATCATCACTCTCTTTCAGCTCAACCAGATTCCATGTTTATTGGATATACAAAGTAACTAAGGTTTTAGTTTCATTAATTGCTTGTAAAAGCAACATTAGTTTAAAACCCCAAAATGATATAGTAATAATGCAAATTATGTTATATATTGATGTTTGTGAGGAATTGTTCATAAATTTTTGTGGCATTTGGTATTAGATGAGTCCCCACGAGAAGCTTTTGATAATCAAAAAGCTGTAATTTGTGGGGTTGATCTTTCATGTGAAAAAAAAGCACCTTTTCCATAAAAAAATAAAAAAAAATGAGGTCAGTTAAAAGGACAGTGGGAGGAGAGGTCAAGTTGATAAAGTGGTCGACTCTAAATAAAATGCTAATCAGTTTGCAATTGATGATGGTACTTGGGATTTCAACATCTTTAAAATCCACTCATTGTCTTGCAAAAGGGACGACCCTTCGACCCACGAGGATATGCAGCTTTCTAATGGGAAACACCTCAGCCATTTTCCTAGGCATAATCATTACAACAATCTTGATTGATTTTACACTGTGGAATATTGACACTGCTTGATAGCAATTGTGAGCAGTTCATGGCAGTAGTGCTAGCTATATTAACATACAAATTCAAGAATATGTAAGCTTAGATGAATTGATCTGGATCCAATGTCAGATACGAGTATGACATGTTTTTGATAACTTGACATCTCCCACTTTTTACAAAAAATTTAATGTCCTCAAACTAGATTTTGAAATAGATATATATATTGCAGTTAAATCTATAATAAAAGATATAACTCTGCAAGTCTTAAATTCATTTTTCTATAATAGGTTAGGGTCTCAACACTGCTTAGAACTGATCAAATTTCTAGCAGCAATCTGGATTCTTATGTATAAGAAAATGAACATTAAGTTGTATTCATTTGAGGTTACGTCAGGACTGCATGTGCTCCCACTCTGGTTCTTATTCACGAAAACTTGTCCTAATCCATGAATATCTTCATAAATTACTGGGTTTTTTTTTTTCCGTTGCTTTGTCTTGTCTTAATTGTAATCCCTAAATTACGCACTACCTAGATTAAATTGTGCCACAAGAAAGAACATCTTCTTGAACTGCGGTTGCCTAGAATATTAATTAACTAATATCAATGAAAGTTCCTGGAAGAGATTTGATGAATACTTTAACTGATCAACATGATATGCCTTTCACAAAGTTATAGGTCACAAGAAGACGACAATGAAAATGAGAACAAATTAATGAAGTGGGTCCTTTTTATTAATTATCACGTATAAGGTAGCTAATTAACTAAGTGTATAGAATAAAAACATGGATTAGATTATGGAATTAAACTTGGATTAGTTTATATACTATGAAGCAGCTGCTGCTCTGCCGGTGCCGATCTGATCTTTATTATTCAATATTCAAGAGTACGTACTATCATATATACGAGAGAATAATAACAAGCTTATGATTTTATGCAAAACCCTTTTGATATCAATCTTTGTTTTAACCTCAAAGTTATGATTTTGCCATAAGTATATATGCAGGAAAGCCGTATGAGTTTTCTAGTTCATGATTGGGGAATTTCCAGACTAGCTAAGCAAATTAAAAGATATGGATATAGCCAAACATATATACCTATGAATGCATGCTCTCAATTAACCCAATGATGTGTTAATTAGTTTCAAAATCTATAGCCCCCCATGATACTAGTAGTGGTAGTAATCATATCATACAAAGTTGAACCCAACTTTTTAACCCCTCCTTGGAGAACAAATTTGAAGCTAAAATAATCTAAAGTTTATCACAACTTTGAAGGTCCAGAATTATCAACAGTTCAAGTGGGACCTAGCTGCTTCTTTTTCTTTTATCCCCTCTCTTTCTCTCTCTCCCTAATCCACCTACTTTAAAACCAGATTAGTTGGCCTTGTTAGGAAGATCCTTATTTCCCTAACTCTATTTCAGTTTTTCTTCCTCAAAACTATAGCATATTCAACTTAAGCAAAACTTCTCTGAAAGTTATTCCCTTCTTCTCCAAAACATGAAAGGAATGGATCTTTTCTGTGCTTCTCCAGCTTCCACAGCCATCTGTTCTAGCGTGGACCATCGCTCCATGGTCCGCCATGGCCATAGGCCTATTGACCGCCAAAATTCTAAGCCTTATGCACCTTGTTCATCACACTTGCCTATAATTCCTAGGCCTTACCATGAAAAGAGTAGAAAGAGCTCTGTTAAGCCAAGTGATGTACGTCGAAAAAGCTGTGCTGATATTCATGATCTAAATAGTCCTCCTGGTTCCTCTAGATATCTTCTAAGTGATAGACCTTTTATTGATTGGTTATCAGAGTCTGATCGTGTCTCAGCATTGGTTCCTACTCATCCTGCAAAGCCTAACCGTGTAAGCTCCAACGATTCTCCTGCTTTAAAGTCTTCTTCATCTGCCCGGTCTCGTGACCAGGTTAGTCTTTAATCTCTCGTCTTTGATCATAAGAAACAGCTATGAAGTAAAGCTTCCCAAACCCTATCTCCTGTTTTAGTTCCAAAAGGGAAAAAAAGAAGAAGCAGAAGGTACTTAAAACTTGAGGTTACTAAATTACTATCTAACATTTTTAACATTCATGTTCCATTTCTTGTTGTATTTGAAATATATAGCAGGTGGTGGTTTTGAGGGTGTCAATCCATTGCAAAGGATGTGAAGGAAAAGTAAGAAAGCATATCTCAAAAATGGAAGGTGAGTTTCAAGTTTCAACAGATATAAAAGCTTACTTATAAGTTATATAAGTTTTGAAATATTATTTTGGCATCCTTTTGCAAGCTAAAATGGCTACATTTATTAGTTATTTATGCTAAAAGCTTAAGTAGTTTAGTGGTTTTGATCATAAAGAAAATGCACTAGCATATTTTTAAGCCATGGTTTTTTGCACATTTTGTGCAGGAGTGACATCATTCAGTATAGATTTGGCCACAAAGAAAGTGACAGTAATTGGGGATGTAACTCCCTCAAGCGTGCTAGCAAGTGTGTCCAGGGTGAAGAATGCAAAGCTCTGGCCATCTACAGCTGTAGCAACAGCATTATCTCCATCTTCCCCAATGGTGAAAACGAATTGCTGATAAATAAAATAAAAAAACACTAGGGTTTTCTTTCTTTCTTTCTTTCTTTTAATGGAGTAGAGAGTGTGAACTATGACATATGATCAGTAGTTTGTGTGTTTCCTTTGTCTAGATGCATGCTTAGATACTAATTAACATTTGAACTGTAATGTAAATTAATCAATGTAAGCTTTTTTGGGGGATTGTTGTCAGAACATTTGTTTTATTTAGAGGTAATTTAAAGAGGAAGTTTGGTGCTTTTGTGCTTTCTGGTCATCTTGATCATTTTTCTTGGAGCAAGCAAATGGAATCATCACAAAATATTCCTTTACCCTTTCTCTGAATTTAAAAATCCTTGGTTTAGGCTGGCATATGGCTCCTCTGGAATCTCTAATTTCTTGTTTCTCTCCCCGATGATTCCCCCAGCTGGTGTGGGGGCTATTCTGCTTACTTACCATGTTTTCAATAGTTTCCATAATAAAAGAGTGATAGAATCAGAAAATTTGGCAAAAAAAGCTTTGCATCATCGATGCAGGATTAGACTAAATAGCCTTGTATATTGCGAGACTCTAATCAAACAACATAAATAATTGGTCCCCAAGCGCATGAGACTCTCGCGTGATCTGATGCAGTAATGAGAAGTGCAGTAGTGAGAGCATGATAAACAATTTAGGGATCAGACAAGTAGTGGAAGTGTCTGCAATCAGTGACAGAAACCAGAATTTTTTGGCTGGGACAAAATTATTTTGCCACTTTTTCTTCTGTCTTCTGGATGAGCCATTATCTAGTGGCTGATCTGTCTATTGTTCGAATGCTCAAAATATTGAATTGTAATTACAACACATTAAAACATTCATACTACGAACTTTGTACTTATCTCAATTGATTTATGAAATCATTTTTAAGAAGTGGCATGCAACAAATTTAGGATTCCAATTCTAGCATTTACAAATGCAACCCTTCCCTTATCATCAAATTACCATTTATACCAACAACAAAAAATATCCATACCACCTTTGCTTTTAGAGATCAAATTTATGATAATATTGTCAAACTAGGTGTACTAGTAAAGGTTCATTTGTCTTAATCTTACATTCATGGAAAACCCTGAATTGGGTTTGATTAGTAATCCTATTCAGTTATAGATTAACCTTCAACTTCAAGTGGAGCAACCACCACACTTCGTCTTATTTCCCTTGGAAGTTTTTTTTAGACCAACTTAGGGATGATAATAAATAATAAAAAAAATCGGTTATCTAACATTATTTGATTCAATTTTTACGAATTCAAATAATTTTTAGATTCAAATAAATTTTTTTAGATATTTAATATCCGAATTCACTTTAATTTTGATTCAAATAATATCGAAACTTAAAACCTTCTTTATTTGATATGATTCCAACTATAGAGATCAAACAAACAAAATACCAATCATTTTTTTTTTTGGCTGTAATCCTAATCTAGACCTGCCCTCAATTAATCCTTGGTGGCATATCATTTTCTTAGTGTGGGCAAATATTGTACTGTACGTGCCTTCCCCACAATAAAGCAAATGGTGACCCCCGACCAAAGCACACTTTTGGTTGCAAGTCCATGTCAATTTTTTTTTTCCAAAGAGTGGGGCTAACTCTATGTCTTGCTGTTTTTTTCTTCTCCTTTTTCCTTTTTATTGTTCTAATAATTTTGTTTTTAAAACTTTATATTTATGGTCTCCTAACCAACTCATTACTGTGAAGGGACAAAAGGGAATTGAGAAATTTCAGTAGGTGTGGGTGGAAGTCAGAAAATTTCCAAAAGTGTTCACCATATTGATGATTTGGATATTTGTATTTTATTTTCTACTATCCTTTTCTTTGGTCTTAAATGTTTTGATAACTTTAGGGTTTTTTGACTAATCTTGGACGGCTGGATAAGAAAATACTAGAAAAAAAAAAAAGGTTAAAAAAAGGTCACTATCTAGGGATTATTATTGGTTATTGGTAGACTTGCTCATGGGTCGGACAGTACGTTTGGCCCGACAGATTCGAACTGTATTGGGTCGGGTCTGAGTTTGATATTTTTGTTCCAGTCCGGCCCGGAATAGTTTTTTTTTGTTGTTATAATAATATTATTTAATTTAATTTTAATTTTAATTATAAAAATAATAAAATAAATATTTTTTTAATCGATGAACAGTAAATTCGAGCCTAACGGGCCGGCCCGACCCAGGACCGGACCTGGGCAAAGAATATGAAAAAAAATCAGGCAGTAGCCCGGCCCGACCCATGAGCAAGTTTAGTTATTGGGCGAGAGAGTTTTTTTTTTTTTTTCATTTCCAAGGAAAAAATTTGGATTTTGGACATAAAATTGTAAAAGAATAATTGCTTGTCTTTGAAAGTTTAATAGACTTGTTCAAGGATCAGGCGAATAACAAGTTTGGTTTAAATTGGATAAAAATTTTCGTAATTCAATTCATTTCGATTCAATCCAAATTATCATTCATTAAATAAAAAAAATTATTTAAATTTAATTATAAAATATACATAAACTTTAATATAAACAAAATTTTAATATTTTTTTAATAGTGAAATGAACTTTTTAATTGGCTTGAGCCTAATAATAAACGAGTTTGAATAGAGAAAAAAAAATTTAACCACAACTTGATTTGATCCGACTTATGAACAAATCTAAAGTTTAGCAATGGCAATGGCTTATAAACATTGCTTCTTCTTTTTTTATATTTCTTTTAAATACTCTTAAATTTTCAATAATTAATTAAATAATAAGAAAGTAGGATGGGGAAGAAGCAACTTGAGTTCCAATATGCAACCCAATATGGCAGATACAAAAAAAAAAAAAAAAATGAAAACGATAGACCAAAGAGAAGACGACCAAAAACTCGTAAAATGTCAAAATCAAATCCTTATACCATCCAAAATATCTTTGTTTGCTTAAAAAGTAAAAAATAGATAAATAAGATTAAATTCATTTCAATTTAATAAAATTATTTTTATTATAAAGTAAAAATAGTTATGTTAATCTTATTCCATTATACTTTTTTTAGCATTTAAATTGTTAAATAAGATTAAAATCATTTCAATTTAATAATTTTATTTCTAATAAGGGCAAAAACTATGAGATTGCTTATTTAACAAAGGATCGTACCAAATTCCATCATTTTTTTCTTTATTATTACATGTCCCCCGGTCGACATTCACGTAGATGGCAAGGCTCTAGTCCTTCGATGCTTAGCTTTTTTCTTTTGACCCCATAACCAAGATTTTTCATACTTTCCAAATGTACCCTAAAGAAAGATTTTAATGCTTCTTATCTTGACAAGACTTTTTTTTTTTTTTTTTTACAAAAAAGACTATAATCTAAGAATAAGAAAATGAGTTGTAATATTGAAACTCGAATTTTAAACTTTTTAAATGTCACCTCTTAAAAAAATTATATAAATCAACTAAATTAAATTTCGAGTTCAATCTTGACCGGTCTTTCCTTTCCCCTATAAGATGGCTAGATCTCTTCCAAACAAATGGATGAAATGGGCCATTTCGAGTAGCCCTTCGAACCTAAAATGGACTATGGTTTGAGTTTCAAAAACCCTATCAAATTTTAACAGAGCCCATTGGGCATTTGTCAAAATCCAATAGCTAACTAAGTCCACTTACATTTGCAGGCTTAGACCTTTTAAACCCAGAACACAATTTAGCAACTCCATTTGCCTAAAGTCAAGAACAATGAGAAAAAAACAGAAGGATATGAACCACTCCAAACGCGATTTTCCCTACTCCACCATTGTTTGACTCATTCATAATTCATCAAAGCTATATATATAAGCCTACAAATTCATCTTTATTTCAACCCCAACAAGCAAAAACCTTCATTTCTTGCCGTTTCACAAAGCTAAAATGGTCAAAGAGCTACAAATTAAGGGCACATTGCACCTCTTGCTCTTAGCCATCTCCATGAAATATTACGTCAATGGAGCAAGAAGAGTCCTCACAGATGATGACACACTCCCACCTCTTCCACCACCACCTGAAACCATAGCAACCAATCCAATTCCGACACCTGTAGCTAAGGCGGCACGGCCGATAGTGGGTCCCGCTGCCATACCTTCAACCCCCATCAGCCGCCCCCAGGCTGCAACTGCAACCACTAGCGCAAGTCATCACCCCACATTGTCATTCTTTATGCATGACATATTTGGTGGCTCAGCTCCATCAGTAAGGGTTGTGTCAGGGATCATTACTAATACCCAAGTCAATGGAATCCCTTTCTCGAAACGCAATCGAGGAATCTTCCCAAAAAGTCGTGGTGTCCCTCTGATCACTGCTAACACTGTAATTAGCAACAACGGTAATAACAACAATTTGATCACAAATGGCAAAGCACTCCCATTTGTCACCGCCGGTCAGCTTCCGCAAGGAGCTACCTTGCAAAAACTCTTATTTGGAACAATAACCGTGATCGATGATGAATTGACTGAAGGGCATGAATTAGGCTCTTCCATAATTGGTAAAGCACAGGGATTTTATCTGGCAAGTTCAATGGATGGTAGCAGCCATACAATGGCATTTACTGCTATGTTTCATGATGATGATCATGATGAAGAGGATGCTATTAGTTTCTTTGGAGTGCACCGCACAGCTGCAATTGAGTCTCCTATTGCTATAGTTGGTGGAACTGGAAAATATGAAAATGCTCAAGGGTATGCCATCATTGAGACCCTTTATCACACGAATCAGTACACCACTGATGGTATGGACACGCTTCTTCAGTTTGGTGTCTTCATAACTCACTAGTGGTCAGGGATTTAAATTGCGGATGTAATGAATGCTATCACAATCAATTACGATAAATATTGGTGATGAAGAGAGTTGAAATCGCGAAAAAAACAACCGTAACATCAAATTACAGCCCATCCCTCCCTGCTAGTGATTACCTTTTTTCTTGCATTTGTAGTAAAGTTGGGTTTTTTTTTGGTTCACGTATACCCGAAAGTTTTTTTGGTTGAAATAAAATGCTCCTAATACTTAAACGCTATATCTTGCTAAAAAAAACAGTCTGGAAAATATTCATCAATAAAGGAAAAGCTTCTCCAAGAGCAAAGAGAAATTGGAAATTTGGTGTTTTAAACCTGCAACTTGTGAAAAGTTTACCTTTCAACTGATTATCAGAACTAAAATGTTAATTTGACATGTAGAGCACAAATTGTACATGGAATTCAAGCACATAAGTTCAAATAAAATAGTAATTCATTAATAGTTCAAAACTGAGACCAAAACCTCAAATTTTATAGAGCTTAATTTAGGAGAATCTCAATTCTCAGATTTTCCTCAGAAACTACATTCTTGTAATAGAATTTAGAGTACTTAAAGTTTTCAATTTGTTTTTCTGACAATTTTTCTGTTAAAATAAGTGCATGGTCTTTGGTCAATATACAAGATTTTAGCATAAATTAAGCCGACTGGTGCTGTTGGTTCATTCAATTCGTGAAAGAGTTATTAGTAATGGTTTAATGAAGAGATAAAGCTAAAGTGGGTAGCTAGCTAGGCCACGTTCAAGGAAGTTTAATGGTTTGCTTTATTGTGTAATTTACTACGAGATAATCATGAAAGAAAATGTTTACTCACTAGAAAGTGGTGCTTGCGTTTTCATCCGTGTGGTGTTTTGGTTACAAGGTGAAGAAATTATCCGTCTTTTAAGATGTAAATCTCTAAACATGCTGGATGCATAAAACAAAACTACATATATCTTTTTGTCTCATATTTTTCTACCAAATCCACTGCCTCAGAACTTGAACAAACGTAAATACACCAATATTCTAATTGCAAGGTAAATTATAGAAGAACCATGAATAAAGAGGAAATATAAAAGATTTCTTCTTATTATTATGCAATTTACAAGTACTAAAACTCAGACATAACACTTCTTAGTACCTGAAATCAGGACCATCTAAAATTCAGGGTGATGACAAGGAAAATCCTCATGCAACAAAATATATATATATATGGGAAATCTAGTATTTTGCTAGTTAATTAACTAATCACTATTGACCAAGATGAGTTGAGTTAGGAGTTCACTAGCTAGCATTTTTGCTAGTTTTTTAATTTTTAAATCTAACCTCCTTTAATCTCTCTGAAGGAATATTTTGTCCACAAAAACGGCTAACGTATAGAGATCATGAATAAGGAAATCTTCAACGGAAAAGGGTTCATATGCAAAATTAAATAATTAGAAGGAGCAGAAAAAAAAAAAAAAAAAAAGAGAGAAGGAATTTTTTTTTTTTTTTTTTTTTGTGGAGAGAAAATAGAAAAGGAGCTGGAAAACAAATAGACCTGAGAAAATGCCGTGATAAGAGCATAAATTTAGGAAATTGGAGTTTCTATAATTGGATACTCTCTATACACACAAATTTTGTGTCGAAAATATGACAAAAAAATTTAGAATCAAATAAAAAATTTTATTTATCAGAATTTGAGGTTACAATCTTCAGAAATTCTTAAAATAAAAAAATCCTTTGATTCTTTTTTTCAACAAAATTTTGATCCAAGGATTTTCACAACTTGATCTTGAATCGATGAAATCCATTTCAAGAGTCTTCTAGACTTGATCTTAAAAAAAATAAGATTTTTTTTCTTGGATCAGTACAAAATAGAAGAACAACTTTTTGAAGAATCTTTTAGAACAAACACAAATGGTGTTTTTAAAATAAAAAAATAAAAAAAAAAATCAATTTCTTCCTCTATTTGGAAACCTGAATTCGGACTAAAAAATTTGGATTTGGATTTACAAATTCAAATTTTTTGTTTGGATGTCAAATAAAAAAAAATTGAAATTCCTTTTTGAAGAGTCCAAATCTGGAATTTGAAATTCTTTTTGAAAGTGAGAATTTACAAAATCACACTTTACTCCAAACGTAACAACTTAACAACCCGCTTTTATCTGTTTTCCCCCATTTTAATCAGGCTTTTTTGATCATGTTGCTTTGCTACTGTTTAAAAATATTTGCTCAAAAAAACTTCATTTTAACATGTGTGTTAAGCCTAAATCACACGTTGATTTGCATTTTTTTTTAATTTGTATGCAGTATTAAATTTTAATTTGAATAATCAAAGTTCAAATTCCTTTAGCCTCAAATATTAAAAAATATATATGTTTAATATATTTACTTTCATGTGTAGTAAACATCAAGAAAAGCTAAGACAAATATATAACCTTTAAACAGAAATTAGCAAAGGAAGCACTTAATTTTTCTTTCCAACTTCGGTCTTAATCATTTCTTTCTCACTTGACTTCTTAAGTTATTAATCACTTTTTTATCTTTCAAGTATTTTATTTAATTTTACATGAAAAACATATAAATAATTAAATAGAGCTAAGAAGTTAATAAATTGTTGTATTTAATATAAAATTTGATTGTTAATTGTTTATGCACATTGATCTCATCAATCTGGATGGTTTATATAATTTGTAATAATTATGTACGTTTCACTCATATTATTTGGAACTCAAATTACTTAGTATAGTGTCTTGCAAAGCAGTACGTTGGTAGTAAAAATGTTTATGGGCTAGGTCGAGGTCCGAAATTTTTTTGGGATCCTTGCGCGGGCCGATGGTGAGCACTGTTCATCCTATATAAAAAATAAAAATATTTTTTTTAATATTTTTATAATTAAAATTAAATAAAATAATATTATTTAATATAAAAAATACTATTCCGGACCGGGCATAAACAAAAAATCCTTGCCCAGGCCCGGCGGGTTGCCCGGGCCGTGAGCAAGTATAGTTGGTAGGATAATTGATCAGGGGTCGGGCCGTGACTAGAAAATTTTCTTACTCCCTTACCTAAGCCCACCCCTGGGTGGATTCGGACAGGCCCGTTTCACTATTTAAATAATATTAAAAAATTATTTTTTATATTAATATTTATATATTTTTATAATTAAATTTAAATATAAATAAAAAATAACTTTTTATTATATAAACAGTAATTCGGACCGGGCCAGCTCGAAATAAAAAAAACTTACCCAAACCCGATCCAATACAGATCGGACCTGTCGGGCCAAGTGGGCTACCCGATCCTTGAGTAGGTCTACTTCTAGTATGCATTTTATATTTAATTTTGATTTAATTTTTTTATATGTTATTTAAGTAAAAAATAATAATTTTCATTTAAATCCAAATCCAAATTCAAATCTTAATTATCCAAACAAAGAATTTTAAATTCATGAATTTGAAAATCATAAATTTCAAGTCTAAAATTTTAAAATACAATCCAAATTTAAAGTTTCAAACGCAACCTCAAAAATTTCTTCTTAATACTTTGGTGACGATTTAACTCTTCCAAATCTTTTTCTTCTTGAGACTTTGGAGAGTTCTTCTCTTCAGGCTTGAGCCAAATGAAAAAGAGTTCTAAAAGAATTTATCTTCCTTATTAATCTCTTAATTAATTTAATTTAATTAGAGATAATAATTCATTATTTATTTTTTAATTAATTTAACTTAATTAAATATAATACTTTTTTATTTATCTATTAATTAATTTAATTAAAAATAAAATAATTATGACACATGAGTGAAATTTAATTGAATGGCCTAAAAATCTTTGCAATTTAATTGGTCAAAAATTTTCTCATTCTACAATCTCTCCCTAGATTTTTCAACGGCGCCATTTTTGGTTTAAACTAGAGAAACAAGAGATGTAGTTGGGTTTATGAGAGCGCGCGCGGCGGAGGGTATGAAAAATAAATTGGAACGAAGATGAGGGGCAAAAGTGCAAAAAGAGTGCTTGACAAGAGAAGAAAGAGCCCATGGCCCGACCATTACTGCGGGCCGAATAACCAGACTTAAAGCCTAAAAGTCAATCAAACTTAACCCAACCAAAAAAACCAACATCAACTCTGAGCAAGCCTATAATTAAGAAAATGAGTTTAATTATTACAAAAAAGAAATTGTTAACCATCGGCTGCCACTAATTATGTTATTAGGATTCTTTATTTTGTCTAAAATATTTGGGTTTGGCATTTGTATCAAACATATTTAGATATGGATGTGAGGACATAATCTTTTAAATATATGAAAAAATTTGAGTATACCCGTTTTGAACACACATGTATCCAACACTCATCTCGCATTCGAGTAACATAAGTGATATTTAAGTAAAAAAAATATATGATTAATGATTTTTTTTTAATTTAATAAAAGTAAATCCTTTTTTATTAAAATAATAATTAAATAATTCTTAACGAGATTCTAAAAAAAAAACATATTTATTTAATTTTAAACAAACTATTCTTTTAATATATTTCTATATTATAGCAAGGAAAAAAAGCTTCACTTTTTTAACTTTTGAAAGCCAAGAAAAATATATATTTGTTTTTGTATAAAAAATGTATGTGTTGAAATGTTTTTTTTTTCCATATCATATATATATATAATATAACAAGATATATGCTGACTGTGTAAATTTTGCTGACATGGACGCTACTTGGATACCTTATAATTTTGACACGTAGGATAATATATAAAATTATACAATTTTAAAAATTTTAAAAATTTTAATTTAAAGAAAATACCAATTTAAAATTTAAAGAATTACAATTCAAATCAACAATGATATATTTTCTAAATTCAAATATTTTCAATCTTTACAAATTAATTTTTTTAATAATCCTTTAATATTTTATCTTTTTAAATTTAAAAATACATATTATCAATTATATTTTTTAAATTCAATTTTGTGCCAATAATATTTTCCTTGAAGCCTATTTTTCCAATTAAGTCGGGAAGGGGAATTTTGATTAATTTGAAATCTTATGGTGTTGAGTAAATGAATAAGACACAGCTCCATTATTAACTAAGACATGTCTCAAAACCATTTAATTATTTATTACTATATTATATATATATACAGTGAATAGATGGTGCAATATTTTCATATAAAAATAAATAAATAAATTTTATTTATTTATATAATTTATTTATAAACTTGAATTCTCTTTATAATCATATTTTATAAATATCATATATATATATAATATTACAAGATATATGATTACCTGTTAAGATTTGCTTACGTGTAATATTATATGTACAATCTATTTTTATGATACATAAAATTAAATGATATTTAGCTAATAATTTTATTCAATCAATAATTTAATTTTTAAAATTCAAAAATTAAGTTTATCCAAATATTTCAATCTTTATATAAATCTTAAACTAATTTAAATCATATAAAAAAATATCTCAATCCATTATTATAAAATATATATTAAATCCAAAATTCAAATGCTACCTTATCAATTTAAATGTTTCTTTTGAATTTTAAAAAAATACTTATCAATTTAAAGTTTATCTATACAATACTAATTGTCATTCAAAACTTATTATACAAATTTAATACTGTAAATAATGAAGAGGTATGGTTTTGTTTTACAATAATGAAAGTGATTTAATACTAAAGATTCTTGATGGCTTTGAATTTATGGTTATTTACTTTGAATTTTTAATGATTTCTAATTTTGATGTTAATACATGGCTATTCACATTGAGATTAGAATTAGTAATGGTTATTGAGCATCTTGCTACAATGTTTGTATATGTATATTTTTCTTTATTTTTTGGATTTTTTTTTTCTAATATGCTATGTTGTTCCACTAAATTCAGGTGATTCGATTTATGTGAATTGTTATTGTGAAGTGCGAATGTGGTATGTGGTATGTAGAAAGGAACTACGACTCTAAGCATGAGAAAAATTCAAACTTTTTAATGTATTGTAAATGGGTATAGAGATATACTGTATAGATGGTAAAGAATTTTTGTACTTTTGTAACCGCAACTCTACGTATATATAGTCTTAATATTTGCAATTTAAAGTGTGTCAAAACATTATATATGTTGTTTTAATTCATACTCAAAATTTACTCAAAATTAAAATTTTAATATTATCATCATGTGATGTTGGAAGCGATATGCAGCGGAGCGCGGGTAAAAAAACTAGTTATCGATGAAACCATACGGTAATTGTATTTTTAGCAAAACTCTCAATATTGTAAGCATACAATTCTTCAAATGCAGCATGAAAATTTTGCAGACAAGCAAATACTATTAACATATATATATATATATATATATATATATATATATATATATATATATGAAAACTTAAACCATGTTTGATATCATATCATCCATTGACATAACCGATTGAAAGATCTTAAAGATAAAGCATTTATTGGAAAATCTAATAGTAATAGAGAGCTAAAGGAAGGCTCTGTTTCTTCATTTTGGTGGTGGAAAGAAGATGGCATCGTTGGTTCTCTTGGAGCGGAAAAGCTTCTCTATCTCAGTAGAGACATTGAAGGCTGCCTGAAGAACTTCAGGAGATAGAGCCTTCCAAGCCCCAATGCTTCCAGCCAAATGGGTGAATACAGGGCTGAAAGAAATCATAACAAGTAATATCTCAGATTAGCAATACCTATGTTACTCCGACTCTTCATTTTTTTTTGAAGAATCCGTTTTCAACATTAGTGTCGGACGCATATCCGGACATGGGCAATGACCCTCCAGATACATGAAAATCTAGGAAAAAATTGAATATACCCGTGTCGGACACATATTCGTATCGGACACTCACAACCGAATCCGAGTAACATAGAGCAATACTATTATTAAAGAATTAAAAGATGGAATGGAACTCTGGGTTCAGGAAAGAAGGACTTACTTGGGAGTGGTGATGATAGAGAACCATGACAAACCATCTGGATCAGCAATCTTTGAAACGACAAAAAACCTTGGTACAATCAACAGATTACCTGCCTTAACAACGATTTCCAGGACCCTTTTGCCATCAACACCGACAACTTGGAGACGACCACTGCCCCGAACAATATATGTCACTTGCAGTGCTGAATCACAAGAAAAGCCAGGAGAGCACATTGCATTTCCTTCCAACCTAACAAGATCAGCACCAAGCCCAACCTCACCAACCAAAGGAAGATTTTTTGTATTCAAGACTACAACATTGCCAGCATTCTTAATATCTGTATCTAATGGAGCTTCCTCGCAGTTCAAGGCCATTCCTTTTCGGTGTTCTGGCTTTGGTTCAGGCATCTTAACATTTGCATCGAGTTTGACAATGCCTTTGGATGTTTGGTTCCCGACAAGGGCCTTAACAGTGTCATCATCCACATCCCATGCTCTTTTCACAAACTCAGTTGTGAAGCCAGTGAAGATACCATTGGAGCCAGTTAAAAAGAAATCAGTAAACTGACCAGCTTTATGGCCTTTTGAGGTATCACCCATAAAGAGAACCAATAACTCAGTGTCTTCCTTGTTATACCACCAGGTAATAACACCAAAAGGAAGAGCAATAGCATCACCTTTCTTAATTGCAATCACTTTCTCTTCTGATTCAGGAAGAACAATTCCAGCAACACCAGCTCCTAAATAAAGTCAAATAAAGTCAATTATCAAGGAGATAAGTCGGTGAAGAGATCAAACATAAAAACAGACTAAAGTTATAGAGATTTTTAGCAAATCATCTTATGCTTAATTGGAAACTGATTGTAATTAAATTACAGAAACGATCTATCTTACTCGGACTCGGGTGTGAGTATCGGATACAGGTATGTGTCCAACACGGGTATCTTCAGTTTTTTTTTAAGTTTTTTCCATGTCTTTGAAGGGTCTATGGAGAGTCATATCTCTATACCCATATCCGAATATGGGTCGGATACAAGTGTCGAGCACAAATATTTCAAGAAAATAAGAGTCGAAACAACATAAGAAACAAGACGTTCTATAATTTAAGAAAACTGACTCTGGTTCTGATATGCTGCCAGTTGATGTTTCAATCCAACTTATCAAAGCTATATCAAAAAAACAATTCAGGGAAAGAAACCACATGCAAGGATTTATCTAAAATAATTCATCTTTGGCCCTTTCACAAGCAAAGATTGATTTGATGTAGAACCAATATTCCAATAAAGGAGAATAATTGAAAAAAAAGAAAAGATCTTTTTCCTACCAAATAAAAGCAACACTTGCAACACAGAAAAGAACAAAAGAATAAAAACAGAGAGCCGTTTACATACGGTAAAACCACATCCCTAGACATCAAAATCAAATCAAACATCAATATTAAAGAAAACCAAATTTTTTGGTAAACAGAAAACCCCAAAAACCAGAAGTTCTTTGCAGAAAATCAACTCATTTCTTTCACTCACAGACATCCACAAAAAAAAAAAAAAAAAAACACAAAAAGAATTGAAATTTCCTTCCAAGTCCCACCACCATCAAAACAAACCTTACGATAAAACAGTAAATAAATCGATTCGAAATTCAGATCATAGACAGTGAACAACATAAACCATAAACAAAATTCAGATTTTGACCATATCCTAACTCTGATCATATATCATTAGATTCAACAAAAATAAAAGAAAAACAGATTACAAGATAAAACAAGAACACCAATAAAAAAAAATTCCACCATAGAATCAGAAAAGAAAAAAAAAACCCAGAAAACAGAAAAAGGAGACGGATTTGTAGAGATAATACCTTGAAGAACATAAGCAACCTTGGAAGAATCAGAGTAACGAGGAAGGGCAAAGCCATTCTTTTCAAGGGCCAACTTGGCTGCACCAATGTTGCCTTCACGCAACATAGGGAGTTCATTGGGGCACCAAGCATAGTAGCTTCCACCATCATCACCGTAAACTTTCTTAGCCAACTTTGGAGAAAGATCAAGTTCCATTTTCTTCTTCTTCTTACTTCACCAAAAAAAATCAAACCAAAATCCTAGAACAAAAGAAAAGCTACTACTATTATTAATTGGTAGTGATTTTTTGAAGTGTGATAAAAGGGTATTTATAGCAGTGAAATGCAGATATTATTATTATACATGCAAAAGCATTAATTATCTTGATTGAATTAGGATTTTTGATTAATGGATAATAACGGTGTTTGAACTTTGAAGTAATTTGTGATTAAGTTGAAGACTTATTTACGTTTTTAATTTGTTAATTTGTTTCTTAGTTGGATTCTTATTATTAGTGTATAAAAAAGTTTGGTGAAATAAAATACAATAAAAAATAGATAGAGAATCGCTTTTGGATTTTGGTTATCAATTATATATACCATTTATGGTTGGAAGATATTTTAAAGAAAAGAATGGATCACAACAAATTTGTACTATTCTTTCCTATCTGGAATAAGCAATTAATTAATTAATAATTAGATTAGATTAGATTAATCTCAAATTATAATTTCTAATTGTTCTTGGATTCTTTGACAAGTAATTAATTTACTAAAACTGGTACATCAATCTGATTTTTTTTTTAATTTAAAAAAGATAGTTATTAGGAAATTTTTTTCCGTAGAAGTGAGTAGTTTTTATAATTTTTAAATAAAAAATGTTTTATGAATTTTTAAAAAATATATAAATATCTCTTATTTCAAAATTATTATAATATTTTTAAATTTTTTTAATTGAATTGATATCACTTGACTTATGACACCAAATTTAAAGTTTTAATATTAATATAGATAATATTTTTTAAAATTTTTAATTAAATTGATATCAAGTAACTGGTGACACCAAATTCAATCAATAACTTTAATATTAGTATAAATTAATTAGTAATTTAAGTTATGGTAAAAATATGCTATATTTTTATTTTATGTTTGAATTTAAATCTATGACTAAAACAATGTTAACCTCTTACATGTTTTAATGGTTTTAAGGAATTTTTACTTTGGCCAAAAATATATAAAATTTTATAAGAGATATTTAGAGAAAGAGAAGCTATCATTTTCCATTTGATAATTTTAGGTTTAAATATAAAAAACTCTGAAATTAAAATTAAATATCATTTAAACTTTTATCTTTTTATTGCAATCATTAAACTCTCAAACATATACTCTCACTCAATTGAATCATTGCTGGACAAAAGTTAATTAACGACCATTACCAAATTATATTAAATCGAAAGCTTAATTGAGTGGATAGATGTTTAAGAGCTTGATTAGATGAAAATAGATATTTGGAAGAGCATTTGATTGCAATAAAATGATAAGAGATTTTGATGATTATTTAATTTTAATTCATAATTTTTTTTAAGCCTGTATTTTATCCCATTTTTAATATTGTTTTTGTTGGTTAAATTTTGGAAGAAAAAAAAAAAAAAAAAGCTATGATAATGAATTTGAGTTTGGTGTGGGGACAAGACTTGAGAAATACATTTGCTTAACTCAAGTTTGTAAGCTTTACATATTAAAACAAAACAATAATAAAATTTAAATTTAAAACCCAATTTCCTCATTGTTAATAATTTCATATTGCAAATGCTCAAAGTCAAAGACGAATAATTCGAGTGGAAGTGTTTTTACTATTTGGGATAAACCATGAAAAGATCTTTTGAGCTTTACCTAACTTTTAAACCTAAAAAAAAGAAATTGTGATTTAAATTGTCTTACATCTATTTTGTTTAAATAAATAAAGCCACTTAACTATTATTTATATTTAAAATTCGTCTTTAATACACTGACAGTGAAATTTTTTAATTTATTTAAATATATATTTTAAAAATATTTATCACCCTACTAACTCCGTTTTTGGAGTTTTTAGACTTCATTGCTAATATAAGGAATAATAATCTTTAAAGTATATACTCTATATGTTTATTTAATTAAATTAAATGACTCAGCATTTAGCAATATAAAAACTAATCATCACAAATTTACAGGTCATTTTTGTTGGTTTGGGCATAACCAAACCAAACCGAACAAACAAATACTACATTTTTCTCTTTGTTTAGGTCCATAGAAAATGTTTTATTAATAAAATTTCAAATTAGCTTTGTTTATTAATAAAAAAATAAGCTATTAAAACTTAATCTAATTAATTCATGTAACCATTTTTAAGAGATAATATCCAATAAATCTAAATTTAAATCTTAACTAGACTTGTCCAAAGATCAAACTACTCTCGGACCGACAAACCTGACCCAAATTGAATTGAGTTTGGACAGATATAATTTGGATCGACTCGATCCGAATTACTATTCATTTAATAAAAAATAAAATTTTATTTAAATTTAATTATAAAATATATATTAATATAAAAATATTTTTTAAATAGTAATATGAGCTTTCGAGTTTGAGCCGAACTTGGTAAGGAAAATTAAAAAAATCCGAGCCGCAACCCATTTCAATCCGACTCATGAACAAGTCGAATCCCTGCATCTCTTTTCTTATTCTCAAATTACTTATTCTCAAATTGTAAATTCCTTTGTACCAAAATAAATAAATAAATAAACTACTATCATTACATAACACCTGACCTGATGAGTGACAAACTCTTTTCTTCTTTCTTAGTAATTGATACAAGAATTTGATAGCTTTATAAACTACTCCACTTGCTATGAAATTCCATCCTTCTTACTAAAAGCTCTTCTCTGAAGGGTTGGGAATTTGTGCATTAAAAGGGGAAAAAAAAAGAATGAAAATTTTCCATAACATAGTATTATGATTTTTCAACTGACTTTAATGATGGTCTTCATTTTATTTTATTTTTGGCTTTTTCTTCCCTCTCCCTTCAAACTGGAAATAATGGGGAAAAAAAGAGAATTCAATGAAAGGCAACATTAGCAAATCAACCTACTTAAATAAAAATTTCCCCCTTTTTCTTTTTAATACTTAAATAAAAATCAACCTACAATCATATGCCTGAGCAGTTGCATATACATCTAATTCCTTTTGTAAACGAAAACAAAGAAAAGAAGGTGGTGCAGGGTGGACAAAGAGCATTTTTGTGCTTTAGTTGACTTATAGTTCATAATGCATATCCCTGTACAAGAATGTAGTGTGACTATTTTCATGTTTTTCCCCCAAAATTTCAATTCCATCAGCTATAAATTGCAGCTTGGATTTCATAAAATTGTTCAACCCGAATCTTGCCCCGACAAGCTTCTGAATGCAGCTTTAACATATGCAAACTCTTACCAGAATAGAACTAGATGCAGCAAGTGGTGCAAAATTGACCTGAAGACATTAAGGGATCCCTTTCACAGGACTAGAAGCACCATTTTGTGTTTGTTGTGGAGGAGGGGGCTTTGGCGATGGCTTTTTCGAGAAATTTTTCGTATACAAGGAGCCAAACACAATGACCTGATCAAGGCATCAGATATATCATCAAGCTTAATTTGGAAATCAACAAGAATGTAGAATAAATGTAGTCGAAACGTACCGCCCCAATCCACTGTTCCCAACTAAGGGGATGGCCAAACCACATGCATGACAGCATGATGCTCGCCAGCTTAAACAACAAATTGGAAGAATCACCATTCATTAAAAAAAATAGCATTAGGAGGAAATGAAACATTAAACTTTCTTGTAGAAACTTTGACTATACCTGTCTTGTGGTCATTATGGCAGCAAATGTGAGGGCACCAAATGTACGAATCGTGTAAGAAATGAAGAATTGACTGGCTGTTGCTACCTATAACAGATAATCCTTAACTTTAGAGCTCCACATTAGGTTTTTCACTATAAGTAAGGGAAAATAAAAGAACAGTTCATCAGTTAGAGCCTATTAAACTAGAACAGTTTCAGCAAAGATCACTTACAGTGGAAAGTAATGCAATATCAAGAAAACAATCATTGTGGCTATAAACAAAATCTATAGCGTGAAGTAAATGTCCCTGTAATATAAGACCTAAAACAAATAGGAAAAAAGTCAATCACTACCAGTAACCAATCATATAAATGCAACGCAAACAAATCAAACTTAAAGGTAAAACAGATGATCATTCCTAAGAGTAAGTAGAAGGAATTTTTACCTGTCAAGCTGAGAACACAAGAACACAATGTTGTGTAGAATATTTGATTGTGTATTTCCATATCATAGCCTTTGAATAATTTATCTTGGAATGTGCTTGTAAAGCCATCAAACCTGTGAAACATAGAAACGAGCATCTAAATGCATTGAAAACTTTTTCTTTAAAAGCACTCAGAATTGCAATGTAGTTGAATTGACACTAAAGAAATACTTCATCCTAAAGGATCCTTGGTGTGAAAGAGCAGTTTTTCACTAATATAAGTGCAATAAATGTAACAAATGTCACTAATAAATCAGCAATTGAGAGTTTAGTCCTATCCATTTTGAAGATCCAATTACAAAAAGGATCAACAAATATCTTTTATAGTGAGAGGAAATAAGTTTCAGATTGATACCCAAGATAACCGACCATCAGAGAAACGCCCCAAACAGTATTTTCTCTTCCTTTACTGTAAGGACTAATGTCAGTTCCTGCCTACAATGAAAGCAGAATTAGTTTATAGACAACAAAGTTATAGCACAATCTAAAGCAGCTATTCTGCAATAAAAAGGAAAAAAAGAAAAAACAAGAATCATTCACCTATAGCAATGCATCATGTATGACAGCGACCATCAAATAGAGAAAGCTAAACAAATGTCTATTTATAATACCATGGTTCAATGCCTCACAATTTTAAATATATATCCTAAAGTAGCCTCTTCCATCCACCAATCAAGCTCTTATATGAACCAAAGTAAATCATGTACATAGAAATGAACACACGTTGAGAATCATCACTGGCATTCAAGGCATAAACGACCATGAGGAAAACAAGGAACAGAATGAGCGTTGTTTACAAAGACCAGAATTTTACCGGAAATAGTATAAAAATTGAACAACCTAGGGTCACCAGAAAAGCCACCAAATAGTCAAAACCCTTATATGTCTTCTGCATGATGAAAGTGCCCCAGATCTGTATGTTAAAAAAAAAGGAAAGTGATCAGAAGACTTTGCCACTTGAAACTGGTAAGAAGAAATAAGGGTGGACTTGTATTTAGCATGCATTGGATAAAATTTAAGAGTACAAAAACTTACACAACCACTGGATAAATCATATACATAACCCTTCGTTATTAGTCATGCAAAACTAACTTACCATTACAGGTATCATTTTCGCACACTTAGCAAGAGTCTGAACTGGAAAGCTGACATACTTGAGGGCCTAGAAACAGAAATGTTTTCATTAAAATTATTATACCATAACTGCATCTAAAGGTGCTTATTCAGCAAATTTGTGTTCAAATACAAATATTGTGCAGATTAGAATTTCTGTGGTGAGCAACATAATTGTACTATATGCTGATAAGGGATAAAGCTTTACCTCATACTGACATGTTGTGGTTAGGATGTTTGATACTGATATGAGGCAGTACTTATAGACAGGAGCAACAGGATCCAATGCCTTCTTACTTGCCTAGAAAAAGACAAGAAAACAAATGAAAATTCTGAAGTATGAAAATATGTCAGCCAATCTTACCATCTTTCCGTGAGATGGTTCATCTCTTGGCTATTTCATAAGGTCATAAGGCATGTAACTCTTAACATTTTAGCCGAAAAGTGAAATGCAAAGTGTGATACTCTTATGATATCCAGAAACCTATTCTTATGCCCCCCTTGAGGCCCATCGCAAATAAAATAAAACAGTAGTATATACAGTCGTAACAACTTGCCAGTAACAGATACATACCAGTAAAGAACCAGCAGAGACCGCAGATGTTGTGATGCGGTTGCAGAAAACAAGAAATAATGAGTACGTAAAATATTCTTTGTTTACCCCATAAGGGACTCTCATGATCTTTTCCTGCATGAGAGTAAACTTCCATCAACACCTTGCAAGAAAAGAACACAATTAAACCATTTTGTAGACAATAACTACACGCACTAAACATGAAGGAAGAACAGATCTTAAAAGGTATGTACACAATTCCTCCTTTGGAAGATCATCATGCTGCTACTAACAACTAACCAATAATCATACTTCTTGAAAATTAATAAACTAAGGCATTAATGTCATAACTGTCATTGTCTACATTTCTTAGTATTTTATTTAGGTACCCTTTAACTAGAATGATCAAACTGCTTGCAGCTGGAATTAATTGTCAAATCTTCAATTCTAACATAAACTTACTCATCAAAGAAAATGAACTTACACTTTTGTGATGGAATACATATGAATCATTCTGATATATCCATCACCATAGCTAAAATTCCCTCTCTTTTTTTTTTTTTTTGTGTGCATATTCCAAGTTTCCAAACAAAAGAGTATCAAGATCCTTCACCAGAACTTGCAAAATAGTAATTAAAAAATATATATATTTTACTAAAATCAATCGTTCTGGAAGCTCTAGACAAAGATAATAAAATCTAGACTTCCTTTCTATAAACAGTTTACATTGAGAAGAGTTTAAATTTTTTTTTTTTAAAAAGAAACCCAAATTTTCAATCTTTTGAAATCTTTTTAGGTGCAAACAAACGACGCAATTAAAAATTAACAACAGAAATCCTATTACTGTACAGACAAAAACTAAAAATAAAGAAATATACACGAAATTTTCTTTTCAAAAAACGAACCTGTAAAACTCCATAGATAACAAGAGTAATCATGATTCCACTGACAGCAAAAATTCCTTTCGATATTTTGTTCTCCTTCACCCCATTCGTCGTCGGCAATGGTTCGGCCATGGCCCATTCAGCACTAAATCAAAACAATTTAATTTAATAATTTTTTTTTTTTTAAAAAAAAAGAGCTTTAGAAGGCGTAGAGAAAATCGCCTGAAAATGTACGGAGGGGATCAAAGCGAAAACTTTTTTTTCGCAGGGACACGTGGAGGAAGGAAGGGAAGGGGGGTTTTAAAAGGAGGAAGAAGCGGAAACTTGGGACTGATAAAACAAAGAGTTGTCGTTTCAAGCTTTGGGGAGATCGAAGTTACTGTCGTTTTAAGCCGGCGAGTTTCAGCTGCCGTCTCTCTCTCGGTGTAAGAAAAAGCTTTTGACTTTTTTGAGGGATTCTAAGGTGTGGCGGTAGAGATTAGAAAGGTTTAGGGGTTTGCCACGTCAGCAGCCGGAAATGGAATTTAATGGAAGGCGAGTGAGCGCGTGAGGTTATACGTGGGGCCGTCTGTTCTATTATTTTACTAGTATTTTTTTTAAGAGTTGAAAAAAATATCATATTTAATAATAAAAAATTAGCTTGTAATTTTATAAAATAAAAATCACTTTTTTCAATTCAATTAAATTATATAATTATTTACGTTCAAAAAATATAAAATACAAAATTTAATATTTTATCTTTATTCTCAATTTCTTCCTTAAAAAAATTACTCATTCCCGTCTAGTCTCAACTCTCAACTCATCGAGAACTGTTCGTTGAAAAGTGAAAACAGCTCTAAGGACCTTAAAACAACTTTGAATAGGGGGAATAAGCAAATACCAATATTTTTTTCCTTGTGGTTTTTTTTTTTCCTGCCTATTTTCCGTATGATTGAGCCATTGCAACCTAACTTATGTCAAGATCAGGTGAAGGCCCCATAAAAGAAACAAAAATGAATAGACAATTCAAGCTCCAATAAAGATCAGTAAGACAATGAGGTCCTAAATATTGTCCTAATGACACCTATTCATCCAACAGAAGTGTATGACAATGCCGGTTCCTAAAAGAAATTAAAAACAAAGAAATCAGGTTGCTTGCTGCTGCAATAATTTGGTTTGTATAACTTTTATTGCAAAGAAGAATGTCTTTTTTACAGGCTTAAAAAAGTATTTAATCTAAAGAACTAATAGCAGTATTTCTTTGTCGGGAAAAAGGCATTTTTGTCTTTGTTTAACTTGAAATGTAACGCCATTGTAAAACAGAGGTGAGAGAAGTTACTGGTTCAAAGTCTTTGGACATGACATCACGACCAACCATAGTCAAACTTTATTTCAAGGCAAAAGCACCCATTATCCTGCCTTAGGAGAAAAAGGTGGGGAAACCTCCGAAGCACCCTTTTAGAAAGAATTTATTTATCCTTTTGTGATTTCTCCACTATGTGACAATTGAATACCAGATCAGGGTTAAAGGGATTAGCTTTGAGCTAAGGAGATTAAAACATTGTTTTGGCTCTTTCTTCTGTTTGGATGGGGGTAAGAAAAAGACAGTTTTGCTTGAATTTTGTTCCAGGCATATGCTGTCATGTTCAAGGGGCATTCATGTCATTGTGACAATATCATGTGGATGGCTACTAGGGAAATACCATCCAGAACTAGAGGTGGGCTTTATTTCCCATAGCTCGTAATATGCAAATTATGGACCAAGAAAAACACCAATAAAGCAAGTAGAAGAGATTCTGCTATCTCAAATATTTTTATTTCCTGAAGCTTTCATTTCCATGGAATGTGCTTTGTTTCCTCATATCTTCATAAACACAAGGTATACATATCTCAATGTGTAAACTATGATCTATTTTCTTGTGTCCATATTGAATTTTGTATTGAAATAATGGTGCTTTTACAGATTTCCTAGATGTTTTGCCATTCGTCAAGGAGTAGAAATCTGGCTATACAGAAAAAGATGGTTGAATTCAAGTTGCTGTGCTGTAGGGGTATCTGAGATTGGAGCTGGAAACCTGTTTGATGACAGCTCCTTAAAGAGGGCTGAAAATGGATCCTTGTTGGGTGCACTTGATGAGTCAGCTTCAGCACCATTTGGAACACTGGATGCTCAAATTACCCCCGAAACCATTGATTTCTTTGTTAGTGATGCCGAGGGTGATCCGGACTGCCCTTCTAAGGGATTCGCTTCAATTGAGCAGGCATTGAATACAATACGCCAAGGAAAGGTTAGGAACCACACTGTCACTCTATTTAATCCTTTTGCATTTCTGTCATCCTGTGTAATCGTTTAGTTGGATGAATGAATGGATTACTTTGATTCAAGTTTTTATAGAACTGTTTTGTGTATAACTGAACTAGCGTTGACAATCACTGCATTATTTTCTTAGTTTGTGATTGTTGTAGATGATGAAAATGAAGATGTTGAAGGAAACCTCATCATGGCAGCTTCTCATGCAACTCCTGAGCAGATGGCATTTATGGTTAAGCATGGTTCAGGCATTGTTTCTGTAGGTATGAAAGAGGAGGATCTTGAAAGGCTGAAGCTTCCTTTAATGTCACCACAAAGTGAAGATGAACATTTCTCTGCCCCAACTTTCACAATCACTGTGGTATGTTTTCACTTTATAGCAAGGCTTCTGTATTGCTATTTGAAGCTTGTTGCAATAGTTAACTTCATATGTTTTTTTAGGATGCAAAAACCGGCACATCGACAGGAGTTTCGGCTTCAGATAGGGCAAAGACTGTTCTTTCTCTGTCTTCTCCAGAGTCAAAGCCTAATGACTTCAGAAGGCCAGGTCATATATTTCCTCTAAAGTATAGGAATGGTGGGGTTTTAAGGAGAGCTGGCCATACTGAGGCTTCTTTAGATTTGATCATACTCACTGGTTTGCGGCCTGTTTCTGTTCTTTCAACTGTTGTCGATCCGGAGGATGGTTCTATAGCATCTTTGCCATTTATAAGAAAGTTGGCTTTGGAGCACAGCATACCAGTTGTCTCAATAACTGATCTGATTAGGTGAGCTATCAAAATATGTCTTGGTTTCTCAATGTAGGTGACTAGGTGTGTTACACTTGCAGTTTCAAGTCTCAACTACATAGGCTCTCTCCATAGATTTACTTGAGAATTGAATGACATTGTTTATTCACCCTTCATACACTGATACTGCTAAAGATCTAATCACTTACGAAAAGCTATGAATGAATCTCTAGTTTATAAAGAGAGGTTTCGATAACATATGAGTATATGACTTGTAGATAGACTATACCAGAATCCACCATTCCAGTTTGTACTTATCAGTTCAAACACTATTTATTATCTAACAACTAACGCTATGTTTGGATAGACAATAGACAATAGCATTAAGTTCATCAAAAACTGTTCAGATATTTTCCAGCTCAAATTCTTTCTGGTAGTCAATACCTTATTTACGAGTTCGATTAAATCCGGTTTTATTACACCCGTCAGACCGGATAAGCCACCGGTTCCCAGTCCGACCGGCCGGTCCGGTCCGGTTTTTTATTCACTGATTTATCCTTTGCTTTTCTCCATATATTTGAAACTAGAACTTTATCTGTGGAAATTTTGTGCCTGTTGTCTACTATTGCCTTCTCAAGGATTTAGTTGCACTAATTGTGGCCTTTTCAAAGGTACCGGAGAAAGAGGGAAAAGCTAGTTGAAAGAACTGCTATTACGCGTCTGCCTACAAAATGGGGTCTATTTCAGGCTTACTGCTATCGCTCAAAGCTAGATGGAACAGAACATATAGCAGTTGTTAAGGTAAAAAACTGCTCCTTGTAAAAGAAGGTTTCAGTTCAGTTGTTTTTTATTAACTTCAAACTGTCCAAAACGTCTGCCAAGCTGATTTCTCTTTTTTCAAACCTCAAATAGGGAGACATAGGGAATGGACAAGATGTTCTTGTAAGAGTTCATTCAGAATGTTTAACTGGGGATATTTTTGGATCAGCAAGATGCGATTGTGGCAACCAGTTAGATTTGGCAATGCAGTTAATTGAGCAAGCTGGTAGAGGAGTCGTGGTTTACCTTCGAGGTCACGAAGGGAGAGGGATTGGCCTTGGTCACAAACTAAGGGCCTATAATTTGCAAGATCAGGGCCATGACACAGTTCAAGCCAACATTGAACTTGGTTTAGCTGTTGATGCTCGTGAATATGGTATTGGTGCTCAGGTAAGTCAGCTAAATTCCTCCCCCTTTTCTCCTCAATTATCAATAGAAGAATCAGTTTCGAACAATGGATAGACAAGTTGCTAAGTATTTAGCAGCTATGTTACTCGGACTCGGGTGTGAGTGTTTGATATGAGTATGTGTCCGACACGGGTATGTTCAGTTTTTTTTAAGTTTTTCCATGTATTTAAAGGGTCTTTGGAGGATCATATCCCCATACCTATGTCCGAATATGCATCAGACACGGATGTCGGACACTAGTACTTTAAGAAAAATAAAGAGCCGGAGCAACATAATTTAGAAGAATAGATCAGAAAGACACCATTTTTCCTCATAAATCTCCTTTAACTTTTCACTAGACCCTGTTTGATGTAGCCTCCATATTGACTAATATATAGCAACCATGTTAGGAGATCTTTCTTAGAACCATTTTCAGAATCTACCTACTGAAAACTAGTCTGCATAAGCTTCAATTTTGAACTTGTTTTCTGCATCATTCCATTTTGATAATGTTCCTATTCATACTTTATCCTATTTGACTTCATTTATAATTCACAAACAACAATGTTTAACTTCTTCAACTTTGATGACAGCAGATTCTGAGAGACATAGGGGTTCAAACCATGCGCCTGATGACTAACAACCCAGCCAAGTTCACTGGTCTGAAGGGTTATGGCTTGGCTGTTATTGGGAGAGTGCCTGTTTTGACACCCGTTACAGAGGAAAACAAGAGGTATTTGGAAACAAAACGTACCAAGATGGGTCATATTTATGGTTCTGATCTTCAAGGACCATTGGCTGGATTCATCAAACCATCAGTAAACAAGAAAGAATCATCGGATGGGGAGCCAAAGGCAGAATAATATATATATATATATATATATATATATATATATATATATATATAAATATTTCAACTTGGTTCTGCTCTAGAAGCTGAAGTAATTCACTTCAAACACATGATTATAGACAGAAAATTTTCAAAGCCAATGGATAGATGATTTTTTTTGTTATGCTTATACATCATTTGAACAACCTGGCGATTGATAACAATTGAAATTGATGGACTTTGAGTAAGTGTTTGTTTATCATATTCAGCATTGGGTTTTCATTTTTTCCCCTTAGATTTCAGAATTGCAAAGGGGAAAAAAACCTGTTCAAGGCAGTTTGGACTGTCATAACGGGTTCAAGATTTGATCCGGATAAAATTTGATGTCTACAAACCAAACAATGGCTGCATTGGCATATGAAGTAGTTAAAATGTTCAAGGAAGTAAAGGAGATTATAGGCTTCAAATGTTTAAGCTTATCATATAGCATAGAGGAAGTAGCTAAAAGCCTAAAACAACCAACCAAAATAGATTATTGCTTCAAGAGTCAATGGAATTGAAAGATAAAATTCTTTTCAAAAAGTGCCCAATATTTACATTTTTGTAATGAATAAATTAAAGTGACTTGAAAAGATATAAAAGGAAAAAAAAACAAACATCAAATTTATTTTTGTATCCCATTTGTCTCTAGGAAATATTAAGAAATGATTTTTTATGTTTATATAAAATTATAATTAACCCATTCATGCTATTAACAAAAGTTAATGACTTCTAACAAAAAAAAAAGCTATAAACTCTCACGTGACTGTCTCTAATTAATTTTAATAATAAAAACTAGGAATATAAGTCCTAGTCATTTTAATTTAAACTATTTTTCTTTAAATAAAATAATTAAAATTTATTGGAATGTGATTTGTAAAGAAAGGAGAGAATAACAGAAAGGAAAATATTCATAATGAACCAGAATTTAATTCAAATGATTTATCTATTTTTTTAGGAGGTAAATTCTCATAAATCGGGATTCGATTCCAACACTTGCTCTTCCTCAATTTTTTTAAGTTTTGATCGTCCTTATATCTATATACTATTATAAAAGAAATGATGGAGTTGGTGTCACTGAGTCAAGTGACACCAACTCAGTTGGTAAAAATCTATATTATTATAAAAAAAATGGTTAAATTGGTGTCACTGAATCAAGTGACACCAACTCAATTGGTGAAAATACAAAAATTCATTAAGTATTAAAAAAAAAAGATAAAAGATAATTATGTATTTTAATATTTTATATAATAATCTTTTACAAAAAAATTTACCTATTTACTTAAAAAAAAACTATTTATTTTCTAAAAAACTATCCACTTATAAAAATTACCCACTAATAAAAACTACCAATTTTTTTACATTTATTTTTTTTAAACATAATTTATTATTTTTAAAAATATATATATTTTCACTCACATGGTAAGTGTTTAAAATTCTAATATATATAAAATAAAGAGAAATGTTAATAGTGTCTAGTGAGTAGTGAATAGTGACATTGATTAAAATAATATTTTTATAAAAAATATAAATATTTTAATTTTTAATTTAATAAAAATAATATATTAAATATAATTTTTAAAAAATAATTAAATAATTTTTAATTAGTGCTTAGACACCCATTAACTATATTCATATAAAAAAATCAATAATGGTTGGATCCTAATCCGGCCCATATAATACAAACCCAGACTTGCTAGTCGTAGTCTTTTTGATTTGTTGGCCCGTTAATCATAGCCCATTAGGTTTTAGAGTAATTTCGAAGCCCTATATATATAAACCCTAATTTCCTCTTCACATCTTCCAGCAAAACCTAGAACGGCTCATCCGCTTCCCCATCGACAGGTCTCCCTTCCTCTCTTTATCTTTCTCATTTCTTTCTTTTTTGTTAAAAAGATTTCAAGCTTATTTGTTTGTAATTCTTTTTTGGTTTAGGGTTTAGAAGTGTTCAAGCAGCAGTAACCTATGGCTCCGAAAGGTATTTGATTGAATTCAATTTTTATTGATTTTTAACTTTATACTTTGCTTTCACTCATTTTCCTTACTTTTTAATGCTTTTTCTGGTTTTGATTTGTTTGTTGATAGATGCAATGAGAATATGGTTTTCTTCTTTACTCCTTTGCTTATAATAAATCAAAATCAGCATAAAATCTTACTTTATTTTGTGCTGTTTAGAGGTTGTTGTCCTTGTACTGCTTTTATAAACTTTCTGCTACTTCTAAGTCTGTTATTGATTTCTTTTTCTTAACTCTGGTCTGGTGTTGGATTTATAAGGGGATAGAAAATTAGTAAATAGCTTGTGTTCTTTAACATGACTTTTCATTTCAAGCTTTGGAAATTTGGATTATGGACTGGAATTTTTTCCCCATATTTGGTTAACCACTTTCATTGGAAGTGATATGAACTTGGTGATATCTCTCAATCTATACGCATCAAGCTAACAGTTCATATTCTTAGTTCATATTCTTGGCTTAATTAAATAGTTTGTAGGATTGTATTGTTGGGTTATTATAGTTTATCATTTGTATTCTAATGAACCCTTTGAATATGTCATTAGAGACAGTTATTTGAAATTTATTCAAGTGATTTGTGTAGGATATGGTTTTTGAAATGGTAGTGGAGTTGCATGGCTTAAGTTTCTGTCAGAATTCATTAATTATATTGATTGTTGTATGTTATGCAGTTGAGAAGAAGGCAGATCCAAAGGCACAGGCCTTGAAGGCTGCGAAAGCAGTGAAATCTGGAGCCACTTTCAAGAAGAAGGCCAAGAAGATCAGAACAAAGGTTACATTCCACAGGCCAAGGACTTTGAAGAAGGATAGGAGCCCCAAGTATCCACGCATTAGTGCTCCACCAAGGAACAAGCTTGATCATTATCAGATTCTCAAGTTTCCACTCACAACTGAGTCAGCGATGAAGAAGATTGAAGACAACAATACTTTGGTTTTCATTGTTGACATTCGTGCAGACAAGAAGAAGATAAAGGACGCTGTGAAGAAGATGTATGATATTCAGGCCAAGAAAGTGAACACCTTGATCAGGTAAAACTTTATTTGTGCTTGTTAACTGTTATTATGTCCATGAACTAGTTTAATTTTCCACTAGCTTTTATTTTATTGCTCAAGGTGTTCTACCGTTTGATAGAATCATTTCTGCATAAGTTTGTAGACCAGTAAGGTTATTTGACACTCATTGGACATCTCATTTGTTATTAAAAAGCAAGTTACATGTGGAGAACTGCGAACAACAATGTTTTGAATTTTCTACAATAGTATATAGTTGCTTGTGATTGTATTCTTCAATAGGGTTTCTTGATGACCCATTCATTTAACCTCTTTATATTCCTCTTTCCTTTCCTTCTTTCATGCTTACAATATTATGCGGACATTCATCTTGATGGATATATGTTTCTCATGATCCAGGCCTGATGGCACAAAGAAGGCATATGTTAGGTTGACACCTGATTATGACGCCTTGGACGTGGCGAATAAAATTGGAATTATCTAAGCTAGTTGGTGGCTACCTTGTTTTGAGGATTAAATTTTTGTTTTGTTGTTGCAAAGACAGACAGTTATTTTGAGACTGAGCAGGAAGATTTAATTTTAGCTTTTAAAGTTGTAATCTTTCTTTACTGCCAGTTAATCTTCTGTGGTTTAACTTAAGACAGAAGGTGATTTTTGATTTACCTGTTTTCATATTTGTTTAGAATGGTTCAGTGCTTGAATGTTAGCTATCATTACTTCGAAAATTATCTCTTTGAAGAGAGTCCAATTAGTTAGAACTTAGAAGACGGTCCATAATATTGGTTGTTTGATGTTTTGTACTTCGATTGCAGAATCTGCAGCGTTCATATGGACTTACTACAAAAATTCAAGATGGTGGCAACAGCACCACATTTTTGTTGGTCTTTATATAAAATCGAGTAATTTAGATTGTGCAGATTTTTGCTGTCAACTCATCTCTATAAGTTGATTCATTGAATCTCTGGCAGCTTAAACTGTCCCTGGGTGGGAGATTTCTCGTCTCTTGAAAGTCAGATTCGAATTCTAAGCTGTCTGCAACTTCTTCCCAGAGTTTTGCCTACTCAAAATTATTATAGATCACCTGTTGGTTCATATCTAAGTGCTGAATTTCTTAGGACCTCAGAAGTCAGAACCTAGCATTTGGTAATGTGCTGCCCTGTCTTGTAATAAATCTTCTCTCCTTTAGGTCTATATTGTGAACATAGACACAGAACATGGTGGCCGTATTGTTGGATCAGAAACACTTGACCTGTAAAGCGGGCAGCTTGAGTGTGACTGAAACCAAGTGTCAATGCAAGAAATGTGGAAGGCATGTGTGCAATTTGGTAGATGTCTTAGCCATTCTCCTTCTTCAAACTCACCCAAGCAAACAACACAATCAGTGTTGCTCAACCGTGGTGGTTCTTCTTTATTTTTTCCTTCTTGAGTTGGGAGATTGGAAGAGAGTGTATAACAGTAGATTCCAGTGCATTGCTCTGGTTTTCTGAACAAGGATTATCAAAGTTGCTGTCATCTATCTACAAGTCGGCTTTGAACCTGGTTTCTATATAATATTGCAGCATTAAATGCACAGCAGAGTCGTTTTAGTACCCTTCAGTATCTAAATCCCAGGAATATAGTGCAAATAATAGCAACTGAGGCAATTACCAATGGATTCCACGGCCAAGGTCGTGCAGATGAAGTTGGAGCTGAAGGCATGCTATAATCAAGATATAGTTAGATGAAATGTGAAAATGGAAAAAACATGCAGAAGGGCTTTGAATGAAGCTAACTTGAGGAATTTATTGAGGCTAATCCTGGAAACCTGCTTGAGAGACCTTTTCCATCAGCCCCCAAATAGTGCAGCAGCTATTTAGATACTGACATTTAAGATTGGAGACAAAATCAAGGATAACTTCTTCCATTGGCTACCCAAATATCGGCTTATTCTTCCATTCTGTAACACACATGCAATGCAACTTTCAAGTTCAACATTTTTCTTATCTAACAAGAAAATACCAAAATCTGATTTCGTTCAAGTTATGGAAGTTGCTGGATTTCCATAAGGAAAAAAAAAAAAAGAACAAAGAAGAAGAAGCGAAAAATGACAAAAGAAAAATCAAAAGAAGCAGGAAAAAAAAGGAAAAACCAGCCATGATGGACAATTTCCTGTTACCATACCTCTGATCTAATGGTAAACTATCTTATTCATTTGGAGTTATCCTGTAAACTATTTTAGTAGTTTGACTGCCAATTGTAATGGATTATAGTCCATTAGCAATAGCAAACCAATCACGAAGGTTACTCTTCTGAATATCAAGTTTTTGCAGAGTTGCAAACCTTTTTTCATTTTTTGGTTACTCTTCTGAAAACAATTGAAAAACGGTCATTAAAAGAGTAAAACATCAGAAGCTCAAGTTCGAAGCAAATTAAAGAAATATATAGTCATATATGAACCTTTTTTTTTAACAAAAGAGATTGCAGCTTGGGGATAGAAGAAGGGATTGCAGATATTGAGATTCGAACCTCAAACATCTTAAATGCCACTTATTAAGAGTCCACTGCATAAAACAACTGAGATAAACCTCGAATTCATAGTCATATATGACCTTATGTCGTTATCTCAGCAATCTTTGGAGCATTAAGCTGAAGTCTATATTCGTCTAGATAAGCAAGGTGGAAAGTTTGCCCTCATTTGCTGCAATTGAAGTCTGAAAGGGTTAATGATACAAGTAAAGGCGTCTATACCATTCTGCCTAACAATTAGACTTAGGCAATTTGTCGTGTTTAAGATGTTTTATATTTATATAAATTTTGACGTGTTAATAATTTTGTGTTCTTTAGATTTTGACATGTTCGTGTATTCGTATCATGTCCGTGTTTCTTTTTCATGTCATGTTTTAATTATTTTTCTATATCGTGTCCAATATTACCAGGTCTACTAACAATCATCTTCAGCCACCTTCTGGAGACAAGGGGCTGCATCAAATCACCTACCATTCCATTTCTTTCATTTTCAGTGACTTTTAGTTTCTTCTTCAATGAGACTCCCAATTTTCCATAACTCATTTTATTCCCGTCATATACGTCTTTGTATCCCTCCTAGTATCAATCAAGATCTCAAAACTAAGTAAACTCTGAGCGTGAATAATATTTTTTTAACTCTATGATTCAAATTAACAACCAGTTTTTCCTTTGTATCTTGGATGATTGGCTCATAATGCTTGCTCCTGTTATTTCAGCAAATTTTTAGAATTTTACTTTAACTCGCAATATGCACTTCCAATGATAGATAGGGGTGTGCAAAAAAGTCGGTTTACCAAACAAATCGATCGAAACAAATGCTTTTCGATTCATTTGGTTCAATTTGATCGGTTTCGGTTGTGATCGGTTAGCAAGTTCGGTTTAAACGTGTCTATTTGAGTTTTTTTTCCCCTCAAATCGAACCAACCGAAAAAACCGAATACTCAATTGATTATTATTCAATGCTCTTTAAGGTTTAAGAAGTTGAGGCCTCTAGGAAGGAAGATGATCCTGCTGCCAAGTAGTCTCTAATCTCGTGCAAAATGACATCGGCAGCCTTTGGGAGCTCTCCTAAATGAATTTGCACCTTTCATACAGGCAAAACTTATCTGGTTTAGCCTGGTTTTCGCCATTTCACCGATCAATTCCATAATAATTTAGTTTAGCTAAGCTCTGGGATGGTTGAAAGAACTTTGACATGGTATTTAGAAATTCAACTATCCAACCAATGCTTGTATCATGTTGCGGCAGAGAAAAAAAAAAATCCTCTTATATCATTTTTCATAATTGTGATGCAACAAAAAGGGGAGGAAATGAAATAAGAAATGGGAAAATCAGGATATACAAGAATAAACAAAAAGGTTAAAAAGTGTTGAACAACTATGCTATATCATTCGATTCAACCCCCAAAAAAAGCGTATCCAATTTACACCATCAAATTTAATCTTAAAAAAAAATGAAGCAAAGCTTCTTAATTCATTCAAACCTTTGGCGCTTTCCTGCTGTGATTTGAGTGTTAACACCAGCACCTGAAGCAGAAGCAGAACTTGCAAAATTCAACATAGCTGCTGAACACATTTGAAGAGACCCACGAGTTATTTCAGGATATGATGACGAGTTGAATCGTTTTTGAACAATATTGTTATTTGGATTGGCCGCTGGTTTTTGGTTAACACTTTTAGAATCACAACCTTTGATGGAAACAGGTGGGATTTTGAAAGTTTGATAAGGAGGAGGATTTCTCCATCTAGGAAGGGGCCCAGCAACAAGTAGTGTCTGAACAAGAGGGCCTGCTTCCATAACAGCTTGTAAAAGCTTTCCTTTTTTAGGCAAAGTTTTCCCTTTTGCAAGATTATCAATCACAGTTGTAGCAGGATCAGGATCAAGATCAACCTTGGTCACCCCTGAAGAGACTAATCCAGTTGATACACAACAACCATTGTACTCTTGAACAAAGGGTTGATTCAGAAACCCCATGCTACTTGAATCAGCCATGTTATTAATGTTTGGAAAATCTGGTGAAGTGACTGCATCAAAGAAGGAATCTACTTGGGAAGAGCCATGTGAGTGGTGATTATATGTATCTGATAAACTGTTAGATTCAGTTATACTTGAGTTTGTTTTTGCTGCAATCATAAGGGGAGTTTCAGATTGAGGATGAGGGAGTATGGGTTGCAGTTCAGTTGGACTAGAAGGAATTAATTTGTTAAGTAGCTTTTGCAACTGATCTCTTGCTTCATCTCTTTCTTGATAAGCAAGCTTTAGAAGATTGAGCAAAAGCTTTACCTCCTCCTTGTATTTCCTTATCTGCTCATTTGATTCCATTTTGACAGACTCTAGCTCAATTGTAGTGTAATGAAGCTTCAGTGTCAGTTCATCAAAATTCTGTCAATTCAGAAAAGAAGGGTTAGTTTCAGACTTCATCAAATACAAACAGGAAAAGAAGAAAAAAAATCTATTGCTCACTTAAAGACAAAACATAACAAAAATAAAGATAGAACTGAACTGAACTGAATCATTATTGTTTCAGCAAAATTGCATTTGCCAAACCCTATAGCTTCAGTGGGGACATGTAGACCAAAACTAGACTTTTAAAAAAATCATAGATATTTAACAAGAGACAAGCATCAAGCAAATAAGCCTAGTAGATCAACAACCAGTTCAAAGTTAGGAGAAACAGTGTAATCACTGCTTGGCCCATGTGGATCCCAAAGGCTTTCAGTCAAACCAGGATTCATTTTAGAAATAATGCACCATTAAACACTTCAAAAAAATTCTTGAAAAAACATTGGACCCATTTCCTAAAAGGCATGAGATATCACTAGTTTCCACCAAAACCGACAATTAGTAACTCAAAATTTCTATCAATGCATGTTTTGCTCATATCAGAACAGAACAAATGCACTCTATACCATGTGCTGCAATGTAAAGAATTTTTAGAGTAAAAGTAATGAAGCTAATTCTTCAATAGGACATTTATTCAAACAAAAATCCATTTTCACCCCAACAACAAAAAAAAGTGAAGAAAAAAATGATGTAGCAATATACAACAATAGTGCTGCTTCAAAACTTTGGTTGTGGTAATGTTTTCTTATAAACAAGAAACTAAAAACTCAGAATTTACAACTCAAAGTTATTTTATTTCAAGGCAGAAACGAGTTTGGATGGCAATAAAACAGAGAAGAGAACAGAAAACAGAAAGGCACCGACCTAACATGAAAACCATTAACTTTGAGATAAAAGAACTGGAAAATGAATGACAAAAACCAAGATGATTCCTTTGAATGGAACAAAAAAAAATGAAAGAAATGAACTTGATTTGCGAAAACTAAACAAGACCCTGAAAAGGTGAACAAGAAAGAAGACCATTGAGACAAAACAGAATTGAGAAAAGAAGACCCACCTCTTGATAATTCCACAAAGAACCCAACTCTTCCATTTTCTAAGGTCCAAGAAGGAAAAAAAAAAAACAATGAATGGAAATGGGAAAAAAGAAGGAAAAAACCAAAAATGATGAGAGAGGGAGTTAACAAAAGGTCTTTAGTCAGTCATTTATAGAGCAATTGAAGGCAAATAAAGACAAAAAGTAAGAGATGACTCTTCTTCTCTCTCTCTTTCTTTTTCACTCACACAATGTTACAGAGTAACAAGTCCACATCAAAGGAAATGAAAAAATTAAGAAAAGCTCTAAACTTTCCAATTAGAAAAATTAAATAAATTAATAAATAAAAGACCTTGGAGAGATTCCCATTTTTTTCACATTAAACTCTTCCCACTCTTTCAGGACTCTTTGTCTCTTTTTTCTTAAACCAAAATTCCCTCCCTAGTCCCTACTCCCTTTCTTTCTCTTTAGTTTACAATTATTTTTTAATTTTATTTTTATCTTTGTCTAGATGTCCCTCAAGGGTCAATGACTAAAAACCCAGTAAGATTTTCCTTCTGTATAGCATTTTAATATGGAAATAAACGGCTGTTTCTTTTTTCTTTAATCATTTTCTTTTTCTAGTTTACGCGGTTTTGCCTTCGTTTATGTGAAAGCAAAGCATTATTAGCAATGGTCTCTCCTCTTTTCATTGTCTAATAATGGAAGTAATAGATGATCAAGACCATTAAATTTTTTTTCCTTTTTCTTGTTAGTTTCTTTAAATTATATGGTCAATTTGATTTTAATGCTTTTAAATGCTTAGAAGATATACTCTAATTTGCAAACAAGCTTTTGCTTAAGGGAGGGAAATTTAAAATAGGCCTCAATTGTTTTATTTAAAGGCTTCAAAACTATGATATATAATTACTCTTCTCTGCTGAAAATGGACTATAATTTCTTATATGATCTTAATTATTTTCACAAATTAAAAAATTCATGCTCCTTTGTCATATATGACAACCAGGATTGATTGAAACAATTACATCTCAAATGAGTTTTTGTGGCAATCTTTTCTTTTCTTTTCTTTTTTTGTCTTATTAAACACCAATATAAAGATGAGTTGAATCTGCACTGAGTGTATGTCGTAATGTGAACATAGTTTTAAAAGGCATGTTACTTCGAGTTTTTTTTTTTAAGTGTTTATGTTTTATCTAACATATATATTTGAATAAAAAATATAAAAATATATTTAAAAAATTAAATATATTAATATCGAATGTATAATCATATCTGATAATCACTCCTAAATCCAACTCACTCTCAAATCGAGTAATATAGTTTAAAATTGTTGTTTTTGCTTTAAAATAAAAATGGTTTTTGGATTGTTCTTCTATAATGAAGATGGACAATATGGTTCCCAATTTATTTAGATTATCTACCTAGGGGCTATCTTAGATTGCATGGTGAACTGCCCAACAAAACTGAAAACTCAACTATATAATGGAAAAAATTATGAGAAAAGTTTCTTAAAATAAAATTTTCGTAGATTTTATTATATATGTAATTTGTGTTATGTTTATATGTAAAAAAAATTATATGTACAAAAAATTATATATGTAAAAAATTACATAAATACATGACATATTTGTCATGTTTATATATAATTTATTATGTTTATATGTAAAATATATACATATATATAAATATGATAAGTTTATGTAATTTGTCATGTTTACATATAATGAAACTTATTTTAAGCTCACCCTAAGGAGCTTACCCTATAACTCCCCATTAGACCTGCTCACGAGCCGGGTCTGGACAGGGAATTCTTGTTTTGGCTCGGCCTGATCCGAAACAATGTTTTAAGTATTAAAATAATACTATTTTATTTAATTTTAATTTTAATTATAAAAATATTAATAAAAAATATTTTTTATTTTTTAAATATAATAAACAGTACTCACGAGCCGACAGATCAGACCGAACCAGCCCAAAATCGAGCTTAACAAGAATCTTCAAAAAAATTTCAAGCCTCAGACTAGACCCATGGCACCTCCACTCCCCATATAATGGCTTTGACTTATTCTGCTTTCTTATTCTATTAATCTGCTTAACTTTTCTTACACTTTTTTTTTTTTTTGAATAATATCATGAATAGACATTGAAGTTTATCAATTTTGTCTATTTGATATCTGTACTTTAAAAATGTTCAATATGGTACCTGTATTATCAAACCGTGTATGAATGTGGTACTTTGACTTAACACCGTTAAATATAAATGATGATGTGACATTGACCAATCAAGTGATGACACGTGACAGCACCTGACTTTTTAGAAATTAATATCTAAATTTTTGTAAAAAAAAAATATTTTAAAAAAATAAATAATATTTTAAAAATAAAAAATAATATTAAAATAATAATAAAATTTAAAATTCTATTTTTAAAATTAAATTCTATTTTTTAAATTCAAAATTTTAAAAAATAACAAAATTAAAATATTTAACTAAAATTATTTTTAAAATATATAATATTTTAAAATTGAATATTAAATCATTTATAATATCTAATTTTTTAAAAAAAAAAGTTAAAAAGTTATTTTTGAAAATTACAAAAATTAAATTATGAAATTATTTTTATTCTTTTAAAAAATATTTATTAAAAAATTAAAAAAATTAAATATGAAATTAATTTTTTTATATTTCTTTAAATTTTTAAATTTTTAAATTTTTTTAAATTTTTAAATTTTTAAATTTTTTTATTTTTTAATCTTTTAAATTTTAAATTTTAAAAAAAATTATTAATTTTTTTAAGTTAATACACGTGGCATCACGTGTCATCATTATATATTTAAAATAATAATATTTTTTATTTTTAAAATTAAATTAATTATTTTTTAGTTAGTACACGTTATATCATTATATAGTGCCACATGTCAAGTTTTCATTGGATACAAAAGCTACATCATCAATTTTTAACGGTGTTACTGACAGGTACTACAATAACATACGAAGTGTAAACTTTAAATATCAAAATAGATATTTTAAAAATACAAATACTACATTAATAAATTTAATAAATTTAAGAGTCCATAACATTTTTTTTTTCCTTTTTTCCATCTCAAGCTCTGGGAGCTGTCTAGCCATAGCAGATTTCTTTCCATATTTCCACTTTAATTTTCATAGTCTTCGTCAGCATTCTGAACAAGTGACAAGAAATCCATCAAAGTTTTCAGTTGTTGTCTGTTTTTGGATTCCTTATGTTTGAGAAAATAAGGGTTATTTTTCTTCAACATTTTTTGTCAGGTAAATACTGTCTCCTGTTATTAAAAGGGACAGTGTTAAACTCTATAACAAAAAATTTCACCTATATTTGACGAAGTCTTGATTCAAAAAAAAAAAAAAAAAAAAGAATGGAATAGGCTTTCTCAATTTCTAGCTGAAATCATGGAAAAGTTAATACATTGTGTATAATTTGACCCCTAAGATTACCCTTAATTGCCAACAAGCTCTTGGCTAAGTGGCCAAGAGTCTTGGGGACATGAAGTCTTGGGTTCAAACCCAAGCAACCCCTCCCCCTACCCAATTATCAAAAAAAAAAAGATTACCCTTAATTTGAGAACAAAATAACTTTTCACCATTTTTTGATCATCAGTAACAGTAAGTAATTAAGCATGTTTATTTTGTTATCTTCTCTGTTTTCTTTTCAATTTTACACATGTAAAAGCTCATTGAATTCGCGATAGATCGATAAGTTTTTTTATTTAAAAATGAAAAATCCGAATTATGTTTTAAGTAAAACATTATACATGATTATGAAAGCACGTTAAACTTATGAATTAAAATTACACTCACCATAAGCTAATCAATTAAGTATTTTACTACAGAGTATCTTAAATGTATTATTTAAAATAATAAATAAAATTGTAAATTATTATATTTATAATAGGTTTAAATATAAAATTACTCCTTGTACTATACATCTTTTCTCACTTTGGTACTTTGAAAAATTTTTGACCTATTTTGGGTATCTATAATATAAAATTTTGGCCCAATTAGGTACTTGATTTGGATCCGATTGGGACAAAAAATGATACTATAGGTACCTAAAATAGATCAAAAAATTTTTAGATATCAAATTAAAAAAAGATCAATAATACAATAGATTTTTTTATATATAAACTTTTATAATAATATATTAAGTACTTATTGCCATTTGTTAGACGGCACAAATCCTTATGTCACAACAAAAATTCATGCAAAACAAAATCCTAAATTTTGTACATATTCTCTTAAATCCGAGTAATATAGTTTAAAATTGTTGTTTTTACTTTAAAATAAAAATGGTTTTTGGATTGTTCTTCTATAATAAAGATGGACAATATGGTTCCCAATTTATTTATATTATCTGCCTAGGGGCTGTCCTAGATTGCATGGTGAACTGCCCAACAAAACTGAAAACTCAACCATATAATGGCTTTAACTTATTCTGCTTTCTCATTCTATTAATCTGCTTAACTTTTCCTACACTTTTCTTTTTTTGTCCATCTCAAGCTCTGGGAGCTGTCTAGCCATGGCAGATTTCTTTCCCTATTTCCACATTAATTTTCATAGTCTTTGTCAGCATTCTGAATAAGTGACAAGAAATCCATCAAAGTTTTCAGTTGTTGTCTGTGTTTGGATTTCCTTATGTTTGAGAAAATAAGGGTTATTTTTCTTTAACATTTTTTGTTAGGAAAATACTGTCTCCTATTATTAAAAGGGACAGTGTTAAACTCTATACCAAAAAAGTTCACCTATATTTGAAGAAGTCTTGATTTAAAAAAAAAAATGGAATAAGCTTCTCAATTTCTAGCTAAAATCATGGAAAAGTTAATACATTGTGTATAATTGACCGCTATGATTATCCTTAATTTGAGAACAAAATAACTTTTTACCTTTTTTTTTATCATCAGTAACAGTAAGTAATTAAGCATGTTTATTTTGTTATCTTCTCTATTTTCTTTTCAATTTTACACATGCTTTTTTATTTAAAAATGAAAAATTCGAATTAAGTTTTTAGTAAAAATACTATACATGTTTTTGAATGCACGTTAAACTTATGAATTAAAATTACACTCACCATAAGCTAATCAATTAAGTATTTTACTAACAAGTATCTTAAATGTATGCTTTAAAATTACTATTATATAATAATTTTTTTTATTTAATATATTAAAAATAATAAATAAAATTGTAAATTATTATATTTATAATAATATATTAAGTACTTATTGCCATTTGCCAGACGGCACAAATCCTTATGTCACAACAAAAATTCATGCAAAACAAAATCCTAAATTTTGTATACATTCTCTTATATTTAAAGAACAAATCCAACCCGATAAAACCTCGTTCTGACAGAGCCAATGAACATGGACGAGGAATTTTGTTAGAAAAAACAAAACCACAAGTTCTTTCTTTATCCCCGACAAGCTGTTTAGGCACTCTTTTTCATGTTATGTAATATTTTTAAAATGAATTTTGTTAACGAGTTTTCTTAAAGCATATTTTAAGATTAATTAATATATTATTTATAGGAATAAAATTATATTAAATATAAAAATTGATAATTTTATTCATCATTTTCAATGTATTGATTGAAAATATTATTATATGTAATAATCTTGAAGAATACTTTTAATACACTCGTTAACAAAATCCTTCTAAAATAACTATGTGGGACAAAAACCACCATACACGCACATCATTAGCCATTAGATCCCCATTCTTTATTAATCATGTCATTATTCCTTAATCCAACTGTTAATCTCAAAGTAGTACACTTGAAACTGTGTGCAACTGGGTAATGCTAAGAATAATAGAGAGCTTTTCATAAATTAATTATTATCTATTATATTTTGAATTTTGATTCCTTATTATTTATATATTGTGGTTTTCACTTTTGTTTTTTTGTTTTTCTTTTTTGGCTTAAGAAGCAGACAAAAGCTGCTGAATTAAATTATACTTGGTTTAAGACAAAGATGCAAAATAAAAAATAAATAAAGAAAATCAGGTTCCCTTAATACAATGAACCTAGTGACTTGTTAGAGTTTATGAGAGATTGTGTTTAATTCATTCTTTAATCTTTTGATTTAACGGTTGGGCACTTTGCATGAGTTATGAGTTGACCCTAATTCTCTAACTTTGGGTTAGTAAAACTAAAAATTTAATTAAGTTGAGCAAGTAAGAAAAACTCAAACTCTCACACACTTCAACTCTCTGATCAAATTTCTTCTGGTTGAATTCATTATTAATTAATAGCCAATAATGGATATATATTCTACTCAAAAAGAGATTACCTAAGATTTCTATTAAATTTGAGATTAAGTAGTAGTGTGTATCAAAGTAGGAAAAATGAAATGTGAAAGAAAACATATCTTTCATTTTGTACAAAAAAAATATATATATTTTATGCAAAAAATTCGTGTGATTTATTGAAAGAGTGATAGAGTCTTAATTTTAGTGACAAATTTAATTTTTGACAATCTCAATTACAAAACCAAAAAAAAAAACAATTGATCTTGATTCAAATGATCTAATACTAAGGCTAGTGTGCTTAAAATTGCATATTGTTTGCATTATTCAATTCAATCATAACTCTTTCAATCTTCTTTACCTCTGAGTGACCAGTGGCTAAGGGATAATAGATAATTACAAAACTTAACAAAGAAAAATATTTTAAGTTTCAACACTAAAAAAAAACCAATGTATCCTCTGTATATATAAATATATATATATATATATATATATATATATATATATATTTCAATATCTTAATCATATGCTTCTTATATACAAATGGCAGTAGCTTAATTAGCATCTAATAAGCTAAACTTAGTTAGGAAAACAAAAAGGCGTAAGATATGGAAAAATGCAATGAATTATTAAGCAATAAGAACTTAGGCTATAAGGGTAAAGGTAAATGTAATAGTGGCCTACTAAATTAATAAGGTTAATTACCTCTCTAATTAATTAATTATCAATTAGAATAGATTGAGATTAAGAAACGGTCCAGTAAAGTGGAGACCAACTCCCTGTTTTACTATTATATCTTTTTTAGTTTGCTAACAGGTAACGACTTTACCTGTCTAACTGTTCAGAAATCGTGGAAATTCAACCATTATCATTTATCACCGAACAAAGTTTACTTTATTCGTACTATGCCATGATATTTTTAGGTAGAGCTTTTTTCTTTTTTTTTTTTAAACAAAGTTTAATTTATATGATCGAAAGTATTATGAAAATAACATTTTAGATGTATCCTATTGATATGATAAGAAAGAGTGTATCTTAAAAACATGGAGAGAAAAAATTAAATTCAAGTAAAATTGAAATGCACCCTGTTCATAGTTTAAAAATATATATATATATTCAGTAAATTATTTATACTATTTAAAGTTTCAAGCCATTATATTTTCGATTCTTTTCTCTTTTCCAAACATAATTATTTATTTTATTCTATAAGCACTTCTTGGCTTTTGCTTGCTAAGCCAAATGAAATCACATTAGAATAAGAAATAAAGAGTCTATTATCTATTTCCATATAAAAAATGTGGGGGGGTTTTGGAAGTAGTAAGAGCAAATGGAGTTGTCATTTTGTGCACTTCGCACATGGGCGGTTAGGTAGCGGTCATTCGCGAGCCATTGGGCGTCATGATTACTCATGATACTTTGTGAACAAGAGACGGAGTCGCCGTGCGGAGCCGCGAGCACGTTCCATGCATGAGTGCCGCTGTTTGCACGACACTTGGCGTAAGAACCGTGCGGCGTGGCACATGCCAAAAATGGTAGGTCGCTCGTGCCTCAGGTTGCTAGCTACAAACTTGACTTGGAGACACAAGCAAAGCAAAACAAAGCAAAGCAAAATCGCTCGTGCCTCGTTCGTAGTCCTCTTTTTTAAGGAATGCAGTCTACAAACGGCATTGCCTTGGTTCATCGGAAACAAAATGGGTTTTGTAATTGGGAGCCATTAAGGGGGTCAAATATACATCTGGATCATTGGATTTTAAGCATTGTTCAGCTTGTGCTTGAGATTATAAGCATAAAAACAACTTCCCTCACTCGTCTTTCCTTCGCCCCATTAGCTACGCACCGTACAAGAAGGGTTAGCAAAATTGTCTATTGCATGTTGCTATCTAGCTATCACCCATTTTCCAAAGAGAAAACGTTTCATATTTGACATAGAAATTTAAGTAGCAATTGTCATGATCAGAACATGAAAAAAACTATAAGGCATATGCAAATGAAATGACTAGTTGTAGCAACGGCTGCTATCAAATGCATATTCCATCCTGGTCAAGAACATGTCGATAAAGGGATACCGTGTTGACGAGGATAGAGGAAAGGCAACTTTAAGGAGGAATTGAAGGAAAATAGTTTTCAGAAGAGCATTAATATATATCGAAAGCACAATTAAATAAATTTGACTTAATTAAAACTTTGATTAAGAAACAATTAAAAAAATCAATTTATATCTGTTTGATAAGGAGAAAAAAAAATTATAATCTAATAATTTAGTTATAAAATAACACATATTGTTATGCAATTCAATTATTAAATTAATTTTACTGTCAGTCTTGTTGATGATTAGAAATCCAAATTAGAGAATAAATTAAGCTGATAATATAAGCTACAATTTTGTCATCATCATATTGATGAAATTTTCTTCTTTCATCTTACTCCATATTTCATCTCCTGGGGTAACTTAATTGACACCAGAAAGCAGAAACTTGAAAGCCCCCATTTTTTTCTTTATTTGTTCAATATCCAATACCAACCTCGTGCACTGTCATGCTTTGAAACTGTTAGGTACCAGAGTGACGGAATAGTGTCTCACAACTAAAATAAGAGATAAGAAAATAGGAACTGAACCCACAAAATTTAACGTGGAAAACCCTCAATGAATAAAGGGAAAAACCACGGGGCAAGACTAGAAGAATTTCACTATGAGAAAATATTACAACACCTCTCTCTAAATACTAGGAGAGAACAACCTCACAAAGAATATAAGAAAGTATACAAGAGAGGAAGAGATAATTCTTGGGATGGTTTTAATACTTCTCCTTAAGGCTCTTTATATAGCCTTCAAGGAGGAACTCTAACAATTCTCCTACCGATGTGGGATTCTAACAATTCTCCCACTTGAAGATTTGATTAAACCAATCATATCTTCACACCACTCTTTCTGTCTTGCCATTCCATGTTGCTTACGTTTCTGATAGACCATAGGAGGATCGACACCAAATAAACTTGTCAGTGTTGATTGGCTTTGTCATAACATCTGCTAGGTTGTCTTTGGTGTGAATCTTTTGCATATCCACACTTCCTTCTTCTACTACTTCTCGAACAAAGTGATACTGTATACCTATATGTTTTGTCCTGGAATGAAAGGCTGGATTCCTTGCAATGTGCAAGGCACTCTGACTGTCACAATACACAATAATCTTCTGCTGCTTGTGCCCGAGTTCTTCCATTAACCTTTGTATCCATATTGCTTCCTTGCATGCTTGGGTAGCTGCCATGTACTCAGCTTCTGTAGTAGACAAAGCTACAACAGTCTGTAACTTAGATAACCAGCTTACCGCTCCTCCTGCAAGTGTGAACACATAGCCAGTAGTGGATTTCCTTTTATTAAGATCACCTGCAAAATCTGAATCAACATAACCCCTGACAATAAGTTCTGATCCTCCAAAACATAATGCAACATCTGAGGTTCCTTTAATGTATCTAAGGATCCTCTTAACAACATTCCAATGCTCTCTACCAGGATCTGCCATAAATCGACTGACCGCTCCCACTGCTTGTGCAATGTCTGGTCTTGTACATATCATAGCATACATAAGGCTTCCCACCGCTGATGCATACGGTACTCGAGACATTTCCATCCTCTCTGCTTCATTGCTAGGACTCATACCTGAGGATAATTTACAATTGACAGGAAGTGGGGTAGATATTGGCTTACAGTCTTGCATGTTGAAGCGTCGCAAGACCTTCCTCAGATAATTCTTTTGAGAAAGCCAAATTTTCCTGTCTTTTCTGTCTCGGTGAATTTGCATCCCTAAAATCTTGTTTGCGGGTCCCAAGTCCTTCAGATCGAACTCCCTAGCCAACTGTGCCTTTAAATCTTGGATTCGATCTTTGTTGGGGCCTACCACCAACATGTCATCCACATACAACAGCAAAATAATGAAATCATTATCATCAAACCTCTTGTAGTACGTACAATGGTCTGAACTCAGTCTGTTGTATTCAAGGCTAATTATGAAAGAATCAAATCTCTTGTACCAACATCTGGGCGCCTGCTTTAGACCGTACAGAGATTTGGTCAACCTGCAAACCAAGTTCTCTTTGCCTGTTTCAACAAAACCTTCTGGTTGGAGCATATAAATTTCTTCTTCAAGCTCTCCATGTAGAAAAGCCGTCTTTACATCTAGTTGTTCAAGATGTAAATCAAATGCAGCACACATAGCCAACACTACTCTGATAGTAGTAAGTCTGACAACTGGAGAAAATATCTCGTTGAAGTCAATACCTTCTTTCTGAGCATATCCTTTTACAACCAATCTAGCACGATATCGTTCTACTTGATCATTGCTATCCCGCTTGATCTTGTAGACCCATTTGTTACCAATGGCTTTTCTGCCACGTGGTAATTCCACCAGTTCCCATGTCTCGTTCTTGTGAAGAGCTTCAATTTCTTCCTGCATTGCTGTCATCCACAGAGAAGCATCTGGGCTACTAGTAGCTTCATGAAAAGTTGATGGCTCTCCATCCTCTGTTAAAAGACAGTATGCAACATTGCTCTCCGTAACATACTCCGTGTGCCAATTTGGAGGCCTTCTCTCACGAGTTGACCGTCGAACTTCTACAGCCTCGGACTCAACTGGTTCTGGTACCTCATGCTCTGGTTCTGCTTCAGAAGAATCATCTTCTTGAGAATTTCTATCCATCTGCACTGTAGCAGTCTCTTTTGAAGTGTTGTCATTTGTTTGCTCACTTTGCAGTTCATTTTCTGCAAAAACTACATCTCTGCTGACAACAACCTTGCGGGCAGTGGGATCCCACAGGCGATACCCCTTAACACCGTCAGCATAACCCAAGAATATACATTTTCTGGATTTTGGGTCCAGCTTTGTTCTTTCTTGGGAGTTGTACATCACGTACACAGGACATCCAAACACATGTAGAGAAGAATAATCAGCTGGCTTTCCTTTCCACATCTCCATAGGCGTCTTCAAACCAATCGCCGTTGATGGTGATCGATTTATCACATAACAGGTGGTTTTGACTGCTTCTGCCCAGAAAGATTTGGCCAATCCCGCTGTTCTCAGCATGGCTCTTGTTCTATCTAGGAGAGTTCTGTTCATCCGCTCTGCTACACCATTCTGTTGAGGCGTATGTGCAACCGTGAATTGTCTCATAATACCCTCTTTCTTACAGAATGCTAGAAAGTTACCGTCTACATATTCTCCTCCATTGTCTGTCCTCAAGCACTTGATTCTTTTCCCAGTTTCAAGCTCTACTTGTGCTTTGAACTCCTTGAATACTGGAAACACATCTGACTTCTTCTTGATTGGGTACACCCATAATCTCCTGGAATAGTCATCAATGAATGATACAAAATACTTTGCTCCACCCAGGGATATTTCTGGTGACTCCCACACATCAGAATGGATTAAGTCCAGTATGTGTTTGCTTCTTGTAGTTACTTTAGCAAACTTCAATCTATGCTGCTTGCTTATCACACAGTGCTCACAGAAAGGTAAATTGACCATCTTGAGCCCGGGCAGGAGATTGCGTTCTGCAAGGACTTTCAAGCCTCGCTCTGACATATGGCCTAATCTGCGATGCCACATCATCGTCGTTTCTTCTTGGCTGGCTGCTGCAACTGATGCATCTGCCTCTTGCAACGTCTCTCCCAAAAGCATGTATAGATTGCTTGTGATCTTCTCTGCTTTCATCACCACAAGGTTTCCTTTCACTACTTTCAATATTCCACATTCAGTGTGGATCTTGCACCCGAGGTCATCCAATTGTCCAATTGACAATAAGTTCTTCTTTAAGCCCTTCACATGTCGTACCCCTTGAATTTTGCGAACAGTACCATCATGCATTTTTAATCTGACGGTACCGACTCCAGCAATATCTAAGGCGTGATCATTTCCCATGAACACAGATCCTTCCGAAATAGGTTCATAAGTGCAAAACCAATCTCGGTGTGGAGTCATGTGCCATGTCGCACCTGAATCCATTATCCAGACATCATTGAGTTTCTTTCCGCCTTTAGAACTAGTCGCTGCTTCACTATACAAGATTTCTCCATCATCTGAGGTACTTGCAACACAACCTTGGGAGGTTGATGTTTCAGAATTCTTTTCTCCACCCTTCTTATTATGCCAACACTCCTTCTTCGAGTGCCCTCTCATGCCACAATTGTAGCATTTAAAATTCTTCCTTCTTCGAGATTTTGATCTACCATGATTCTGACTCCCACTGGAGCCACGTTCTGTTGATCTGCCTCTCATCACCGTTAAAGCCTCTGCTTGCTTTGAATTTTTTGACCTTTCCTCCTTATTCTTGCGCCTGGATTCTTCTTCAAGAATAGCACCGGCAACATCATCAAAGTGAAGAGAGTCACTAACATTGTTATTTGTGATGTTGATGATGAGTTGATCATACGAATCTGGTAAACTCTGAAGTAGAAGTTCCGCACGTTCATTTTCCACTATTTTGAAATCTGATGCTGTGAGTTGAGCAAATAGCGTATTCAGAGTGTTGATGTGATCCGTTACCGACGTGGATTCACTCATTCGAAGAGTGTAGAGTTTCCTCTTCAAGAATATTCTGGTGTGAAGTGACTTCACCTCGTACAATTTGTTTAGAACATCCCAAATCTCCTTTGCAGTCTTCTTCTCTGCAACACTTGACAAAACTGAATCCGCCATTGCTAGGTGCAGATTGGCAACAGCATTGTCATCCTTCTCTTTCCACTTTTCATCAGTCATTTCTGTGGGTCTACTTTCAATTGCTTCTAGACAATTATCCTTCCTCAAAATTGCTCTTATCTTCAATTTCCACAAGGAGAAATTTCTCCCACTAAACTTCTCTATCTCGAATTTTGCTGCCATGGTTGTACACGAACTGAAGCGAGTTACACTATTTCACCGTGAATAGTACTGTATACGTGAACAGTATTGTACGTATGTCGTACACTAGAACAAATCCATTATACGTTAACAATTACTGCAAAAGTATACAACCACACGTATGAATAGTAACCGTATCTGTGAATAGTGACCGTATCTGTGAACAGTGACCGTATACTGGAACAGTGACCGTAGCCCGTGAATAGTGCACCAGGTAGGTTCCCAGGAAAGAGAGGTGGGTCACTGATAGACACACTTAAATACCAAGTCTTTCCTAGCCAGAACTTCCCTAGACACTTTCACACTACCACACTTTATTTCCAGCAACAAGAATAATTCTTTTCTGATGTGGAAGATCAGACAATACTGCAACCACAGAGCATACTAAGAACCAACACTTTCACTGCAGCGGAATAAGGACCACGAACCAATGGCTCTGATACCACTGTTAGGTACCAGAGTGACGGAATAGTGTCTCACAACTAAAATAAGAGATGAGAAAATAGGAACTGAACCCACAAAATTTAACGTGGAAAACCCTCAATGAATAAAGGGAAAAACCACGGGGCAAGACTAGAAGAATTTCACTATGAGAAAATATTACAACACCTCTCTCTAAATACTAGGAGAGAACAACCTCACAAAGAATATAAGAAAGTATACAAGAGAGGAAGAGATAATTCTTGGGATGGTTTTAATACTTCTCCTTAAGGCTCTTTATATAGCCTTCAAGGAGGAACTCTAACAATTCTCCTACCGATGTGGGATTCTAACAGAAACTAGCTAGGACCTATAAAAGCAAGCCCTCTCAAAGCTTCCAAGGGGATCGATCCAGGACCATTTATTTAATTTGTCGAATCTACCATTAACGAACTCTGCTAATTTGACACTGGTATTTATGTCTGCTTTTAAGGCCTAGTAGACTTATGAAACCTTGTACTGATTCCACCATTGATCAATAGTTCCCTGTTTAACCAATCCATCTGGTCTGACAGAACTTTCCAATTTCAGTACATATTTGACTAAACAAAATATAGGGTCGGATATATGGTTTGACTGGAGATCTCCAATGAGAACATTCCCTTTTGTATCTTTCACTTTAATTTATTATTATAGAACAAAAACCAGTCTAAAGTTTGAAAAAAAGTTCATTATCATCTTTTTGTTGTAGAAAAATCAATTAAAACAGAAAGCTAGACTCATCGTCTGCATTAAATTTGAAAAGCCAATTCGATCCATAAAGTAGTTGCATGGCGGCAAACAGATAAAGAATCAAGGTGGATGGATGTTGTCTCCCCATTAATTTTTCTTAAAAGGAGATTGTAAATTAGAGATAAATAAAGGCTTGTAATTATTGAGATTCAAATTTCAGATTTGTTATAATTACATTAACCAATTAGATTAAGTTTAGTTTTAAATTTTATGTTTTTTTTCTTGAATATAACATGAAAAATACTTACAAAGTTTTTTTTTTTTTTTTTTTTTTTATAAAGGAAGTCTGAGTTTGGAAATAAAGGAAGGTGTTGTAGATACTAAAATTTGAACTCCAAATTTGTTAAATATTATCTTTTAAGGATGATTGTATGAATAGCTGAGTTAACTCTAAGTTAAAAAAACACCCACAAAGTTGCTTGATAAGGAGAACAATTTTTTCTATCAAATTTGTAAAAAGCATTTCAAAATAAAATGTTGAACGAATCATGCTAATATGAATTGGGGAATGTGCCTTTATAAATAAATAAAAAAAATTAATCCTAAAAAAATTTGGAGATAGTTTGACCGTATTAAATAATAACAATAATAGTTGAAGTTTAGCAAATATTAATGAGTTGCATGATGAATAAATTTGATGGGGGAGATCTATATAAAGAAGTGAAAGAGAAAGATGAAGTTAAAATATTAGATAAAGAAAAACAAAAGGATAATTTTGGAATCTCATTACGAAAAGGCTCTGCAAGGGAAAATAGATGATGGATGAGTCGAGAAAAGTCTGAGAAGTTGAGTTGATGCAGTGGGATTTTTGTTGGTTGGTAAAAGTCATTAAACAGGCGATATGCTTTTTTTTTTTCAACCAAAGTGGCATTAATGATGATGATTTTAGTCTTAGACGCGTTCTTGGCTTTCACTACATGTGCCACCAGGACTCCTCAAAGGACAGCTTGTTAACACATTGGAAAAACCAAAAAGGAAATCGACATGTTCTACAACTTAAATCAATTCATTAAGGTTCATATGGATAATTTAGGAAAGCTTTCAAATCGTGCTAAATGTGTGTGTTTGTATATTATTTGTTCAAAGACACAGATACAATGTATAATTAAGTTAAAGGAGAATCTACTTATATTAGTATAAAATTAATTTTAATTTTATATATTTTTATAATTTTTTATGCGATTATATTTGTTTAATTTGAATTGTATTTTTTGTTCTATTTATGTAGGTTATGCATGTTAAATTTTTAAGTAAATTAAAAATATCTAATTATATATTTGATGTAAAAAAAATTTAACTGTTAAAAATATATAAAAAAAAGTTAGATATAAATATCAGATTTATTCGAAACTTTATACAGTTATGTTACTAATTCCAACATACAATTTGTTAACATGTCAATCGTGTACGAAGTTATAAAAGTGTGTTGGTATAACTCTCCTCGTTAAGTTAATATTGTATTTTTAAGAAAGCATATAATTATTAATTAGTTACAAGAACTCTAATTTAGGAATGATTTAAGGGACCCAAAATAGGATGGATTCTTAGAATTATGAGATATCTTTTTCCTTTTTCTTTGGTTTAAAATAAATATGAGAAGGGATAAGTTAAGCATTGGGCCTTGTTACCATGGAAATAAGAAAGAATTGGGCCTTGTTTTAAACTTTACTTTTATCATACTATTTTGGGCTTACTGCAGGCCAGCTAATGGGACTTACAGAACATAGGGTCTTGCTTGACAAGTAAATTTTTTTTTTTTTTTTCTTGACAAAGTAAAATTAGAAGGGACATCTTTGGAGACAATTGAACTGGGCTGGAATATAGAGGCCACATTTCCCTTTTTGTAAACATAAAAAAATTGGATAATGAAATACCAACAGATTGGAGTTTACATAAGTTCTCTCAAAAGTTTCTAATTTGAGCTAGGAAAGTTAAAAGGATTTTTTTTTTAGTTTTTGAGTTGGGGAGGGGATTCCAATCCTGTTCTTTTGAATATGATTATATACTAATTTTTGAGTCAAATGCTCGGATGTAAAATTGAAAGAGCTTAAATTCAATAGAAAATGGTACCTTTCTGTATGCAAAAAAGACCCAAAAAAAAGTAAATGAAAACTGAAAACAGAATTGACAAAACAAAACAAAACTCATGAGATAGGGCTACTGAACTGAATGTTGGAACTGTGTCATAGTCGGGTAAGAAACTGATCAATTCCAAGACATTGGCTCAATGGGCACATGTTTTAGCTGAAGTCTTGGTCAGTAACAACTGACTTTCTCAAAAACTTCCCTCCACCATTTTATCTCCATTGATGTTAACCTCTTTTAGTTTTAACACAATTTAGTTACAAAAGCTCCAAAATAATTGTTCTTTGTCAACATTTTATTGGAGCAGCATCTCTCCTTTACCCAATTTGGCTAAAGAACAAAAAAAAATGAAAAGAAAAGAAAAGAAAGGGAGAAGATTTGGATTGAGTAGAGTTGTGGCCTTGTGGGTGCATGTGGGACGGCAATTTAAGGCAAGAAAAGGGAGGGGAGGAGAAGAGATGTCAGACATGTTGATGGTATTTTCTATTTTGGGTTGGTGGATGTGAGCTCGAGAAGAGGATTGCTTTGGGGATTCAGAAGGCTTAGAAGATAGAGCAAACGGTCAAAGTTAGGATTTTAGAATGCGTTCCGATGCTTAAATCAACATATATTTAAGATAGAATAAAGAGAAAAAAGGAATAACGGCTCGAGAAAATAAATTATTAAGTATCAAAATATGACCTAGGATTCATGCTCTTACCTTATTTCTTTTATACTTGAAATTTCATATAGCTGACAATAAAACTATTAAGACTAGTCTTTTTTTAGTTTGTGGATCTCGAGACAGCTACTATTAGACATTGGTTTAAAAATATAACACTTGATTAAATAATATTCTTGGACAAGATAAAACCAGCCAATAATCTATGGATTATTGAAATTAAATTATTAAACACATTATCATATGATTTGGAATGTGAAAAAATATGGGTTTGATAATCACAGCTGCTTATTTATTCGAATTGAAATCCTCAAGTCCACCTTCCCACAATACCTACTTAATTTTCAATTAGTTTTAACAACTCATTTGAGCCTTTTTTTTTTCGATCTAATCCGATTTAACAAAGAAACTTGAGTGATCATGTTATTGTCATTTTGTCACACAAAAGCTGCTAATCCTTTTAAAAACTTGCTAATGCAAAACTCCTTTTAGATTTAAGCAAGTTTTTACCACTTTTTATTACTATTATTATTATTATTATTATTATTATATTTTCGATTCTAATTGTTGTTTTGGTTGACTTACTCTTGATGTAGAATGATCAAAGTGCTCACATGGGGAGATCAGATGAAAATTCTTTGATTATAGTTGCAACTTGCAAGATCATGGAGTTGTCATATGACAATGCTTGGCCAAGAGTGATAAGAGCATGAGATAATATATAGTTTAATTAATGTGATTAATAGTAGCCATAAATTAGTTTGATGTGGAGAAAATGAGATTCCAATTTCCAATCTTTTGCTACTTTCACTAGGCTAGGGTGATAGCTTTAACTCTATAAATAAATATAATATAATATGATCACGTTCTTACTTCAATTGTATAGTTTTTAATCAGAATGAGGGAAAGGAGTGGGAGGTTAAACAAAAAACTTATCTTTAATTTGATTCTTAATTGAATTTTTTTTTTATTTTATTTAAAATGTTTAGGTCAAAGTGGTTATCTCATTTTCGAGTTAGGATATACTTTAGATTTCAAGGGAATTAACATTCGCTTAAAGAATTTATTTTTGATACACTGACGATAATTTTTTTTTTTAATTTTATAAACGAATTAAAAAGATTGTTGTATGTTTTATTTTTTTAATATACTTTAAAAGATATATGTTACGCTAATAATTTTATTTATTAATTTCAATGTGATAATTTCTCTTTACTCAAAATGGATAACTTGTTTGTAATCCTTCAAGAAATATACTCAACATCTTAGGTTTAACCTAACCTTATACATTAAGGTGAAAATAAATCAACAAACATTATGTAATAAATTATGGTAATTACGTTTTTAATCATGACTATTGAACAAATTTAATGGGTCCCTATATCATTAAAAATCATACGACAGGCAGAATTTACCACATCCACTCCATAGTAATTATCGTAACGGTTTTTCGATCGTCAAATAATTCCTTTCTCATGTTAGCATCCACGCTAACCGAACCATCCCAGAGTTGAGGTTTTTTCTTTTTGATCGATCCTTCAGCAATTCCTTTTTTTTAGGTCAAATTATCTTATTAATCATCTTAACTATTTACTTTCGTGATTTTTCTTAAGATTTTATTATCTATTTGATTCATGAAATGGTTCGAGTGTGATTAATCCTCGATAAAATTAGATCACTACAGATATAATTGATGGCATTACCTGTTCATGATCACCACTAAACCAATCGAAAAAAAAAAAAAGAAGCATAAATAATATGGATTTACCACTTTTTAATCTTTGGTTAGTGCATGATAATGAAGTCATCGAAGCTAACCACCACCGTCCACGTCACCACAATATAAACAATCCAATGGTCGGTCAAGCGAAAACAACCACAATCATAGGGAGGGACCCATTGCCACCACTGTTGGCCGGTGATCAAAATTCTCCACGCTCGATTAGCCATCCAAGTTCACATCAACCGTACATGTGGCATAATGGGAGCGATTTGGAGGCCTCGCCTTCAATATTTCCCCGACAATGACAGGTGGCCGCCAGAAAATGGTTCATCATTTTCTTTCTTTCTTTTTTTCAATTTTGCTTTTTTATAGTTAAATTTTTTCTTATATACCGATTTGAAACCGGTTCGTCCGGTTCCTAGTCGTTACATTGGAGTATTGGACCCCTATATATGTACCAGTAAAGAAAGCTTGAGGAAAGCAAGAGATAAAGTAGCAAGAAATTGGCACCTTTTTTGTTTTGTTTGAATTGTTGAGCAAAACTAAAATTTCATTTTCAGAGGAAAAAAAATGCCGATTTCTCGAATTGCAGTAGGATCTGCAGCTGAGGCTGGCCAAGCTGATGCCCTGAAGGCAGCTCTAGCTGAGTTTATTTCCATGCTCATTTTTGTTTTTGCCGGTGAAGGCTCGGGCATGGCTTTTAGTACGTATCCTAATTTTATCACAAACCCACCCCTTAATTAACAACATATATATATAATTGTTGTTGCATTTTTAGTATTTCTAATCCAAATTTCATGTTTTACAATCAAAACATTAATCTTAAAACCAGCATTATAATTAGAATGTTTTCTTGTTTTTCTATGAGCTAAACCGTGTATGTATATCTTTGTCAGACAAGCTCACTGACAATGGCTCAACAACACCTGCCGGCCTCGTAGCTGCATCACTGGCTCATGCCTTCGCGCTGTTTGTGGCGGTTTCAGTCGGAGCTAACATCTCTGGTGGGCACGTAAACCCTGCCGTCACATTTGGTGCCTTTGTTGGTGGCCACATTACCTTGGTCAGAACTATTTTGTACTGGATTGCTCAGTTGCTCGGATCCGTGGTTGCTTGCTTGCTTCTTAAGTTTTCAACTGGTGGATTGGTAAGACTTGACAAAACAAAAACAAAAGAAAAACAATCAAAGCTAAATTGAAGATTGAAAAAGTACTAAACTAAGTTATTTAATTCAATGCTTAACCAAAAATTGTTTTGAATTTTGCTTATATGATGTAGACAACATCTGCATTTGCCTTGTCATCTGGTGTGGGAGCATGGAACGCAGTGGTTTTCGAGATCGTGATGACCTTTGGTTTGGTTTACACAGTTTATGCCACAGCTGTTGACCCAAAGAAGGGTAACATTGGGATCATTGCACCCATTGCAATTGGTTTCATTGTGGGTGCCAACATCTTGGCTGGTGGTGCCTTTGATGGTGCATCCATGAACCCTGCAGTCTCCTTCGGACCAGCTGTGGTTAGCTGGACTTGGGACAACCACTGGGTTTACTGGCTCGGTCCATTCGTCGGCTCTGCCATTGCAGCCATTGTCTATGAGGTCGTCTTCATCGCCCCAGACACACATGAACAGCTTCCCACTACAGAATTTTAAGATTTCTGGTCTTTTTGAGCTCCATGTGATTCATTAACAAGGGTTGAAAGTTGGGTGCGTCACCTTTGGTTTCATTGTTGTTGGTTCTTATTTATTCCCTGTTGTTTGTATCTCTCTTTTGTTAATTGTTGATTCCCGTGAACTTGTTTTTCAATCATTTGTCCACTTCTGCCCATTTGACAGAATTTTAGGTCCAAAAATGCATTTAATTTGATAATTAAAATCACAAAAACAGTATTAGGTTCAACGACTTTTAATTAAAATCACAAAAACAGTAATAGATTTTTTTTTATAAAAAAAAAATGGTATCCACTGGCATTTCAAAATTCAAAGAATCTGGAAGACTAGTTTAATTAGTTTGTCATTCATAGCCACATATTCCACCCCAGAAAAGTTTAAACTTTAACATTCTAATGATTAATTAATAAACATAAAATGCAGGGTATTCTTTCCCCCCCCCCCTTTTCCCCCCTTCTAATCCAATGGCTGAACAAACGGCCAAACCTCTTGGTGAAGACAGTATTTGACTTCAAATTTATATATTTCAAGGATATCAAGAATTTTAAACCAAATTCATGCAAAGGAGACTCTTAATTATTTAATTGAATAGCAAGATATATATATATATATATATATATAACTATTATACATTTTGGTAGAGAAGCAATGCCATGGGATATAACAAGAAGCAACAAACACTTGAAAACCTCAAGTCGTAAACATGTAAATTGCAGAATAGAAGGCTATGATATGATCATGTGATTCATCTTCTAAAAATAGGGGTAAATTTTCATCCCAGGAAGTACATGTTGCTGGTTACATAAGAAATACACTGCAAATTGCTAAAGTCCATCTACATTTTATCATGGAATATCGAAGTTTTTGCAATTTATATTCCATAATTACGGGTTAAAAATAGAATACGAAACCTCCTACCTTCACTTTCTTTTCTTCTTGTGGTGTTTACCCAGTTTTGACCGTCGTTGCTTAAATAAATGGAGGTAAAGTTTCAACCAAAGGAATGGATAGATGAGAAGAACAACCTGATTCAAAACATATAAAGTGATCATTAAAAAACACAATAGAAAAACTTAGAAAAATAAGCATGTACTGCGAAGAAAAGGAAATGAAATTGTCATGATATATCAAGGGAAACCCTGTCATAGCATATGATTTATCTGGAATGAATGTAGATAAGATGAGACTAAACCAATCTTCTTTTACAGGAATTCATGGGGAAAACTGAGAGAAAGTCAAACTAAATAACTCCAAGTCTATGCAGAACTAAAGGCGAGTAAGTTTAGTAACTATGGCTGGGTTCCAAAACAGTGATGACCATAACCAACCCACTTTGGAACATACACTTCAAATATGGTGTAAGCTTACAGTATCAATTCCACTCTCATAATAATAATTTTCGAAAAAGAACTTGTGTTGTGCCCAAAGTGCGCTCTTAAGTTAGAAACGGCAATTGACAAGTCTTGGGCAGGCCAATTCAAGCAAAGAAAGATTTTGAAACCACAAATAAGAACGGCCAATACCTTGGCCAAACACACATGCCCTGTTTCAGGTTACATAAGAGGTGCAAGGCACATTATCCAAGACCCAGAAACATAAGCATTATCTATTTCAAATACGAAGCTGAAGGAAAACCAAGGATTCTCATGTTTGCAGATGTAAAAGACTGTACATACCGTGACAAAATTATAATAGCTAAAGGGAAGACTAGCAAAGAAATCCCCATAGAGGTTCTTCTCCTTTATAAATCGAAGTGCTTGGTACATGAGCCACACTGTGTTGAAGTGATCAAAGGATAAAAGGAATTAGATAAAAAAGCAATTTTAGAGTAAGAAGATAACTATCAATTCTGAACATAGATGAATGCATATTTTTAACTCACTTTCACCAGGAGCAAGACCCATAGGATACAGCACAATGAATGAAGTGTACCTGGAAGGAAGTAAACAAGTTAAAAATTAATAGAAATGTTAGTCTGTAAGCAATTCTAGTTGGGAAGGAAAATATCAGACCTCAGGTAGGTGAGCCAAGACGGACAACTGCCAAAGATATTCAAAGCATAATGCGAATACCTGATTACCTGCAGATACGATGTTAATGTTATATGTAATTTACTTTGAATTCTGAAACAATCATGAAGTAAAACCAGGAACACAATGGGTAAGATGTGAATGTAAGACACAGAATGCAAAACCATGCTGCAACAAACAGTTCAGGACAGATTATACGCAAAACGTATATACTGTCTTGTTATGAAAGAACAAAATAAGCAACGTTAACAACTGCTACTAGCACAGTAAAAAAAAAGCCATCAACAACAACAACAAATATACACACACAAAAGAGAGAAAGAAGTCATGAGCCTAACAAAGCATAGAAAGGGAAAGGTAAAGGTAAAAAATTGAAGGGTAACCGATGGAACCTAAGAAAGGGAATGTAGAGGGAAAAACAGCTAATACCAAATGATCGTTTCAATAGTTTGACTAAATAAAAAAAAAAAATGAATTGAACAAAAGTTGGCATATGTATGTAAATTGAAATTTGCAAGTCCTTTACAGTAAACCGAAGGGAACTTAACCAAAGACAAAAACATTGAACACTCCAAACACGCTGCAAAACTTAATTACACCAAAACACATCTAGGATGAAAACCATCTTAGAGTTCTAGAGATTTCCCCTTTTAGGTTTTGACAGCCTGTTAGAAGCAACCAGGATTTTGCTGACAAGGCACAAGTAGCAATTAATTTGATCAGTCAATCTTGATATTACATTTAGTTGTTTTAGATGGTCTACTACTATTAAATGTCTTCATCTCTGTTATTCAACAGTTAAGAACAACAGGTGGGTGGCAAATGAGTACATTATATCATCCAGTACATTACTCTCATTTAATCATTTCAAAAAAGATGCAAGACAGTGATGACTTTCCCATCTTCTACCATAATTAGGTAACATGCAGCTATAAAAGCTCATCCGAAAATCCCATCGTGATATAGGATGCATATAGATACAAAATTCAAGTAGATAGAATAATACATATACTCACCTCAGTTAGGCTCCAAGCAAAAAATGTTATGAAAACTGCAGGAAACTCCTGGACCTGTTATAATTAGATGAAAAATAAATTGAGAAGCAGGCATTTATTTATCAGTACAATTTACTTTTTTGAGCTATTGGCCATTGTTTCAATGCCTGAACAAAACCACCATAAGAGAATGCCAAGTTACTCTCAGCTTTATATTGCATTGTCCTGTGCGTAGACACTAGGCAGCCAGTGCATCAACAACCAATTGAAAACAATATATAAGAAAATGAGAACCTCATGAATCTGGCGGACGATTGCTAACAAGAAATGTGTTCTTCCACCCCATTGCATTAAAGGAAACAACACTCCACTTGGAACAATCCCTATAATTATTCCATCACGGCATAGTCAGAACTCAGAAATAAAAAACAATACAAAGTTTTGACACCATTCCCACCAAAAATGTATATTGATGAGTGTATCAAACCCTAAAGAAATTACCTATTGCTCCATGTAAAACTTCCAAGAATGCACAAGTTTGTAACAAACCTTCAAAGAAAAAAGACATAGAAATTCAAAATCATACTTTAAAACCATGTTCCCCCACACTAATGAATCTCCAGGTCAGTGAGAAAAAGTATGAACCGAAAAATATGACAAATCCTGCATATTCCCTACAATAATTGAAAATTGAAGTTCATTTTCCTTCATTTTACCAGGAAACAAAAGTGGGTATTAAATTTAAGGGAAAAAAAAAACTGACAGATTAAGTCTCCAGCAGAAGCATAAACTCCATTGACTGAGTTAGTGGCTATGAAACTGGTCAAAATTCTGAACAGAGAAATTGTCCTGACAAGAAACAACAAGAAAATGATGAAATGCTTTAAATAAGTTGAAAGGAATGAATTGAAAGGAGAGAAAAGAGAGAGATGGTTTAATTACCAGCCAAAAGCCTGGAGAGAGTTGTAAGCAAAGAGATAGAGCTTCAGCAGCTGGGACATTGTTAACAACCTACGCGTTCTATCTACAGTTTCAGTTACTTTGTTGGATTTAGTTTACTTGTAATAATATTTTATTTCCCTTTTTGTCCTTTTTATGTCACGGGGTCTTTTATGAAAATTCAGCAAAATCAGAGGCTAAAAGGAGAAAAAAATAAATTCACACAGAGGCATTAAATAATAAATATAGCTTCAAATATAGAAGTCTTTCTACAATCAATTTTTTTTAAAAATTTTTTAATTGAAAGTAAGCAAGAGTTAAATAATAGTCCTATATAATTGTTAACTAAAATATTTTTTATTTAGTGTATTATTTTTATCAATTTCAAAAAATCCATTAATTATGAATTTCTATCTATAAAAATATAGATAGATCTGTCCAAAATTCAAGTTATCTGTTTGGTCCGACGAGTCTAGGCTTGAGATATAATATTTTAGTTCAAATTGTTATTTAATCAATAAAAATATTTTTTATTTAAATTTAATTATAAAAATATATAAATATTAATATAAAAATAAATTTTTAAATTTTAATATATTTTGAATAATGAAACGGATTTTTAAAAATTAACAAATCAAATGAAATTTTAAGCAAGCAAATTTTTTATTATTCGAATTTGTTTTAACCTAATCCATAAAAAAACTTTACTACCGGTACCTATGTAAACATTTTATTGTTAGTGATTGATTGAAACTGAAAATGAAGTTATATATGTTTCACTATTCAAAAGAGTCAAGTTTTTATTTTTTATTTTAATTTTTCAAGAATACTTTTTATATCTAAATCTAAGCAGTGTTTATATATATATATATATATATAAATAAAGGGTCGCAGTTTAAGAATAAAGAAAAATATTGCAGAAGTTGATATTCGAATTTCAGATTTGTTGGATGCCATATTTTAAAAATAACTACATGAATCAACTAAATTAAATTTCGGATTCTTTTTATGTCAAATTTTGATCAGTATGAGAGATTACAGTGCTGGTAATCGACCTAAAACCATTTCTCCTTAGTGGTAAAACGACACACTTAAACTGGGTTCTGAAAAAGATGAGAATAAAATAGAATACAATGGTTGCCGATGCTTTTTGAGAAATAAATTGATATACAAAGTTAAGCAATAGTCTCAAAGCGTGAGTATATCTGATAATTTGTGTATTCGTGTTGTGTTCGTATATTTTGTTGTGTTATAATCGTCTTTAAGCTATTTTATATTTATATAAATTTTGACGTGTTAATAATTTGTATTTTATAAATTTTGACATGTTCGTATATTCGTGTCGTGTCTATATATTTTTTTTCGTATCGTGTTTTAATTATTTTTTTCGTGTCATGTCCATTATTACTAGATCTCTTGTTGAGAAACAAGTCAAATATACATTGTTTTTTGCCAATGTTAATGTATGTAAGTTGGGGGAATACATAAACAAAGTAAAATGTTTTGGCTTGTATCTAGACATGAGAACCTGGTCAAAAACTTCCCAGAATAGAGCATAATACTCTCTTTTCTGAAATAACCTAAATAAATTTTGTATGTATTGTAAAATCAAAAAAGAGAAAGAAAGAGAAAGAGAAAGAGAAGCTAATTGAATGATTTCACATCTTCAACTCAGGATCACAGTTTTTTTTTTTTATATAAAGAATGTTGCAAAATAATTTTAGATGTTGAGATTTAAATTTTAAATTTGTTAAATGTTATTTTTTAAAAAAGATTATATGAACCAATTTGATTAAGCCGTGAGTTCTTGAATCACAGGTTTGACATCTCTTTCTAATGACTGAAGCAGAATAAAAGAAACTTAGAAAGTTCTAGAACCTGCTGTTTCCAACCCATTCTTTCCATGTAGTAAGGATTTAAAATTAAACTTTAGACTCTTTTGAAATGTCAGTCCTCAGCCCTTGGAGTGATTTTAATGAATTTATTCCACTTTGTCTGAAGACTGGGTGGTCATGAATCATCATGATTCAGCTCGGTTTAGTGCGCAGTACCTGTTATATGATTGGCAGCCCTAGTTAAAATTGCACGTCATTGTCTTACTTGTTGAAATGATAGTGGCCCTCCATTTTACTTTCTTTTCTACCAATTGATACCATTTTCTGGCTTTTGGTTTAGCTAAGAAATTTTGGGTGGCAACCCACTAAATTAGTATATGATTTTAGGAAGATTGCAGATAACAATACATTCAGGACCACATCGTACAAAAGCATAAGCTCTTCACATAATCACATTCGTGGAAGTAGCCTATACATTGATGCTTGTCAGCTTGTATAACTTGCTTTTTAGCGACCAGATCTGTCCCAATTGATTCACTATCACTAATGTTTCCTTTTTTTTTTTTTCCTTTTTCCTATACTAGATAAACTAAAATATATGATTGGAGTTGTACCAATGGTTTTAACTACATATCAGGTAATTTACATTTTGGATAACTGAATTTAGTATTAACTTTTACGTAAGTCACAAATTTTTAATTTTATCCAATTATATCACTGAACTTTTATTATTAATAAATTTGGTCATTTATGCTAATTCCGTTAAGTGATTTTAACGGAAAAACTGACCCAACATAACCTAATTTATTCATAATAGAAATTCAATAATGAAATTTGATGAAATTAAAAATTTATGATCTACGTAAAAATTGATACTAAATTCAGTGATCCAAAATATAAATTACCCTACATATCAAGAAGCCAACCTTTATTTTTCTCTTCCAAAGAAGGGTAAACTTCAGTGCTTGTTCATGAAACCTGATATAGTATTTCTGAAAAAGAAAAGGGGTAAAACTCATAAAAGTAATAAGATGGTGTTGGGAGCTATAAATTCTTCCAAGATATGAAAATCATCGTGAAGACAGGAAGAAAAAGGAAGCTTTTCCTTGGAAGATTAATTCTCACATTCATTCAAAGATCAATTCGGAAGGAAATTATAAGCTTATTTTGCATAGTGATGGGGTTTCATTTAATTAGATGAATTCAATAGCTGACAAGAAAATTGTGTAAAGGTTTTGAGATTCAACTTTCGAGCATAAAGATGGTTCAAAATTTAAAATTCAAAGGAGTATTATACATACATCCATGAACATAATACAAGGTCTCCTCAAGGGAGATTTTGATAAAGGTTCTCTCTTCCTCTCTGAGGACTAAAACCACACAAAACACTGGGACATATAGACTACAGCAATGAGATTATTACAGTGATATGCAGGATGAGATAAGAAAACTGTATTAGAAAGCTTAGAGAAAACCCAGATAACAGGTTAGAGTTTCCCTAGGAAATAGTAGTATTACATATGAACAAATAAATGAATTCTAACTAGCCGGTTAAAGATGCTCTCCCATATTGATCAAACCAAGAAAGGAATTGATTGGTTGGGAGGAACATCTTACTCTCTTCTTCATCCATCTTCCACAGTGAGTCCCAGCAGTACTCCCATGAGGGAGGAGAAGCCATTGAAGGACAGAAAAAATTGAAACCTTCTTCACTGTAGTTATCAGACAGAGGTTTTATTGTGTTTTCTTCAGACAGATCAATATCTTTCCATATGTCATCCATGGAATACCCCTTTTCATCTTCCAATTCTGGACTGTTTTTTCCTGCCAAACCTGCCATGTCTGGACCTCCAGTGTCATAAAAACTTACCTTTCCAGTACCTGAGAAGGGCAAGGAATCCACTGTACTAGTAGTAGTTGATGATGATGATGGTGACATAGCCCGTTTCTTTTCTTGAGCCTTTTTTCTCATATGAGTTCTCCAATAATTCTTGATCTCGTTGTCAGTACGCCCTGGTAATTTCCGAGCAATTCTTGACCACCTGCATATATGATTATCATTTATATTTTATATACCTAGTGAATTCAAGTTCATGAAACCAAAACTCTGAAGAGACAAATAAATTCAAACAATCTTCAGGGTTCTTAATGAAAAACAATTCAATCGTTGCATATTATCAAAACCTATTTCCCCATTTGGCATGAAGCTCAAGGACAAGGCGCTCTTCTTGGGGTGTCATTTTTCCCCTTTTGAGACCAGGGTGTAGGTAATTAACCCATCGTAACCTGCAACTCTTTCCTGTTCTGTTCAAACCTACAACAAAATCATGTGATTAAAGGAAGGCTCTTTCCAAAAACCTGCCAATCTTCCAGATAATCCTACCTATCATTTGTCTCCCGCCACACCTTCAAACCTGAAACTTTGGCTATAAAATCCCATCGTCGATCTCCAAATAAGTGAACAAAGTTGACCAGAAGCATGTCCTCCTGTTCTGTCCAAGGACCCTTTCGGATTTCATCTTGCGCCATTTTCATATTTTTTGCCCTTTTTTCTCTCTGTCTCTCTGATTCTTCCTGGAAATGGTATTTTAAGTTCAACTAATTGCTGCTGGTTCATGGAGACTTAGGTGTAAACTTCTCATATTTATACCATAAACTACTTGCTAAAGTCAAGATTCTCTGATTGTCTTTTCTTAGCATATTAATATGATGATGTTGCATAGTTTCCTGCTGTAATGCGCGCATGCTCATTTGTGATAGCATCTGATGTCAGCCATTATAACCCAAATAATCAAAGTGATAGATTGATCTGTTGATGTAATTTTCAAATCTTGTTGCTTCAATGTGAACTGCTATATTGTTATTTATTAGCTTAGCAAATTAAGTGCAAATAAAGTGTCTGTCTCATAAAAAAAATACTAGTAATTCTTTGCACAAATTTGGTAGTGGAGATATGGTCACATAATTACGTTCATTTATGAAAGTTCTAAAGTTTGATGATTATAGGAAATTTAATGGGTTTTCACTTCGTCTTGTTAGCTAAAGTGGCAAAAACAGAATTGCAAAGAAAACACTATAAAAAAAAAAGGGGCAAATAAAGAAAAAATTAACTGAGTAATGAGTACTTATGTCGAAAGTGAGTGTCGGATACGAGTATGTGTACGACACAAGTATACTCAAATTTTTCTAAGTTTTTCCATATATTTGGAAGATCATACCACATATTCATATCCAAATATGTATCGGACACAGGAATCGCATATGGGTATTTTAAGAAAATAAAGAATCCGGATAACATAGGTGAAAACTTGATTGGGTAAGGGGGAATAAGGCAATAGAAATCCCTAAATCCACTTCCCCCATCTATTCAATTTGAAGAAATGCTGTTAGCCTGTTAGTGTCCCTTGACTTTAGTAAAGGCCATAGATGAAGAAGCTAAGTAAAGAGTAGGAAAAAACTTGAAAAGCAGGGAATAGGAAGGCAGTGTTTAGGTGTCACAAAAGTGATCTTTTTTCTTTAAAGAAGATGGGGTAAGATATTATTCTAAGAAACCTATTGTTAATGCTTTCTAGATCAACATTTGTCATGTAAAAAAAAAAATTGCATCCTCCTTCAGGAGGCAGAAAAGGAGTTGGTCTTTGTAATTCACCCTAACAGCCCAAGGTTGGAATCTTGTTGGCTATTTTAGATCTATTCCATTGGTTATATGACGACTGAAGCTGTTGTACAGAATCCACCAAAAATAGCCACAGCATGAAAGTAACTTGAATTTGCCTGAAGTTGTTTATTGAGAAAATGTTTAATTAGCCAATGTCTCATTCAAGTTACATAGAAATTTGTTTTGTTTAGCCAATTATAAAAGATATTGCAAAAGCTTACCACTTACCAGAACATTTTTGTTAATTTTTGTCATAAAGTTTCTTCATGTGATAGATATAGCCAATCAGTTGACTTTTTAGGAGATTATGCTTCACTTACTGCTTTTTTAGCAACTTGTTCTACATCTAGTGGTGCAAGCAAGATAGTCAATACCATACCGGAAGACGTACTGTTTTTGTTCTGATATTGATATGTATCGGTATCGGTGTGTTTCGACGTACTGTTTCGAGTTTACCGGTATTTTTCAAATATTTTTCATATATATATATATAATCTATTTTCAAGTTTCATAATAAAATATATATCATATATATATGCAGATATATCTCAATTACCTACATAAAATATATATTTATATGCAGTGGCGGATCTTGACATTTAATTTTGGGGGAGCCAATTAATTTCATACCGAACCGATCTTCATTCTCTTATAAATATATCCTATTATATTATTAATAGTATGTATATATATTTACAAGTAATATACTAAAAAAATAAAATAAGCTTACAAAATTATAACTTTTATCAATTTATATACAAACATATAAAGAATCATAATATATCAAATAGATAATTTTAGTATAACTTTTATCAATTTATATACAAACGTATAAAGAATCATAATACATCAAATAAATAATTTTATTTAAAATTGTGAGCGATTTTTTTTTTTTTTTTATAAAAAATATAAATAAATCAATTGTTAATTAAACAATCTATTTGTCATCAAAATAAGAAAAATAAAATATACCATAAAAGAATAAAATTAAAACTTTGAGATTAGAAGTTAGATGTTTTTCTATTTTTTTATAAAGTGGTTTCAATCTAACTTTTGTGTTAAAAAAAGTTTACATGATAGCAAATCTAGGATAAAATTAAAAATGAAGATTATTTGAAGAAAAGAAGTTGTAGTCGGTTAGAAAAAAGGAAAAAACATGTTTGGTATTGGCTTGAAATTTTTTTTTTGGTACAAAGGGAGATTGAAGGAGAATTATAAGTGTTGATAATTAAACTCCAACCTTGCAAGAATCCATCTACTAAAGAAAGTAGGTGAATAATTTGGATTAAATTTGGATTAAGTTCCAGTCTCGAGGTTCAATTTACTTGGAAACTTGGAGTAGTCCTATTGAAGAAACTAAAAAGTCAATTTGACTTTTATTAAATTTACATGATTTTAAATTTAAGCCTTGCAACAAATCTTTCGATTTTAAGAATTTGTAAATGATGATTGGTTGGTATAATAAATAGTTAAATAATAATGTGATTTTAACCCTCTTAAATTGCAATACATAAAATTAAGGTATGAGATCACATAAAAAAAATTAAAAAAATTAAAAATTTTAATTTGAAGACATGAATTTAAATTTATTTAACATATACTAAAGAGTTTTTTTTTGAAATTTTGGGGGGGGCGAAGGCCCCCTCAGGCTTATAATATGAGCATTCGCCCCTGTTTATATGTAAATATAAAATTATAAATTATAAATATTTAATATCCAATTTTTTTAAACATCAAATAAATAAAATAAATATAAAAATATATAGTAAATTATTATTAATTAAGTTCAATATATAGATTAATTTAATAAATATTTTTTTTAATGCAATTATGAAAAAAAATAAAAATAATCTTGATAGAAAAAACATTAGAAATTGATTCAAGACAATCAAATAAGTGAAAAAAATAAAATAAAAAAAAATAAAATTTTGTACGTGCCGGTATGACCGATACCGGTACGATACCGACTATCCTGGTTGCAAGCATGCATAAACTTGCATTAGCTGAAACCTGATCCTTACTAAGAACTAGGGAAGCCCTCCTCTTGTTAATTTTTACCTTCCTGAGGCCTACACTCACAAGAGGAAAAGTAAAGGAGGTCTGACAGTTATCAAAATTACTAGTATAAATTTTTGTATGAACATCAAAAGTTGAACAAAGCTGTTGGATGATGCTGATTTTGCACAATCAAGAGTTCAATATTTCTACTGAATTGAAAATGACAACAGTTAACTGATAAATTTCTATATCTGTAATTATACCAAACTTGAATACAGATGGTCAAGTGATTATAACTAATCAACTTTTTGAGGCTTAAAATTGTAGGAACTTTGTACAAGAAATATGTGGCCTGAATCAGCTTTTAAGAGAACACCTTGAGGACCTTAGGATATCCTGTGGAAACAAATCTGACCCTTGAATTTATATATGTTATATAGAAATGAGGGTGGTTTCCATGTGTCAAATTTGTAGTCTGACTCTCAGGGTTTAATGAAGTTGACATGCATGGTTTGCTTTCATTGCTGCTGATAACCTCTTGTAAAGGTTGATATGTGCCTTGAAACGGGTGGCTTTGTATCTCTAGGTTATTCACTAAAAGCTCCATTAATGAATGAAGAATTTTGGGTCTACTTTTGTTTTCATTTTGATTGACAGCTTAACTGTTGGTTACTAAAGGTCGAGGCAATATGTTAAATCACTATATATGAATAATATGATAAGGAGATATATTTAAAGTGGACTATGACATCATCTGCCTCTGCTAATGCTAACAACATTATATTTGTGGTTTTGATGTTACAACTGTTCACAGCATTGCACTATAAGCCTATAATAAAACAATGAAATTTCAAAGGAATTGAATGGCCCTGGTGGCTCCTTACTTTAAGGGCCCTTATAAGTGGAGTGAGGATAGCAAGACTTCCCCTACAAAAAAGAACCATTATATGATGTGGAAACCACCAAATTTGTGGCCACCCCACTTATTCACAGATACGTATCACAATTTTCTTCTGCAGAACTTGATTTCATTGTTGGCTTATATTCAATCACACACGAGCAATTTCCAATCATAAAAATGAACTTGTCAGCAATTCCTGGTTCTTAAATTTGTCTGAATTTGCAGAAAAATGAATGCTTGCCTCCATTTGTTCTTTTCTCCCCACGATTGGCCTTTCTTTGTTTTGTCTTAAGCAGCTAGCTAGCTAGGCATGGCTGTAGCAACGATTAGTCCCTCTCTTAACCAAAAATACTTCACTAGTTATACTTGATGTGCTTTGAAATTAACTCCCATGATCTAGTATACCACATGGAAACTGCTTGCAATCTGATAAAATGGAAAAGATAATATTGATAATGCGAAACGATAAGATTTTTTAATTCTTAGATCATGCTGTGTTATTTTACTTTATGTACTCATTGGCTAGCTTGGTTTAGTATAAAAATTAACTATATATTGTTCTCGAGAATTGCGGTTTGTGCTGAAGGATCAATGGTGGAAGACGGGCATTTTGAGTTTTGTCACATTCTCAAAACAAAAGTCCCATTCTTTGGGATATGGTGGCGGCCACTCTAGTGCTGCCAAGTGCCAATTGATTTGGCTTAACACTATAGAATATAAGAAAGGATTTTGTTAACAAGTATTTTAAGGGTATTTTTTAAGATTATTATATATAATAATATCTTCAATCAATGTATTGTAAATAATAAATAAAATTATCAACTTTTGTAATTAATATAATATTATTATTATAAAAAATATATTAACTAATTTTTAAAAAATATCTTAAAATAGTCGTTAGCAAAATTTTATAACTAATTAGATACTGAATAGCGATTACTAATAATAGGAAGAGCCGATCACGTCATGACAATGACTCTACGTATATAACATAATAACAACACTCAAATTAGAATGTTATATTAAAAACTTTTGTAAGTTTTATATGCGTTCGATTAGAATCTAAGCAGAATATCCTCTCTCTTTTTCTTTTTTTGGGGGAGGATTGTAGGAGACACTGGTGATCAGTCAAAGGCCAAGAATAGAATGATTAACAAAATACTGGGTGCTTTTTGTGGACCACTTTCCACTTTTACTGAGATTCATCAGATTATGAAAGTGGGGTTAGAATTCAGCATAGATATAATATTCTAGTTGACAGTGGAAAAAGATTATTCATAAGTATAGTTTTTCTTATGTTGCTTGCATGGGAATACCTCTAATTTTTTTTTTTTTTTTTTTTTTACAACAGGCCCCAACCAGGGATAGGAGAGGTTGTAGATTTTGAATTTCGAACTCAAAACTCGTTAAACGCCACTTTTAAAAAAGAATTGTATAAACCAATTAAATTAAGTCACGTATTCATCTTTAATATAAATCATGTTCCTTTCTTTTTTGAGTTAATAGCACTAATGGTTCCCAAATTATAGGGTATATTTTATATTGGTCCCTAAACTTCAAAACGTATCAAACTGGTCCTTACTTACAAGTATCATAACAAATTGGTCACTTCCGTTAGCTTTTTCGTTACCTTTACTGTAGCAATCAGCTTAGTAACACGTGTCACCAGTTGATTGCACCACATTTCTCTTATATTTTTCTTTTTCTTTATTATTTTTTCTTTGATATTTTTTAATAAATAAATGTAAATAAATATTTTTTATAAAATTAATGTAACTAAATATTTATATTTTATAAATTATTTAATAATTAAAAAATTAATTTAATTTATTATTTATCTTTTGTATTTATTTATAAAGAATAATAAAGAAAATGAGAAAATAAAAACATTAATAAATACAAAAGATAAATAATAATTTAAATTAATTTCTTAATAATTAAATAATTTATAAAATATAAATATTTATTTACATTAATTTTATAAAAAATATTTTTTCTTTTTCTTTTTCTTTAACTTTAACTTTAACTTTTTCTTCTTTCTTTCTTTTTTTTCTTTTTATAAATAAATTAATTTCGTCAAAATCAAATAATTTATAAATATAAAATATTTATTTACATTCATTTATTAAAAATATTTTTTACTTTTTTATTTTCCTTTTCTTTCTTTATTTTTTCTTTCCTTTTTTTCGTCTTTTCTTATAAAATTAATGTAAATAAAATATTTTATATTTTAAAAATTAATTCATTTTTATTTATATTTATTTACAAACAAGAGAAAAAGGGAAAAGACAAGAAAGGAAAAAATAAAAAAACTTATAAATATAAAATAAATATTTTATATTTATAAATTATTTAATTTTTAGAAAGTTAATTTAATTTAAAATATAATATTATAATATAATATACTTATATATATTGTATTTGCTTATAAAGAAGAGAAAAAAGAAGAAAGGGAAGGAAAAAAATATATATTTTTATAAAACTAATGTAAATAAATAGTTATATATATTTTTCAATTATTTGATTATTACAATATTAATTTAAATTATAATGTAAATTATTATTTAGTTTTTAATATTTATTTATAAAGAAAAGAAAAGCAACAAAAAAAAAGGAAGAAACGAAAAAATTAAAAATATTTTTTATAAAATTAAAGTAAATAAATATTTCATACTTTTTAAAGTAATTATATTTTTTAAAAAATTATTTTAATTTATAATATGAATTATTTTTTCTTTGTATTTATTTATAAAAAGAAATCAAAGAAAAAATAATAAAGAAATAAAGAAAAAGGAAAAAAAATAAGAGACAAGTTGGAGTAATCAGCTGGTGACACGTGTCACTAAGCTGATTGCTATAGTAAAGGTAACGAAAAAGCTAACGGAAGAAACCAATTTGTTATAATACTTGTAATCAAGGTCCAATTTGATACGTTCTGAAATTTAAGAACCAATATAAAATATGTTCTATAATTTGGGGATCATTGGTGCTATTAATTTCTTCTTCTTTTACCGGCAGGTTTATCCTCAATCTGCACTCTGCAGCATCATAATGCATAAACTCATCGGTCTTAAATTTAACAAATGGTTAGTTCAAAGCGTGAGACGTAGTTTTCCTTCTAGCTAGTTCCTTTTTATGATCACACCTGCACCACTATGAATGCAATGTCTAATCGATTAAAAGATAAATAAGAAAGTAGAGTTTTACTTTGAGAGATAAGGGTGTTGCATCAGCTTAAGCTCGGTGGTGCAAAGTTGTGTGTCTTAATTTGTTGATAAAATAGGATTTCTATGAGATGGGAATCGAAATGCAAAGAAAGGGGACCCAACACCATTAATTTGCTATAGTGTCTACCATGAACATGACACATTTTCACAATATATGTAAACTAAATCAAGATCATGGTTATAAATTTTGTCTTTGTTTATGTCAATAGTTTCAAGATTTGGACAGAACTGAGAAGAAAAAAAGAGCATTTTGATAACGTGACGCAAGCTTTGTTACAGTGGAAAGTGGAAACCAATTTGTTGTCCATTAAAGTGCGCTTTTCTTTTTCCTTTAATGTTATCTTCTTCTGCTAAGAAAGATCACTACTCTTTAACAAATCCGAAGACCAAGTAGCCCAGTGCCCTTGGGTCCAATCACACCTTCTTCCCTTACGATATTCTAATTTTTTATTTTTTAAAAATATTTGTATCTTATATTTATGTTTGGACATAAATATAAAATATAATCCTTAAAATTTATATAATTTTTTTAAAAAAAAAATTAAATATATTATATCATATATTTAATCTTATCCTACACTTATCCTAAATTCGAATAACATAAACCCATAGTACTTAGGCCTTTTGGTTTTGCTGTTTCTGTTCTCTAAACTTCTTCTGGCTTGTATCATTGAATTAATGCATTTTGCTTATATTAAAATTTGTGTTAAACCTCCCTTATCAGAGGGCTGTCCTTGACCCTTAGCTTCTTTCAAAACCCAAATCATTGAACCTTTCTTCATTTTCTTCAAATTTAGATGTTTCTCATTGGATCCTACTCTCATAGTATTAAACCACTTGACATATTTCAAAACTTTTAATAAAACAGCATATAAATATAATACAATTTTCTTTGGTTGACAAGATTTTGAGTTTTTTATTTATAATGTTCATTTATATTATAATAAAAATTAATCTAAACTGAGCCTCACCAATATGTCGAATGGTGCACTAAATTATCATCATCGAACGTCATCATCTTGCTATTTTTTTTTTTTAAAGTCATCAAACAAATAGGAAATCAAAGTCTATATCTTAACATCAACAACAATTAATTAATACGACTACGAGAGAAACAAAACTATCAAGCCAAATAATCTCAATTTCTTTCATAAAGTTTAATTTCAAAATCGTGTTGTTAAGGGCGCAAATCACATTTTAAGTACTAGAATCCTTATATTGCTTTAGGCATAAAGTGCAAAAAAAAAAAAAAAAAATGTTTGTCTGAATAAAGTAAAACACAATATTGTATATGTGTGTTTTTATATATATATATATATAAAATAAAGCTTAAGATATATAATTATGATAATAAACTTTAAAAAGTGGTCTAGTTTATTTACAAAACATGCAATTTTTTTTTGTTGACCAATATGCATGATTTCCTTATGATCTTATGTTTGGTGTTGAATACTAAAAAATTGAGAAGTAGAGAGTTTGATATTATCCCCTTTCTTACTAATAAAGCTAGATCTAATGAAAAAAGTTTAAATAAAAGAAATTATAGAGAACTTCAATTAGGTGATCTTTTTTTACGTTTATCGCCTTATAAAAAAATGTGCTTAGACGCCTGATCAAATGCGCCTTGCCTAAAACGGTCTGAGATGTTTTTGTTATCTAAAGCTAAGGCGCAAGACGTAGGCGTCTAGATGCACACCTTGACAACACTAATGAAGTTAAAAATCCTTGCATTTATTTAGGGTGACACTAACAAGATATATATATATATATATATATATATATATATGAATCACGCATACAGTGACGGATATTAACGTTGAGGCCAAATAATATTTTATCTTTTTTTCATTAATTAAATTTTATACTTTTATTAACATAAAAAATATATATTTCTAGATATAAGCAATACTAAAATAAAACGATAAATTTATACAATTTTAGGTTTAAATTAATGAGCTAATTAAGAAAAAAATACACATGACATGAATTCATATTATGTATAACATAGAACATATAAATTATAAAATTAACAATATTATTACATGACATTTAAATTTTAAAGAGTATAAGATGAATTAATAAATTTAAAAATGACTTCCAAATTATTGTCACTTTTAGAGTCTTTCAAAAAATTAAGAAAAATTTATTAATTCTTTTTACACAGTATATCTATATCTCATCTTCAATAATTAAAAAAATAATAATGATTAATAATTAATTTCTTAAATAATGTAACATCTATTAAAATAAAAAAATAAAAATATCTGGGAGAAAGAAATAAAGGCTTTAATTTAAGGTTTTGAGATCATGAATCCTAGAATTAATCTAAATCAATAATTAGTACCCAAAACATCTAAATCAATAAGTAAAATTTTGGACCTTTTACTTTTGTTTGTAAAAGTAATTAGAGAGAACAAAGTTGACTTGAGTAGGAAACATAAATACTTATATAAGAATACGAAAAAATATAAAAACTTTGAATTAAGTGATTATTAGAGGAAATAAAAAATTAGTAAATAGTTTTTTTTTTTTTTTTTTTAATATGCATGTATGTAATATTATACTTTTAACTAGACTTGTTCCCGAGCCGGGTTGGGTTTAAGTCCTATATTAACAAAGGTTATGTCTGCTTAGGCCCGATTCAACAGAAAATAAGGATTGAAAATCAAGTCTAAGTTCGGCCCGACATGTAAAAATATTATCCAAGCCCACCTAAATTTTGTATATAGAATGATCGATCTCTCTAGAGATTGATCATTTTTTTTAAAAGAATCGGATCCTATTAAAAATTTATATTATTAATAATAAACAAACCGAGCCAAGCCAAGCCTAAGCAAAAAAAGCCATGCTCAAGGCCCAGTTTGTTTTTTAAATGAACCTCATTTTTTGTCCAAATCCATTTTTCGGGTCCATTATTTCTGTTTAAGTTCTTAAATATTGGACGGACCTTTGAACTTTGACGGATACTCCGACCCTTAAACAGATTTACTTGTAACTAACATACTAATTTCAAGAAGTGTGATTGATGATTAGTGAAATCCAACAAACAAATAATAAATTAGGGGGAAAATTAAATAAAACTATATTATGATTTTGAGACCAATTTAAAGTTATTAACATAATATTATATATATATATATACATACGGGGTCTCAAAATTTGGGGGGGGGGAATTGAATAAAAGTATAAAATTATATTATGATTTTGAGACCAATTTAAAGTTAATTAACTTAATAATATATATATATATATATATATGGGGTCTCAAAATTTTGAGGCAAGGCCCCTCAGGCTCTTGAAGCCATCAGACTCTTGAAGTCATCCGTCGTTACACGCATATCCCTATTTCTAAGTAAAACTTTACATAGATTGGAGTAAATAACTCACAACCAGCATAACAACCACAAATCCAACAAGAATCAACCACTGATTTTAACGAGATTGATGATTGATAGTTAACAATGATGATTGTTCCCTCTTTGAAAAGGGTAACCAACCCTTCCAGCAAATAAGTAGCATAAACAAGAGGTAATATGACTGATTATATCGTGGAGATATGCTTATTAAGACCAAACTTTGGAAAGAAACATGTTCTGACTCTGCTATTATGGGGGCAAAGCAATCCTAGAATAATATTGGAGATTACTCATATTCTCCTTGATCATAAAGGAGTCATATTCAGCAGTCACATAACACATTGGAGAATTTTCTAATTGCTAGCAAACATAGTGACTTAGTTATGGACTGCAAATCAGTGATCATCCCTTACCAAAAGCCAACTTAATTGCTACTAAAGCTTGGTCTATTTCCTGATATTTCTACCGTCGGTTTCATGTTCATGGGACAAAGAAAATAGACCAAAAAAATAGTTGCAGGATTGCATGAACTAATGCAAGAGCTAGCCACCTATGTTACTCGAATTTCTCATTTTCTAAAGTATTCGTTTGTAATACATATTCGAACGTGAATATAAACATATGATAGCTCTAAATATATGAAAATTTTTTAAAAATCTGAACATATTTACGTCGAATACATACCTATATCAAATACTCATCACAACAAATCTAGCAAACAAAGCTTGGTCCTATTGCAATGGCTCTAAAATGAAATGTTGAGTCTCTTACTTTCACATAGGTATGAATGGTTGGTCATTTCCAGTCATTTTTCTATCGAGGCTTATCCTTAATCTATTAATACATTAGAAATTCGCAACAGTTCTCAAACTGGTCTCAATGTACCAGATGCACGTCTCGTGCCTGTTTCATCAACGTCTGATGTTATTGAACTGATGAACCTAGGACAAAGGAATCGTGCAGTTGGTGCAACAGCCCTAAATGACCGTAGTAGTCGTTCTCACAGGTAACTTCTTATTCTTTAAACTGCTTGATCCTGAAATGTTTCTTCATTCTGAAGCTGAATTCTATTTTTATCACTTTGCAGTTGCTTGACCGTCCATGTTCAAGGAATAGATTTAACATCTGGAGCTATTCTCCGTGGCTGCATGCATCTTGTTGATCTTGCAGGAAGTGAGAGAGTAAACAAGTCCGAGGTAACCGGAGATCGACTAAAAGAGGCACAACATATAAACAGATCTCTATCAGCTTTAGGAGATGTGATTGCTTCCCTTGCCCAAAAGAATCCACATGTTCCTTACAGAAACAGCAAACTCACTCAACTTCTTCAAGATTCACTTGGTAAGTTTAAACTGTCAAAATAATTGTTGTTCAGTTCCATTTAGGAGCTAAATTTACTGCAATCATTTTTTCTTTTGAAAAGTTTTAATTGGCCTGGAAATGTATTTTCAGGAGGGCAGGCCAAGACACTAATGTTTGTTCACATAAGCCCCGAGCCTGATGCCCTAGGTGAAACAATAAGTACTCTCAAATTTGCGGAGCGTGTGGCTACTGTTGAACTTGGTGCGGCCCAAGTAGGGCTGTAATCGAGTCGAGCCGAGCTCGAATAGTGAGCTGCTCGAGCTCGAGCTCGACTCGAAACTCGCTGCTCGAAACTCGGCTCGAGCTCGACCGAATACCATTTTTCAAGCTCGAGCTCGGCTCGAGATATAATCGAACTATTCGAGCTCGGCTCGATAAAGCTCGTTTACTCAATTTATGTACTCGAGCTCGAGCTCGAGCTCGAGCTCGTTTCATATACAATTTTTTTACATTTAAATAATAAGGGTAATATAGTAAATTATTATAAAAATATATATTATAAAATCAAAAGCTCGATTAGGCTCGCGAGCCGCTCGAATCGAGTATTGAGATACTCGAATTCGGCTCGCTCGATAGCTCGAGCTGCTCGAGCTCGAGCTCGGCTCGATAATGACCGAATCGAATTCGAATTTTTTTCGAGCCGAACTCGAATAGCTTGCGAGCACCAGTGTCTCATTTACACCCCTAGGCCCAAGTGAACAAAGACACTGCGGGTGTTAAAGAACTCAAAGAACAGGTTATTGTATTCTTAGTCACCTCTACATATTGATTGAGATGGTTATCTTGACATAGTTGGGAAATGTGATATTGTCCCGTAACTTGTTGGAATCATCTTTTAGATTGCTAGCCTTAAGGCAGCATTGGCAAGGAAAGAGGGAGAAACAGAGCAAAGTCAGCATTCTGTATCTAGCAGCTCTGAAAAATACCGAACAAAGGCTAGTGACTTATCGCCCTTTAATCCTAATCAGCGGGTTGGAGATATGTTGGGGGCCAGACAACCCATGGGTGATGTGGGCAACATTGAGGTACTTATTTCTTTACACATTACGATTGATTTCATTAATCATGTTGAATACCATCAGTTACAAGTCCTAGATTCATCCTTATAATGTAAAGATTATATGAATAGTGAAGTGTTAATGGTTTCGTTGAATTCAGAATTTCATGCAATATGCAGTCTAGTGATTGAGAGTGGGGATAGTGGCCTAATACCAATTGACATGTGCAATTTTTTTCTATTTCCTTTTTCTCTCCATTAAAGTTGGTTGGATGGGGAGAAATTCTCCAGTGATTTTTCTTTTAATATTTCTTGTCAAATTTTATGAATAATTATTAGCAATTCAATGCATTGGGTTTGCTCGACATGCTCTAGAAAGCTTGACTGTTGATATCATCATCATGCATTCTCCACAGACATACATACATATAATATGTATTCTCTCTAGAGAGGTTAAATTTGATTACTTTTCTGCTTTTGCAGGTGTGCACCAACTCTACATTGAGGCAAAAGAGGCAATGCTTTGATCTTGATGAGCTATTAGCAAATTCACCTCCTTGGCCTCCTGCTATCAGTCCTGCCCAAAACTTTAGGGATGACGAAAAAGAACTGGGCTCGGGTGAGTGGGTGGATAAGGTTATGGTGAACAAGCAAGACGCCATTAACAGACTAGGAAACTCCCTAGGATGTTGGGAAACAGAAAATCGGAATTTGTCTGATGTCTTTTACCAGAAATATCTACAAGATTCTTCAAAGATCTACCCAGAACAATCATATAATATGATCATGGGGGGTAACAGGTTCAACATGGCTGGTCCTGATGAAATATATGATCTTGATGCTGCTACCAGTGACTCATCCGAGCCTGATTTGCTTTGGCAATTCAATCAGTCCAAACTTAGCAGCATAACCAATGGGATTGAGTCAAAGACTAAGAAACCTACTTTAAAACCAGCAAGGAACCCAGAACTGAGGTAAGGCAATAATACTCTCATCTCGAATATCGTCTACTGCCGTCATTTTAAGTTTTTGGCATGTTACTAAAGAGCTCGTTAATTTTTTGCAGCAAAAATTTACATCCTACGTCAGGGCCATCACCATCTAGGAAACTGGCAAATGGAGTTGGCCAGCCTTTGCAAAGAAACGGGAGGCAACCAGCTGCTGCTGATGGGAAACGCAAAACTGGAAGTAGAAAATAACAAGTTTATACCATAATAACCACGTTGGAGTGATTTCTGATTCTTTCTTTTCTTTTATTTTTTCTTTTTATGTTTTTTTAGAGAGGGAGAGAGGTGTTCAACATACAGATAATTTTTTTCTTTCATTGTAATTTTTATGGTATAGTTAAATGCAGCCAATAATTCCAGTTGCTTCTTTGCTTTTTAAAGGCAAGTTTTGTAGATACGTCCTGCCTGCTTGGTTTTTTTGTGTAAAGACTGTGCTTTCCACTATTCTTTAATGTTAAGAGAATTAAAGGTCCTATTGCAATGGCTCTAAAATTGAAAAGAGAGTACATAAGTCGCATACGCCATACCAAGTACAGGTAATGACTGATTATATCGTGGAGAGATTTGCTTATAAAGACCAAACTTTGGAAAGAAACATGTTCTGATCCTGCTATTATGGGGGCAAAGCAATCCTAGAATAATATTGGAGATCACTCATATTCTCCTTGATCATAAAGGAGTCATATTCAGCAATCACATAACACATTGGAGAATTTTCTAATTGCTCGCAAACATAGTGACTTAGTTATGGACTGCAAATCAGTGATCATCCCTTACCAAAAGCCAACTTAATTGCTACTAAAGCTTGGTCTATTTCCTGATATTTCTACCCTTCGGTTTCATGTTCATGGGACAAAGAAAATAGACCAAAAAAATAGTTGCAGGATGGCATGAACTAATGCAAGAGCTAGCGGCCTATGTTACTCGAACTTCTATTTTTTAAAGTATTCGTGTGACATATATTCAAACATGAAAATGAACAAATGATGCTTCAAATATATGTAAAAACTTTAAAAATCTGAACATACTTATGTCGAACACATACATATATCAAATACTCATCACAACAAATCTAGCAAACAAAGCTAGCAACAACTAATGTAATTAACTAATTATCAATAATTTAGAAAGAGAAGTCGCATAGTATAACAAAGTTGATGCAAGACAGTAGTGCACTCAAATACCACATAGATATATACTGAATAGCTAAGCAAAAGCTTGATTCCTCTTAGTTGATTAAGACTAAAGAAATTGGTCAGACAAACACAGCGAACCATAAAAGTTAAGCCCTCCAAATCAAGTCAGTTATCGCTCCTAGACAACAAAAACAAGTAAATAGATACTTTAAAATCCTAAAACCTAGACAGCAATTTGATGTGAAACCTGTCAATCTTCTCTTTTTTTCTTGGCTAAATCATCACCTCCAACAGATTCAAGTATTTTTCGTTTACCTTTACCATCTAAATCAACATCAGCTCCCCCCTTCTCCTTGTCATCGGCATCAGCTTCTCCTTCTTCCTTGACATCAAGGCCAACAGTTTGACGAAAAAGTTGGTTCACTCTGTTAACTTCAAGCATCTGAGAGTCAAATGCAGCCTTCGCCTGGTTTAAGAACTCCAGTTTCTCCTCAGCGTCAGCTTCATCCTTTCGCTCCTTGTAATTCTTCTCAGCGAGCTTTAAGTGCTCATCTAAAGTTTTAAGTTCTGATACGGCCTCATATAATTCGATAGCTTTCTCATAACGAGTTTTCAACTCCCAGGAATACATCTGAAAAAAAAATTGTTCTACTGTATTAAAAATTAAAAAAAATAAAATAACAATTAAAATTTTGTTTACCAAATGCCAAAGCGACACAAAATTTTCTCTTCGGCTAGGTTTACGAGGAGAACTTCCTTTTGGAGGAAAGCGACACAAATTTTTCCGACGGCAAGGTTTCGACAAAAAATGAGTTTATAATAACCAGCCTTTTCCTCTCTTTTACCTTAACCTTAGGTCAATCCAAGCTCCAGCACATAGCCCATGTGGGAGGATGGGCCTACCAGTCGACTACGTTTACACAGCTCAGAAAATGCAAAAAGGACGTGCAAATGTAAAGAATTTTCTGTCTCTCATTGGGGGTTTAAAGCCCATACATTTTGTTTTCAATATAACAAACCCATACATCTAATACTATAAAATAAGCTATAAAATATTTTAAAAAATCTTGAATTATCCTATTTTTTTAAGTAACTTTTTATATTTTTACCGTACTCAAATAAAAGTCTTTTGATATGTATTTAAATACGTCTTTATTTTAAATAAAAAAAATTTATTTATATTAAAAATTTATTTAGGTATAAATTAAAAATTAAATACTTATTTAAAAATAAAATAAAAGTTAAGGGTAAATTAAGAGTTTATTTTGGTGTAATAAAAATATATAGATTTATCTAAGTAAAGTATTAAAATAAAAGAATTTTTTATTATTTTTACCTATAAAATATTTAAAACCTTTGATTTTCTTAGCTAACTTAAATGGTACTCAAACAACATAGTTTGCTCATTGGCTTGCTAGTTAGTTTATAATTAAAGAGCCTTGCATTGCACCCAAAGAAGATTAATCTAAAAAAAAAAAAATCAACAAATAAATTACTTTATTAAGATTGAAGATGATGCAGTCCCATTCTATAGATTGTCTTAATTTCATTGTTGACAAAATTTTCTTAGTCTGTTGTAATGTTTTTATGGATGGAATCTTCCACTCCACTCCACCCACTGCACTGCATGCATGCATGCATCCCCAATTTATTCTTATGCCTATGCTTATATTACTTCAAATTCAATACTTGGAGCTACTTTCTTCTTGAGCTGAATGACAAGCTTTCTAACATCGTCCCTGAAACCGCTTTCCTTGAAAGCCAATTTATTTCCGTCATAACTGGGAAACATGAACCTGGAATCGAGAATTATCTTCTCAAGAGATGCTGTATTGTCAAGCAAGTACTTCAAAAGCTTCACTTGAGTTGAAGTGCCAACAAATTCAAGCATCTCCACCACCTTGAGACTCTTGTGTGGCTGTTTTGCAGGCTTCCATTCCTCACTTCCTCTGAAGGTCTTCAACCGTGAAACCTGCACAACGAATAATAAATCATCTTTATAGACATGTTTATAAATACATGATTAACATCAACCTCAGGTGGTTACCCAGTTTCAGAATCTGTTTACTATTAAGAACTATGCATTTATATTCAATTTTAAAAAACATTCTGCTTCAGCCCTGTATCCTCATTCTAAATGCCTCCCAGAAGTGCGAAGTTGACATCCTTAATGACATGTTGAGGGATGTAATTGTGTTGAACACAACCCAAAATAGCAACCAACTATTCTTTTCTTTGTTCTAGATCAGCTCTTGCATTTTCCTCTGACCTACATGAGGACCAAGTTTGAAGTGATCATATGCAAGGATTGGGTTCAAATTATCGGTTGCTTAAGGCTGAGGAGTCTGGACAAATTTCTTGGATGATATACAAGCTTCTTAAGGCTGAGGAGTCAGGACAAATTTCTTGGATGATATATTAGCTTCGTGAGTTCTGATGTTTCTATTCCCGCATTAATATATTTCTGCAACTATGGCAGACAGTTGGCTATTTACAGTTAATTGTGTAAACACCAGTTTCACATAAAGGAAGAATTGGGAAGTCTAGATGTGCATCAATTATAGATGACAAAGTCACCATTTGAAAGAAATAATAAAAGACAAGGAGGTAGTTGATTAACAAAAACTATTATAATGAAGAGAGAGAGAGAGAAGAGTGGGGTGGGGTGGGGGCGAAGAGAGGGAGAGGATGAAATAAAAACAAATAATATCATCTGTGAATGTTGAATCAATCAAAATATGCTTGGGAAAAGGAGAAATAAAAACAGCAAATAAAGACTTATTTTCGAGTGTAAAAAAGGGGTAAAGACTAGATAAATAAAAAGTGCATGCAATACTTTATCCCCATAAATGATTTCTGTGCCGAGAATACAAATCTGTGAGAAAAAGAAAGAAAAAAAAAATATTTTCGAAGTGCTTTTAATTAGTTTTTTTTTTTTTTTCCCTTGTAACAGAGCACAAATTAGAGAATGAACTATCAGCACCAATGAAGTTCACACATTTTCACACTTTTTATCAACATCATGCTACAAACTTAAGGTGTACAGCCATATATAACTCATGATAGAAACTAAACAGGCAAAACAAGATGCAGAAACTATTCTCCTAGCTTCTTTAAAGGATAAAAAAAAAGGCAACTGCAAAATCAGAAAGCACGCTAGCACATATACGCCAATTCATACAACTGCGAGAAAATATATGCACAAGAATCTATACTTTATGCACATACTCCAACAAATCTAAGAATGCAAACTGCAGAGTGAAGTTTTACCTGCATCTTAAGCCTCCACAACATAGGAGATGCCTCTATCAGACCAATCCAAGAAAGGAGACCTTGGTCACGGTCTTCAATAACTTTCAATTCCAGTTCCTTCAGATTACTAAGTTCAGGGAATTTTTCTGGGAAACTCAATGTCCTCTGTACAAAACAAGATTTATGTTACACACACACGCAAAGAAAAATCTGTTTTAATTAAGTGATGCAGATACTTACCGCAGCAATACAGTCCAAAGTTAGCTTACTTAACTGAGAGAGGCAACTTGAAAGCTGGGAAAATATACAACTTAAAAATTTACAATGGCCTCCACCAATAAATGAATCAACAAGACTCGGTGTGCTCTTGAGAGATATTCTTGTTTCAAGTCCAGAATACATAAATGATACAAGACTCGGTGCAGAAATCTCTAAATATTTCATAGCAAAGCAGTTGAAAATCTCCAAGTGCTTCAGCTTGAGAGAAGAACCAGAAACTTTTAAACTTTTAAGTATCCTCACATTTTGCAAACATAATCTTTCAAGAGATGGACAGTTGGATAAGAAGTATTCAATAATTGGTGAAGTTGCATTCACACAATTTAAACAAAGGGTGGTTAAGGAGCAAAAGCCTGCAGAACCAAGGGCCTGCTCGGAATGACTTATAGGATGCAAGTTGAGAGAAGTATCATTTAAATCAGGGAAAATATAAAATGTTGGGCGATTATGATACCAACCTCCTAACAAGTTCAACTCGAACCTTTTAACATTCCTTTTCATGGCAGAGATGATCCAGTTATCAATAAAAGAAGTATGCCCGCGGTCGAGATCAAAACAAATCCTAAACTCATCTAGACTTTGGCCCTTATGTGATTCCAGAACTTTATTTACCCAACTTACAAACATCAACCTTTCAGTCTCAAGTGCCTTATCAAGTGATTTACGTGATAACTTATCTTCGTTTCTCTCATACAGGCAGTGTAATGCTTTTGAACCATCAAATACCAAACAAGTAGTGAATGTCCACAACCTTTCCCATCTGTGTGAAAGGATGCAAGTTCTAGCTGCATCTTTGATTGTTAGATGTGATAAAATTGAAACAATAATGTCATCTGGAAGGCTGCTTATTCGATCCTTGAGGCCATAATTTGTCTCCTGACACTGCAAAATTTACTAGTAAAAGTAAAGACAAGGCCCCAAATAAAAAACACAAAAGGCATAGGCAAGACATCTGAATACAAAATTTTACAAAAAATTGAAGTATTTGAAACCAAATCTCTCTATAAATAAAAGAAAGACATGATTTTTGTTGACATCATTTTCAACTATTATATACAAGAAACAACTTTTTTTTTTAACAACCTCTTACAACTATGATATACAAAGAACACAGAAAAAATGCATAATTTACCGACATAGTACATGTGAATACAAAATTGTTATAAAAGTTTGAAACTTTGAAACAAATCCTAGTCTTGGGAATAAAACTATGGTTTTTATTCACATCAGAAAATAATATAATACGCATTAAGGCAATTTGCAATTTGCAATTTGCAATGCAAGCATCGACCAACAAATAGAAGCATAATTAATTAACTCAAATTGTATATGAAATTTGTAGAAAAGTTTCAAATCTTTGAGAACTAAAGCTTAGAATTACAGTAAAAACATCCTTTTTCTTGTTTTCAGTAAATATATGATTTTCATATCTACTGAAACTAACACAAATTACATTCTTTTAGCCAACATAGAACAAACAAGCAAAGCATGAAGAAACAAAAACCATATATATATATATAATTACTTATATATATATATATATATAGTTTACCTTGTTTAGCCCAGACCTACAATTCAACTGCTGCTTCTTTATCTCCATTTAATTATTACAATACAGAAAGTATAAGCTTTAGAATTACAGTAAAAACATCTTTTTTCTTGTTTTCAGTAAAGATATGATTTTCATATCTACTAAAACTAACACAATTAAATTCTTTTAGCCAACATAGAATAAACAAGCAAAGCATGAAGAAAAAAAATCATATATATATATATATATATATATATAATTACTTAGAAACTACTCTAATTTACCTTGTGTAGCCCAGACCTACAATTCAGCTGCTGCTTCTTTATCTCCATTTAATTATTATAATACACAAAGTATACTGTGTTTCCTCACAGATTTTATTGCTGAAACTGAGAAAAGGAAATAAATAAATTGATAAGGTGGAGAGCCGAGTCCCGTCCTCTTTATAAGTCTCGGCTAAAAGGCGGTGGTTGGCTGCGTTTTTTTAAAAAAAATTCTAAATGTCTTCGTCGACTAGGCTTTTGTATTTTTTGTAGTTCAAACTGTTCAATCTTAAGAGTTTTGAATATATATAAATTCTCCACCGTCGGATAAAAATGTTAATAATGCATTTGGGCCATATTTTAATTGTCTAAACTATTGGCCCAATTGCAATATGTTCTTAAGCCTGTTATGCCCCATCACCACTCATGATGGGTTTCATCGTTATATAGAAAAAAATAATAATTTTAAAATAGAATAAACATTTAAAAACAGAAAAAAATTGTGAAAATTTTATAAAAATTTAAAATTTCAGAAAACAAATTTTTTTAAATGTAAACGCTTACAAATTTGAAAACATTTTTTTTTAAATGTAAACGCTTAAAAATTAAAAAAAAAAATTAAATTTTTAGTTTTTTAAAATAATTAATTTTTTATTTTTTTTAAAAATAAATTTCTCAAAAAATTCAAAAAAAAAAATTAATTATATTTATTTAAAAAAAATTGAAAAAATCAAAATTAAAAATTAAAAAAATATATAAAAAATCATGAAAAATCATTGAATACAATTCCGTCGGATAAAAATTTGTGGTTAAAGACCTCGCTTATCAGAGGGCTATTCTTGGGCCTTAGCTTCTTTCAAAAGCCAAATCATTGAACCTTTCTTCATCTTCTTCAAATTTTGATGTTTCCCATTGGATCCTACTCTCATAGTATTAAACCAATTGACATATTTCAAAACTTTTAATAAAAACGTATATAAATATAATACAATTTTCTTCGGTTGACAAGATTTTGAGTTTGTTATTTACAATATTTATTTATATTATAATAAAAATTAATTAAAACTGAGTCTCACCAATATGTCGAATGATGCACTATATTATCATCATCTTGATTTTTTTTAAAGTCATCAAACAAATAGGAAATCAAATTCTATATCTTAACATCAACAACAATTAATTAATAAGACTAAGAGAGAAATAAAAACTATCAAGCCAAACAATCTCAATTTCTTTCATAAAGTCTAATTTCAAAATCGACTAATGAGGTTAAAAATCCTTGCATTTATATAGGGTGACACTAACTATATATATATATATATATATATATATATATATATATATATCTTGTTAGTGTAATCCCTATTTCTAAGTAAAATTGTGCATGGATTGGAGTAAATAAAATAAGTCATAACCAACAGTCCAACATAACAACCACAAATCCAACAAGAATCAACCACTGATTTTAACGAGATTGACTATTAATGGTTCACAATGATGATTGTTCCCTCTTTGAAAAGGGTAACCAATCCTTCAAGCTTTGTTGTTGAAAACAAAATGCCTCATACAAACCAAAAAGACTTAACAAAAATTGAAAAGAGAGTAAATAAGTCGCATACGCCATACCAAGTACAGGTAATGACTGATTATATCGTGGAGATATGCTTATAAAGACCAAACTTTGGAAAGAAACATGTTCTGATCCTGCTATTATGGGGGCAAAGCAATCCTAGAATAATATTGGAGATCACTCATATTCTCCTTGATCATAAAGGAGTCATATTCAGCAATCACATAACACATTGGAGAATTTTCTAATTGCTAGCAAACATAGTTACTTAGTTATGGACTGCAAATCAGTGATCATCCCTTACCAAAAGCCAACTTAGTTGCTACTAAAGCTTGGTCTATTTCCTGATATTTCTACCCTTCGGTTTCATGTTCATGGGACAAAGAAAATAGACCAAAAAAATAGTTGCAGGATGGCATGAACTAATGCAAGAGCTAGCGGCCTATGTTACTCGAACTTCTATTTTTTAAAGTATTCGTGTGACATATATTCAAACATGAAAATGAACAAATGATGCTTCAAATATATGTAAAAACTTTAAAAATCTGAACATACTTATGTCGAACACATACATATATCAAATACTCATCACAACAAATCTAGCAAACAAAGCTAGCAACAACTAATGTAATTAACTAATTATCAATAATTTAGAAAGAAAAGTCGCATAGTATAACAAAGTTGATGCAAGACAGTAGTGCACTCAAATACCACATAGATATATACTGAATAGCTAAGCAAAAGCTTGATTCCTCTTAGTTGATTAAGACTAAAGAAATTGGTCAGACAAACACAGCGAACCATAAAAGTTAAGCCCTCCAAATCAAGTCAGTTATCGCTCCTAGACAACAAAAACAAGTAAATAGATACTTTAAAATCCTACGGAAAACCTAGACAGCAATTTGATGTGAAACCTGTCAATCTTCTCTTTTTTTCTTGGCTAAATCATCACCTCCAACAGATTCAAGTATTTTTCGTTTATCTTTACCATCTAAATCAACATCAGCTCCCCCTTTCTCCTTGTCATCGGCATCAGCTTCTCCTTCTTCCTTGACATCAAGGCCAACAGTTTGACGAAAAAGTTGGTTCACTCTGTTAACTTCAAGCATCTGAGAGTCAAATGCAGCCTTCGCCTGGTTTAAGAACTCCAGTTTCTCCTCAGCGTCAGCTTCATCCTTTCGCTCCTTGTAATTCTTCTCAGCGAGCTTTAAGTGCTCATCTAAAGTTTTAAGTTCTGATACGGCCTCATATAATTCGGTAGCTTTCTCATAACGAGTTTCCAACTCCCAGGAATACATCTGAAAAAAAAAATTGTTCTACTGTATTAAAAATTAAAAAAAAATAAAATAACAATTAAAATTTTGTTTACCAAACGCCAAAGCCACCATTACCTTCTTTCCTTTGGCGACCCAAATTCTTCGGCTAGGTTTACGAGGAGAAAGCGACACAAATTTTTCGACGGCAAGGTTTCGACAAAAAATGAGTTTATAATAACCAGCCTTTTCCTCTCTTTTACCTTAACCTTAGGTCAATCCAAGCTCCAGCACATAGGCCATGTGGGAGGATGGGCCTACCAGTCGACTACGTTTACACAGCTCAGAAAATGCAAAAAGGACGTGCAAATGTAAAGAATTTTTTCTGTCTCTCATTGGGGGTTTAAAGCCCATACATTTTGTTTTCAATATAACAAACCCATACATCTAATACTATAAAATAAGCTATAAAATATTTTAAAAAATCTTGAATTATCCTATTTTTTTAAGTAACTTTTTATATTTTTACCGTACTCAAATAAAAGTCTTTTGATATGTATTTAAATACGTCTTTATTTTAAATAAAAAAATTAATTTATATTAAAAAAAATTTTAGGTATAAATTAAAAATTAAATACTTATTTAAAAATAAAATAAAAGTTAAGGGTAAATTAAGAGTTTATTTTGGTGTAATAAAAATATATAGATTTATCTACGTAAAGTATTAAAATAAAAGAATTTTTTATTATTTTTACCTATAAAATATTTAAAACCTTTGATTTTCTTAGCTAACTTAAATGGTACTCAAACAACATAGTTTGCTCCTTGGCTTGCTAGTTAGTTTATAATTAAAGAGCCTTGCATTGCACCCAAAGAAGATTAATCTAAAAAAAAAAAAAAAACAACAAATAAATTACTTTATTAAGATTGAAGATGATGCAGTCCCATTCTATAAATTGTCTTAATTTCATTGTTGACAAAATTTTCTTAGTCTGTTGTAATGTTTTTATGGATGGAATCTTCCACTCCACCCACTGCACTGCATGCATGCATCCCCAATTTATTCTTATGCCTATGCTTATATTACTTCAAATTCAATACTTGGAGCTACTTTCTTCTTGAGTTGAATGGCAAGCTTTCTAACATCGTCTCTGGAACCGCTTTCCTTGAACTCCAAATTATTTCCGTCAAAACTGGGAAACATGAACATGGAGTTGAGAATTATCTTCTCAAGAGATGCTGTATTGTCAAGCAAGTACTTCAAAAGCTTCACTTGAGTTGAAGTGCCAACAAATTCAAGCATCTCCACCACCTTGAGACTCTTGTGTGGCTGTTTTGCAGGCTTCGATTCCTCACTTCCTCTGAAGGTGTTCATCCATGAAACCTGCACAACGAATAATAAATCCTCGTTATGGACATGTTTATAAATCAAACCTTAGCCAATGAATGATATTTTTCTCTAAAAGGTTTTCTACTCTTCTAGGGACTCCTCTCTCTCGCTTCTGAAGCATTTCTGGCTGCATTGTTAGAAACTATGGCCACAAAAATTCTCTTAGAACATAAAAAGAATAGCCATCTCAATCCCCTTCTTCCTAATTCATGAATCAAGTTATTTTCAAGAACACCAAGAGGACGGACGCATGGGTCTTTCTAGTTTGTCTAGACTCTAGGTAAAAGTTCTGCCAAAAAATTGGTCAAACGATAAAACACAAGGCCTTTATGTGCAGTAAGTTGCTTATTAATGTCCGTTAATTCAGTCGGGTCGAGTATATACTCAGAAACAACCAACAGAAAAAACCATTACTTTTACTTCTTTTCAAAATCAACCAAAAATGCTGATTAAATGAGCTCCTTTGACCAAAAATTGCTGGTTAAATCAGTTACTCAATGGATAACTGAAGCATGCTAACCCTTGACTAGAATCAGCATAAGACATCACAGCTTCCCCATTATTCCTAAAAATACCAACATAACTTTCTCTATTACTAAAATACGAAACATCAATCTCAGCCTGGTTACCCAGTTGCAGGTACCCTGTATCCTCTCTCTAAATGCCTCCCAGAAGTCCGAAGTTGACATCCTTAATGACTTGTTGAGGGATGTAATTGTGTTGAACACCCCCAAAATAGCAACCAACTATTCTTTTCTTTGTTCTAGATCAGCTCTTGCATTTTCCCCTAACCTACATGAGGACCAAGTTTGAAGTGATCATATGCAAGGATTGGGTTCAAATTATCGGTTGCTTAAGGCTGAGGAGTCTGGACAAGTTTCTTGGATGATATATTAGCGTCGTGAGTTCTGATGTTTCTATTCCCGCATTAATATAATTCTGCAACTATGGCAGACAGTTGGCTATTTATAGTTAATTGTGTAAACACCAGTTTCACGTAAGGAAGAATTAGGAAGTCTAGATGTGCATCAATTATAGATGACAAAGTCTCCATTTGAAAGAAATAATAAAAGACAAGGAGGTAGCTGATTAACAAAAACTATTATAATGAAGAGAGAGAGAGAGAGAGCAGAGTGGGGTGGGGGGAAGGAGAGGGAGAAATAAAAACAAATAACATCATCTGTGAATGTTGAATCAATCAAAATATGCTTTGGGAAAAGGAGAAATAAAAACAGCAAACAAAGACTCTTATTCTCGAGTGTAAAAAACGGGTAAAGACTAGATAAATAAAAAGTGCATGCAATACTTTATCCCCATAAATGATTTCTGTGCCAAGAATACAAATCCGTGAGAGAAAAAAAAAAACAGATTTTCAAAGTGCTTTTAATTAGTGTTTTTTTTTTTCTTTTTTTCTAACAGAGCACAAATTAGAGAATGAACTATCAGCACCAATGAAGTTCACACATTTTCACACTTTTTATCAACATCATGCTACAAACTTAAGGTGTACAGCCATATATAACTCATGATAGAAACTAAACAGGCAAAACAAGATGCAGAAACTATTCTCCTAGCTTCTTTAAAGGATAAAAGAAAAAAGGCAACTGCAATATCAGAAAGCACGCTAGCACATATACGCCAATTCATACAACTGCAAGAAAATATATGCACAAGAATCTATACTTTATGCACATACTCCAACAAATCTAAGAATGCAAACTGCAGAGTGAAGTTTTACCTGCATCTTAAGCCTCCACAACATAGGAGATGCCTCTATCAGACCAATCCAAGGAAGGAGACCCTGGTCACGGTCTTCAATAACTTTCAATTCCAGTTCCTTCAGATTACTAAGTTCAGGGAATTTTTCTGGGAAACTCAATGTCCTCTGTACAAAACAAGATTTATTTTACACACACACGCAAAGAAAAATCTGTTTTAATTAAGTGATGCAGATACTTACCGCAGCAATACAGTCCAAAGTTAGCTTACTTAACTGAGAGAGGCAACTTGAAAGCTGGGAAAATATACAACTTAAAAATTTACAATGGCCTCCACCAATAAATGAATCAACAAGACTCGGTGTGCTCTTGAGAGATATTCTTGTTTCAAGTCCAGAATACATAAATGATACAAGACTCGGTGCAGAAATCTCTAGATATTTCATAGCAAAGCAGTTGAAAATCTCCAAGTGCTTCAGCTTGAGAGAAGAACCAGAAACTTTTAAACTTTCAAGTATCCTCACATTTTGCAAACATAATCTTTCAAGAGATGGACAGTTGGATAAGAAGTATTCAACAATTGGTGAAGTTGCATTCACACAATTTAAACAAAGGGTGGTTAAGGAGCAAAAGCCTGCAGAGCCAAGGGCCTGCTCGGAATGACTTATAGGATGCAAGTTGAGAGAAGTATCATTTAAATCAGGGAAAATATAAAATGTTGGGCGATTATGATACCAACCTCCTAACAAGTTCAACTCGAACCTTTTAACATTCCTTTTCATGGCAGAGATGATCCAGTTATCAATAAAAGAAGTATGCTCGCGGTCGAGATCAAAACAAATCCTAAACTCATCTAGACTTTGGCCCTTATGTGATTCTAGAACTTTATTTACCCAACTTACAAACATCAACCTTTCAGTCTCAAGTGCCTTATCAAGTGATTTAAGTGATGTCTTATCTTCGTTTCTCTCATACAGGCAGTGTAATGCTTTTGAACCATCAAATACCAAACAAGTAGTGAATGTCCACAACCTTTCCCATCTGTGTGAAAGGATGCAAGTTCTAGCTGCATCTTTGATTGTTAGATGTGATAAAATTGAAACAATAATCTCATCTGGAAGGCTGCTTATTCGATCCTTGAGGCCATAATTTGTCTCCTGACACTGCAAAATTTACTAGTTAAAGTAAAGATAAGGCCCCAAATGAAAACACAAAAGGCATAGGCAAGACATCTGAATACAAAAAATTAAAGTATTTTGAAACCAAATCTCTCTATAAATAAAAGAAAGACATGATTTTTATTGACATCACTTTCAACTATTATATACAAGAAACAACTTTCTTTAACAACCTCTTACAACTATGATATACAAAGAACACAGAAAAAATGCATAATTTACCGACATAGTACATGTGAATACAAAATTGTTACAAAAGTTTGAAACTTTGAAACAAATCCTAGTCTTGGGAATAAAACTATGGTTTTTATTCACACATCAGAAAATAATATAATACACATTAAGGCAATTTGCAATTTGCAATGCAAGCATCGACCCACAAATAGACGCATAATTAATTAACTCAAATTGTATATGAAATTTGTAGAAAAGTTTCAAATCTTTGAGAACTAAAGCTTAGAATTACAGTAAAAACATCCTTTTTCTTGTTTTCAGTAAAGATATGATTTTCATATCTACTGAAACTAACACAAATTACATTCTTTTAGCCAACATAGAACAAACAAGCAAAGCATGAAGAAACAAAAACCATATATAAATATATATATAAATATATATATATAATTACTTATATATATATATATATATAGTTTACCTTGTGTAGCCCAGACCTACAATTCAACTGCTGCTTCTTTATCTCCATTTAATTATTACAATACAGAAAGTATAAGCTTTAGAATTACAGTAAAAACATCTTTTTTCTTGTTTTCAGTAAAGATATGATTTTCATATCTACTAAAACTAACACAATTAAATTCTTTTGGCCAACATAGAACAAACAAGCAAAGCATGAAGAAACAAAAATCATATATATATATATATAATTACTTAGAAACTAATCTAATTTACCTTGTGTAGCCCAGACCTACAATTCAGCTGCTGCTTCTTTATCTCCATTTAATTATTATAATACACAAAGTATACTGTGTTTCCTCACAGATTTTATTGCTGAAACAGAGAAAAGGAAATAAATAAATTGATAAGGTGGAGAGCCGAGTCCCGTCCTCTTTATAAGTCTAGGCTAAAAGGCGGTGGTTGGCTGCGTGTTTTTTTTTTTTTATTCTTGACGTCGTCGTCGTCTAGGCTTTTTTTTTTTTTTTGGTAGTTCAAACTGTTCAATCAAAAGAGTTCTTTTTTTGTTTTTGTATTGAATATATTTAAATTCTCGACCGTCGTATTTAAAATGTTAATAATGCATTTGGGCCATATTTTAATTGTCTAAACTATTGGTCCAATTGCAATATGTTATTAAGCCTGTAATGGCCCATCACCACTCATGATTGGTTTCATCCTTATATAGAAAAAATAATAATTTTAAAATAGAATAAAAACAGAAACAATTTATAAAAAATTGTGAAAATTTTATAAAAATTTAAAATTTCAGAAAACAAAATTTTAAAATGTAAACGTTTAAAAATTTGAAAATTTAAAAAAAAAATTAATTTTTAGTTTTTAAAAATAATTAATTTTTTAATTTTTAAAAAAATAAATTTCTCAAAAATTCAAAATAAAAAATAAAAAATAAAAAAATTTAATTATATTTATTTAGAATTTTTAAAAAAAAATCAAAATTAAAAATTAAAAAAATAATGAAAAATTGAAAGCAGTGAATAAAAAATCGGACCAACCAATCGAACCGGGAACCTATGGCCTATCCGGTCCGATGGGTGTAATAAAACCGAATTTAATCGAACCAGTCAAAAACCGGTTCAACCGATAAAAAACCGAAAAAAAAGGAAAAAACTATTCTTTTTTAAATAATTTTTTCATTTTTTTTTTTTTTTGTAAGTGATGAGATTTAAACCCATAGCCCCTTGGAATTATACTAAAGATCATACCACTAATCTAAATGTTTATTTTTATTAATTATTTACTATATTTAATATTTATTTAATATTAAAAATATTTTAAAATTTTATTTAAAGTGTTCAACCGGTTCAAAAATCGGAGATCACACCGGTTTGACCTCCAGTCCATTTTTTTCAACCTTGAGAAAAAGAGAAGAGAAAGAGAAAACGGGACTAATTGATTCTGATGTTTGAGACAAATGAACGAACCAAATCAAATTCACACTTGTCAAACCTTTAAAAAAAAAAATGAGAGAATTTGAGAGAGAAAAAGAAAGGGAAAGTGGATAAAAAAAAAGGGACTATTAACGTTGGATGCACCAACATAAAAAAAAGATCGACATCGATTTATCTAGTAATAACTAGATCAACACAATCAACCCTTTCTTTCCCCTTTATTCTCTCTCTTTTCCTTTCTTAACTTCCCCTCTCTTTTCTTCCTTTCCCCACAAGTCACTCAAACGGAATATTCAAATTATTTTGAATATTAATATATTTGAGACTATTGATACTATTAACTCAAAAAAAAAAATTTATTCTCTCTTGATTGTTTTTATTTTATATACGAGCCAAAGGAATCGACTGTTATTTATGTTATTTTTCTTCTTGTGTTTTGTTGATTGGGTACGGGCCAGTGGACTTATTTTCTTTGTTTTGGACTTAAGTCCACTTCAGTGGCAGTCTAGTAATTGTTGGGTAAGTTGCTGACATAGCCATTATTATATATATGTTATGGTTGAATCCGTTGAAGCTGTGAAAAGTGTGAATGAATATTCTCTCTCACCCCTCTGAATTTCTTCCTTTCTCTTTTATCTCTTTTTCTTTCCTTTCTTCATAATCCACTATATAAAAAGATTTGTACAAAGCCTATTTTGAAATTTCCCTCCAAAAAGATCATTTCTCTCTGATTATTTTTTCTTTTTCCGTTGAATCCGTTCTTACTCCTCTCTTCCTCTCTTTCTGTCGACTCTCTGTTTTCAAAAATAAAAAAATGGTGATAAGAGAAGAAATGGAGGCATATGACATTTTTGAAGATCGTTTTTACAGATCTCGGTATCAGAAGAATTTGGCCGATGAAGCTCTTAAGGCGGAGCAAGGATTGAGGAAAGAATTAATGCAATTGAAGGAAAGTTTTGTGAACGAATCGCTAGTTTTGAGTAGGCTTTTGGATTCTAAAAAAGAGATGGATGAAATTTTCGAGAAGATTGTATCTGTCACTGAAATTCAGAAAAAAATATGTTCGGTTTCAGTCTTAACTTCTCAAAAACATAATGAATATCGAGAGGCTATGGCTAGGAGGAAAGAACATCTTGAGGTGATTCGAAATTTGGAAGATATTGTTAGGTACCAGAGTGACGGAATAGTGTCTCACAACTAAAATAAGAGATGAGAAAATAGGAACTGAACACACAAAATTTAACGTGGAAAACCCTCAATGAATAAAGGGAAAAACCACGGGGCAAGACTAGAAAAATTTCACTATGAGAAAATATTACAACACCTCTCTCTAAATACTAGGAGAGAATAACCTCACAAAGAATATAAGAAAGTATACAAGAGAGGAAGAGATAATTCTTGGGATGGTTTTAATACTTCTCCTTAAGGCTCTTTATATAGCCTTCAAGGAGGAACTCCTTCGTTACTCCCACCGATGTGGGATAAGTTCTAACAATTCTCCCACTTGAAGATTTGATTAAACCAATCATATCTTCACACCACTCTTTCTGTCTTGCCATTCCATGTTGCTTACGTTTCTGATAGACCATAGGAGGATCGACACCAAATAAACTTGTCAGTGTTGATTGGCTTTGTCATAACATCTGCTAGGTTGTCTTTGGTGTGAATCTTTTGCATATCCACACTTCCTTCTTCTACTACTTCTCGAACAAAGTGATACTGTATACCTATATGCTTTGTCCTGGAATGAAAGGCTGGATTCCTTGCAATGTGCAAGGCACTCTGACTGTCACAATACACAATAATCTTCTGCTGCTTGTGCCCGAGTTCTTCCATTAACCTTTGTATCCATATTGCTTCCTTGCATGCTTGGGTAGCTGCCATGTACTCAGCTTCTGTAGTAGACAAAGCTACAACAGTCTGTAACTTAGATAACCAGCTTACCGCTCCTCCTGCAAGTGTGAACACATAGCCAGTAGTGGATTTCCTTTTATTAAGATCACCTGCAAAATCTGAATCAACATAACCCCTGACAACAAGTTCTGATCCTCCAAAACATAATGCAACATCTGAGGTTCCTTTAATGTATCTAAGGATCCTCTTAACAACATTCCAATGCTCTCTACCAGGATCTGCCATAAATCGACTGACCGCTCCCACTGCTTGTGCAATGTCTGGTCTTGTACATATCATAGCATACATAAGGCTTCCCACCGCTGATGCATACGGTACTCGAGACATTTCCATCCTCTCTGCTTCATTGCTAGGACTCATACCTGAGGATAATTTACAATTGACAGGAAGTGGGGTAGATATTGGCTTACAGTCTTGCATGTTGAAGCGTCGCAAGACCTTCCTCAGATAATTCTTTTGAGAAAGCCAAATTTTCCTGTCTTTTCTGTCTCGGTGAATTTGCATCCCTAAAATCTTGTTTGCGGGTCCCAAGTCCTTCATATCGAACTCCCTAGCCAACTGTGCCTTCAAATCTTGGATTCGATCTTTGTTGGGGCCTACCACCAACATGTCATCCACATACAACAGCAAAATAATGAAATCATTATCATCAAACCTCTTGTAGTACGTACAATGGTCTGAACTCAGTCTGTTGTATTCAAGGCTAATTATGAAAGAATCAAATCTCTTGTACCAACATCTGGGCGCCTGCTTTAGACCGTACAGAGATTTGGTCAACCTGCAAACCAAGTTCTCTTTGCCTGTTTCAACAAAACCTTCTGGTTGGAGCATATAAATTTCTTCTTCAAGCTCTCCATGTAGAAAAGCCGTCTTTACATCTAGTTGTTCAAGATGTAAATCAAATGCAGCACACATAGCCAACACTACTCTGATAGTAGTAAGTCTGACAACTGGAGAAAATATCTCGTTGAAGTCAATACCTTCTTTCTGAGCATATCCTTTTACAACCAATCTAGCACGATATCGTTCTACTTGATCATTGCTATCCCGCTTGATCTTGTAGACCCATTTGTTACCAATGGCTTTTCTGCCACGTGGTAATTCCACCAGTTCCCATGTCTCGTTCTTGTGAAGAGCTTCAATTTCTTCCTGCATTGCTGTCATCCACAGAGAAGCATCTGGGCTACTAGTAGCTTCATGAAAAGTTGATGGCTCTCCATCCTCTGTTAAAAGACAGTATGCAACATTGCTCTCCGTAACATACTCCGTGTGCCAATTTGGAGGCCTTCTCTCACGAGTTGACCGTCGAACTTCTACAGCCTCGGACTCAACTGGTTCTGGTACCTCATGCTCTGGTTCTGCTTCAGAAGAATCATCTTCTTGAGAATTTCTATCCATCTGCACTGTAGCAGTCTCTTTTGAAGTGTTGTCATTTGTTTGCTCACTTTGCAGTTCATTTTCTGCAAAAACTACATCTCTGCTGACAACAACCTTGCGGGCAGTGGGATCCCACAGGCGATACCCCTTAACACCGTCAGCATAACCCAAGAATATACATTTTCTGGATTTTGGATCCAGCTTTGTTCTTTCTTGGGAGTTGTACATCACGTACACAGGACATCCAAACACATGTAGAGAAGAATAATCAGTTGGCTTTCCTTTCCACATCTCCATAGGCGTCTTCAAACCAATCGCCGTTGATGGTGATCGATTTATCACATAACAGGTGGTTTTGACTGCTTCTGCCCAGAAAGATTTGGCCAATCCCGCTGTTCTCAGCATGGCTCTTGTTCTATCTAGGAGAGTTCTGTTCATCCGCTCTGCTACACCATTCTGTTGAGGCGTATGTGCAACCGTGAATTGTCTCATAATACCCTCTTTCTTACAGAATGCTAGAAAGTTACCGTCTACATATTCTCCTCCATTGTCTGTCCTCAAGCACTTGATTCTTTTCCCAGTTTCAAGCTCTACTTGTGCTTTGAACTCCTTGAATACTGGAAACACATCTGACTTCTTCTTGATTGGGTACACCCATAATCTCCTGGAATAGTCATCAATGAATGATACAAAATACTTTGCTCCACCCAGGGATATTTCTGGTGACTCCCACACATCAGAATGGATTAAGTCCAGTATGTGTTTGTTTCTTGTAGTTACTTTAGCAAACTTCAATCTATGCTGCTTGCTTATCACACAGTGCTCACAGAAAGGTAAATTGACCATCTTGAGCCCGGGCAGGAGATTGCGTTCTGCAAGGACTTTCAAGCCTCGCTCTGACATATGGCCTAATCTGCGATGCCACATCATCGTCGTTTCTTCTTGGCTGGCTGCTGCAACTGATGCATCTGCCTCTTGCAACGTCTCTCCCAAAAGCATGTATAGATTGCTTGTGATCTTCTCTGCTTTCATCACCACAAGGTTTCCTTTCACTACTTTCAATATTCCACATTCAGTGTGGATCTTGCACCCGAGGTCATCCAATTGTCCAATTGACAATAAGTTCTTCTTTAAGCCCTTCACATGTCGTACCCCTTGAATTTTGCGAACAGTACCATCATGCATTTTTAATCTGACGGTACCGACTCCAGCAATATCTAAGGCGTGATCATTTCCCATGAACACAGATCCTTCCGAAATAGGTTCATAAGTGCAAAACCAATCTCGGTGTGGAGTCATGTGCCATGTCGCACCTGAATCCATTATCCAGACATCATTGAGTTTCTTTCCGCCTTTAGAACTAGTCGCTGCTTCACTATACAAGATTTCTCCATCATCTGAGGTACTTGCAACACAACCTTGGGAGGTTGATGTTTCAGAATTCTTTTCTCCACCCTTCTTATTATGTCAACACTCCTTCTTCGAGTGCCCTCTCATGCCACAATTGTAGCATTTAAGATTCTTCCTTCTTCGAGATTTTGATCTACCATGATTCTGACTCCCACTGGAGCCACGTTCTGTTGATCTGCCTCTCATCACCGTTAAAGCCTCTGCTTGCTTTGAATTTTCTGACCTTTCTTCCTTATTCTTGCGCCTGGATTCTTCTTCAAGAATAGCACCGGCAACATCATCAAAGTGAAGAGAGTCACTAACATTGTTATTTGTGATGTTGATGATGAGTTGATCATACGAATCTGGTAAACTCTGAAGTAGAAGTTCCGCACGTTCATTTTCCGCTATTTTGAAATCTGATGCTGTGAGTTGAGCAAATAGCGTATTCAGAGTGTTGATGTGATCCGTTACCGACGTGGATTCACTCATTCGAAGAGTGTAGAGTTTCCTCTTCAAGAATATTCTGGTGTGAAGTGACTTCACCTCGTACAATTTGTTTAGAACATCCCAAATCTCCTTTGCAGTCTTCTTCTCTGCAACACTTGACAAAACTGAATCCGCCATTGCTAGGTGCAGATTGGCAACAGCATTGTCATCCTTCTCTTTCCACTTTTCATCAGTCATTTCTGTGGGTCTACTTTCAATTGCTTCTAGACAATTATCCTTCCTCAAAATTGCTCTTATCTTCAATTTCCACAAGGAGAAATTTCTCCCACTGAACTTCTCTATCTCGAATTTTGCTGCCATGGTTGTACACGAACTGAAGCGAGTTACACTATTTCACTGTGAATAGTACCGTATACGTGAACAGTATTGTACGTATGTCGTACACTAGAACAAATCCAGTATACGTTAACAATTACTGCAAAAGTATACAACCACACGTATGAATAGTAACCGTATACTGGAACAGTGACCGTAGCCCGTGAATAGTGCACCATGTAGGTTCCCAGGAAAGAGAGGTGGGTCACTGATAGACACACTTAAATACCAAGTCTTTCCTAGCCAGAACTTCCCTAGACACTTTCACACTACCACACTTTATTTCCAGCAACAAGAATAATTCTTTTCTGATGTGGAAGATCAGACAAAACTGCAACCACAGAGCATACTAAGAACCAACACTTTCACTGCAGCGGAATAAGGACCACGAACCAATGGCTCTGATACCACTGTTAGGTACCAGAGTGACGGAATAGTGTCTCACAACTAAAATAAGAGATGAGAAAATAGGAACTGAACACACAAAATTTAACGTGGAAAACCCTCAATGAATAAAGGGAAAAACCACGGGGCAAGACTAGAAGAATTTCACTATGAGAAAATATTACAACACCTCTCTCTAAATACTAGGAGAGAATAACCTCACAAAGAATATAAAAAAGTATACAAGAGAGGAAGAGATAATTCTTGGGATGGTTTTAATACTTCTCCTTAAGGCTCTTTATATAGCCTTCAAGGAGGAACTCCTTCGTTACTCCCACCGATGTGGGATAAGTTCTAACAGATATATATATTACAACTACTGAAGAGTATATTTTTGTGGATGAGGAAGTTTTTAGAAAAGAAATATGGATTCGAGCCGACGTAGATGATGGAACAAGAGGCAGGATTTACTTGGAAGCAAGACATAGGCCAACGTTTTGCTACGGCATAGCGGGAAGAGTTCCAAACGTGGATTATTAGGTATTATATATTTTTTAAAATTATTTGAAATCAATTATTTTATTTTTATTTTTATTTTTTAATTGCTAATTGTTTTTAAGATTTTGTGATATGCCTGAGGCATTTATGTCATTTCTTTGGAAAGTTGCATAGAAATCTTATCGGAAGTGTTGTTATGGTTTCTAATGACTTTTTTTTTTTTTTCCTTCTTTTACCAGCATTCGTACTGCTCGTTTCTCCGCTGATGACAAATATTTGAGAATCGAGACAAAGAGTTCTTTTGAAAAAAACGTTTTGATTTGTTGCCAACCAGCCACCTCCATATATTGAATGATCAGATATGTCTTTCTTTTTTTGGATAATTAGATGTTATTGCATAATCTGCTATAGCAGAACATATTAAAAAATGCCAGTCTTAGATTTACAGAAAGTTTTAGCTGCAGTGTTTGTAGAGGTCTTGACTTTTGTCCTGATATCAGCAATATTTTCTTGAAATGGGGTCTTGTTTGTAGAGTTCTTGACTTTGGTTTGTAGACGTCTTGAGTCTTGTTTGTGTGCCTGCATTTGTTTCTAGCCTACCATATATAATAGATGTAGGCATTCCATGCTAAGAATATGTAAGTAATACATTTTGTTCCACTGTTATTGTTTGTTCTTATGCATGTGTTGACTGTGTGATTTTCAAGTATGCCAGTTTGGTTGGTGCATCAGGGCAGGGCATCTTTTAGACAAGTAGTCTCACTGAAACTGCTTTATAAGTTGTCTCCAAATCTTAATTGAACTAATAGAAGTGCTTTGGGCCATAGGAGCGATGATTCTATTACATTGCTCTTATCATGTTTCGTACTCGATGACAAAACTACTATTGTTTGTGATTGGTTAGTTGACTGAAATGTTAGATTAAGGAAAATTTTATGGTAACTGGGAGGAAGGAAATTAAAAGAATTTTCCATCATGTAGCCTTTTAATTTTATTACATGGTGTGGTAGAAACACTCTGGGATTCTAAAATCCTGATACTTTACAACCTGCTCGTTTCTATGTTGTAGTGGAATGGAAACACTTAACCTATTAACTATGTGTTCCTAAGCTGTTTGTGGGGGTCGAAACTTTTTAATGTTGCTTTGCCTGGTGTGGATTTAAGTTGCTTGGATGGCATGACAATGGAGGAGTTTTTTGTGAAAGATTGTGAGTGGTTGACACTATCACCTGCATTTATTTCTATGTTGTTATGGGCTATATGGTTTAACAGGAACAAGTGTGAGGATTGTTTTGTGAATGTTTGTGAGTGGTTGGACACTCTGCATTTATTTAGATGCTGTTGATGAGCAGCAAGATGCTAGAAAATTTTAAAAGGTTGAATAGTGGTGATCTGTGTTATTCGGATTTAATGATGAGTGTTAGATACGGATGTGTATGTCCAATATTTAATGATGTGTATGTTCAATATTTTTTTAATTTTTAATTTTGAAGAATCATATCCAAATATTCATATCCAAATATTCGGATATAAGCATTGGATATTATCCTCCAAATATATAAAAAAATTTAAAACAATTAAGTATACTCGTATCGGATATATACTCATATCCAACACTCACTACGAGTCCAAGTATTATAGGCCCTTTGGTTTTTATCTAGTTGCTGTTTATGTTCTCCAAACTTCTTCTGGTTTGTATCATTGAATATTTCCTTGGATAAAAATTTGTGGTTAAAGATCTCCCTTATCAGAGGCTATCCTTGGCCCTTGCTTCTTTCAAAAGCCAAATCATTGAACCTTTTTTCATCTTCTTCAAATTTAGATGTTTCCCATTGGATCCTACTCTCATAGTATTAAACTACTTGACATATTCCAAAACTTAATACAGATTTCTTTTGGTTGACCTATTAACTATATGTTCCTAAGCTGTTTGTGGGGTTCGAAAACTTTTTAATGTTGCTTTGGCTGGTGTGGATTTAAGTTGCTTGGATGGCATGTCAATAGAAGAGTGTTTTGTGAAAGATTGTGAGTGGTTGACACTATCAGCTGCATTTATTTCTATGCTGTTATGGGCTATATATGGTTTAACGGGAACAAGTGAGAGGATTGTTTTGTGAAAGTTTGTGAGTGGTTGGACACTAATCAGCTGCATTTATTTATGGGCAAAGTTGTAGAGGTGTCCATGGTAGGGTGGCTTGTCAAAGCCCACAAGCCTACACCATATTTGTGTGGTTTGAAATTCAATACTTGAATTGCCTACGCCTTTGCTAATTTACTTCAAATTCAATACTTTAAGCTACTTTTGGTCTTGAATTGCGTAGCAAGCTTTCTAACATCGCCTCTAAAACTGGTTTCCTTCATCTCTAATTTTTTTCTGTCAAAACTGGGAAACACAAACATGGAGTTGAGAATTATCTTCTCAAGAGATGCAGTATTGTCAAGCAAGTACTTTAAAAGCTCCACTTGAGTTGAAGTGCCAATAAATTCAACCATCTCTACTACCTTGAGGCTCTTGTGTGGCTGTTTTGCAGGCTTCCATTCCTCACTTCCTCTGAAGGTGTTCATCCGTGAAACCTGCATAATGAATAATGAATCATCTTTATGGAAATGTTTATATAGTTTAATGATCAAACCTTTGCAATGAATGATCTTTTTATCTAAACAGTTTTCTACTCTTCTAGGGCCTCCTATCTTGCTTCTGAAACATTTCTAGCTGCATTGTTAGAAACTATATATGGCCACAACAATTCTCTTATAACATAAAAAGAATACCCAACTCAATGCCCTTCTTCCTAATTCATGAATCAAGATATTGTCAAGACTCAAAGAACACTAACTAGGAGGATTGACAAACGGGTCTTTCTAGTTTGTCTAGAACTTAGGTACAAGTTCTGCCAAAGAATTGGTCAAACGATAAAAACGCAAGGCCTTTATGTGCAGTAAGTCGAGTATATATACTCAAAATAACCAATAGAAATAACCATTACTTTTAATTTCTTTTCAAAATCAACTAACAAAGGTAATTAAATGAACTCCTTTGACCAAAAATTGCTGATTAACCCAACCCCGAGGCGAAAGTTTCAACCCACCCAAATATGTTGTAGGCTTGTGGGCTTTGACAGGCCACCCTACCATGAACACGTCTATAACGTGGCCCATAAATAAATGCAGCTGATCAGTGTCCAACCACTCACAAACTTTTACAAAACAATCCTCTCACTTGTTCCTGTTAAACCATATATAGCCCATAACAGCATATAAATAAATGCAGCTGATAGTGTCAACCAACTCAATCTTTCACAAAACACTCCTTAGTCCTCTATTAACAAGCCATCCAAGCAACTTAAATCCACACCAGGCATAAGTAAAACTAATAATGTATCACATGGATGACAAATTAAATTATTTTAATTATAATAATTCAATATAATATGTGGTAGAACGGCACCGGTTGACTTTTTGTAATTTGCATTTTTAATTGTTTTTAGTAAGAGATTAAAAGAAGAAGAAAAAAAAGAATTTGACTGTCAAAGTGTCAATGCTAAACAGCTAAAGTGCTACTGCAAGAACTGAAATAAAATCAGCCCTTATTTGTTTCGTAGCAGTTGTCTGCCGCTTCCCCATTTTTTAACTCTCTTCTCCATGATTTCACACTCTCTCTTTCCTTTTCCTATAAAATCCAAATATACCCATTGCTTCTCTCTTCACTTCTCCATCAGGTAAAATCACTTTCTTCCCTCTCTCTCTCTCTCTCTCTCTCTCTCTCTCTCACACACTTTTTTAACTCCACTTTCTCTCCTTTGTAATGTCTCATTCTCTCTTTTTTTTTTTTTTTTTGTTGTTTCTGTTGTTTAGTTTTTTCAGATAGAGCGAAAACGAAAGTACAATGGCGGTCAGTTATAGAGGGAGGACGACAGAGTTTGGGGTTGTTTCAAGAAAGTGGAAAGAGAGGGAAATAAGCCCCGAAAGAAACAAAGTCTGGATTGAACCCAAGCCTCACAACACCAACATCAACAACAACAAGTCTTCCAATACTGAAAGAAAAGTTGCTGTTGTTTACTATTTGTCTAGAAATGGTCAGCTTCAACACCCTCATTTCATGGAAGTTCCTCTCTCTTCTAATGGTGGACTTTATCTCAAAGGTCAGAAAAACAATATATTATAACCCCAAAAGGATTTTCTTTTTCCTTTTTCATTCTCTGTTTGGTTTCTAAGAAAATTAAGAGAAGTTCAAAATTTTGAATTTACTATCACGTTCCAAGAAATGCATTCTCCCAAATGGTTCTACCCAGCTGACAAAAAGCGAACTTTCAGTTTCCTCGTAAAGAAAAATGATCCTTTTTCCGGGAAAACGGAAAAGAATAAGTTTAAATTTCAAAAGCTTTCCTTTTTTCCTTGTTTTTCCAATCAAAACTTTTTGTTCTCTCTGTTTGTATGCTGAGAAAAGTACCGGGTTTTCCTGCATTTCTTACCCTTTCACTGCAACAAACGTATTATTATTCTAATGCAATTTTACTTAAAAATATACCTTACTTTTTCTTCAGATGTAATCAACCGCCTAAACCTCCTTCGAGGTAAAGGCATGGCTAGTCTATACTCTTGGTCCTCCAAACGGTAACACTCTCATTCATTCCCAACCGTCTGATCAGATTACCCTTCACCATCCGAGATATTAATATTTCAGTTTTATTTTTTAAAATTCAGGAGTTACAAAAACGGCTTCGTTTGGCACGACTTAGCAGAGGACGATTTTATTTATCCATCTCACGGCCAAGAATACGTTCTCAAAGGATCGGAGATTCTCGACCACTCGATTAACCCTCAATCCCTCGAAATAACGTCGTCTTCTTTTCGATTAACAAAACCGCCAGAGTCTGAAAAGTCAGAGAACGATCATGATTTTCCGTCAATCAGACGGCGTAGGGATCAATCTTGGAGCTCTATTGATCCCAATGACTACAAAATTTATAAGGCTGAGTCAAGCTCCGAGTCGATTCGGAGACTCGCTGCTGATGCGTCGACTCAGACTGATGATAAGAGGAGGAGAAGAAAACCGGTGGTTAAGGAAGCGGAAATTGAAGAGTTGCAAAGTCGAAGTCAAAGTCAAGAGTTGGAACAGAATCAGACTACGGAGCTGAGTAGGGAAGAGATTTCGCCTCCACCGTCGGATTCGAGTCCGGAGACATTGGAATCCTTGATGAAAGCTGATGCACGGCTGAGATTGTGCAATGGTGGTGGTAAAGAAGATAACTTGAATCGGGCGGCTCAGAGTGGCCCAAGTGGGAGAATGAAGGCGTCGTCTGTTTTGATGCAGTTGATATCGTGCGGTTCGATCTCGTTCAAGGATTGTGGGCCCAACTCGGAGAGTGATCAAGGGTTCTCGTTGATTGGGCACTACAAATCAAGGTTGCCACGCGGAGCAGGGAGTTCTAACCAAGTGGGGAAAGAAGCAGGGATTGAGAGGGAAATTGGGAGCTCCTCAAGGGTAGGATTGGAAGATAAAGAGTATTTTAGTGGGAGCTTGATTGAGACCAAGAGCGAGGAGGTCCCTGCCTTGAAGAGGTCTTCATCTTACAATGCTGATAGGTGACTACTAAACTTAGTTGCACAAAATTTCTTTGTTAAGCATTTTAACTATGAATTACTTTTAAGTTTACTTTCATTAATGCACAAAATGTAAAATTTGATGAATAAGTAACTAACTATAACTGGTTACCTCATTAAAATTGTAAAACTAATCTTATCTTATTAGTTTTCAGAATTTTAAGAAATTCTTATAGTAATATCAAAGAATCCTAATTGTGTCCGACTAAACATAATAAAAAAAAAAAAGAAAAACTTTGCTTCGCATTTTAATAGAATTACACGTGATTTTGTTTGGTAAGGCACAATTCGGATTAATAGTTTTTGATTGCCTAGTATCAATATTATCCAGACTCTTCGTTTTAAAGTACTCGTGTCTGACATCTGTATTCAACAGATATTCGGATATGATATGAGTAATGATACTCCTAATATATGAAAATACTTTAAAAAAAATATTGAGTATATCGGTATTGAATACATACCCCATATCCAACATCCATTCCCAAGTCTCAAATCCGGATAATATAGTCTAGTATTAGTCAACTTTTTTTTAGATAAACTACTACTGCGATTTATTAATTGTATGTCAAATATAAATTCTTGCTTATAATTACGATGTTATTGTCATGTAAGGAAATAGTTGTAATCTTTGGTCGTACTTTTGACAAGTTAGCCTTAATGGTTATTACTTATTAAGCAAACTCTTGGTTTTGGCATAAACCAAATACTAAATCTTGATAAGACTGAAATGCAGAAGCATAATGATGGTACAATGAGTAAATTAGCTTTCAAGTTTTACTTGAAAAATGAATTGTTCTGTTCTTTACCTGGAATTCTGGAAAGCAAGTTAAGTGGGTTCTTACTTCTTACCTTACCTTTCCAGGGATTTTAAGTCAGACTATTGATTCTATTTCTGAATGAGGGCCTGCTGGCCTGTTTTGGGTCTTTGAATGTAAGATTCTTGTACGGGGTTTTGGCAGAAAGCCAGCTAAAGCTATTCATGTTGTTGCACAGATAGATATAATCAATTCTTCATGTCCTGGAATGTATGTCTATGTCTTCAATATCTGTTCTTTTCTCATCTTTTTTGCTATCAGACAGATCATATTAAATGCAGGCCGTCCATATTAATAATCCATATTCAAATCCCATGTGGTCCCACAATTAAAATCTTGTAGTTGGCTTGGGGTTTAATGTAATGAAATCTGTATGAAACTTATCCAATAAATAATAGTACTTAGATTGAAGGAGGGACCAAGAAAAAAACTATTTCTGTTAAGATTCAAGCTTATATACTTATTAGATAGACAAATGTCCAAACATTAATTCTTGTTAGATTGTTGACTTGAGATTTGCTTTTTGCTTGTTGCTCTGTTCGTTTGATTAATTTGGGAACTTTTTAATCATTAGGAGCTCGCAGTTGCAGTTGCAGTTGGCAGAAAAGGAGGTAGATGGAATGCGTGCAAATTGCATGTCAAGGAAGCTGAAAACTGTCTCAACGAAGAAAGAAGGCAACATAAATGCAGATATCTGCGGTGAAAGTGGAAGCAAAAGATACGATGTCTAGATCATCATTATTCATTGGTGAACTGGAACCTAGCTATGTTGAATTGTAGTAGTCTGTAGTTTTGTAACAAAACAGAGAGAAGTGAATGACAATGGAGGAATATTATAAGACAAAACTATGCGGCAATGTTATTGCAAGCTAAGGCACGTTGAGCCCGCACAATGAGAGGAACCATTAGGATTGGGAAATCTTGTAAAGCTCTTTTGTTGAAGTGTGTAAATTTGTCCATTTCCGTTTGGAGCTTTCAGCTAAGCTCAACTTTTGATGCCTTGATTTTTGTGTGAGTGGCTGAGTGGGTTCATTTTTGTCTTTAATTTCGGTGTATTTGCACTAATCTCTAGTGGTTTTAGGCCCTTCTCAGTTTGACTTTGAAACATGGGAAATGGAATTTCATCTTAGCCTAGGTAACATCATTTGCTTTGGTCTTTGGCTCCATAGCGGGAAAGTAATGTTTTTTCTTGGCTGGCCTGTCTTGGGGATTGGAGATGTGAAATAACTTTGAAGAATACTTTACAAATTTGTACAACCATTTGGCAGATTCTTCGCCATTGAATGCTCACTGTGCTTTCAATTCAATATTTGAAGAGAGTTGGAAGGCGTAATATCTGGTATTGAACTGAACATCTGTTTAGTAACTGTCCATGTGAATGAACCTAAAAGCTTGCAGTTTTGATAATTGCAATACACAAGCATACTTTTTCTTCAATATTCGAGGAATGGCTACATTTTTTAGTAAGAGAAAGCAGAAACCCTTTACAAAGAAAAGAAAACTTGTAGCGAAAAATAAAAAAAACGAGCAATGATGGTTCTGTACAGTTAACGTTCTTCGTGAAGGAAGGATTTATTAGACTTAGTAATCCGTGTATTTATGTCGTGTGCATATTATTTTTTTTGTGTCATAATCATATTTAAAGGTGTTATATACTTATAAAAAAAATGAAATTCCAGAGTCACCAAACTAAGTTATTCATCTTGCTTTTGTGTTCTATGTTCAATAATTATGAAGCAGCAGATGAAATTAACTATGGAACAAAAGAAAATTTCTTATGATTATAAAGCTACAAATTTTTGAAAGAGCTTGATGAAAGACTGGGTCTCACAGTGAAGAGCCCAAAATCAATAGTCAACTGACAAAACTCAACTCAACTAGTAGTACTATTTTGCCAAAATCTGTAATGATTTTACAAGGCTTATAAATTATAACCTGATGTAGCCCAAAGGGCCTTAGAGAAGCTTGGCCATGGGCTTTGTTTCCTTATTGCAAAACAATGCTGTGACTGTGATTGTGTTGATTAGAAAAATCAGGCTGCTTGCAAGCAAGGCAAACATCAATAAAAATAATATGATTTGTATATTATGATGGATTTAATTGTCCATGCATATTATGATGGATTTAATTGTGATGCACTGACAGTGTATAACTTTATACACTGTCAGTAAACCAGATGATGATAACTTATTAAAAATAAAATGATTTGTATTTTTTTTTAAACCTTTTAATGAAGTGACATCATCTTATTCCCTGACAGTGTATGAAGTTATAAACTGTCAGTACATCAAATACAAATCCTATTATGATATATTAATACTTGTAATAATGTCATTTGAGGAATGTAGTCTAGTCTCAGCATAAAAATGATGTTACAACAATTTTAATACCTTCATTTTATTTCTTAGAATACCTAATTAATGTCCAAATTCTACCCATTGTCCTATATGAATTTCAATTGAAAAGAATGAAAATAAACATTTTCATTTAAATTTTGAAACATGGAACTAACATAACTAAACAATTTAAACACAAACTAGGTTAGTTTGCTATAGATTAATATACATTAATAAATTGATGAATTTTGTTAACGAATACTCTAAAAATAAATTATTATTTATAATAATATTTTTATATTAAATATAATAGTATAATTAATATGATAGTTTACAATATATTAAACATTATAATTTACTTAATACATAAGTTTAAAAAGTGTTTTAAAATTGTTTCTTTGCTATTTCAAAAAAAAAATTGTTTCTTTGCTAAGCATATACATAAATACCAAACTAACCACAAAAAGCTACCTTCGGTCCTTCGGGTTCTTTTTTTTTTGGGTCAGAAGTCCTTCTGGTCTGACCACCTATAACTAAATTTCACCCCATTTAATCAGATTAAATCAGATGGCATTTTAGTCATTCAAATTACAAATTGGCCTTCCAATTCATTTATCATCCCATATATATGTAGTCAAGGCATGTAAAAATTTTGTTTACATAATTTTTCTCTCGATTTTGAGGGCACCTCTCCAAAAGCATAACACAAAAACCTCTATTTTCTTCCTACCATGTTTTAGTAGTAATTATAAAGAAGAAAAAATAGATTGTCTCTGCCAAATTCCAATGCCCATGTCTTTTGTTTCGGTTGCCACATTGTCTTAAAACAAATACTTCCAAAGTTCTTTACTTCCCTGTAGATTTCTCATCAGGTAAACATGAAAAACTATATAAGCTTCTCTTTTCTTTTCCCTTCCTATTTCATCAAAGTTTCTCCTTTTTTGCATGCTTTCAAAACCATTAACACAAAGCTACTGTGTTTCTTTCATATATAGTTATTGCATGTTACTTGTCACTATTCCTTTCATGATCTTTTTTTATCTTTGTCTTATGCTTTATGATCAATATTATGGTTGAATGATTAATGGGTTTTGGTGTTTTTGATGAATTCTAATACAGTTATTATAATTCTTGTTTTGTTGAAGTTATTGGGTTTTGTTTTTGGATTCAATTGGGTGTCTTTTTTGTGCTGATGGGTCCTGTAAGAGGGTTAAAGAAAAGAAGGAAGATAGAGAAGAAACCTGAAGAAAATGCTTCTGCTTCTGGTTCTTCAGAGAAGGAAAGGTCAGTCGATTGGTGGGATGAGCTTTCCAGGAGGATGAATGGTATGTTTTTTTTTAACAGTTTACTATATCAAACTCTTGAGTTCTTGACTTTCGTTCCTGTTTTTATTATCTTTATTTTTGAACTGTTGCTCTAGTTCATCATTCATGGCAGGGCAGATATTTAAATTTATGTTAGCAGTAGACAGATTTTCAGTTCATGGGTTGAGTTCAATTTTGGAAATTTTGACTGGCTTTACGATTTACATCATATTCCAGTTATATATATGTATCTTCAGTTCATGGGTTGAGTTCAATTTTGGAAATTTTGACTGGCTTTACGATTTACATCATATTCGAGTTATATATGTTGATACATAGAAAATGCATTTGGGAACATATAAGCAGGATCCCTAATCTGACTTCCAAGTCGTTCTTTTCACCTAACACTCCTTTTTTTTTTTTTTTAATGTTATTGAATGGGAAAGAGGATAAGATAATCTTTGTTTTAATGTTATGATATATAGAATTTGTGGGCACAGAGTTAAATCCAAGGAAATAAGGTTATATGTTTTGAGTTTTGACAATGCTGTTGCTTATATATACTCTCTGCTTTACAGGAAAACTCAGCCTTAACTCTGTTTGAATATGACAATCATTTGAATCTCACAATGCTTAAGTTAATGCAGTTGAAAAACTGATTCTTATCTTACATTTGAAGTTGTGATTTGATTTACTTTGAGCAAGGATTTAAGTGTAAAATTAATGGGGACTCTGCTAGTGAGAAGTGGAATTGGAAATAAAAGGGGCTGGTTGTTGGCTTATTGTAGATAAGTTTTTGCAAGTAATTGTAGATAACTTGAGTATACATTTGTAAGTTGATTTTCCTACATTGGTTTATGTTAACTCTGTTGTTCAGTAAGTCTTTCAGAATATATTTTTTGTTCTGCCAAAAACATGCCATCAACGGTATGAGTAGTGTTTCCTTTTCTAGAAAACGTTATCCTTCACATATATCTAGTTCCTATTTCTTCAGTCATCATATTTTGATTGAAAATGCTCAGAAGAAGGTAAATTTGGAACCATAATCTCTTGAACATGAAAAGTTTCCGATAAAGTCAATCAAATTAGTGATTCATCAGGTTATACGCAGGAACTATATTCCCTTCCTGTTTCTTGATTCATATTCTGCATTGTGGAGTTCAAACCCACAAGGCCACAATGCCCTGTAGTATCTTCTAAAATAACAAGGGTTTTGACTGCTCAAAAGTCAAAACTAAGGCTTAATATGTTCTGACAAAAACATGTCACTTCTTGATGAGAAATTGCTAGTGTTAAAACCTTGAAATATCTGTAGAAGGCAGTAAGAGCAAATACTGCTGCTGTGAGCAGATATTTAGACAGACATATTCCTGTACAAACATATATATTAGATTGAATTAATTTAAGTAAAACATTGCTGTCGATTGTATGAAAAATTCTTTTCGTTTTAAGAAGTAGGAAGATCTGTTGTCTCATAGCTAGTAGGTTAAGGAACAGACTACTGCATTCTTGCTATTGTTATTCCTCTTCTTCCTTATATCTGTTTCCGTAGTTTCTTTGGTTGTTTCTTCACTGCTGACTTCTATAGGCTGGTTTATCTTGTATTTAGTTGCTGTATATCTTGTGATTCTTGTCGTATTATATTAAATTCAATGCACCATCCAGGCCACGTTAGTGTTAGTTAATTAAAATATGTTCAAAAAAAATTAAATGGCTGATAATCTTATGTTTCGACCAGGATGTTTCATAGGTTGAAAATTGTTGTTTCTCCCATTTTCAAGTTATGTGCATAATGATATCTTCTCGTAACATTTATTTTTAGCTACAGTCGACAATTCTGTCATTATATTGACTAGTGTTATCAATTAGGAGAGATTAAGAAAGAAAACATAAGATAAAAGTTGAGGAATTGAGTCAGATCAGGAGAAAATAACTTTTGCTTGGCAAAGTAATTGTAAATTAAGCTATTATGTGTACTCCCTAACCTACCTAAAGAGTTTCTTTTTATCAAATTCAACATACTATAGGAACAAGACATAGGAGTTATATCATGTTCATTGCCCTTTTTCCATGAGCATTCTTTTCTTGGGTCCTTCGGAATAAAATGATGAGGACCACTCCATATTTAGTAAGTTATCTTTCTTTTTCTCTCTCAACAAGATGTGAATCGTCTTTATGATGATAAGTAATAGGAGAATGCATTAATCTTGTCTAATTGAAACTTCTGGGTTAGTACTGGCAGCCGAAAACCGTGCATACTTCCAGCAAGAATGCTATGCTGTTAATATGTCAACATGGCCGTTTTATGTCACCTCTTGGTTTTTTTCAGCCATAAGCAGTAATAGACACAAATCAGATTCAACAGAAGCTGTCATGTTTCAGCTTTATTTGCAATGTTTTCATATTTATTGCACCAAAATGGGCATGTTTTGTCCTATACAATACAATTATTTATGCTTATGTATAAATCTGACATTAATTTTCACTCGCAAAACCGTAAAGGGAGTCACAATGCTCAAGTCTACTCAATATTTTGCCCAATGAAAAGGGACCAAAAAGTTGTATTTTCATTGATATGCTAATCCTGACAGTTGAAATAATGTTTCAGAGTTACTAGTGAAATCCCACAGATCATCTACACCAACCCTATATGTTTCATATGTGTAAATACTGCTTTCGTCTTATTGGCTCTTTCTCTCTGTAGGTCTTCAATCGCCATCTAAAGGTCTGGATAAGTTCAAATATGTTTTCAGAATTTCCAGAAAAACCTTCAACTACATATGTTCACTTGTGAAGGAAGATATGATGGCTAAGCCAGGAAGTTTTACATTTTCAAATGGTAAACCTGTGTCTTTTGAAGATCAAGTAGCTGTAGCTTTGAGAAGGCTAAGCTCTGGTGAATCACTAGTGATAGTCGGTGATTCTTTTGGGCTGCACCACTCAACCGTCTCACAATTGACCTGGCGCTTTGTGGAGGCGATGGAAGAAAGGGGTCTTCACCACCTGCAATGGCCTTCCACTGAAGCAGAAATGACAGAAATAAAGTCCAAATTCGAAAACATTCAAGGTCTTCCTAATTGCTGTGGTGTGATTGACACTACTCACATTATGATGTGTTTGCCTTCATCAGACCCTGGAAGTAAAGCATGGCTCGATCATGAGAAGAACCACAGCATGGTCTTGCAGGCAATTGTGGACCCTGAAATGAGGTTCAGGGACATAGTCACCGGTTGGCCAGGTAAAATTGATGACTGGTTGGTGTTTCAGAGTTCGAATTTCTATAAACTGTGTGATAAAGGAGAGAGATTGAATGGGAAAAAACTTGTGCTCTCTGAAGGATCAGAAATAAGGGAATACATAATTGGGGATGTAGGCTATCCTTTACTACCCTATCTTGTTATACCTTACGAAGGGAAAGAACTACCAGAATTAAGAGCTGAGTTCAATAAAAGGCATTCAGCGACCCGGCTGGTGGCTCACAGGGCATTGGCAAGGCTCAAGGAAATGTGGAAGATCATCCAAGGGGTGATGTGGAGACCTGACAAACATAAGTTGCCAAGGATCATCCATGTTTGCTGCTTGCTTCATAACATTGTTATTGATTTGGAAGATGATGTGCAGGATGAAATGCCTTTGTCTCATGACCATGATTCTGGTTACCACCAAAGGATTTGTGGATCTGTTGACCTCAAGGGTGTACACCTGAGAGATAAACTTTCTCTCTACTTGTCAGGGAAATCGCCACTTTAATTGTTTTCCATTTCTGATTCCTGATTGGTAGTTTCTTCACATACAAAAAGGTTTAAGTAGGATCTTTCACAGACAGTCATTTCATTGAAGTTGATTTTCTTTTGTTTAATTAAATTTAAAAGTTAAACATTATCATTGCATTTTTTGTACAAGGCTCCTCAAATAAAGTTGAGTGCTGCCGTGCCAGCAGGAAGAAGGTTCTTCCAGGACAAGGGCAAATCAACCACACACAGGACTGAAGGTGATAGCCTTGACTCAATTGCATGACTGAAGAAATCAATTTTGAAGTAGCAGATGTCGATGGAAACCTCCTGAATGAAAACCAAAACCAAAAAAAAAACCCTGAATTGTGAGGATCTGAACATATTGTCACCTTATTAAGCCTCCTTTCAACCTTCCACTTGCTTTACATCTTCTAATGAAAGCATCTCTTAAATTGGAACTTGGAACCAATTTACTGAGCTATATATATACAATTTTAAGTTATCATTGCCATTCAGCTATCATTTATTATTTTTCCTTGGCCTAAGGGCCTTAAACCAATTAATGTTCCATACATTCCTTAATTCCATTTTAGTTACTATCTGGTACCCCAACGACAAGAACTAAAACTACAAAATTGCTGTGCAATTTAATCCCATTTAAGTTATTAAACCAGAAAAAGCAGAAAAAACAATTTCACCATTTACGCTTTTATACTAATACTGTAATAAGTATCCAGTTTGACTTCATGACTCGAGCTTCCATTGGCCAAGAACATTAGCATAGCATGATCTAAGTATGGACCTTGTCAGGCCCAGTCTTAAGAACTAAAAATACAAAATTATCCGACCTGCCGGATTCGAACCAGCGACCTAAGGATTATCTGTTGGTTTTAATCCCACTACAGTCCTCCGCTCTACCAACTGAGCTAAGGTCGGGCTTAGAGAAATTGGTCCATGAAAGTATTTGACACATCAAAATCACTCGGAGGTTTATTTTATGCATGGGTGAAAGTTCACTGGAGGCAGGCCAGCACAACTCAGATTTAGCTACACCAATATAAAGATTACAACACAATTCAAACTCCCTAACGTAGACTCAGCATCAGCCAGAAGCTCATGCCAACTTCCTGCTCTACATTCTTTCAACTAGGATTTCTCTACTTCTGTTTGTTACCACCTGCAGACCCAAAGAACAGCAAGAGCTCAATGAGAATTCAGTCAATCGTGACAGTGAAATTTTAGATATGATTCAATGAAAGGCCAACCAATATATAAATCCTGCATCTTGTAATAACAAACTTCAAAAATCAGATGGAACCATCAGTTGTCAATTCTTAGCATCTTAACAATTTCTGGAAACAATATAGAAAACCATCATGCCATGATCATTTTTTCTTTTTTAATTTGTATCTATGTTGTTAACCAAATTTCAGAGACAGTGCAATTAGCTAGGACAAATTATCAAATGCACATTCAGATTATAAATTGGATTTTGATAAAAGTAGAGAAAAAATACCTTAAAAGAGATATATATATATATATATATATTCACTTGTCAAAAGTCCTGGATGGATAATATAAAAGTCTCGGACCATGTTTGCTGCACAAATTCTGGAACCACAGATTCACCCATAAATGGGTTCCACAGACTTCCACCAGGTCCACCAAGAACCCACTTTACTTTTGCTGGAGGGCTCGTAAAATCAAGCATTGGATCAACCTCTACACCAGATTTTTTTTTCTTCCGAGAACCAGAAGTTCTTGATGGCTGAAAAACAAAAATTGCACAAGTGGAAATTGTCAACAATGGCAGAAGGGCAATGCTATATACTCCTTAAATTTTTATTTCCCTAACTCAACGTATAATGGTTTCCTGGTTGCAATACCCCAGGAGTAATTGTTGTTCTTTTGAAATCTTGTGGGTATTTCAGAACAATTTGTAGGGAACAGTCCCCACCAGAAATGTATTTCTTATGACCGGAATTCTGTAAGGGCAGTAGTATAAATTGTAACCCTGAATTCATTTTTAACAAAAGTTAAACAGTTTAAAAGCTCAAATGCAGCGCCTGCCTTTGGTACCTCAGAAGCAGCTGCACTTGCTTCCATCTCTGCAAGGTATCTCTCAACGGCTCTCAAGGAACGAAATCGCTGTCCAGTTCCCGGCTCAATGTAGTGCTGCAGACAATTTAACATTTCTAAAATTTCCGAGTTGCAAAAGAAATTTAATGAAGGCACTTCAAGACAAGTATACTGGATATCAGTCTTTCTCTTCTCGACTCAGTTAAAAGTAGATTAATAAGTGTATTTCTTTGACTCTCTGGTCTCTGCTAGTGTAAACAAGTCTATTATCTTAGGCCTTCAAATTAAAAGAAAAGACATCTCATTGACAGAAAGCAAGAACCGAATGCACACTGAAACGAAACCATTAAGACTATGGATCATTTAGGAGTACCTGTATATCTAATTTTGGTTGCAAAGTCAAGTGTATATAAGGTCAAGGTGTAAAAGAAATAGCCTAGAAAGTTAAAATAAAAAATAAGCATGGAAGAGTACCCTGTCAATGACTCCAGCATATCTAACATTGCTACGGGGCTTTTCCTCAACAATCCAACCAGGAGGCAGCTTGAATGGTGTAGCAGTTCCCCGGAATGCATGGGGCACAATTTGCATCTGCAAATTAGAATACCAACACAGTTGCTGAGATAAAAATAAGCAAGAAAACTACTAATCCTCATGGCAAGAAAAACATGTAATCACGTTCAGCAATTAGAACTCACAGAATTCTCATTGCCAGGTTTCATTCTCTGGGTTGTAAGAGTTGATTCCATCTCTTCATATAGGTACTTCTGAACAGCTGTGAGGGAACGAAACTGCCGCCCAGACCCGGGTTCATAGTAATACTGCAAAAAATATGATGAAAATTCTGAGTCTTCTAACAAACAGGCTTCAATGCATGAACTTCCAAACACACTTTCTCCCCGCCAAGGCCCCAAAAATTGGATTACTGACCAATTTCAAAGCTGAAACATACTGCATATATACTTTTCCTTGTTAATAACTTATAGAGACTAGGATTCGCAAATTAGAGGATAATAGCATTATATTTTTGTGTCGACAATGGGAAAAATGGATTTTAGCCCAAATATTTTCTTGGATTCCATAAATGATGAATCTTATAATCCAATTAATAGAATAGAATGCAAAGATCAACCTCAGATTACACTGAAATTACCTTCTTCTTTTTTGTGTAATTTGCACTTTTCCTTACACAAATAACACATTATGGGATACAAGAAAAAAAAATGCGAGTGAAAGTCTAATTTCGACATTTATTTTTGCAAAAGATTATTTTTTTAAATACTAGATATTTATCACATTTAAGTTCTGAGAATCAAACCCAAATTAAAGCCTCTCAGATAGATACTTCAAAACAAATGCATGCATGCATGCAAATGCAGTTCGTTAACTAAATGAAAAAAAAAAAAAAAAAAGAAGACAAATGGTCAAAAACAAAAAAGAGACGGAGGAGGAAGGAACCCTGTCAACTCGGCCGGGATGGGCTGCAGAGTTAACACGTGGCCTTTGCTCGACGACCCAGCCAGGTGGCAACTTGATAGATGATCTGAACATGGGTGAGGTGGGACTGGGCTCCACAATCTGCAGCTGCATTTTGCTGGGATCGTAGGCTTCTCGTTCTTTAGCTGCCGAAGGTGGCGTCTTCTTCGACGGTGAAGATTTGCTCTTCATTTTGTGGGCTTTTCTGAAACGTTTCAAGGTTTATGCTGGAGATTCCGCTAGTTACGCCTCATGCTCTTTACCTCGAAGAAAACTCCAGTTAAAATCGTCTTTTACTTTTACTTTTACATTTCCTATTTCTTTTTCTCATTCAGTGAAAAATATCTTTACATGCGAGGATGACTCAAAAAGTAAAAAGATATCACTATTACATCTGTTAACTGTTAAGGGTCGGATACTCGGATTGTCCGTCAAATTCGAAGGTCGATCCGAAATTTGGAAGAATTTGCCGTTAAATGAATTCGAGAAGAAAGAAAAAAAAAAGACACAAATTAAAAAGTAGATCGAGATTTCAATATTCAAAATGCGGTCCTACTCAGATTATGTACTATATTATTTTTTATATTATATAAATTATATAAATTTATTTTTATATATAAAATATATATTAAATTATTCATATTTAAAAATTTAAAAAAATAAACTAAAGACTAAATAAAAAATTGTTTTTTTAAGTTATCTGGATGAATTTGAGGTGTACTATTTAGTAATTTGAACGAATTTGAATAAAAATTGAGGCGAATTTAGTTTGAGCAATTATATAAAGTGTTGATACCATGGCTAATTTAAACTTAAAAATTTTAAATGTAACACGTTTTATAAACATGAAAATAATATAATAAATACAATACGACATGTTTAAATACAAGTAACATGACACGTTTAATACATATATCTTATTCATATTTAAAATTTTGACACGTTTGATAATTTATATCATGTTCATATTTACACAATTAACAAAAAAAAAAATTCCAATACGCATATACGAATTATTATATCTATCTAAATTCAATCTAACCCATAAACACTTCTAATTACTACGTTATTTCCTATATTAAACAATAGTACAATCTTTTTGACTAAAAAAATATTACTATAATCTTTATAAAATTAAAAATTCATTAATCAGCAATTTTAAAATTCAAATTCTAAACATTTGCATTTCATTTTTTTTTTTTGAGACTAAAATATATATATATATAACTTTAAACTAAGTCGTAAGCAAGAAGTTGATGCTTATGAAATATATTGCCCAAAAGGAATGCTTGACATCATAGCTGATGGCTGTATGACATACTTAGGTAGGTCATCCATGATTAGAGGTGGCAAAATGAACCCGAACCCGAAAACCCGCCCAGGAAAACCGGAACCCGAACCCGCCCAAATCCGATTTGACCAAAAAGTCAAAAACCCGAACCCAAAAAAACCCGAACCCGAATGGGCCCGAATCCGAATGGGCCCGAACCCGAGACCGGCCCGAACCCGAACCCGAATTTAATAGTAAAAATAAAAATAATCAAATTGCAATTTTTTTTTTTTTTTTTTTACAAAGCAATAACTTTAATTATTAATTTTATTCTAATTTTTTTAATAATTTAATTAAAATTTAATATTATATATATATATGATGATGAAATAATAATTTTATCAAAAAGTAAATTATATTTTGTACTTATAAGTTATAACTTTAACGTCTCATATCATGATGAATTTACAATCTAAATATTTTAAATTCTTAAAAATTTTAGAGATGTGAAAAAAATTTGACAATAATTCAATTATTTTTTAAGAGTAAAAAAATTTGACAATAATTCAATTATTTTGGTCTTTTGGGTTATACTTATACGGTTAGGTTAGGGTGGGTTTAATTGGATTATGGCTTTCATGGGATTTTATTTTAGCGGGTGGGTTTAATGGGGTTTTGGGTTTTATGGCCTTTTGGTTTTGGGTATATTTATTATATATTAATAAATAATCATATTAATTATATATTTATTACGTATAATTTAAATATAAATTATATTTTTTTAGTACTACTTTATAATTTATACTGATGAAAAAAATATAAGTACTCGATAGATATATATATATATATCTTGACTATAAGCATAAATTTTTTTGCATTTTATAAGTATATAAACGAATAGATGAAGGCCAGAATTTATTTTTAAAAGTTTTTTATTTTATAGTGAATATAAATTATAATGTATTTATATTTTGAAATTCGAGTTCATCAAATCAATTATTTTAAATATCAATATGATTAATTTATAATATATCATATTTTTTATAATAAATTATTTCAAAATTTGATTTTATATAACAAATTAATTTCTTATTCTTTTGGTGCTAACAAATATTAATTTTAAAAAATAAATATAATTAAAAATATCATATAATAGCAAAAGTATAAAAATAATAATAAATTAATAATTTGTTTTTAGATATAAATATTTCAATTATGTAAAAATGATTACATCTAATATAAAATAAAATGATGTAAAACATATCCGAACCCAGACCAAACCCGAACCCAGACCGAACCCGAACCCGAACGGACCCGAACCCGAATGGGCCCGAACCCGAATGAGCCCGAACCCGAATGGGCCCGAACCTGAATGAGCCCGAACCCGAATGGACCCAAACCCGAATGAGCCCGAACCCGGATGGACCCGAACCCGAATGAGCCCGAACCCGAATCAACCCGAACCCGAACCCGAATGAACCCGACCCGAACCCGCCCAATTGCCACCTCTATCCATGATAGATATAAGGGAGACAATTATTTATTTATTATATTTTTAAAATATACACTAATTATTGATTTTCAAATCTCATTTTGAAGTTTGAATATCATTATCATGTACATCATATTGTTTATTTCCCCTACCAACTCTCCTTATTTTATAAATTTTCAATGTATATTAGTACAATTTTTTTTTTTTAATATAAGAAGTTATTATAAATAGTTTTTTTAAAAAGTGGATAATTATTAAAGAAAGAATTAGATAATTTTTAAAATATATATAACAATTATATAATTTGATATTAATTTATTTATATTTTTTAATTGAATTAGTATCATTTAACTCGTGATATTAAATCTAATAAAAAAATTTATAATAGTAAAGATAGGTAAGAAGCATATAATATGTGACACTATATATATATATATATATGTATAGTTAAAATAACAATAAGATGGTTATAATGTTAGAAATGGGTGAGGGTTTGAAGTTAAATGTTGGAGAAAAAAATTTAAGGAAAGCTCTTTAAAATGAGTTTTCTTAGGTTCTAAAACATATATAATTTATCATATTTATATGTAATTTGTGTCATGTTTATATGTAAAAAAAATTACATAAATACATGACAATTTTATATAATTTATCATGTTTATATGTATTTTTATCATGTTTATATATAATTGAACCTATTTTAAACTCATCTTAAAAAGTTTACCCTAAAACTCCGGAGATTGGAGTCATGGCATTGTCCCATTATTGTTTTGAGTGATGGCAACTTTAAAAAAAAAAAATTATTTAGCAAAATAAAAAAGGAAATAGACACTATATTTATTCCTTTTTTCCATTTTTTTTATAGTAATAAATTTCATTTCAGAGATTGAAGGATTTAATATTGATAATGTCAACAGCTTGAAAGTGCAAAAGCGTGCTACGCGGTTTTTTTTTTTTTTTTTTTTTTTGTTAAAGAAAAAAAGGGGTGGTTTCCAACTTGGGCACTTTTCAGCCAAATTGGACCCCAAAAAATGAAAAAAATGTGAACTTAACGCCGCCTACGCCTGCGCCGTGGTCTATCAAGTATCAACAACTGTAGAGGCAGGCAGCAGCCCAGGAGAAACATCCCCAAAGTAAAAAGTAGTGAGCCTGTACCAGTATCAACCAATTTTTAAAATTTTTACTTCTTCACCGAATCCTAAGAATAATCGTTTTGAATTTTTCGCTATGCACCACGTGAATTCGATGGGAAAGATCTTCTTCGAATTAGTTTAGCATTATTATTAAAAAAATAGATTGAAAAAAATATGATCAAAAAGTATGAAATTTTTAATTGTTTAGTATTACTGTAAAAAAATCTTTGTAGAAAATTAAAATATTAAAAAAAATGTTTAAAATAATAAAAGTGTAAATATGTAAGGATAATAAAATTATTTTATTTAAAAATCAACTTTTAAAATTTAAAAGTTATATTTTTTAACTTTTTGGTTTAGCTTTTGAAATTATAATTTTCACAGTAGAAGTTAATTTTTTTATTTATTTAGTATTACATTTGTAATGAAAAATAATTTTTGATCTAAAAAATTATGTCAAAAATAATATTAAATAAGACCTTTTTATAGTGAAACATTTTAGATGAAAACGATGAGAACATTTTATTTTATAACCGTTAGATCAAGTTTAGAGTTTTGTGACCGTTGATATGTTCATATTACTATTATAGAAGCAACCGGTAACTTCTATTACCAGTTATTGAGATGAAAACAGAAGAAAAAAAATTCAAGAAAACTCAAAACCCCGTCACAACCACTACTATTGCACTACGGCGTGATTCCCGAGATTTACAGTCTCGTGCCTCCTTTGCACCTTCTACTCCACCAAAACGATGTCATTCTACTCCCCCTTTCCGACCGCCACCCTCTGTTGGAATTGTGGCTCCAATCCAGAAAGTTCAACAAAGGATGGCAGACTTTGTTGAAGCAGCAAAGGTTGAAGCAGCATTTGAAAATATGGATGGCTGCTGTTGAAATTGTTGAAACAAAAGACAAATTGGCAGCCTTGGTTGAAACAACAACATGGTGGCTATGGTGTATTCACACCATAAGCCTTGCCTATAAATAGGCATGAGGTTGAGAGCTTGGAGTGCAGGAGTTGAGAGCAGAGGAGAAATGAGCTAGAGCTCCAAAGGTGAGCTCCATGAGCTCCCTCCCGGTTGAGGCATAGTGAGAGCTCCAGAGGGAGCCCCTCCCGGTAGAGGTGATGAGAGAGTTTAGAGGCAGTAGCTGCTTGTTAGATGCTTGTGTATTGAGGTGTTGAGTGTGTGCTAGAAAGAGCACTTGTAATATGTAGCCGGTTTGTATCCGGTTTGTACTCCATCTCCGATTAAATACAAAGCTTTGCTCCTCCTCCCGTGGACGTAGGTATATTGGCCGAACCACGTAAAATATCTGTGTTTCTTTTGTGTGTTCAGTTCCTATTTTCTCATCTCTTATTTTAGTTGTGAGACACTATTCCGTCACTCTGGTACCTAACAGTGGTATCAGAGCCATTGGTTCGTGGTCCTTATTCCGCTGCAGTGAAAGTGTTGGTTCTTAGTATGCTCTGTGGTTGCAGTATTGTCTGATCTTCCACATCAGAAAAGAATTATTCTTGTTGCTGGAAATAAAGTGTGGTAGTGTGAAAGTGTCTAGGGAAGTTCTGGCTAGGAAAGACTTGGTATTTAAGTGTGTCTATCAGTGACCCACCTCTCTTTCCTGGGAACCTACCTGGTGCACTATTCACGGGCTACGGTCACTGTTCCAGTATACGGTCACTATTCACAGATACGGTTACTATTTATACGTGTGGTTGTATACTTTTGCAGTAATTGTTAACGTATACTGGATTTGTTCTAGTGTACGACATACGTACAATACTGTTCACGTATACGGTACTATTCACGGTGAAATAGTGTAACTCGCTTCAGTTCGTGTACAACCATGGCAGCAAAATTCGAGATAGAGAAGTTCAGTGGGAGAAATTTCTCCTTGTGGAATATTGAAAGTAGTGAAAGGAAACCTTGTGGTGATAAAAGCAGAGAAGATCACAATCAATCTATACATGCTTTTAGGAGAGACGTTGCAAGAGGCAGATGCATCAGTTGCAGCAGCCAGCCAAGAAGAAACGACGATGATGTGGCATCGCAGATTAGGCCATATGTCAGAGCGAGGCTTGAAAGTCCTTGCAGAACGCAATCTCCTGCCCGGGCTCAAGATGGTCAATTTACCTTTCTGTGAGCACTGTGTGATAAGCAAGCAGCATAGATTGAAGTTTGCTAAAGTAACTACAAGAAGCAAACACATACTGGACTTAATCCATTCTGATGTGTGGGAGTCACCAGAAATATCCCTGGGTGGAGCAAAGTATTTTGTATCATTCATTGATGACTATTCCAGGAGATTATGGGTGTACCCAATCAAGAAGAAGTCTGATGTGTTTCCAGTATTCAAGGAGTTCAAAGCACAAGTAGAGCTTGAAACTGGGAAAAGAATCAAGTGCTTGAGGACAGACAATGGAGGAGAATATGTAGACGGTAACTTTCTAGCATTCTGTAAGAAAGAGGGTATTATGAGACAATTCACGGTTGCACATACGCCTCAACAGAATGGTGTAGCAGAGCGGATGAACAGAACTCTCCTAGATAGAACAAGAGCCATGCTGAGAACAGCGGGATTGGCCAAATCTTTCTGGGCAGAAGCAGTCAAAACCACCTGTTATGTGATAAATCGATCACCATCAACGGCGATTGGTTTGAAGACGCCTATGGAGATGTGGAAAGGAAAGCCAGCTGATTATTCTTCTCTACATGTGTTTGGATGTCCTGTGTACGTGATGTACAACTCCCAAGAAAGAACAAAGCTGGATCCAAAATCCAGAAAATGTATATTCTTGGGTTATGCTGACGGTGTTAAGGGGTATCGCCTGTGGGATCCCACTGCCCGCAAGGTTGTTGTCAGCAGAGATGTAGTTTTTGCAGAAAATGAACTGCAAAGTGAGCAAACAAATGACAACACTTCAAAAGAGACTGCTACAGTGCAGATGGATAGAAATTCTCAAGAAGATGATTCTTCTGAAGCAGAACCAGAGCATGAGGTACCAGAACCAGTTGAGTCCGAGGCTGTAGAAGTTCGACGGTCAACTCGTGAGAGAAGGCCTCCAAATTGGCACACGGAGTATGTTACGGAGAGCAATGTTGCATACTGTCTTTTAACAGAGGATGGAGAGCCATCAACTTTTCATGAAGCTACTAGTAGCCCAGATGCTTCTCTGTGGATGACAGCAATGCAGGAAGAAATTGAAGCTCTTCACAAGAACGAGACATGGGAACTGGTGGAATTACCACGTGGCAGAAAAGCCATTGGTAACAAATGGGTCTACAAGATCAAGCGGGATAGCAATGATCAAGTAGAACGATATCGTGCTAGATTGGTTGTAAAAGGATATGCTCAGAAAGAAGGTATTGACTTCAACGAGATATTTTCTCCAGTTGTCAGACTTACTACTATCAGAGTAGTGTTGGCTATGTGTGTTGCATTTGATTTACATCTTGAACAACTAGATGTAAAGACGGCTTTTCTACATGGAGAGCTTGAAGAAGAAATTTATATGCTCCAACCAGAAGGTTTTGTTGAAACAAGCAAAGAAAACTTGGTTTGCAGGTTGACCAAATCTCTGTACGGTCTAAAGCAGGCGCCCAGATGTTGGTACAAGAGATTTGATTCTTTCATAATTAGCCTTGAATACAACAGACTGAGTTCAGACCATTGTACGTACTACAAGAGGTTTGATGATAATGATTTCATTATTTTGCTGTTGTATGTGGATGACATGTTGGTGGTAGGCCCCAACAAAGATCGAATCCAAGATTTGAAGGCACAGTTGGCTAGGGAGTTCGATATGAAGGACTTGGGACCCGCAAACAAGATTTTAGGGATGCAAATTCACCGAGACAGAAAAGACAGGAAAATTTGGCTTTCTCAAAAGAATTATCTGAGGAAGGTCTTGCGACGCTTCAACATGCAAGACTGTAAGCCAATATCTACCCCACTTCCTGTCAATTGTAAATTATCCTCAGGTATGAGTCCTAGCAATGAAGCAGAGAGGATGGAAATGTCTCGAGTACCGTATGCATCAGCGGTGGGAAGCCTTATGTATGCTATGATATGTACAAGACCAGACATTGCACAAGCAGTGGGAGCGGTCAGTCGATTTATGGCAGATCCTGGTAGAGAGCATTGGAATGTTGTTAAGAGGATCCTTAGATACATTAAAGGAACCTCAGATGTTGCATTATGTTTTGGAGGATCAGAACTTGTTGTCAGGGGTTATGTTGATTCAGATTTTGCAGGTGATCTTAATAAAAGGAAATCCACTACTGGCTATGTGTTCACACTTGCAGGAGGAGCGGTAAGCTGGTTATCTAAGTTACAGACTGTTGTAGCTTTGTCTACTACAGAAGCTGAGTACATGGCAGCTACCCAAGCATGCAAGGAAGCAATATGGATACAAAGGTTAATGGAAGAACTCGGGCACAAGCAGCAGAAGATTATTGTGTATTGTGACAGTCAGAGTGCCTTGCACATTGCAAGGAATCCAGCTTTTCATTCCAGGACAAAGCATATAGGTATACAGTATCACTTTGTTCGAGAAGTAGTAGAAGAAGGAAGTGTGGATATGCAAAAGATTCACACCAAAGACAACCTAGCAGATGTTATGACAAAGCCAATCAACACTGACAAGTTTATTTGGTGTCGATCCTCCTATGGTCTATCAGAAACGTAAGCAACATGGAATGGCAAGACAAAAAGAGTGGTGTGAAGATATGATTGGTTTAATCAAATCTTCAAGTGGGAGATTGTTGGAATTGTGGCTCCAATCCAGAAAGTTCAACAAAGGATGGCAGACTTTGTTGAAGCAGCAAAGGTTGAAGCAGCCTTTGAAAATATGGATGGCTGCTGTTGAAATTGTTGAAACAAAAGACAAATTGGCAGCCTTTGTTGAAACAACAACATGGTGGCTATGGTGTATTCACACCATAAGCCTTGCCTATAAATAGGCATGAGGTTGAGAGCTTGGAGTGCAGGAGTTGAGAGCAGAGGAGAAATGAGCTAGAGCTCCAAAGGTGAGCTCCATGAGCTCCCTCCCGGTTGAGGCATAGTGAGAGCTCCAGAGGGAGCCCCTCCCGGTAGAGGTGATGAGAGAGTTTAGAGGCAGTAGCTGCTTGTTAGATGCTTGTGTATTGAGGTGTTGAGTGTGTGCTAGAAAGAGCACTTGTAATATGTAGCCGGTTTGTATCCGGTTTGTACTCCATCTCCGATTAAATACAAAGCTTTGCTCCTCCTCCCGTGGACGTAGGTATATTGGCCGAACCACGTAAAATATCTGTGTTTCTTTTGTGTGTTCAGTTCCTATTTTCTCATCTCTTATTTTAGTTGTGAGACACTATTCCGTCACTCTGGTACCTAACACCCTCTTCCGCGAGAACTTTGAGGCTCGTCACTTCTCAATCGGCAACGTCGGGCAAGCAAAGGATGACAAAGAAGCATGGGGGAAAGAGTCCATGGAACGACTCCTAAACATCGGAATTTTCGCTCGCATCGGCTCACTCAAGACCACGCTTACGGAGCAGATTCTCTATTATACGGGTCGGATTCACGAGCAAAGACGGCGTCAGAGCAAAGATATATTCCATGGATTTAGAGAGAGACAGAAAGGAATTACTATCCAATCTGCTACCACGTATTGCACCTGGAAGGTTACCAGGTTCCTAAGAGATTTTATTTTGACCTAATTTGATAGCTTCTTTTACTTATTTTTTAAGTTGTGCATAAATTTTATCTGCTGTTTTAGATTAATATAATCGATACGCCTGGTCAGGTTGATTTTAGGATTGAAGTGGAGAGGACGTTGCGTGTTCTTGACGGTGCCATTTTTGATCCAGAATTTGTTTTAATTAATGGAAAAATATTTTTGAGTTTATTTTCCACTTTTCTGGAAAAAAAATAGTTCCGTGTGTTCTAGTTTTTGCCGATTCTGGTTGTTTTTATAGAATGGTATAGAGTGACCTTTTTCCTCTGTTTTCATCTCGATAGCTGGTAATACAAGTTACCAGTTGCTTTTATAATGTTGAGATGGACATATCAACGGTTACAAAATAATAAATTTGATCTAACGGTTACAAAGTGAAGTGTTCTCACCGTTATAATGCAAAAACTTCACAACAAAATAGGCATTCCCTAGCTAGCCTACCTAGTTGGTAAAGAATGAAAATATTTTGTTGAACCATACATTTCTCATGTTTCCTCAAATCCTTGACTTTTTTGTATACATATATATATATATATATATTTTCAAATCTTAATTATTGAGTTTTTAAATTTTCAGTATGTTCAAACTCAAACAGCCTGAAAACATTATTATAATTCTTTTTTTTAGCTTGATTAATTATTCAATTAGTACTTTATATAAAACGGGTTTGAAAATTAGGATCATAGAATCATCCAAGACTGAAATATAAGACACTTTTTTTTTTGATAAGTAGATTTTCATTTATCAAAAAAAGCAGCAGTGCTGCTACATGTTACAAAGCTAGTTTAGTCTAGCTAAACAAATCAGAAGATCAATGTCTTTAGACAAACATGTCTGCATTTAATCCCCAAGAATTACATAAGAACGTATTAACTGAATCTCTTTTAATCTTCCTAAGGTCACTTAACCTGGTCGAGATCATGTCTCTCACTTGCTCAGTGAGGTGCTCCTCCTTTTGCTCAGTTGAGTTGAGCAAACGATTGTTTCTTTCCTTCCAAACTAGGTAGATAACTGCGTTCCAAGCTAGCCTCAATATCGTTGTGATTAGAGCTTTACCTTTGAGGTTGACAGTGGCCCATTGAAGCTCTACATTCCAACATGCAACCTGCCTTTTTAACCTACAAAGTACCATCACTCTCTGCCATATCTGTTTCGAGTAGGAGCAAGTGAAGAATAGATGATCCCTGGTTTCTCTCTCTTGTTTGCACAGCAAACATTTGTCATCCATTGCCATTCCCCAGGAGATAAGCCTATCCTTTGTGGCCAATCTATTTAGGATTGTCATCCAGGAGAGCATAGAATGCCAAATATAAGACACTTTGATGAGTGGAAAAAGATATTATTAATTAATGTTTAATTTCTTGAATAATCTATCTACTTTTCTTAGTGACTTGAATATAGGACAAAATTCTAGAGAACGAAGCTTCTATAATTTTCTGGTCATGTACACATTACATGGTATAGTTTGAAACTCAGAAAATTCTATGTTTTGGGATTGTTATTATAATAAAGACGAATATATACCATTCAAATTTCAAAGGAAATCTTCAATTAAAATCCAATATAATTAGAGTAAAGAATTCGTGTATTTATATCATGTTCATATTATTTTTTTCGTGTCGTTATACAAATTTTGACAAATTAATAGTTCTTCTTATATAAATTTTGATATGTTTGTATATTTATATCATATTTATGTTATTTTTTTGTATCATATCATATTTTTATTGTATTTTAATTATTTTTAATACGTCGTATAATCATATCATATTCAAAATTATCAATTCTAAATATAATAATAATTTTGTTCAAATAACTACGGCTGATTTGTATTCAACTGATCATCCAGAAGTAGTTGAGTGGAAATTTATGATCCGTACAGTTAAGGAAACCTTTAATTTTCTTATTAATTTTGATTTCTTTGAATGAATTGCAATATTAATAATGCTATGGGTTTTGAGCAGCAAGTTTCACATTTACTCTTTTTATATTTCGTAATTAATTGCTTAATGCTTGCCAATTGCCATAAGAAATAAAGATTTTTCTTTTTTTATCTTAATTAAGGCCTTAAGCCAATTGGAAACATAGAAAATTACAAATAGAAGAACCACATGATTTTTAAAAAAAAATATTATTCAGTAGTTGCATTACTCGGTGTACAAAGCGTCGGTGTAGGAGCCTCATGTTTAAACGTGTTTCAGTTGACAAGAGATAAAGGAAGAAAAGAAAAATATCAAGAGAAATTAAATAATGAAATTACAATTGTTGCATTTGGTAATTGGGAATAAAAGATGAAACCCTTTTTCCTCCTATCAAACTAGTAAGTAAAAATGATAACAACTTTTTTATTTTATACATATTAAAATTTATTAACTTAGTTACCAGATAATTTTTCATCTATCTATAAATATTATGGTTCCTTTTTTTTAATCAAGAAAACAACATAAAACCTCCTTAATTTGAAATAATTTTAATTTAAACTCATGTAATTGTAAGTTAATTAACACACTTTTTAAGAAGAAAAAAATGAAAAGGAAAATTGAATCAATTAAACTAAATGTAAACTCTCATGTGTACAAAACTCGTTAGGTATATGATTTTTAGATTCCACAAACATCAATTTCAGTCGTAAATTGATGGAAATTGCAACGTTTGGTAAGGAGAAAAATATATGTAGCAGGGAAATATCCTAGGAATATATGTCAAACTTACTACTCTTTATTCTTTCCTAGTTAATGGATAACAACTTTCTTGATTCCATTTATTAGAGTAATAATATGTTTCGAAAAAAAGGACCCACTTTAAAATGGGAAGTAATAGCTAGGAAAGTGATGAATGAATGTTGGGAGATTTGGCCACCAAATTCCGGAGGCCAAAAAGAGGGAACTAAAGAAAAGAAAAGAAAAGAAAAGTGTGAAATTAGGAAAGTCACCTTTGAGCCAGCTAAAATTGAAGATATACCGCGTTGATTTTTTAATAATATTAGATCTAATAATTTTGAATATAATATAAAAATAATATGAATATGACATGTTTAATAAACATAAAAATAATATAATAAACACAACAGGATACGTTTAAACATGATAATCACAATTAACACGACACGACACGTATCGTATCGTATTCGTGTTTAAGATTTTTAATTTTTGATATATTTAATAATTTGTGTTATATTTATATGTGTTTTGCTAACGAGTATCTTTAAAAGATTTTTTAAGATTAATTATTACTTAATATATTATTTATAATTATAATATTATATTAAATACAATAATTAATAAATTTATTCATATTTTTTATACATTAAAATTAGATAAAACATTATTGTATACCTTAAAAAATATTCTTAAAATAATTATTAATAAAATCCTACTTATATTTAAAATACTAATATAAAAATATAAAACACGATACACAAATTATCTAAATAAGACTAGTTTACTTCATAATTGCAAGTCTTTTTAACTACTTGTCTACTTTCTTTGCACGGTTTCTCTCCGTTTCCATTTAACCTTGTTTGTTGGTTTCCGTTTTTTCTCCTGGCCGTGTGTGTGTTTCATACAACTCAGAATAGTCGGTTCAACACTCCCACGCGCCATTGATGCGTGGCCCAACTAACATCAATCATGAAAATGCTACGCCAAAATATGCAAACTTCCGTCCACTTATCCACTAAGAAATAATTTTAATTATTAAACCTGTTCTTGTGGAAATTGAAAAGAAAAGAAAAGAGAAATTTGCAAGAACATGAGCGATAACGAACAAGAAAAATGAAATAAGTAAATAAATTATTGAGCACATATTTCTACATTGACCCATTCTTAGGATTTCAAAATTTTCAATTAATTAACCGAGCTATATTGTTTTCTTAATTAAAATTGCTTAATTCATCCATAATAACTGATAAGTAAAAAACATGAAAGATTTAAATGAAAAAATATGTTGCTCTAAAAATGAAAAATATTTTAAAGTTTTTTTAAAACATTATTTGTAATTTAATTTACTAATTAAGATGCTAAAATGTAACACTAATTGGCTAGAGAAAGAACAAATTGAACGTAAAAACTATTATAACTTGAGCAATAAGTACGAGAGAAACTATAGTATTCGGGAAAACATGGAATGTGATGAACACGCGCAAAAGTTGCGGTAGGGGATGTAAGTAACATAACAGTCAACAACAGTACAAAAAGTGTCTAGAATTTGTCAGGAAGATTCCTACTGAGTTGCCTCTACGACTCTTTCTTAACATGCTCAGCTACGCGGTGACGCAAACGTGCTGAAGATGGCGGCTTCAAATTCCATTTCCACCTTTCAAACTAACATCATATCTACAACGGTACCCAACACTCTTTACTTTTCGTAGCCCGCAAGAATCGTTTGACAAATCCGTCATTTTAGCCCTTCCAAGTTCCAACTTAGCACACACTCGGCACATCTTACCTATAAATACCAAACCCAAACTCACTCTTTCCTCTCATCCAAGTTTCCTTTCATATTTTCTACAGTAAAAAACCAAAACCTTAGCCCAAGTTTCTACTTTTCAGGGTTTCAAGCAAAGTTTTTAGACTTTTAAACAGTTTTCAAAGTATTAACAATGAAGAGAGGCAGAGAAGTAGTTGGAGAAATTGAGGCCATGGACATGGCAAATTGCTTGATGTTGCTATCCAAGGTTGGCCAAACCGACCCATCGAAGCATTACCAGCTGGGGCGTGTCTTTGCATGCAAGACGTGCAACAAAAGATTTTCATCTTTCCAAGCACTTGGAGGCCACAGGGCAAGCCACAAGAAGCCAAAGCTAACAGGAGGAGATCACCTTTCGGAGATCCCTGTTTCACCTAAGAAGCCAAAGACCCACGAGTGTTCGATCTGTGGCCTGGAATTCGCCATTGGCCAAGCTCTTGGCGGTCACATGAGGAGACATAGGGCTGCCTTAAATGAAGGGCCGTTGGTGACTCGGGATTTGTTGCCAGAGATGAACAAGTCGAGCGGAGCTGAAAGTGCTTTGTGCCTGGATCTGAGCCTGACGCCTTGGGGAACCGATTTGGAGTTGAAGCTGGGGAAGGTGGCGCCGACGCCTGTTGTTCATTGTTTTATATAGGATCTTTGCATTGTTCTGGTTGTAAAAAAAAAAATATGGTTCATATTTACCTATTTTTTGTTGGGGTTTTTGGGCAGTTTTTTTTTCTTTGACATTTGTTCTTATTATGGGCATGGTATAGGCAGATAGGATTTAATTTCTTGATTCTTTTAATACTTGGGAGTATTTTTTTTTTAGAGACTCGATCGGTTACTCCTCCATTTTTACTATTGAAATATATATTCTTTAATTTTACTCCTTCTATCCCATTTTGTATTCATAATGTCTTAAATATATATATTTTTTTCATTTATGAATACTTAATACTCTTATTTTTTATAATTAATTTTTTATTTTTTTGATAATAAAAAGTATGATACATTAATATTATAAAGAATTTGGTTAATAAGTATCTTTTAATTACTTTTTAAAGTTAATTACTAGAATATTTATAAGAATAATTTTATATTAAATACAATAGTTGATAATTTAATTTATAATTTTTAATATATTGAATGAAAATATTATTATATATAGAATCTTAGAAAGTACTTTTAGATATTTGTTAACAAAATTTTATTATAAAAAATTAAATTAATAATATTAAATAAAAAAATGGGACGGAAAGCATATAAGACATCCAATTATGTCTTAATTTTATTGTTGTAGCTTAATTTGGATCATAGTTGTTTTTTTCTTCTTCTTTTGGTTGGTGATCTAAGTTGAATCATAGGTATATAATGAGTTGAACTTGAAATCTCAAAGCTTGCACTAAATTAAAAAAAAATGAATTTATATTTACCAAACAAAAATTGGGTCAATGAATATTTTTGACTCTCGTATTTTGGGAGAAGAGGATTGTAGTAGCCAAATGTTCAAATTTTGAACTTCCCATTCTTTTGAGCCTTGACCATAATGAAAAATTATATTCTTTGCGTGTTCAATTCAAGTTCACTAGAATTCTATACACGAGTGAAATTATATTTTTTAAAATATATTAAATTGTGTTTTAAACAAATAAATGTAAAAAATAAATGGGTAGTTTTTGTAAGTGGATAATTTTTTAGAAGTAATTAGATTTTTTTTAATTATTATATAAAATATTAAAAGACATATATATCCTTATTTAATTTTTCGTTTTTTAATATTTAATGATTTTTTAGTATTTTTAGTGACTGAGTTGGTATCACTTGACTCAGTGACACCAACTCGGTTATTCTCTTTAATAATTATATAAATATAAAAAAACGACTATAAACACAAATAATTAAGAATTTTAATTTGTTTTGAGATATATATAAATATAAGGTTATTCTACCATGAACTCTTTTAAACTTTGCAACATGTTCCCATATATATATATATAATATCAGTGGGTGCAAAGATATTATTATCTAATTGAAAATTTATCTCAAGTATTTTTAAAGGAAATTTTAAATTTTACAAATAAGATTAATAAAGTAAAATATATCTCTTAGGATCTATTAAAAAAATTATTAATTTCTTAACCTCATTTATGGAGTTCAAAAATTACACTGTTACTGTATAAAAAACAAATATTTTTTTAATAATCAAGTTGCACTCAAATATTTGATACGTCTAATTGTATCTTTTTACCTAAAAGTTTTCGAATGTTCCAATTTTTTTTTTTTTTTTTTTTAAATCAGAAGATGTAAATCAAGTTATAACTCAATTCGTATTTAGTGACTATATATATTTGATTTGTGAGGAATTACCTTACCTAGAAATACTAATGTTAATTACTATCTATCTCTTGTTTGAGGGGAAAAGAGGAAGAGTTAGAAGAATTTTCTAGTTAGATAAAACTCTCCTTAGCAATTACCAACCAATGAGACTCATCCACGTCGAACGTTCCCTGTGAACACTATCACACAAGATTAGAAATCCTCGCTGATGGATTCTTAACCAATGGCTTTTTAAATCTTGTAGAACAACTGTCACCATTTCATTGGCCCATTATAGCTGACTTTACCACATTTAAACAATTAGAAAATTGACACGTGCCTATGTTTCAATCCCCACCTTACTACCGCCCGTTCAAGATTCTATTTCCTTTAAGAAACCCAAGAAAAACGAAAGTGACGAAAACCACCCTTCAAAGAAGTGAGTTACAATCAATCGACGGTCAAGATCCATTATCCGCGATACACGTGTACGTCAAAGATGAAAGTAGCCATGCTGTATGATCAAGCAGTTGTAGCCTACATTTTGATATTCTTTTCACGAGCAAAGATCCAGTGCTCCACACACAAAAAATCGAAATTAACTCTCTCTCTTTTTTCTCTCGTCGGTAAATTCATCATAAAATGAGCGGCGATCGCCCGGTGCCTCCGGTTTTCCGGTGGTAAAGAAAGGTAAGTGACCGTTGAAAATTAGAGGAAAAGAAAAACTTTTGCTTTGAAATTATTTGTAGGGTTCTTCTTTTTCATCAGTTTTTGTTTTTAGCCATTTCATTATCTGGGTTTTTAGGGAAATTCTATGGATGTTAATTTTTTTAATGGAAATTTGCAGGGGAAGCTTTGATTTTGGATGATTTAAGCAGGGTTCGCATGCTTTGATTGAGAGTTAAAGAAGAAGAAGAAGAAAAGTACTCGCTATCCAGTTGAAGTAGAGGGAAACTGGAAATAAATGGTATATCTTTTTGAAGTTCTTTTATTGGTTAAATTTGTTAATTATTTGAATTTTTAAAATTATTGAAATGTGCATTTAGTTTTTTTTTTTATTTTTCCTAATTATCTCTGCATGTGATAAAGATTGCCAGGTTCGACCCTGGAAAGGGTTTATGTTTCTTTGGGGAATCAGATTTTTTTCTTTCTTTTGCTCACCAGAATGTTAGTATACTGAAATGAATGTCCATTATAAAAATTATGTTGAAATAGGTGAGCTGAGTTATACTTTTGGACTGCCAAAAGTAAATATATAAATAAACGAAACCGTTCTGGTGCGGGTAAAAAGGTGAAACTGGCAATCTGGAGTAGAGTTGAGGGAAGTATCCTCCACAAATTGGAGTAAAACTAGCTAAGCTTAAACACCCGTCTCGAGGAATGTACATTTAGTGTTGCCTATTGCAGATGACTAAGTTTTGGAAGGTTTTTACTTTCAGGGTGAATGCAATAATTTGATGGAAAAAGAGTTTCTTATTCTTTTTACTTTTAGAATGATTAAGACAACTTTATTTGTTATCGTGAAAAAGATCGAAGTTTTTTCTTCCCCATTTTTTGTTGGTTAATGGATCACTGAAGTGTTACAAACAAGCAACTTCTGAGTGATTGTTTCTGGCAGTCTTTTCAGAATAAAAGTTTTTGGATGGCAAAGGGTCCTGCGCATGTATCTGATGGGGATGCAACATTTAATAATCCTTCCAGAATTGAACCCAAGCGGTCGCATAATTGGTTTGTCGATGCTGAAACGCAGCTGTTCCCCAACAAGAAGCAAGCTATACAAGCTACAAACAATAAATTGAGTTCTGGAATATCTAATTCAAATGTTTCCCCTTGGGAAAATGTTTCCAGTTTTCAGTCAGTACCAAGCCAATTTATTGACCGGTTGTTTGGCTCTGAATCTGAAAGGTCTGTCGATTTCAGTGAAAGGAACATATCTCCTGTCGAAGCAGATAACATGAGACGAAAAGGCATTGAATATCATTTTGGTGAAGATGCATCTGTTGATTTGTCGATATCTCATACCATTGAAGATCCTGAAACATGTTTCAATTATGGTGGAATTAGAAAAGTTAAGGTCAATCAAGTTAAGGACTCTGATAACAGTATGCATGATCCAAAGGAACATAGTTTTAGTAGGGGAAATAACAGTGACATGTCTACAATTGAGGCCTATGACAGGGAAAATGTTAGTAGTTTCATTTCAATGGGGCATAGCTATGATAAGGAGTATGATAATGTTGCAGTAATGGGTCATACCTATAACAGGGGTGATCCACATATCAGAACATTAACTCCTGCCTATGGTAAGGCTGATGAAATTCCCATATCAATGGGGAACTCTTATTGTAAAGAGGATGCCAATATTCTTTCTTTTGGTGGCTTTCATGAAGAACATGAGATTATCCCTGTGGGCAGGCCTCTTGGTAGCTTAGAACCATCATACTGTCAATCTTCCAATCCAACGTCGGAAGAAGCTTCAAAAAAACAGCTGGATGCATCAACTGCTGGTGCAGTTGCAAGTGCTACTCAGACTGCTAAATTAAGACCTGAATCTGCTTCAAGGACTAAACTAGAGTTCAAATCATCAAAGAAAGAAGCTCCAAACAGCTTCCCTTCAAATGTCAGAAGTTTGATATCGACTGGTATGCTTGATGGTGTACCTGTGAAGTACATTTCCTTGTCACGGGAGGTAACTGGATAGTTCTTTCTCGTCTATTTCTTTAGTTGCAATTGCTTTCTACCTTATGGTTTTATCCCTGTATGTAATAAGGAGCTTCGTGGAGTTATAAAAGGTTCTGGCTATCTTTGCGGGTGTCAATCATGCAACTTTTCTAAGGTAAGCCATCTTATAGTTTCTAAATTTGCTTGGTAACGTTCTCAGTTCTTCATTAATGAATTATATGGTTGTGCATTAGGTGCTGAATGCTTATGAGTTTGAGCGCCATGCTGGTTGCAAAACAAAACATCCGAACAATCACATTTTCTTCGAGAATGGAAAGACCATCTATCAGATAGTACAAGAATTGAGGAGCACTCCCGAGAGCTTGTTGTTTGATACAATTCAAACCGTGTTTGGTGCACCAATTAATCAAAAGTCCTTTCGCATTTGGAAAGGTAATTAGATTTGATCTATCTTCAAAGCTGCCTCTTTGCCTTCTATTACCTTGGGTTATGACCGTGTGGGTATGAAAGATATTACGTACTTTTTGTTGCCTTAAGGTCAGTTGCATAACTCAATTCTCTTTTAATTTCTCACCTTTTCAGAATCATTTCAAGCAGCAACTCGTGAGCTTCAGCGCATTTATGGGAAGGAAGAACTAAACCTATAAGATGAATTTTCTGAACAGGTCTTTGTAAGAAGTAAGGTAGAGTAACAATCTCTTCCATGAATCATGTGCATACAAAATTGTGTTAGTTTTTAGTAAATAACTCACTCTGTGGCTAAACTAATTTAAGACAATGTATTGTATGCGTTTGGGTAGACAACGAAGTGTAGATAAAATGCGAGTACTCAGCTGCTCATGTATTTAGATCAGAGTTATCGGTACCGTACTGGTATAGAACTTACCGGCCGGTACGTATCGTTTTTAAGGTAAATCGAAATCAGTCTCGTTCCGTTCTGGTTTTGATATCGGCCAGCACCGGTCGTACCGGCCTGTACCGGTCTATACCAGCCAATACCGGTCCGTACCGGTTGGTACAAGATTTTGATTTGTTTTAATTTTTTATTTAAAAATTTACTTATTCGAATTTTTAAACCAATTTCAATATTTTTTGTGTCATGATCATTTTTATTTTTTTATAATTATATTTAAAAATATATATATGTTTATTAAATTAGGTTATTGGACATAATTAATAATAATTTACTATATTGTTTTAACATTTTAATATTTATTTTACTTATTTGATGTTTAAAAATTTTAGATATTAAATATTTAAAATTTATATATGTATAAAAATATATATATGCATGTAATGGATGTATATTTACATGTGTATATAATATATATTTTATTAAAAAATTTGAAAATAGACTATACATATAGATATATGAAAAAATATTTTAAAAATGCGAGTAAATTCGAAATGGTACGTCGAAACACACCGGTATCGATACGTATCAGTATCAGAACAAAAACGGAACAAAAACGGTACGTCCACCGGTACGGTATTGACTACCTTGATTTAGATTTTACAAATCATCTTTTACACAATGGCATTTGTTCTGTATTAAAGTTGGGTCGCCGGGGATTTACATCTGGAGTTTTTTCTTCAAGTATCTTTGTACTACCTTGAAGATATGAAAGCACTTTAAATTGACCATAGTTAAGATCCTGATTGAGAGCAACCATTTGTGATCACTTGACCATGATTATTACCTTACCAGTTACCACCTCCTGTAAAAGGGAAAAAAGGAAGATGAAAGACTTGTATTTGTGATACTTCTACCATACTTTTCAATTCATCTTTGGCTTTGCTGAGTACAAATTCTGGCAAAGCCACCTAACATTTGGAAAGAGGAAAGATTGGGAAGAGGGAGTCAAGGAGAAAGAGAACAAAATAGTTGTATAGCAGAGCTGTTGCACGCGAATCTTGTTTTAGCAATTTAATCCTTGCTTAGATCTTCTGCTTACTTAGCACAATTTACAATTTTAGAACGAAAAAAATAACTAAAACCAGACATAAGATATAAACCGTTATGAAAAAATAATACGAACATGATACAAATACATCAAAATCTATATGTCAAAGTTTATATAAATATATAACATTTTAAACACGAATACGGCTTGAATACACGAATTGGCTTGAATACACGAATTGTCAAATCTATAGAATTCCTTGCTTCCCAACAAGCTGTCATTACATGGAATGTATGAGCAGTCAATTGTTATTAGATGGGCATGGATGAGCAGAGAAAGGGGAAAGAATAAGGTAATGGTATCCACATGACACAAACTGCTTACCGTAAAAGAAAAGTTATCCAATTATGAAAATACTATATTGCACACACCAAAACAAGATTAAAAAGAATTGACAATAAGAAAATACAAAAGCACCCATCATCCAGTCACCACGATTAGTTTTTTCTTTCTCCCTTTTCCCCTTTTTGATAGAAAGTTTAACATCCAATACGCACCCCCGGGTTGAAACAAATTTGATCCCCTTATGTTTAACCACAGCAAGCCGATCCTTGTGCAGCTTGACCAGCCCCAGCTGCCTGGTCAGGTTGGTTAATCTTGATTGTTGAAGGCTGCAACCATAGAGAAGTTTTCAATAATTGCAAAATAGGTATTGGTTTCTAATAATATAAGAGCCTAATTTTCTTTTCGAGAAGCCAGGCAATTTGAATACCTCAGCTCTTGAGTCAGTGTCGGCAAGTCTTTGCTTTATGTCCCTTGCTATTGAAAAGAAAACTTGTTCCACGTTTAGATTTGTCTTTGCACTCTGCATGACACAGTTTCTTTTAGTATACAGTATCCCCAATTCAACCAGCAACCACAATCAGCAGCATTACTTACAGTTTCAAAAAATTTGATCCCATATTCATCAGCAAGTGCTTGTCCCTTGGAGGTAGGCACAGCCTTAAAAAAGAGAAAAAAAAAAAGTAGAGTAAGATCAGAAAATAGATGCATCCATTCACAAAATGCAAAGGAAGAGGGGGGAGGGAGGTGGGGTTTGGAATTAGTAATTTTTTTTTTGTACAAAAGAAGGGGTTGCAGATACTGGGATTTTAAATCACGAACTCCCTCAATGCCACTTCTTAAGGATGACTGCATGAACCAACTGGATTAAACCCTCGGTTCGGAATTAGTGCTTTTGTATCATCAATTTTCATTAACCGGTTGCAGATCCCCTCCATAACCCACTTCCAAGATCAAAAGATTTCTTTTGGAATGAGTACTAAGCAAAAGTGATCTTTGCTTTCTCAGCAAAAATGCACAGATCCAACGGCACACTTAGCAGAGCAACTTGGACAACACAATAAACTTCTGACAACATGCAAAGCAATCTAAATGATGATAGAATCATACATATCATCTACTAAAATCTTATGAGGAGCAGCATACCCTTTTGCTTTCATCCATGTCTGCCTTGTTCCCTACCAATATCTTGTTAACATTATCTGATGCATGCTGTTCAATGTTGCGAATCCAATTCCTAATATCTGCAACGAGAGAAGCCTCTGTATAAGAGATTTAACAAAGAAACGAAGCACTATAACCTTAATCTTTTAACTGATTAATAAAAGAAGACTAACAAATATGGCAACATTGAGAAAAACAAGTTAAAATGTAAGGTCAAACAACAAAAACTCTGAATCAACTATCAAGTGAAAACGAGAGAACAAGGGATTTACTGTTGAAGGATGATTCATCCGTGACATCATAGACCAGCAAGATGCCCATGGCTCCACGATAGTAAGCTGTTAAAAGGAGTGCAGAAAAAAAAAATGTACTAAGGGAAACCATTTGGACGAATGTAAAATGTGGAATACATATCAATGTTAGAGAAACAGCCCAAAGAAGATTTAGGTTGCCAAATATCAAGTTAATAAGAACTTCATTATTCTATAGGACAATTTAACACTTTGAAAAGATCTGAGAGATATGAGATATGCCCGGACCAGAAAGCAGCATACCACACGACGGTGGAAAACCTCCCATTAAGTTAGAGTTGGAAAAAAATGTACTGGATTCCAGGCTGTAGGTCTATAACCTTTTGCATCACACCTTGAAGATGTCTAGTGCCAAATTGCCATGCCTATAAGGCAACCTTTTAGCAGCATCTCTAATGTAGAGTACCCAGAAAGCGACAGCTAACTGAACAGCAGATCTAAGAAGTTTAAGAATGACTTCGGCGATTATTAGCATACATAGCAGGCTCATAAACAACAGGTCAAGGCAGTCATTGGCAATTGATGGAATTGTTCGAGGGAATTTCTCAGTCATAAGACGATGCATTACCCATTGTGTATGATCACAATGATTTCCAGTTACAAACTGACTTGATAATCTGGTCTAAATAGGCTCACAGCCAATGGTTAATAGGCATCAAGGCTGGTGCTTTAATTCCTGTAGCATGTGTAGTTTTTAGACCTTTAGTTGAACTTGCTTTTAGGCCTCTTAGACAGATCAATTGGTCCTCACACACTCAGTTACGAGTTTTTTGCAGCGGACCATTGCCTTTAAGCCATCCTCAATAACACTCAAAGTTATCCTCTCCCCTGAAACACAAGGTTTCTTTTCCATTCCATAGTTTGTTATAGGGCACATGTCTTCCAACAAAAGTGCCCCAATTTTTTTCTCCCAAATTTGGAAAAACATGGAAGAATTTCAGCTAAATTGTCTCAGCCTGGAAGTCTCCTAGGTAGATGATGGCAATGTCATGATTCACCCACCATATCATTTTCCTCGTGCACGAAACAAGTAACATCACCATCTCATTCCTTAAGATTGAAATGACAGAATTATGAGAACTAAAACACTCACCAGTTGTAATTGTCCGGAACCGCTCCTGACCAGCTGTATCCCAAATTTGGAGCTTAATCCGTTTACCATCAAGCTCAATGGTTCTTATCTTAAAATCAATACTGTGTATGGAAGAATGACGTTGTAAAAGTCAGTAAATTTCATCTAGATAAAATAAACTAGACAGAGGGGCTCCACTCAGAAAATACACACCCAATGGTGGTGATAAAACTGGTTGTGAAGGAACCATCCGAGAACCGTAAAAGTAGGCAACTCTTACCGACACCTACATATGTAAATAACAGAAAACATTAAAGTCCTTCTAGCAAGCCTAAAATGCATATCAAAGTTGTGAAGGCATCTAAATTTCAAAGAAAAAAAAAACATTTCATGAAAAGAAATATATTTGGGGTCAAATCTAGAAAGCGTATAATTAAAATTTTATAAAATCTTCAAATCACACATCTCGTTTTAATATCAATATTGCAACTCTTATCTCAACATCACTGCTATTTTCATTCTCACCCTACATCTAAATGTACCTAAATCTACTTGCATGGCTAATCGTAATCTAAATGTAAGGAAAATAATCTAAGCGAGAGGATTAAGATCATGAAATTAAAGGATCTGTTTGATTATGAGGAAAACGAGACAGAAAACTGGTTTTAGAGATCAACGTACCGCTGTCGCCGATCAATAGAAGCTTTACAAGGTAATCGTAATCAGCTCTAGCTCTTGCTGGTGGAGCAGCCATTGACAAATTTCACCAAAGAAAGAAAACCTCTCGAATCTGGATACAAACACAACAAAAAAAAAATTAAAGAAAAAATCAGAATCAAAAGCTCACATTGCCACACTCGAATCCACGTAATTCAGTAAAAAAAAATTATCGAAAAATAAATAAAAATAGTACCGGATCGGAGATTGGAAAAGAGATTTTTCAAAACAAAAAAAAAAGTCAAAAAGCCAAATCGTAGAGGCCATGGCAATTATAATTTGAAGTTCTTATCTGTTTGGCTGGTTTCTTATACTTATTTCTTTTCTTTTTTAATTAAAAATGAAAAAAGAGAAGGAAAAAAGAAAAATGATCACCTGCAAAATAGAGCTTCTCCGACGATGGGTTGCTAAAATGCGCAGTGTCCGCTTTCCCTTCCTTTTTTTCAATATTTTATTGTGGTGCGCCGATCACCCCCTGCGCAGGCTAGCAAATCCACCAGAAGCGACGGAGAGAGAAGTAGAGAAAGACTTTCTCTTTTGATGATTTCCTCTGCTCGCTTTCTTTTCTCTCTGCTTTACGGTATAATTATGCAGTGAATAAAAAATCCGAATTTATTTTCTAACCAACCACATAACAACGCGTGCAAATGCGTTTGACATTCTGGCAATTTCCACGTGTCTTATCTTTATTGATTGGCTGACTGGTGTGGGCCATAGGTTATAGGAGCTGGCGGAGTGATCTGGCATCCTAATCATCAGTAGGTGTTAAATTATTTAGAGCAAAAATTCCAGTGTTTCATTACATAAAAAAAGAATTTGCAATTATTTAATCACAAAACGATCAGACGGTCAAGAAATTCAGATGGAACTACTAAAAATTAGCTTGATAAAAATGGGCTGTGGGAACCAAGTCAAACTGTCCAAACAACTTTGACCAGTTTCCAAAACTAGAACATGGGTTGGGTTACTAAAAAATAGTTGGACGGTTGGACCAGTTCCTCCACCATTTCTGCCTTCTTTGTTAAGGAAAAACAAGAAATTGTCTTCAATTTATGTCTGTCTGTCTCTGCTTGTATTAATGGTTAATACTTAATAGACTTTGACCCTGTCTCAACTATTTTTGTTTCTTGTCAGTGAACTATGAAAATTCCAATCATTCACACACAAAAAAAATATATATGAAAGTTTTATTTGGGACATTTTATTTTCCTTTAAATAAATGACTCAATTGGGGAATACGTTTGGAGTTTGATCATTTTAAAAGACTTGAAATAAGCTTGGTCAACGTACACCTTTTCTAGACACAAGGATTTGATAAGTTTGATTATTTCATAATGATGTTAGGAAAGTTAGTTTATTTCCAATCAAATGGCATCCAAGTCATTTTCATTGAGAAAATGATAGAAACCTCTATTTTACTCATTCTCTTTGAGAAAACCATTCATGGCCTCAACAATGAAGTAACTTTTCCTTGTTTTCTTTGTACTATATGCTTGAGCTTATAAAAGGAAAACCTTGTTAAAGTTTTCTAGACAAAAACAGCAATAAAACCAAGATATTCATCCATAAGCCCAGAAGAGTTATCATACCAATATCATACAATGATACAAGTAACAACCAATCTTCTGTTGGTTTAAATTCAATCTTCTTTTCTTTTCTACTCTTTAAATTAATCAGCAGAAACTTCCAAACTATTTAAACTGTATGATGCCAAAGGCAAAAAGAACTATTACCAACGGAAAACCGAACAATTCATAATCTCAAACATCATAACCAAAACATAGATATAATCCCCGATGCACAAAATTAGATTTGTGAGGAAAACTACCAAGTTCTACATGAAGAGAAATCGAAAATGAAAATCTCAGAAATTTGTCTCTCAATAGAAGAAACCAAGTACTTTTCCACCAACATTCTTTCTTCTTGCTTCTTCATGGTCCATGATGCCAGCAGATGTGGTGAGCACAATGTATCCAAACTGCAATAACAAAGCACAGAAATGGCATAACATAGCACTCTCATTTCAATTGATTAAACCTTTCCATAAGCTTATGTCAACCATAAAATCTTATCAAGTGGACTATGAGAATAAATACAAGACATGCCACTCAATAAACAAAACAAGATAATGATGCATAATCAGAGTGAGTTTCCACCTTCAAATGTATTTCTTTTGTTTGTCTAATAAGAATTTCTTGATCTTAGCAAATCCTAATTCTTATGAAAGTATAATAAACAGAGAATAAACATCATAAAGTTTCTAAGCAAACCTGTCTGGAAGGAAGTAGCCTAGCAGTCCAACCTTCAATCTCTTTGACTCCGACATCAAAACGAGGACTAATCACCCCACACTTGTTCAGCCTCCCGTTCAGTTCAACCACAATTTTGCCAGATCTGTGATCATCAACATACTCAAACTCTCCGATGTAACCTGCAATGCCAAATTTCCAATCACAAAAAAAGAAAATGTATCAGCATTTTCATATTACTATAGATAACAAAAGATTAATTTTTAATAAAGATGGGTGGGGAGTTTAGTGAACAAACCATGCTTCTGCATAACCAAAAGGAACTTGATGATCACTTTTGAGGAAGGCCTGATCATGGCCTGTCGTTTGCCCCTCTTCTCAGCATTGTACATGCTCTTGAGTGCATCATTCAAAACGCTGACTCTCACCATCCTCCCAAGTGCAAACTGCTGTAGATTTTATACTGAATAACAATTAAACATTTATAGTTCAGAAAAAGAAAAAGAAAACACTAACAGTTCAAAAATCAGATCATTCTTGTAACTTGGAAGTTACTTGCATTATCTTTTAGCAAACACTAATTTCACACAATGATATCCCTCTCTCCCACTCTCTTATACAAAGAGAAATGAAAAATGCTATTCCAACCAAAACCCAACCTTTTTTCCATGATATTACATTATTCTAGGCCATTTTATGCTAACATATAGACAAACAAAGAAAAAGGTTACGGTCACCAAACATTTTGGAAGATAGAGAAATAATTTATTCTTAACTAGGCCAGAAGCCGAAAAATCTTTGCAGTTTCTTTTTTGGATACATAAGAGAATGTCAATAACATACAAAATACAAAGATAATACAACTAAACCTATAAAATTATGATAATTAAAATCCAGCATAATAAAAGGAACTAAAAACAGCAAATAAAAGTTGCTATTTGATTTCATTGGAAGAACTGAAAAATTAAAAGTGGGCAAAATTTATAACAAAGATGAAGTTTGAAGAGCTGATTGGATCTAAACCTTCAGAGAAAATGAGAGTTTACCTGAAAGCAAAAATGGCGGCCGCTTCTGGCTTATTTGAGGAGACTGGAGAGACGAAAAAAGAAGAGCTAGGGTTATTTGAAGACTATGCTTTTAGGGTACGAAAACGCCCCTTGGGTTTATATGGGCCTTCTAAAGTCATCTGCTGGACTGACAGAGCAATGCCAGAAAGGCCCAATTAACGAAACACTTTCTCTTTAGGCCCAGACCCACTGAAAAGGAGTTGATGGGTCGGGTCAGAAGGGTTTAAAAAATTAGTTATTTCATTTAATTCATATTTTATTATTATAATTATTATAAATGTATACTATTAATAAAATGGTTGACTAATTTGGTGTCACTTGACACCAACTCAATTGGTTAAACAACTTAAAAATGTTAATAAACTATTAATAATAATATAAAATTAAAAATAATTATATTTTTTATATTTAAAAAAAAACTACCCATTAATTTTTTTTTTTCATCCACTGACATAGTGGATGTGCCATTATCTAATAATATATTAATTAATTTGAAATAGCATCTAAAAATACTCGTAAAATTCAAAAATTAATATTAAATCACTGTTGCAAATAACTAAAAAGCATAGTACTAGTAAATTAATTGCAATTTGCCAAGTTTAGGTTATGGAAAACTCAATGGTTGATGTTATTCAAACAACATGTGTTAGTATAAAAGTGATTAATTCTTACATCTTAAGAATAACAAAAATGTAATTACTTCATGAGCTGTTCAAATTGCAAAAATATCAAGTTGAAAAAAAAGATAAAATTTATTTAGGTTTGTTTTGGAAGTATGATGGGTGCATCTATCAAGATCTTGTAATTTTGGACATGACATGAGAAAATAACTAAAATATAATAAAAAATACGACATGAAAAACTAACACAAACACGAATACACGAACGTGTCAAAATTTATATAATACGAATTATTAACGTATTGAACTTTATATAAATATATAATACCTTAAACACGACTAGAAAACGTGAAAATATACAAATACACGCATTATCAAATCTACTATAACATCTTGAGTGTTGTTTTATGATTGGAATAAGTGGAGTGTTATTAGAAGATTTTTTTTAGATAGTAATTTATATGAAGAATCTTAATCCATAAGATCATATTAATGAATTGATCTCACAAGTTAACTATACATCAAATCATTCAATGAAATTATTTGAAAATTTAATTAAAATAATAACATTAAAGTAACTTATTTAAATAAATAAAAAACTACTTACTTCTACTTAAAAAACTACATACTTATTTTTTTCACATTTTTTTTTACCTACATAATAAGTGTACATATTTGTAATCTTTACAAACATTAAAAGTAATCCCAACATTGCATGAGAGTCAATAATTTGAAATTTTGAAACCATACTTAGTTGACAACTAAGCATGGGTATTAAGGGTTTTGGGGGATGTTTGGGTATTTTTATTAAGAAGGAAAAAAAATGTGTGTTTGTGTTTTTTTTTATATTCGTGTTATTTTTTGTATGTTTAAAATATTATAAATTTATACAATTTTTTACACGTTAATAATTCATTTTATGTAGATTTTGACACGTTAGCGTATTAGTGTCGTGTTCGTGTGTTCAAAATATTATAAATTTATATAATTTTTACATGTTAATAATTCATTTTATGTAGATTTTGACACGTTCGGATATCCGTTCGTCTTCATATTATTTTTCGTGTTCGTATATATTTTTTTTTGTGTTCAAAGTATTATAAATTTATATAAAATTTTATATGTTAATAATTCATTTTATGTAGATTTTGACACGTTCATGTATTTATATTGTGTTCATGTTATTTTCGTGTCGTGTCGTATTTTAATTATTTTTTCCATGTATTCGTGTCATGTTTCGATTCATCCAAATATTTTGCATAGTTTGGTCATGGTGATTCAATTTAGAGAAAATTATGTGTGTTCATGTCGTGTCCCAATTCATCTCATATTTTGCATAATTTGTAATAATGATTCAATTTAGAGAAAAATTATGCGTTCGTAACATGTTCATGTTATTTTATCGTTTGTTTAAAGTATTATAAATTAATATAAATTTTTACACATTAATAATTTATTTTATGTAGATTTTGACACGTTCGTGTATTTTTATCGTGTTCATGTTACTTTTTGTGTCGTATTTTAATTATTTTTTCATATTGTGTTCGTGTTGTATAATCATGTTGTGTCCGAAATTGTCAAGTTTAATTGACACTATTCAAATAACTCTCAAATTTATGTCGCGCGTCGTCATGTTTTGTGTTGATTTTCCTGTTATAATCGTGTCATAACGATTTTTTGACCGCTAGACGATTTTAAAAAAACAAATATGGAGTCGCCACCAATCTCTTTTTCTTTTTAGGTGTAATTGGTCACCTATTAAAACCGATTTTAGTAAAATATTTTAAAATTAATTAAAACATTTTTTAAAACCAATTTCGAAATTTGTGCTTTAAACCAGAGAGAAAAATAAAATCGGGTTCGGGAGTCAGTTACATGCGGGGAAGGATTAACACTCCCACGACGCCCATTTAGAAAACGGTACTATTTAATAATGTGTTATCTTTTGATAATGATAAAACGATTTTAATTTTGATATTTAAAAATAAGTCTCATAACTCTATTTATTGCAAATTTTTGTATTTGTAAAAAAAAAAAAAATTATTTCATTTAGGAATAAAATGAAAAATTTTGGCATCGAAAACTTTCACCGAATTCTCCAACGTCTAGGCAGAATTTGAGAATAGTTTATTCGCTTTCCAATTTGCATAATATTCCTCTAAATCTAATAATGTTCCTTCTTAAACAACATTTATTCAAAATCCTCCAACGTCTAGGTAGGATATCAATATTTATTTTTACTCGAAATATTGTTGTATTTTTGTTTCGTAGGATCCTCTTAAAACTCTCGATTTTCCTTTTTTTATTCTATTTTATAATAAAATGTGATATACAATGAAAGGAATGATAAATAATAATGAATGAGCGTACATAGAAAAATAAAGAGTGATAATTAAACAATAAATTGTTTGATTTTAGAAATAAAATTTTATTTGGGTGAGAATAAGAATCTTCGGTATGAGAGCTTTCCCAAATTCCCCATCGTCTAGGTGGAATTTGGAGAAGATCTCTACATTTGAAAATTCTAATATCAGTCCTTAAAAATGACATATTCCCATTTTTGATCCGATATATACAACAACGTGAATGATAAATTAATTTAATTGTAAAACGGAATATTTTTTTTTAAAGGCAATACGAGAATCCTCGATGTGAGATATTCCTCAAATTCCCCATCGTGTAGGCGGAATTTGGAGAAGATCTCTATACTTGAAAATTCTCATTATAAGCACATTATTATTATTCGAGAAAATTCTTCCATTTTTTGTTGAAAAAATTGTATTTAATGTTTGTGCTGTGTAACATATTATAAACTGAACGAATGATATTAACATGTCGACCAAAGATGAATAAGTAAGCACGAATAAATAGATGGCATAACGAATTGATTAAAAATATATTTTATTATTTTTTGTAATATTATCCCTTTTTATCTTTTTCTATTCATTACTTATTTTAACTATTATTTTGACTACCATTTTTTTATTTTTATTTTATTTTAGAAATAAAACACGAACCCTCGCCGTATGTGAGAGAGCCTTCCCAAATTCTCCAACGTCTAAGCGAAATTTGAAAAAGATCTCCATACTTGAAAGTTCTCAAAACGAATCTTAAAATGATCGTATTTAAAAAAATGGGATTCTTCCAACATCTAGGCAAGAATCAATCAATTATTATTATTATTATTATTTTTATTTATTATTTTCTTTATTTTACCAAGTATATTATCTTATAAATTTTTGAGAAAATTATCCGTTATTAATGTATTTTATTTCTCTCTAAAAATTTTCATTTTCATTTTATTTTTTTATTAAGAAAACAAATGAAAAGAGTAAAATGTGTGTGATATTACACATTACCAAAAATAAAATTTATTTATTCTTTTAATTTTCCCATTTTTATTTTTTTCTATAAAAAGAAAATTCATCATTTTTTTAAAACAAGAATTAATTAATATATAGACTTTCTTTAACCCCATTAATAAAGTCACAAAAATTATAATTTTTTAGACATGATAAAAGCTTTTCTTTTAATTTAAATCTTTCCAAATAATTTATTTTCAACTTAATTGAGTAATTATTTTCATTACACACACACACATATATATATATATATATATATATATATATGTGATAACAAACAATTGGGCCAAAACTTAAAAGGCTGAAATTCATACCCAAAACAAGCCAAAATGCCTAGGCCCAATGCGGAGAGCCCAATAGAAGCCCAAAGCTGGTGTGCCACCAACGGTTCAGGTGGGATCTGCGCGGGTCGGTTTGCCGCGAGTTGGGTCAGTTGCTGTCCTTTCTTCTTCCCTTTTTTTTTTCCTTTCTTTCTTTTGCCCTTTTTTTTTTGTCTGGACGGGGTCTGGCACGCGGACCCTGCCCTTTAGTGGAACGGTGCCGTTTGGCACCGGTATAAATATCCATTTTGTTTTTTTTTCTTTAGAACCCTTTCCTTATCTCTTTCTCCTCTTCACTAGAAGCTCTCCCCTCTCTATAAACTTATCCAGAAAGTAGGGTCGGACCATCGCGTCGACAGTCGTGCCCCCTCGTGCCCCGCTGTCGGACGCCGTACCCCATCGTCGACCACCGTCGATCGCTATTCGTCGTCGATCAATCGACTCCAGACTTCAACTCCAAGCTTCGTTCGATCTCCCCTTTCTCGATCTAAACTCCATTTTGCCTGAAAACCCTCATAAACGTCTAGATCTACAAAAGAAATTTGAGGCTTAAAACCCCATCCCAATCGTTTCCCACCGTTGGACCCCCTAAAATCGAATCCGAGCCTACCCTGGTCCCAATGGTGATCCCGAACCCCTAAACACTGGAAAACCTAACAAAAGCCTATTCTTTTTTTTTTGGTGTGTGTTCTGGTGGATTTTTTTTGTCTCTGTTTTTTTTTTCCTCGTTGTGTTTTTGGATGTTGGATGGTTTTGATTGTGGGTGAGTGGATTGGGGTCGGTCCTCGTGAATCTTTTTTTTATGAGAACCAATTCCTTCTTTTTGAAGGATTTGGGCTTCAAGGCCCCATGTTTTTTTGGGGTTTCAGGAAGGTTGCTTGGAAGCAATCGGTGGCGTAGGGAGTGTGTGTCGAGGCTAGGGTGGAAGCAGGGGCTAGGTCGGCTAGGGTGACAGGCTAAGGTGGCGTGCACGACAGGGGCTAGGGTTTGGGGGGGTTGCTGCTTGCTGCTAGGGTTTGGTATGGGTGGTGGAGTTGGGTCGTGGGGCTTGTTGTTTTGCAAGCCCAATTGGCCTGTTAGGCCAGCCTGGTTGCCCTAGGTGACCTTGCTGGGGCCGAATGGGCCTGCTGTCAACATGCTTCAGCAGGCCCAGCAACTGGGCTAGTGTTCATGGGCCCCAAGCCTGCTGGCTGGTTTGCCCAGCAAACCCAAAGGCTGACCAACCTGTGTTTTCGGTCTCAAAGCCCACTTAAAAAATATAAAATAATAAAAATGAAAATAAAAATGAAAATAAAAATAAATAAATAAATAGCAATAATTAATGAGAGGATTTAGGTTCGCGATATTTTCTCGGATTTTGACTAAAACGGGATTCAGATCTAATTCGAGCATGATCCGGACAAAATTAGGCTACTAGAAATCGTATTCAAGGTATTATATATTTATATAAATTTTGACACGTTAATAATTCGTTTTATGTAGATTTTGACACGTTCGTGTATTTGTGTCGTGTTCATGTTATTTTTTGTGTTATGTCGTGTTTTAATTATTTTTCTCATGTTATGAATGTATCGTATAATTATGTTATGTCTAAAATTGCAAGATCTAATTGATCATATTCAAATAATTCTCAATTTTATATCAAGTGTCGTATAAGGATAAACATTATTTTTTTAAATTATCTTTACCCCTCTTGCTTTTTTATCTTTCAAATTTATTATAAAATATAAATTCAAATCCGATAACATGCCCGCAATAAAAATGCGGACATTTATCTAATTAATATAATTTGGGACTAATTTTTTTAACATTTGTTAATCGGTGAATTATTAACAAACATAAAGAAAGTCATTAGTCTTTACACATAGTTCACAAATTTAACCCTCGTACTATTAGATAGTCAGTAACATGTACTATAAGGGTGCTTATGTAATAGCATTAGCTGAAAAGCCGTTCGTCTCCCGCGCAATGGTGCCTACCGCATCAACCTTCAAATCCTTGCCACGTCAACCACCCATCTCATCCGTCGATTACCCTCACTCGTCAACCACAATCCAACGACGTAAGATAACACCAACTCAGCAATCCGCATCGCAAAAATATCCAAGCCATCTCTACCGTCAATTCACTCCCTCGTCTTAACTCTATCCAACGGTCAAAATATACCACGGCATCGATCCTTGTGAAACCTAAAGAATCCAATAAACGCTCCCACTTCTGTTTATATAAAGACCACCTAACTTCGCATCACGAATTGCTCGTCTCAAATTTCTTTCGAATTCAATTCTCTTAATTCTTTTTCCCCCAAAGCCAAACAACTGCTAAGCTTCTGAAAAAATGGCACCAAAAGCTGAGAAAAAACCAGCGGAGAAGAAGCCCGCAGAGGAGAAGAAGACGGTAGCTGAGAAAGCCCCAGCGGAGAAGAAGCCAAAGGCTGGGAAAAAGCTTCCCAAGGAAGGCGGAGCAGCGGCCGGAGACAAGAAGAAGAAGAGGGTTAAGAAGAGTACGGAGACCTACAAGATCTATATCTTCAAGGTCCTGAAGCAAGTCCACCCAGATATCGGAATTTCAAGCAAAGCTATGGGAATTATGAACAGTTTTATCAACGATATCTTCGAGAAGCTTGCTCAAGAGTCTTCTAGACTAGCAAGGTACAACAAGAAGCCCACGATCACTTCCAGGGAAATCCAGACCGCTGTTAGGCTTGTACTTCCCGGCGAGCTTGCGAAGCACGCCGTTTCTGAAGGTACCAAGGCTGTGACCAAGTTTACTTCATCTTGAAAAGGGAATTTGTGGTTATGTAGTTAGGATTAGGTTTTTTAAAATAGATCGCGTGGTTTTTTATTTTTATTTTTAAAATTTTCTGCATATCTATTTTAATATTGGGTTTGTATTCGAAGATGGATCTACTCGATCCTGATGTGACTGTAGAGATGAATGCAATTAAATACAATTTCGCATAATTTCTGGGCATATGTTTGTTTATTATTTAAATTTATCTAATTCTGGAATAATGATCATCTCGTTTACATGAACGCATACGTAGTACTAATTGTTATAAGAAAGAAAGACGAAATAAAGCAGCAGGTAAAATGAGCACTTATATACTAAAATGTCAATTGAGTTTCAGAGCACATTATAGATGCTCACTTGAATTATTTTCTCTGCACAAAATGTTGGCTGTAATATCCTTCCTTTAACTGCAGAATTTCATGCAAACTACCAAAAGCCAACAGCAAGTATACTACCAATCTCACATTTAGAGTGTATTGATGACTATTCAGTGAATCCTAAAAATGAAAAAGAAAACCAGCAACAGTGTTTTATTCTTCGAGAAATTGCAGTCTTAGTGAACTTTTGACTTCAATTCTTATGTAGATTTTCTTTTCTGAGATTCAGTTGTCGACTGGCATGAATGTGTGAGCATAAAACAATCGGGCTCCATTCCAATACAGCATCCGGTCCCTGCAGCCGCCATTTCATTCAAAAACCAACTTTCCATTTTCATTGTAGTGGATTTATTTCGGAATATATTACAGTATTTGAGGGGGAAAAAACCTACAAATAAAATAAAAACCTTCTTTCCACGATCCTATAGTTGGGGTCGTACAAACATAACCTGAAAATAGTATTAGTAAGTGCAAGACAAAAATATGTTGATATTATTCAAGGTCTACAGGATTCGGAAAATTATAAGGAAAGTTACCTTAAAATAAGTTCATCGTAGACTTCAAAATTTATGGATTTTGTTATGTTTATACGTAATTTATGTCATTTTATATGTAAAAAAAAAATTATATAAATACATGATAACTTTCACTTTACATAAATACATGACATCTTTTAATGATTTATGTAATTTGTTATGTTTATATGTAATTGTTTTATACGTAATTTGTCATGTTTTATATGTAATTTGTCATGTATATATATATATATATATATAATTTATCATGTTTATATTTTTTTTAAAAATTACTTAAATACATGATAATTTTCATGTTATATGTAATGAAAGTTACCGTCAGTTCACTATAAAGAGCTTACACTAAAACACCCCAGGATTCAGACAATGTTTGTAAACAATCACCCAAAACAAAAAAAAAAGGCATAAAAACTAAAAAGCAGTGTAATGAACTAACAAATCTATGTTGGCCAAAAAAAAAAAAAAGACTTACAAATCTATGGCCAAGGATTCTGTTGCATACATTGCAATACACATTCACCACTCCCTGATCATAGAGAAGCCAACGAAATCATCTATGATCGACCCGCACACTGACACTATATATCAATCAAACGCAAAGATTAAATTATAATTACACAATGAAATGTATTTTGGGTGATTGTGTTCTTCAATAAGAGATATCATACGGATTGTGGCAGAGGATTGCGTTCAGACTTTCAACCTGGAAATTTGATTTAAAGTAAATAGTGAGCAACGTTTTAAAGTAAAAATGACAACTTATAGGGGGGGGGAGTAAAAAAAATATCCCACAACAAATCTACTTTTTATATAGTATATTCATTTGAAAAGAAGCTAAGTTTCTACATACTATCGATCATATATGTGCATCATAGGAAATGTGTGATCTTTTCTATGATATTCATTTCTTTTTTGTTTTCTTTTAAGTGTTAAATTTAGATATTTTTCCTTAAGAACCACTTCAAAAGGACAAAAAAGAAAACGAAAAATAATATATCTCTAGCAGTATCTGTTCATAGAAGAAAAAACAGGGGATCGGAACAGAGCGAGCTCTGTTTCATAGTACAAAGATCAGTAAAAAAAAACATCACAAGAACGCTTCCAATGCAGATAAAGTTTCCAAGATAATTATGTCACCATGGAACCTTAAGGCCCTCAAAAGCACAGCACTAACAGGTAAAAAACTTTAAGCAATGAGCTTCCTTCCTATCATTCTTGGCATGTAGAGCAATGATTCATTAAAAAAAATGCAATTTTTGTTCTCAATTTATTTTAGGCATTATATAAAACGAGATGCAAATATGTCCTCGTAAACTTAGAACAAGTAATCCCATAAAGAACACAATCAAGAATTGAAGTGTCGGTAGTTAAAGAAGAATCTCGATATAATGTTGTTAAGGTCCTTAACGAGATGGTTTCTAGGAAGTTCACAGCACTTGAGAATTGCAAACAAATGAAGATAGATAGATAGATAGATAGATAGATAGATAGATATAGAGAGAGAGAGAGAGAGAGAGAGAGAGAGAGAGAGAGTTGTTACATTGTCAAGCCAGTTGTCCATGGTTAGGACGTGGTTTCTGCAACGATTGCACATCAAGAAACGATAATTATGAGTCTGAGCAAATCTAATGGCGTTTGGAGGCCCCTCCATAGCAATCTTGGGTTGATGAAAGAACTTGAGGAACTGAACTACTTTGATTGTTTCAGCTGAGTCCAAGAAACACCCAAAGTTAGATTATAATGTTCAGAGGGATATGGAAATAGAGAAAAGCAACAAGAGACTTTGATTATGAGTTCTTACCAGTTATGAACTTCTAAAATGGGTTTAACAGTGAGAGGTTCTTGGGAGAGAAAGTGAGGGAAGGAGAAATGAAATTGGTTTCATGGTTTTAATATAAAGAATATGAAACAGATAAGGTTCTTTTTTCAGTTATAACTGCCGGAATGAAAGGGACCCCGCGGGAAAACACAGCTAAAACCTAAAAGTTGAAGCCTTTTAACAATGAAAAATGTAAACATAGTGTAAATTTGGATTGACTTGTAAAGTGTTAATGGATTAATTCTACAACAAAATGTCGTGTAAAATACTAGTTCTACTGCTTCTGTCAACTCCGAGGTTATTACTACAGTTCCATGAAGTTAAAACTACGGATTTTGTCATGTTCAGCCTTATATTCAACAACTAATTGCTGTCTTTTTTATTTTATTTTATTACTATGAGTATTGAGTTCAACGATGGATTTGGGTCCGATAAGCACACACATGTTATTCTTGTTGGAATGGGCAGCTGTGACGCCTATATAACAATTCTTGGTAATTTCTGGGCATATGTTTTTTTTTTTCTTTCAGATTTATCTAATTTTTGAATAATGTTTTTGATTTCGTTTACATAAATAATTTTGGAGCTCTTATGTAAAACCAATTTAAGAACATTGTTTGGGTGAGAAGTTTGAAGAGTAAGTTTATGAATGTTTATTGTGGATTGAGTCCTGAAATGTTTTAAAAGGAAGTAATATTAAGTGTTGGCGGAGCCTCAGAGTTTAATTGAACAGAGCACCTTTAAATCAAAAAGCCTTGGAATTCGGCTACATTGGTCTGAATCGCAAAGATAAAAAAAACATTTTGAGGCTTTGCACTTGTTTGATTCTTAGTCTTAGGCTCATGGAGTCAGTCATGGTTCTATACTCATTTTCCTGTTATGTCTTTTCAGGCCAGATGAAACATGACCCGAGGCTTAAAAGGCAGGTTTTTTCCAGTGGCATTAGTCATCCTATGCCTTGATCCAATTTGTTTGAGAACTTGACTATTGGTGTTATTTAACTAGTTTAGTTTTGCCATGATCCTTTCTATCATATATAATTTCTAACTTTATGTCTAATGCTACAAACTAAATACATACATAGTACTAACTGTTATAAGAAAGAAAGACAAAATAAAGCAGGTAAAATGAGCAATTATATACTAAAAAAATGTCAACGGAGTTTTAGAGCACATCAAATATGCTCACTAGAATTAGTTTCCCTGCACAAAATGTTGGCTGTAATATCCTTCCTTTAACAGCAGAATTTCATGCAAACTGTTAGAATATGGCTTAGAATATGGCTTGAATATAGCTTGTATATGGCTCATTCACCATAGGTGGCTTAGCACCAATAATGGAGCTACCACTTGCACCACTTGCACCACCAATAATGGAAGTTACCACTTGCAAATGGATGGTGGCTATGGTGGCTACCACTTGCATGTGTTCACACCAAAGATAGGTGGTGGATGGTGGCTATGGTAGGCTATGGTGGCTGCCACTTGATGCATGTTCACACCTTGATATTATGGCTATAAATAGTCATGTAGAGATGAGTAGAGTAGAGTAGAGTTGAGTATGTGTTAGAGCTAAATTGTTGAAGCAAATACTCTGTGTTTATAGAGTAATTCGGTATTGTGTTGAGTTGTGAGTTCAGTGCTTGTGTAGCACCTTGAATTCGGTATATGTTTGTACTCTAAACTCCATTAATACAAAGCTTCAAGCTCCTCCTCCCGTGGATGTAGGCACAGTTGCCGAACCACGTAAAATATCGGTGTTTTTTCAGTGTGTTTAAATCGGTTTTAGTAATATCAATTCGCTTCCGCACAACAAATTGGTATCAGAGCCAATTTTTACGTAAAACCGAGTTTGTTCGATTCTGTCCGTTTTTCAAAAGTGCTCCAATTTGTGTTTTGAAAATACCAGGTTGAAGAGGTCGTTGAGAGGAGTGCAACAGAATCAACCGGAGGCCCAGGAGACGCCGCACGCGCCCGCACGCGCCGCCAGAAGGAGTGAGAGTGGGACTCACGCGCCCACGCGCCGCACGCGCCACCAGAGGTTGAAGACGCGTGAATCCCACGCGCCCCACGCGCCGCACGCGCCACCAGAGGTTGAAGACGCGTGAAGCCCACGCGCCCCACGCGCCACACGCGCCGGCCACCAAACAGCTCCACGCGCTCCACGCGCCGCCGCACGCGCCGCCGTCCGCCGCCCACGCGCCGCCGCAGGTCCGACCAACTTTTTCGGGCTATTTTTTGAGCCGTTTCAGAACACTATTCCGAGACTTTTCCGAGCCGGTTGAGCTAAACCGAGTCCATTTCGAGCCAGTTGTAGCAGAATATTTGCAGAATATTCACCGTGTGTCCAAAATTTACACAGTTGGACCCCTTCCTGGCTATTTCGACTATTCCGGACTCAACCGCGGCATCCGTTTTTTCCATACAGGTACCGGAAAAACACTTTGTTGGTAATTTTGTTTTATTACCATGGCAGAATCATTAGAGACACATGAAACGACAAGTAGCGCACGATCAAGTTCTTATATCAGAAAGAACTCGATGACCACTGCAAAGTTCGAGGTGGAGAAATATGATGGCACCACCAACTTTGGCATGTGGCAGTGCGAAGTTCAGGATCTGTTATTCCGAGAGGGTTCATATATCGCTCTGGAAGACAGGCCCAGAGATATTTCGGAAGATGACTGGAAGTTTGTCAACCGTCAGGCTTGTGGCACAATCCGGTTATGCCTAGCCAAGGACCAGAAGTACTTTGTCATGAGAGAGAATAATGCAAAAACTCTCTGGAAACAACTTGAGGACAAGTACATGACAAAAAGCATGGAGAACAGACTCTATCTGAAGAAGAAGCTGTTCCGCTTCCAGTATGTGCAAGGTATCACCATGCAGGAGCATCTAGTAAGTTTTAACAAAATCCTCGCTGATCTTGAAAATCTAGATGCAAATATCTCTGATGAAGATAAGGCTCTTACTCTGTTAAATTCCTTGCCTGATAGCTATGATCATTTAACCACTACACTGTTGTATGGTAAAAATGATATAGAATATGTTAATGTTTGTAATGCTCTGGTGAATAATGAGTATCGGAAAAAGGATCAGCATGATCACCAGAATACTACACCAGAAGCTTTAACTGTGTACAGAGGCAGGACGGACAACCGAGGAGCCGGAGAAAACAAGCGAGGTAAATCCCGCTCAAGGAGGGGATCATCGAGAACACGACTCTCGAGGGACGAGTGTGCCTTTTGCCATGAGAAAGGGCACTGGAGGAATAACTGTCCCAACATGGAGAGGTCGATTGTGAGTGTAGCTCAAGAATCTGAGGGAGAAGAAGACTCTGCATTTACGATTTCCACAACAACACACTCTTCAGATCAATGGATTCTGGATTCCGGATGTTCCTACCATATGTGTCCGAACCGGGAGTGGTTCTCAAACTTCAAGGAGTTTGATGGAGGGATTGTCCATATGGGCAATGACAATACTTGTCACACTAGAGGCATCGGAACAATCCGACTGAAAATGCATGACGGTACAATCAGACAACTTACAGACGTAAGGTATGTCCCTGATCTCAAGAAGAACCTCATATCACTGGGGGTCTTAGACTCAAATGGTTACAAGGTGACCATTCAGAATGGAGTCCTGAGAGTTGTACGTGGAGCATTCCTAGCAATGAAGGGTTATATGAAGGGAAATCTGTATCTCTTTGACAGAGAAACCGTGACAGGCAGAACAGCAGCCTCTCACAGAATGATGGGATAAATCCGACACTTCACAGTTCCTAGCACTCCCCAGCAGAATGGAGTTGCAGAAAGGACGAACCGAACTTTGGTTGATAAAGTTCGCTGCATGTTATCCCAGTCGAGCTTGAGCAAAGCATTTTTGGGTGGAGGCTTTATTGTTCGCCTCCCGCATTATCAACAGACTAACCGCAACTGATGGGAAGACTCCCATAGAGGTGTAGTCCGGATATTCTGCCAATGAATATGATCGGCTTCGTAGTAACGGATGCAAAACTGGATCCTAGAGCCAAGAAAGCTGTCTTCTTTGGGCTTTAGTGAAGGAGTAAAAGCAGTCCGATTGTGGAACCTTGAGTCAAAGAAAGTCATCGTAAGCCGAGATGTTGCCTTTGACGAATTTGTAATGCTGAAACTGTCAACTCAAGAGAATGTGAACCAAGATTCTCTAAAGCAGGTGGAGTTTGAATCAGAATCTGATGACACCTTAATTGAAGTGGAGGAGTCATCACCGGAGATCTTTCAGCAACTTGAATCAGTTGTCACCAGTAGACCGAATAGACATATTCGGAAACCTGCTCGATACACAGACGTGGTGACATACGCCCTTCCAGTAATTGATGATGATGTTCTGATCAATTACAAAGAAGCTGTAAACAGCCCTGAGCATGCCCAGTGGAAGGAGGCAATCAGACTTGGAAGTTAGTTCCACTTCCAACACTCAAGATAGCAATTGAGTGCAAATGGGTCTTTGCCAAAAAGGAGGGTGCTACCGGCAAAGACAGCATCAGATACAAAGCCAGATTGGTAGCCAAAGGTTAGGCTCAAAAAGAAGGGAATAGACTACAATGAGGTATTTTCACCTGTTGTTAAGCATGCATCTATTCGGATCTTATTGGCTTTAGTAGCACTTGTATAACCTAGAGATAGTTCAACTTGATGTAAAAACTGCATTCCTCCATGGTTCCGTAGAGGAGGAAATTTGTATGACTCAACCAGATGGTTCTGGAGTCCCCGGTCGCAGAGATTACAAAAGCAAGTTGAACTGATCAATGTATGCTCTGAAACAATCCCGTGACAGCTGTACAAACGGTTGGACTGTTTCATGAAAGGATGAAAAGTACACACACAGTCAATTTGATCACTGTGTTTATTTCCGGAAACTTCAAGATGGATCATTTGTCTATCTGCTGAAAAAGGCAAGGTGGAGATCGACAGGCTGAAGGCTCAACTGAGCTCAGAGTTCGAGATGATCTTGGAGAAGCTAAGAAAATTCCTGGGAAGTAGACAGAAAAATTGACTCAGGCTCAGTGCATTGATGAATCATGCCAATGCAGAAGGTGCCCTGATATGTGAGTAATGGTGTGTACATTTGAAGGAGAAAAGAGGAAGCTCTGATCTGTGAATTCTCTCTGTGGATTCTCGCCAAGGTGGAGATTGTTAGAATATGGCTTAGAATATGGCTTGAATATAGCTTGTATATGGCTCATTCACCATAGGTGGCTTAGCACCAATAATGGAGCTACCACTTGCACCACTTGCACCACCAATAATGGAAGTTACCACTTGCAAATGGATGGTGGCTATGGTGGCTACCACTTGCATGTGTTCACACCAAAGATAGGTGGTGGATGGTGGCTATGGTAGGCTATGGTGGCTGCCACTTGATGCATGTTCACACCTTGATATTATGGCTATAAATAGTCATGTAGAGATGAGTAGAGTAGAGTAGAGTTGAGTATGTGTTAGAGCTAAATTGTTGAAGCAAATACTCTGTGTTTATAGAGTAATTCGGTATTGTGTTGAGTTGTGAGTTCAGTGCTTGTGTAGCACCTTGAATTCGGTATATGTTTGTACTCTAAACTCCATTAATACAAAGCTTCAAGCTCCTCCTCCCGTGGATGTAGGCACAGTTGCCGAACCACGTAAAATATCGGTGTTTTTTCAGTGTGTTTAAATCGGTTTTAGTAATATCAATTCGCTTCCGCACAACACAAACTACCAAAGCCAATAGCAATTATACTAGTAATCTCACATTTAGAGTATATTGATGACTATTCAGAAAATCCTAAAAATGAAAAGCTAAATTGAAAAAGAAAACCAGCAACAGTTTTTTTTTCCCCTCCAGAAATTGCATTCTTAGTGAACTTTTGACTTGAATTCTTCTGTAGATTTCCTTTACTATGATTCAGCTGTCCATTGGCATGAGTGTGTCAGCATAAACCAATCGGTTTCCATTCCAATACAGCAACCGGTTCCTGCACCCGCCATTTTCATTCAAAAACCAACATTCCTTTTTCGTTGTAGTATATTTATTTAGGAATATATTTCTGTATTTGAGGGGGAAAAAAAAAAACTTACGTATAAAATAAAAACCTTCCTTCCAGGATGAAATTGCCGGGTCGTACCACCATAACCTGAAAATAGTAAGTGCAATACAAAAATATGTTAATCTTATTCAAGGTTTTTATTTTATAAAAAGCACTGTGAAGAACTTACAAATTTCTGGCCAAGGTTTGTGTTGCATGCATTGCAAGACACATTCACCACTGGCTGATTACGGAGAACCCAACGAAACAGTATATGATCGACCCGCACATTGACACTATATATTAATCAAATACAAAGATTAAATTATAATTACACAATGAAATGTATTTTGAGTGATTGTGTTTTTCAATGAGAGATATCTTACGGGTTGTGGCAGATGATTCCACTCAGACATTCTAGCTGAAAATTTGATTTAAAGTAAATAGTGAGCAACGTTTGTCAAGTAGTTTTAAATATTCTAGCAAGACCACATAATGGTACATAGAAGTAATAATCTTACTCGTCAGTTTGAAGTTAAAGATGATAACTTATAAGGGGGAAAAAAAAAATATCCCACAACAAATCTACTTTTTAATTTGTATATTCATTTCTAAAGAAGCTAAGTTTCTATATACTATTGATCATATATATACATCATAGGAAATGTGTGATCTTTTATATGATATACATTTCTTTTCTGTTTTCTGTTATAGATATTTTTCCTTAAGAACCACATAAAAAAGACAAAAAAGAAAACGAAAAATAATATATCTTTAGTAGAATCTGTTCATAGAAGAAAAAACAGGGGATCGGAACAGAGCGAGCTCTGTTTCATAGTACAACGATCAGTAAAAAAAACATTACAAGAACACTTCCAATGCAGATAAAGTTTACAAGATAATTATGTCACCATGGAACCTTAAGGCCCTCAAAAGCACAGCACTAACAGGTCAAAAACTATAAGCAATGAGCTTCCTTCCTATCATTCTTGGCATGTAGAGAAATGATTCATAAAAAAATGCATTTTGTTGTTCTCAATTTATTTTAGGCATTATATAAAAAGAGATGCAAATATTTCCTCCTAAACTTAGAACAAGTAATCCCATAAAGAACACAATCAAGAATTGAAATGTCGGTAGTAAAAGAAGAATCTTGATATATTGTTGTTGATGTCCTTAAGGATATGGTTTCTAGGAAGTTCAGAGCACTTAAGAATTTGCAAACAAATGAAGATCGATAGATAGATAGATAGAGAGAGAGAGAGAGAGAGAGAGAGAGAGAGAGAGAGAGAGAGAGGGAGAGTTGTTACATTGAAAAGGCAGTTGTCCAAGGTCACGACGTGGTTTCTGCAATGACGGCACATCAAGAAACGAGTGTTATGAGTCTGAGCAAATCTAATGGCGTTTGGAGGCCTCTCCATTGCAATCTTGGATTGATGAAAGAACTTGAGAAAATGAATTACTTTGATTGTTTCAGCTGAGTCCAAGAAACACCCAAAGTTAGATATGGAAATAGAGAAAAAGCAACAAGAGGTTCTTGATTGTGAGTTCTTACCAGTTATTATGAACTTCTAAAATGGGTTTAAACAGAGGGGGGTTCTTGGGAGAGAAAAGTGAGGGAAGGAGAAATGGAAATGGTTTCACGGGTTTTATATAAAGAATATGAAAGCAGATAAGGTCTTTTTTCAGTTATAACTGCCAGAGTGAAAGGGACCTCGCGGGAAAATGCAGCTAAAACCTAAACGCTTGAAGCCTTTAACACTGAAAAACGAAAAGTAAATTTGGATTGACTTGTAAAGTTGTAGTGGGTTAATTCTACAATAAAATATAACGATCCTTGGTTATTTCTGGGCATTTGTTGTTGTTTTTTTTTTAAAGATTTATCTAATTTTGGAATAATGTTTTTGTTTTCGTTTACATGAATAATTTTGGAGTGCTTATGTAAAACCAAGTTAAGAACATTGTTTGGGTTGACAAGTTTGAAGAGTAAGTTTATGAATGTTTATTGTGGATTGAGTCCTGAAATATTTTGAAGGAAATAATATTAAGTGTTAGTGGAGGGAACATTTCACTTGCAATTTTTTTTTTTTTGGTTACAATCTTGTAATTATTTAATCATAACAAAAAATTATGTAGGAATCCACACTTAAAAGCATTGGTTCCAAATAATATTTTTGTGAGCTCAACACAATTTAAAATTGTGATTGATAAATTATACTATCGTAATTATAGGTGATATGTTCTTGTTGACAGAGCCTCCGAGTAATTGAACAGAGCACTTTAAATAAAAAAGCCTTGGAATTCGACAACATTGATCTGAATTGCAATGATAAATTAAAATCATTTTAAGGCTTTGCACGAATAGATATCCTCTGTCTTTATTCTTTGTCTCCTTTAGTACCCCTTCATTATAATTTTGTCATGTGTTCAGTTAATTAATTATTTATAAACACGTGTTAAAAAACTATTGGAATGACACCAAAAGAGACATTGAAAAAGGGCAGAAAAAATTTGTTCGCTTTGCATTTGTTTGATACTTAGGCTTAGGCTCAGGCTCAGGCTCAGGCTCAGGCTCATGGTTCTATATTCCTTTTCCTGTAATATTTTTTAGGCCAGATGAAACATGACCCGAGGCTTAAAAGGCAGGTTTTTTCCCAGTGGCATTAGTCATCCTAGGCCTTGATCCAATATGTTTGAGAATTTGACTATTGGGGTTATTTAACTAGTTTAGTTTTGCCATGATCCTTTCTATCATTTATAATTTCTAACTTTAAGTCTAATGCTACAAACAAAATACATACGTAGTACTAACTGTTATAAGAAATAAAGACAAAATAAATCAGGTAAAATGAGCAATTATATACTAAAGAAAATGTCAACTGAGTTTTTGAGCACATTAAAGTTGCTCAATTCAATTATTTTCCCAGCCCAAAATGTTGGCTGTAATATCCTTCTTTTAACTGCAGAATCGCATGCAAACTACCAAACACGACAGCAATTATACTACCAATCCCACATTTTGAGTATTGACTATTCAGAAAATCCTAAAAATGAAAACAAAAAACAAAACCAGCAACAGCAACAGCTTTTTTTCCTTCCAGAAATTGCATTCTTAATGAACTTTGACTTGAATTCTTCTGTAGATTTCGTTTACTACTGGGGTTCAGTTGTCGACTGGCACTGGCATGTGTGTGTCAGCATAAACCAACCCGGTTCCATTCCAAAACAGCAGCCGCTTCCTGCAACCGCCATTTTCATTCAAAAACCAACTTTCCATTTTCGTTTTAGTAGCTTTGTTTCGGAATATAATTCAGTATTTAAGGGGAAAAAAAACTTACCTATAAAATATAAACCTTCCTTCCTGGATTAAATGGTTGCTGGGTGTTGTAACCATTACCTGAAAATAGTAAGTGCCAGGCAAAATTATATTAATCTTATTCAAGGTAAACAGACACTCAGACAGTGTTTGTAAACAATCCCCCAAAAACAAAACAAAGAGGCATAAAAAATCACTGTAAAGAACTTACAAATTTCTGGCCAAGGTGTATTTTGCATCCATTGCAAGACACATTCACCACTGGCTGAGGATGGTGAAACAAACGCAACACTATATCATCGACCCCCACATCGACACTATATATCAATCAAACACAAAAATTAAATTATATAATTAAATGTATTTTGGGTGATTGTGTTCTTCAATGCGAGATATCTTACGGATTCTGGCAGATGATTCCATTCAGCGTCGGTGCCTGAAAATTTGATTTTAAATAAATAATGAGCAACGTTTGTCAAGTAGTTTCAAGTATTCTAGCAAAAACACAAAATGGTACTGTATAGAAGTAATAATCTTACACCTTCAATTTGAAGTTAAAGATGACAACTTATAGGGGGGGGGGGGAATTAAAAATGTCCCCCCAACAAATCTACTTGTTATATAGTATATTCATTTGAAAAGAAGCTAAGTTTCTATATACTAACGATCATATATATGCATCATAGAAAATATGTGTTCTTTTCTTTGACATAAATTTTTTTTTGTTTGTTTTCTGTTAAATTTATATATTTTTCCTTAAGAACCACCTTAAAAGGACAAAAAAAAAAAAACTAAATTTAAGATATCTTTACTAATATCTGTTCATAGAAGAAAAAACATCACAAGAACTTAAGGCCCTTAGAAGCACAGCACTAACAGGTCAAGAACTTTAAGCAATGAGCTTCCTTCATATCATTCTTGGCATGCAGAAAAATGATTCATCCAAAGTAGATAAAGTTTCCAAGATTATTATGTCACCATGGAACCTTAAGGCCCTTAAAAGCACAACTAACAGAGTAACAGGTCAAGAACTTTAAGCAATGAGCTTCCTTCTTATCGTTCTTGGCATACAGAGAAATGATTCATAAAATAAAATGCACTTTTTTGTTCTCAATTTGTTTTAGGCGTTATATAAAAAGAGATGCAAATATTTCATCGTAAACCTAAAACAAGTAAACCCATAAAGAACACAATCAAGAATTGAAGTGTAAAAGAAGAGTCTTGATATATTGTTACAAAGGAATGAAATGAAGATAGATAGATAGATAGAGAGAGAATTGTTACAAAGAAAATGCAGTTTTCATAGTTTAAAACGTGGTTTCTGCAATGACGGCACAAGAAGAAACGATTGTCGTTATTCTGAGCCAACCTAGTGCCGTTTGAATGCCCCTCCATTTGCAATCTTGGGTTGATGAAAGAACTTCACGAAATGAACTACTTTGAAACGGAAGCACTCAAGAAGATTGTTTCAGCTGAGTCCAAGAAACACCCAAAGTTAGATTATAATGTTCAGAGGGATATGAAAATAGAGAAAAAGCAACAAGATGTTCTTGATTGTGAGTTTTTTACCTGTTATGAACTTCTAAAATGGGTTTAACAGAGGGAGGTTCTTGGGAGAGAAAAATGAGGGAAAGAGAAATGGAAATGGTTTCATGGGTTTTATATAAAGAATATGAAAGCAGATAACGTTCTTTTTCAGTTACAACTGCCAGAGTGAAAGGGACCTCGAGGGAAAACAGAGCTAAAACAGTAAAACCTGAAAGCTTGAAGCCTTGAACAATGAAAAAAGAAGACATAATGTAAATTTGGATTGACTTAACAATTCAGTTATAACTTTTGACTGCGTTTTACTGTGATTTTTTTTTTTTTGGATAAGTAGATTTTCATTTATCCAAGAAAGCAGCAGTGCTGCTACATGTTACAAAGCTAGCTTAGCCTAGCTAAATAAATCAGAAAACCAATGCCATTAGACAAACATGTCTGCATTTAACCTCCAAGAATTACATAAAAACGTATTAACTGAATCTCTTTTAATCTTCCTAAGATCACTTAACCTGGTCGAGATCATGTCTCTCACTTGCTCAGTGAGGTGCTCCTCCTTTTGCTCAGTTGAGTTGAACAAACGATTGTTTCTTTCCTTCCAAACTAGGTAGATAACTGCGTTCCAAGCTAGCCTCAATATCGTTGTGATTAGAGCTTTACCTCTGAGGTTGACAGAGGCCCATTGAAGCTCTACATTCCAACATGCAACCTGCCTTTTTAACCTACAAAGTACCATCACTCTCTGCCATATCTGTTTCGAGTAGGAGCAAGTGAAGAATAGATGATCCCTGATTTCCCTCTCTTGTTTGCACAGCAAACATTTATCATCCACTGCCATTCCCCAGGAGATAAGTCTATCCTTTGTGGCCAATCTATTTAGGATTGCCATCCAGGAGAGCATAGAATGCCTAGAAATATTAAAATTACACCATACCAACTTATATCAAGCCACTTTCCCAGTTGAAGGTCTGATTTTGTTCCACACTGCTGACACTTGGTACTTTCCCTCAGGGAAAGGCCATTTGCAGCTTCCATCAGCAGTTGTGAGAACTATTCTGGCAGCCACCTCTCTTAAGTGCATGATCTTCCTCCAATTCCAACCGCTCCCACTCTGGATAGAGATGTGCCATGGATCTCTATAATTTATCCTATAATTTAGAAAGAAGAAAAAATAGTGTGGAAACGCCGTCGTTTCCGGCTTAAATAGTAAATAAATAGCAAGCAGCGCCCTAATCCGTATTTGCCTTCACTTCACTTCACTTCTTCCTCAGACAGCAAAGAGAAGTTCTCAGCTCTTCATTAACAGTTATTTTCCCTTCTCTCTTTTTCCTTTTCACTTTTCACTTTCTCTCATATTTATTTGGTTTTTATTTTTAAGGTATTAATTCTTACTCTTCGTCGCAGAGTTGTTATATTTCACAACCCATCATGAACTTAAAAGTTTATTTTCACAATTTGGCGTTGTTAAAGAAGGTACTAACTTTTTCACTCAATTTCTCATCTTTCTTTTCTTTTCTCTGAAAATCATAGAATTTGAACTGTTTTTCTATTGGATTTTTTTTAAGGCCTAAAGGTAAAGGGTTTGGTTTTGTTACATTTGAAACTGAGTCCGAGGCACAGAAGGCAATGAAAGCTATGAATGGCAGGGTAATTCTCAAATTCACCTTTGTTGTACATTTTCTCACACCTAATACTATCTATCAATTGTGATATGACATCTGATTCTTAGGAAAATCAACTTTTCTTTTCGCTCAATTTACTTGGATCTGTATTTGACTATGTTGCATGGATACGGGTACGGTACCGGTACGGGATATGGCAAATTCTAAAAAGCTAGGGTACGGGTACGTTAATATTATATATATATATATATAACTGAAATTTTATTAATCTATTTATAAAATCTAATAATTCCATGTAATAATTTCTAACCATAACCAAAAATAAAAAAAAAAAGGAAATATATAGTGGAGTAGTAACTAATAAAGACAATAACTAGCCTGTCCATGAAAGCCAAGCGTCTCTCGTTCACATCATCAAAAAAACGAAAGAAAAAGAAAAGAATTCAACCAATTATGTCCATAATTCAGCTGCTACTCTTGACCTGACCTTTCCCCATTTTTAGTCTGTCCTTTGACGGCAGCTATAAACGCGTCATCCCCTAACCCTCTCGGTACTTCTTGCTTGCTTCCGGATCTGCACTCTTCCAAGTACTCCTTCGATAGTCTGCAGTTTCCATAACCAAAAAAAAAAAACACTCACCCAAGATCTATCATTTTATTATTTTCCTTCTTGGCTTCTTTCTTTCTTCCTCTTGTTCTTCCTTTTTTCTTTTATTTCTTACCTTTTAGTTTCACTCCCCCCTTTTTTTTCTTCGTTGGGTTTTCTTTGGCTGGGTACGCCGTACCCAGGCGTACCCAGGTGTACCCAAATTTTTTTTTTTTTTTAAAGTTGGGTACGTACCTGGTACGTACCCAGGCGTACCCCAGGCATACCCGTACCAGGTACGTACCAGGTACGGGTACACCTTCAAAAATCACGTACCCGTGCTTCATAGGTATTTGAAGATGGATCTGCTCGATCCTGATGTGACTATGGTAGAAATGAATGCAATTAAATACAATTTCGCATAATTTCTGGGCATATGTTTGTTTTTTTTTTTTTTTTGTAATAAAAATTTTATCTAATTCTGGAATAATGATTTTCTCGTTTGCATGAAGAGTAAATTTAAGAATGTTTATTGTGGATTGAGTTGTGAAATGTTTTGAAGGAAGTAAGATGGCGGAGCCTCGGAGTTAAGTGAAAAGAGCACTTGAAATCAAAAGCCTTGGAATTCGGCAACATTGGTCTGAACTGCAATGATAAAAACCATTCGAGGCTTTGCACTTGTTTGATTCTTAGTCTTAGGCTCATGGAACCAGGCTCAAGAAAAAGAGAGCAAATTGTGAGTGAGAAAGTGAGTCAGTCCAAAGAAGCATTTGGACTTGAAAAAGAGCCAGGATCATGCATGCACTTTTTTTTTTTTTTTTTTAATTTTGTTGCTTGGTGTTGTGTAATGCACTTAGCAACAATGCTAAAAGATGCAAAAAGTGTGATAGACAATACGACGGTTGGCTGGCTTTCAAAGCCCTCAGGCATGTCCTTGAATATTTCTACTGCAATGTCTGCTGCTGCTGCTTGCTGCTTGCTGCTGAGAATGCTGATAGGATTCCAGAGAGGCCGAGGTTGTAAAAATGGTCAAAGTATCATAGCCTTGCATGCTAAAGAAGAGGCCACGACCAGTTATCATCTGCCCATATTTTCCAGGTTTTGTTCTCCAACATCCACCAGCTTTTATATATCTAACTGATAATTATATTCCTTTGACTCTTCTATAGATGCTTGTCTCAAAGCAAAGGACATTTTCTCTCGTCTGATATATGGTCATCAACACATCCTTTGACTTTAGGTAAAATATGAACTACATCCAACAAAATAAAATGCTGACAAAAACATAATATAGGAAATTCTCACAGCAATTAACAACCTGCTTCCTTAATGCCAGCCTCCCTGGTGTTCCATTCCTGATATCTTTTAAACAGAACATCATTTGATTATTACTGACTTTTTTTTAAGTATATAATTGGGGACAATACTACGTCAGCTTTTGTTTGGTTAATGCGTTCATGGCTTAAAGCAACGGGTGGGACAACTCATAAAGTTTTGAATGAATCTGTTGCTGATGTGTTTCCCGACTCTTGCCATTGTTTCTGTTTGTGGCATGTATTAAGTAAGTTTCCTGAAAATTTGGGTTACATTATAAATCAGAATGAGAATTTCATGGCAAAGTTTAACAAATGCATATATAGGTCTTGGACGTATGAACAATTTAAAAAGAGATGGTGTAAGATGGTTGATAAGTTTGAGCTGAAGGAGCTTGAATGGGTTCTTTCATTGTATTATGATCGGAAAAAGGGGTTCCTATTTACATGCGGCATATACTTTTAGTTGGAATATCTACAACTGAGCGATCTGGAAGTATTGCATGCATAAAGAAGCTACATTCAAGGAGTTCATTGAGCAGCTTAACTCATTCTCACTAGATTTGTATGAAATGAGCCAAAGCTGATTTTGAAACACAAAACAAGCAACCTGAATTGAGATCTGTCTCAGCTTTTGAGAAGCAAATGTCCATGATCTATAACAGATACTATATTCTAGAAATTTCAGGTCTAGATTTTGGGAGTGGTGTCTTTTTAGGCTAGATGAAACATGACCCGAGGCTTAAAAGTCTGGTTTTTTCCCAGTGGCATTAGTCATCCTAGGTCTTGATCCAATTTGTTTGAAATTTGACTATTGGGTTATTTAATTAGTTTAATTTTGTCACGATCCTTATTATCATATATAATTTCGAACTTTTAAGTCCAATGCTACAAACAAAATACATACATAGTACTAACTGTTATAAGAAAGAAAGAAAGAAAGAGACAAAATAAAGCAGGTAAAATGAGCAAATTATATACTAAAGAAATGTCAATTGAGTTTTAGAGCACGTCAAAGATGCTCACTTGAATTATTTTCCCTGCCCATAATGTTGCCTGTAATATCCTTCCTTTAACTGCAGAATCTCATGCAAACTACCAAAGCCAACAGCAATTATACTACCAATCTTACATTTAGAGTATATTGATGACTATTCAGAGTATCCTAAAAATGAAAGCTAAAATGAAAAAGAAAACCAGAAACAGTTTTTTTCCTTCCAGAAATTTCATTCTTAATGAACTTTGACTTGAATTCTTCTGTAGATTTCCTTTACTACTGGGGTTCAGTTGTCGACTGGCACTGGCATGTGTGTGTCAGCATAAACCAACCCGGTTCCATTCCAAAACAGCAGCCGCTTCCTGCAACCGCCATTTTCATTCAAAAACCAACTTTCCATTTTCGTTTTAGTAGCTTTGTTTCGGAATATAATTCAGTATTTAAGGGGAAAAAAAACTTACCTATAAAATATAAACCTTCCTTCCTGGATTAAATGGTTGCTTGGTGTTGTAACCATTACCTGAAAATAGTAAGTGCCAGGCAAAATTATGTTAATCTTATTCAAGGTAAACAGACACTCAGACAGTGTTTGTAAACAATCCCCCAAAAACAAAACAAAGAGGCATAAAAAATCACTGTAAAGAACTTACAAACTTCTGGCCAAGGTGTATTTTGCATCCATTGCAAGACACATTCACCACTGGCTGATGAATTTCAAACAAACGCAACACTATATCATCGACCTCCACATCGACACTATATATCAACCAAACACAAATTAAATTATACGATTAAATGTATTTTGGGTGATTTTGTTCTTCAATGCGAGATATCTTACGGATTCTGGCAGATGATTCCGTTCAGCAATGGTGCCTGAAAATTTGATTTAAAATAAATAATGAGCAACGTTTGTCAAGTAGTTTCAAGTATTCTAGCAAAAACACAAAATGCTACTGTATAGAAGTAATAATCTTACACCTTCAATTTGAAGTTAAAGATGACAACTTATTAGGGGGGGGGAAATTAAAAATATCCCCCCAACAAATCTACTTGTTATATAATATATTCATTTGAAAAGAAGCTAAGTTTCTATATACTAAAGATCATATATATGCATCATAGGAAATGTGTGTTCTTTTCTTTGACATAATTTTTTGTTTGTTTGTTTTCTGTTAAATTTGTATATTTTCCCTTAAGAACCACCTTAAAAGGACAAAAAAAAAAACAAAATTTAAGATATCTTTACTAATATCTGTTCTTAGACGAAAAAATAGGGGATGGAACAGAGCAAACTCTGTTTCATAATACAAAGATCAGTAAAAAAACATCACAAGAACTTAAGGCCCTTAGAAGCACAGCACTAACAGGTCAAGAACTTTAAGCAATGAGCTTCCTTCATATCATTCTTGGCATGCAGAAAAATGATTCATCCAAAGCAGATAAAAGTTTCCAAGATTATTATGTCACCATGGAACCTTAAGGCCCTTAAAAGCACAGCACTAACAGAGTAACAGGTCAAGAACTTTAAGCAATGAGCTTCCTTCCTATCGTTCTTGGCATACAGAGAAATGATCATAAAATAAAATGCACATTTTTTGTTCTCAATTTGTTTTAGGCGTTATATAAAAAGAGATGCAAATATTTCATCGTAAACCTAAAACAAGTAAACCCATAAAGAAAAAGAACACAATCAAGAATTGAAGAGTCAGTAATAAAAGAAGAATCTTGATATATTGTTACATAGCACTTAAGAATTTGCAAAGAAATGAAGATATATATAGAGAGAGAGAGTTGTTACATAGGAAATGCAGTTTTCATAGTCCAGGACGTGGTTTCTGCAATGACGGCACAAGAAGAAACGAGTGTCGTTATTCTGAGCCAACCTAGTGCCGTTTGAATGCCCCTCCATTGCAATCTTGGGTTGATGAAAGAACTTCAGGAAATGAACTACTTTGAAACGGAAGGACTCAAGAAGATTGTTTCAGCTGAGTCCAAGAAACACCCAAAGTTAGATTATAATGTTCAGAGGGATATGAAAATAGAGAAAAAGCAACAAGATGTTCTTGATTGTGAGTTTTTTACCAGTTATGAACTTCTAAAATGGGTTTAACAGAGGGAGGTTCTTGGGAGAGAAAAGTGAGGAAGGAGAAATGGAAATGGTTTCATGGGTTTTATATAAAGAATATGAAAGCAGATAAGGTCCTTTTTCAGTTACAACTGCCAGAGTGAAAGGGACCTCGCGGGAAAACACAGCTAAAACCTGAAAGCTTGAAGCCTTCAACAATGAAAGTGAAGACATAATGTAAATTTGGATTGACTTGTAAATTCAGTTATAACTTATAACTGCGTCTTACTATGAGTTTATCCTATTATTTAGAAAGAAGAAGGGAAAAAAAAAAGGGTGGAAACGCCGTCGTTTCTAAATAGTAAATAAATAGCTAGCAGCGCCCTAATCCGTATTTGCCTTCACTTCCCTTCACTTCTTCCTCAGACAGCAAAGAGAAGCTCTCTGCTCTTCATTAACAGTTATTTTCCCTTCTCTCTTTTACCTTTTCACTTTTCACTTTCTCTCATATTATTTGGGTTTTATTTTTAAGGTATTAATTCTTACTCTTCGTCTCAGAGTTGTTATATGTCACAGCCCATCAAGAACTTAAAAGTTTTTTTTCACAATTTGGCGTTGTTAAAGGTATTAAAATTTTCACTTAATTTTTCATCTTTCTTTTCTTTTCTCTGAAAATCATAGAATTTGACCTTTTATTCTATTGGTTTTTTTTTTTGAAGGCCTAAAGGTTTAGGGTTTGGTTTTGTTACGTTTGAAACTGAGTCTGAGGCACAGAAGGCAATGAAAGCTATGAATGGCAGGGTAATCCTCAAATTCACCTTCGGTGTACATTTTCTTACATCTAATACTATCTGTCAATTGTGCTTTGACATCTGATTCTTAGGCAAATAAACTTTTCTTTTCACTCAATTTATTTGGGTCTGTATTTGAGGATGGATCTGCTCGATCCTGATGTGACTATGGTAGAAATGACTTCAATTAAATACAATTTCGCATAATTTCTGGGCATACGTTTGTTTTTTTTTTTTTATATTTATTTTAAATTTATCTAATTCCGGAAGAATGATTTTCTCGTTTGCATGAAGAGTAAGTTTAAGAATGTTTATTGTGGATTGAGTCGTGAAATGTTTTAAAGGAAGTAAGATAGCAGAGCCTCGAAATAAAGTGAAAAGAGCACTTGAAATCAAAAGCTTCGGAATTCGGCAACATTGGTCTGAATTGCAATGATAGAAAGCATTCGAGGCTTTGCACTTGTTTGATTCTTATTCTTAGGCTCATGGATTCAGGCTCAAGAAAAAAAAAAGAGCAAATTGTGAGTGATAAAGTGAGTCAGTCCAAAGAAGCATTTGGACTTGAAAACGAGCCAGGATCATGCATGCACTTTTTTTTTTTTATTAATTTTGTTGCTTGGTGTTGTGTAATGCACTTAGCAACAATGCTAAAAGATGCAAAAAGTGTGATAGACAATACGACGGTTGGCTGGCTTTCAAAGCCCTCAGGCATGTCCCTGAATATTTCTACTGCAATTTCTGCTGCTTGCTGCTGAGAATGCTGATAGGATTCCAGAGAGGCCGAGGTTGTAAAAATTGTCAGAGTATCATAGCCTTGCATGCTAAAGAAGAGGCCACGACCAGTTATCATCTTTCCATATTTTCCAGGTTTTGTTCTCCAACATCCACCATCTTTTATATATCTAACTGATAATTATTTTCCAACAAAATAATGCTGACAAAAACATAATATAGCACTCACAACAATCAACAACCTGATTCCTTGATGCCAGCCTGCCTGGTGTTCCATTCCTCATATCTTTTAAACAGAACATCATTTGATTATTACTAACTTTTTTTTTTAGTATATACTACGTCAGCTTTTGTTTGGTTAATGCGTTCATGGCTTAAAGCAACGGGTGGGACAACTCCTAAAGTGATACTTACTGATCAAGACAAAGTTTTGAATGAATCTGTTGCTGATGCGTTTCATGACTCTTGCCATTGTTTCTGTTTGTGGCATGTACTAAGTATGTTTCCCGAAAATTTGGGTTACATTATAAATCAGAATGAGAATTTCGTGGCAAAGTTTAACAAATGCATATATAGGTCTTGGACGTATGAACAATTTGAAAAGAGATGCTGTAAGATGGTTGATAAGGCTGAGCTGAATGAGCATGAATGGGTTCTTCCATTGTATAATTATCGGAAAAAGTGGGTTCCTATTTACATGCGTCATATACTTTTAGCTAAAATATCTACAACTGAGCGATCTGGAAGTATTGCATCTTTCTTTAACAAGTTCATGCATAAAGAAGCTATATTCGAGGAGTTCATTGAGCAGCTTAATTCATTCTCACTAGAATTGTATGAAATGAAGGCCAAAGCTGATTTTGAAACACAAAACAAGCAACCTGAATTTAGATCTGTCTCAGCTTTTGAGAATCAAATGTCCATGATCTGTACAGATACTATATTCAAGAAATTTCAGGTCGAGATTTTGGGAGTGGCGTCTTTTTAGGCCAGATGAAACATGACCCGAGGCTTAAAAGTCTGGTTTTTTCCCCAGTGGCATTAGTCATCCTAGGTGTTGATCCAATTTGTTTGAAATTTGACTATTGGGTAATTTAATTAGTTTAATTTTGTCACGATCCTTTCTATCATATATAATTTCTAACTTTTTAAGTCCAATGCTACAAACAAATACATACATAGTACTATCTGTTATAAGAAAGAAACAAAGAGACGAAATAAAGCAGGTAAAAAGAGCAATTATAAACTAAAGAAATGTCAACTGAGTTTCAGAGCACATCAAAGATACTCAAATTATTTTCTCTGCCCCAAAATGTTGGCTGTAATATCCTTCCTTTACTGCAGTATCTCATGCAAACTACCAAAGCCAACAGCAATTATACTACCAATCTCACATTTAGAGTATATTGATGACTATTCAGAGTATCCTAAAAATGAAAGCTAAAATGAAAAAGAATACCAGAAACAGTTTTTTTCCTTCCAGAAATTGCATTCTTAATGAACTTTGACTTGAATTCTTGTGTAGATTTAATTTCTTGGGGTTCAGTTGTCGACTGGCACTGGTATGTGTGTATCAGCATAAACCAACCCGGTTCCATTCCAAAACAGCATCTGGTTCCTGCACCCGCCATTTTCATTCAAAAACCAACTTTCCATTTTCATTGTATAAGCTTTATTTCGGAATATAATTCAGTATTTGAGGGGGGGGGGGGGGGAAATCAAACTTACGTATAAAATTTAAACCTTCCTTCCTGGATTACATGGTTGGGTTCTGCAACCATAACCTGAAAATGATAAGTGCAAGACAAAAATATGTTAATCTTATTCAAGGTATACATACAGACACTCAGACAGTGTTTGTAAACATTCCGAAAAACAAAACAGAGGCATAAAAAGCACTGAAATGAACTTACAAATCTCTGGCCAAGGTTTCTGTTGCATACATTGCAAGCCACACTCGCCACTGGTTGATGATAGAGAAACCAACGCAACATTATAGAATGGACCCGCACATTGACACTATATATCAATCAAACACAAAGATTAAATTATAATTACACAATGAAATGTATTTTGGGTAATTGTGTTCTTCAATGAGAGATATCTTACGGATTCTGGCAGAGGACTTTTCCATTCGCCCGTACTACCTGATAATTTGATTTAAAATAAATAGTGAGCAACGTTTGTCAAGTAGTTTAAAGTATTCTAGCAAGATCACATAATGGTACTGTATAGAAGTAATAGTCTTACACCTCAGTTTGAAGTTAAAGATGACAACTTATAGTGGGAAAAAAAAAAATATCCCACAACAAATCTACTTTTTATATAGTATATTCATTTGAAAAGAAGCTAAGTTTCTCTATAAATTTATATAGTATATCATATATATGCATCATAGGAAATGGGTGTTCTTTTCTATGATATAAATTTCTTCTTTTGTCTTCTATTAAATTTATATATTTTTCCTTAAGAATCACTTCAAAAGGACAAAAAACAAAACGAAAATTAACATATCTTTATATGTTTAATAATATCTGTTCATAGAAGAAAAAACAGGGGATAGGAACAGGGCAAACTCTGTTTCATAGTACAAAGATCAGTAAAAAAACATCAAAAGAGCACTTCCAATACAGGTAAAGTTTCCAAGATAATTATGTCACCATGGAAACTTAAGGCCCTTAAAAGCATAGCACTAAGAGGTCAAGAACTTTAAGCAATGAATAAAAAGAGACGCAAATATTTCCTCCTGAACTTAGAACAAGTAAACCCATAAAGAACATAATCAAGAATTGAAGTATCAGTAGTAAAAAGATGTGGTTTCTACGAAGTTCAGAGCACTTAAGAATTTGCAAATAAATGAAGATAGATAGGAGAGAGGGAGAGTTGTTACATAGTCAAGGCAATTGTCCAAGGACAGAACGTGGTTTTTGCAATGACGGCACAAGAAGAAACGAGTGTCATGAGTCATATCAAATGTAATGGCGCTTCGAGGCCCCTCCATTTCAATCTTGGGTTGATGAAAGAACTTCAGGAAATTAACTACTTTGAAACGGAAAGACTCAAGAAGACTGTTTCAGCTGAGTCCAAGAAACACCCAAAGTTAGATTATAATGTTCAGAGGGATATGAAAATAGAGAAAAAGCAACAAGATGTTCTTGATTGTGAGTTTTTACCCGTTATGAACTTCTAAAATGTGTTTAACAGAGGGAGGTTCTTGGGAGAGAAAATTGAGGGAAGGAGAAATGGAAATGGTTTCACGGGTTTTATAATATATAAAGAATATGAAAGCAGATAAGGTCTTTTTTCAGTTATAACTGCCAGAGTGAAAGGGACCTCGCGAGAAAATGCTGCTAAAACCTAAACGCTTGAAGCCTTTAACAATGAAAAATGAAAAGTAAATTTGGATTGACTTGTAAAATTGTAGTGGTTTAATTCTACAATAAAATGTCGCGTAAAATACCCCTTATTATCTAAGGCTTAAAGCCCAAACTAGTACAAGGCCCATGGAACCCATAAGAAATGAGCTGATTAATAGGCCTCTATTTCGCAGACGCCACCTAGACAGACAATCGATGGATCTTGGGTCCGATAAGCACACACATGTACTCTTGCTGGCATGGGCAGCTGTGACGCCTATATAACGATCCTATGTAATTTCTGGGCATTTGTTGTTTTATTTTTAGATTTATCTAATTTTGGAATAATGTTTTTGTTTTCGTTTACATGAATAAATTTTGAGCTCTTATGTAAAACCAAGTTAAGAATATTGTACTAGGATACAGAAAAGGAAAATCATGGGAGACATAAGAGAATTGGTAGTTAAGAAAATGCTCTCAGCTCACGTTAGCATGACTTTCATGAATTGAGGATTTTCTTGTCAGATTCATCCATTTTTCTTGCAAATTCTTGCAAATCCTTCACTCAACACAACTATCGGTCATCTTTGTCATTTCTCATTGAATTCCATCATCTTTGTGAGATTTGTTGCTTACGATCTGCGATAGGATCTTCGCGAACTTCTGCGAAGCAAAGTTCTGTCAATGGAGTGCTCAGATCAGAACTTCAGCCGATGAGTTACAAACAATCAGTTATTGGTGCATCCTCATCCGCCATTACTGAAATGACGAGGAAATCTGTTTGGAAGACGAAGGAATCTGAGGAGAAAAGAGAGTCAGTTATAACTGACCCTACTGATGTGGCACATTCTGATTGGAGGAAACTTTTTCCCGCAACGGAGGACCAAGCTTTGCAGTTTTTTCCTCCAGAGAATCTCGAAGGTAAAGTCACAGTGAAGCCACCTAAAGAGGTTTTTGAAGAAGGAATCCATCAGTGGAAGAACTCTCTCATGGCGCAGTTCATTGGTCGGCCACCAAACTTTAGTTTGTTTCAACGACTGGACACCTTACTTTGGGGGAAAACAGGGGAAGTAGAGATCAAACTTGCGGGGAAGAACATCTACTTGATTAAATTTGCAAATGCTGAGACCAAGGATTGGGTTCTTGAGCATGGACCATGGCATATCCAGAACAATCCTATCATTCTCCGGAAATGGAAGCCAGGAATGCAATCTTTGGAGTTCAACATGTCCAAAGTTCCTATTTGGGTCCACTTGAGAAATGTGCCTCTTGAATTGTATTTTAAGATGGGGTTGAGCTACATTGCGAGCGCCCTTGGCACCCCCCTCTACATGGACCAAATTACTGCCACTAGACAGAGACTGGCATATGCCAAAATATTTGTGGAAATTGAAGCAGCTCTTGACTTGCCAAAGAATATTGACGTGGAGCTCAGAGATGGTTCATTTGTCTCAATCCCAGTTGAAGTTCCTTGGCTGCCTCAGAAATGTACCCATTGTGGCACATTTGGGCATTCTGACAGGGACTGCTCTCATAAGCCTATTCAGGCTACCTCCAGAGTGTGGATTCCTAAGCGGACTGAAAAAATTGAGTTGAATAAAGATAAAGTTCCCATGGATCCTCAACCTGTTCAACCAGGTATTGTCAGTGTAGGATCAACAATTGCAGACTCTACCAGTAATGCATCACCAAGCTCCACAAACAGATTTTCCATTATGGATTCTGTGTTTGAGAAAGATGATGAGATGAGCAACACTAATCAGATTGAGGAGGTCATCATCTCGAGCCCAAGGAAACCAAGGGCTGCAGTTGCTGGAGTAGCAGAACTGATGAAGGCTCTTAAGAATCGGAAGCAGGGACCAGATAAGGGGAGGCTCAAAGGTAAGGCAAGCACAGTTGCCTTAGGAGGTCAGCTACCTGGCCAATCTCATTCATGAATATTTTGATGTGGAATCTAAGAGGACTAAATTGTCCTCTTAAACAGAAGATGGTAGTTAGTAGAATTAGATACTTGAAGATAGATATTGCTTGCTTAATTGAAACCATAATAAAAACCACTAAGATGAAACCAGTGATGGACAAGCATTTCAGTGGGTGGAAACTCATTCACAATTACTCAGATGTAGCTAATGGCAGAATTTGGTTCCTATACAAGGAAGACATGAATGTTGAGCTGAAGGCTTTGACCGACCAAGCCATCACATGTCAGGTAACTCAGGATTCTCAGAGGTTCTATTTGACAGCAGTCTATGGGAAAAAATGATGGAATGGGTAGAAGAGGGCTGTGCTCTCACTTGAATTCTATTTACAGCATGGCTAGTGGCAAACCATGGATTTTGGCAGGGGATTTTAACATCATTGCTCATCCTTCTGAGAGCTCCCACTTCAATGGCTCCCAAACTTGCTCGTTGGACATCAGAGACTTTCAATGTTGTCTTTTGCACAACTCTTTAGTAGATCATGCCTACACTGGCCCTTTGTTCACCTAGTCCAACCACCAAAAGGATCACCTGGGTAGGAAACTTGACCGAGTGTTGATAAATGATCAATGGCATCTTTCCCTTCCTCACTCCCAGGTGGAGTTCATAGCACCTGATGTTTCTGATCATTGTGCTACAATGATTAAACTTGCTGGGGATACCACGCCCCCTCCCAAGCCCTTCAAAATTTTCAACTTTTGGACAAAAAACTCCGAGTACATGCACATTGTTGAAGCTTCTTGGGCAGAGCTTGTTTCTGGTAACCCAATGTCAAAGCTGCACAAAAAATTGAAGAGGCTTAAATAAGAGCTGAGGAAGTTTAATCTTGCCAGGTTTAGAGCTATCTCTGAAAGAGTAAAAGCAAAAAAGATTGAGCTTGAAGCTATGCAATTATCAGAAGTTGCAGCCCAAAACTTACTCTCTCAGGAATTCCATGAAGTGCTCAAGGCTGAGGAGAGTTTTTTCAGACAAAAGTCACGATTCAGGTGGCTTCAAGAAGGGGATCAGAACACAGGTTATTTCCATAGAATGGTTCCATTCTAGCAAAGCAAGAATTCCATCAAAATGTTGATTGATGCTGATGGAAAAAAGCTGGAATCCTTATCCCAGGTTGCAAAAGAGGCAGTTTCATTTTTCCAAAAGCTGTTAGGATCCACTGATCCCAACCTTTCAGGCTGCTCCCAGGAACTTCTTGCAGAGCTTCTCCAGTTTTCTATCTCAGCTGAGGACCAAGACATTCTGACCAAACCAGTCACAAATGAGGAAATTAAAGATGCAATGTTCAGCCAAAACGGTGACAAAGCCCCTGGCCCTGATAGTTTCACTGCATACTTCTTCAAAACAGCCTGGAACATTGTTGGTAAGGATGTTTTGGAGGCTGTGCAGTATTTCTTCAGCACTGGTGACTTGCTCCCAGCTTTCAATTCAACCTGTGTAGCCCTGATTCCAAAATGCACCAATCCTAGTTCTATCAAGGATTTTCGACCCATATCTTGTTGCACCATTCTTTACAAGTGCATTACCAAGATTCTGGCAGCCAGGCTCAAGCAATGTCTCCCCCTCATCATAAGTGGCAATCAAAGTGCGTTTATTCCTGGGAGAAGCATCACTGACAATGTTCTTCTTGCACAAGAGTTAGTTCGAGGGTATGGTAGATCCTCTCTTTCTCCTCGATGTGCTATCAAGGTGGATCTGCAGAAAGCCTTCGATTCTTTAAGCTGGGACTTCATTTTGGCTGTCTTAGCAGCCTTAAAGATTCCTGATCAGTACATTGGCTGGATAAGAAACTATCTCACCACTCCCATGTTCTCAATCTCTATTAATGGAGGACTGATGGAGTACTTCAAAGGTGCTAGAGGGGTCAGACAGGGTGATCCTATCTCCCCCTATCTTTTTGTTCTTGCTATGAATGTACTATCCAAACTGCTTGATAATGCTGCAAGTTTTGGTGTATTTTCTTATCACCCAAAATGCAAAAAGATCAAGCTCACTCACTTAAGCTTTGCTAACGATTTGATGATTTTTGCTAAAGGAACCTTAGACTCAGTGATGCACCCAAAAGAGTGTATCTTATTTAACCTTGCACTAAAAAGATCAATTGTAAGTATAATGATTAGCAAGGGTCGAGTCCTCAGGGATTGGGTTTTAATCTATGAGTTATTAGTTTATAACTTACGTTGAAAGAAAACAATAAAAGAAAAGAGGTTTTTGAAGCCATATTTAAACTAAAGTAAATAATAAGAATAAGATGCAAGGCGGTATAACCAGCCAATAAAAATATATATACTAAATTAGGCGGTATAACCAGCCAATAAAAATATATATACTAAATTAGGCGGTATAACCAGCCAATAAAAATAAAACAAAGTTAATATACAAATTAGGCGGTATAACCAGCCAATAAAAATAAATATACTTTTAAAAATGAGCAAACTAGAAAAGTAAGAAAACAAGTAAGTAAGAAGAATCAAATATGAAAAATATGGTTAAGGTTTCATTCTCCACCACTAGACATCATTAAGAATCAATTTCAGATCTATCAATATCAACCAACTATCAAAGTTAACAACCGTAGATAACAACAAGCTCTGTTATCCCAATCTTTCCTTAGTTTGTCGTTAAATAGAACAAGCTCTCTATTTAATCTCTAACCATCAAACAACCTAGAATAAGCTCTCTAGATTCAATTTAATGGCAGCTTTATGATGAGAAAGATAGGTTGATCTAAGCAACAAACACATAAGCTCGGATTGTTCAACTTAGGTTATGTTCCACTTTGCAATTATTGAAAACTTGACCATAATCATTAATCACAAATTGCCACTTATGAATAGGAAATCAAGACAATTACACGGATCAAGACTCTTAGACTAGCAATAGATAATTATCAAGATCTATCTAGTTGTACACCTAAATAAATCAAGACAACATCATGAACAATTCTTGTAGAAGAACATAATCAACTTTGATAGAAAATTAATGATAGATAGAATCTGAAAATCAATCACAAAACATGTCTAGGGCTTTGAAATCACCCTTAACCAAATAGAAGTTTAGCCTAGCATAGGCATTGTAAACATAAACATAAAATTAAAGAGAATCTAAGAAGGAAATAAAAGAAAGAAAGAAGAAGAAGAAGAAGAATATTAATTATCCAACCTCTTGCTCTTTCTAAAGAAAAAGAAAACTAGAGAAAAGAAAAGAAGAAAACTTAGAGAAATTTTATTACAAAGGCTAATATCCTACCAATGTACAATATGATCCCTTACAATCATCCAAGGCCCTCTATTTATACACATTTTGGAGGGCTAAATGACAAGAGACAAGCTTTACAAATTTCAAAGGTAGGTATAATAGGTGGGTGCATTTTTCTAACAATTTTCGTCATACATGACAATTTTGATCAGCCAACTTGATGGTGGATTTTGTCAATTTTGGAGGCCTTATCTGATCACATGGTCTTCTAGAAAAATGTTACCCTATCAGTTACGGATCCATAGCCATTGGAATCAGCTCATTTGCTGATGTGGATAAGTAGATATGGGCAAAATACGAAAACAGGTCAGCACAGACGTCATTGCACATCAGCCAACTTGATGGTCGATTTCGCTAGGGAAAACGACTCCGTTTCAAGAAGTGTAAAACATGAAAAAGATAGATATGCCTCTTAGCTTTGCACGGCTACAAATTTCAGCCTTATTGCTTCAGTGAAACTCGAGATATAGCTGATATGGAAAATGGTGTCGGAACTGGAACTGAACTGGATTTGCCCTTAATTCTAGTAATTTGAAATCACTCAAAGAAACTTGTGAAAAACACCAAAATACATAAAAATATAAAAGATCATAAACACAATTAGACTAAACAATAATAACTCGTATTTGACACAAAACAATAATAAAACATAACTAAAAACTATATAATTATACGAGTTATCACTCAGCAGAAGGCATTCAACAGGTTCTGGAATTGTTTTACTCTTTCTCAGGCCTCCAACTGAACAATGCAAAAAGTGAGTTCTTCTGCACAGGGATCAGCAGGGATGAGCAGCAACTTATTCAGGAGCACACTGGGTTCAAACTGGGCACTCTGCCAGTCAGGTACTTGGGAGTTCCCCTGGTGACACGGAGGTTGACAACGAAAGATTGTGAGCCCCTAATTGAAAAGGTCACCACCAGGATCAATAGATGGACAGCAAAACAATTATCCTTTGCTAGAAGACTGCAGTTGATACAATCTGTTCTTTTTAATTTGCAGAATTATTGGTGCAGGCACTTCGTCCTCCCAAAACACACTCTAAAGAAACTTGCTCAGCTCTGTTCTTGTTTTCTTTGGAAGGGGAAAGCTGGATCTGCCAAGAGAGCTAGGGTAAGTTGGCATACTGTTTGCCTTCCAAAGCCTGAAGGGGGACTTGGAATTAAAGACATGTTATCATAGAACCAAGCGTGTATTCTCAGGAATCTCTGGTCAGTTCTGGCAAATGCAGGTTCACTATGGATCGCATGGATCAATGCCTATATGCTGAAGGGTAGAGATACTTGGCAGATCTCTATCCCAAGTGGATGTAGTTGGAGCTGGAGGAAACTCATGAAACTTAGGGAGGTTGCTTCAAGAATCGTGAGACATCAACATGGGAGCATTATCTGGCCATTCTCAGGAGACAAGTACTCAGTGACTGTTGTTTGGAATGAAATCAGACCCAAACGTGAGAAGGTAACTTGGCACAAGCTTCTCTGGTTCAAAATGGCCATCCCAAAGCATTCCATGATTACATGGATGGCAATCCTTAACAGATTGCCCACCAGGGATAGGCTCTCTGCTTGGGGCCTGGATGTAGAGGAAGATTGCATGCTTTGCAAAAAAGAAAAGGAAACAAGAGACCACTTATTCATCAGCTGTGACTACTCCAAACCAGTTTGGCAAGGAGTACTGGATTTGTGCAAGATTAACAGAAGAGCTGCTGATTGGATTGAGGAACTGCTTTGGGCATCCAACACACTCAGAGGAGGAACGCTGGTCTCTCTTATTCTTCGCATATCATGGAATGCTCTGATTTATCTGGTTTGGCGAGAGAGGAACAACAGACTCTTTCACCAAACTGAAACAAATGGAGATCAATTACTCGAGCAGATTAAGGAAATAGTCTCCATGCGCTTATTTGGACTGGTGAAGGTCAAGGTGAATGCTGTCAATAGTGAATTGTGTTCGGCTTGGAACTTAATCTCTGCTGTAACTAGCTGCTAATTCGTCTGCTGTAAATAGTTATTTCTTTGTTCATAAACATTGTAATCTGTAGCAACCATGATGCTTCTTTGGGTAATGGAAAACTTCTACTTATCCAAAAAAAAAAGTTAAGAATATTGTTTGCGAGACAAGTTTGAAGAGTAAGTTTATGAATGTTTATTGTGGATTGAGTCCTGAACTATTTTAAAGGAAATAATATTAAGTGTTAGAGAGAGGGATCAGGGAACATTTCACTTGCAATTTTTTTTTATTGCAATCTTGCAATTATTTAATCATAACACAAAATTATGTAGGGATCCACACATAAAAGCATTGGTTTTAGATAATAATTTTGTGAGCCCAACACAATTTAAGATTGTGATTTATATGTTCCTGTTGACTAAACCTGTCCATGGGTAGGGTAGCTCGTCCGGCCCGTATTGGGTCGGGCCTGAATATGATTTTTTATGATTCAAGTCAGTCCGACCCGGTCCGGATCACTGTTTAAGTATTAAAATATTATTTTTTTATTTAAATTTAATTATAAAATATTATAAAATATTAATAAAAAATACTTTTTTAATATTTAAATATATTTAAATAGTAAAACGGATTTATACGATCTGGCCCGGGCCCAGCCCGAATGGACTTGGATAATAAAGAAAAAAAATTATGAGCCGCATTCCAATCCGACCTATGGACAGGTCTAATATTGACGGAGCCTCCGTGTAATTGAACAAAGCACTTTAAACGAAAAAGCCCTGGAATTCGGCAACATTGATCTGAATTGCAATGATAAATTTAAAACATTTTGAGGCTTTGCACTTGTTTGATTCTTAGGCTTAGGCTCATGGTTCTATACTCCTTTTCCTGTAATGTTTTTTAGGCCAGATGAAACATGACCCCAGGCTTAAAATGCAGGTTTGTTTTTCCCCAGTGGCATTAGTCATCCTAGGCTTTGATCCAATATGTTTGAAAATTTGACTATTGGGGTTATTTAACTAGTTTAGTTTTTTTTTTTTTTGATAAGTAGATTTTCATTTATCAAAAAAAGCAGCAGTGCTGCTACATGTTACAAAGCTAGTTTAGTCTAGCTAAACAAATCAGAAGATCAATGTCTTTAGACAAACATGTCTGCATTTAACCTCCAAGAATTACATAAGAACGTATTAACTGAATCTCTTTTAATCTTCCTAAGGTCACTTAACCTGGTCGAGATCATGTCTCTCACTTGCTCAGTGAGGTGCTCCTCCTTTTGCTCAGTTGAGTTGAGCAAACGATTATTTCTTTCCTTCCAAACTAGGTAGATAACTGCGTTCCAAGCTAACCTCAATATCGTTGTGATTAGAGCTTTACCTTTGAGGTTGACAGTGGCCCATTGAAGCTCTACATTCCAACATGCAACCTGCCTTTTTAACCTACAAAGTACCATCACTCTCTGCCATATCTGTTTCGAATAGGAGCAAGTGAAGAATAGATGATCCCTGGTTTCCCTCTCTTGTTTGCACAGCAAACATTTGTCATCCATTGCCATTCCCCAGGAGATAAGCCTATCCTTTGTGGCCAATCTATTTAGGATTGCCATCCAGGAGAGCATAGAATGCCGAGGAATATTAAAATTACACCATACCAACTTATACCAAGCCACTTTCCCAGCTGAAGGTCTGATCTTGTTCCACACTGCTGACACTTGGTACTTTCCCTCAGGGAAAGGCCATTTGCAGCTTCCATCAGCAGTTGTGAGAACTATTCTGGCAGCCACCTCTCTCAATTGCATGATCTTCCTCCAATTCCAACTGCTCCCACTCTGGATAGAGATGTGCCATGGATCTCTATCCTTCAACACATAAGTCTTGATCCAGGCTATCCATAGGGAGCCTGCTTCAACCAGTACAGCCCAAAAATTCCTTAGAATACATGCCTGATTCCAAGTGACAATGTCCTTTACACCAAGTCCCCCTTCTGATTTTGGCAGGCAAATAGACTTCCAGCTAACTTTAGCTCCCTTAGCTTGGCCTTCCTTCCCTTTCCATAAGAAACTTGAACATATCTGCATCAACTTCCTTATGCACTGCGTGGGCAGAACAAAATGTCTGCACCAGAAGTTCTGCAGGTGAAACAGAACTGATTGGATAAGCTGAAGTCTTCCAGCATAAGACAAGAACTTTGTTGCCCATCCTCTAACCCTTGCTGTCACCTTCTCCAAAAGTGGCTCACAGTCCTTCATGGTTAATCTTCTAGTGACTAATGGTACCCCCAGGTATCTGACAGGCAGTGTGCCTGTTTTGAACCCTGTGGACTCTCTGATGAGCCTTAATTCTTCTCTGTCAATTCCTGTGGAGAAGAACTCACTTTTGGTACTATTAAGTTGGAGCCCTGAGTAGATGTAGAATTGACTTAGCACTAGCTTAATACCCTTCACTGAATCAAGATTGCCCTTGGCAAAGATTAGCAGATCATCAGCAAAACTCAGGTGAGTTAAATGAAGCTTTTTGCACTTTGGATGATAAGAGAAGACCCCATACTGTGCTGCTGAGTCCAGCAACTTGGACAGGACATTGATAGCAATCACAAAGAGGTAGGGGGAAAGGGGATCACCTTGCCTGACTCCTCTTGCCCCCTTAAAGAAGCCCATAAGTCCTCCATTAACAGATATAGAGAAGTAGCTGGTGGATAGGCAACTTTCAATCCAATCTAGGAACTGCTGAGGGACCTGCATTGCCTTCAATACTGCAGTGATGAATTCCCAGCTGATAGTATCAAATGCCTTCTGCAAATCCACTTTTATGGTACATCTTGGGGACAGAGTATTCCTACTATAGCCTCTGACTAACTCTTGAGCAAGCAGGATATTGTCTGTGATACTCCTGCCTGGAATGAAGGCACTCTGATTGGGACAGATCAGCAATGGAACTAGTTTAGTTTTGCCATTATCCTTTCTATCATATATAATTTCTAACTTTAAGTCTAATGCTACAAACAAAATACATACTATTATAAGAAAGAAAGACAAAATAAATCGGGTAAAATGAGCAATTATATACTAAAAAAATATCAACTGAGTTTTTGAGCACATTAAAGTTGCTCAATTCAATTATTTTCCAAGCCCAAAATGATAGCTGTAATATCCTTCTTTTAACTGCAGAATCGCATGCAAACTACCAAACAGAACAGCAATTATACTTACCAATCCCACAGTTTGAGTATTGACTATTCAGAAAAAAAAAAAAAAAAAAAACAGCAACAGCTTTTTTTCCTTCCAGAAATTGCTTTCTTAATGAACTTTGACTTGAATTCTTCTGTAGATTTCCTTTACTACTGGGGGTCAGTTGTCGACTGGCATGTGTGTGTCAGCAAAAACCAAACGGACTCCATTCCAAAACAGCATCCGCTTCCTGCAACCGCCATTTTCATTCAAAAACCAAGTTTCCATTTTCGTTTTAGTAGCTTTGTTTCGGAATATAATTCAGTATTTAAGGGGGAAAAAAACTTACGTATAAAATATAAACATTCCTTCCTGGATTTCAGGGTTGCTGGGTTCTGTAACCATAACCTGAAAATAGTAAATGCCAGGCAAAAATATGTTAATCTTATTCAAGGTATACAGACACTCAGACAGTTTTTGTAAACAATCCCCCAAAAACAAAACAAAGAGTCATAAAAAATCACTGTAAAGAACTTACAAACTTCTGGCCAAGGTGTATTTTGCATCCATTGCAAGACACATTCACCACTGGCAGAAGATTGTCAAACAAACGCAACACTATATCATCGACCTCCACATCGACACTATATATCAATCAAACACAAAAATTAAATTATACAATTAAATGTATTTTGGGTGATTGTGTTCTTCAATGCGAGATATCTTACGGATTCTGGCAGATGATTCCATTCAGCGTCGGTTCCTGAAAATTTGATTTTAAATAAATAATGAGCAACGTTTGTCAAGTAGTTTCAAGTATTCTAGCAAAAACACAAAATGGTATCGTATAGAAGTAATAATCTTACACCTTCAATTTGAAGTTAAAGATGACAACTTATAGGGGGGGGGGGAAATTAAAAATATCCCCCCAACAAATCTACTTGTTATATAGTATATTCATTTGAAAAGAAGCTAAGTTTCTATATATATTTTTCCTTAAGAACCACCTTAAAAGGACCAAAAAAAAAAAATTTAAGATATCTTTACTAATATCTGTTCATAGAAAAAAAACATCACAAGAACTTAAGGCCCTTAGAAGCACAGCACTAACAGGTCAAGAATTTTAAGCAATGAGCTTCCTTCATATCATTCTTGGCATGCAGAAAAATGATTCATCCAAAGCAGATAAAGTTTCCAAGATTATTATGTCACCATGGAACCTTAAGGCCCTTAAAAGCACAGCACTAACAGAGTAACAGGTCAAGAACTTTAAGCAATGAGCTTCCTTACTATCGTTCTTGGCATACAGAGAAATTATTCATAAAATAAAATGCACTTTTTTGTTCTCAATTTGTTTTAGGCGTTATATAAAAAGAGATGCAAATATTTCATCGTAAACCTAAAACAAGTAAACCCATAAAGAACACAATCAAGAATTGAAGTGTAAAAGAAGAATCTTGATATATTGTTACAAAGGAATGAAATGAAGATAGATAGAGAGAGAGAGAATTGTTACAAAGAAAATGCAGTTTTCATAGTTTAAAACGTGGTTTCTGCAATGACGGCACAAGAAGAAACGATTGTCGTTATTCTGAGCCAACCTAGTGCCGTTTGAATGCCCCTCCATTTGCAATCTTGGGTTGATGAAAGAACTTCACGAAATGAACTACTTTGAAACGGAAGCACTCAAGAAGATTGTTTCAGCTGAGTCCAAGAAACACCCAAAGTTAGATTATAATGTTCAGAGGGATATGGAAATAGAGAAAAAGCAAAAAAGATGTTCTTGATGTGAGTTCTTACCAATTATGAACTTCTAAAATGGGTTTAACAGAGGGAGGTTCTTGGGAGTGAAAAGTGAGGGAAGTAGAAATGGAAATGGTTTCATGGGTTTTATATACAGAATATGAAAGCAGATAAGGTTCTTTTTCAGTTACAACTGCCAGAGTGAAAGGGACCTCGCGGGAAAAGTAAAACACAGCTAAAACCTGAAAGCTTAAAGCCTTACAACAATGAACAACGAAAAATGAAAACATAATGTAAATTTGGATTGACTTGTAATTTCAGTTATAACTTATAACTGCGTTTTACTATGATTTTATCCCATTATTTAGAAGGGGGAAAAAAAATTAGGGTAAGAACGCCGTCGTTTCTGTCAGCTCTAAATAGTAAATAAATAGCAAGAAGCGCCCTAATCCGTATTTGCCTGCACTTCGTCCTCAGACAGCAAAGAGAGGCTCTCAGCTCTTCATTAACAGTTACTTTCCCTTCTCTCTTTTTCCTTCTCACTTTTCACTTTCTCTCATATTTATTTGGGTTTCATTTTTAAGCTATTAATTCTTACTCTTCGTAGCAGAGTTGTTATATTTCACAGCCCATCAAGAACTTAAAAGTTTATTTTCTCAATATGGCGTTGTTAAAGAAGGTACTATATTTTTCACTAAATTTCTCATCTTTCTTTTCTTTTCTCTGAAAATCATAGAATTTGACCTATTTTTCTTTTGGGGTTTTTTTTTTTGAAGGCCTATAGGTAGAGGGTTTGGTTTTGTTACATTTGAAAGTGAGTCTGAGGCACAGAAGGCAATGAAAGCTATGAATGGCAGGGTAATCCTCAAATTCACCTTTGTTGTACATTTTCTTTCATCTAATACTATCTGTCAATTGTGATTTGACATCTGATTATTAGGCAAATAAAATTTTCTTTCCACTTAATTTATTTGGGTCTGTATTTGAAGATGGATCTGCTCGATCCCTGATGTGACTATGGTAGAAATGAATGCAATTAAAATACAATTTCGCATAATTTCTGGGCATACGTTTTTTAAAAAAAATTCTCTAATTCTAGAATAATGATTTTCTCGTTTGCATGAAGAGAAAGTTTAAGAATGTTTATTATGGATTGAGTTGTGAAATGTTTTAAAGGAAGTAAGATGGCGGAGCCTCGGAGTAAAGTGAAAAATGCACTTGAAATCAAATGCCTTGGAATTGAGCAACATTGGTCTGAATTACAAAGATAAAAAGCATTCGAGGCTTTGCACTTGTTTGATTCTTAGTCTAAGGCTCATGGAGTCAGTCATGGTTCTATACTCCTTTTCCTGTAATGTCTTTTTAGGCCAGATGAAACATGACCCGAGGCTTAAAAGTCTGGTTTTTTCCCAGTGGCATTTTTTTTTTTGGATAAGTGTCAATTTATATATCCAAAAAGCAGAGAATATTTCTGCTACATCAAAACTGAAGAACAAGCTAATCAGGTAGCTTTACATCAATGAAAGAAAAATAGAGTTGCTTAAGCCCCAATCAATACAAAGGTTAGCATTTACATTATCAAGTTCTAAGTTTTTTAAGCCTACTAACTTGAATCTGATCTCCTCTTTAATGGTTTCAAAAACCTGCAATGGAGACTTGCATGTACTTCCATGTATCCTTCTATTCCTTTCTTTCCAGACGTGATAAATGGTTGCATTCCAAGCAAGCTTGAGAATAGTTGTAAGCAATGATCTACCTTTGAGCTTCTGCACAGCCCATTAAAGCACATTGTTCCACCTACAACTTCGTACTTACAACTGACATGACTGCATTACCTGCAACCAAACAGATTTGGAGATATCCTAGGTCTTGATCCAAGTTGTTTGAGAATTTGACTATTTGGTTAATTAGTTTAATTTGTCACGATCCTTTCTATCATATATAATTTCTAACTTTTAAGCCCAATGCTACAAACAAAATGCATACATAGTACTAACTGTTATAAGAAAGAAAGACGGAATAATGCAGGTAAAATGAGCAATTATATACTAAAGAAATGTCAACTGAGTTTCATAGCACATCAAAGATGCTAACTTGAATTATTTTCTCTGCCCCAAATTGTTGGCTGTAATGTCCTTCCTTTAACTGCAGTATCTCATGCAAACTACCAAAGCCAACAGCAATTATACTACCAATCTCACATTTAGAGTATATTCATATTGATGACTATTCAGAGTATCCTAAAAATGAAAGCTAAAATGAAAAAGAAAACCAGCAACAGTTTTTTTTCCTTCCAAAAATTGCATTCTTATTGAACTTTGACTTAGAATTCTTCTGTAGATTTCCTTTACTGGGATTCAGTTGTCGACTGGCATGTTTGTGTCAGCATAAACCAATCGGGTTCCATTCCAACACAGCAACTGGTTCCTGCACCCGCCATTTTCATTCAAAAACCAACTTTCCATTTTCGTTGTACTAGCTTTATTTCGGAATATAATTTAGTACTTGAGGGGTAAAAAAAAAAAAACTTACGTATAAAATGTAAACCTTCCTTCCTGGATTACTTGGTCGGGTTCTGCAACCAGAACCTGAAAATAATAAGTGCGAGACAAAAATATGTTAATCTTATTGAAGGTATACAGAGACTCAAACAGTGTTTGTGAACAATCCCCCAAGCAAAACAGAGGCATAAAAAGCACAGTAAAAAACGTACAAATCACTGGCCAAGGTTTCTGTTGCATACATTGCAAGCAACAGTCGCCAGTAGCTGTTGATTTTGACACCAACGCAATAGTATACCATCGACCCGCACATTGACACTATATATCAATCAAACACAAAGATTAAATTATATTTACACAATGAAATGTGTTTTGGGTGATTGTGTTTTTCAATGAGAAATATCTTACGGATTGTGGCAGAGGATGGACTTCGCCCCTATTTCCTGAAAATTTGAAGTAGTTTTAAGTATTCTAGCAAGACCACATAATGGTACTGTAGAGAAGTAATAATCTTACAACTCAATTTGAAGTTAAAAGCTGACAACTTATAGGGGGAAAATAAAATTATCCCACAACAAATATACTTTTTATATAGTATATTCATTTGTAAAGAAGATAAGTTTCTATATACTATCGGAAATGTGTGTTATTTTCTATGATATAAATTTCTTTTTTGTTTTCTATAAAATTTATGTATTTTTCCTTAAGAATCACTTCAAAAGGACAAAAAAGAAAACAAAAACTAATATATCTTTATATCTTTTCTAATATCTGTTCATAGAAGAAAAACAGGGGATGGGAACAGGGAAAACTCTGTTTCGTAGTACAAAGATCAGTAAAAGAACATCAAAAGAGCACTTCCAATGCAGCTAAAGCTCCCAAGATAATTATGTTAATGTCACCATGAAACCTTAAAAGCAAGCACTAACAGGTCAAGAACTTTAAGCAGTGAATAAATGAGATGCAAATATTTCCTCGTGAACTTAGAACAAGTAAACCCATAAAGAACACAATCAAGAATTGAAGTGTCAGTACTCAGTAGTAAAAGAAGAATCTTGATATATTGTTGCTACGGTCCTTAAGGATATGGTTTCTAGGAAGTTCAGAGCATTTAAGAAATTGCAAAGAAATGAACAGCAAAAAAAATAAAGAGGGAGGCAGGGAGAGTTGGTACATAGAAAAGGCAATTGTTCCAGGACAGGACTTGGTTTCTGCAATGACGGCACAAGAAGAAGCGAGTGTCATGAGTCTGATCAAATCCAATGGCGTTTCGAGGCCCCTCCATTGCAATCTTGGGTTGATGAAAGAACTTCAGGAAATGAACTACTTTGAAACGGAAGCACTCAAGAAGATTGTTTCAGTTAAGCTCAAGAAACACCCAAAGTTAGATTATAATGTTCAGACTTCAGAGGGATATGGAAATAGAGAAAAGCAACAAGAGGTTCTTGATTGTGAGCTCCTACCTGTTATGAACTTCTAAAATGGGTTTATCAGAGGGAGTTTCTTGGGAGAGAAAAGTGTGGGAAGGAGAAATGGAAATGGTTTCATGGGTTTTATATAAAGAATATGAAAGCAGATAACGTTCTTTTTCAGTTGTAACTGTCAGACTGAAAGGGACCTCGCGGGAAAACACAGCTAAAACCTGAAAGCTTGAAGCCTTCAGCAACGAAAAATGAGAACATACTGTAAAATTGGATTAACTTGTAAATTCAGTTATAAACTTGTAACAGCTTTTTACTATGATTTTCATTTCATTATTATTGAGAAACAAAGAAACAAATTAGTAGTTAAACGTCGTCGTTTCCATCGGCTCTAAATAAATAGCAAGCAGCGCCCTAATTTCTATTTGGCTGCGGAAAATTATAAGAAAAGCCGTTTAAAATAAGTTTTTCATGAGATTCAAAAATTTATATAATTTATATGTAAAAAAATTACATAAATAAATAATAATTTTTAATTTATATAAATACATAACATATTTTTTATTAATTTATATAATTTTTATATTTTATATATAATTTATCATATTTATATATAAAAAAATTATTTAAATATATAATAATTTTTAATTATATATAATTTATTATATTTATATGTAATTTAAAATCTATTTTAAATTCACCAGGAGCTTACCGAACTCCCTATTTGACTTCACTTTTTCCTCTGACAGCAAATAGAGGCTCTCGCCTCTTCATTAACAGTCACTTTCCCTTCTCTCTTTTTACTTTTCACTTTTCACTTTTCACTTTCCGCTTTCTCTCATATTTATTTAGGTTTCATTTTTAAGGTATTAATTCTTACTCTTCGTCGCAGAGTTGTTATATTTCACAGCCCATCAAGAACTTAAAAAGTTTATTTTCACAATTTGGCGTTGTTAAAGAAGGTATTAAATTTTTCACCAAATTTTGGGTAATCCTCAAATTCACCTTCGTTGTACATTTTCTTACATCTAATACTATCTGTCAATTGTGATTTGACATCTGATTCTTAGGCAAATAAACTTTTCTTTTCACTCAATTTATTTGGTTCTTTTTTTGAAGATGGATCTGCTCGATCCTGATGTGACTATGGTAGAAATGAATGCAATTAAATACAATTTCGCATAATTTCTGGGCATACGTTTTTTTTGTAATTTCTCTAATTTTAGAATAATGATTTTCTCGTTTGCATGAAGAGTAAGTTTAAGAATGTTTATTATGGATTGAGTTGTGAAATGTTTTGAAGGAAGTTAGATGGCGGAGCCTCGGAGTTAAGTGAAAAGAGCACTTGAAATCAAAAGCCTTGGAATTCGGCAACATTGGTCTGAACTGCAATGATAAAAACCATTCGAGGTTTTGCACTTGTTTGATTCTTAGTCTTAGGCTCATGGAGTCAGTCATGGTTCTATACTCCTTTTCCTGTTATGTCTTTTTAGGCCAGATGAAACACGACCCGAGGCTTAAAAGGCAGGGTTTTTTCCCAGAGGCATTAGTCATCCTAGGTCTTGATCCAATTTTTTTGAGAATTTGACTATTGGGTTATTTAATTAGTTAATTTTGTCACAATCCTTTCTATCATATATAATTTCTATCTTTTAAGTCCAATGCTACAAACAAAATACATACATAGTACTAACTGTTATAAGAAAGAAAGACGAAATAAAGCAGGTAAAATGAGCAATTATATACTAAAGAAATGTCAACTGAGTTTCAAAGCACATAAAAGATGCTCACTTCAATTATTTTCTCTGCCCCAAATTGTTGGCTGTAATGTCCTTTCTTTAACTGCAGTATCTCATGCAAACTACCAAAGCCAACAGCAATTATACTACCAATCTCACATTTAGAGTATATTGATGACTATTCAGAGAATCCTAAAAAGGAAAGCTAAAATGAAAAATAAAACTAGCAACAGTTTTTTTCCTTCCAGAAATTGCATTCTTAGTGAACTTTGACTTGAATTCTTCTGTAGATTTCCTTTACTGGGATTCAGTTGTCGACTGGCATGAGTGTGTCAGCATAAACCAACTGGGTTCCATCCCAATACAGCATCTGGTTCCTGCACCCGCCATTTTCATTCAAAAACCAACTTTCCATTTTAGTTGTATAAGCTTTATTTCGGAATATAATTCACTATTTGAGAAAAAAAAAACTTACGTATAAAATATAAATATTCCTTCCTGGATTACATTGTTGGCTGGTGAACCAATAACCTGAAAATAATAAGTGCAAGACAAAAATATGTTAATCTTATTCAAGGTATACAGACACTCAGACAGTGTTTGTAAACAATCCCCCAAGCAAAACAGAGGCATAAAAAGCAGTATAAAGAACTTACATGTCTTCGGCCAAGGTTTCTGTTGCATGCATTGCAAGCCACAGTCGCCACTGGCTGATGATCGTGTAACCAACGAAACAGTATATGATCGACTCGCACATTGACACTATATATCAATCAAACACAAAGATTAAATTATAATTACACAATGAAATGTATTTTGGGTAATCGTCTTCTTCAATGAGAGATATCTTACGGATTCTTGCAGAGGATTCTTCCATCAGCCCCTACTACCTGAAAATTTGATTTAAATAAATAATGAGCAACGTTTCGTTTGTCAAGTGGTTTTAAGTATTCTAGCAAGACCACATAATGGTACTGTATTGAAGTAATAATCTTACACCTCAGTTTGAAGTTAAAGTTGACAACTTATAGGGGGGGGGGGAAATAAAAATATCCCACAACAAATCTATTTTTTATATAGTATATTCATTTGTAAAGAAGCTAAGTTTCTATATACTATCGATCATATATAAGCATCGTAGGAAATGTGTATTAATTTTTTTATTTTTTTTCTATTAAATTATATATTTTCCTTAAGAATCACTTCAAAAGGACAAAAAGAAAACGAAAATTAATATATCTTTATATTTTTAGTAATATCTGTTCATAGAAGAAAAAACCAGGGATGGGAACAGGGCAAACTCTGTTTCATAGTACGAAGATCGGTAAAAAAACATCAAAAGAGCATTTCCAATGCAGCTAAAGTTTCCAAGATAATTATGTCACCATGGAACCTTAAGGTCCTTAAAAGCATAGCACTAAGAGTAACAGGTCAAGAACTTTAAGCAATGAATAAAAAGAGATGCAAATATTTTCTCGTGAACTTAGAACAAGTAAACCCATAAAAAACACAATCAAGAATTGAAGTGTCAGTAGTAAAAGAAGAATCTTGATATATTGTTATTACGGTCCTTTAGGATATGGTTTCTAGGAAGTTCAGAGCACTTAAGAATTTGTAAACAAATGAAATAGATAGGTAGGGAGAGATGGAGAGTTGTTACATAGACAAGGCAAGTGTCCAAGGACAGGACGTGGTTTCTGCAATGGCGGCACAAGAAGAAGCGAGTGTCATGAGTCTGATCAAATCTAATGGCGTTTGGAGGCCCCTCCATTGCGATCTTGGGTTGATGAAAGAACTTCAGGAAATGAACTACTTTGAAACGGAAGCACTCGAGAAGATTGTTTCAGCTGAGTCCAAGAAACACCCAAAGTTAGATTATAATGTTCCGAGGGATATGGAAATAGAGAAAAATCAACAAGAGGTTCTTGATTGTGAGTTCTTTCCAGTTATGAACTTCTAAAATGGGTTTAACAAAGGGAGATTCTTAGGAGAGAAAAGTGTGGGAAGGAGAAATGGAAATGGTTTTCATGGGTTTTATATAAAGAATATGAAAGCAGATAAGGTTCTTTTTCAATTACAACTACCAGAGGAAAGGGACCTCGCGGGAAAACACAACTAAAACCTGAAAGCCTGAAGCCTTCAACAATGAAAAATGAAAACATAATGTAAAATTGGATTAACTTGTAAGTTCAGTTATAAACTTATAACTGCGTTTTACTAAGATTTTATTCTATTATTGAGAAAGAAAAAAATAAATTAGGAGTGTAACGTAGTCGTTTCAATCGGCTCTAAATACATAACAAGCAGCACCCTAATCCCTATTTGGCTGCACTTCACTTATTCCTCAGATGGCAAAGAGAGGCTCTCAGCTATTCATTAACAGTTACTTTCCCTTCTCTCTTTTTCCTTCTCACTTTTCACTTTCTGTCATATTTATTTGGGTTTCATTTTAAAGCTATTAATTCTTACTCTTCGTCGCAGAGTTGTCATATTTTACAACCCATCATGAACTTAAAAGTTTATTTTCACAATTTGGCGTTTTTAAAGAAGGTACTAAAATTTTCACTCAATTTATCATCTTTCTTTTCTTTTCTCTGAAAATCTTAGTATTTGACCGGTTTTTCTATATGGGTTTTCTTTTCTTTTTTTGTTAGTGTAGCTAAGCTAGTCAGAGATCCCATAACTCAAAGGCCTAAAGGGTTTGGTTTTGTTACATTTGAAACTGAGTTTGAGGCATAGAAGGCAATGAAAGCTATGAATGGCAGGGTAATCCTCAAATTCACCTTCGTTGTGCATTTTTTTATATCTAACACTATCTGTCAATTGTGATTTGACATCTGATTGTTAGGCAAATAAACTTGATTTACTGTTAGAAGGCTCCAGTTTATTGCTTAATCAATCTGCTTAATACTCTGCTTAATGCCTGCTTTAGAGTAGGTTTTCTCATTAGGTTGTGTTAATTTTGTTGCGTGTTATGAAGAGTGTGTTTTAACAAGGTAATTTTAGCACTTTCTTTGTAATAAAAAACATCTTCGTCTTACATGCTATTTTTCTTTGGCTATTTTTCGCAGTTTGTCCGCGGGAGGATGATGTTTGTCAATTTCGCGAATGATAGAAGTCCGGATATTGATACAAACCGCTGAAGAAAATGGCACTATCTATCGTCCAATAAGGCAAGGATATGGTAGTAGTAATCTATATTTGTAAATCTGTAGACTATAACTACAACAGTAATGAGCAAAATATGTATCAACATCTGTGATTGTTTTTTTTGGATAAGCAAAGTTTTTATTTATCCAAAAGCAGCATGCACTGCTACATCAATACAACCAGCATAGCTGGCAAACAAATGTACTATTTTACAATGTCTTCTTTACATAGCTAAGAACCAATTATGCTATCAGTGAGCTTTTTAACCCCCATGCAACATGCAAATCTCTATTAACAGTATCATCCTTTATGGTTTTCATCCCCCCTAGTCTATAGCTAACCTCCTCCTTGATTTTCTCAAGCATTTGCATACATTGCTGAGATTGTTTACCAAACCTGCGGTTATTCCTCTCCCTCCATACATGATATATGAGAGCATTCCAAGCAATTCGAAGCACTGTAGCAATAAGAGATTTACCCTTTAGCTTCCTCTTTGCCCATTGAACTTCAAAGTCCCAGCTTCTGATGACTCTATGAAGCTTACATAGGTGCAGAATCTCCCTCCATACTACCTTAGAATACTCACACTCAAAGAATAAATGGTCTCGAGTCTCCATTTGTTGACTGCACATATCACAAGTTCCATTTAGTTCCATTCCCCATTCCATCAATCGATCTTTTGTAGGGAGCTTGTTTTGAATTGCCATCCATGATATTTGGGAATGCCTTGGAATATGGTAGGCATACCATACCAATCTATCCCAATCCACCTTTGGCTGCCTTGGCCTGATTTGCTGCCACACTTTAGCCACTGAAAACCTATCCCCAGGAAATTTCCAAACTAATCTTCCATTATTCTGATAGGTAAATTGAGCTGCTAATGGTCTCAATTGTAGGAGTTTCCTCCAAATCCAGTTACTTCCCTGGATGATTGGGAACTGCCAGAATGAGGTGCCTTTTAAAAATATAGATGTCAACTTTTTTGCGTATGCTTGAGGAAATTGTACATCACTGTTCTTCTGATATCAGTTGTTTCTCCTTTCACATTGGAATGGCAAAGTTTAGTAGTCAAATGGGAAACATCCATTTGGCCAATACACATTACCCATAGGTTCCACATTATTCATATATTTGTCAACATAAACAGTCTAACATAGATAAAACAGGAAAAGAAAGGACTAGCTCTTAACCTGCTATTTCCCAAAATCTGTCACCAGTGTCTAGCATGCTACAAACATTGTAGGATTACTATGTCATGAGAGAAAACTCATCCCTTTGGAACCAAGAAATCGATGTCCCCAAATTCCTACCAAATTAAAACTCTGAGTTATAGTGTCTCCAGAAAAAGGGTAGCAGAGCACCATCAAATCCTCATTTTGCACCGCAACATGGTCTTCAAGATGCAGTCAAACTTTCCAAAAACAATAAGCATTCTTCTTGCAGCAAACAATAGCAAAGATTAGTAATTCATCCATAAAGTTTGACAAGCAGCTGAAGTGAAAATTGGTTAAGTACAGGACCTTGTTTATAGTCCACCCCTTCTAAAACTAGTTTATATGTTATAATGGCCAAAGGGAAATGCTCCTTGAAACATATTACATGTGCTACGTTCAGAATATCATGATCCAGTTAGAGCTTTCAAATCCTACTTCGGTAGATCTGGTTCATTTCTAAAGAATTCGAAATGTGTTACAAAGATGCCATGTATCAAATGGAAACCATCCATCAAAGGTATTTGATCCAAACAAAGCAGGATTCTTCCTTTTTTATATATATAAAATTTAGGTTAATTAACAATTTAGAACAAAACTAGTATAAAGCAAATGCAAAATTAGATAATAAAATTTATTGAGAAATGAAAAAAGAAAAAGAAACAAAAGTAGAGCGAGGAATATTAAAAGCAGTAGGATAAGGTGAATGGAATAAAGGATCACATTTCAATAAAGGATCACATTTCAAGCATGTGCAACCCAACAACTAAAATTTGCTTTAAATTTTAAATTTCGTGAACAAAGCATCTTATACAATACAAAAATCCCATAAAGCAGAGAAAAAAATGGACAAAATAATATTATGTAAATAACAGAAACAAGTAGTTTCATTTCCATTAAGATTACATACATGATAATGGGATTCTAACATTTTCAATTTTCCATAAAACTTTTTTACCCCTAAACATCAACAATTACAAACAAAATCCTAAAGAACCCAAAATCACATACAACTAAGAAGAAGAAAAAAAGGCCTAATAATCGAAATTTCTTAATCAAACTAAGCTTTCTTAGGAGACTTAGTAGCCTTTGATGGAGATTTGGGTTCTTTGGAGGCCTTTTCAGTCTTCTTTGGTAGAAGAACAGGGTTAATGTTAGGTATGACGCCACCGTGAGCGATGGTGACGCCGCCGAGAAGCTTCCCTAGTTCTTCGTCGTTCCTCACGGCGAGTAGCACGTGCCTTGGGATGATCCTGTTCTTCTTGTTATCGCGTGCTGCGTTTCCAGCCAATTCAAGAACCTGTATTCAAATCCAAATTCACCAAATTAGGAATTATAAAGAATAATAATAATTAACTAATTTAATGACTTAATTTAGCTTTCAGTTACCTCAGCGGCTAAGTACTCAAGAACGGCAGCCAAGTAAACCGGAGCTCCGCTTCCGACACGCTGCGAATACCTTCCTTTCTTCAAGTAACGCCCGATCCTTCCGACGGGGAATTGGAGCCCAGCTTTGACGGACCTTGAAACTGACTTCTTCTTTGGGCCACCGCCTTTTCTTCCTGCAGCACCCTTCTTCACTTTTGCTCCGGTATCCATTGCCTCGGGACCGACTCGGATAATACAGTTACCGCTTCAAGAAATAAAAATCTTAGCTTTAAAATAAATCGTGATTGAGCAAATAACCCGAGGTTTGTATATTTTATAGCAGTGGTTTAGGTGGAGTGGAGCGAGAGGGGACGACAACCGTTCGATTGAAAATTTATCGACGGTTATAAGATTTTTGGGTGCGATCCGTGTGGTTTTGAATTAACCAATGAGGAGCGAGTTAGGATTTTTTTGGAAATAAATTGAGCGCCATTTACAAATATTTTTGGTTTCCCGCTTCAGAATTTCGGGATTTAGAAGGCAGTGTATGTAATTGTTAATGCCGTATTGCCTTATAAAGGCTAAATTTATGATATGGTTTGTAGTAATTACTAATTGGGTTGTACAAAATAATTTTCCTTCGTACTATATTTTATTCTTGTAGGTATATCATTCTTATAAAATATTAATAAGTATAGACATTTTAAATTAACTAGTCTTGGTAAGCTCATGATTTTTCACTTCTTTTATAATGATATAAAAACTAATAAAATTAGGATGAGCATTATTTGTTTAAAACTGAATTTAACCAAAATAATCGAAAGAATAATTTCAAGATTTGAAGCTTGTAACTTTCACTCATGTTAGGCACATAAAGCTAAAGATTGTTGTTATCCTCTTAAGTTGGTGTGTATTTCCTTTCCGTCTATACACTTGTATAGGTTAATTGAGTTCGTTTTTTTATTTATTTTTTAGTGGAACTTTTAAATTTCATAAACAAATTAAGAAAGTTACAAGTTTTTTTTGTTATATTAATTTTTTAAAATCCTTTTTACTATGTCTTATAGATACATGTGTAATTTTTAAATTTTATTGATAATGTATCCAAAAAAATTAATTAATATAAAACCATGTAATATCTACCAATTAACAAGAAAATTGCTTATTCTAACATGGTAAGAACTAATATTCAACATTAATGGGTAATTTACATTATAGATCACTGAATTTAGTATCAATTTTCATGTAGGTCACAAACCTTTAATTTTATCAAATTACATCAATGAACTTCCATTATTAATAAATTTGATCACTTATTCTAACTTGTTGAGTAATTCTAACAGAAAAACTGATTCAACATGCATATAATTTTTACATCTCATCAAGATAATGTCTGACTGGCATTTTAGGTACAAAATTTTTCACGCTGAGTATGCTTTTTCGTTATAATTACTTAACAGAATTAGCATAAATGACATAATTGATTGATAATAAAAGTTCAATAATGTAATTTGATGACATTAAACATTTGTGATCTATATAAAATTGGATATTAAATTCAGTGATCCAAAATATAAATTACCAATGTTAATTAATATAGTAACCAAGATTGGAATCAATAGTTAAATGTGATGATATTAGGCTAACACGCATTAGGGGATTAAGGTAATTAAATTATGCATTGGCTTCACTAATAGAGCGTTAGGATTCTTTCATTATTTATACAATTTCATGCATAAGTAATTATATATGCATTAAATTACCATCTTTTTAAGTTATTACTTAAGGATATATGTTTCAACTAACATGACACCATACTTAAAAAGGAACTACTCTCAACTACACAGCATAAATAGGTTGAAAACACGAGCCTGTGATTGTCTAAAGAATAAGTGCGTGCTCCACCAATGGTATGTTATCTAGAAACCTTAATTACTTTCATATATACTACTATGATAGATATGTTCGGTTCGATTTAGGTAGAGTTTCACCTTAAAGTTATAAAAAAAAAAGTTTTATTTTTATTAAAATTGAAAAAAAAAATTTATACATAGTGACTAACAAAATTAAAAAATTGATAAGTGTTTTTTTTAAGGATTAATATTTGATGCACTAATAGTGTATAGGATTATACACTGTCAGTATATCCTACAATACCACGTGTTAAAGTTAAGTTGTAGTGGTTAAGATTTTATGAGATATCAGTATAAAATTTCACTATCAGTGTATGAAGTTTATACACTGACAATGCATAAATTTTTTTTTTAATATATCTTATAACTTTGATATGCCAACGTTGTAAAGGGTATACTGGGCTTGCTTTCAACTTTCGAGTTGTATTTTTATATTGGGCTTGCTTTTTCATGTCACGGGCTTACTTTCGGCCCATTATTCTGTGCTGAATTCTTAAAAGGGCTATGTGGGAGCCGATCTCATGAATCCAAGTAAGTTCCGAATCCCAGTCAAAAACCGACCGCGAAAGCAACCGGACTTGAGGGCATAGCCGACATTTCAACTTCAAACCACGCGTCACACTATCATTGGACAGACCATTTTTTCTCTCTCCGTTGTCTCGCACGACCTCCATCATGATTTTCGAGTGGAGCCACACAAAAAAATAAATAAATAAATAAAATATTTCACTTCACAAAGGAAAAAAAAAGAGGTTAACAAAAATTAAAAAAGGGGGAGTCCTTTTATTATTATCTTCCAGTCTCTTTGAGAAACCCCAATTCCTCTTCCATCTTTTTAGATATTTTTGTTGCCCTAGATTTTCTCTCTGTAAGTTCTACCTAAAGAAGCCATGGTGAGTTTTTCGTTTTTCTCTTTTGCTGTTATTTTCTTTTTCATTTTCAGTTCAAGTCTTTGGTGTCTTTTATCTGTGCTTCTTTTACTTACTGTAGCAATTTTAATTTTTTTTTAAGTTGATGTAGATCTGATTTATCATTTATGTTGAACACAGATCTCTGTGTTTTCTGCTGTTTAACTTAGTTTGATTTTTTTTATTATTGCTGGATTTGCATTTTTTTATTTTTGTTCTCCAATGGACGAGTTAGTGATAGTAATAAATGTTTCATGCTTTGATTTATTGTTAGATGCTGTATTGCCGTTTTGTATTGTTAAATTTGTATGAAATGTGAAAATTTATTATAGATAAAAAGAATGCTTTAGTTAATCTCCATGGATCTGCCATTTTGATTTCTTTGAAAATTTGTGTTTGAATACAAATATTAATAAGCATTATAATGTTTAATGAACTATTGATTGCATAGTAACGGCTTTTTAATCCGTATATCTTTCTTGGCTTTTGTTTCTAAATGGGATTCTTTTGATCATTCTTCCAGTGTCCATTGTTGATAGATGAATTTTTTTGAATTTAGATTTATTGTTTCATTCATTCTTTTTTTATCCCCCACAAGCGGATATGTGTCACTGCAGAAGCGGTGTCCTATCGATGACTATGACATGTCTTCCCAACTACCTTTATTATTGTTCTTGTTGCTTGACTTTATCACAAATAAAGTCATTGGTATTAAACTCTCAGAGTGGCCCCTGTTAGATAATACTCTAAGATTGGAATATTGCAGTTAGACCTGTTAACTGTGTAAGAATTTTGGGTGATTTCCAATTTATGGTTCATTGTCAAAACCTTAGAAAAAAAGTGGGATTGGATCAATGTGGTTGACCTGGATGGTTAGTTTTGGGGGTTGGTTAAGGAAGTTGGGCTCTCATTCTCAGGAGTGTGAGAATGTAATGTTTTGAGTCATTGACTTGCCTTTCTCTTATATTTTCTAAATGGGAGAGAACTCAAGAACATGTGATTTCTTTAATTATTAGCCTGTTTATGATTTCAATTCTTGGGAATGCTTACCAAGGAAAATAAAAAAGAAAAGCTTCGGAAAAGCTGGATTAATTGGTCATATATAATTTGAAGGGGTCATTATTGTAGGAAAGCTTATGTATTCTATGAACCATTCTATAACAGGCTAATGCAGCTTCTGGAATGGCTGTGCATGATGACTGCAAGCTCAAGTTTCTAGAGTTAAAGGCTAAAAGAACTCACCGCTTCATAGTATTCAAGATTGAGGAGAAACAAAAGCAGGTTGTTGTGGAAAAGGTTGGTGAGCCAACTCAAAGCTACGAGGATTTCACTGCAAGCCTCCCTGCTGATGAGTGTCGATATGCTGTATATGATTTCGACTTTGTGACTGCTGAGAATTGCCAGAAAAGCAAGATTTTTTTCATTGCATGGTATTATTATATGCTTAAAACTATTAGTGGTTTTTACTATTATTCCCAAGCTTTGTACATTCTAATCATTGCTGTTTATGTTTCTTGTTGTTTATATGAAGGTCTCCCGACACATCAAGGGTTAGAAGCAAGATGATTTATGCAAGCTCCAAGGACAGGTTCAAGAGAGAGTTGGATGGTATTCAAGTAGAGCTGCAGGCAACTGACCCCACTGAGATGGGACTTGATGTTATTAGAAGCCGTGCCAACTAAACGGGAATCTCCAAGAGGCAGGAATGGAGATAGTGAAATGCTTTCTGCATTTGTTTCAAGTGAAATGTTAATAGGTGGTGGGGTGGTATCAACCTGAATTATGATTTTGGTTTTGGTTTGTTATTCAATTTTTATATCGAAGTCTTTGTCTAGAACAAGTTTAGAGATTTCCATTTATATCTTATGGTTTGTAATGCGTGGAGGTTATATGACGCAGTGTCTTACAATTGAGTCATTAAACAGAAGTCTTATCTTCAGGGTTATGGATGTTTGGTTACTCACATAACAGGGTGGTGCTCTTACAGATTAAAATGGTGGCCAGCATTATTTGATCTTTGAATTTATGGATATTTGAGCAAATCCAATGGGGTTTTACCGTTTATATGATATGTTTTCGTCCAAATTTTTTTCTCAAACTAAAAATCTCTTGCAAATGATTTTCCAACTTTTTCACCTCAAATCAGTTTCATGGGTTCTAGTGATTTGCAAGAATGAGATGATTCTATATTTTCTATGAACTTTTCTTAAATTGATTTTAAGCTACCAAGAACAAATTTGGATAACTTTGTATTTGCTTGGTTTAAAGGACATATATTTTCTCTTCAAATTAAATCTTGTAAGAATTGTCTTCATAAGTGTTTGATTTTGTTATTGTAAACGGTGCATCTGAGAATGAAGACCATGTTTAAGAGACAAAGAAAAGGTGGTCTTAACCAGTTCGGCAGTTATAGCTAGTTACAACCACTTTTTCAACTGGAGGCGTGAAAAGTTGAAAGCATGGCCAATGCAATTTCACATTAAATGCCCCAGTGAAATCAATCTATTGCTAGAAGAAGTTAATAACAAAAAGGCAAGTGAGGCCCTTGTCGTGCTTGTTACTTCAATTTACATACGATCTAACAAATGGTAAGGCTTTTATTTTTGTGATTGAATGAATGGTAACTGGTAAGGTTTTAGGTGAATTTTTTGCCATCCTTGAGCCATATGCTACAATCTTCTCAGTATACAAGGTTACACTAATATACAGGAAGACTAGTGTTCTTAATCTTTCTGAGCTATATTAGACCAAATCTTTGCCCAAACTTCATGAGACCATCTTCTGATAGGAAGTGGATGAACTTGTCATTTCCTGAAGAAGATAATTAAGCTTAAACCATCATTCATTCCGGATGAGAATTAATGCTATCCATTAAGGCCAACCCCATAACAACAGGTTACAGGTATTGGGTAACAAATTGTATCTTTACAAACGTTTTTCAAGCAGACTACTCATCAATGTCCTTATACGAATTCTTCGAACGAGTTTCACGAACAAGACTATCATGTGTAACCTGATTTGGTTCAACACCTCTTCTGAACATGTCATCGCGCAATTCAAAAGCCTTTTTCAGTTCTCCAGCAACGCAACAACCATATATCAAAAAATTATATGCCAATGTATCTGGCTTTATACCCTTATTTAGCATAGAGTCCCACAACTGAATAGCTTCCTGTAAACTACCCCTTCTACAGTGGTCATAAATTATAGTTGAATAAGTAATACAATCTGGGAAAATACCATTGTCAGTCATTCCAACTAAAAGCTCCATGGCCTCCTGAAGTCTTCCTAACTTGCAAAAGCCGCGGATAAGTATATTATATGTGACTGTGTTAGCTAAAACCCCTTTAACAATTGCATTGTGAAGCTCTACAGCTTTCTCCATATTTCCTTCCTTAGTGAGATGATCAATGAAACAACCATATGTTATCTGATTCGGAAGCAAGTTACTGACCAGCATTTCTTTACAAAGAAGCTCAGCTTTATCCATGAAACCTGCCTTACATAAGCAATTTATCAGAGCAGTATATGTCACAACATTTGGAATGCATCCTTCACAAATCATAATATCCCAAAGCCCAAAAGCCTCCCTAAGATTTCCTGCTTTACCATTTGCATCAATCATGCTTGTGTATATCACATTGTCAGGGCTCAATCCTTGATCATCCATCTCCTTTAAAAGACCAAGTAACCTTCTTGTGTCATGCTGTTTTAGAGTTCCATCAATAAGTACGCCATAACACACAAGATCCATATCAATGCCTCGTGCAACCATGTCACGACAAGCGCTCAATGCATCCTCTATTTTTCCTTCCTTGCAATAACCATGTAACAGTGCACTATAACACATCTCATTCAACTTATGATGCTCTCTATGAAGGCCATCCATGAACTCTTTGGCTTCCGACACTCTACCAATAGAACAAAGACCACTTATTAAAGGCCTATAAGTATACGTATCAGGCACAAGACCTTTGTCTACCATTTCGCCAAGCAATTCAAAGGCTGTTACCATGTTGCCATCCCTGCAGTGTCCCTCGATCAGAACATTATATGTCACCTCATTTGGTATAATGTTTCTCTCTACCATTTGGCCAAACAATCTAACTGCCTCAGCCATCATATCTGCCCGACAAAGGCCAGATATAAGGGCAGTAAATGTATAAGTGTTTGGAGCAATTCCCTTCCCTGTCATCTCATGATATAGCCTAAATGCCTTATGCAATTTTCCTTCATTGCAATATCCACTTAACAATGATGTGTAAGTTATCACAGTTGGCTGCAATCCTTTGTTAATCATCTCATCAAGAAAAGACTCTGCTAAACTCAAATTTCCTACCTTGCAGTGCCCACTGATCAAAGAATTGTAGGGATAGACTGTTATTTTTATTCCTGCCTCTGCCATTTTACCAAGAAAGCTAAGTGCAATATCCATTTCCCCTCTTCTACAAAATGAATCAATCAAAATAGAAAAAGTAACATCATTTGGATACAAACCCTTGCTTCCCATTTCATTGAAAAGCAACTCTGATTCATCAAATTTCCCATTTTTGCACAATGAATTGATCAATGCATTGTAAACAAACAAATTAGGTGCTAACCCAACTTCCCCTACTTTCTTTACCAATCTAAAAGCATCCTCAATCTTTCCCTTCCTCCTCAACCTGTCGACTAGACTCGTAACTACAGCTTCACTTGGAACAAAACCCAACTTTATCATCTCATTCATCAGCTCTACAGCAACATCAAATCCATCCACTCTGCATAGGCCAAGCACTAATGTATGATACGTGATAACATCCGCTCTCAATCCCCTTTTAACCAATCCATTCTTAATCTCAAGTGCCTCCCATACCCTTAGACTCTTACAAAGCCCATGAATAAGCACATTGTACACCACCACATTCAACTCGCTCCCATTGGACTCCATTTGACAAACCATTTCCTTAGCTCTAACAAAATCCTTCAATTCGCAAAAACTACGAATCACCACTGTGTATATAAAAATATCAGGCCTAATACCAGCTTTCACAATCTCATCAAACACTTCCAAAACAATGCCAAACTGCCTAATTTTCGCTAAGTCGTTTAAAAGAGCACTTAAAGTCCTAATTTGAGGCATTAAATAACAATTAAACTTCCTCATTAATCTAAATATCATTAAACCGTCAAAAGCTCTCTTATTTTGCACATAATTTTGGATCAACAAATCAAAACCCGAACTCGAATGAAACTTACATTTCTCATAAGCCTTCGAAAGAGCTTCAAAAACCTCACTTGGACTCAACCCACGAAGCAAAAGCGTTTGTAAAAGCGAAGAGGCGGGCCAAAAGAGATTAACGTTAAGTAAAGCGTGAATCAATACGCAAAACGACTCGGCTGAATGGTGGAAGTTTTTGTGGAGTCCCAGGAAGTTAAAGAACCTTAAAGCTAACCTCGGGTCGTCCAAGGTTTGGATCAAGACCTCTTCGACGTGGTGAGTCTTTAGGAAAACAGTGTCGTTTAATGCGATCTTCCAGCTTTGTCTTCCACGAACAATGAGTTTGAGGTTGGAAATTATTTGGGTGTCTTTGGCTATTTCGTCATTCTCTTGAGCGGAGAATTTGGAATTGGAAGTACAAGAAAATCTCTGTTTTGAGAAAATGTTAGGGGTTTTGAGAGGTCGATGAGCGCGGGTTAGCTTCATTTCTTCGGGTTTGAATGGGAAGTTTTTTCTGGGTTTGAACCCTTGGATTTTAAGGGGCTTGCAGAAATGGGAGCTTTGATGATAGATCGGCTTTCAGGGTGAGAGTTTGCTGCGACCGTTACGGGTCAACCCGGAGTGAACAAATATGTGGTTCTTGGGCTAGTCGGGTATTTAGTCCGATTAGCTGAGCCTTGAATCTTGAAAAGGTTGGCTGGGCTAGTTTTGAGGACCTTCGGGTTAGAAGTTTGAACTCATTAGAATAATGACCTGTAAGTCTAGCCAACTTAAAGTCGGGCCTAAACATAATTTTTGGAGCCCAAGTTGAGTCTGATTTGACTCCGACTAAACCACTAGTAGTATTACTATTAAATATTTTTATTTGTAAATAATGGTTTTTTTAAGAATATATATTGACGGTAATTTTTTTTAATTTTATAAGTAAAAATTATTATATATATATATATTTTATTTTGAATACATCTTAATGGTATGTACAACACTGTTAATCTTCCTTGTCAAATTAAAAATTCTACTACAATAAATGAGATAATATCTCTTTGATTAAATCCTAATATTAAAAGTCTATACTTGTGTTTGGAAAACTGTTTTAGATTGGAAACCAAATTAAATATTCCTATAAACACCTCATCTCTAACTCAGTTTCCTTTTGACTGAGAATAACAAAAAAGAGTCATATATTGATTTTTAAAAACTTTTTTTGAGACTTAGGTGGATTTTTTCTCCATATAATATCTGTTATTTGATGAAATATATAGGAAAAATACTCACTTATTCACTCAAATATGTTTATATTGAAACTGATTTTTTACAAGCTTATTTGAAGCTTAAGAGGAAAAATGTAAGATCATTTATAGCACAATACTTAGTTGTAGAAACTATCTCATTAATTTGTAACTTTCGTTCAATATCTTAGTCTTTTGTTAAAAGGGATCGAAATATTTTAGCACATTCTTTAGCTACACATGCTATATCCTTAAGTGATGAAGCTGTGTGACTAGAAGATAGTCCACTATTTTTAATACATTGTCTTGGGTCGGATGTTATTTGAGTTATTTAATGAAATATTTTTTTATAAAAAAATATATTTACGTATGATCTCTCGTAAACGTAATACGTACAAAGTACATTTGTGACAATACAAATTCATATTGATCTGGAATATCTATTTGTTTGAATATAAAATTTATGTATATATTGGAAAACATTATCAAATCAGTTGGAGAATTGAAGGAAAAAAAAACTCTGATTAAGTTTTAATAAACATATGAAATGAAAGAAAGAAATAAATAAATAAATAAATGTTATTTATTTAATATAAGAATTTAAATATTTTTACTTTTTACTTATTCAATTTTAAAAAATTACCCACTAATCCACTATGTATATGACTTTTTTTTTTTCTCCTATTTTTTCACTTATATTTTTTTGAATAGACAAAAAAAAAAGTCTATACTATTAATAATACTCCTGACCGAGTTTGATGTCACAAGTTAAGTGACACTAACTCAATTGAAGAATTGACAAACAAAATTTAATTAAATTTTAATAAACATATAAAACGAAGAACATAAATATTATTTAAGATAAGAATTTAAATATTTTTAATTAATTATATTTTTTAAAATTTGCACTCATTCAATTTTTTTTTTTAACTACCACTATGTATATGATTTCCTTTTTTTTCCTATAATTTTGTTGAATAGATAAAAAATAATAATATATACGAAATTAAGAATATATATTTTATTCAATCTTTTAAAAGAAAAAACATTTAAAAAAATTACCACATTTTTAACATTTTTTTCTCTTTTCTTTTAAAATGTATATCTATCTATCTATAACATTATATAATCTTGAGTCTTGACTACAAGAAAGCATCAAGTGTTGACATGCGTTATTTTAGTTTTTTTAGAAAGAGAGAAAAATTTGTGTGTTCGTATTCGTATTATTTTTTATTTTTTTGTGTTTAAAATATTATAAATATAAATTTGTACATGTTAATAATTTATTTTATGTATATTTTAACACGTTCGTGTATTCGAGTAATATTTATGTTATTTTTCGTGTTGTGTTTAATTTTTTTTTATGCTGTGTTTGTGTTGTGTCTCAATTCATGATATATTTTGCATAATTTATCATAATGATTCAATTTAGAAAAAAATTGTATGTTTCTGACGTATTCGTGTTATTTTTTTGTGTTCAAAGTATTATAAATTTATATAAATTTTTACACATTAATAATTCATTTTATATAGATTTTGACACGTTCGTGTATTGGTGTCGTGTTCACGTTATTTTTCGTGTCATGTCGTTTTTAGTTATTTTCTTATGTTGTGTTTGTGTCGTGTCTCAATTTATCCCATATTTTGTTCGTATTATTTTGTTCGTGTTTTAAGTATTATAAATTTATATAATTTTTACATGTTAATAATTCGTTTTATTTATATTTTGACACGTTCGTATATTCGTGTCGTGTTCATGTTATCTTTCGTGTTATGTTTTAATTATTTTTCGTATGTTGTGTTCGTGTCGTGTCTCAACTCATTTCATATTTTGCATAATTTATTATAGTGATTCAATTTTGAGCAAAAATTGTGTTTGTGACATGTTCGTGTTATTTTTTGTGTTTTCAAAATATTATAAATTTTTACGCGTTAATAATTCATTTTATATAGATTTTGACACGTTCCTGTATTCGTGTCCTGTTCATGTTATTTTTGTGTATTTTAATTATTTTTTCTATGTTTTGTTCGTGTCGTGTTTCAGCATATTTAATATTTTGCATAGTTTGTCATTGTGATAAAAAAAAATTGTATGTTTGTGTCATGTCTCAATTTATGACATATTTTGTATAATTTTTTATAGTGATTCAATTTAGAGAAATTTTTGTGTGTTCGTGACATGTTCGTTTTCGTGTTATTTTTTGGTGTTTTCAAAGTGTTATAAACTTTTAAGCGTTAATAATTCGTTCTATATAGATTTTGACACGTTCTTCTATTCGTATTATTTTCATGTTGTGTTTAATTTTGTGTTCGTGTCGTGTCTCAATTCATTTATATTTTGCATAATTTGTCATTGTAATTTAATTAAAAAAAAAATTGTGTGTTCGTGTCGCGTCTCAATTCATTATATATTTGCATAATTTGTCATAATGATTCAATTTAGAAAAAAAAAAAATATGTTCGTGACGTGTTATTTTTTGGTATTTCAAAGTATTATAAACTTATATAAATTTTTACGTTTTAATAATTCGTTTTATATAGATTTTGACACATTCATGTATTCGCGTCATGTTCATGTTATTTTTCGTGTTGTATTTTAATTATTTTCACATGTTATATTGTATCGTGTCTCAATTCATCCTATATTTTACATAATTTGTTATAGTGATTCGATTTTAACTCTAAATTCATTTACTTAAGATATTATAAAATATAAAAATTTATTTAAAAAAATTATAATTATTTAATATAATTAAACTTAAATTTATTTTTAATTATTAATTTAATTAATTTTTTATAAATATTAAAAAATTATATTAAAATTTCTAGTATATTTTAATTTAATTTTCAAAATACTTACATAACAGCGATCATATTCATTATTCTAGTATAAAATAAATTTTGTTTCTTTGTTTAATTCAAAATTTGAAATGCAATATACAAATTAAATGGAGCGAAAAATAGATTTTCATTTGAGCGGGCAGACAAAGTCGTCTCGAAAGTCGAAATTCTGAACCGATCCCATCCGCCTCATTAATCCAAGCCCATAATACCTACCAATAACAATTCGCCACGGTAACTGTCCTTTACACATTTTTCCAGGCTGTCGATCCAAATTAATAATCCAGTAGTCACAAAACTCCACATCAGCAATCCGCGTCTCTCTGAATCCTCCAATCAAACTTTTCCTTCCTCGTCTATAAATATAAAACCCCAACCTTCCCCATCTTTCAACTCGCAGTCAAGCCGTCAAGCGCCGGAAAGCATCCGAAATTGCTAATCTTCCTTCTGCTCAACTTTCTTTGTTTTACCGTAAACAAAAAGAAGAGAATTCTCCATGGCGCCAAAAGCCGAGAAAAAGCCAGCCGAGAAGAAGCCAGCTGAGGAGAAAAAGACCACCGTCGCCGAGAAAGCCCCAGCCGAGAAGAAGCCAAAGGCCGGGAAGAAGCTTCCCAAGGAAGGCGCAGCGGCTGGAGACAAGAAGAAGAAGAGATCCAAGAAGAACGTGGAGACCTACAAGATCTACATCTTTAAGGTCCTGAAGCAAGTCCACCCAGATATCGGGATCTCAAGCAAGGCTATGGGGATCATGAACAGTTTCATTAATGATATCTTTGAGAAGCTTGCTCAAGAGTCTTCTAGACTCGCAAGGTACAACAAGAAGCCAACGATTACTTCCAGGGAAATCCAGACTGCTGTTAGACTTGTACTTCCTGGAGAGCTTGCGAAACACGCCGTCTCTGAAGGCACTAAGGCAGTGACTAAGTTTACTAGCTCTTGAATCAGGAGAATGAAAAGTTGGGTTTTCTGTATTTTGGGGGAATTTGGGATTTTAGGATTAGGGTTTTATGGTAGTTTTAATTGATGTTTCCTTTCTTTGTTTTCCCTCTGTCTTTATTAATGTAGTTTTAATGAATGTAAGTACATCGTTGATGGATTTAAAATGGTTAAACCCTTGCAATGAAAATGCTTTTCTTTTTATTATATTTGCTTGTTAATCTCCATCAAATATTTGCCATGTGATCTGGTTGTTGATAGTCATCGGTGAAATTCTAGACCTGTTATGTATAGTAATTGTTTCTTAGCTCAACAATGGCTTCCAGCCAAATGGATGGTGCCTTTCCCCTATTAAGCTATTACTATATGTTAAACTCTTGTTGTTTTCTTTCTGATTTGGTGTATGTATCTGCTTTCTCTTTTCTATGTATGCTATATCTGTTTTTTCTTTTCTAGGCGAAGGCTGAAAGCTGTGGACTGTTTATTTGACGGCAAGGGATTAAAGGTTTCATAACTTATTTTTTTTGGAGCAAAATTCCTGAAATGGAACAAGATGCTGGTTCAAAATCTTGAGGTTTCATCCATTACTCGTTTTCTTTTAATGAATATTTTTCCATATTTCAAGCAGTGGACTATCAAATTTGGTATATGTATTTCTTTTGTTGGTTGAGTATCATATTCTCATGTGCTTAGATTATAAATCTTCTATATGATCAGAGAAGATTGTATCAACTAAACTAAATGACACCTTTGGCCCAATTTTACTTGTTTATTTTGTATTTGAGATCATGATGGCTGTTTTCTTTGCTATGAACTTATTATTCTTTTAGTTGATTGTATATTATAGTGTATCTTCTATGTCGATCATTAACTTGTCTCATTTGTAGATAATCCGCATCAAGTTTCTCGAATATTATCAGATTCATCATAAAGGAGAATGAATCTCATATTGCTAAATATGTGCCAAAAACTAAATGCCTTATAGGTTCAAGGAACTAGAATACGGTTTTTTCGTTTTTGGATGAACAACTAGAATGCCTTCAACTTCCATTTACTTTTAAATCCTAAAAGTTGTTAACTGGTTTTTCTTTTTCTCTTTTGGATGAACAACTAAAATGCCTTTAGTTAATTTGATGATTTTTCATTATGTTATTGCTTCATTGTCACACATTTCTCTTACTCAACATTATTATAATATCATCTCTTGTATGCAATGCCTATCTATAATCAATTAAATCATTAATATTTATTTTTAATTTAAGACTTGCAGCTGGCCTTGCATATGCTGCTAGATATAGGTGGGGAGCTGAGTGATAGGTTTGGCTAATTGACTGAAGCAATGCAGTTATGTTAATAGCAGAGTGGTTAAACCAATGTGGGTAATTCCCCTTGATGTTTTCTGTTTGTCATTTCACCATTCATCAAGAGCAAGAATACATTTTAGTTTAGATAACATATACGAAAAAAGCGGATGGGCCTAACATTGTGTACCGATAACCATTTCTCCTTATGAAGGACAAGGTCAAAGTACATGTCAAAGTGGTGAAAACTTCTGAAAAGTCTAGGCTATATGTTTATTTAAGATATTTATCCCCCTAGCTAGTAATAAGAAGTCTCTTCCAGATAATTTTTGGATGAAATTCGAAGAAACTTCTGCATGCAGGACATGCTGCATAATGGGGGAATATAATTGAAGCCAATGATGGGATTGCAGACATCAGAGTTGATGACTATGTAAGAAGCTTCACTGCATATATCATTTCAAATGTTGCCTTCGGGGATGAATGGCACAAGGGCATGGAAATATTTCCAAAATCTCTAGCTCTTATAATGCCATGAGCACACCAACAATACTTGGTGGTATCCCTTTCTACAGGTATGCTCTCCGCGCTGTATTTCTCTTTCATCCTAGCGTGTATTTGCTGCTTCTATTTCAATTTGAGGTCAAACACCTCTTTCCTTGTTCAACTGGTTCTGTTTTTTTCTCCCCCCACATATTAGATATCTTCCCACTAAAAAGAATAAGAGAGATTTGGAGGCTTGAGAAGGAGATTCATTCAACAATTATGGACATAGTAAAGAAGCACACTGAGTCTGCTTCTGAAGACTTGTTAATGGGTTGTTAACAACTCAAAACAGTCTACGATAAGGCTCTTATAGTTTAGCTTGTTAATGGGTTGTTAAAGTTGCATTTATATCTATTCTAATTAGGCCTGTCTCCAGTTTTTAATTTTTTTTTTTTTTTTATATAGGGAAAAAAATGAGGACCAAGTCAATCCACGATCCAAAGCACAACATAAGGACCAAGTCTACGAGGTCGTTTCAACTCATGCCCGTCTTAAAAATCTGTAACACCAAAAAGAAATCCTTGATGATTGATCAACAAAACAAAATTATCGTCTCATCACGTTCTCCTTCAACAATCATAAGAAAACTAAAAAATTTCTTTCCAAAAGAAAAGCATCATGTTGTTTCCTTCTCTTAACTCAATATTCCGGCAAGTCAAGGCCCAATGGCCTCAATTACTCGATGCTCTAACATGGACAGTTCTGTTGACGTTAATGGTAAGCATAGCATCATTTGCTCCAGAAATGGCCTTCGTATCAGCAGTATCTCCATCATCATCGTTCTCGCAATCATGCAAGGCTGAAGGGCTTGTCAGGATTCCTTTAGACTTCCCAAGCGAGAAAGTTTGCTTGCCTGCTCACATGGTGAAGAGGTCCAAGGTGGATTTCTTTGTGCCTACCGTCTTCACAGGTCTTTTTGTTGCTGGTTCTGCTTGTGTGGTTCGATCTCTGGGCTTGTGGGAGAGTGAGTGAGACCAGGTTAATCTATAGGACTATAGTGTTTGCTAATTCTCTTACAGGTTTTTCTTTGTATCCCCAACAAAAGGGAAAATTCATGTACTTAATAAGGACTAGTTGATGTTTTTTAACTCCTGGATTTAATTTTGTTTCAGTTGCTGCATCTTTCTCTAGTTTCCTTTTTTCAAGACCTTCTTGATTGGTTTGAAGTTGGCTAGTGCCCATTTCATGGGATTAAAGTCGCAATATAAGATTATTCCTAATTTTTGCAATGAATTAAGAGGAGAAATTTGAGATCCTGATATTTTCTGTAATAATTTATTTTGGAAATTTGGATGCATGAATATCCGGTAACAGAGAAAACATGTTTTTTTTTTTTTCTTTCCGCAGTAATTCCATTTGTCTTTTACTGTCTCGCACCCGGAAGATGGTTGTTATCTTTGGTCCAAAAAAAAAGTCTGCAGTTTGGTAATCCTTCCAATAAATAAATGTTTAAATCTTCAATCATAATGGGTCCATAGCTCAGTGGTAGAGCATTTGACTGCAGATCAAGAGGTCACCGGTTCGAACCCGGTTGGGCCCTTTCGTTGTTAAATTTTTTTTTCTCTTGTTCAAAGCAGAAACCACATTGCTTGCAGATATAAGCTTATGGAGTGGAGGCCACTTCACAAATTTCTCTTTATTTTATGAATTGACCATTTGCTATTTATTATGTAATTAAACTGATATGGATTTCAAGCCTTAAGGGATGGATTTTCTTGCAAGACTAAAACCAAATCTTAAATTCTGCTTTTCCTAAGAGGGATATCCTCCACTCCCATAAGACTAAGCAAAAAAAAAAAAAACTTTGAAGTACAGTATAAACCAAAAGTATAAAAGAAATTGAACTTTTAATAATGTTAGTTAGCAAGGTGGTGATTCATTGACCTTTTGCCTTTGTTACGTTGATTTTCAAGGTGGTGATTCAAAGACAAATTTCCAACGCAAAAGAGGGATTTAAAAATGGCGTCGCCCGGACTCGAACCGGAGACCTTCAAAATTTCCAACGCAAAAAGAGGGATTTAAAAATGGCGTCGCCACTCGAACCGGAGACCTTCAATGTGTTAGACTGACGTGATAACCAACTACACCACGACACCTTGTTGCTATATCTTTTTAAAATTATTAATAGTGCGTAAATGACAAATATAACCCTACCGCGTAAAATATACGTGTTAGTTATCGACTCAAGTCTTTGTTGCTTTTTTTCTTCTCTTTTCTCATTGTTCTTCGCTTTGGGGAAACCCTATCTCTCCTCCTTACATCTTTTTTTTTTTTTTTTTTTCTTTTCTTTTCTTTTCCCCTCTCTGTAATTCTCTTTCTAGAGTTTTTCTTCTTCTTTGTTCTAACTAAAGAAGATTAAAAAATGTCAAGTTCTTTAGAGATGTCGCTAGACGACCTCATCAAGCGCAACCGTAAGTCCGGATCCGGAAATTCCCGCGGTCGAGGCCGTGGATCCGGAGCGGGACCTGTCCGCCGCTTTCCTAACCGCGGAACAAACCGCTCGGCACCGTATGCCACAGCGAAGGTACTTAGGGGTTTAGATCTGATTATACTTTTTTGTGTTTTTTGTTTTATATTTTCGTTTTGATTCAATTTTTTTAATCAACTAAGTGAGTTTATTTTTGTTCAGGCGCCGGAGACGACGTGGCAGCACGATATGTATTCGGATAAGGGAGCGGCGTTCCAAGGACAAGCAGGTCGGGCCGCCGCAATAGAAACCGGGACGAAGCTCTACATTTCTAATTTAGATTATGGTGTTTCCAACGACGACATCAAGGTATTTAAAAAAAAGTTTTCTGCTATTTTCTTATTTAATATTAAATACAAGATTTTCTCTTCTGTTTCGATTTGTTATTATGTTAACGGTGTTATTGATTTGAAAGAAAAAAAAATCTCCATAAATTTATATTCGTGATTCCTCAGGCTTGGCTATTCAGTTTTGATTTTTGTATAGAGTTAAAAAATTGTTTAAATGTTCATATATTTGAGATTAGTTAGGTTAAGAAAAGTTTAGCCATGATTAGCAATACTTTCAAAATTTTCCATTAAGATCAATATTGTGGTGGTGTTATTTATTTATTTTTTTTGGGTGTATTTTTTAATGTTTATGTGTTCATATACAGGAGTTATTTTCTGAGGTTGGTGACCTGAAACGATTTGCGATCCATTATGATTTGAGCGGTAGATCAAAGGTATCTAATCGAGTTTGGCATTAACTTGTCCTTCAGATGAAATTCTTTGTATCGCGCTGTAGTTTAGAACAAAAGACTCTTTTTTCTTAGGGAACAGCAGAAGTTGTCTTCTCACGGCGAACAGATGCTATGGCTGCAGTCAAGAGATACAACAATGTTCAGCTCGATGGGAAGGAGATGAAAATCGAGATCGTGGGAACAAACATTGGTACTCCTGCTGCACCTTCAGCTCCTAATGGCGCCTTTGGAATTTCAAATGGAGCCCCTAGAGGGTATGCTTTATTATATATTTGCATGAACCCTTGTTTTATTCAATAGTTTGGATTCTATCATTTGCTACGCTGATGCTTTTGAGATGTTACAGAGTGCTAAAAAGTTTTGCCCATATTTTCGGTTTTGTGTTTCTGAATTTTTCTAAAGCTGTATTAAATCTTAGGAAATTTCTAGTTCTTGGTTAACAATAGTATGATAGCTGGAGAAAATGATCGAATTGTGTGGCTTTGAGGGTCATTTCAAAATTCATTAATCATTGACTATGATATGTGTTCCAACAAGCTTCTTGCCTGAAATATGTACTCCGGGATATTAGCACAGTCAAGTAAATTCCCCCATTTATTTATTTTTTATGTGTTTAAGAGTGATTATTACTTCTGTCATGCCTATGCTGTATTACAGTTTTTTAAAATGTAGACATATATCATATGATATCAAATTATCACTTACACTGGGTGGTTTTGTTCTGTAATTTATGTTTCTACTTAATGGGGCATGCAGCAATTCATATTTGTAATTGCTTGTTAGCTTTTTCTTTATGACAAATTGGTATACCACACCAACATTTATGTTACTTAATTTGTGTGGAATATGTGTTCCATATCATTCTTTTTTCTTATTAATCAACAGTTTTTGGTTACTGATAGACTTGATTTAATAATCTGATCTTGTTATGGTTATTTTACAGTGGCCGTGGCAGGGGTGGAGGATTTGCTAGGCAACGTGGTGGTGCTGGAGGCCGTGGCTTTGGAAGAGGCCGTGGACGGGGAAAGGGCCGTGGAGAAAAGGTTTCTGCAGGAGATCTTGACGCTGATCTAGAGAAGTATCATTCTGAAGCAATGCAGACAAATTGAAGCATTTTTCATGTTCTATTGGTTGGTTTTAAGTCTTTTCTACTGTGGACATTATGTGCTTGATGCTCGACTATTTTGTGTATCTCTACCAAAATCATACTCTTTAGAGGAACTAGTCATGGAGAGAATTATTAGTGTCTTGACTTTTATGGAGTTTGTGCTTTTACTGTTGATTGTTCCTTTGACTTGGGTATAAAGAATCTGGGTTAGTGGAAAGCTATTGTTTTGTAATCTGCAATTATGCTGTTGGTTCCATTGAAAGTGTCTCATCCCACAAGTCAGGAACGAAAGTGGAAACTTTTTTTCTCGGTTTTCCATATGCAAAGGAAACTTTGGCTGCATGCTGTGGGAGGAATAATCTTGCCGTTGCCCAGAGCTGCATTGCCTTTTGGTTGCTCCTGCATTGTGAAACCAGGGAGACTGCAATCGAGGTAGATTTCTTTATGTTCTTTCTATCATGGATTCTTTTTTAGCTGTTCAGAATTTTGTCCTTTGTCTTGTTGGTGATGCAATTGGTTTTCCTATTTAGGCTTTTAGGTTGGTTAAGTTACTTCACTCTATTATATTATTGCCAAGGGATTATTCTTTCCCCCATTATCTATGGGGGCTGCTGATGTGGCTTATTGTAGTCAATTATTGTAGAATCTCTCTGCTTCTGTTCAACTAGTTGATTTCTTGGTGGAGAAAAACTGTTGACGGCTTAGTACAATTGGCGTATAGGAGCTTGTTCTGGAGCTTGTTTTCAAGTTGAAATGGTTATAGGAATCTGTCAAAGTACAGTATTATTCTGAAGTTTGCACTTTCTTCAGATTCCATATAAAGTGACTGAAGTCTCCTTGTCTCAGCATATGCCTGCTTTTCTTTTTTGGGGTCAGCTGGAATGTGCAGCTGCTTTGCTCTTAAGCTCTTTGCTTGCTATGGCATTAGTCAATGCAATATGCTGCCTAACCCCCAAAAGTGGTTTTGAAGAAAATCTCTAGCTATCAGGTGTGGTTTGAAATTGTGATTTGAGGTAATCAAATAGTTTTGAATGGTGTTAAAACCATTAGTGAGTAGTTAGGGCATGAATATACTTGGTCAAGAGCTAAGATTGAAAATGGTGGGAACTTGCATGATTTTTTATGTCATTCTGTGAGCTGCTATGCTATTGCTTGGAGCAAATTTCTTAATTCAACACGAAGAATCACTACTTTCTCTGATTCAAGTTTAGGAAATTGAACGTTAGGGTAAGAGAACTATGTTTAGTTGCTGTAGTTTCGGTTCTTCTCATGGTTGCCATCTCCATATGAGTTACAACTTTGGAAGTTAGCCCAACCTTCGGACCATGAAGTTGGTGACTGCTGGTTTCCTATTTACCAATTTTTCGAAGTTCTTGACCTATTAGTCTGTTGTTGCTCTTAATTGACTTCCCCTTTTTATGATTATTGAATACTAGTCATGTTGGTTTTTATGGATAAGGAATTCTCTCTATTACCAATTTAAAAATGCATCTCATCCATGAGATAATATCTCAAGGAATGTTTTGTTTATTCATGGAGTTAATTTAAGTGGATGGATTTGAAAGATAAGCGGAGGATGGTGGTGTTGGGATTTTGTATGTTTTCTGCGAGGGTGCATGGGATCTTTTGATTTGCCCCTTGGCATTTTTCCAGCCTCTGGTTAGTGATGAGTCTTTCTTTCAATCTAGCAGCTCCTCCCGGTCAGATCAAGTGTGTTAATTTTGAGCCATATGGTGGGATGTTGAACTGATTCTTTATGCTATATATCTTCTTCTTCTTTTTTCTAATTTTCAGGTATTTTATCTTTTCGGTTCAATTTATTTTCCTTTTGGTAAATACATGTTGAAGACAACAATTTAATCTTTACTAAAGTATATTTTGAAGCATTATCTTTTTTTTTCTTTCTTCCCAATAATCAGAAGTTGTATTGAACTGAATTTTGTCTTGTCTTTTTGAATAGTTCGTGACTGATAGTTAATGGTTGTATTAGCCTGAGTGAATGAGATTAGTATAATATTTGACTAGTTCTCTACTTAAAAATTTCGTTCCTTGAAATTTCTCATAAGGTGAAAGTTGTTCTTAATCGGTTTGTAAACAATTTAATTCTCGTCCAATAAATTAGGGAAAGTTATTTATATTCATGAGAATCATGACTGATGGGTTGAGTCTTATTCGGCTGACACATTAGACAGCTAAGTCTGTGCTTGGTCTGTTTCATCCTTTAACTCATGAATTTTTTTATTTTTTTAAAAAACGAATGATTTTTGTGTTACTGTTTTAATATTTTCAGACATTTAAATTTAAAAGTAGTAATTTACGTATATGTTAGATAATAAAATAATTTTGGGCCAGGCCTGGTTCATACTGTATTATCTATACCAGCTGGCCTCAATTGGTTCTAGTTAAAGGTCCTAGATTGATAGTCTGGTCCCTGCATCTAGACTTGGGCTGGGCCTTGGTTTGAGAGCTAAGCTTGGGCCCCAGAGTTCTTCCCTGAATAGGCCTAACTTGGGCTAGTCCTTAATAGTTGTGACCGAACCTGGTGTCTACGTACTGCCCATAACTTAAGGTAGTCCGGCCCATTATACGTTTAGGCTTGGGGCGGTTTTTTTATGACACCTAATTGGGGGACTGCCAGGGTCTGCGCACAACTTGAATTTATGATTAACATAATAAAACGCTTTACATTACTATTCAATTTTGAAAAACAAGTTTTCAAAACTATATTATCCTTTTTTAATAAAATAAAATCGTAGATTTGGGTTAAAATCTCACAGCTCATGAAATACTTATAAAATAATATCTTTATCCAATCAACTGAAAACCCTTTGAGCTTACCTAGCGGTCAGGAGTCTCAGGACTCGGTTTCTTATAAATAAATAAATAAAACTAATCAAACCTTTTCTATCAGAAAGGAATGACGTACATCAACCCTCAAAGAAAAAAAAAATAGAGGAAACATATACTTACTGTAATACACGTAATCATACAAACTAAAGTTCAAGGCATAATTGATTGCACTGATATTTGAAATTTTGGCAGGATGGTTAGGCCCTTTTTGGCTCTCTAAGCTTCCCCCACCTAGAAAAGATCAACCCCAACAAGGAATAGAACACAGCCTTTATGCAAGACACTATAAAGTTCCAACATGAAGATGGCCAATACCAGGGATATAACAGTCTAAAGAACAAACTTATAAGATGTCGAGGGTAACGTCCAACCTGCAAAATAATAATACTCAAAACCCAATTTTTTTTTTTTATTTTAAAAATAACGTTTTCTTGCATCACTGACGCAACGCATCATAGACTTGCAGAGTAGGCAGATGACTAACAAAAATGCAAAACACCATATTTTCGATAGAAATACCTCGTGTATAGCAATCCATTCTAATCTACATGCGTGTAAACACGATTAAATTATGAATAATGCATCATAGCAACATAGATGCAATGCAACTGATTGGTACTTGTATGACAGAATTTTCAACTTGGAGATTTGCTAAGAGAGGGGCCGGAATATCCTTTTTAAGGAATTCGTCAAGGGCTACTAAGCTAAGCATAAGCAAGCAAACAAGGAATGGGCTAACTCACTCCAAAGCGCGGGAAGAGTTGACTTAAGCAAAAAAAGATCTTTACAGAACAGAGGGAGACCGGTGAGGGAGTAGAAAGAAAAAAACAAGAATGATATAGCACTATATAGAACCCAAAATGCAACATGAAGAGTTATCATAGTTCATTTATGTCCCTCAATGCCTTGCACAATAATGAGGTTGCTTCCTCATGACCTGAAGGTTGTTCATTCAAGTCATGGAAAGAGCAGTTAAAAGGGGTACTCACAGGAAAAAGCAAATCTAAGGCATCCCAAGCTGCATGACGGACAGCCCTTGTAGGATACATTGGACCACCTGGAGAGGTAAAGCTATACAGACAGGTCTTCAACCTTGTAGTTGTGGCCATTCTCAGTTCCATGCCTGCAGGAATTAAACGTTAAGGTCATATTTGAGTAGTCAAATACCCCTAACCCTAGAAGAAGTTGATAATATACCCTGGAGAGCCTTAATCTGCGAAAGATAATGCATGAGGACTGGCTCCACCTTTAATTTTTGAAGCTGGCCAAAGAAAATATTCCCAAATGTGAAAATATTGATTGTTGCAATGACTTTTCATTAATGTGGTAATGGTAAACAAGATCATTAACATGTATACTATCTAATCATGGAAATCTAAATTTACCTGGTCGGCTAGTTCAATAACAAGTATATCTGCTGGTCCACCAATCAGGAAAGCATTTGGAAAAGCAGGACACTGCTTTAAGAAGCTTTCAATTTTTTCAACTGCATAGAATAATACATCATAAAAAGAATATCCATATGTTTTTCAAAATCAAGGTTCCAGAGGGGAAAAAAAATACAACCTGAGTTGTAAAAGAATATGAACCTTGAAAGTAAAAGGTAAAGATCTCGCTGGGTCTGAAAATTACAAATTGGAGAATCAGTATTTGGAAGATAAATGCCACTAAGGAATCTTGATGAGAAAAGGGTAACTATACAAAGATCCAGAACTTGGCATTATCTTCTTTCAGATATACCATGAGAGCATGATTACACATGGTAGATAATATGTTAGCATGCAAAACTCAACATAAAGCAAAAATATCTGACCTGTATTGGAATTTTATTTAACCGTGTCGGCTCCAATGCAACTTCGTCAAGGAGGTACTGAGTCCATAGAAGAAGAAAAGGGTTGATAAACAGATTCTCCAAAATAAAAAGAAACATGCATTTCGAACAGCTATACGTTTCTTTTAAGTTTTACCTGAAAGAGAGACTGGAAACACCTTGTATTTGATTGTATATCCATCCTGCATACAAGCACAAAATTAACTGAAGTTATAAGACTTATAACATTACCAGGACGTAAGTTATGCCACTTTTTCAACAAGCATGACCATCATAATGGCAGTATGGTCATCCAACTTCAAAAGCTATTGGCATTTGGCAACCTAACAAAATCCCCACTCAAGCATTACCAATTTGTATTCATACCAGAAAACATTTGTTGCACCCTGAACAAGTGCAGAGGAATAACGAAGTTGTACATCTGCATTATCCAGTTGAACTTCAAATAACTGCAGAAAAAATTAAAAAAAAAAGCATCTACTGTTCAATGTAAAGGACTTCATGGAAAAAGAATCAAAAAGATCATTCACCGATTAAAACAACATTTGTTCAGTCTCTAATGCTAAGATATAGTAATTAGAATATCTAGTGGAAGCAATCATTATCTACTACCTAGCACCATTTGATACGATATATACAAAGATGCCATAACTAGACCTTTTGTGGTTATTTTGATCCAAAGAACCCATGATATCTGCACTTCTATATTAGGAATATCCCCAATGGCACTTTAGAGACTGTAACCAGGAACAATGTATAAGTAGGGGAAAAAGTAAGAACTAAACTATGTATAAGTTAATCTGTTAATGTTGATTTTTCAAGGCAAAAAATTGTGTTTCGCAACTTGTCACATTCGTTTTTGCTTTGTTACTTTATCCAGTTCAGAACAACCAAATTATACCTGGCAGAGCCACTAACCATCCACACAGTTGATAGCACCAAAAATAAACAGCAGCAACAGCCAAGCAAATTATATTCAGATTAAACTACCATCATTACAACCAGAGCAGTCTTCAAGAAATTTGAGTTCCATTCACTGAGCAATCAGTTTGAAAATCAGGAAAGCTAACCTGAACTCCATATCTTTGTACCTTGATTAGAAATGATTCATGCGAAAAAGATATCAAACTTGAACACAATGATTTTATCTAGAGAAAAACTCATCAAAAATGAATATTACTACTGCAGCAAGCCAAAAAGCTCAAAAGAGGAATTCCCTAATGAAACGCCAAAAGAAATATGAACTAATCATGAGCTTGCTTACCCATTTATGGAATAAAAGGGCAAAAATGTGAGATGCAAATGACTGGCTCCATAGTTGCACAATCAAATCAAGCATAGGCTTTCCACTCTCAGGCACTCGAACATAATAATTAGCAAGAACATCATAAAAGCATAATCGACCATTAACACCATACTCTGCAGGAGATATTACATCTTCTTCTCTACTTAGAATCATATCTGTTTTAAGTTTCAATTCAAAATAATATGAGAAATCATTGAAATCATACATAACTAAAAATTAAATTACGACCATTCGGTCGATTAAAAAAAATTACGACCATTCGGTCCTCAAAATCAATTAAAAAGGCACAAGAACTTGAAAATTAACTATTTGATTTAATGTAATATTTAATAGTGAAAAAGCCAAAAAAATATAACGTGTTGACGAAGTCTTAGCTAACCTTTGGCTCGATCATCGACTTCCAAAGCTATATCGGTGAATAGTTCTTCTAATAAGTTGCGTCTCAGAGATGAAGACGCTAATGCCTGAAACAAATTTGAAAATGCATCGATCAAAAAGCTCTTAAAAGCAGAAATATTAAGCAAAAATAATCAGAAAAAGTGCTTTTTATTACTTTTGATCATGTTATTAACGGAAATAATAAAAATATAAAATCCAGACGCTAGTCAATACTCAATCAATCATTAACTAAATAAAATATTAACCTTAAACCTAACACAGTCCTTTTTTTAGGGGAAAAAAAAAAAGAAATTATGATAAGATTGATTTGAAAAAAAAAAATCCAAAACTAAAAATCGTCCGTTTTTCCTTTCATTATCTCGAGAAACAAAACGGGAAAAAGGAAAAAATGATAAGAGAACGAACCCGCTGAAGCTTTTTCTCAATTTCTTGTGAGAGCGCGTTGAGATAAGCGGAGCTTCGAGGTCTTGAAGAAGCTTCTTGTTGATGCATTTTTATGTTAAGATCTTAACAAGGGAAGAATAAAGAGGAAATCTATCATTTGAGAGTGAGGAATTTGAATTTGATCCAAACAAAGAGCAAAGAAGAAACTCGAAAGAGTTTTTCGTTTTCTGGTCTATTCTCTCCTAACAAGTTTTTTTTTTTTTTTTTTGGTGTGGATAATTAAGTTTCTTCGTTAAAGAATGGCAGTAGCCGTTTTGACCTTTTACCTACATTAAGTATATAGGTAGTGAATTTAATAATAATAATAATAATAAAAAATTTACTAACGAACGTTTTTAAAATTTTTTTAAAATTAATTAATATATTATTTATAATAAAAATATTATATTAAATAAAAAATTGATAATATTATTTTTTATACATTTAATAAAAATATTATTATATATAATAATTTTAAAAAATATTTTTAAAATATTCGTTAATAAAATTTTAATAATAATTAAATTAATTGTTTAATAATGACGGAAAATGGAAGCAAAGTATGATCATCTGGCGTGAAAGAAAAGTAACAGCGTGGAGGATTGAGGAAGAGATTTGTCGAGGAAACCGAGAGGGGGCAAAAGGGTATGGTGGACTAGTGATAAGGATTTTGACGCTCGTGGTGGTGTTAGGTGTGGTATTCTTTTGACATTTTCCACGTGTCTGTTTTCATTTTTGGAGGATGAGATGAGTAGTCTGGAATTGGATAGGGTCACCCACTCACCCGCAATGGAGAATTGGAAACCCATTGCTATTTAACTCATTGGGCCACGTGTAATTAGATTAAACCATTTTGATACGTTCGATTTTTGAAAATTTGTTTTGCTTTTATGCATCGTTCTTCCCAATGTTATGTTATCTCATGTTTGTAATAGCTTTTTGGATAAGTTTGAAAAATATATCATCAATAATATAATAATTATTAAATAATATGATGAGTAAAATTTATTTAAAAAAATAAAAATTATTATTAAAAAAATTAAAAAGATAAAATTACTTTTAATAATTTTTTTAATTTACTTTTTAATTAAAAAAATAAAAAAAAAATTAATTTTAAGAAATCAATTTTAAAATTTTTATTTACTTTTTTAATTAAAAAATTAAATTAAATTATCTTTATTTTTTAAAAATTTTATAAAAAAAAAATATTTTAATTTTAAAATTTAAAATTTATTTTCAATTAAAATTTTTAAAAAATAATATTTTTTTAATAGAGGAGAAAGGAAAAAATAAAATTTTTTAACAATTTTATCTTTACAATATCTTTTATAACAATTTTTAATTGTTCATTTTTTTTTCAAATAACTTTTATTCATTAGATCATTTAATAATTATGTACATAGAGCATGTTTTTCATATTTACCTTAACTTTTTTTACTCTCCGCGCCTAGTTTAGCATCAGAATCGAAAAAAGAAAAAAAAAATGTGAGTTAAAGTAGGGCGAAAAAATATAATTAAATATTATTATAAAAAAAATTTGTGATAAATTAAAATGTTTTAAAAAATTAAGCATAAAATAATAAATAAAATTGTGGAAATATAAGATCAATAAAATTATTTTATTCTTAAAAATATGGTTGCACTGCAAAAAAAACATAAATTTTTTACTTTTAAATTTAAATTTTTAAACCATAATTTTAATAACAAAAATTAATTTTTTTTATCAATTTAATATTGCTACTGCGATGATACGCAGTACGCAGTTTTTGATCTTAAAATCCATATCAACATCAATGCTAAAGGCTGTAAAAGTGCGGATCCAATGTGACTGTCAGAATTGTGCAAAATCAGCGGTACTTCTAATCTAATAATGAAACAAAACTTCAATGTTTAAGTTCCAATATTTCAAAGGTTCATAGGTTTATCTCACAAAGTTAATACAATCAGATTTCCCTACAATTTTACAGCTGAAAATTCAAGTGTGCAATAATAACAATAAACGATGGCAACCCTTTCTCCAACAAAGCAGCCAACCCAAGAACGGACGGGATAAATCTTAGAGAATTTATTTCCATCTCTAAAACAAATAAAGAGCACTCATATTTGAACTGAGATATGCTAATGAACGTTCATTTGAGAATACAAGCCAAATGCATCGAGATATAATCAAGACTCTGGAGATCATTAAAGCTCAAAAGTGAAAGCAGGAGAAAGATCATTAAGTGATGATGGTGGGACTCATAATCCAGGTACAAAGAAGATGACTGCAGTCACCAACCCATCAGCATTCTTCTAACTCTATCTACAATCTGATTTCTAGCTACCATACTTGATAATTGGAATCTGCAGTTCTCATCCAAAAGAAATCTGTAGACTTCCCATTCACGATCTGAACTTGAATGTCTTCCAATTTCAGCCTAAAAACCAAGAAAGTAAATGGTTACAAGTAGTTAAAACGATGATTCGGCTGCTGCCTAGGACAAAACGATTCAACAAGTGCATTTGTGGATATGACGGGCGAATAATCATTTAGTCTTCTTACTATAATATCTTTAGCTCGAAATAGCCAACCATGCTACCATATTAGTATTAAACAATGGAAATACAAACTAAATCTTCTATTTTGAAATACCAAGCATTGCATCTTGTTCTACTTCTGTTATGTTATATCATAGCAAGTTCACAAAAGTTACAATCTGTTCATGGGCTTCAAATAACTTTCTTTTAGTGAAATGATTTCTTACCGAGAATATGCAAATTCCAAGATCCTTTAGAGCAAGTGTAACATCATAGAAAACCCGTGGTCTTCCCTTCCCAGATAACTCAACTGGATTAGCAACCAGAAGTTCTGTATCTGGTCCCCGGTTTGAAATGATGACCCGCAATGGGTGAAGCATTTCCACCTTCAGACGAGAACATAACCCATCTTGCTTCTCAGGGTCCACAATCTTTTTGCCATCCTTTTGCTGAATAAAGAGGTCTAAATCACGATAGCTGTTGGAATTTGGTGAGAACCGACCATAAGCTATCTGGGAAAAAGAAACAAAATAGCATTTATCAGCAAAGTTGGAAATTTAAGCAAAAGTCAAAGTGGAAGAAAGGAAGAAGAGATACATTGAATCGATCAGTTAGACATTCAAAGTGGTTTCAATCGTGAGCACCTTCATTCAGCTATCAAACCTGATAGTCACATTCTCTGAACAGACAATTATTTATGTTGTTCATTTCATTTTGGGGAATGAAAAGCTCTAAGGACAATTACCAAAAAAGTAGAGGTGAAACAGCCCCAAATCCCCAATCATGTAATTTTGCAAAATATGAATTCGGTAGTGAGACATCTTCAATCTGTGAGATGTAGGAACTATGCAACGTAATCAAACAGGCAAACTATAGTACCTACAACAGAAACTGATTTTATGAGATACTTGTCAAACATTAACAATTTTAGCAGAAAACAGAATACCTTGATATTGCAGTCTTTCAAAGTTCTCAAGACATCGTAGAAAAGACCTTTGTGATCAATACAATGTAATTGAAGCAATGTATGAGCTGGGCTCAATGAATTGTCTACTACCACATTCGCTTTCTTCAATTTCGTCATATCTGGGGTAAGAGCTTGCGAACGAGTCTCTTTATCTGATAGCTCAAAACGAAATAACTCTTCCGCTACAGCAGGAGAAAGAGATGAGATACCATGATGCCATTCATACTCAGGACCTAACAACTTGAGTTCACAACTGATACATGATTCACCCAACACAGCATTTAATTGTTTATACATGTCATCTTGTCGTTCTTTGGTGTGTAAAAGCTCCCTGACAATGTTGCGACATAATTGAGATTAATAACCAAGCGATCCAATACTTTATTCCTTTGAGCACTTGGTTATAATTAATACAATTACACAGTTTCCAAAGAAAACTAGTTGACAAGTTCTAAACCTCCCAAATCTTCAAAACAGCTCAATCATCAATAGACAATATGTACCATGCTATTTTCACTCTCCAATGAACTATAAGTAAAAGGCAGTAATACAGGCATCAAGAACAACAGGTGTTGGGGTCATATAGTTTTATTTTCCATGACGAGTAAAAGGCAGCAGAGAGAGAAAGCCCATATAACTAAGGTCTTTAAGAAACTAATTACAAATAGAAAGAAAATAAACTATGCAGAGAACAAAGGCATAGAGAAAGATAAAACAAGATGATCAAAGCCAAATAAAAAAAACCATAAACTACAAGACATTTATTTCACTTTCATTACAAGTGGACCACTTGACAAGTGGTCCAAAATTATATACCTTTAGTACAATCTTTAAATGCTAGAGTCTAAATACGTCAACATATCAAACAGAAACAAAGAACTGAAATTTCTCAAAGATAATCCAAAAAAGAAAACTCATAAGCAACAGAAAACTGCTATTACACAAGCAAATATTTCTCTAAAGAAAAAGGCAAAAAGCAGTGCATACATCTCAAAATAGAATCTTACATGTTATCAGTTATAAAGAAGAGGTCGAGGACTCTGCCATCCGGGGTTGTCGTAACTTTCACCTTTTGAATTGTGAGCTCAAGCTCACAGAGAACCTGTGTGACATCTAAAGCAATATTCCAACTACATTAGAACCAACTGTGCACATTGCACAGGTACACACACATTCACATAAATTAGGGCTGTGGCTTTTCGTTAATCTATAAACAAGCTTGTTAGTGAACATAAACGAAGTGAAAAAACTTTGTAAAAATTGATTCATTTATAAAAGGAGTTCCAAATTTTCATTTAAAATAATTTGTTTAACTTAATAAAGTAATAGAAACCGAATCCATTCACGAGCTATTCGACGAATGCTATGTTAATTACAACCTAACATAAATTAAGGAAAATTTAATTGCAATCACGATTACCATGTAGCAATCCTTTCCGGTCAAGGCAAAAGAACTTCAACAAGTAAACCGGAGAAGCCGCAGAGTGCGAAGGTTGATCATTGAAGTAAAATGTCACAGAACAAGAGGGACATAAGGATTGAAGGCGGTTCTTCAAACTCGGCCACCTTACAAAAGGTGAGCTCGAATGAGGAACCACCCAAAATACCATATAGCACCAAATTCCATCCGTTGAAACATCTACGACCAAAAATGTTAACCATTACAACATAGCTAATCTAGAAAATTCTAGGTTTCAATTTATATCAAACAAAAGTTCTAGAACTAAACTAATTTTAAATAGGAAAAAAGTAATTGTAGTAAAAATAGAAAGAGAGGGCAAGAAATGAAAAAGGGAGCAAAGAATTCACCTCCTTTGGTGATGTAAAGACCGAAATCAAGAATTATACGGCAAATATCGCATCCTAGGCCATGCTTATCTGGACAATTAACAGTGATTACATGAGGCTCTCCTCGCTTGTTTCCTTTCTGGATCAAGACGGCGTCGTCGCTAGGCACTCCCATACCGGCAACGGTAAACTACCGGTGAAAATGCCAGAACTCGATTTGCTCAGCTCAAGGGTCTCTTCTCGTCGAAACGTGCCGATATCCGATGGTTGAGCTTTACTTTTTTGTTAAGACTTTTCCACTAAAATCGAGGGACACAGTGTTTTCCCCTTTTTTTTTTTTTTTTTTTTTTAAGGATAATGAATTAGAAGTAGGGGAACGCAGCGAAGGAGTTTACTGTGTTGGTTGTATTGGAGAGACAGACTCCTCGCAGGGAAAAAGAATGGGACTCTTTACAGACACGTGGCGTTGTGATGGCGGTTAAAAAGAAACATATCACTTATAATAATTCCATTATAATTAATTAATATTTAAAATTATAAATAATTTATCAAAATATTATGTAAAAATTATACATAATTCTTAAATAGGCGACCATCTGATGAAACAAAACGCAGGGGTATGGGTTGCTGTACAGGTGTAGCATCGACTAGTTTTGTCGTCTTGCAGTGAAAATGTTACTGTCACTAGTAGGCAAGGCAAAGGTGACCAATTTTGACAAGGAAATTTTTGAGAAATCAAAGGCAAGATTATGGAATATTGAATTTAATAATCAGCTATATAAATTCTACTTCGAACCAGTGGCTAGACATGAGCTGGCAACATCATAGTCATGGACTGCAAATGGATTCCCCAGTACTCATCAACTTGCAAATTGCAGAAAGAAAGAAAAAAAAAACCGAGGAAATACTTTATTATGGCTTAATGCTGTAAATAGTGTCCTGATTTCAATGTTTCTATGAAAGTAGTGATTAGGGCCGAGAAATCAAGTGAAAAGGACGGGTATTGCAACCTTTGGATGAAGCCAAGAGTTGTTCCCATAGGTGCTACAATTTCTACGAAAAGTTTGCTTGAAAGACGAGATTCCAAATGCCGTTTTAGGCCTTAGCCTCCTTTTCATAGCTTACTGTTTTTGATTAAAAAGAAGAAAAATCTGGAGCCATCCAAAAGGACATCATAGAGGTTATGTTCTTGATAATCAAATTTTTTATATAATTTTCATTTGAGAAGTTTGACTTTTACCTACGAGACATGTACCACCCACTTGCAAGGCTGGCACAATTACGAATAACCACGCATGTCTCGGTGCCAACCTGTGATTTGTCATTACAATAGCTACAATAAAATAAATCATGGCTTATAATTTTATGTAAAAATAATTCACCAGAAATAATAAATAGAAGAAAATGGGATCCACGCAAAAGCTTTGCTAAGGAAATCAATTGCTCATACTGAAAGATTACAGATTACAGATTACAAGAACATCGACAAGGAACTGAAACAATTACATAAAAGCAAAGATCTATAGCCAAAATCCATGATTTTACAGTCACAAACTTAATTCTCCCAAAGCTAAATCTATTACAGTAGTACTAAACTTAACCTCCGAAACCATAGAGAGTCCTGCCTTGCCTTTTCAAAGCATAAACAACATCCATGGCAGTAACAGTCTTCCTTCTTGCGTGCTCAGTGTAAGTCACAGCATCACGGATCACGTTCTCCAAGAAAATCTTCAATACTCCTCTGGTTTCTTCATAGATCAAACCGCTGATCCTCTTAACCCCTCCTCTACGAGCCAGACGGCGAATCGCAGGCTTGGTAATACCCTGGATGTTATCCCTTAAAACCTTCCTGTGCCTCTTGGCTCCTCCCTTTCCAAGCCCCTTACCTCCCTTTCCTCTTCCTGACATTTTTTACGACAGCTTTAGATTTTCTCGGAAAATTTTTCAAAATGAAGAATGATAGACGAAAATGAATTGTGAGTAGGAAAGCGATTGGTATTGTGTGGTTACTTATAGAGTGAAGGATTGGGGTTTCGGGTTTTGAAAAAGTTTGGCGGGGGCTAATCTGAGTCGTTAGATTAAATGTTTATCGACGGATAAAAGTGTCGATCCGCATGAAAAGAATGAGTTACATCTTTACCATTGATGCTTTGTTAATCGACGGTTATGAGGCGTGCAATGTTAGTGCGAGGATTGTTTGGAATTTCGGATCTGATTTTTCTCGACATGAGTATCTATCAGTGTTATGTTTAGTGAATTACATATGAACCGTAGATAGGATTATCATTGACGGATGAGATCAATTTTGCGACATGTGACGCGGATTGTGCTTTTTTAATGTTTTAGAATTTTAAATTCGGCGGGTTCGAAGTTCGAACTTTCTGAGAGTTAATTTTGATTTTATTTTGGCGGATTGTGGGAAGATAAGAGGGAAATACAATGAAAAAGAGCTCCAGTTTTGGGTTTGAATTTTGTGTTAATTTTTGAAGAATTCGAAAGGTTTTGACCGAATTATTCTATTTTGGGTCTATTTTATTTTATTAATTCAATATTGTAATTTTAAATTTTAATTGACCGAATTAAATTTTATCTAATCGGTTAATCAAACGATAACATTCATTTAAATTAAGTTATATTTTAAACTCTTAATTAAAATAAACATAAATAAAATCATTCAAAAAATATTTAAATACCAAATTACGTCCATAATATATTAAATATTCTAATAAACTTAAAATATCATTCAAAGATTAAAAATATAATATTTCTTATATTTCGATTAATAATTCAATTATTTTAATTTATCGAACCAAATTCATCAAAAACTACAATTTTCCTTAAAAAAAAAAATCGATAAACAATAGAATTTAATTCAATAATCAATTAATTAAATTAAATCAATTCAATCGATTAATTCATTTAAACCCGAATTTCGAACAATCCTAATTAAATCTTTAACAATTTTAAATAATGCTCTTTTCAAATAGTTTTTTTTTGGCAAAAAGAAACATTTTATGTACATGTCAATTCTAGTTTCTACCCATGCATTCATTACTTATACTAATCAATCTATTATTCAAAAAAAATATATACTAATCAATCTTACGTAAAGCCTAAAATATGGTGATGAAATAGGTGAAATGGTGAGTGAAGAGGATTAGTCTTACATACATCAACATCATTTTAATATTTCTCCAAAGTTTGGCCCCTAAATTACTATGTACCATCCCAATTCTAATGTCAAAATAAAAATTTGGTACTATTTAAATTGGATCGACTATGCAAAAGTTGAATGCGGAATTAGTGTCACACAAAAAATGCCCCTAACATACAAAATTATACCATGTTAACAATGATGATTCATATTTTGCCTGTTTGTTTATGATATTACTCATTCTTCTTATCTAAGAGTAGGGTTTTTTTTTTTATTGCTAAATCACATTGAAAAATAGAAATCTATTACTAAGCATATATATCATGAGTGATTGTGTGCATGTGGGATGGGGTTTTAAGATTTTTTTTTTTTTTACCAAGACTTTTCAATTTAGTAGTATTCATTATCGATTTATCAGCATAAATTTTGTGATGTCCAAACACAAATTCTCCACTTTAAAGACATGTAAAATTGCTATAGATGTGTTTGAAAATATATGTAAAAGAAATTGAACCCATATATATATATATATATATATATATATATATATATATATATATATATGAACATAATTGGATTGTCATTTGCCAGTCTTAACTAGAGAAATATTTATTTAGGAAAAATTCAATTTGTCTACCTTTTATGTTTACCACAATTAAAGTGGTTGATTATAAATCATAATATATTTTTTTAAGATATGATATTCAATAGATTTAAAATTTGAATTTCAATATTTGCAATTTTTTTTTTTTTATCTAAAACTGCGACCTCCTATGTAAAATATATATATATATATTACAGTATATAAGAACTTAATTGTGTAATTTGTTTTGATTTCAATACTTATCTATATATAATTTATTTTACAAGAAAAAAAAAATTCTTATATTCTCAATTTATAAGAAAAAATATGTATAAAAGTATCTATTTATATAAAAGATTCCATTTTACTATCTCAAATCAGCAAATTGAATATGAATATCTTCAATAGATTAGGTGTTGTTGAATCAGGTTATAATCTGATTGTTTTTACTATCTTAATCTTCAAAACAATTTGCAAATTTGATTTTCGTCTCACCTACCTCCTATGTAGGTGTAGAAGGAGAAAATTTGTAACCAATTACAAATTGCCACGTGTTAATTGAAATTTCTTGTAATTAAGAAATTTTCAATTAAATTATACATTACCATGTGAAATTGATAATATCATATTATAATTAATTATTTTATAATTAATTAAATATGTACACATGGTTTGACCAATCAAATTGCAAGGATTCATGGGTTATCCAATCAAATTTCACCCATGTGTCATAATTACTTTACCTCTAATTAAATTTAATTAATTAAGAGATAAATAATAAATTTTTATCTCTAATTAAATTTAATTAATTAAGAGATAAATAATAAATTTTTATCTCTAATTAAATTAAATTAATTAAGAGATAAATAATAAAGTTTTATCTCTAATTAAATTAAATTAAATTAATTAAGAGATAAATAATAAAGTTTTATCTCTAATTAAATTAAATTAAATTAATTAAGAGATAAATAATAAAGTTTTATCTCTAATTAAATTAAATTAAATTAATTAAGAGATAAATAATAAATTTTTATCTCTAATTAAATTAAATTAAATTAATTAAGAGATAAATAAATATTTTATCTCTAATTTAATTAATTAATTAAGTGATAAAAAAATAAATATTTTATCTCTAATTTAATTACTTAATTAAGTGATAAAAAATAATTATTTTATCTCTAATTAAATTAAATTAATTAAGAGATAAATAAGAAGATATTATCTCTAATTAAAATAATTAAGAGATAAATAAGGAGGCTGAGTTCTTTTAAAACTCTCTTTCACCTGGCTAGCTACCACTATAAATAGAGACCTCCCATTAACACAAATTCACAACTCAGAAAGCCTGAAGAGAAGAAGATTTTGAAGAGCCAAATCCTCTCAAAATTCTTAAGAAGAAATTAGAGAAATTCTAAGAACGCGGTGCTTGTTCTTGAGAATTCTCTAAGAAGCTTTTCTCCGATCTTGTTCATCGAAGGAAAGGAGATAATTCCTGTTTTTTCAAGACCAAGTCTAGAAGACCCTTGAAGCAGATCTCACCGATTCAAGATCAAGTCGTGAAGACCCTTGGATCAAAGTTTTACTGAAGAAAAGAATCAAAGGATTTCTTTCTTTAAGAATATTCAGAGATTGTAACTTTAAAGTTTGATTTAAAAAATTATTATTTGACTCCGAATTTTCCTTGTCATATTTTTGACATAAAATTTGTGTGTACAAATTTTGGCACGCCCGGTGGGACACAGTCTTTTGTCATATTTTTGACGCGAAATTTGTGTGTACACACAGTCTCAGTTGGTGTTTGAGAAATATATTTTGGCTGGTATTAAGTTTGTTCCCACAATTTGGAGATATTGGATCACCAATCCATACAGAGGAAGATTTCTTTAAAGTTTCTTCATACAGAGGTAGGAATCTCCCTACCAGGCTACCACCGAAACTGGCAAAAGAAGATCCAACATCCTCCAAAGTCTCAAGAAGAAAAAGATTTGGAAGAGTTAAATCATCTCCAAAATCTCAAGAAGAAATCTCTGCAGAATTGAAGCAAGAAATTCTTAAGAACACCATCGTCTTTAAGAACAGTAGGTTAAAGAATGTTTCCCAATAACGATGTGCCAGAATTTGCGTCCAATCAAAGAAACTTTCATACCTTGAACCCACATATTATAATTGGTTCTGTTAAAAACATTAGTAATTACCCTACAAATGTTTGAGTTCTCCATTTTTTTTTCAAGCAAATTTAGCAGAAACAAAATGGTATTACAAATGCTGAAATGATAAGAGATGATGTGGCAACTGACATGGCAGAAAAGAAGGCATATCACTGACATGTCTGAACTTATGATGTGGTTGAAAATTATGGTTCATTTGTTTTACTGAAAATGATTTACGAAAAATAATTTTTATATTTTTTGGTATTTAATTGATGAAAAATTGATTGATCAACGAAAAATAGTTTGTTGGTCAATGAAAAATTTAATATTAATATAATATTTTAGTATTAAATATTATTATTAAAATATTAATATTTTAATAAGAAATCATTTTTTATATTTTAATATTTAATATTTATGTTAATATTGATATTTGAAAAAAATAGATTTTCCAGAAAATAACCAAAAAACAGAAAATATTTTTCAGTAAATCATCCAAACATCAAAAAATCTATAATTTTTCGAAAAATCTTCACATTTTCTAAAAAATATTTGATGGAAGCCAATTTATGGGAAACAAACAGACCCTAATTATGACGCAGTTTATACACGTGATGGAACACATGACAGAAGAGGTTGATGTGGCATAACCAAGGTAGTCAGTATCATACTGGTGGGAGTACCATTTTTTTTATGATACTGATACGTACCGGTACCGATGTGTTTCGGTGTACCATTTCGGATTTACCGATATTTTTCAAATATTTTTTCATATATCTATATATAACCTATTTTCAAGTTTTTTAATAAAATATATTATATACACATGCAAATATATATTCATTACATGTATGTATATATATATATATTTTTATGCAAATATAAAATATAAATATTTAATATCTAAAATTTTAAAATATCAAATAAGTAAAATAAATATTAAAATATTAAAAAAATATAATAAATTATGATTAATCATGTTCAATAGCTTAATTTAATGAATATATTTTTAAATGTAATTAGAAAAAAAATAAAAATGATCATTACACAAAAAATATTAAAATTGATTTAAAAAATCAAATAAGAGATTTTTATATAAAAAAATTAAATAATCAAAATCTTGTATCAGCTGGTACAGGCCGGTACGTATCGATACAGATCGATACAAAAATCGAAATAATATAAAATTGATACTATTTTAATTTATTTTAAAAAGGATACGTACCGACAGATACTATATCGACGGCATAACATATGAAGGAATAATTCATGTGGTAGAAAAGATCGATACCTATACCTAGGATTTTATAACGCATCTTAATAATAAATTCCGATTCCCCGAAGGTTGAATTCATGTGCCCATTAGCGAGACAGACTTGATCCAGTTTGACTAAGGCTAAGCCCATCAAATACTAAATCCCAATCCCAAACCCAAACCCAAGCACCCAACCCTTCTCTAGGCCCGATCTCCGCAGAAACCATCTGATCATCCAACGGCCACGATAAAACCGATATCCTCGTCGTTTACACTTTACAGCCACCAAAGCGAAGAGTAAGCATCAGAAGAAAACTAGAAAAGAAAGGGAAAAAAAAAAAAAAAAAAAGCGAAAGGAAGATGAAGAGTTGGTTCGATCCATGGCCTGTTTTCTTCAAGAGAGAGTTCAACCGCACCTGGCCCTTCCTAGTTGGCTTCGCCGTAACCGGAGCCATCATCACCAAGTTCTCCCTTAGTCTCACCGGTAACATTTTTAACTTTCGATTTGTAATATACGTATTTTCATAAGCCAGTGCATACGTACAATTATACTGATCGACATTTTTATTAATTGTTTTTGCAGAGGAAGATGCCAAGAACTCGCCCTTCGCTCAGAAGCACAAGAGGTAAATAAACCCTAAATTATGATTTCAGATTTCTTATTTTTCATTTTTTGTACAATGGGTTGAACCAAGGACTAAAGGCTTGTGTGGCTCCTTTACATAGATTTTAGGGATTTGCAATTTTTTATTCGAGACAGAGACCTGAGAATCGTGTTTAAACTTTAAAGAGATATAGTTTTGTTAATTGCAATAATTTCCATTTTGAGTGTCATTTCTCTAAGTAATGTTTCAAGATCGAAGTCGCAAGCTGGTCATGTTCAATTTTGATATATGGAACATTGAAAAATATAATTCTTGGAGTCTTTCACTGTTTGTGGTGCATTGAAGTTTGAACATTCTTTAATGTGTATATAATTGAAGTGTTTTCTTCACTGGCTAAGCTAAACAGAATTGTGAAAAAAATAAATTACTATGAACCTTAAGAGGAGTTGACTTGAATCGACTTGTGGGATATGTGGCAATCCTGTGTTAGGCACGTTGGCATGACATTTTAGTCTGTTTGAATGTGGATATGAGAAGAGAATAGAAATGGTTAGACATGTTGGCATGACATTTTAGTCTGTTCGAATGCGGATGCGGGAAGAGAATAGAAATGGTTAGGCATGTTGGCATGATATTTTAGTCTGATACGAGAAGAGAATAGAAATGGTTAGACATGTTGGCATGATATTTTAGTCTGGTCGAATGCAGATACGAGAAGAGAATAGAAATGATCGGAGAGAAACAAAACAAAGTAAAATGAAGTGAAATTTGATATGAGACCACACTGATGATCAGTAGAAAAGTGATAAGTATCAAGTCACAATCCTACGACATTTGATTATTTTTTATCCAGTTACTGAGGGGTATGCTTTGAAAATTAAGAAGTCATTTAGTATCTTTAGATAACTTCACTGGATTTTAAAAAGTAAGGTTAAGGAGAAATGAGTACTTATAATTTCTCCTCTCCTCTTCAGTTATTTTCTCCCTCGGTTTAATCAAATACATTGAAATTATCCAACAATTTTACTCAGTTGCATTATTAAATCCTTTACTTGATATTCTTTGGTTATAGTTGTGATTTCTTGGATTAGGTGCTTTGAGATATGATCTTTTTAACTTTCTTAATTTCTTCTTTCTACTATTATAGGTAGCGTTACCACATTTATGTTCATGGAACTATTCATCGAAAAGAGGGGATTTAAGAAATCCATCTATTAATTGGTGCTTCTCAAGGATTATAACAGCGTTGACACCTGAGCTAAGAAACATAATCTTTTTTTCTGTTTGAAAATGCTATATTCGAGTTTTTCTTTAATCCCGGTCAATTGTTTTTTTTTTTTTTTTGTGTGTTCTATCTTCCCTCTCTGGAAATTATAGATGTTTTGAACGTGATCTATAGTTGCAAATAATGTCTCAACAGATAAGCTTTTGTTTTCAAAAGTTTTATCAATGGATGACATTTCTCTTTGTTTTCTTTGGTATGCAGGTGATCAACTGATTTCAAAAGCCCATATGGTTGCAATCCTTGTTATAAGAGGCTTGGTTTTTTTGCTCTCTTTTTTTCCCCAATGAGCTATAAAAATAACAGACACTAGTTGTGAATTATGATTTTTGTCATCAATTAATGATTTTGCTTTGGATAGTGTTAAAACACCTTTAGAATTTGTCTTTATGTTTGGTATCCTTGATTTTGTGTTATGATCTTGAGAATCGAGACATGACAATTTGTGCCATTGTTTGCCAATTGCTAGTTTATGAACTTATGATGGTTAAGGACGAGGAGCTTGTACAGCTATTTGATACAAGTGTACAGTTCTTGGTGTGCTTGGATTGGAATCCAATGTGCGGCAGTGTTTTTCCTCAGGAACCGTTTGCCAGCTTGCCTACAAAGTCCCCGAATAATTTGCTAGATTTTGTTCGATTTTACATTACCGATCCCTCATTTAAAACTTTCTTGTTGCTTTTTTCACCTGGAGGAGTATGATGCAGTTGAAAAAGGTATCAGATTAAAAGTAGCTTTATGTTGCCTCTAAGATCAATGATTATTAGCAGTATAATATGTAAGAAATTCTGAAGGATGATAAAGAAAATTTCCCTTTTCCAGCATAGTGTTTATTGGCCAAGTGAGCCTCTTGTTAGAATATACATGCCTATGATATTTTTATCAACTCCCCAGACTTATTGCTGAAGCTTGCCCGACTCCACTGTCCACACAAGTCTTCTATCCATCCAAACAGTCAACTTTGGAAACATTATTGCGTTCGGTCTGAATTGAGTCGAGTCTAAACAAGGATTTTTGTAATCTGGTCTGGTCCATGAACACCTTTGCTTTTACAAGAAAAGGCGACAAACCCGATATGACTAGACTCTCAGAAACTTAAGAATCACTATTAATACTTAGAATATCACTTGGGAGGCCTACAGCCTGCTACCTCTGAATTGGTTGTTGAAGTAGACCTTCAAACAGATTGTCGTTCAAGAGTGTTTGTCGTACGTAAAGGAAAGTTTTTAAGTAAGCGTTCTCTCAAAGAAGTTGGGTTTCTCCACATTCCATTTGTCTTTTTGTTTTAAGTTTTCTCCTTCCCATCATTTCCCCAGCTGGCTGGCGCTGGAGGTAAAGGGTGGGAGACAAAACAGTTCCTCCTAACAGAAATCATATAATCTTTTCCCCTTCCAAATCAAGTATGGATCTATAACTACTTGTTTGTCTCATCATTAAAAAGTTTCAAATCGAAGGCAATTACATTTCTCCTCCATTAAAGGTATTAGCCACTTTAAAACTATAAATAGGATATGAAATTTTCGTGATAACCAGTATTTTTGCAACAATTCACAACTACGTTAAAGCACCAGTAAGGTCCCAACTCCCCAATATCTGACCTGTTTTTCCGCCAGGGGTAATTGAGAGCTCATTGTTGTAAAGAACTGGACAAACATGGCATGGTACATAACTAAAGTAAAACACTTTTGATAATCATTAGATTTTATTAATTGCAGTAGCCAACAAAATTCACGGCAACAAGACCATCTATGTTCACAAATTGTCACATTCTGTGGTTATGGTTTATTTTCTATGATCTGATAAAGAACAAGACAAGGCAAGGGAGAGCATAAACTGGAGATCAGAAATACTCCCAGTTTCCCAACACAAGCAGTGAATCAGCCAATCGAAAATTTCACCCTCTATATAATTCATTAAAAGAGTTTTTTTCACTTCTTTCTGGAGACTCCTAGCCTCAGTCGAAAATCCTCCTCCATAAGTGGAAGACCATCTCGCAACTTGACTTTTGGCTCCCACTCTAGCAATTCTTTCGCCTTTGCAATGTCAGGTTTTCTCTGTCGTGGATCATCTGGAGTGTTCTCCACCATCTTTATCTCCACCTCAGGATTAATAAGCTGCAACGATACACCATGACACAGAAGGTAGGTCAGGCTCAAAAACTTTCAGAACACCAAAAAAACAAAACAAAAAAAGCAGTATTTTGCATCCCCCATTTATTTCATGCATTCTTTCTTTACATCTCCGTGTCTTCACAACTTCGAACCCCCTCTTTTTCACAGTCCAATATTCAAAACAACATCTGAAATAAGCTGATATGTCTAAAACTTCACGATGATCAAAATAGATTTGAGCTATTGAGCTACTATGGAGTATTTAAAGAGATGAAATATTTAAGATGCGAAAACAATAATGAAAATATGAAACTCACCTCCTTAACTGTCTCAGCAAGCTCGAGCATGGTAAATTCACCTAAAAGAGTACAAAAGCATCTAAAGCAGTAAGTGCATGACAATGGCCATAGCCCATAAGCCTGAGAGCTAACCATAAAGCCTAGACAAATATTTCCTATACTTTCACATAAAGTTTGTGGGATAACCTGGGTTTCCGATATTGATTGGACCGGTGTTTTCCCCCTCCATGAGACGAATAAGGCCATCAACCTAACCATTTATACAAATGTTATACATTAATTTATTAAAATAGAGGGATATTAGAGGGAATTAAAGCTATTAAAAAATATAATTTACATCTGTAGCATACCATGTCAGAGACATAACAGAAACTGCGAGTTTGTGTCCCAGGATTTTGAACCGTCAGTGGTTCACCACTACAAAGTGCAAAAGAGAAGTAAAATGAGAGACAAACTAGCTCAGTGGAAAAACAAGAGGTTTTTTCTAATTGACTAAAAGGTAACAAAATTTAGGAATCAACTGTCTTCTTGTTCTATGATTAAGTCAGTAATTGATAAGTGAATGAGGGTCTGGTTGACAACAAACCTAAGAATAAAAAAGGAGCAGATAATATGCTAATATAATAAGACAGCACATTATAAAAAACAGTATTTACCGAAGTGCTTGAGCTATGAAATTGCTGACAACACGCCCATCATCGATGTTCATGCGTGGCCCATATGTGTTGAAGATTCTAGCAATGCGTATCTCTATGGCAAAGGATAAAAGAAAACGTTAAGAATTAATAATAATAACATGATAACTTCATTCAGGCAAACCAAGAAAGTAGAAACTTTACCTATCCCATGCTGCCTATGGTAATCAAACATTAGGGTCTCAGCCACACGCTTCCCTTCATCATAGCAGCTCCGAACCCCTATAACAAAAAGGAGGCATTCAGTGATAGAGTAATGTTGTCATAACATTATACATTCTGCCAAGCTGACTTCTCTGTCCATTGCATCTCCTAGGTCCAATTCTACATTACAAGTATTGGCTAATAGCATATTTATACAAAATGGTAAACAGGTTTGACAGATTTGAAAAGAAATGAAATATTATAATGGCAAGAATCTATCGTCTAGTGAAAGTATTCTATCTTCCACGAGCACAAACGTTTCAATCAACACTAACTGTCTAAAAAGATCAGCCAATGCATAAATGGTTCTTCGATAGACTTACCGATTGGGTTAACATTACCCCAGTATGTTTCAGGTTGTGGATGGATAAGAGGATCTCCATATACCTCTGAAGTTGATGTGAGCAAGATCCTGTTCCATAAAATCCCAATTGAGTAGAGCCAATGGAGAGGGGAACTTAAATAAATTGATAAATAACCACATTTCCTTACCTTGCTCCCACTCGCTTGGCAAGTCCCAGCATGTTCAGTGTGCCAATGACATTTGTCTTAATTGTCTATGGAAAAACAAAGTGAAAATTAAGGAACTGGTCAGAAATATTTCAGAAAGCATTCCAAAACACCAACACTCACCTTCACAGGATTGTATTTGTAGAAAATTGGAGAAGCTGGGCATGCAAGGTGGTAAATCTGATCAACCTCAACCAACAATGGCTCGGTAACATCTGCAAAGAAGAAAAAGAGATGCAGATTCAATTACTAGAATAAATTTTGTTTCAAGCAATGTAGCAAAATGTAATCCTTTTTTAATTTGACATGAGAAATGGTTTTGTAAGGAAATACAATCTCATATTTCCATTAATGATATGAAACTTTTGTGCTCACCACCCATTTCCATTTGAAGCATTGTGTTGCAATACATTGCGGTAGATGCAAAGTGAATCGTGATTCAAAATTTTCATATAAATGCCAAATTTCTCAAAATTGCTTTCCCTAATATAGTAATACTATCATCTGAACAATCTTTACTCCAAAATCCATCCATTTCAATTCAAGTTTACAGCACGGACAATTCAAAATACAGGATACAACAGCCAACATGGTTTCTATGGAGCAGCAAGACTAAATTTGACTCCTGACTGACCACAATAAGGGTAAGGAAAAATATATGTTACATTAAAAGAAAAAGGAATATAGTAAGTATACATCCACTAGACCTTTATGGTAATGAAAAAGAAATGCTTTGATATCAAGAGACCCGAAACAATAACAGGCTAAATGATAAGAACTTACCATGACGAATAAGCTCAAATCTAGGATGACCAATCCACTTTCTAAGATTGTCCTTTGATCCAGTGAAGTAGTTATCGACAACAATCACCTGAATATAAAGGTAGACACATATATGGTATAGAACATAATAATCTTAGTGCATGGGCCCAATACTAGTATCAACTATACTAATCATTTCTAAACAAGGAAACAAAGCTTGGAAGTGATAAGAAAATCTACCAACCTCATTTTTCTCATTTTCCATCAATTTGTCCACTAAGTGAGAACCAATAAAACCAGCTCCTCCAGTAACCAAAATCCTCATGTTGGACTGTCGTAAACAGTAAAAAGATAATACTAGAGATATACATGGAATGTAAATGAAGAAGACAGTTAAAATGTAATAAAACTGATGAACAAAAACTTTATGTAAGATGTAGGGGAGAGTTCAAACAACCGCCAGAACACATAGAAATAAGAGAGCAAGAAGAGGAGGAATATTGCGATAGACGATCCATCAATGACATAAAGATCAAGAAAGCAATTAGATAAACAAGATCTCGGACAGTATTCACAAATCTAAGCTGACTATTTAACCATAATAAAGGATCTATAATCCTGGAGCTACCTGTTCAGGAGGGACAACCATATTGGGATTCATCTGGAAATTATCTTAAGAATGATTCTGAATGGATCTGAATGAATTGCTTTCAAAGAATTATTTATTCTTATATTACTCTCAATTATCTCTTGGCATTTATTTTGAAAAGACAGAAAATTACACTTCAAGAAATCAAGGGAAAAGAGGTCATTTTTCGAACATGGCCTGCCAACATGTTTCTCTGATGTTTTTCTTTGAATATTTCCAAGATTAGCCAACAGTGAAACAGATTTATTACTAAATGAGAACGTTGTTAGCAAACAGTTAAACACATTGGATCAACTTGGTACACTTTTGAGTGCAAATCCATAGAGATCCATGAAGCTAAGAGCCTAAGAGTACTGTCACCGTCTGTTCATATACGGTACATTAAATTTCCTATACTTTGTGAGATAGTAAAGCTCATGTGCCGCGGGACCATACTACCATACATTGTCTGCCCCATTTTAGATTACTCTGATTAAACCATTTTGCTTCAGCCATAACCAAAGGCTAAGCTCAATTGAACTTTTTAACAGGTTTATAATTCACACAGAAAAGCAATTACCCAGATGCAGAAAACATCACAATCACTCACTATCAAGGAAAGAGAAAACTGCATAACATGGTAAAGAAACTAAACTGATACCAACATTTTAGTATTAAATAAAAAGCAAATTAAAAACCTGAAAAAACTTAGAAAAGCGCAATGGAGATGGCAAAGGTGGTGGCTTTGAGGTTGTTTGCTGTTCCCCATTTGATGAATTTGCTGCCATTGCTCAGATCTCGCGTTTTAACTCAAAAACCTGCCAAATAAGAGGGCTGATTGAGAGGAAGAAAAAAAAAAAGAAGAAGAGAAATCCGAAACTGAAAAGATAGAATTTTGGTCATGGATTTGAGAAAAAAAGATTGATTTTTAGATTAGAGATTGAAATAAGAAGACCTGATTCAGAATTTGTGAGATTGATCTCTTACGTACACAAAAAAACCTGGGAACAGATAGCCTTATTTATAGGCTCAAAAATGGTTCTAAAAATCGAAACTTCTTCCACCAAATAAATTTCCCAACATAAAATGTAAATTGGAGAGCCTTCAAATTTACGAAAAGTGAGAGCTTTTGATGATAGCTCCGTGATAACAATAACAAAAATACAGATCACACCAAACAGAATTAAAAGTTTAAAACCTCAAATATTAAAAAAGAAAAAAAAAAAATCATAATTTAACGACCTAAACAAACGCGGGGTTTTTAAAGAAGGGAACGGCTTTTAGTTTTGGGGTGATGAGAGAATCGAGATTAGGAATGGTTAATCAATAATTACTCTGCTTAGGAGAGTGAATTTAAGTGTGTTTAAGGGCCATAATTAAGGTTATTATTAGTGTATTAATGGCAGATGCTTTGCGTTTGTGTTTGCAAGGGGGAGTGACGAAAGAAGACAGAATACGAATATACGATGCTTTTTTTACGTGAGTTGTCGTTTACGTATCCGTTGCTGCCACGTGTACTAAAGGTTAACGTGGGGCCCTCTAATTGGTTGAGAATTACAGCTAGTTTTTGGTTTTTTTCTTGATTTGATGATGTGGTTTTAATTACTCAAAATCTTGGTTTACCTTAATTTGCAATTTCGTTGACCCAATAAAAAAAACAAATTAGTATTATGATCGGATAATGTTTCCCTTTAAAGTTTCATCTCATTTTTTTTTTTTAATTTCAATAAATGATGTATAATTTTATTTTGAATTTTGCAAACAAATACTTTATAGATATTTTTAAAAATTAATTAAATTAAAATTTTACTAACAAATACTTTTAATACATTTTTTAAAATTACCCGATATAATAATATATACCTTCAATACATTCCAAATAATAAATAAAATGCTTCAGCTGAGGGCTTTGGCTTTGAGGTTCACCTCCAACCAGAATGGTGCTCTAACTTGGAAGTTCCCTGGGAACAGATTTATGGTGGCTAAGGTCTGGAATGATCTCAGGCCTAGGCAGGACAAGGTGGAGTGGGATAAACTGATCTGGTTTCCATTTCATATTCCTAAACATGCACTGGTAGCTTGGATGGCTATATTGGACAAACTGCCTACAAAGAACAGATTGATGTCATGGGGCATGGAGGTGGATGGCAAATGTGAGCTATGTCAAACTGAGCAAGAAACCCGGAATCATATATTTTTCGAATGTGACTATTCAAAGGAAATCTGGGGGCATATACTATGCTTATGCCAACTTCATAGAAGCATAAGGAGCTGGCAAGCAGAGCTGCAATGGGCAGTAACCAGAATCAGAGGAAAAACTCTCATTTCTGTTATTTTGCGTTTATCATGGAGTGCCTTTCTTTACTCGATCTGGAGGGAGAGAAATAATAGGTGTTTTAATCGCCTTCAATCCACACAAGGAGCCATCATTGAGCAGATAAAAGAGATCATCAGAATGCGATTGTTGGGGCTCAAGAACATTAGTCCTGATGAAGTGAACCGAAGATTGGATGCAGATTGGGGACTGTCTCTTTTTTCCTAGGATCTTTGTCCATTCTGGTATAGCTTTAAGTATTGCTGAAGTATGTTGCTATTGTTCCCTGATTGATTAGTGGTCTTAAGTTTTGTTCAAGTATTGTTTAAGTATGTATAGCTTTAAGTACATGTTGCACATGATGTTGGATGTAGCAGTTTAACTGCTTTCTGGATAAATAAAACACTTACTTATCCAAAAAAAAATAATAAATAAAATTATTAATTGATGCATTTAATACAAAATTATTATTATAAACAGTATATTGACTAATACTAAAGAATGCCATAAAGACATTGGTTAGCAATAGACCTGCTCACGGGCCGGACCTGGGCAAGATATTTTATGTTCCGGGTCGGCCCGGCCCGGAACAGTGATTTTTATTATAATAATATTATTTTATTTAATTTTAATTATAAAAAAAATAAAAAAATTATTTTTTTATTCCAATGAACAGTGTTTCGGGCCTAAACGGGCGGGCTTGGACTACCCAGGGCCGGGCCTGAGCAGAGGAAAAAAAAACCGGGCCGCGGCCCGGCCCATGACCACCTCTAGTTAGCAAAAACTCATTAAAGTATTATATATAAAATATTAAATGCAGCAGTTAAAAATTAATTTGATAACTTTTAATATATTAAAATAATATATTATCAAATATACCATTATTTTTATATAAAAAAAAAATTATAGTGACGATTCATAATTTTTTTTTTTAAATCTAGACTTTGTTTACCTATAAAAAATAATGTGGTTTAAACATTAAATGAAATTACTTGATACTAGTAATTTCTCTAATTAACACTATGCAAATTAAAATTTCAGCTAAACTTGTCCAATTTTTTATATTTTTTTTGAAAACTTTATAAATTTTCCTTTATTTTCTCCCTTGTATAGTTATGAATGGACAATTAGCCAAATAAAAAGACAAATCATAATCCATGTTAGAACATGCTGTTTTTTTAGTGATGACCGGGCATTGAGGTCATAGTTTTGAAGAATCTGTTCTCATGAATATTGGAGATCCAATGGAAAATAGGATAAAAAAGAGTTCAATCTTTTAAGTTATTGTAGAGGGTGTTTTTGATCGGGTGAGGAAACGTTGCAAACCAGTAAAACGAGATGCCGTAGAGAGATGGCGGAGAGGAAGATTGGAGCAGACCCTGGAGAACAAGTGCGGTGGCAGGTGGTGGTGATGAAGGCTGTAAGTGGCTGAGTATGGTGGTTGTAGAAATTGCAGAGAATTCTTAACGTCAGAAAGTTTGTCAAATGACCAAAAGATCCCAAATAAAGCATTTGAGCTTCTATTTATAGCCTCTTCAAAGAGGTTATCAAGAGAATTATTAACAGAGTGGGAAGTTATTTTATATAAACGTGATATCGATCATGGGTGGTGGAGAGGTTATATATGATAGTGGGAGAAATGCCAGTTGTGGGAGGTTACATCAAGAGAAGTGTTTCAGTCACATGTAGTGAAGGAAGGCTACTGACAGCACGCTTGAGAATGCACTGTCCGTTCAACGGGATAGAGAAGCACTTGTGTTCCAGGGAAAGGTTAAGAAGCGAACTTCTTAACAATCTCCATATCTGAGCCTCCAAGCCATGCTCTCCAAGACATCCCAAGAGTGGAGCAAACTCAAGAATCCTGCCAACCTTCCCGGGTTAGCTCCACAGTCTTCATGTAGTTGTGTATTACTGCAGGAAGTCCTGCTGCCAAGAAGCGACGTGCCAAGAAGCAACGTGCCAAGTGACATGCCAAGCGACGTGTCAAGCGACGTGCCAAGTGACGTGCCAAGTGACGTGCCAAGCGACGTGCCAAGAGACGTGCCAAGTGACGTGCCAAGCGACGTGCCAAGAGACGTGCCAAGCGACGTGCCAAGAGCGCTGCTGACAGGGAGACTATTACTAAAGCCCGCTGCATATAAGATTTGTTTCTGCATAAAATGTTATTGACAAAAATCGAGTGTCTACATTTCGCCCCCTGCATGAGAATTTTTTATTGTAAAGAATTCTTATGCACTATAAATAACAGCAAGTATGAAAATATATAATTTCGAAATTTGATATGATTGTCCCATACTTTTTTTTTTGAAATTATGATTTTTGTTTTGTTTATGGACGTTTTTGCATATGCGGGCGGGGCGTATGGCAGCCCGCCTGCATGAAGGGCGCCCGCCGATATGTGATGTATACTGATTGTACTATTTTGAATGTCTACGTAGGGAAGCCTTCTTAGCACCGTTAACCTCTCAAATTGTTAAAAAGAAATATCTCAATTTCTAAACATGACAAAACGTTAGGCTGGATCAAGTAAAATATATTAGCAAAATATTTGTTTTTATCATCAATGTTAAGTACATTCTATATATAAATATATATATACTACTTAATGAAAGCATGATTGATTATTAAAGAAGTAAAGAGCCTAAAAGAATGAAAACAATCAATGAATGATGACGTAAAAGCATGCAGAATAATGGTTACAGGCTTGTTGAAATAGCAAATAAAGCAATTGTGTTGTACGTCAGTCTGGAATTGTGTAAATTTTAAAAAATTCATGTTTCATGTGTGAAGTAGCCATGGGATATTTTTCGCAAGGTATTACCCGCGAGGTACAATACGTGAGATATTAGCCTGCTATTGCTATTGTTCTACAATGCTTTTCTTTAAGAAGATAAAAAATTAATAATTTATATTTTTTTGAGATATGCAAAAAGCAGCATGCATGGGACGCATGTAGACGGGACACGTGAAGGCAGGATGCTTGCAGGCGAGACCCGTGAAGGCGAGACGTATGAAGACAGCCTGCTCGCGCCTTTTTTTTTTTTTTTTAAGCTACTTAAGTAAAAATACTTACTTGGCTTTTCTGGTGTTGTTTTGCAAGATCTCATGATAAAGACTGTGATTTTACACAAGCCAAATATTTCAGACTATTTCTGCTGCACACTACGTGACATGGATATTGCACTGTGTCGCTAGAGAGCATGGAGGGTAGAGCTTCGCCAGTGAGTTACGTAGTGTGCTTGTTCTACAAAAAAATTATGATCCACACCATCTTGTAGTACTTGTCAAGTGCAGACTTATCTTTCGCATGCTTGCCTGCATTTTGCACCTTCATTTGTATTTCAATGGGAGCAATAGAAGTGGTACATGAGACCACATCAGCTGACTTCTCCACTAGGAGAACTTGTGTATGGGAGAGTGACGGAAGCGACGCATGAGACCACAACGGTCGACTTCTTCATTGGGAGAATTTATGTATGGGAGAGTGACGGAAGTGGCGCATGAGACCACAACGGTCGACTTCTCTATTAGGAGAACCTGTGAATGGGAGAGTGACGGAAGTGGCGCATGTGACCACAACGGTCGACATCTCTATTAGGAGAACTTGTATATGGGAGAGTGACGGAAGTGGCGCATGAGACCACAACGGCCGACATCTCCATTGGGAGAACCTGTGAATGGGAGAGTGACGGAAGTGGCGCATGAGACCACAACGGCCGACATCTCCATTGGGAGAACCTGTGAATGGGAGAGTGACGGAAGTGGCGCATGTGACCACAACGGTCGACTTCTCCACTAGGAGAACTTGTATATGGGAGAGTGACAGAAGTGGCGCATGTGACCACAACGGCCTACTTCTCCACTAGGACAACTTGTATATGGGAGAGTGACGGAAATGGCGCATGAGACCACAACGGCCGACATCTCCATTAGGAGAACCTGCGAATGGGAGAGTGATGGAAGTGGCGCATGTGACCACAACGGTCGACTTCTCCACTATGAGAACTTGTATATGGGAGAGTGACAGAAGTGACGCATGAGTCCACAACTGTCAACTTCTCCATTGGGAGCGCTTGTATATGGGAGAGTGACGGAAGTGGCGCATGAGTCCACAACGGCCGACTTCTCCATTGGGAGCGCTTGTATGTGGGAGAGTGACGGAAGTGGCGCATGAGACCACAACGGCCGACTTCTCCATTGGGAGCACTTGTATATGGGAGAGTGACGGAAGTGGCGCATAAGACCACAACGGCCGACTTCTCTATAAGGAGAACTTATAAATGAGTTCTCTAGTCAGTGTTATGGAGAATAATTAGTTGAATTGGTCACATATCACGTGTGTAAAGCATAGTAACAATTCAAATTTGCAAAAATATAATTAAATATCAATAGAGAATTACTTCCAAATACATACGAATAATACAAATGAAGTATGTTTTACTAGATTGGAATACACACCTTTTAATCAGCATTTAGTTATTCTTCATCTTTCCACAGTAAATTTTTCTTAGAGTATTGCATTCCTTGGTGGGATGTCCAACAGTTCTATGAAGATGACAATACGTAGGACTTGTTTTTTCTCCATTGGTAGGTTGACGCTCAATATTAGGTAGACGTACACTGCCTTCATTCACCCATTTATTCAAGAGTTCAAGAACTTTTTCCATAGAGCATGGAAATGAAGTTGGAGAGACTCTCTCATCATAGTTAAGTCTGGGATTCTTGTATGATTTCTCCTCATGTGAAGCAAAGAAAACACCTTCTCTCTGGTTAAAATGATTGGTTCTTTTCTTATTTCCCATGATAGTGTTGTTGGTTCTCCTTGCAGCCTCCACTAAAGTAGAAAATGAAGGCAATGACAAATTTTGTAAATAAAGTTGAAATTCGTCAAACATTCCTTGGATGCACACCTTAACCAATTCATTCTCATCCTGAGCTTCTTGTACGTCTAATACTTTCTCCCTAAAACGTTGGATGTAATCCATGATATCTTCCTTTGGCCTTTGATATTCTCTACCTAAGTCAACAAGACTGACCTTATCTTGAGTGGAGAAAAATTTCTCACCAAATATCATACACATCTGATTCCAAGACTCCACAGAGCTAGGAATAAGGTTGACATACCAAGTGTAGGCTTTTTCAGTGAGAGACTTAGAAAACTTTTTCAACATCAGATCATCATCCAAACCAGCTACTCCAAGAGTTTCCACAAATTTCATCACATGTTCACGAGCATCGCCCGTCTTGCCATTGAACTGTTTGAACTTGGGACTAATGTAGTCTTTAGGGTATGGTTTAGCAGCTATGCGGGCAGGATATGGCAATTTGAGGTCAAACTCAGAAAAATTCAAAATTTTATTCTTCTCCTCAAGTAACCTCTGAAGCTCTTCCCTAGTAACCAAGTCCTGAGTATTGGTTGGAGGAACAACCACAGTGGAAGTACCAGCAAGTAGCGTGCTGGTCATGCCAATATTTTTATTAAGGCCAGTTAGGGTATTGGTGGTCAGGGTGTTGGTAACACCAAGGTTTCCAGTAAGTGCATGGTTAGAAGCATCATATGTGTTTTCTCCATTGCCATTTGTAAGAGGGGTAACTCGACCAGAGGTGTTCTTGTTTTCATTGTTCACAGGTTGGACTTGGGAGGTAGTAGCATTGGAGGAAGACGTAAACTGAGAGATGGTTTTCATCATCTTTCTATTGCTTTCTTCTAGCATTTGCATTTTTTCCTCGTTAGCCTTCACCATATTCATCAAATCTTGGATGTAAGATGGAACTGCTTCATTTTGATCTCTCGCAGAATCTTCCATTTTTTTCGATGAAATAAAGTCAGAAAATTTTTACTAAATGCAATCGCTCCTCCCCAGTGGAGTCGCCAAAATGTAGAGGGTGTTTTTGATCGGGTGAGGAAACGTTGCAAACCAGTAAAACGAGATGCAGTAGAGAGATGGCGGAGAGGAAGATTCGAGCAGACCCTGGAGAAAAAGTGCGGTGGCAGGTGGTGGTGATGAAGGCTGTAAGTGGCTGAGGATGGTGGTTGTAGAAATTGCAGAGAAAATATTGCAGAGAATTCTTAACGTCAGAAAGTTTGTCAAATGACCAAAAGATCCCAAATGAAGCATTTGAGCTTCTATTTATAGCCTCTTCAAAGAGGTTATCAAGAGAAGTTATTAACAGAGTGGGAAGTTATTTTATATAAACGTGATCTCGATCATGGGTGGTGGAGAGATTATATATTATAGTGGGAGAAATGCCAGTTGTGGGAGGTTACATCAAGAGAAGTGTTTCAGTCACATGTAGTGAAGGAAGGCTACTGACAGCACGCTTGAGAATGCACTGTCCGTTCAACGGGATAGAGAAGCACTTGTGTTCCAGGGAAAGGTTAAGAAGCGAACTTCTTAACAATCTCCATATCTGAGCCTCCAAGCCATGCTCTCCAAGACATCCCAAAAGTGGAGCAAACTCAAGAATCCTGCCAACCTTCCCGGGTTAGCTTCACAGTCTTCATGTAGTTGTGTATTACTGCAGGAAGTCCTGCTGCCAAAAAGCGACGTGCCAGTAAGCAACGTGCCAAGCGACGTGCCAAGAGACGTGCCAAGCGACGTGTCAAGCGACGTGCCAAGTGACGTGCCAAGAGACGTGCCAAGAGACGTGCCAAGCGACGTGCCAAGCGACGTGCCAAGAGCGCTGCTGACAGGGAGACTATTACTAAAGCCTGCTGCATATAAGATTTGTTCCTGCATAAAATGTTATTGACCAAAAACGAGTGTCTACAGTTATATATATTAATTATTGTTTAGATATTGAGAATAGTTATTTCAATAATTTATTTTTTTCCTTCTATCCTTAAATCCTTGAAACCACACAGTAGGTGAACAAATAAGAGACAATGAAGAACATAGCTTGGTCAGCATAGCAGGCAATGCATACCGAATTCTACTTCAAGATATAGCTTTAATTATAAGGGTAAATATGAAAAAATATGCTCTCAACAAGTAAATAATTATTAAATGGTCTAATAGATAAAAATTATTTGAAAAAGATAAATAAATAATTTAAAATTATTATAAAAGATATTGTAAAGACAAAATTATCTTTAATGAAAAAACTTATTTTTTCTTTTTCTTCCATTAAAGAAATATTTATTTTTAAAATTTTAATTGAATATAGATTAAAAAAATAAAATATTTAAATATTTATTTTTTTAAAATTTAAAAAAATAAAGAAAAATTAATTTTAGAAAAATTAATTTTATTGTTTAAAATTTTTAATTAAAAAAGTAAATAAAAAATAAATAAAATTATTTTTTTAAAATTAAAAAAATTATTTTTTAATTAAAAAAATAAGAGAAAAGGGAAGAAAATATTTTTTTATCAAAGGTAATTTTATCTTTACAATTTCATTTTTAATAATTTTTTATTTTTTATTTTTTTTTCAAATAATTCTTACTCATTATACTATTTAACAATTATTATATTATTGATATATGTTTTTCAAATTTACCTTAATTATAACTACTATGGTACAATGCTTTCATGCTTTATTTGGTCCGTTTGGATACACGGTCGGAGTTTCTCTCATCATATTGTAATTACGTTTTATGATTGAATCTTAAAAGTTCAATCATAAAATGATACTATGATTCAAAGAAATTACGCGTCCAAGTGAATATATCAATAAATCTCAGTCGAGGGCTTAGGCTGAGTAATCGACAATGAATATTTGATCGAGCATTGCAACGATAAGAGATACTGTAAAATAAACTGTCTATTTAATAAATATATAAAGATGAACAATACTCCATATTTCCTCCCGGCATTATAATCTCATTGCTCTTTGAAAAATACAGTGAATAGAGATAGCTTCAAAAGCAGGCTTTGTGACAACAGCAAATCTGGGCCCGTTTCTTATTAGGTGTTTGGTGGTTGCCTGGTCGGGTGCTGCACCGCTGCTTCGGCCAGGTTTCTTTCTTTTTTCTTCTGTTTTGAATAATATTAAGAATGTTTTGATCATTAGGTGGCTGTAGTTTAGTGGTAAGAATTCCACGTTGTGGCCGTGGAGACCTGGGCTCGAATCCCAGCAGCCACATTGGGAGTTTTCAAGCTTCTTTTTTTTATTGTTTAATGTGTCTGCCCACAAGCCCATTGCCCCATTCCCATTCTATTGGGTCTTGAATTTTGGATTTGCTTTGCTAAGGGCCCAAAGTAGTTTTGGGTTTGATCAAAGCTTCTCACTCCACAAGGCAGGCTTTGGGAACCTTTTGAAGAAAGCTTTGTAATATTTTATAGCTGCAAGTACAGATTTGAAGAAGGCTTTTAATTTTAAAAGCTTTCTAGTTTTTTTTTTTCCTCTGTCTCTATCTAATTTTAAAACCTTTTTTCCTCTGTTTTGTATTATATATGTTCATCGTCCAATGTATCATTATTCACCCACATCATTTTTCTACCACCCTGAGAATATGAGATCCTTAAATGTTCCAAAAGCAGTGAAAAGTTGTTCATAGTAGGGCTAAAATCAACTATTTGTGTTACTTTATTAATCTAGTTTACTGCTTTACAGTAGCCTTAGAAAATACATTTATTATCCTTTAATCACTTTCCGCCCATTTTCTTGATGATCATATATATAACAACTTTGTGGAATACTAGAAAAATTAAGCGAATCAAAAGAACTAAACTAGTCAACTAAACTTTAAACCTTGACAAACCATTTCAAAATTTTTAATATTAAACTCATCTTTTTTAGCATGCATGTGCCTTTCACTTTTCATAGTTTTTGACAAGTACATCGAGACTTCTTTTCTTTCTTTCTTTCGTTTTTTCAATTTTTCCCACTCATCATCCATAAATTTAGTGATCGATGAAATTAACTGTGGAAAATATATAAAATTTGAGAAATTAAATTGTAGCTATTTATATTATGATTGTATTGCTTTAAGGTGCATTTGATTGCGTGGTGAAAGTCTTATTAATCATGTAGTAGTTGTTTATATTTGAATCTTAAAGATCTAATGTCAAAATGATGCAATAATGCGATGGGAGGAACTCCCACCTCCCATTTAAATGAACCATTATATCTGATAAATAGTTAGTAGTTGTATAATAAACTATTGATAATGATGAAAATATTATAATGCATATGCACATGGGCTGGCCAAGTTAATACTACCATAACACTACAAGTTATTAATTAATAGTTTTTTTATTCCTTATCCATCATTCATTACGAAAGATATATGTTGTAGAAATTAGAAATCTTTTTTTTTTGGATTAAATTATTTACTTCTCATGTGACAAGAATTAATTGTATAGAGCAGGTATTTTACATGAGATTTCATGCAAGTTTACATGGCTTGAAGGATTCTCCCACTGAACAAGTTCCCTTATTCCCTCTTCAATCTGTCTGCTTTCTCTTACTAAACTTTTGATGCAATACCCCAAGGCACTCAAACTTACAACCATCTGGCTCTTAATCTCCTTCTCACCTTCAATGCCATGGATTATATCGACAACTTCTTTTGAATGTTGAAGAAATGAATTCAAAACCTTGTCCATCTCATCTTCATCATCTGAACCAGCAACCCTAAAAAAATTCGGGCATGGTGATTTTCCCATCTCAAGGTCATAAGAAATGTTGTTTTTTTCAATTTCTTTGTCAAGTTTAGGGAGTGATTTGATCAATGATATCTTTCCAAGGTATTTTATTAAAGAGCCAACTGACTCCTTGAAGAGTTTAAGGTCACCGTCTAGTTTATTTACAGTAATTTCCTTCCAAGAAGTTTCAAGTTTTTGTGACTCTTGTTCGAGGAATCCAATTGCATGAGCACCAAAAAGCAGGAGATCCACCGTCTTTGACAAAGACCCCAAAAGCTTAACATAGCAAGCACTATGAAAAGGCAAAAACCAGAAATTGGGCTCCACCTCAGCTTCTCCAACGAATTTTCCTAGCTGGTTTACATGAAATTTCAACTTCTTCTGATTCTCTACAAGGTTGGCTTCGCTGACTTGGAGGGACACCGAGTCGATACATTCATGCAATGTCTCCAAACTTTTAGAGAGCTCATTTTTAGCCAAAGTTGAAGCTCTTGTGGGTTGGAAAAAAAGTTCAACCACAACTGAACAAGATAATCCAATGAACGTTTCAATGATTCTTGCTATGGCGAATTCACTCGGGGCACCAAAATTTTTCCTTCCCAATATCAGTATGGCACCAATGACAGCAGATATTCCTCCAGCCTGACCATACATCTTGCTTACCCTTAGGAAACTTGTAAAGAGGAACCAAGGAAGAAGAGACAAAAACCTGATTGGCAAGAATCTTTCGAAAAGAAAGCACCCTATAACTCCATATACACACCCCAAAACTGTCCCTTGTGCTTTAACGTTTGCAACTTTAAATGTTGCCTCTCTTGCTGCGGCAAAGCTGATAGCAACTGGGAGTCCTGACCAGAATCCATTTGGCTTACTGTATATCAACCCAAATAGAACCGAAAATCCTAAAGAAAGTGAGAACTTGAAAGCTGGCATGACCCTTTTGCTCTTAAGGCCGCAGCTGCACCAATCCTCTTTGAAGGAGAACCCATTTTGTTTCGACGAAATGGGTGATGATCCTCCATTTTCCTGAACCAGATTTTTAGTCGTTGGTTTTGGCAAGGATTTACTATGAAGGAGTTTCATGCAAAATAAGAAGAAAAAATAGGGTAAATCTTGGTGGGTTGGTGGGATTGTTTGAAGGGTTTGGAGGAATTTCATAATACCTTCAGCATTTGATTCTGGAACAGTACTTATGGAATCACCAGGCAAGAAACTTTTAGCCTGTTTTAGGGTTAAGCTAATGTGCTCTTCCAGCCTAAATAGGCCATCTTTGAGTTCTCCATCCAACAATAATCTCCCTGGAAATGAAGGAGTACTCTCCAAAGCAATTTCCATTCCTCTTAAAGCTATCTCTATATCTTGCAATTTCTCCCCAGAGTTCATGTTATAGGGTCTCAAAAACTTGAATGGAAGTTTCTCCCATTTCATGCTTCCCTATTTACAACACAAAAGAAAATGATATTAAAAAAAAAAAAAAAAAAGAGAAAAGAAAAGAAAAGAAAGAGAAAGAAAGAGAAAGCCTATCCATTATAACAGTAATGTCAAAATTATATTGATGGGACTTACTTGGAAGCGTTTAATACTTTGAAGAAGTTTGGTTGCGGCTGCGGTCAATAGCTTGGCTTGAGAAATGGAAGCAGATGCCGCTGCTTTGTCTTCTGCGCAAAGTGCCTTCGCGAAGAGTTTTAGCCTCTCTGAACCGTTCTCCACCAGAAGATTGCAGTTTTTCTTCGCCTATACAAACATAAACAAAGAAATTCTCTCAAAATCAAAATCTACTCAGGCTTTCCTCTTCTTTTATAGTTTGCATTAACAAAAACGAAAGAGGAATTTTCTTTTTCTTTTTTCTAATTAAAAAAAAAAAAGACAAAAAAAAGAAAAGAAAGTGCTATACTATTGGCTATTGCTTAGTAGAGCCACCTATTGACTTTTAGGATTTACTTTGGTACGGCATTATTAATGTACTAAATCTTTACCAGATTCTTTCTCTTATGTTCTGCAAACTTTAAAATTTCATCTTAAAAAATCTAAACTTTCAAATTGTATTTGAAAACTTGAATTTCAAATAATGGGTTTGGATTTCAAAAATATTATAATTATGTAGTAAAACATATGTACATAAATAACATTCATGATTATTTTTTAAATTCATGGATTTGTTAGATGCCTATGTAGTGGTGAATTTAAAATACCTATAGGTATTTGTAAATTTGAAATTCATATTTTTATACCTTCAAATATACAATCATGTTAAATTTTAAATAATATATACATTTCATTATCACAATTTATATAACAAATAAAATTCAAATCTAAATTCTCAAATTCATATTCCCAAACATAACATTAGAAAATTTTCCAATACACCCTCATAATACTTGTGTTTTAGGGGCCAAGACCCAAGAAGCTGATTAAAGAAGACTTTAGATTTACACAAGTAATTTTCCTTTATCCTAATAAATTTATGGTTAAGAATGAAAATAAAGGAAATAATTTATACACTTCTTAAAAACACTCCTTAGAAACATATAATAAGAATTAAAGGATATTTTCAAAATAAAAATGATTTATATACTTCTTAAAAACACTCCTGAAAAAACATAATAAGCATTAAAAGATATTTTGAAAATTAAGATCATATGATGAGTTTTTTAAATTATTGTAAAATTTATATGCTTTTAAGAAGTATTTTTAAAAAATGTACGGCACTCTCCGATTGAAATTTTAAGATCATTTAATAAATTATTTAAAAATATTACAAAGCTTATATAATTTTGAAAATGGTATATAGCACCTTTAAAAACAAAGACCTAAATACGAGTATAATTTTTGTTTCGTCCTCTAAGATACAAAGGTACGTACCACGAAAAAAACTTTAATAAAAGGTTACTAAAAGCGGAGTGCGTAGAACATAGTAAATACTAAATCCTATTAGATTCTCTTCTATATTCTGCAATGTATCTTCCAAGCTTTTGTCAAAGTTGTTGTCGTTTCTTAGATTAGAGAGAGAGAAATGATAATAGGATGTTTTTGTTCACTAACCTCGCAACAGGCCAATCTTGGGTAGGGAAGCAATAAGGCCAAAACGCAAGCCAACGCCCCTACCGCAGTGCTAGCCGCCACATGCACCGGATGCATAATAGGCTCGGTTTGCCCACCATTAATGAAACCGACAACATAAACTATAACGGTTTGGCCCAACGCTATTCGCTTGGCTATCAAGTGAGTCGACTCCGGCAACACCACTACCAGCCCTCCTAACGCCACCGCAAGAGCCGTGGTTCCATTCGTAAGCTTGGCTGGTCCTATCAGCCATAGGCTCAACATGGAAGGTCCCAGGCTTTGGACGGATGCATAGAGAACCAGCCAGCAACCATGCAACGTGTCGCCCAAGGTGGCGTCTGTCACAATGAGGATGACAGTCACGTAAGAAAATGCTGGGAATGCTACTTGGCGTCGGAGGGAAGCTGGTCCATAAAAGGTAGTGATGCCTACTATGGTGCAGGCTAAGGCGGTGCGGAAGGCGGAGGCTAAGCAGCTGCTCCATACGACTCTGGCTCGGTTCGGTTGCTGGGGTGCGGTTGGCATTGTGAGAAATTGGAGGGAAAGACGGATAAAAAACAAGAAAGTTTTTTTTTTTTGTAGCTTGTTTGAGCGAATGATGGTTTTGGTACGGTGGGATTTGAGAGCAGGTGTTTGGGGGGGGTTTTGTAATGAGAGGAGATTACATGTTGAAATTTGGAGCCACGTGGAAAAGGTCAGTTGGAACCCACGTGTTTGAGCCGAATTAACGAAGAAAGTTTTTTTTTCGCCATTAATTAACAAAGATTTTCAAAAGATATATATATATATATATATATATATATATATATGGTCGAGAAAAAATGAAGGCGATTTTGGAACTTGAAGATTTTGCCACTTAAATTATTAATCATGCTATTAGTTAGATTCGATAATTTTAAAAATGATATAAATATAATTTATTTAATAAATACAAAAATACTGTAATAAAAATAATACGACATATTTAAAAATCATTAATGCGATAAATTTAATATAGGCATCGTATTCGTATTTAGAATTTTGATAGATTTAATAACTTGTGTGTTTATATTTAATTTATACAATTAACATAAAAAATACGAAATACGATATAAATACATGCGAATTATCAAGTTTATTTGAACCAAAAATTTAACTCAGTTGGTTAATACAAACATCTTTAAGAGGTGGCATCCATTATATTTGGATTCAAATCTTAATATCTGTAACCATTTTCTTTATCCCTAAGTTGCGATCTTATTTGTATAAAATAAACTTATTAAATTCATCATGAATTTCCATTAAAGTGTTATTGTATATATATATATATATTATATATATATATAAGTTTTTGAGTGCCTTAATTTTTTTTCTCTTATGTAATTTCATTAATGTTGGCCAAAAAAAAGTAACTTCATTAATTAATTGTCTTGAGTTAAACAAACTCGAGCTTCTAAATTTATAAATTAACTTTTTAAATATTTTTCATATTCGTTATTTTTTTAGTACATGCTATAAGAAAGAGAGAACCTCATAATTTTATTTGGCAAACCATTACACATCAAAGTTTTTTACTTTATTTTTTTATTTTTATTTTTATAAAATATAAATTACTTTAATTAAGAAAAAAAATACTATATACATATATTTTATCTAGACCTGACAACTCGTGTATCTGTGTCGTGTTCGTGTATTTTGTCGTGTCATAATCGTGTTTAAGGTATTTTATATTTATATAAATTTTGATTTGTTAATAATTCATATTATATAGATTTTGAGACATTCGTATATTCATGTCGTGTTCGTGTTACTTTTTCGTGTCGTGTTCATGTTCATGTTCGTGTCGTGTTTTTAGTTTTTTTTTTTCGTGTCATGTCTAATATTGCCAAGTCTAATTTTATCTAAACAAAAATTTAAAAGTTATAATATCACATGAATTTTAAAAATGTATCATATTGAAAAATTAATCATAAAGTATTTTATGTAATTGGATAAAAAAAATTAATCAATTTTAACTAAAAAATTTAGTGGCTGTGTTGTGTCTGTGATTTCCTTGAGAAATCACGGACCGTGAGTGTATGGTTTTCCTTTTATTTGCATGCCTGCCGCCGGCAAGATCGCTGCACACTGATCTATATGTTTCCCCAAATTAGTTTGTGGAGGCCTCGAGGGACTCATGTTTGTTTAATGGCAGAAGTAATGGAATATGTTAGCACTTAGCACAGTACTTTAAGATTAAAAATTGTTAGTTTTTAATCACTTAACCTAAGTTAGAATTTTGTTAATAAGTATTTTGTACTCGTTAAGTTTAGCTAAATTATTATTTATAATAATATTTTAATATTAAATAAATAATTAATAGTTATATTTATGAATTTCAATGTATTAAAAATAGTAATTTACTTATTATGATAAATTTAAAAAATATTATTAAACATTCGCTAGCAAAATCCTATGTTATCAGTATTTTCATTCATTGCAGATCATTTCTTTTTATTAATTTTATTTCTTTTAGCAACTTTTTGATCATATATATATTTTTAATTGTTTCAACACGCTCACTGTAATATATAATATATTTATATAATTTTTTTTTTCATCTGATTAAAGCATCAAATTGTCAACCTCAAGTACATAGGGATAGCTTAGAAATATTGAAAGACATAAAAACATTCTAGGAAGTAAAGGAAATAAATAATTAGATTATGGATTAGTTATATTAATAATAATAAATAAAAAAAAGTTAAAGTGGGGTTTCTCTAGATTTCCACTGACTTTACTAATTTGTGTTCCTTGAGGAGTAGAAAGGGCAGCATTGCTGAATCCTCTTGTCAAATTGACATTAGTGCTATAAATTAGTTAAAGCAAGCAAAGCTGCTCTTTCCACACTATATACTATTTCAATGATCCCTCACCCAAAATTTCTCTTTTAGTTATTAATTAAATTAAATTTAAAAAAAAAAAGACCATTTTTTTGGGCTCTGATTTCATGATTTGCCCTAATTTGCTTACGTTGTCGAACTCATTATCTTGGGTGTTCATGGTTTTATATTGGAAGACAGTACTAATCGCACGCCCCCCATGCACTGAGTACTGATCCTTTTTTTTTTTCTTTTAAGTAGGCTGATGCCATTAAAGTTCTAAAGGTTTTAATTTCTTCGGGATCAGTAGCAGCCCCTTTCTGCCACCGTATATGGTGCGATCCAATGTCAGTATGTTACGTACCTTTCTCTTTTAAATTTGATAATATAATATAAAATAAAATCACAAACACAAACATAAACACGATACAATACGACACGAACCCAATATAAATATATGGATTGTTAAGTTTAGACTTCTATACCAAAAAAATGATAATAAGTATAATATTATAATCTACGTTTATTCGTAATTCTATTCTGTATTTTATACACGTTCAAGTTGCACTATACAAAATCACATTCAATTATGAGTGGAAGATCTCAAATGTTTTAATTAGGTAACCATTCTTTGTCAAGTACTCTAATGATAATCATTTATATATACCTCTATTTTTTAGTATATCATCAATGGTATATTTAGTAATTAGTAAAAGATGTTTTTGGAAAATTAACCGTTTATGTTCGTTCTAATTAACTGTATTTACGTTAAAAACAGTCATAAAATTTGTTGTTAGAAACTTAGAATAGAGTGTGGAACACTGGAACTCTTAATTTTAATGATTAACGTTTAATCATACATTCTCAATTATCCAAAAGAATAGCTTTCAACTTGTTGTTTGAACAATTAAGATAGAGATATAAGAAGATGAATCTGAGTAGGTGGATCAGGCTGTGTTCAAGAAGTATAGCAACTGGCTGTACGCAGCTGCATGCATGCATGCATCCATTTTTCCTGCAGGAAAAAAGCCGAAGGAATTGGGAAGATCGTTTACTTTTCACGGCCTGTTTAGTTTATTGTCGTTGTTGTCTAACTTTCATTGATTGTACTGATGATCTGGTTCTTCAAGTGACGCCCTTCCTCCCCTTCCTATATAAGTATAAAATGATAATAGTTTGGCAACGAAGAAAGGTACTAAACAGATACAAGGCAAATCTGTTTCCAAAGTTAACTTTAGCACTAAACAATCGTATACAATAATACTCATTGCTCCGTTTTAAATCAAAAGAATTCACTTAATTAGCTTTAGCCCTAAACTCTAAATGCTAAACCTTGAACTTCTATCATAGTTGCACCGGTTTCCTTCTTCTTTCAAAAGCAAAGCTCATTCTTTGTCTCTGATTTGATTTTCTTTGTTGACAGGTAAAACTATGATAACAAGGGACCAAAATCGAATTAGTATTTAGTACCCTTTAACCTGTATCTTCTTCCAGGTGATTCTTTTCCAACGACAAGGATCAAGAACACTATGACATTAACATATAAGACCATACCAAAAAATGAATGAAAATTAAGGAAATAGTATCACAAATACAAATATAATGCATATGTTAAATGTATCATATTGTATTTTTATACCATGTTGTATTTTTATACCATGTTCAAATTATCGATTCTAATAAAGATAGTCGAGCCCGATCTGTCTTTATCAAGGAGCCGAAACCATTTTCAAACAGTGCAGCAGCACTATAAAGTAGTGGGGTAATTCTTAAAACTATTTGATTGGTTAGGTTGTCCCAAAGGACCCACACCATAGCAACAGTCACAATCTCACCAGTCACAAACATTTATATACTTTATGGTTTACTTTGACAGTAACCAACCCCCATTACCTTACAAGAATGACTAAATCAGATATATTTGTTTATACACTAAATCTTAATCTCTTCATTTTATCTATCACTATACCTAGAAATTAAGGATCTGAAATGGGTAAATTTGCATGAGTGAATATCACTTTCATTTCGTACGTTAGTATATATCTAATAAGTTGATTCCAATATTTATATTAATTTGATGGGATTCATTGTCATATGTATAACAACTTTTGGTTTAATTTAAAATCAATAGTAATGTATAGGCGCTGGAGTGATTGTTGATATAGATATTATTAGCTTGCAAGCAAAAGCTGCTGATGAAGCTGAAAAAGAAAGAATAACCCAAACAAATGGAATTAAAGAGTTTGGTGACAATATCTTTCTAAAAAGCATGGGATGCGACATTTTCACATTTGTAATGCTAATCAAACGTATTTTGATATCTAAATCAATATATATTTAGAAAATTTTCATATTAAAGCAGGCAATAATCAAAATTTTAAGTGTTTATGTTTTTTTCATTAAGGATCTTTGTTTACTTATCCCTTTATACTTAACTGCTAAATGTATGTGGACTTAATAAGTGTAAATAATTTTTTTTTTTTTTTATTTAGAGTCATCGAACGAATCCATCAAATAGGTACATTACCGACTACACTAATGACGACTGTATCGATCGATATATATCGATTTTAAGATAAATCCAAACGGTATCAGTATCGTATTATTTTGATTTTTGTATCGATCCGTACCGACTTGTAACGGTCAATATCAATCAATACCGACACGTGTCGATTGGTACAATATTTTAATTTTTTATTTTTAAAAAAAAATTATTTAATTTTTTTAAAACCAATTTTTAATATTTTTCTTTATCATGATCATTTTTTATTTTTTTAATTACATTTAAAAATAAAATATGTTCTAAATTAGGCTATTAACCTAATTAATATATATTTTTTAATATTTTTATATTTATTTTATGTATTTGATGTTTAAAAATTTTGAATATTAAAAATTAAAAATTTATATTTACATAATATATATATAATTGAAGTATATTTACATGTGTATATAATATATATTTATTAAAAAAACTTAAAAATAAATTATATATATACACGAGAAATATTGATAAATTTAAAATGATATATCAAACTACATCAATATCAATACATATCACTATTAAAATAAAAATAATACGTTTACCAACACGGTAGTAATTAGTACTACCTTGATCAAACCCCTTTTTGTTGTCTTGTCCTATCTATTAGGAATCCCAAAGGTCAAAAATACGAGGCGTCGCATGCAAACAAAACAGCAACGCTGTCGAGAGAAAGTGGCAAATTGGAAGAACAAAAAAGGGCAAATGAAAAAAAAAAAAAAAAAGGTTTAGTTTCAATTTCAAGGGCATTAGCCATTCGCTAGCGACATGGTGGCGGGGCCGCGGTGGCGGGTCAGTTGACCAGGATACCTCTAACGAGTAACGACTGACGTACTTCTACTTTATACGACTCGTACCATTTTTCTATTATTAACTGTTGAAACATATTCCCCATAAAACTTTTTTATTGTTAAAAAAGAATCTGCAGAAAGTAGTCAGATTGTTTCTTTCTTGCTTTAAAAATATTGGGTTTGGCCACTTGAATGTAGCTCAACTGATAAGGTTAGGATGAAATTTAAATAAAGTTTCGAAACTTGAGTTTTTTTTTTTTTTTTTTTATAAAGGAGATTGCAATTGAAATAAGAAAAAAGATGACAGATTTATTAAAATTTAAAATTATTTTATTTTAAAAATAATTGTATGAATCAATTGTGTTATCTTATAAATTTGAGTTATCTTGTTATTTTCTTATTAAGAAAATTTTGGCTTATGAACTTAGTTTGGTTAACGATTTTTTCATAAGGTCAGAATTATTCTCAAATTTTGTTTAAAAATTCTCTAAATGATCTTAATAGCATGAATCCAAAGTTTTACTTTGAGGATATTGTTCACAGAAATTAAGCTTTGATTTGGAAACGATCTTTTCTTCTCCCATAACTCAAGCATTGGATGCAACATGTTTCATGATTCCCCAATTTCATAATCTTTACGGAATGTTTCCAAATTGATTTGAAAGCATTTCAGTTTTATTGCGTTCTGGATCGGCTTGTTTCCAATTAAACAGCCACCAAAACTGAAGATTTGCCTCCACAGCTCCACTCACGTTTCTGAAAATAGGTCTTGGACAAAGCCTAATCTTATCTTACCGAATAAAATGACTTCGATATATGGTTATAGGCTATAGCAGACGTGAGAAATTTGAGCAGAATAATTGGCAAACTACTCAACCATATAAAATAAAAACATGGGGACTAAGACATTTCAATGTTTTCATAGTAACCTCAGCAATCAGTAAACCATTCTAAAGAAAGTTCCAAAGTGCTGCAAAATTGCCAAAAAAAGATCTACAAACTATGATGTTTATGTTCAACCTAATTAAACTGTTTGAATGTAGTTGGTAAAGTTCTAACAATTCATTTGATCCTGTTCTGATATAATGCTGCCAAATACATGATAGGAATTCGACTAACTATATATATATATATATATATATATATATATATATATATATTCGAATTCAATCATGCAAATCTGTTAAACAAGAATCATCAAATGCAACACAACTTCGAACAATAGATAGGAATTAGACACTGAATTACGAGAAAAAAGATTCTCTTTGAACACTTAATTTGTACGTACCATACCATCATTACCATTGCATCTATAACATTCTTCACAATACTTGGATATCCGGCCATTGATGATACAACAGTTAAAACTCACGTATCTCCTACAACAATCTATTCTTCTTTTGCTAAGGCATGCATACAAAAATAAATGGAATTCTAAAAACAAATGCTAGTGGGGAACTCCTAGAGATAAGAGGCATAGAGCAAAAGAGATTGTTTTAAAAAAAAATTCAGTAACCATATTATGGCAGGGAGAATTAACATTGAGAATTGAGAATATGATATAAACTTATTACCTTATATAAAACTTTTTGATATGGACAACAAAATAGAGATGCATACTCAGCTGAATGATCAAAAGAACCTAGTTTTCCTAATACAGCATCAAATTTCAGCAGAAAATATTTAAACACGATGGGGACAATGGACACATTCAAACAATATCAAAATACTCAGCCTAGAACAAGAAAAGAGCTTGATGGTATGTAATAAAAGGTGTGCCACTTTCATCTTATTGAGATTGAAAGAAAGGGATTTCAGGATCATATAATCCTGTGATGAAAGCTAGAAGAACCCACAACATGAGCAGGCCTATTATGGCAGTTCTCAATACCTGGTCACAGCTCCCACTCTGGTCAATATCATCCTGGCAAATGGCATTAGGTGTGGGTATATCTTCACTGTTCCTAACATCTTCATTTGCCTGTATCTGGTTGACCTGGTCTGTGCGTGGACGTTTCACATCATGAACACCAATATTTAAACATTTCGTGCACCTACAATCTCCACCAAGATATGATGGGAGTGTCTGAAGATTCTCCCAGAGAACTTTGCGGTACATTACTCCTTCGATTTTTAACTTTTTCCTAGTAACTGGTTTCAAAACCTGAGAAAAGCCACAGAGCGGTGGTTATACACAAGAGAGACAGAAAGAGAGACTAAACCCTCATCATATTTGAAGCCAAAAAATAAAGGGGGGGGGGAACTGAAAAGCAAAGAGATAACACATTCATATTTTAGTCAAAGAAGTAAAATTAACCTGAATAAAAGTTTGAGCAATGACACGAACAACTGGAGGAAGCCGTATAACAAACAAACAGCCAAGACGGTTGGGGTAGTGGTCTTGCAAGAGGGAAGAACAGGATCTCATTATTTGCATGGGAATTCTGAAAGGAGATAATCCTTCACAGTCTACTATAACTGTAACTTCAGGATTCTCTCGACTGACTAAATGCATGACTCCATGCTCGACTTGAGATACTGCAGCAACAACCATTTGTCTTTATCATAACATCATGCACAGAAGCAACTAAAAAGAGAACTTAATAGAAAGAAAGAATTAAGGCCAAAACATTGATGAATGACTTCAAGAACTAACCCATAGTGATGATGAATATATGTTTTGTCTCAGTTTGAGTTTCTTATAACCAGTAAAAGACAATGATTTTAGATTCCAGCATGCTTTGTCCACATAAAATCAATTGAATTCCATATATAAAATACCGGTTCAGAAAAATAGATCCTTTTGGATAAAAATGTCAAATGTTGTGTGTTGATGAAGTCACTTGGCAAGCCAAGAGGCAAGAAAACACTGTAAAGGTATGAAAAAGCATCCATCTTGGTGGAAACTGGAAGTGTTACAGGACAAACACAATGATGATCAGAAGATACCATAGATGTCTGTGTTGGATGGCTATTTTGGATGGAAAAGAATTCTTTAAAAGAAACTTTCCCCAACAACTCTAGTTCCAACTCATATTAAACAAAGGAATGAAAGATTTGAAACCAATAACAGAGAAAGTCTCATTAAATTTCAAATGGGAACAAAATGAAAAGCTAAACACTACTACCACAGGTACTAAAAACATACTGACTGCCTGAGCAAAACGAGGTCTGTCATTAGATGGCAAGCAGGAGCAAGCCAACCCAAGACGTATTATGAGGCAAGGTCGGTGCATGACATCATATCCATGCCAAAATACCATGTTCGCCCATGTCTCAAGCTCTTCTTGAGAAAGAATTCTATATGTCTCCCTCCATCTGATTGTCTTTTTAATTGATGATAGCAGAACTAAAAAGTCACCATTTGCAGCTGTATAAAATCTACGGAGATCTTCATCATTGATTCTGCATAAACACTACTATGTCATGGTCTGCTGCAAGAAAAAAAACCAAGCAATTGAAAAATGAATATGCATATGCCAAAAGCACGATAAATCACAAATAACACAGTTGGATGTTGACCTTAAAAATTTACAGTTGAAACTTCCAGAGAGAAAGCTGACATTTGAGATAGATGAAGAGACACTAAAGTTCATCATCAATTATTAGATTCTCCACAGAGTATGCTTATTTATTTATTTATTTATTAAAGCCTCAATGAATAAAAGCAGAGAGGCAAACAACCTGATGATGAACTTTTAACTCTAGTATTGAAAGAAGGTTATAACTCAATTCACAATCGGGTTCTGGAACTTGAATGCATGAATGATTGTAGATTGATTGACCAGTTATTTCAGTAAGATCATTTAAAGGGGGAAATTTGTAATGTGGTGCATTTCTTCTGACAAAAAAAAATAACCATGTATGCATTCATGACCAGAAATCATCAAATCACCTCTCTGGTAAACTAATTCCTTGATTTTCCAGCTCCTCGTTGAGTTGATTAAACCAGCTTTCACACTCTAGATTTTGGGAAGCTTCATTACTGATTCAGCAGTTTACACAGAATTGTTGAAGTGGTTAGTAAACATAGCACATTATTGAAGACATCCACAAGTTCCTAATAGAAAGAGTAACAGATATATGCATGTAAAGTTGCCACTTACTAGTCAACTTGAACATCAAATTGCTTGAAACATGCAAACCTAGAATATCTAAGAGAGAAGCCAGGCCAAATCGTATTCAACCTAATAAGAAATGAATTCTGTTTGGTACTATTAGAATATATGCAAATCAAAAAGAATGTCCCATGAGCAGAAAAATCCATCAGAATTGAAGTGGATAGATCTGGATCGAATCTGAACTTTGGAACCAACCAATGGCATAATATTAGTTCCTACTTCCTAGTAATTCTTTATGGTTAGGGAATTTTCATGATCTACGTGTAGGCCAGATAGAGTGTATCCTTATATATAGTTCACTTTTACGTTCAGTCTAACCCAACTTCTCTCCCTGCAGCATCAGTTTATTACAAAGTCAGCCAAAGCTCTTGAGATCAGATTATGATTGGACATCTTTTTAAGATTAATGAAGCTCCATTTTCAATCTTTGATTGCAGTGGAGCAAATATAGTTTTCATTTTAGATTTGACACACCAAGACAAAAACATAAAAGGCCAAAAAGAAAAAACCTTATATAATTCATTACTTGATGTACCTTGCATCCAAGGCAGACCGCACAGAGGGTTCCTCAGAATGCAATTCTGGATTCACCGGAGAACCACTACTACCATCTGAGGCTTCACGATTAAACTCTTCTCGATCAGAAAGTGCTGTCGCGATTGAAAGCACCAATAGTGGCCTCGACAACGACTGGAACGCAGTCAATCATTTGTTAAAACAACCCTTTATCATAAATAATTCAACCTAGCAATTAACTGAAAATGCAATTTTTTTCAAAGTTGTTAAGAACAAACCTGCATTCCTTTAACCAAACCCTTAAAGGGAGCCCATTTCTGAATACAGTTAAAGGGCGGAAATGAAATAAATTGCAGAGCCTGAATACCGCGCCATAAAAAGGGACACTTAGCCTTTGAGACCCTTCTAACTGTTTCTAATGCAGCAACTTTGAGTAAAAATATTGCTACATGACCTGCTGCATCCTTAACATCTCTACGATTCCTTATGGCAGTTATTTGCCTGTAACTACTCCTAGGCAATGCTTTAGGACTCAAAACTACTAAATTTCCTTTATAACCTTTTTTCTCTTCCATGGAAAATGAAAACAAACAAAATTGAGAAAACTATGAATTTTTTCACATTCTCAATTAATAAACGCTATTAATTGGATCAAAATCAAACGAGTAAGCTTTTACTTTTCAAATCTCACTAAATTTTATCCTAACAAAAAATCAACCTGCAAACAGATAGGATTTGAAATCAGGTATTTATCAAACAAATAGCTTAGAAATTACATATAGATATATAGAAAGGGGGGAGGGGAAAGAATTCTTACCTGAAAATCTCCATGAATTTTTTGTTTTTTTGGTAGATTTGCAGCTTAGAAAATTTTAACAGACTTTTTCTGAGCAAATTACTTTATGGTCGTGTTTTTTCTTTTTTGTTGTTAGTATTTATTTAATGTTATAAAAGTGATGTTCTTCTATCGCGATCGATCGAGGGAGGAAAGATGAGGATGGAGACAAAGGGGAAGTGAAAGGCGTGGGGCCAGGGGCCCAGCACTTGATTTTCACGCCAACGTACAGCTGACAAGAAGTGACACGTGTACGGTAGTTATCTAAAGAAAGATTTCGTTGTCAAAAGGGGAGCGGAGCGGTTCATTAGTTGTGATATAATATTACTCAACTGCTAAGCCTAACTTTGACAGCGTTAGTAGCGGTAATAACGATCCCATTTTTGTCACGTGCCAAAAAGCTATGTTCACGGTTCACCCACCAAAACAATATATATATATATATATATATATATATATATATATATTCACTTTAATTTTATGAATTAAATAAGTTGCTGTGTCTGTCTATATGTAAAATTAAACCATTAATTCCATCTAAAACTCTTCGTTTCCATTCGGACTCTAGCAGATATATTTAGTGAGCAGAATAGTAGATGAATAAAAGTAGATTCCGCGATCCATATATTTATATGTTATAGAGTTTGATCCAACAAGTAGGTGGCAAAGCTACTAATAAGATTAAGATAAATAAAAGCATCTAATACAAGACAAATTGTTCATCCAAGGAAGAGTCGCCCGACAAATGACCATATGATAAGAGGGACTCAACAAGAACGATTGCCAACAAACAATAACCAAAGCGCTTTTGAATACAGAAAAAAAAAAAAAAAAAAAAAAAACCGTTTTGAGAGTTATTACAATTACTCCAACCAAAAGAAAGGAGAATAAGTAAAGAAAGAGGCAAAGTGTGAGAATTTCAGATTGGCATTCTACAAGGACACTGCGGTGTATTCAACCACATCTCCCCCACACACAATAAATTAAGGCATTCACTGGGTACACACATATGTTGTAGAGAAGAAGCGCCAGCAAACAGATCATAACATTTCTTGTGACCGTCTGACGCAGCGGCTAACCTTCCTCTTGAATTCATCTCTCCTCTCTCTCCATTCCTTCTGCAGATATACACAAAAAAACTATTGATTGTACGAAACACGAATAGAAAAAAAGCATGGCTTTAATTCTTTGGTCCATCAATGATAGTAAGACTCCATTTAACATTGCTGTTGGCACAGTATTTGAAATAAAAAAACTACGTTTCATTGCAAATGCAATGCTAAATCCGTAAAAAAATTTGACTTTTGCGATTAAAATCATGGTTTGACAGCCCAAACCAAAAAACCAAGAAAATGAAACTTTTGGACTTTAAAAACTAGCTTTTGGATAAAATGACGATAAAATGATTTTATTACCCTCACATCTCTAAACTTTTATAATTTTAAACATATATTTTTTGTGACATTTCAATTCCTCACAGCAATGCCAAACACTTAAAAAATTCTTAAATCATATTTTTCACCACACTTTTTAAACACATTTTTTTCAACCCAAGCTTTTTCTAATCCAAACTTTTTTCAACAGTAATGCTAAACTAGCCCTAAGACGCCAATGTCAAGCAACTTCTTTTAAATCCATTACTTCACATATGAAATACTATGATAGAATAATGCTGATCACCATAGAGGTGGTATGAGAACACAAAGCATAGATGATTGATACCAAATTCCATAACATTTTACGAGATAAAGGCACAAGTGCATATTAGAACACCATATAATCTGAATACTCATTTTAATTAATGATAGCTAACATGAGCTCAATCCAATAAGCTTTTTAAAGAAAGTTTTCTTACACTAGACCCCTTAATGGAAGAGTGCATACCACATTAGTACATGTCATGTTAGTTTGCATCAAACATTCAGAAGGAATATTGCATGCAACTGCAGAAATCAATTAGCCATACTGTAGGTATTAAGGCAACTACCATAATAACTGATAAGAACAAACAAACCAAAGGCCAAAGTTGCACCAAAAAGGAAATATATGAATCAAGACAACCACTTACTGCAGCTTCAACATTCGCGGGAGATTCATCGTTAGGACTGGAAAGCATTGATATGATACTCAAAACAATACTTTCAACCTGCCACATAGTAAGAATTTACATTTGTTAATGCATTATCATAGAGTCAGGAAAAAAGGAGTGAAAGACAATAGTGAGGAGCAGGTTGACAAAACATTTCAAACTAATGAAAACAAAGCTTAAAATCTCCACATCATAAATGGATAGCAAAAAAATTTCCAAAACAAAAGGTTTTAACTTCACATAATCAAATCTTGAGAGTTGATAATCACAATAGAAAGCCATGTACTTTAGAAAAATCTTTTGGATCAAAATAAAATTTAAATCAATAGGAAATACAAGAGAGACTAAACTGTTATAACTTGAAACTTTGACTGTTCATCAACTAAACTAAGCATTTATCTGAAACCAATTAAGTTCATCTACATGAATTATTTTCTCCATCATCCAGTTTAAAGCCAGATTTAAGCTACCCACACGACTTGCAATTTACCTCCATGTTTTCTTTCTTTCCTTCTTTTTTTTTTTTTTTTTCTTTCAGATATCTTCCACCTTTAACATTGTTCTTAATTCGTTCCACTCGTGTTACTATTTTTTTGGTCCATACATATACATGATGAATCCATTCTAAGCCATCCGTATTTCAATTAGTATTTCTTAACTGATACAACCTCCACCCTTAGAAAGAAGAATCCGTTCCTTAAGATATTTTTTCTTGAGTCATTCACATTTATCCAACGCCACATTAGTTTTACATGTCTAGCTGTCAATCACCTGATAAACCAATGTAATCAAAATTAATCTTCTACCATCTCGTATAATTTACCCCTCAAGATTGAGAGGTATCTTATGGTCACAAAACATTCTGATCACATTGGTGAACTCCATCCAACTCACTGATCCCACGAAAAATATCCACTTCAATCTTCATTTTAGTACGAATAAATCGTTCAGTATTAGCATTCAGATTCATATAAAATTTTAGTTTCTAATTACATGCATATCTCTTACTATTTCCAGGGAATATAATAGTTCTTCCCTATCTTCTTTTTTGTCTGATAAAAGAAAATTACTTGCTTGCAATCAAGTAGTTAAACTTTGAGAAAATTTGAAATCTATGGCACTATGAATGTTATTAGCACTTGAACAGGCACAAACAAAAAGACAATTCACAAATAATTGACACTTCATAAACATACTGTATGGACTGGCATCCAGCGCTCACTTGCAAGCTCATAGCCATTTGGATCATCACCCGGAGGATGAAGAATTGATATGCAAACACGCCCATCAGAATAAACTGCAATACACATAGAGATGGAATTAAATCTTGCATTACATATAGGCAAGTAAGAATTTGAATAAACAAATGTATACCATTAGGATGCCAAATCTCTGACGTAAATTTTACTGTTGGAGGGCTGTTTGGATAATTAGGTGGAAAACTCATGATGGCATTGAAAAATCCCCCTTCACTAAAATTAGAATATTTATGTTAAAGAACGTTAACAAGTAAAAATCATAAAATTACAAGACATTCCCCCCAGATGAGAGATTAATAAAGCAATTATTCCCACAGCCAAAACCACTAAAAACAATTCCAAAAGAACTAAACCAATGTCAAGATTACTCGAGAACGATAACAGTAAATGGAGAATAAGCAACAGGAAGGTAATAAACATAACAAAAACATTAGCTACAAAGCAAAGAAACTTATCCTAGCAGCAAACAAATAGCATTGTTGAGAAGTTGATGCAATGATGCTAATTGAAAATTTTTCAAAAGCACAGGATCAACAATTTGTGCTGCTCAAAACCAACAAACATCCAAATAGAAGCTACCATTTATCATGCTCAATTGAACCAAGTAGAAAAAACCAATGAAACTTAATGACGTATATTTACAATGACAGAAGATCAACAATCCCCTAACCATAGTCATTCCCTACAAAACAAACGCAGAAAACAAACAATTTGTTTTCTTAAGAGTTAAGACTGCTATGCGACCAATTCGATAAAATTAATCAAATGGCAATTGTCAACATTATAACTAGGTAAAACTCAATATAAAATATTCCAAACCTCACAATCACCTAAAACTCAATCAAGCTAATCGAATTTAGAACCCGAAATCCCATTCGAATTCAATGGAAGACCTTAAAATCACTTCTTACATCAATCATAATTCAGCTAAATCAATCTAATTTCAAAACCCAAAGTCCTATTAAGCATCAATCAGAGCCTCAGTTCCTGATCCAATGTCAACAAACAAAACCCACATCAAAGAATCCATAAGAAACAATTAATTTCAATAAATAAATTAAAAAAAAAAACCCACTTACTAAAGAGTATCAGGTGGTCCAATAATTGTAACACTCCATTCAAAGATATTGTTCTCATCAACCAATCCGGCTGAGAACCCATCAACCGGATTCTTACAAAGATCTGCAAAAAGATCAAACAAAAACCGGTTCAAAATTAACCAAAACCCCCAAAAAAAATCATATTCGGAATCATTGAAATTGAAATCAATGAAATAAAAAAGTACCTTTGAGCTGTTTTTGAAGGAGGAGACTGCCTTGAGATGCCATACAAACAATAAAAAGAGAGAGAAAGAGAGAGAGCTGAAAAAAGCTCTGCGATTTGAAGAGAGGAAAAACAAGAGAAAATTAAAAGCAGACACTTTGTTTCACTTTATAGATAGATAGAGGGAATTCGGCGATTGTGGACTCAAAATTATGCACGGGAGAGCTAGGATTGTGTACGGTTCGATTTGTTTTTACATGCGTTTTCGAACGAATCAGGAGTTGCCACGTTAGAGTTCGGTCCGAGTGGTTTCAAGTTGGATCGATTGAGGTTTTAAAATTTTTGGGGTTTAATTTTTTAATTTTAAAATAAATTAGATCAAATTTAAATAAATTATTTGATCAAAATAAATTTAATTATAATTTTATTGAAATATATAAAATAAATATAAACTTTTAATCTAAAAATAAATATATATCTATTTTTTTTTATTCGAGCATATTTTGGTAATTTTTTAAATTCGAATATTCGTTTTACTTAAACGAGTATTATTATATACCTTAAATTATTATCTCAATTTATTTACATATTTGAAAATATATTCTTATAGTGCATTGTACAAATTATTATAATATAATACATATATCAATTACATGTTTTATATATTTTTAGAAAATCACACGATAAGATTTGGGAAATTATACATTTAAAAATAACATGTATAACGATAAGAGATTATATACATGATAAAATATTATTATAACATAACGTACAAAATCATTATAATAAAACACACGAATCATTATCAAAAACTTATTTTATGTAATTTATTTTAAATTACATGAGAATTTATTATACTTTTAAAATAAAATAATATTTTTATTTTAAATAATATGTATAACGATAAATAATATTATAAGACTATCATAAGTATATCCATAATAATTAAAATATATAATTTATTTTAAATCTTATTATAAGATTATCATAATTGATCATTTTTTTTTTTTAAAGATTATTATACATTTAAAAGATTATTTTAGTTTTTAAAAAAATTATCTTTAAGTCTTTATCAATTAATTTAAAAAGATTATAATGCTAATAATATAACAAACTTATTTATAAAAAAAATACAACAAATTTTCTATTTATTCAACCCAACGGTTTGATTTAAAATAAATATATTAAAATTGATTGATTAAAATTTTAATTCTTAATACACTAACGTTATATATAATAACATTAAGCTTCTTTTTCATTTTTAAATTTTCTTTGCAACCACTACTTGCATAGTGCATACTATATCAAATTAAAAAAAATGATAATTACATGTTATAAATTTAAAATAAATTAATAATTTATGATATAATTATTATTTTATTAAATTAATGTTTTTAAAATAAAATATACTTAATTTAAGTTCGGGTTAATTTGGATTCGGGCCATTTTCGATTTCGAGCTGGATCGAGTTCGGGTTGTTAAATTTTTTGATCAAATCGAGTTAGATCGTGTTTGGGTTCAGATGAGTTAATCGAATTTTTTAAACTCGGATCAGAATTGAGAGATCTTTCAGTCTTTTCCTTGATGGCTTTGTTTAGCATTGCTTCTGACACAACTTTTGAGGTTAAAAACTGTTTTTCACCGCAAATGCAATACTAAACGAATAAAAAAATTTGGCTTATGCTGTTGAAACCATGTTTGAAAAGCCAAACCAAAAAACTAAAAAAATTAGCTTTTGGGCTTTAAAAACTGGCTTTTGGATAAAATAACTTTATTATTTTCACATCTCTTCACTTTTATTATTTTTAAACATATACTTTTTTGACATTTCAATTTCTTACAACACTTTTTAACAGCAATGCTAAACACTTAGGGCTAGTTTAGCATTGCTGTTGAAAAAAGCTTGGGGAAAAAGCTTGAGTTGAAAAAAGTGTGTTTATAAAGTGTGGTTTAAATTTTTTTAAGTGTTTAGCATTGCTGTGAAAAAATATTGTAGAAAATTGAAATGTCAAAAAAATATATGTTTAAAATAATAAAAGTGTAGAGATGTGAGGATAATAAAGTCATTTTATCCAAAAGCCAGCTTTTAAAGCCCAAAAGCAATATTTTTTGGCTTTTTGGTTTGGCTTTTCAAACCATGGTTTCAACATCAAAAATCAAATTTTTTTATCTATTTAGCATTGCGTTTGCGGTGAAAAACAGCTTTTGACCTCAAAAGTTGTGCCAGAAGTAATGTTAAACGAGGACTTAAAAGTTTTTTAAATCACAATTTTTCACCACACTTTTTAAATATATTTTTTTCAACCCAAACTTTTTTTCAGCAGCAATATAGCTCTAAAACCATTGTGATTTCGGCTTCCTTTGTGATCCAAATCCAAGTCCCAACGAGCAGAAAAAGGTATATCTTAAGCGGTTATTACGGTAAAGCTTAAGCTTTCATGAAAAGATAAAGGATTTTGCTAACAAGTGCCTTAAGGGCACTTGTTAAGATTACTATATATAGTAATATTTTCATCAAATGCATCGGAAATGATGAATAAAGTTATCAATTTTTGCATTTAATACAATGTTATTACTATAAATAGTATATTAACTAACCTTAAAGAGTGCCCTAAGGGCACTCGTTAACCCAAAGATAAAAAGTTGTGGTAATTAGGGTGGTTAATTTCTATCTCTTTTATTTATATTAAAATTATTGACTCAATTAATATTACAAATTAAGTGACATCAAAATCTAAAAAATTAAATAAATAATAATATCAAATAATATATAAATACTCATTTCTTTCTATTTTTTGTTTTAAAAAATCTCTAATTTTTATTTATAAAAAAATTATCCACTTGTTTTTAAAAAAATTACCCATACATAATTCCTTTTTTTAAAAAATATTTTTTCATAATATTTTTCTTTTTCATCACATAATGAGTGTGTATTTCAAATATATAAGCACATTTAATAATAAATATTAATTAATTTATATATAATGTATATATTTTATTTTTACAATTTATAAAATAAATGAAATTCAAGTTCAGTCTCTCAATTCATTTTTTTAAATATAGCAAAGTTATTGAGTTTTTTTTTTTCTTTTCATTTTCTTTATGATAAGAAAGAAGTAATTAAGAGTATGGGAAAAAATTTACAAACATGAACTTACTTTATTGTATAATATGTTCATATATCAATTCTTTTAACATTTCATCAAACTAAAAAAAAAAAAACCGTTGACATTACAACAAAAAGGGGAAATGAAATCTTCAATGTTCATGCAATTATGCACATGAAATTTTATATAATTAAAGTCATATTAGTTGAAAATATAAAACATTTTAATATATATATTTTTCTTAAATTTTACATATTTATAGTTCATACATTTCGTTTTTGAATAAAAGTATATCTGACTATGATAATACATTTTTTGTATAAAAGATGTCGCAGTTTAAAGATAATGAAAGGAATGCAAATGTTGAAATTCAAATTTAAAATCTAATGAATGACATCTTTTAAAGATTTACATGAACCAAGTATGCTAAATTCCAAATTTTGTGATAATATATTTTAAACAAAGCAAACAGCCAAACATATGTTTTCTTTCTACTACTTAAGTTCAAATATCAATCAGTATTTTATGTCTAGTCGTGTTTTCTACCAAGAAACTATGATTAGTGTACAAACAATGGGATGGTATCCATTAAAATTTAAATTTAACATGATTTAAAATAAAAATAAAAAACTAACGGCCTTAATTTATGCTCAAAATTAAGTTGGATCTGAATTAAACAACATTTATACAATCAAATCAGATGATAAAATCCAGATTTTTTTGATTTTCTTTTTCAGATTTTGGATGTTTTGCCCACTTTTTGTTGCAATAGAGTCAAGGAATTTTATGGTGGTCAAATATTTAGTGCCTAACTGAGCAATTGCAAGAAGCAGCTCTCGATGGCTTTCTTTTCTGCACTAGGAAGCAAAAACCAAAGGCCAAAACTAGCCCAACGTTTTGACTTTGAGAAATGCCCTTCATTTTGAGATTTTCATTATTTATTGAAGTTCAACCTTTTTCGGGGTACGAAGGAAGTAATTATAACGATTAGGTTTTGCTTGATAATAAGTATGAAAAAATATTTAATTCCAATTATTATAAAAAAAATTATTTTATTCATTATATGTGAAGTTTTTAGATTTTATAAGTAGGATTAACAAGATAACATATATATTTATTGTATATTTAAAAAATAGATAAATTAAATTAAAAAAAAATGAGATATGTAATAGCTTTTTAAGCCTACTTGTGGAGTTAAATAATTTAATGTTAGCATATTAAAAATAAACTTTTATCATAAAGTAAAAAAATAATGGAAAGTACTGCCACATATTTTTTCTAAAATAAAAAAAAATTTACAACAATTTTAAAAAACCTATCATATAATTTTAAAATTTCAAATTATTTTTTAAAATTTATTATGTATTTTTAAAAAGTGTTTATAAAAAAGAAAGAAACAGTAGAGCAAAACCACACAACGGCATTGGCATATATAATGCGGCCCATTTTCTTATACAACTTTTACATGATATATAGAGTTATTAAGACTTAAGGAGAGATTTTGTATATATATAAAAAAAAAAAAAAAAAACTTTGATTTGGCCGTTGTTGATATTTATATATATATATATATATATATTATCCGCTTTGAAATTTGGAAAGTTTTTCTCACGATTTTTTCCGCTTTGGTATTTGGAGACCACGATTTTACTGTGTTTTGGGATTTGAAGATCACGATTTTGTTGTTTGAAAAAGACAATTGATAAAGAAGAGTGACCCTTTTTTATAAAACTACAGTTCAATCACGTAATCTTTGCTGCCAATTCCTTTTTTAGCTTGTATGATAAAAATAGAGTAAAACTACAAATAAAGCAATAGCACTCAATTTTTGTCTTTTACCTGAAAAATGATACTAGCTACTAGATATTCAGAACATTAATGCTTTGAAAGCTTGAAAGGCATTAATTAAAGGAATGTCATTTGCCATAATGCTAAGCTCCATAACCCCAGATTTCAAAAGTGCTTTTCATCTTTACTTTTTAATGAAAATCAACTATCTGCTCTCTTCTTTTAATGATCAACAAAGATTAATTAAACACATAAAAAAAAAAAACATGCATTTCATTTAAACTTAAGCATACTCCAATAATTACAGCTCAACACCATTAATTCTTCAACCCAACTTACAAACATGCATACACCAGATATAGCATAAGACTAAAAATTAACATAACTGAAGTTCCTTCATCTTTGTTTTGCTTAAAATTAATCTCACAAGGACTCATCAGCTGGAACAAGAAAGTCAAATTTATTGTCTCCCTAGTGACAGAAGATAACCTTAAGCTCACGTGGCGAATAACAGTCGTGCATGAGTGATGGGCTATCATGGGCATACGTAAACGTGGCAGGACAAGCATGCTTGAAAAACTCAGAATAACTCGAAGCCCTACACGTTTGAGGACTATTGTAATGGTTCCTACAACAAAGCTCGTCCGTGCCAAAGGCTTCGCATCCACTCTTACAACCCACAACCGGACCGTAACTCGGGGGCGACCTAAGCTGTAACGTGTCGGGACACGTGGCTAGCAGATTAGCCCTGCACCCAACGACAGGGCAAACGCCTTTGCCTTCATGTGGGGTCACAGTCATGGGGAGGTTAAAACCGTCCACAAGGCTGACTTCGTAGGAAGAAAGATCTTTTTGGTCACCGTGGTGGAGGCTGAACTGTGCCAGCGTGACGGGAGTGGCGCCACCAAGGCCATTGCACTCTATGCGGTGGTCACAATCTCCTGTGGCACAGTAGAAATGGCCGTTGGAGTAGGTGCAGCCGGTTCGAGCCCAGATACGACCGGACCAGTTGACGGTGGGTGCTGGGAAGGAACGGTGAGTCAAGGTTTCGAGGGCAAAGCCGCCTCGTTCAAGAACAGGGAGGCCAGCGTTGGGTTGGATAGCAGGGTAAATGGTGAAAGGACAGTTGTTAACAATTGTTAAAATGAGACCAGCTGCAGGCTGAGTAGCTTTAGCAAAGCTGCATAAGAGAAAAAGAGTAGCAAAAAAGAATAAAGGAGAAGCCATTGTTTGAGCCAGTGAAGAAGACATGGGATTCTGCCATATATATATATATATATATATATATATATATATCTGGGTTGGTTCTTAACTTCTTATAGAAGTAAAGAAGAGATGAGTAATTTTACAAAAAGACTGAAATACCCTTTTCTTTTTCGGACCATTATCCAATGTGAATAAAGGTTTAGGTGAAGCAGTGGTAGTACTTTTTTCGTGTTTTCAGTGGGTGTCGTAGGCTTTTTTAATTTTAATTTTTTATCATGCCTGCTGAGGACTGAGAGTCTGAGACCTGCAAAAAAATGGACAGAAACCAACCAGAGGATAAAGTTGAGACTTTTATATGGGTGCCTATCCTTATGAGTAGATGTGTTCATGAATCGGATAGTTCATCTGATTTGATAGATTTGATTCGTATTCAATCGAATTTAAATATGATATTTTTAATTTGAGTTGGTCAAGTCCGATCCGAAACAGTATTTTTTAATTATAATAATTTTATTTTATTTTAATTATAAAAATATATAATAAAAAAAATTAATATTATGAACAGTAATTCGGACTTGCCGGGCCGATCCGACCCGATCCAGGACCGGACATGAATAAAAATTTTGATAAAAAATCGGACCGCAGTTCAATCCGGCCCGGCTCATAAGCATGTCTACTTTTAAGTGATTTCAAGTAATTATAAAATTGAAATTAATTTCAATGTAATCAGAGGTGATTAGAGGGATTTTAATTGGTTTTGTTATGCTTGGTTTAGGGGATAGTATATAGTGTTGTACTCTACAATAGCTTTTATTAATTTAGAATCAAACAAATTAATCAAAAGGTTTCTAATTAAGGACTTAGGTTCTGCAGTTTGCTGAAAATGAAATGTTTTTTTGTTCTCTACTCTATGGGTAGTTGCATTACTATTTACTAGCATATTGTCATATATGCTACTAATATTTATATACGTAGAGACTTAGTTTGTTTGGTGCATCCGAAAAAGAATAAACATGCTATAAATATTCTGAATTTCTAATTTCAGTAGCTATACTCTTAATTTTAAGATAAGTTATTAACAACAGTCACATAACCTTCATTTATGAATTTCAGTTCAAGTCTCAAATGTCTACTACCATAACAATGATACTACAATCCCAAATATCTAGTGAAGAGAGGAACAAAAAAAAAAAAAGCAAATGAAATTACCTTGATTCATCATAAAAAAAATAAAACTTATTGTTATATTGAGACTTTTCTAAAGGATTTTGCTATATAATGCTAATGCATATAACAATATTTTTTAATGTAAGTTGAACTATGGGATTTCTTCATAAAAATATGATCAAAAATTAAGTTAGGATATTTAGACCATATCATTTTGAGATTGTACACAGTAATCACGGGCCAATTCAAAAGGTGACAGAAAGTTTGACTATTTTGACTCCTCACATCTCTTTCGATTTTAAGTATTTTTTATTAAAAAATAGTAAAAATCTATTTTGATTTTTCAAAAATTTATAATTTAACTTTTCTTAATCCCCACTACAAAAGTTTTGGCTTCGATCTTACCACAACATATAACTTTTACTAAAATATTTATATCCCTTACATGTCATACATATCTGATAGTTAATTTGCATAGAATAGATTAATAGGACCACTTTAAAGCATTTTAAATATTCAAAATTGGCTTTGATCTTCATCACTTTTTACCTGTTAAAGATTATCATGATAAATACTTTAAAAATGAAAAAAAAAAAACTAATAAATCAGCTAATTTCTAAAGAAACTTAGATTTGCTTTCTTAATTACAAAGATATCTTTGATCTAAGTTTGATTTCCACTTATATATGAACTTTATCAACTATAAGAAAAAAAGTAATATTATAAAATGAACAAAAGAGATGACACCTCGTGTAGTTCTATAAATTAATTAGAATTAAGGCTTTAGGCTCTATCATATGGTTTTAGATTAAAAATTTTATATATAAAAAAAAGTTTTGGTATGGTATTCCTTAAAATTAATTATCATATTATTTATAATAATATTTTTATATTAAATAATAATGACTTTTCATGCATCGTAAAATGTATACGAAAGGATAACTATGATTGCATGGATCACAGTAAATGCCAAAGCCAATAATCAAAATCATTCAAAAAGAAGAGAAAGAAAAAGCTTATCTTAATTAGATACGATAATTTGCATATGAATGTTATATTTCGTATTTTTTTTAATTTTATAAATATAAATATAATTAAAATTTTAAATACAAAAATAATATATATTAAAATTTTAATATTAATTATATATAAATATGTTAGATTGTAGTAACATATGTATTAAACAAATCATTTATATATTATATTTTTTATCATATTTTAAATTATTATATATTTTTTATCAAAGAGTTACGTCTGGAAAATTTTATATGCAATAGTAAAAGAAAGAAGATTAGTATTAGCATTGGGTTCGAGGTGGAAAAATCAAATTAAGACAAAAGATGTAATTTTAACAAGATAAGCGTTAAGGCAATTAACATTATCTACGTGTACGAAATCTCCTGTCGGTTTGTTTACACTTTACATAAAATAAATTGCTAAAAGATAATTTATTTACCCAGTTTGATGAGCAATTTATTTATCATGAATTAAAAAAATCGAATCGAATAATTGGATCGATTGAATCGAAAATTGATAATTTATTTAATTTCATAAATATATTAAAATTTAGAATCAATCAAATCGGTACAAAATCGGTAAAAAAATCGAATTGAACCAAAAAACTCCAGTTATATATTTTATTTAAAAAAATAATAATTTGTAATTGATGAGATTTAAACTTTTAACTTCTTAGTTTCATATTAAAGACCTTATCATTAAATCAAATGCATATTTTTATCAGTTGTTAACTATATTTAATATTAAATTTAATGTTTAAATATTAAAAAATCAAACTACATCAAACCGGATTCAATTAGTTAAATCGATTGAATCGAAAAACAAAAATCTAATAGATTCTCTGATATAATTTTTTTAACATTGTTCTTTATACAGTTCAATTCTAACAATACTTTTTATTTGGGACAAAGATAAAGACATATGTCACACATAGTCAGACTCAGATGGAAAAAGAGAGATATGAGGCCAACCCGAACTCAAGCAAAACTCCAAAACTATAAGCTATTCCTTGGGGTAATGGAATTTACACTATTTTGTGATTTTTTTGTTTGGGGTAAGGACTATTTTGTGATCTTGAAGCATCCTTAGGCTAATCATTGCGATTGTCCACTCTTTTTTTATTTATTGTTTTTATGTTTTGTGAGGTAAATATTTTTTATATAAAAAATTATAATTGGAAAATAAAAAAATATTGTAAGTACTAAAATTATTAAATATCATCTTTTTAAAATGATTATATGAATCTCGAAATAAATCATTTTAACATTAAAACACAATGGAGTAAAGTGCATCCCCTAAGGTTTAAGAGAAAATACACTTACCTCACTATAATTTGAAAAATGCTTACTTATCCTCTAAGGTTTGATGAAAAATAGACTAACCCTCTTAGATTTATTTATTAAGTGAATTTTAAATAAAAAAGATAAATTTACCCTTTATTAATTATTAATTATGTATTTTCTATTTTTTTTTCATTTATTTTTATCCAAAACTTTTTAAACTACAAAATAATGAAAATTTAATTAATTTTACAATTATTTTTAATTACTATTAAATTATATTCTAATGCAGTTACATATTACATATTTTAAATTTATATTTAATTCAATATGTTAACTTTGAGATGTATGTATTATATTTTTTATTTAAAATAAATTAGTAAAAGTATTTAAAAAAAGTTTAATGATAAAGAAATTGATTAAACCAAAAAAATGAAAAAAGGAAGAAAATAAATAAAATGAGGGTGCTTAGTATTTAAAGTAAAATTTAGCAAATATTAATTTGATTAATGAAATCCTAATATTAGTTACTCTTTTAGAAAGATAAAATGTACTTTTCAAGCTAATATATGTACGTTTCTTTTTAATAAAATCTCATGGATGATAATTATATATTTTACTTCTCCTTTATTTCTCTTTATTTCTTTTTTTTTAATCAATTTTTTGCAATTACATGTTAAATATTTTAAATTTATAATTCAATTATATATTAATTTTGAGATGAATTTATTAAATAGTTTTTATTTAAAATAAAGTAATTAAAATTGTTTAAAAAGTTTAGTGATAAAGAAGTTAATTAAAAGAAAAAAATACGGAAATAAGGAAAATAAATCAAATGAGGATATTTTTAATATTTAAAGTAAAATTTGAACAAATATTAATTTGATTAATAAAACCCTAACATTAGTTATTTTTTCTAGAAGAAAATGTGATTTTCAAACTAATAGAGGTAAATTTATTTTCAATAAAATCTCATGATGATAATTATTATTTCATTTTTTTTCTTCTCCTCTATTTCTCTCCTTTATAAATTTTTTGTCCACTATTTTTTTAAATAATGATAATTAATTTATTTTAAATAAAAATAATTTAATGAATTCATCTCAAAGTTAATATATAGTTGAATTAAAGATAAGTTTAAATATTAAATATGTACTTGAATCGAAATATAATTTAATATTATAGTAGCTAAAGATATTTTAAAATTAATTAAATTCTCATTTTTCTTAATTAGAAAAAAGTTTGAGTAGAAAGAATAAAAAAGAAATAAAGAAATACATAATTAATAATGGTATAATTGTATTTTTATTTAAAATTTACATAATAAATAAACTCATAAGGGCTAATATGTTTTTCATCAAGCCTCATAAAATAAATAAATATTTTTAAATTATAAAAAAATAAATATATTTTCTTTGAAACCTCAACGGTGTGTGTACTTTACCCAATCATACGAGAACCTAGTAAAGATAATCATATCACGGATTGCAATGGGCCTTAAATTTTTTTGTCCATAAGGCCGAAGCCTTCAAAATTAAATTAATTTGCAAACTGCCAAAGTGGTTTCGTAGATTAATGATTAATCTTTGATCGTTTTCTAACTAATGCATCCAAATCCAGTGTCCATCATATAAATAAGAGTCCTACTTAGATAACGGTCCGTCAACGAAGAGCCACAAATTGTGAACACAATGAAACTTTAAATATTGTATTATCATTTTAAAATTCTGAAAATTTCAATTATAATTATAAAAATTCTAAAAATCAACTTAATAATTTTGTTTTAATTTTTATTTAAATATAATATATTTAAAATTTTTTATTATACTCATATTTCGTTTGATTTTGAAAATTGAGAATAAAAAACAAAAAAAGTTATAAAAAATGATAGGAAAAATATTTCTACCAAGTAAATAAACAACCAGCCAACTAATCAAGTTAGCCGATTGTAACAATACAAAATTGATGGTGTAGCTGTGTCCGTGATTTCCAAAGGAATCACGGACTGTCAATGGTTTTCCAAATAATAAACCATACAAATCACCGGAAATCACTTACCAGTTACCAGCTTTTATCACCAAAACTTTATTATATTTTTATAGAATGTGTTTCTGGTCATGGAATTCAAAACATTTTAACAGTATTTTTTTTACTTCAAAATTCAGAACCAGCATGTTTCATTGTTATTTTATAGCATTTGACTTATTGATAAATGTACGTATCTTTCTACTTTCTAGACGAAGAATTGAGTCGATATTCCTTTTTCTTTCAAATAATAAAAAAGAAAATCAAGTAAATGGCCTATGAATTAATATATTTAAAGAGAAACAGATAAGAAAAAAAAAAGGCAGAACGCACAGCTGGACGTCCAAAAACAACTTTTCATTTTACTTTTCCCTCTACTAATTTTCATAAAAAAAACATTTTGAAAAAGCCACAACCTGAAAATAAAAAAATAATTGCAAATATTAAGATTCGAATTTTAAACCTGTTGCATGTCAACTTTTAAAGATAGTTACACTAACCAACTGAATTAAGTTTCGAATTCTACCGGTTTCCATGATAATGCATGCGTCAGTAAATGCATGAAAACGCACCTGCTTGAATGCAAACTAGCAACCATAAGCGTCTGACCAAAAGCATTTAAGGGTTTAGCACAGCAACTCAATCCACAAGCGGGCATTTGCAGCCATCGATCATCTCATGCTCATGCCGATGGAAATCATGCTGCCTTTGATAAAAAGTAGGAGAAATTTAAAGACAGTGACTTCCTTTTTTCCACCATGGCCTTTTTCTTTTAAAAACTAGTGACATGAATAAATAACAAAAGGCTGCTCAGCTTACCTGCTTTGCTAAGTCTTCAATAATTTTCAGTGCACAATGGAGGGAGTAGATTTGCACAAGTAACAACACACAGCAACTCAGGAGCTGAATATGCACTGGCAGGTCCCGATACCCGTGCCGACAGCAAGGCTCAAAGCACTCAAGAAAAATTAATAGTATGTACTTATAAATATATATCAGGGATGCAATAATCAATGAGAAATGATAACATGGAGGAAGTCAATCCACAATAACGAGAAACACAGATTTCTCAATCTTATCAATCCAGTATATAATGGCATAGGATGCCCCAGCACCTTTAACAAACATTCCTACATCCTATTTTACTTGGACTTGGGTATGAGTGTCGGATACGAGTATGTTCAATTTTTTCTAAGTTTTTCCATGTATGTGGAAGGTCTTTGGAGGGTTATATCCCCATAACCATGTCCGAATAAGTGTCGGACACGGGTGTTGAACACGCATATTTCAAGAAAAATGAAGAATCGGAGCAACATAGCCTACATCTATTTTCAAGTTTGGCTATGATTACAGTAAATGTATCAGATAAAAATGATCCTTTCCATGATGTTGAAGGTCTTTGGAGGGTCATATCCCCATACCCATGTCCAAATAAGTGTCGGATACGGGTGTTGAACATACATACTTCAAGAAAAATGAAGAGGCGGAGCAACATAGCCTACATCTATTTTCAAGTTTGGCTATGATTACAGTAAATGTATCAGATAAAAATGATCATTCTTGTAAGATGCCACCACCTGCATAAGATGAGAGGGCAAGTTCTAAACTACCTTCTACTAGCATGGCTCCTGCTTGCACTTTTTCAGCTCCAGGGCTCCCAAATCAATGTTCAAGCTATTGAATCAGGCAATCTTCCTCTTTTTTTTCTCTCTCTCTCTCTCTTGCTTACAGCATTCAATGCATTTCATACAACTAAATTAAGCAGGCTTCACATATTTTTGTAGCTTCTAAGTTCTAATGCATTTAGTGCCAACAGTTCACTTCAAGTTCAGACCTAGAAGCCTCATGCCAAGGTCACTTACTAGAAATGCATTACCTACCTGGGTAAGCACTGAGTAGTCTCTTTCAGTTTAAACTATTTTATTATCTTAGCTAGCATAAAAAATCCATTCCCTAACAACTCCTTGCTACTGTAAAATGATGAAAAAACAGGTTGAAATGAAGAAGATTCATAAATCCCTATCCAGACCCAACCCAGTAGGAAATCGCCACCCACCATCTAGGCAATAAGACAGTGGATGCAACAGCTAGAATAGGAGATAGAATGAGGTAACATGATTTGGATTGGAGGTCAGATGTTTTCATGTAGGCTTTTGTGCTTGTACAAAAATGAATTTTTAAGATTCATGTGCGAAAGCAAGTATTGGTGTACTATTGTATGCTCCTATTCTCCATTAAAAGTTTTAGATGAGTTAGCTCTGGCTTACATACCTAGTAAAGGGTAGTTTGCTGTGAGATGGTATGTTTGGTTTTCTTCAGTCAGAAGGTAATTCTATCTCCTCGTTACAATATTCCGCAAAATAATGCTTCTATTCATTGCACCTACCCCAAATGTATGTTAGACTATCCCATTTTTGCACAAAGAAACACTCTCTTTCACACGTGAAAGGAAATGTGGGCTTGATTATGTCAACAAATGGCTCCTCAGGTGGCTGAAACAATTTAAACAAAGTATTGACAAATCTTCATGTGTGAGGAAATAAATTATAAAATCAAAATATACCCTGCTACAGAGGTTCAGATCAGATCAGAGGAAGCAATAAAGGTGCAACTATTAGCACTGCAAGATTCCTACCACATAAATTTTTCCAGGAATGAGGCTTGAAATGCTTAACAGCTAGCTTAACATGCCACAAGATAAATCAGGTTAGTGGTTACACAGTAGAATCAAATTTTCGTAACCTGAGCAATGATTGAAATATGAAAAAATATGGGCCTTATGGAGCATGGACGTGGAGTTTCTTAATCAGAGAGTTTTTCATGATTTTGCAATATATCTTAAAATGAATGAGCCAGCATAAAAATGGCCACTATATTAAAAATAATACAATCTCTTTAGATATACAGGACTCACCATAAACTACAATAATTCAGTACACAATCCTCTTATACAGCACGCTTCCGCTTAGATCTCTTGCTTTGTCTTGGCCGAGAAATATTAGGAACCTGTTTGCTTGCACTGGAAGCATATGCTTCTTCGACAGCCTCATCACCCTGTTGGAAACTTCAAATTAGTTATTGCTTTTTAAGAGAAACGGGGTAAAGTTCAGATTTGCATTAATCCACCAGCTGTAGTCGGCACAATGTTAAATGGTAAATTATTAGGAAACGGCGTCATCCATACACATAAAAATACCAGCCTTCTACCTAAAAGCCTAAAACAAAGTTGTATGTTTCTTGACAAAGAAAAGCAAAACCTTTCCATACCAGGATTGTTACATCTGAAATATGTAATGGAAATTTACATTTATATTCTTCAAGTTTAGAACAAGAGAATGACCAATGCTGTTTTAAAGTTAACCACAGTCATCTGGAATAAAATTAATTTATGCATATAAGACAAGTAATTTGTGGTTGCAGCTAAAGTCCCCTCATGTTACCAATTAATCCTCCCCATGTTAATAGCAAACCCATGCTTGCACACACATACACACGAAAGAAACTGTTTGATTTTACTAAGTTCAACCAATGTTGGATTTTGCAGCAGTGGAACCCACCTACTGACACAATTCAAAACTTTGTCGTCGTGATCATGCTGCCAATGCCATAAACATGCAGTGGCAGATTAACCTCAGCTCTGCCTAAAGATGACTAGCTTTCAATGTCATTATTTGCTACTTCATTGCTGTCCTAAATGACAATTTTAGAAGATGCACACATGACAGCGAAAAGTAGTACTATGGTCGCTAATGACTTCATACAATTCAACTCGCAAGAAAGATTAAAACCTTGCAGCCAACAAGCTTTTGGCTGAGTGGCCAAGAGACTTGGGGGTATGAAGTCTTGGGTTCAAATCCAAGCAACCCCTCCCCCTTATCCAATTATCAAAAAAGAAAACCTTGCAATCCATGGTCCCACAAGAAAAATCTGTTTGACAGCAGTCAATCTAAGCATGCAATCAGTATCTTTTGAAAAGTGATCAAAAAGATATGGCAGGTTCAAGAAAGTTGTAATATTCGTCCAGTATCAACTATGCATTGGGCTCCATACCCATCACAATCATGTTTCTTTTTTTCAATAGAAAGAGAGATTCTATTTTTTTCTCCTCTATTTACGGTGAGAACTAAATCTATGAGAAATTCCAAACACGGGTTTGGAAACTCGACCTTAAAATATTCTAAGTAGCCTCTATTCACTAAAACTAGAAATTTACCTTTCCCTTTGTCTCTTCATCTGATTCCTCATCAGAATCAGATGCAGAATCTAGAGTCTGAACCTCTTCTGCTGGCAGAGCCTTGCTTACCTTCTTCTTCTTCTTCTCTTCTTCTTTCAACTGTCTGAACCTGTTAATTTGCATTTATTTTTCAGCAAGCTAAGTTTGAAGCAAAAACAGAACCATGTACAACTTTTAAAAAGCTGGGCACTGACCTATCTCCAGACCGTGCTGGCTGAGCAGCCGATCGTTTTGCACGTCCTGCAGTAATAATTCCACTTGCACTCTCATCAACAACAGGTTTTGCACCACCTAATTTGCGTAACCACACTTGTTGTGCGGTGCTAAGGACGTTGTTTGTAAACCTGAAAATGGGTACACCTCAGAAAGTGATAGAAGAACATGTTTTAGACATACAGACAAACTAATGTCCCTTATATGTAGCTTAATAGTAAGGTGAATTTTTAACAGCAAGTTTGGGTGTACCAGTACTTAGCAGAAGGGAAAAAAAGTAGTGTTCAAGTAATCAAGTTAATCTAGAAGACTCGAACAAGCAACATGTCTATACTCCATTCAATAGGAAAGCACATACAAGAAAAAAGAAATTCACATACATTATGCAGCATATTGGGAAAACAAAAGATGATAGAAGTTAGATGTGGAGATATAGGGGTGAGTGCTCAAAATTAAATCCAGTGGGAATCAAATGCAATGAAGCTGGGAAAATTATTCTCATTATGCAAATTCAGTTACAAATTTTAAATCCAGAGGACATCAAGTGCAATGAAGCCAGGAAAATTATACTAATATATGCAAATTCCAATTGTATATATACATTCAACCTCAAAAGGCATTATTAACAACAGAAAAATACAAGAAAAAATAAAGTTTGGAAGTTCTACTCCCACTGACACATACAACATCATAAATTAATGACAGCACAAGAATATGAAGTGCTCCAGTCATGCTTCAGAATGATGACCATACAAAAACCATTGCATGCAGTATAGGTTTGTAACACAAACAGAAACTAAAGTACAAGCAAAGTGCATATGTTAAGTCTATTGGTTTCAATAAAACTGCTAAAGGAGACCAACCAGTAAATTGATAATCCTGACGGAACAGATAACGAAAAGTAACCAATCATGAGTGGAAGAAACTTGAAAACAAGAAGCGTGTTCTTTTGGGCTGGATCATCTGTCTGTCAAAAGAAAATTTGAAAGATTCAAACTACTTAACAAATTAATATGTAAAATAAGAATGAAATGGAAGTAATGAGGCCCGTTCTTCTTACCTGGGGCGGCTTCATGAGCTCCATTGAAACATATTGAGAGACAACAAGAAGCACAGGTAAAACAAGGTATGCAGCAGTGTCATGCCAACCCAGTGGTGGATGGCCATCCTGCATGACCATGACACCTCATATGTTAGATAACCATATCAGATATATGAACATAAGACAGAACATGGTCTCTGTGCCCGATCAACAAAAGCTACATCCGAAATCTCTAATTTGCTATTCTTAATTTAATCTCAGCTGTAAAAAGCAGTTAAACCATATCTTTACACAAATTTAGTAGCTATTATAAATTTATAATTACTTTTTTCATCCATGGCAACCAAAGGTGAAGATGCTACAAATTATAAAGGTAAAACTAATACTATCAATCTTCACAAATAGTGGTCTCCCCTCTCACAACTGCTAATAAATATATTAATGCAAAAAGCTAAAATAAGTAAAACAAGAATCAGTCTCTTTAACATCTCCATAGAATTTTCAAAAAAAAAAAAAGAGCACTGTCACAAACAAGTAAGCAAGGTAGCCTAAAATGTTGAAATCTACAAAATTAACAAAGAGAATTGTTAACCTTATAAGTTTGGGAAGTAAGTTTATTACCACAAACGGAATAAGCCAAGAAATTCCAGACCCACTTTGTCGAGCAGCAATTGTAGTTGGCCCACCCAAAGAAGGGATCCAAAAGAAACCTTCTGTCAAGAGTCCCTTTGAGTAAAAATTTGCAGCAATCAGTAATGAAAGTTTTTAACATTTGAAAGAGTTTTCCCATATCACTCAGAATGCTATGCTAATATAACCATTTTATTACCTCATTTGCCACATTTGAAAGAGCTTGATACAGGCCTATCCAGACTGGAATAGTGGCTAAAGTAGGGAAGCAACCTGTAGAGAAGAAGATAAAAGATATTGATGAGCATCATCCCTGAAGCTAACAGCTATAAGACCTCCATAAAAAGAAGAGAGGCAAAAGGCCTGAAAAGAAAGAATGGCACAAGAAACCTTTGTGTTTTAAATTCATTATTCACTCTTTTTGATAAAATAATACTAACACCTAAGTTCAAGTCAACTGCCATACAACCATCATAAACTCTTTATCACAAGCTTTAATAAGCTAAGATACCAAAGAAGCAAAAAACCAACTTCCAAATGAAGCTTAATTTGATTAAATAAGGAAAATAAACAGAATCTCAAGTGATTAATCAAAAGGATACCTGCCAAAGGATTAACCCCAGCCTGCTTATACAAGCGAGATGTTTCGAGTTGTATTCTCTCCTAGATAGCATCAAAGGAAAACAATTAAACGAAAACAAACCATTCCAATCGATAAAAATGTAAATACTCAAATTCAAACTTCAGTATTACCTGATTGCCTGCATATCTTTGTTGGATAGCTTTTATTTTCGGTTGAAGATTTTGCATAGCTAGCGTTGATTCCACCTAACAACCATCGTCAACTAACTGTTAACTATCGAGTCAAAACCACGTCTAAATTTAGGCACTTTCTTTTTCTAAACTCAAGCTAAACCAAATACAAACCTGCTGCTTTGTCAAAGGAAATGTAGCAATCTTAACTATAACCGTCAGTAATATAATCGCTAATCCATACGCGTAAGGCACGTGTAACGCCGATAATCCATCTTTCAACACCTGAAAAACCCATATATATCAACAATATTTAGTTAGTTAATTAATTAGTAATTACTTGATTGATTTCTCGAATACGTGTTTATATGTAGGAGAGAAGCTTTACCTTGAGAACGAATTCCATCGAATCAGAGATGAAGCCGAACCAGCCGCCATTTTTCTGCGCGGTAGCGTCGGTAGACCCGGCGGCGGTGGCGGCTGGATCGGCCGCAACAGCAGCGTCAGCGAGAGTGTAAAGGAGGCTCTCGGTTTTGGTAAAAAGTGCTTGGAAATTGACGGAAGAGTCGAATGAAGGAATCGGAGGGATTTCGTTGAAGCTGAGACGGACTCTGGTGGAGGCAAGTCTACGGTTAGGGAGCGTGTAGAAACTACCATGGCGAGAGATTGTAGATGGTGGAAGTAGAGTGCCGATGAACGGCTGTGATGAAATCAGAGTTCTCGCCATGGATTTTGTTTGAGGTGAGGGTTTTGAAAGAAAAGGGAGGAATTGAAGAGTTTTTTTTCAGAGAGTCATCAGTCGGAGAGAAATGGAGATGAGGTTTTGGCAGAGAAAGTATTTTTTTTTTTTTTTTTTTAATTATCCTTACTTCTAAGGTTCGTTGGAATGAAATGAACCACCAAAAGATCCTGGGCGCGCATTTCTTACGGTGGGTGTTAACAGCCAGTATGGTTATTCCACGTCATATTGCTCCATAACATTGGGATGGAAAAAAAAATGGAATATACCGCTGTGGGTTTGAATTGCCTTCTCTTAAGAAAGTGGACTATAAAATCACTCAAAATGGATTCTTTTTTTTTTCTTCTTTTCAAATTAAAATGGAGTTTTTATCTAATTAATTCAAACTATTCGAATTAATATCATCTAATATAATTTATCTTAATGGTTTTATAAGTTGATAATAATGAATAAGGATACAATCTGATGCTTAAATCAAACGGTTCACTCACTTTTCTTCAGGGTAGATTTGAGATTTGACAAAGTTTAATGTTCAGCACTTGAAAAAATTTATTTTTCCAATTTCATTTCCCCCCTAAATTTTGGTATCTTTTATAAAAAAAAAAATAAAGATATGAATTTTTTTTTATATATTGACAATAAAATTTTTTAATTTCATAAGTCAGATGAGAATATGTCACGTCTCATTTATTTTTTAATTTTTTAATATATCCTAAATGATATATATTATTCCACTAATCGCGCTTGTGAATGAGATAATTTTTCTAAATGTAGACTCCATATTTTTTAGTCCATTAGTTGTGCTATTAGAAGATAGTGTTCTCCAGATTAATTTACTCACTTTGTTTTTATATTGATATTAATATTTTAATATTTCATATCAAATTTATTCAATGATTCAATTGTGATCAAATTGCATGATTGTAAAAGGAATATTATTCTTAAACTTTTTTTAATATGAACTATGAAGATAATTTGTATAGGATAAAACTACTAATTTACAAGAACACACACTAGGTGTATATAAGGAAGATTAATAAATATTACTAATAAATAAAATATTGTATTTATAATCAAATCCTATTGAGATTTGAGATAAAATAGAGTTGAGAGAAATAATGAAATGAACAAAGAATCAATTCCATTACACGTTAAAAAACAAGAAAGCATGTGAGCAAAATAATAAAAGTGAGTTATCATTGACTAAAGGATTTTGCTAATAGATGTCTTAAGAATACTTTTTAAGGTTATTAAATATATTAAAAATGATAAATAAAATTGTTAAATACTATATTTAATATAATAATATTTTTATAAATAATATATTAACTAACCTTAAATAATACCTAAAGACAATCGTTAGTAAAACTTTGATTTAAATGAAACTTCATCATACCTATTTTTTTAAAAGGTCCACAATATAGCATATTATAATACAAGATATTTTGTATCCTAGTGTAAATCTAGTAACTTATGGAATCATTTCAAATAATACGTCCAATATTTTTTTTTTGGATAATTGAAAATTTTATTTTAAAATAAAAAAAAAGACGTCGATACACATTTGCTATAAAAGAATAAAAATAGCGAAACTTACAAATTTTTTTTTTTTTTTAACTATATGCTGGTTTATATCCCAATGTTTCAACTTTCGTTATTGGAATTTGAAAATTTATCCAAGTTTACATATTTGGCATACATTCGGATAAAATACAAGAAATATATTGAGTTAAATCTTGAAGATTGATAACCATGCCCAATGAAGATATAGGAAAATATTAATTTATTGTTTAGTGATATTGATTAAGATAATATTAGATTGTTTTGTAAACATTTAACACCTTAAAATCAAATTAGTTTAATTTGTGGTGTAATACATTTTTTTTTGTTGGTTGGGATAGTAAAATTTTGTTCGTTAGATACTCGAAAATTAGGGAGCACTAAATACCATAAAAATTGAACATGGTATGAGAACTAGAAAATGATGGGTTTTCCATTTTGCTAACGAGTTTTTATATTCTTTAAAATTAGTTAAATAATTATTTTATGAAAAGAATTTATAATATATTGAATTTATAACGAGGTTTGATAGTTATTCGATGAATTTTAATATATTGAGAAAATATATTACGTAATATTAAATAGCACATTTGAAGCACTAGTTAACAAAACTCAATTGGATGAGTTTAAGAGTCAAATTTCAGCCCATTTACTAAGCATCGATGATTGGGCCAAGTAAAAATCCAACATGACTCATGAATAATCGGGTTACCTGATAGATTTGGACCATTTGGTGAACTAGAATCAATTTAGATCGAATATTGGACATGGTTTTGAAAATTTCGGCTGAATCCAACTCAAATTATTATTTAATTAATATTTTTTATTTATGTTAATTATAAATTAAATAAACATTAATACAAAATATTGTTTTTATAATATTTTTTAAAAAATATATTTAATGTGTCAGATCAACTTCAGACAAAAAAAAAATGTTAATCGTGACATTGATTTTTGGCTTTAAAAAATGACATTTATTAATGTTGATGTCAAAGTCCGATCTATTTTGGAGTCGAGTAATACTGATTTAATGTGTCAAGTCAGTTTGAATATTGTAATTAAGGTCTGATTTATTTTTTTTAAAAAAAAATTTATTTTTATTCTAAGTTTATTTTCAAGTATAATATTTTTGTTCTAATCTCTTCAAATATTGAATTAATTTTCAAATTTAAACGAATTAGGACATGTCTAATTACAGGCAACAAAAACTTGCAATATCCACTCACAAATTTCATTATCTTATTATATTTATATATTCATGATTCTATATCTTCAATAAAATGAAAAAAATGTATTGGATATGTCACGAAGGCAAAAACAGAAAAGAAAGAACCTGCAAAGTGAAAAAGAAAACCAATCAGAGGCTACTGATAAGCAAAGAATTATTCCGAAATTTGACACAACCAAGCAATCTACTAGGATTAGCCAGTCACAACGTGAATAACATTACTCAATATACGAGTATCCAATCAGAAAAATCCTACCCGCCAAGACTACCAAAAAGTTTTACGTTTCTTTTCAAACGGGTATGATATATCAGGCGCGTGTGCCCCACATGTTACTTTAGAATTCGAAATCGAAAGCTCCGGAACTCCCTAGACAAGCTTGACACTTCCTTCCAAAAAGGAGCGGGAGAAGGAGAAAAAAATATTTAACCATATACAGTTCTTGATCCAACGGCTGAAAATACATGACCAGAACTTTCCAGAAATCAAACTTTCGTTATATACCACCACTTTTTCTACTTTGCTCTCATCGAAACGAATCAGTTAACTCGAAGTTAAAGCGCTGCAAAATTTCTCTCTCAAATTCTTCAAGTTTTCAAGCTTTTTATTAAGTTATTTTGTATTCTGTTCTGAGTTGCTATGGCTGGCAAAGGCGAAGGTCCGGCGATTGGGATCGATCTAGGCACGACTTACTCATGCGTTGGTGTTTGGCAACATGATCGTGTGGAGATAATAGCTAATGATCAGGGGAATAGAACGACGCCGTCTTACGTGGCTTTTACAGATACCGAGCGTTTGATTGGCGATGCGGCAAAGAATCAGGTCGCGATGAATCCTACCAACACTGTTTTCGGTAAGTCCTAAGCCCTCTTTAGACTTTGAATTGGTTCTTCAAATTCAAATATCGTTCAAGTTTACTCGTTTACTGCATATATAATTTTAAATGAATTTTTGTGTTACGGGAAAGTCCCTATTTACTTTCTGCATCAGTTTTGATGACTAATTAGATTTTGAGATATTTACTTACCGTTTTGGATATTTTTGTTTAATGCTAGAGGAAAATCTAAAATTTGTGAATTTTAATTTTTGTGAATAACGAAAATATAGCTGGGGTTCTCACTTCTCTGCTTATAATTTACTTGCTCGATGCTTAACTACTGTTGGAAAGGAATTGATTGTTGACTTGTTATTTTAAGGTTTTAATTATTCTAACAACCTATGATTTGGCGGGAATTTTGTGCTTCTATTTTATTTTTCAGATGCCAAGCGTTTGATCGGTAGAAGATTTAGCGACGCTTCGGTCCAAAGCGACATGAAATTGTGGCCATTCAAGGTCATTCCTGGGCCTGGAGACAAGCCCTTGATCGTCGTCAACTACAAAGGAGAAGAGAAGCAATTCGCAGCTGAAGAAATCTCCTCCATGGTTCTCATGAAGATGAGAGAAATTGCTGAGGCCTATCTCGGTTCCACCATCAAAAACGCCGTCGTCACGGTACCGGCTTACTTCAATGACTCCCAGCGTCAAGCCACGAAAGACGCCGGCGTCATTGCTGGCCTCAATGTTTTGCGTATAATCAATGAGCCAACCGCTGCAGCTATTGCTTACGGGCTTGATAAAAAGGCGGGAAGTGCTGGGGAAAAGAATGTGCTTATTTTCGACCTTGGTGGGGGTACTTTTGATGTCTCACTGTTGACAATCGAAGAAGGGATTTTCGAAGTGAAGGCTACAGCCGGAGACACGCATTTGGGAGGTGAAGATTTTGATAATAGAATGGTGAATCATTTTGTGCAGGAGTTTAAGAGGAAGCACAAGAAGGACATTAGCGGAAACCCAAGAGCCTTGAGGAGATTAAGAACAGCTTGTGAAAGAGCTAAGAGGACATTGTCTTTGTTGGGAAAAATAAAACCTGGTTACCCAAAAGCAAGCATTCACCCACAACAAGCATTCGAATAAGAAAAGAAAAAGACACAATATTTTTTACGTGGTTCGACCCTTCTTGGCCTACATCCACGATCCCATAAGGATAACATTACTACAACAAGTAGAACCCTCTTACAAGTAGCTTTTGCACGGATAAAACTACAAACCCTCTTACAAGTAGCTTTTGCACGGATAAAACTACAAACCCTCATACAAGTAGCTTTTGTACGGATAAAACTACAAACCCTCATACAAGTAGCTTTTGTACGGATAAAACTACAAACCTTCATACAAGTAGCTTTTGCACGGATAAAACTACAAACCCTCTTAACAAAACACTATGACTCACCACCGGATAATCCTAATACAAAAGTATAGACTATCTCTCACAAGGGTGGTGGGTGAGTTCAACCAAAGGCCAAGACCCCTTATTTATAAGGTGAGCACCTCCTTGGCTTGACATTACAAAGGGATGTGGGATTGGGACTTAGGCTCAAAAATGAGCACCTCCTTGGCTTGACATTACAAAGGATGTGGGATTGGGACTTAGGCTCAAAAATACCCAACAAATCCTCCCTTGAGTCAAAGTCCCAATAATCTCTTGCTAGGGACCCGACAACTCTTCTTCCTCGAACAAATCTTCTCTCCTTGCTTGAACCACAAGACTTCTGGACAACTCCTCCCTCGAACCATAAGCTCTGATACCAGTTGTTGGGAAAAATAAAACCTGGTTACCCAAAAGCAAGCATTCACCCACAACAAGCATTCGAATAAGAAAAGAAAAAGACACAATATTTTTTACGTGGTTCGACCCTTCTTGGCCTACATCCACGATCCCATAAGGATAACATTACTACAACAAGTAGAACCCTCTTACAAGTAGCTTTTGCACGGATAAAACTACAAACCCTCTTACAAGTAGCTTTTGCACGGATAAAACTACAAACCCTCATACAAGTAGCTTTTGTACGGATAAAACTACATACCCTCATACAAGTAGCTTTTGCACGGATAAAACTACAAACCCTCTTAACAAAACACTATGACTCACCACCGGATAATCCTAATACAAAAGTATAGACTATCTCTCACAAGGGTGGTGGGTGAGTTCAACCAAAGGCCAAGACCCCTTATTTATAAGGTGAGCACCTCCTTGGCTTGACATTACAAAGGGATGTGGGATTGGGACTTAGGCTCAAAAATGAGCACCTCCTTGGCTTGACATTACAAAGGATGTGGGATTGGGACTTAGGCTCAAAAATACCCAACAGTCTTCAACTGCTCAAACTACAATTGAGATCGATTCTTTGTATGAGGGGATTGATTTTTACACAACGATTACCCGAGCTCGATTTGAGGAGTTGAATATGGATCTGTTTAGGAAATGTATGGAGCCAGTGGAGAAATGTTTGAGGGATGCTAAGATGGACAAAAGCAGTGTTCATGATGTGGTTCTTGTTGGTGGGTCTACTAGGATTCCAAAAGTTCAGCAATTGTTGCAAGACTTTTTCAACGGGAAAGAGCTTTGCAAGAGCATAAACCCTGACGAAGCTGTTGCTTGTGGTGCTGCTGTACAAGCTGCAATTTTGAGTGGTGAGGGTAATGAAAAGGTTCAAGATTTGCTGCTTTTGGATGTCACCCCACTTTCCCTTGGGCTGGAAACTGCTGGTGGAGTCATGACTGTGTTGATTCCAAGGAATACCACTATCCCAACCAAAAAGGAACAAGTTTTCTCTACTTACTCGGATAACCAACCTGGAGTGTTGATTCAGGTTTATGAGGGTGAGAGAACAAGAACAAGGGATAACAATTTGCTTGGGAAATTTGAGCTTTCTGGTATTCCTCCAGCTCCTCGTGGTGTTCCTCAAATCAATGTCTGCTTTGACATTGATGCCAATGGAATTTTGAATGTCTCTGCTGAGGATAAGACGACTGGACAGAAGAACAAGATCACCATTACTAATGACAAGGGTAGGCTATCCAAGGAAGAGATAGAGAAGCTGGTGCAAGAAGCGGAGAAATACAAGTCAGAGGATGAGGAACACAAGAAGAAAGTTGAGGCCAAGAATGCTCTTGAAAATTATGCTTATAACATGAGGAACACGATCAAGGATGAGAAGATCAGTTCCAAGCTTCCAGCTGCTGATAAGAAGAAGATCGAGGATTCGATTGAGCAAGCTATCCAATGGCTCGATGGGAACCAGCTGGCTGAGGCGGATGAGTTTGAGGACAAGATGAAGGAGCTGGAAAGCATTTGCAACCCGATTATTGCCAAGATGTACCAGGGAGCTGGTGGTGATATGGGTGAGGATGGTCCTTCTGCCGGCGGCGGTGGAAGCGGTGCTGGGCCCAAGATCGAGGAAGTTGATTAAGCTGGAGATGGTTTTTAGGGGTCTTGTGTTATGAATATGATGGATTTTCTTGTTTTACCTTTTTGCCTCTTTTTAAAATAGTTTTTGTGTGTAATAGTTCTCTTTTCCCGGTGCACTAGCCACCTGTGTTTAAAACTATATATAGAAGCGACTTGTTTCCCAGCTTGGTTCTCATTTTCATTACATTTTTGTTCTCATTGGTTTTTCTGCAATTTGTTTTAATTCCTTTCCACAATGATTTGGATGCATACTCGCTAAAATCTTGAGACTCGAGCTAGGGTCTATTGTGCTCGTCGAGGTAGAAAGAAATATAGTGCAAGAATATGGCAGGTAAAATACAAACTCTATCAAAAAAGTTAAATGCATCCACCTAATCAGATGGGAGAATATTAGTATGCAAATGAGGAGGAAAATGACTAATGAGGGATTGCATTCACCTTACCTTACACCATTCTTTTATGATAAGGTGTTATACACTTGAATTTCAACGTTGAAGTTTGAAAAGAATCCCCAGATCCATGCTATTTGATGCAAGATAACAAACATTATAAAGATCAAATATGAGACGCAAGTCGTGCAGCTAACAGTTAAAGATGTAGATTTATTTAATTAAAAAAAAAATTCCTTTGGTATAAAATAATAGAAAATTGACCACAAAGCTATCTTTGTAATTCTCCAATGAAAGCCTCAAGTGAAAGTCAAGACAGCAATGGCTCATTTGGTCCTGTACGGTGAGGACGAAGGCAGACGCGAACCTCGTATTCTTCTGGACCTGTACGGTGCTTTGGCACTATGATTTTAAGACCCGTTTCTGATTCATCTAAGGATGATAAAATCCGATCCGCTTTCACGAATTTGACTTTGAATGAGAAGATTTGTTTTTAAGAGTTAGGGAAAGACCCTTTTCGCCAGTAATTCTAACATAACTCCTCCCTTCACCCAACCCTTTAGCCACTACAGAGTTAAGGAGAGACACAAATATGATTCTGGTTTGTTACTTGTATTGATAGTCAACTGAATTTTTATATGATAAAATTTGCACACCCTTTTATAATAATATAAATATCAAAATGGACATTTTTAAGAGAATACTGTTTTTAAACTAGTTTTTTTTAATATAAAAATAAATAAAATTTTTAAATCAAAAGATTATTTTAAAAAAATATTAAAAAGATATTAACATCCTTTATTATATAATCATTATAACTTTTTAAATTTTTATTGATAATTTTTTCAATTGAATTGATATTACTTAATTTTGACTCCAATTCAATCACTTTTTCTTATAATAATATAAATATCAAAATGGACAATTGAAATGAACCATCTCTTTGCTTCTAGCAATGAAGAGTATTTGGACCTAACTCAAGCTATGAAACTAGCCCAAACATCTCCAACCATCTATTGGTTCGGCCCAATTGAAGGTAGAGATGGATTTGTGCGGCATGCTTGGGTCTCTTTAAACCATGTTAGGCCTGCCATCCCTAACAAAAAAAAAGTAAACACCATCTATCATTTTACAAATAAACTAGCAAGATAGCATTGTTGCTTTGGCAACTTCACTAATGATAATGGAAGGAAATTGAGAAGTAAACACCATGTGTCATTTTACCTTGTTCAAGTGGAATATGGTAGTACTCAATATTACTTACAAGTTACTTCAATGGAAGAATTAAGACATTTTAAAGTGAAATTGGCATATCAAAAGAACCCAAATTTAGGAGCCGTTAGTTCATAAAAGTTGTTTTCAAAATCAATTCCATTCAACCCTTGATATTGGACAATTTTTAAATGTCTCATTACTCAGTGTACCAAATCTAGGGGACCTTGTTAGGCTTGCACTTTTGCCGTATTTGCCTCAAAAAAAGAGAAAACAGTGGAAATTTTGATGATGAGCCAAACCATCAGCGGGTTACTTATGATTAGACCTCACTGTTTTCTCATTGATCCATCAGTTTCAATGTTGGAAATGGTCCCTTCAGCACTCCAACCTCCGAGCCACATGGGCCATGTTTATGATTTCACTTTGGCACCAATCGCGGTCAGGTTCAATACTCCTTCAGGTGGGTCTTAATCTTAAAACAACTGGGTCTGTGCCCATCCATAAAAAAATAAAACTGAAACAAAATGACAAAAACAGAGAAATTAATGTTATGTTTGAAAACATAGATTTAAAAATTTGAATTTTATTTATTATATAAATTGTGAGAATAGAGTGTGTATATTATGTATAAATTAGTAAAGATTCAATATGATTATATATTGGAAAGGTATAAAACATGAATTTCAAATTCACAAATAGTTATAAATATTTCAAATTCATCACTAAATAGGCATCCAATAAATCTATAAATTTGAAAAATAATCATCAATGTTACATTTACATGTATTTTATTACACAATTTATATTATTTTTAAAATCCAAATCTATCTTTTGAAATATAAATTCTCAAACGCAACATAAATGAATTTCTTAAACAACATAAATGAATTTCTTTACAAATATATTTTAGACAATGTTGTGAACATGAAAAATTTTGAATTTTTTTTTGGTTACTTTCTAGCTTTACTTTCACATTTTAGCATGTTTTTCCTTATTAACTGTCTTTGATTGTTCGATTTTATGAGTTTAATTTCCCTTACAATACATTGTTATTAGACAGTTTGAGAAGTTAAGGGAAAATAAAGAATTTATGAACAATTTATTTGGGATAGATTTGAGTAGGACTAATTATGCTATCAGTCCTTGTATTTTGCTACATGGCTCATTAATAAATGGTGTTATTAGTCCTTGTATTTATGCAAAAATGCAGATTTAGTCCCTCTACAATGATTTAAAAAAAAATTTGTACCTATATTTTTTGACATTTTAAATTTCGATTCAATCTTAAAAATATTCACATTATTAAAAAAGTTATTATTAAAATAATAATATTATTATATTAAATAAAATTTATTATTTAAATAATAAAAGATATTATTTTTTGTTAGTATTAAATTTATATATTTTTATAATTAAATTTATATATTTTTATAAAAAATATTTTTATATTAATATTTATAATTAAATTTAAATATTTATATTTTATAAATAAATATTTTTATATGAATATTTATATATTTTCAAAAAAAAAATTAGTCCCTTATAATGATTTAAATTATTTAAATTTAATTATAAAAATATATAAATATTAATATCAAAACAATTATTTTAATATTTTTTAAACAGTATTTTGAGCTTACGGACCTGCCCGAGCCGAGCTTGGGTAAAAGTTATAAAAAAATTAGGCCGCGGTCCGACCCGTTCCATGAACACGTCTAACGCCAGCACATTTAACAGTGGGAAATGGACTTTGTTTAAGACTCCATTTGTTTCGCAATAAATTATCTTTCATAATTTTTAGAAGAAAAATGTAATTATATAGAAATAAAAGTGTAATTAATGCATCATTTTTTTTAATTCAATTAAGGTGATGTATTTAATGCAAAAAAAAATTCTAAAAAAGTAAAAAAATAATCTTATAGGCATCAGTTAAGCGGATATTTTTTAGAAAAGAGTTATAAGGTACTCACCAAACCCATGAATTTAATTTGACTTAAACCATATCTTGAACATGATTTTTATGTCTGAACTTAACTTGATTCGACATGATATATTATTATATTAATAAAAACTACTTTATTTAATTTTAATTAAAAAACATTTAAAAATGTTAAAATAAAAAGTCTTTAATATTTTAATTTAAAATATTTTTTGAATATTATTAAACATAAATATTTTTATATTTTAATAATAAATATTAATACTAGCAAAAAGTAGTATCTTTTATTATTTAAATAATAAATACTATTTAATATAATAATATTATTATTTCAATAATAATTTTTTTATAATATGAATATTTTTAATATTTTTTAAGATTGGATCGAAATTTGAAATCTCGAAAAATATAGGTACAATTTTTTTTTAAAATCATTGTAGAAGGACTAAATCTGCATTTTTTTATAAGTACAAGGACTAATAACATCATTTATTAGTAAGCCATGTAGCAAAAAAAATCCACGTCATCAATTGGCAAAAAAATTTGCTGACTAAGCTTGTCACGTTAGCAAAGTCAACGTCACGTCAGCAAGTCAACGTCCACGTCAGCGTTTTAACAGAAGAAAAAAAACATCGTTATTAATTGGATCAAATTTTTTAAAACAATATAGTAAGAGAATTCAATTTATATAAATTATAGTAAAAAAATTAAATTTTAAATTTTAAATCAATATAAAAATTGATAGCATAATTAATCCATTTGAGTATGCAGTGGGACAGTTGAAAGTACTTATGCCTTAAGCTGTAGGGATATGACCTATATCCTTTCTTACTATCGTTCAAAGAATAAGGTCAGGTCAATGTATGTGGGACACTTTATATGCGATCCAATTTAATAGTCAGTTCCTCCAATTGAATGTTGTTTCTCTTTCAAAGATTGAAATCTCGGCCTTGAATCTAGATTCAATAAGAAATAAACCAAAAAAACCGTAAGCTACTTTTTCCTTTTTAAATTTTTTTTTTTTTTTTTCGCTTTCAATTGTGAACTTCTAGAGTTTCAACCTTGGAAGTTATCTATAATCTATAACACTTTAAAAACAATCCCCCACATTAATGTCATGCAAGAATTTAAAATTTTAAGGCTTGGATTTTGGGCCAACTAAGCAATGTCTTTTGATTATATTTTGGGGTTATTTTAGGTATTTGATTAGTTATATTAAAAGAATCTCATGGGTAATGTAATAAGCTTAGGCATCACAACTTTTTTTTTCTTCAGTTTATAGAAAAATTATAAAATGGAATGACCAATTAAAACTATTTATGGTTTACAGTTATTATATTTGTACCTATCTATAACAAATCTTAAAAGCAATTTTTTAAATTAATGAGAAGCAAGAATTAGAGAAATTGAAAACATGATAAATAGTGAACTAAGCAATGACATTAATCAATATTTTTAAGATTAATTAGGTCATTTTAATAGCCAACTAAGTAATAACTTAATTAATGTTCTTAGGGTTAATTAGGTCATTTTATTGGATTGATTTAGGGTTGATTTTTAAATGATTTTGGATTTATATAGATTTTGACACGTTCATTTTTTCGTATCGTGTTTATGTTATTTTGTGTCTTTTTGTGTTTGAGTTATTTTTTATGTGTTCAAAGTATTATAAATTTATATAAAATTTTACATGTTAATAATTCATTTTATATAAATTTTGACACATTCGTGTATTTGTGTTGTGTCCATGTTATTTTCGTGTCGTGTTGTATTTTAATTATCTTTTTCATGTGTTCGTGTCGTGTTTCAATTCATCCAAATATTTTACATAGTTTGTTATGGTGATTCAATTTAGATAAAATTTTGTGTGTTCGTGTCGTGTCTCAATTCATCTCATATTTTGCATAATTTGTCATAATGATTCAATTTAGAGAAAAATTGTATGTTCGTAATATATTCGTGTTATTTTATAGTGTGTTTAAAGTATTATAAATTTATATAAATTTTTACACGTTAATAATTTATTTTAGACACATTCGTGTATTTGTATTGTGTTCATATTATTTTTCGTATCGTATTTTAATTATTTTTTTCATGTTGTGTTCGTGTCGTATTGTGTCCGAAATTGTCAAGTCTAATTGACACTATTAAAATAACTTCCAATTTTGTGTCGCGTGTCATCATGTTTGTGTTATTTTTCCTATCATAATCGTATTCAATGTATTATATATTTATATTTTGACATGTTAATAATTCGTTTTATGTAGATTTTGACACATTTGTATATTTGTGTCGTGTTCATGTCATTTTTAGTGTCATGTCGTGTTTTAATTATTTTTTCTATGTTATGTTCGTATCGTATAATTATGTTGTATTTGAAATTATCGGATATAATTGATCATATTCAAATAACTTTTAAGTTTATACCAGGTGTCATATAAGGATAATAGTTATTATTTTTTAAAATTATCTTTACTCTTTTTGCTTTTTTATCTTTCAAATTTATTATAAAGTATCAATTCAAATTCGATAACAAACCCGCAGCAAAGCACGGACATCTATCTAGTAATAGTAGAAGCAAAGACTTTGCAATAATGAATATGAGTTTAATTTAAATGGTTTATTCATTTTTTTAGGAAATGATTCTCCTCAAGTTGGGATTCAGTTCTCAATATTTATAATTTTTTTCTCTATTTTTCTTTATGATTTGGTTTAATGTGTATTAAAAAAAACTTTTGCAGTAATTAATCATGTCACAATTTTTTTTTTTTTTTTTTATTTGAAGTTATCATATATTTAATTTTATTAACTGAAATTAAGAATTTAACACTCTATCAACATACAACAATAATTATTGACAATCATGCTACAATTAAATCTGTTCATAGGTTATGTCAGATTCGATTCGAGTTAGGCTTTGAACATGTCTTTTGAGACTCGAACTCGATTTGATCTGAATTATTATTCAATTAATAAAAAATTATTTTATATAAATATTTATATATTTTAAAAATAAATATTAAATAAAAAAAATGAACAGATCTAGCTACAATTTCAAATATAAAGATTAAAAGGAGAAGAAATAAATAATTTCGTACTAAATCAACATTTAGGTAAGCCGAGCACATGCTGTTACATGATTGGATTTGAATCCCTTCTCAGTTCTCACCCAAAACTAAAGAAAGCCAAAGTTTTACAAGTTTTAGCAGTTAGACTTGAAATGAAATGTACATTTTCTATTCAAATAAAATATATAGAAATTCAAGTATAAAGTCGTATTTGGTAAATTTGTGTAAAAACAAAGGAAATTCTCCTAATGAGGCTTTTAACAAAAGGTTGATCACCTAATCAAATATGAGAATCACCTTAGTTCACATATTCCATCAAAACCCACAACTAGTTTTTCATGGATGACCATTGACCAGTGTATTCTTTGGCACCGTCTTGTAATCCAATTAAGGTTACGTGTAGGCTACGGCGTGGCGCGTGGGGTGATGCAATCACTACCCATCTATACTATTAATATTAAGAGTAGAAATCTTCTCTGTCCAATTTTTTTTTTTTTTAATTTATTTGTGCTTTCATTTTTGTAATAAGTTGTGAGTCTTTTTTTTTTTTTTTTTTTTGTCATTCTTTTATTGCTTGTTTTTACTATTTAATTGGAGCTACGAAATGCAAATTCAATCGATCGATATTTTATCGGTGATCGAATAAATAAATTTCATGACATCATTTTCTTTATTTATATCGTCTTTGTATCCGTGTTTTTTTTTTTTCAAACGAAATTGATTTTTTTATTAGATAAAAAATCGGATCAAATATTAAAAAAGAACAGATACGAAGAGAACAAAAAAAACGAATGCAAGACTCGTTACGAGAGTGGGGGTACAGATAAGGCAAGAAGATGAGAACAGAAGATTTGGATTCTTATTAATAACTTGTCTATACTATTAATAAAGTTGTTAATTGAGTTTAATATCACTAAATCGAATGAAATAATACAAAAAATTAAATTAAATTATAATAAATTTATAAAATATAAAGAATTAAAAAATTATTTAATATGAAATATACATATTTTTAATTTATTTTATAAAAAAAATACACATGAAAAAAAAGTATCCATTATTTTAGATAAATTTTTTATTTTATTTTCTTTCACCTATGTAAGTGTGTCAATTGATTAGAGAAATATATAAAAATTTATAATTAATACATTTTATTTTTAAAATTCAATAAATATAATATATTAAATATAATTTTTTTTAAAATAATAATAAAATAATTTTTAATTAGTGCATACCGGACATTTTATAAAATACACATTTTCTTTTTTTATTTTCTCGATGTTTTCGTTTTTCTATAATTTTTTCTTTTCAAAACCTTTACTCCCCATGTGAGCTCCTCTCTCTAGCCATTGCCATTTCTACACACTTCACCACTATTGCACACAGATTTGCCCATCCTCCCAATCATATAGTTTGCTTTGCTATCTTTCTCTCTCTTTCTTTACAACACTCTTTGTTTTAACAATTCAATCTGTCTTCAGTTTTCAATTTCCACAAAATAATTTCCCTTTCATTTTTTTTATTCCGAGCTAAGGTTTTTGTTTCCATTGGCTATAGTCTACACTATTTTTGTGGTGTTCCGTTGTTTTTGAGAAATTTTGGACGTATAAGGTAAGTTTTTAACTATAGTGAAATTTCCTCAGCATTTCATCAGATTCCTCGTGGAGTGTGTTTTAGGCAAATTATACTTTGCCCCTAATGCTTTACCACAAAGAATCTTATTCTTAGCTTGTGAATTGCAGTAAAAGTGAAAGTCCTTTGGGGTATGTTTTCTCTAGCTACTTCAATATTCCATTGTTGTTTCCTTTAGAAAATTGGCTTTGGGTTTGGTTTGTCTACCTCGCATGGAAGTTCTTCTGGCATGATTTAAAGGTCTTTTTTTTTCCTTACAACCTTCTTACAATTCGTACAGAGCTGAGAGAGAGAGAGAGAGAATCTTGTGGAATTTGCAAAACCAAGATTAGATATATTCAGGAGATGTGAATTTCAAGCAAAGATGACATCTTTCAGTGGATTAGGCATTGGTTTAAGTTTGGTTTTTGGTTGTCTTTTATTGGCTCTTGTTGCTGAGCTTTACTATTTGCTTTGGTGGAAGAAGAGAATTGCTAGCTCAGAAGTTGAAGATAATTACAGCAACTATGCAAAGGAGCTTATTCAACTCTTCTGCTGGAAGAAATCTGATTCATTTCATGCAGCCACCACTACCAACAACATTCAAGATTTAGTTAAAGACCAAGAAACGAATGGTGTTGAGCCAGACTTGGAACTTGGCTCAAGCATGGATTTGCTGCTAAAGGGTTTTGGAGAAGAGGGTGTGGAATCAGAGCTCATGAGACTCCACAATCTGGCAGGTCCACCGAGATTTCTCTTCACAATCAAGGAGGAAACAAAGGAAGATTTGGAGTCAGAAGATGGCAGGTCTAGATATGATAGGAGCAGAAAAGGATCAAGAACAAGGAGCTTGAGTGACCTTATATTAACTGTTGACACTCCTTTGGCTTCTCCACCCTTGAAGTCACCTCCTTTGAACCCTTTAGATTCTTATCACCGCCATGGATTCAATCCTCTCTTTGAATCATCGACAGATGCAGAGTTAAATAAGCTGAGATCTTCACCTCCTCCGAAATTCAAGTTCTTAAGGGATGCAGAAGAGAAACTTTTAAGAAGATTGATGGTAGAAGCTGAGAAAAGGGTACAAAGAAATGGTGGTTCCCTTCAAGATTCTGGTGTTAAAGCTGTTAACAGTACAACAATTTTAACAGAAGAGACAGAAGGGTCTTTCCTTAAATTCATTGTTGGTAAGAACAGAGATCCTCTCCAATATTTACCACAGTACCCCTCAAGTTCTTCTCAGATACTGCCATTGGCTTCTTCTCCTACAACATTCAGACCACTAGACAAGAAAGACAGTGTGCATTAGATTCCTGAATCCTTCTAGATGAGTTTCATTTTTTTTTTAATTTATTTTTTTCATCTGCCGATTAATTTCTCAAGATGGTTACTTGTGTATTAATTTAAAACGTTTTCAGTTTGGTAAGATAGCCATGACCAATCTGCAACATTTTGTTATGCAAAGCAAGGCATCTTGAATTAAAGAGGCAAACTGACAAATTCTACAGATTGATGTTTAGGATGTTCGTTAGTTCAAAGTGGGGGCAATCTGGTTTTTGCCCATCCTCCATGTCCGGGCTGAGCCTCACTTTAAACTAGCATTCCTTCATCTGCTCCATTGTGCTCCCAGTTCTCATTGTCTGAAGGGCTGACAATGCTTTCCTTTTTTACTTTAGATTTCTTAAAGTAATTCTTATCCTTCTTAGGTTATTTTTCCAGTTCTGGTACAAGATACAGAGTGTATTATACCTAAGCAATGATAGATTAAAGTTTTCTAGGCATTGTTCAGACATTTGTTTACGCGCTAATAATGTCGAAATGGTGTACAGCTAATCCTTTTTTCCCAATTCAAAACAGTTGAAAGTTATGCATAAACTTTCTCCCTTTTCCCTGCCCTCCCTGATTAGATTACACTTGTTGGAGAAAATTAGCCTTTTGTTGTCTTTTTGTCAATCAAAAGATAGCAAACACGCATGGTAAACTAAAGCTTTCCCCCCAATGTTGTCAAAGCAAGATTATAATTTCATATATTTCCTCCCATTACTTCTTCTTCCACTGCTATATTACCAATGCATTCAAATTTCGTTGATAATCTTGTTTCACTAAAATTGTTTGTCTACATAGTTTGAGTATTGAGAAGGGATTGCAGATGTTGAGATTCGAATTCGAATATGTTAAATGTCATTTCTTAAATATAGTTACATGAACCAATTGAGTTAATTAAACAATGGATTCAATTGTTTGTTGATTTTATAAAGCTGAAGTTGGACCAAACAAGGTTTTTAGTAAACAGGTATCAGTTTAGAACCTCAAGAGGCTAAAACTTGAAGCTCTAAAGTTGAGCTTTTGGGAAAAAGAGGCTTACAATGTGAAGCTGATAAACAAATTTAAGAATATGTTTGAGCAAATCAAAGATATTCCTACTTATTTTTGAATAATTTCCACCGAAAGGTTTTATATTTCAATAGCCCTTTCTTGTTTCAACTCTAATCAAACCAAACATGCATGCTTTGAACTTTTAATTTTAGAAGAAATTAAAAAGAATTTACCATCTTTATATGGAGTTTAGTGCAAAGATTTAATCGAATTGAGTTGAGTTTATGTATATGTTAAGGCCGCCAGGAAAGAAGAAGAAAAATATGGAGGTTGAGTTTCAAAAGGAGCCATTTAATATTGCCTTTAGAGGAGGTCTAATATCAACAAAAAGTGCCAAAGTTGATAGCCAGAGCGAGTAGTGAGCTTTTACCTAAACAACAAGAAATGTCATGTTATCACGCGATATGGCCGAAAGTTTGCCCCCACCTTGACATCTCCAATTTTTTTTTCTTCAAAATTGGAATCCTTAAAAATATCTCTCTATTAAAAGTGATAAAATCTATGCTCCAACGTACAGAATTTTTGAATTTGATAAAAGAAAAGACAGGAATCGTTGTTTTGAGGCAGGTAGTGGGAGATTGAAGGAATTCAAACATTAGGTTGATACCAAACAAAGTTTCATGTGCGAAAAAACTTTGTTACTTGAATTTTTATTTTGTCTAAAATATTTATATCCGACATCTGTGTTTGACACATATTCAAATATGAATATAAGAGTATGATCATCAAACACATACTCATTTCTTACACTCATTCGAAACCGGATATATCATAGTGGAAAAGTGGTCCAAGAGTTAGAGGTCATTTTTTGTTGGCTTCATTCCATTAAAACCCTGAATGACTTGTAGGTTGAAGACAGGTCTTTTTGGGGGAAATATGCTCCTTTATACTTTTCTTTTCTGGTTCTTAAGGATTTTTGCAATCTGGATTTGAAATCTATGATCTGGGTTTGCCCATTTCAGCAAATCAGCACCACTTATCTTTTCGGGTTTTATCACTAACTATTAAGCCTGGTTTGATTAAAATTTGAACAATGTAGGACCAGAACCAGCCTGTTGTGGAGCCTGGCTGAAAAACAAATTTGTTATTCCTTGTTATTTGGTCGATCAGAACAGGAATAATTTATTTAGGATTGATCTTGACCAACCTACCTATCGAGTGTTGACACAGTAGCTTAGCTTAAAAATTGGAGAGAAAAGGCAGGCCAACACCCAATAGCTTAATATTTTAGCTGCATTTTTGGACGAGCGGCAGCTAACAAGATAAGGATTCCTAGTCGTGGAAGTCTTTGATATATTTAGTTTTCTACTGTCTGAGAGAGATTTCAAGGATGCATTTGGCATGCAATTGCAAATTTGTATTGGCCTTACCATCATTATCATATTTAGTTTTTTTTTTTCTTGGGTTCTCCTAAGTTTTCTCAACCCTAAAGTGGTTTTAGATAAGTATTTCTTAATCACATTATTGATGAATGCTTATTAATACTAATGAAGTAACAAGGTGACCAACACTTTCTGTATTAAAGGATTTTAGTAATCTTAATTAAGCCTTGTTTAGGATTGAGGTTGGAATTGGTTTTTGGCTTAAAAATTACGTTTTATCGTAACCTTAATCCCCAATTGTCAAAATAAATTTGACGTTTGGTTTGCAAACCCAAACTAAAATATCTCATTTCATATGCTTTTACTGTTCAATCACAATTAATTTATGAAAGTAAAATGATTTTATTACATTCATATCTTTAAATTTTTTTGAACATTTGAATTCACCGGAACACTCTTAAAAATTTAAATTATATTTTTCTCACCATTTATTTAAACACGTTTTTATTTTTTTCAATTACAACAATAATAATAAACTAGGTCTTAGTCAGTTAAACTCAAACTAATCAATCAACAAGGATAAAATTAGTTAATGTTACACTATTAAAGTTCATTATTCGTAACTGGCTGGGTTGCTCTTGTAATATTGATTACTATCTTTTTTTCTTCTATTTTTTGATGGATAATTGACATTATGGAAGTAATCCATACAAATATAGTTTTAGGTAGTTGATAACTTGATATATCAATGTTTATTACACAAATTAATAAATTTGAGAAAAAACATTATAAAGTTAAGTTAGGTTCAATACAAAAGAAAAAACAAAACAAAATAAAACAAATATTTTAAAATTTATATTTATTATAATTTTTTTAAAAATTTTTTGATAATTTTTTAATTAAATTTGTCTCACTTAACTATGACATCAAATTCAATTTGATTTTAATAATAGCGTAAGTTAGCTTTATAAACTTTTATTATTTTAAATTATTTTTCTTTAGCCAAACTCATTTAAAAAAACTGCATAAAAAAAGAAGATAAGTTGGGTTGTTAGATTAAAAAAGGCCATCTCAGGTATATGGTTTTTTGTTTTGGGCTAAATATACTCAAATAGTTGGCCCAGCCCTTCCTTTTATTTTGGAATCTGGATGAATCAGGATCCACTCACCCTAGTTTCATAATAAACAGAGAAAAAGAGGAAAAAAAGATAAGAAATAAAACCCTAAAGACCAGCCGATCGTTCCATTCCTCTCTTTACCTTGTTTGCCATTTAAGGTTGTCGATCCGGTAGGTCCCCTTGTATATTTTCTCCTTCTTTATTTCTGTGTGAAGTTTTTCTTTTTGTTAATTCGAATTGGTTGAAAAATTATTTCTATGCAGTGTTCAAAGCAAAGTCGTTTCTAGGAATTATTTTGATGGTCTGATTGATTTAATCTTAGTTTTAGTTGAAAATTTCAGTTTTTAAGATAAATTTGTAAAATCTGATGATGATAGATGGGTAGTTGTTTTTGCTTCCTCTTTTGATTTATGCAATATTCAGTGTTAGTAACTAAAAAAACCCATTTAGTGAGAACTGAGAAGTGGGAATCTATAGAATAGAAATCTAATAATAAACATAAAAAAATAAAAGAAACAAAGAAATTCTGCTATCTGTTCTACTTTTGTACAATCTACATCTATTCTCTTACAATGCAACTGACTATGATTAAACAAAATAAATTCTAAATTCTATATATAATTTGTTTCTTATAATACATTCTATATATGATTTTTTTTACTTTTAGAGACAGCAGAGGCCTTAGAAGATTTGTATTCGTTAAAGTTTTTAGTCAAGTCACACTCTGTTACATTTTCAGAGCAGCCATTCATGCTTTCGGTGTGGATTCTTCGCTGTCCAAAGCCTATTTAGATTTAAGTTGTGTAACTGGCTACATGAGTTGGAAAGGAACTTTTGTTGTGCTTAGCAAGGGTTGGCTTTGTAAATCTCTCTTTATTATATGTACATGGACTAGCAATGTAACATGCCAAGCATTCTGGTAACTATAATTGCATTATATGTATATGTATATGTATATGAACCTGTTAGTATCTGAAGCTTTGTGAATCTGTTATGTATATGTGCATTGTTGCTCTCATGCTTATCGGGTTATCTGTTTTAGCATTCTTATATCTTCTTTTGCAACTTTCCTGTCAACCAGTATTGTGTGATGTAGAGTTGAATTAAAAGGAAGTGGGATGTAACATTGTATTGTTTTTTGTTCTGTTCATGTAGACTAAATCATAAAGAATGGGCCGCAAAGCTGGTGGACTTTATATAAATCCAAAGAAATTTGGCTCTCTCACAAAACCTTGCATGAAAGAAATGATATCATTCCTAAATTGCTTGTCTCTTAACAAGGTTAATGATGAAAAATGCGTTCGGCAGAAAGATCTTTTGAATGCCTGTATGGATGGTCAGGTATGTAATTCTGGTTTCACTTGTATAAGTAATGCCCCCAAACTCCTAAATTACTTTACAAGTTTACATCATTATTTTCATCTTGACCCCCATCTGTAAAATTCCTGGCTGCCTCTGGAGTACTTATTCTGTTCCTCTTTCACATGTTTTTAAGACAAGGAAGAAAAGAGTCCTTTTACTTAACTTCGGTTTAAGTACCCACATAGTCCTTGTACTGTAGTGAAAAGAGTAAATTAATCTCTGTACTGTAAAAGTGAGTAATTTAGTCCCTGTACAATTGAAATAGATGCAAATAAGTAAAATTGATAACGATGTTAATGAAAAACCGTTAAAATGCTGATGTGGACTCGTAAAATCTAACAGAATTAATGACTTGGAATAAAATATGACTTGAAATATATCTAAATCTGTTAAATTTTACGAGTCCACCTCAGCATTTTAACGGTTTTTCATTAAAACCGTTATCAATTTTACTTATTTGCACCTATTTCAATTGTATAGAGACTAAATTACTCTTTTCACTATAGTACAGGGACTGTGGGTACTTAAACCACTTAACTTCAGCATGTTATGTGGAGGACTTTTCTCTACACTATCTAATTCTATGTTACTCAGACCTGGGTGTGATTGTCGGACATGGGTATGTGTCCGACACAGGTATGTTCAAATTTTTTTCAAGATTTTCATGTATTTGGAAGGTCCTTGGAGGATCACATCCCTATATCCATGTCCGTCCGGATATGTGTCGGACACGGATATTTCAAGAAAAATGAAAAGTCGGAGCAACATAGATCTAATTTACCATGACTTACAAAACATTTTGTTTACTTTCTTGCAGTCTACCAACAGAAAGTCCTGGGGCAGCATTAATTACCACCTGCAGAGGCTTAACAGGGGAAAGAAGTAGTGTGGTTTTTCTGTAAAGAGGAATGTTAAATTTATGCATCATTCTTCAACTTCATCACTTCCGGTGGTTTAGGCAGAGGACGTGTATTGGTTGTAGCTAGTGAACGTTCATGCATCCATTGTCGAATTGGACTTTTTTTTGAGGTTGCTGGTGGAAATTTCGGAAAACAGATTCTCGATAAATTTTATGTAGCTCAAACTAATACCTGTCATTGCGAAGAGTGCCAATAAATTATCTACCAGACATGATGGATAAGTAGAATAACAATCTCGCATGCTGCTTTTCATGTGTCAAGTAATGTGTGACATGATCCAGCTCTATCAAGTTTCTTTTCTGTTTTTATTTTGCTGAACTACCATTATAGAACAAATGAAAGAAGATATACAGTAAATTCGCTTCTTGGAAAGTGAACCAGCTATCACTTGCTGGAAGAACAATTCTAATCAATTTGGAAGGCATTTAAGCTCTAGGTATGGACTGCTTGTTTTTTTTTTTTTTTCCCAATGCTTATTGTATTCTTATATCCATGAAAGAGTGAGGCACTCAAGGATTTGATTGTCTGAACAAAGTCAAGAAACGAGCAACACCGCCTCTATCAGTTAATTCAACCAATCAAGGAGGTCCCCAAAGATATTCGGGAATGGAAGCTGCAACACATTCCTAGAGAGAAAAACTTTGCTGCAGATTGGTTGCCCAAAAGGAGCCTGATTATACACCCAAATATTTATGTTTTTAATGACCCACCCCAAGGAATTGGCATGATCTTGGTAGCAGATGCGGCTGGAATGGCTTTGATTCTTTGTAACCCTTTTTTTTTTTCCCAAAAAAAGAAAAAAGAACAGAGGTAAGAACAGCAGTACAGCACTTTGCAAAGAACTAATCCATGTTACTCTGTTTTCTTTCTGTCAGCCTTTGAAGTTTGAACTCCTCCAACACTTGAATTGTATTCAGATTGTGATTGATAAAATAAGCTTGTTCCCTCTATGTAGCCTCAACATTAAAAACAAGAGAATTCTCAAATAAACACACAGGGAAAGGGTGCAAAAACCTTTCCTTATCAGGTTAAGAGTTTCATCTCAAGAGAACATATAAAAAAAAATGTGTATATAAATTCTAAATCCACTTAGACCAGAAAAAGGAAATGCTGAAAACAAAATCGAAATGTGATCCTAAGTTATACGTGCCCTGAAGATCCAAATCAAGAATCCTTAAAATCCAGTTATATATGAACTAATAATCCCCCCCCCCCCCCCCCAAAATAAAAAAAAAAACACTAAAAAGACCTGTTTATATTACGTTCTTAGTGAACCTCCTCAATCTTGGGGCCAGCTCCACTTCTGCCAGCTGGAGGTGCATCATCGCCCTTTCCACCACCCGCTTCACCAGCAGCACCTTGGTACATTTTGGCAATGATGGGGTTGCACATGCTTTCAAGCTCCTTCATCTTATCCTCGAACTCATCAGCTTCAGCCAATTGATTGTCTGCTCAACTGCATCCTCAATATATTTTTCTTGTCAGCTGGATTGAGCTTAGCACCAATCTTCTCATCCTTCACAGTGTTCCTCATGTTATATGCATAATTCTCCAATGCATTCTTAGCCTCCACTTGTTTTTTTTTTTTTTTTTTTTTTTTTTTCTTGTGATCTCATCCTCTGATTTATGTTTCTCTGCTTCTTGGACCATCTTCTCAATCTCTTCCTTGGACAGCCTGCCCTTGTCATTGGTGATTGTAATCTTGTTCTTTTGCCCTGTTGTTTTGTCCTCAGCAGAGACATTTAGAATGCCATTGGCATCAATGTCAAAGCAAACAGTGATTTGAGGCACTCCCCTAGGAGCTGGTGGAATTCCAGAAAGCTCGAGTAGTAATCGTAGTCCGTAGAGTAGAAATCAATACCTTCATACAAAGAATCAATCTCAATTGTGGTTTGAGCCGTGGATGACAGTGTCCTCTTTGCTCTTTCACAAGAAGTCCTCAATCTCCTCAAGGCCCTTGCGTTTCCACTAATGTCTTCCCTGTTCTTCCTCTTAAACTCCTGCACAAAATGATTCATGCCATCCTGTTATCAAAATCTTCTTCTCAGGGGCGAATTTAAGGGGGCAGGCAGGGGCCTTGGCCCCCCCTAAATTTTTTAAGTCCTTCAAAAGTTATCTGATATATGACTTAAAAATAAGGGAAATTTATGTTTGGCCCCCTAAATATTTTAAGTCCTTCAAAAGTTTTATGGTATATTACTTAAAAATAAGGGAAATTTGTTTGGCCCCTCCAAATTTTTTAATTTGACTCTCTTTTATAAAATTTGTAATTTGAGTATTTTTAGTTCAGACCTCATTCATTATTATTAGCTTAATTATATCTATTTATTTTTTCAATCAATCAAATAGATATGTTTACATTAATTGTGTGTTAATAATTTTCATTCTATACTCATAAGGGAAGAATAAATAAATAAATAAATAAATAAACAAAAGTTAAATCATTACAATATTTAATATAAATTGTGCATTTAACTTATTTTACTTTTTCTAAATTTATATAATCGATCTTATGTTTTTCTTTTGTAGTATGAAATGAAATAATTCTATGCTTTTTTTAATTATTTTAATTAGACTATAGATTTTTTTGATATTGATTTTAATTATTATTATTTTTTTACATATGCAACATGAATTATAATATTTAAAAAATATAAAAATTTTATTCATTAATTATAAGGAATTTATATATTGTTTGTAAATTCAATATCATATATAATAATTAAATTTAATGTTTTCATAGTAGAACTGTCCATGGATCGGGTGGGGTTAGATTCGGATAGCAAAATATTTTGCTTGCCCAAGGTTAAGCCCGACCCATCGAACTTTTTTTTAATATTAAATAAATATTTTTTATTTTTAAATATATTTTATAATTAAAATTAAATAAAAATAATTTTAAATTAAAAAAAAAGCTCGAACTGGATTAAGACTAGGTTCTAAAAAACTTTGTCCAAGGACAATTCCGAATTGAGCCGACGAGTAATCCAACCATTGAACAAGCCTATATATATTTCGACATCCCTTAATAATATTTCTGACTTTGGCGCTGCTTAGGTTTGTGTATCTCCAGCCGTGGCTTTCACTTGGAAAAATACCTTCTTCGATGGTTAGAAGAGAGACATCAAAAGTACCTCCCCCAAGGTCAAAGATGAGCACATTTTTCTCACCAACACTCGTAGCTTTCTTGTCAAGCCCATAAGCAATGGCTGCAGCGGTTGGTTCATTGATGATTCGCATGACATTGAGGTCTGCAATAACACCACCATCCTTGGTGGCTTGACTGTTGAACCTAGATAGCCCTCTGCTGTCTCTTTCATCTTAATTAGAACCATAGATGAGATTTCCTCAGCAGCAAATTGCTTCTCTTCTCCTTTTGTATATAACTGAGATCATCGGCTTCTCACCGGCACCAGGGGAAAACCTTGAAAGGCCACAACTTCATGTCGCTTTGCACGGAAGCGTCACTGAACCTCCTCCCAATCAACCGCTTTGCATCTGATATCCAATATTACAAGTTACAACATATCCTCGAATAACAATAATCTTGACAACATAAAATTAGTATCCATAAAATATTCCATTAATTTACAGAATTATTCCTCCCAAAGTGTTGGTAACTCTAATGTACACATAAGATACCATTGTTATTTGTCAATTATAAGCAAATTTTTCATTTTTTTACATTAGACAATTAAATTATAAATTTGAACAAAAAAAAAAAAACAGTATTTTGTTAGAAATAAAACTCATAAAGATTGGGACAATTGTTAATCAATGTTTTATATCAGATATCATTAATGATTAATTATATCACCTGACTTCAACAAAACATTAAATCACATTTAAACATCAAATTAAAGCATGCATGAATGAATGCATAGTAATGTATGTGACATTACACATTAAATTAACATACATAATATAACACATGTAAATCATGTTATGTTATCCTAGAACAACAATAACATTAAACTCGAAACATGGGACCGAAAAGAATCCAACAACTTACCAAAGACAGTGTTTGTAGGATTAATGGAGTTTGGAGTTTCGAGGATGTTCTTTTTATGTTTGTATAACTGTTTTAAGGTCTTGGCCGTATTCGATGGAGATGGGTTTTTTCCTATTCAAACTGGTTTAATATTTCGTTTCCGTTATGCATGGTCATGGCTCTGGAAGTTAAGGCTTCTTTGTAGAGGTGGCAATTGGGCGGGTTCGGGCGGGTTCGGGCGGGTTCGGGTCGGGTTCATTCGGGTTCGGGTTTATTCGGGTTCGGGCTCATTCGGGTTCGGGTCCATCCGGGTTCGGGCTCATTCGGGTTCAGGTCCATTCGGGTTCGGGCTCATTCGGGTTCGGGCTCATTCGGGTTCGGGCCCATTCGGGTTCGGGCCCATTCGGGTTCGGGTTCGAGTTCGGTCTGGGTTCGGGTTCGATCTGGGTTCGGGTATGTTTTACATTATTTTATTTTATATTAGATGTAATCATTTTTACGTAATTTAAATATTTATATCTAAAAACAAATTATTAATTTATTATTATTTTTATTTTTATACTTTTGCTATTATATGATATTTTTAATTATATTTATTTTTTAAAATTAATATTTGTTAGCACCAAAAGAATAAAAAATTAATTTGTTATATAAAATCAAATTTTGAAATAATTTATTATAAAAAATATGATATATTATAAATTAATATATTGATATTTAAAATAATTGATTTGATGAACTCGAATTTCAAAATATAAATACATTATAATTTATATTCACTATAAAATAAAAAACTTTTAAAAATAAATCCTGGCCTTCATCTATTCGTTTATATACTTATAAAATGCAAAAAAATTATGCTTATAGTCAAGATATATATATATATCGAGTACTTATATTTTTTTCATCAGTCTAAAGTATAAATTATAAAGTAGTACTAAAAAATATAATTTATATTTAAATTATACGTAATAAATATATAATTAATATGATTATTTATTAATATATAATAAATATACCCAAAACCAAAAGGCCATAAAACCCAAAACCCCATTAAACCTACCCGCTAAAATAAAATCACATGAAAGCCATAATCCAATTAAACCCACCCTAACCTAACCGTATAAGTATAACTAGAGCTGCTCATGGGCCGGGCTGGGCCGCGGCCCGGTTTTATTTTTTATGTTCTCTGCCCAGGCCCGGCCCACCCGTTTAGGCCCTGAAACACTGTTCATTGGAATAAAAAAATAATTTTTTTATTTTTTTTTTAATTTTTTTATAATTAAAATTAAATAAAATAATATTATTATAATAAAAATTACTGTTCCGGGCCGGACCGGCCCGGAACATAAAATATCCTACCCAGGCCCGGCCCGATACGGGCCGGGCCTGCCGGGCCTGCCGGGCTGCCCGGCCAGTGAGCAGGTCTAAGTATAACCCAAAAGGCCAAAATAATTGAATTATTGTCAATTTTTTTTACCCTTATAGATTAATTGAATTATTGTCAAATTTTTTTTCACATCTCTAAAATTTTCAAGAATTTAAAATATTTAGATTGTAAATTCATCATGATATGAGACGTTAAAGTTATAACTTATAAGTACACAATATAATTTACTTTTTGATAAAATTATTATTTCATCATCATATATATATATATAATATATAATATATTAAATTTTAAATTTTAATTAAATTATTAAAAAAAATTAGAATAAAATTAATAATTAAAGTTATTGCTTTGTAAAAAAAAAAAAATTTAATTGCAATTTGATTATTTTTATTTTTAGTATTAAATTCGGGTTCGGGTTCGGGCCGGTCTCGGGTTCGGGTCCATTCGGGTTCGGGCTCATTCGGGTTCGGGCTCATTCGGGTTCGGGCCCATTCGGGTTCGGGTCCATTCGGGTTCGGGTCCATTCGGGTTCGGGCCCATTCGGGTTCGGGTCCATTCGGGTTCGGGCCCATCCGGGTTCGGGCTTTTTCGGGTTCGGGTTTTTGACTTTTTGGTCAAATCGAGTTTGGGCGGGTTCGGGTTTTCCTGGGCGGGTTTTTGGGTTCGGGTTCATTTTGCCACCTCTACTTCTTTGGGTGTTTTCAGATTCTATTCTTGAGCTTGACAAGGATGATTTTTGCCATTGATAAAATTAAAGAAAGCTTGTGTTTGTTTATAAACTACTTGGGTTGGGCTTTCCTAGTACATAACTGGATTTTACATATATAAAAAATCACAGCTTTGGGTTGGACTCTCCTTCCCTTTAACTTGACTAATACATTAAAATGAGTATTATAACAATATAATTTTTTTTTTTTTTTATATCAGAACATTTGGTTAAAGGATTGATTCATGTATTTTCATTAAAAAAAGTTAGAAATTCCTTATCTTAAATAAAAAAGATTAAATGCATTATTTACTTTAATTTTATCAAATTTGTCTGATAAAAAGTAATATAAGCTTAACTTACATTATTAGTTTGGATTTTTCTTGACCTTGCATGGTCTCATTGATGCAACTATATTCCCTCAAGTTGTAATGAGTATTATTGTTACTTAAAAGAAAATGTTAAAATATAACTTATTTATTATTTTTCCAAAAAAACTAAAATATATTTATTAAAAAAGGGTGCCCAAAAAAAGGGTTCGGGCCAATTTTTATAGTTTGACTACTTAAATTGTTCAAAAATTGGTTCATATTTAAATCAATGAACTTTTTTCCAATTGTTGACAAATTTCAACAAAATTTTTGGTTTCTTCAAATGAGCCGGTTGTAAATGTAGAGACTAAATTTAAAATACTAATAATTAAAAAAACCAAGAAGAAAGAGACTATTCTTCTCAAAAAGTAACAGAAAACACCTACTACACTAGTGTAATTGATAATATTAATGTTAAAAGCACAAAGCAAAAAAGCTGAGACTTCTTTTTCTTTTCCTGTTGGATGTGGGGAAAAGCATCCTTCGCCCCATCCCCTTTTACTTTTTATGAACAAATGGAGTTTGAATTGCTTACTCAATTTCAGCCTAATTTTGGGCCTTATGGGTTAGTTTTGGGCTAAATTACCCAAAAATGGCTGCTTGATTTGCAATCATTAAGGGCACTAGAAGCTCAATAAAGGAGATCATTAAGATTTTGGACTCAAATTTAGACAGGAAGATGAGGTAAAGGAATGATGGAATAACTTTTTGTTTTGAAATCTAATGAATGAATAGAAAAAATGAACACGTTTTTGGCTGATGTTAGCCATCAATTATCCTGGAATAAATTTGTACTGTACTGGTATAATTGAAGTTGGAAATGTCAACTTTTGGCTCAATTGGTTGGTGCATGCTTCCTCTTGCTCAAGAATAGAGTTCGAATCCTCTTCCCCAAATTATCAAAGAAATAGAAGTTGGAAATGTCTTTTTCTGTATGTATCACCAGCTATTGAAGCGTAGTAGCTGACTCTACTGGAAAATTATTGCCTAACAGGCTTAAACCTCAACCAGATGATGCCAATACTTGATACTAGTCTAACCTTATTAACAGAGTTCGAAAGAAAGACAAAGGATAATCTCGAGGCTGGTCAATTTTATTGATCATCTATGGTGTTCTACTTTGACCAGGCTGGCTTATTACTGACCATCTAATGTGTCCAAAACCCCTGAAAGAAGAGAACCTAAATGTCTAGAAATATCTCTCAAGGGATATGTTGATGAATCGTGGTCAGATTCAGACAGAACATGAGAGCTTCTCTTTTCGGTGGTTTTGGTTTTGGTCCTCTGAACTTCTGCTGGCTATAAGGCAATGCATGCCTTGCCCTTGCTTATTAAGCCTACTCTTCTCTCAGGGAAGCTATATAAAAGTGAAAGTGTAGCATCTTATTGGTGTCAGATTTGCATGTGCAAATTATATATGAGGTAAAGTTTGGGTTACGGGAGCTGTTTTTGTGAGGGGTCTAAAGTCGAAACCCAAAATTTAACGCGCAGCCACATGTATTTCAGTCTTTGACAGCAGACAATGTACTCTTCCTCTTTTGCAGAGTGGGAACCATGTCTGCCTACTTGGCCCGCGGTGGTTAACTATACTTTTCTCTTTTGCAAAACCTTAGTTATATTTTCTTTAAAATTTTTAAATCTACTTTTAACCTTCAATCGTTATCTACTAACTCATTTGAAAAAAAATATTACGCGTTTAAATCCTTTCAATTCAATCACGCAACTTTTAAGAATCTATCTAGCATGCATATTATCTAAGTTAATATTGAGTTGGCTATAATTAGTTTGCAAGTGACATTCATATATATCAAAATTTCTTAAAAGTTTTAGATATATATATATATATATATTTATATTTGAGGTTGTTAAAAATTGAATTTTGATTATTGAAATTAATAATCATATATTCTACTAATGACAAAAGTTAAATAAATATATTTCATTGATTATGTTGATACAAGGATTGTTGGACTGCGCCCGCTATGAGGTATTGTCCGTTGTGGAAGTCTAAAGACCGTCCTCACGAACAAATTTATCCTTTTAAAGAAAAGACGCCTCATAGGAGAAGGGTTGCCTTGCTTTATAAAGTCATAGTCTAATCCTTGACTAGTCGATGTGAGATTATTTTTCCCTTCAACACTAGCCCTTAGTCAAGGGTGTGGACTGTGTTTTTACCGAGGGCTGATACGGAACCAGAACGGATTTCCACAGATGACGCCATTGTTGATGCAAGGATTGTTGGACTGCGCCGCTATGAGGTATTGTCCGCTGTAAAGGTCTAAAGACCGTTCTCACGATTTTGTCATTTGAAAAAATGCGTCTCATAAAAAAAAATTGCCTTTTTTTTTTTTATAAAATTAGAGTACAATTCTTAACTAATCGATATAAGATGGTTTTTCTCTCAACAGATTATAAACGGATGGATTTGATTAATTTAGATATCTCATGTATATATGTGTATACGCGGAATTGCACTTTTTCTTTTAGGCAAATGTTGCTGAATTAGGGGAGGGGACAGACGAATGTGTTAAGGCTGCAAATTTGCTTCCTTTCCAACTAAAAATCTGAGGAGACAGGAGGGCTGGAGGGGTAGCTTTTGGGCATGAAAATGAGCGAAAGGCCGTACTCTGTCCAAAAATTTGATAGGGAATTAGATTCCAGGCCCAGCGCCACCAACCCAGCATTCTTTTAATTAAGCTTTTTCAATGTATAAAATAAATGAAGCCAAGTCATCCAATTCCACGTTTGAGATAAAAATCTGCAGCCCAGAGCCAGGAGCCAAGATGCATCATCATGCATGCAAAGCAAAGAGCTAAAAAAAAAAATTTTTTTGAATATTGCCAATAAAAATAATAATTACAAAACTACATGCACGTGAGAGATATCTTTACTATTCTAAATGAAATGATTGAGTTAGTATCACTGAATCAAGTGATACTAACTCAATTATTAAAAAAACAAAAACATTAAAAAATTTATTATATAAAAAAAATTATTAATGTTATTGATGACTTTTTAAATTTTATATGATTTTTATTTTAAAAAATTTATCAATTTTTTCCCCTAAAACTACCCACTTCTCTTAAAAAAAAACTACTCATACTTACAAGTTACAAACTACTCACTAATAAAATTTTTTAAACATAATTTTTTACTCACTATTTTTTTTCATTCACCCACATAATGTTGATCAATCGGGTTTGATTGGGTCCGGATTGAATTTAAGTATAATATTAACAACATACATATTTATTCAAATTCGTTTTGATCCTATAATTAAAATTCATTCAAATTTATAATTGAATGATTCAGATTCGTCCAAATCAAAAACTAGTTAAAGCAATGAGAATATGAGATGTTTGGCTTAATTACTACATTTTTCATATTTGAGTAGGAGTAAAATATATAATCATCCGTCTTTGTTGTCTAGTTGTTGCACTTTTGATGCATATGATTAACTAATTACACCATAGTTTCAAGAAGAAAAAAAAAAAGATTTTAGTTTAGACCATATATCCACTTTAAAATTATTCAATTTATTTTTTTAATTTGTTCATTTTTTGTGTCACAGATTTTACTTTCTTATTAATTAAATCTTGATCCAGTGTTACGATTAATTAAGAAACATAAATATATTTAAGCATATTCTTGCTTCAAATTTTACAATTATTCATAATTTGATATACATAATAAAATATGATAAGAATATGATTTTTTTTTTTTTTTTTTATCTTTGCATTTGCATGCAGTAATATTAAAAAGGACAGGAGTGAATCATAAATATACCCATTTTAGCTCTTTAATTTTACTCAAAATAGGTAAAAAAAAAAGTTATTTTTAAAATTTCTTTTTAATTATATAAAAAGAAAAACATCGATTTGACATTCCTTCCAGCTCTTAGAAAGAAATATTAATTAGGAGTGATTAATAAAAGATAGAGACGGTGTTGTTGGTATTAGGCTTTTTCTCCACCGTCCAAAATCCAAGTTAATCAACCGTATACATTCCGTAGATTTTGATTAGAAAAAGTGTATTACGCAATGGGACCTACGTACGCTCATAGTCTAGGCTCTAACCCTACCCAACGTGGCTTTGGAATCCATCCCGACCATTAGCATCTCATGAGAAAAAGAAGAAACAAAGATTGATGTTGATTTTCCCCCTTTGTCGTCACATTATTATTAATAAATTTTTTTAAAAAAAATAAAATAGCTTCTAAAGCATAGGCTAGCTGTCCATTTTTAATTTTATATAAATATTGAGATTTAAAATTTAAAATTATTAAATATTATTTTTTAAAATAATTATATAAATTAATTAAATTTGGAATTTCGCTTGAAATATACATTGTTTAATAATGATTAACTTTCAAAAAAATTGGAAAAAAAATATAGGAGAATATGATAGAGTTGATTTCTAGGAGCCGTATTAGAATTTTTAGAAATAGAAACAAAGCTATCACAAGAAATGATGGATCATGGTTGATGGGTCTTTTTCATTTTTAATTTTTTTTTTTTTTTCAGTTGAAAAATAGAGTTACTATTTCTCTTTCTCATTCTCCCCTCGAAAGGAAGAGGAAGAGAAAAAAATAAATGGAAAAGGAAAAGTTTTTTGTTATCTTTCCTTTTATAAATAGTAAGGTTAAAAGTTAAAACCTAATTAAATAAAGATTTTTTTTTTTTTTACCTAATCACTTTTTTCGTGAAATGGATGTCAAATATTGCTTTAACCAACTTTTCTTTCTCCATTAGCAGGGATAATATAATGAAAATCTTTCATCTTTCTGCCAATTTCATCATCCTAGAATTGATCGATCATATATATTTAAACTTAAATTCAAGTTTTCAAGATTTTCATTAGACAAAACCTTATTATGACAATCCTTTATTTATTAATAATGTAATTAATTTTTTAAACATATGAGAAGGTAAAGGAGAGGGAGGAGATTCAAATCTTGGGATCGACTTCAATATTATTAAAAGAAAGCAAAACAGCTGCTAAACTAAATCTAAATTGTTAACCCTATTTTGTATATGGGCTACCTCTAATGTCATTAGCTTTGTTTTTAGATAACTAAATCATGCATCCAAACACATTACTATTATTAAAGTTAAAGTTATGATTGCACCAACAAAAAAAAAAAGTTATGATATACTATAGTAAGGTTGGGTTTGGACATTCTTAAATTTAATTATTAATAATTAGGGAGCATCACTTATATTATTTGTAAAATGTATGAGGATTGAATTTGGTGTCACCAGTCAAGTGACATTAATTCAGTTGGTGAAAATATATATAAAAAAAATCAAATATAATCATAATATCAAAGATAAAATAAGGATTTTTATGTCTTCCAAAATTATATATATATATATATGTATTTTTTATAAAAAAATTACCTATTTATTTCTTAAAACATTATCCACTTTTAAAAAAAGTATCCATTTTTTTATCTATAATTTTTTTTTACCCACGTAATGAGTGTGTCAAATTCTAATGTTCCTAAAGCCAATCAGCTATATTTATATTCACTATAAAGCATCATCTTGAAGGAAAGTTCATAAAAAGTGTTCTAAAACATGTAAGGTATTTGTAACTAACACATAACGTATGTTTTTCTTCCAAAAGCATGACTGCCCTGCCTCATCAAATTGAATGTAGCAAACTACTCTCCTCCAAAGCCTTTTAAAATTTTAAACTTCTGGACAAAGCATCATGATTTCACAAGCACAATTGAGAAATCATGGAGTCAACCAGTCACAGGTAACCTTATGTCCATGCTGTTTAAAAAATTGAAGAGATTAAAACAAGAATTGAGGAGTTTTAACACCATTCACTTTGAAAAATATCTGAAAGAGTATCCACTAAAAAGAATGCATTAGAGACTGTCCAAGCAGCAATCTTGACACACAACTCATCTGTTGATCTAGTAAAACAAGAAAGAGCACTGTCCCAAGAATATTTTGAGTTATTGGCAACTGAGGAAAGTCTTCTTAAGCAGAAGTCTAGAGTTCAATGGTTATAAGAAGGTGACCAAAACACCATCTTCTTTCACAAGATAGTCTCAGCTAGACAGCATAGACATTCAATTAGGGTGCTGTATGATGAAGCAGATACAAAACTGGACACTTTTCAGTTGATTTCGAGTGAAGCAGTTAGCTACTTCCAGAAAATGATTGGCATTCAGAACCCAGAAGTCTCAGGCTGCTCAAAAGAATTCTTAGTTGAGCTGCTTCAACCTTCAATGTCACAAACAGAATAAACTGCTCTATCAAGTCCAGTTAACCTAAAGGAGATCAAGGCAGCAATGTTCTCCCTTAATGGAGAAAAGACTCCTGGCCCTGATGGATACTCAGCTCATTTCTTCAAGAAAACTTGGCCATTAATTGGTAATGATGTCATAAATGCTATCTCCTACTTCTTTCAGATAGGTTTCATGCTACCAGCATTCAACTCAACAAGTGTAACATTGGTGCCTAAAAGTCAGAGTCCACAGTACATAAAAGATTATAGACCAATTTCTTGTTGTACTATAATCTACAAATGTATCACCACTATTCTTGCTAACAGGCTCAAGGGTTGTCTCCCTTCTATTATCGCTTGGAATCAGAGTGCCTTCATTGCTGGTAGGAGCATCTCAGACAATATCTTAATGGCACAAGAGCTAGTCAGGGGCTATGCAATGACTACTCTTTCTCCAAGGTGTGCACTTAAAGTAGACCTTCAAAAAGCCTTCGACTCCTTGGATTGGAACTTTATTTTCATTGTGCTGGATGCATTGAACTTCCCAAATAACTTCATCAGCTGGATCAAAAGTTGTCTTCACATCTCCAAGTTTTCAATCTCTTTGAATGGTGGATTGGTAGGCTACTTCCAAGGTGCAAGGGGTGTTAAACAAGGTGATCCCATTTCTCCCTACCTATTTGTTTTAGCAATGAATGTGTTGTCTCGATTGTTGGATGCAGGAGCAAACTATGGTGTATTTAGCTATCATACCAAGAGCAAGAAAATCAAGATAACCCATTTATGCTTCGCAGATGACCTATTTATCTTACTAAAGGGAACCTAGATTCAATTCAAGGAGTGCAGAAAATATTGAAGGTTTTTTACTCTTTCTCTGGCCTTCAACTAAATTGTGCCAAGAGCGAGCTATTTACCACTGGCATTAGCAGAGAGAACCTTCAAGCTATCCAGCAAGCCACTGGCTTCAGACTTGGAACCCTTCCAGTCAGATACTTAGGAGTCCCACTTGTAACCAGAAAACTGACTGACAAAGACTGTTTTCCACTGATTGAGAGAATCACTGCAAGAATCAATCACTGGTCCACAAAGTTTTTATCTTATGCAGGGCGATTCCAACTAATCCAGTCAGTGCTTTTCAATATTCAAAACTACTAGTGCATACATTTTCTTCTACCAAAATTTGTTTCGGACAGAATTAACCAATTATGCTCTAGGTTTTACTGGTCAGGAAATGATAGCCCAGCTAGAGGGGCGAGGATAAGATGGAGATACATTTGCACACCTAAGTCTGAAGGGGGTCTTGGACTAAAGGACATCTGTTCCTGGAACAAGGCATGCATAATTCAACACATCTGGGCCATTTCATCCTAATCGGTATCCCTTTGGATTGCATGGATCGATGCTTATGTTCTTAAAGGAATGACTATCTGGCAGGTGAATGTAAGTCAGCAGAGCAGTTGGCACTAGAGAAAAATATTGCAGATGAGATCATTGGAACTTAAGTTTACATTACAACAAGGCGACCAAATAGTTTGGAAACTCCCAGGTACAAAATACAATGTAGCAGAGGTTTGGAAAGGACTCCAGCCAAAGCAGGCTAAGGTAGGATGGGATTGACTGATTTGGTATCCTCTTCATATCCCAAAACATTCTATGATATCTTGGATGGCCATACACAACAGGTTGTCAACAAAATATCGATAGCATGCTTGGGGACTTGGAACTAATGGTGAGTGTGTGCTTTGTCACTCAGAATAAGAATCACGTAACCATTTATTCTTTGAATGTACCTTCTCTAAGGACATTTGGAGAGTCATATTGGATCTATGTCAAATTCGCAGAACTGGGATGAAGAATTGAGATGGGCAATGAAAAACTTAAAAGGCAAGTCACTGATCTCTTTAGTTTTGCTAACTGCATGGTGTGCTTTCATCTATCAGATTTGGAGAGAAAGCAACAACATAGTATATGGGGGCACACAACAATCTTCCACACAGATTCTTGGCTACATACAGATGGTTGTCAGAATAAGGGCAACTAGGCTAAGAAATGTGGCAACAGATATCATAAATACAAATCTTTGTAAAACATGGGACCTAGCAAGCCACATTTTTGATGTTTAATTCTTTGAGTTTTTTTTTTCTCTTTCTTTTATCTTTTATCTGCCAAATTGGCTAGACATGTTTGATGTAGCAGCACATTGCTGCTCTTTTGGATAATAAAATCATTGCTTATCCAAAAAAAAGTATACCATCAATTAAGCCAAAGCTAATTGCACATTAACCAATCATGTAGATCAATTAATGAAGGGTAAATTTAGTAGTGACAAATCAACCTTTGGCTATATATAGTTCATTGAATATAGAAGAATAACCCTTTTTGAATATCTAGAAGCCAAGATTCCTTACTGAAGAAGATAGGCTAATGGCTTCATGTGTCTCATTCCATCTTTTCTCCAGCTGCCCTCTCACACCAAACAAAGTAATTTTCCCACAATTTCTCTCCACAATTTCTCTTCTCTTTGCTGTCTCAATCCAATAAAAGGGGACTCAAAGGAGAAAAGAGTATAGGAATAAGAAGGGAAAAGAGAAGAATTAGACAAATTGCAATTTGATATTCCTCTAATATTTAAGAAACACATGCATGGTATAAGCATTAAAGTTTAAGGACAACAAAGAAGATTTTGTATTGCAGCTTAAAAAGTTGATGAAGATTGGATAAACCCATCGTCTTTTTTCTTTCTTTTTTTTTTATTTATAGCTTTATTGTGAATTGGCATAGATGTGCTTAATTGACTTGAAAATATCTTATAGCACTATATAATTGAGAAAATGGTGTCATGATCAACATGTATTTAGTTAAATTAAGGCATGCTAACCCCCCATATCCAATAAAAAAAAAGTCAAGAGTCACTACAAGAAATATGATATTTAGCGACAAAAAAATTATGCTATGTTGCAAATAGTTGTATTGCAAAAAATATTTGCAACAATTTATATACATTTTTGTTTCAAAAAGTAGTTTACAACACTTATAGCAAGATAAGATTTTTATGTTGCAAAAAAAAAAAAAAACAAAGAGTTTTGTACAAATTGTTGTAGCGTGTTGCAAATAGTAGTATTATAAAAAGCATTAGCAACAATTTTTAATATATTTTTCCTGTAAAATATAATTTGTACTAGCCTATTGTAATATAGCATTATTTATGTTGCAAAAAAGATTACAATATCTATATAAATTACCTTGAAATATATTGTCACTTAAACTAAAATTTCTTGAAGTGAAAGCTGAAACAGTAATCTGTCGACTAACAAAGGTGAACCAACTAATAAATATTCATTAGTTATCATTAGTTATATATAACTTATGCATACAGTTGCATATTAACTCAAAACCCAAAAAAAAAAAAAAAACATGCAAATAAAGACCATGAAACTAATTAAACGCAGCCAATCATGTATGCAACTTCCTTGTTTAAAAAAAAAAAGATTCAACCTCAGGAGTAGCCCGCCTACTGCCTAAAGAGGGCCGAGGAAAATAGCTAGCAGGCTAAATGGCTTGGTACTTAACTAGTTAACTTCTTATGAGTGATTAATTATGTTATTCTTGAATAAAATAATAAATATAAAATTAGCGCTGGCCAAAATTAAGGAAAAGATCAATATATAATTAAGGCTTTTATTAAAAAGTTCATCATGTTATCAAGGAAAAGGGGAAGTTCATGGGAACTCCAGAATATAAAACTATAACCTAATAAGACTAAGAGCATGATGTTTGCAAAATTTATATTTAATTTGAAAAAAAATATATATGGTACTTGAACATTTTTCTTATTAGTAGATGCATCTTTTCACTCAAAATATATGTTCTATCTCCAAATAAAAATACGAATTATCATATTATATGTATATCTATGTCATTAGGATTTGGAATGAATGTCGATTGGATACGGATATACTCAATTTTAAAAAAAATTCATATATTTAAATATTCATATCCGAATAAATATCAAATACATATATTTTAAAAATAAAAAATCAGGATAATATACATGTATATGTATGGCTTAGCTATTGGGTCCCTTTTTTATTAGGAAATTGATTAATCCTGTTGGCGATCCCACCATAGTGGCAAAAGGGTGATAATTTCTTGCTATGGTGTTATATACTCACTCTCTTTTTATCTCTCCCATCCCATGCCATGCCATGCATGAACTCTCTCTTGAGCACTAAAACTAAACAGTCCACAGCATGAAGAAAGAAAGCTTATAGGCGAAGAAACACTTCGTCCATTCAAAACCCTAAAAATATAATAAAAAACAAAAAGGAGAGATGAGAGAATAATAATTAAGAGCAAAAAAGTAAATAAAAAAAACAAAAGCCTTCTCCTCCCCATCCCCTATCTAATTTGCTTCTCCCTCCTCCCTTTAATTCTCTTTTCTCTTTGCTTTCTTGGCCTCTGGTATTCCCTTAGTGTGATTCTCCACCTTATTTTTTCTAAAGAACCCATCAACCTTTATAAAAGAAAAAAGACATAGCAAAAAATTAACCATGGTTTTCTCATCTGTTCCAGTCTATTTAGATCCTCCCAACTGGCAGCAGGTAATTAAGGGTTTTTTTTTTTCTTCATCATCAATTTCTATCCACAGCTTCTGCACCCAAAATAAAAGCAAATTAAAAAGATAAATATTCCTATTCCTTTGTGATCATCTTTCCTGAATATACCAAATATTTTTCTTCTTTACGATTATAAAAATTTACTTTGTTGGATTATCTTTATTTTGCAGCAGCATAATCATCAACAAGGAATTGGCAGTGAAAATCCTCAGCTTCCACCTCTTCCTCCACCTCCTCATGTTGGAGCTGGTGCTGGCTCCATTAGGCCTGGTTCGATGGCTGATCGAGCCAGGCTAGCCAAGATTCCACAGCCAGAATCAGCCCTCAAGTGTCCAAGGTGTGAATCCACCAACACCAAATTTTGCTACTTCAATAACTATAGCCTCTCACAGCCACGCCACTTTTGCAAGACGTGTCGGCGGTATTGGACTAGAGGAGGTTCCCTTAGGAGTGTTCCAGTAGGTGGAGGATGTCGAAGAAACAAGAAAAACAAAAGCAGTAGCTCAAAATCCCCAGCTTCTGCAGAGAAGCAAGTTGGTTCGAATTCAACAAATGCTGTTATTCCATCTGAAATCACTGCTCATTTGCCACAGCAAGCACCTCATTTACCCTCCTTCATGGCTTCTTTGCAAAATTTTACTCAGTATGGTTTGGGAAATATTGGGTTAAACTTTGATGGAATTCAAGGTCAGATAGGGGCAACAAGTGGTGCTAGTGGGCAAGCTGATATGGGGTTTCAGATAGGAACTAACTCAGGCATGGGCAATGCTATTTTATCAGCAGGATCAGGAACTCATCATCAGCAGTTCCATTTCTTTGAGCCAACTAATGGTTTATATCCATTTCAAAGTGAGGGTATTGAAGCATCATCTTCAGAAAGCCAACTTCTTCGTTCCATGAGTTCAAGCTCTAGGGTTTCTCAGCTAGCTCCAGTGAAAATGGAAAACAACCAAGGGCTAAATCTATCAAGACCACTGTTGGGTGTTTCAGAGAATAATCAGTACTGGGGAGGAAATAGTTGGACAGATTTATCAGGTCTCAACTCTTCTACTACTAATCATTTCTTATAGCTAGTTTCAATTTTTCTTGATAGAGAGCAGCTTAAAGCTGATCTTGAAGCTTCAGCTGCTTTATTCCAGTTATCACAACAGCTTTAATGACAGATAGTTGACATAAAGTTGCAACCTTCCTTTGATCACCTTGACTCGCTCACAAGCTCCAACATCAAAAACTAAATAAATGGATGGTGAAATTGCAAGGTTTAGTGAGGAACTTGTCTCATCATCATCATCTATCGAAGAAAAAAAAAAACAAAGATTGGTAGAATTAATGTTGTTTCATACTATATATTTTGGGTTTTCTTAAGCTATGTGTTTGGTTTTTTGTTTGCATGGGCTTGTTTACAGATTTGATCTATGTTTGTATGTGAAGTTATGGGATCTGTTATCTGACATGATAAGCTAATTTCTCTGTGAAATATCCTTTAAGGTAACTTCTTTTCCTCATGTCTATTTTTTCTTCTTGCATTACTATCAGTACAAGGTTTCATCACTATGAAGAAAGAAAGGGTCCTTATCACCCACATTCCGAAAAAAAATGTTCATTAATTAGAAGAATAAAAAGGAAAATATTGTACCAGAGAGCACTTAGGACTGCCATCCATGTCTTGTGGGGGGGGGGGGGGAAGGTTGAGATTGACACTGTTGTTTAAGTTGCATAAAATCATGCTAAAATTTGGTTCCTATGTAATGAATGTTCCTGTTTTTCAAAGAATCTTCTTGGAATTCTAGCTGAACAAAAAGTTGATGAAATCATCTGCATTTTGGTTTCTCATCAGCAAAAGAGAACCCAAAGTAAAAAATCTCTTGACACAATAATATTAACATGCAGTTATGAATTTTCATCCACCATTATTTTGAAGTTAAGAAGTTTATAGTTTACTATGCACAATAATCTCTTCCATGGTGTCTCTAGCATGTTTATAAACTTAAAAATCGACGTTTCTTCATTCAAACTGCACTTGTTGATTATCCGATATTGTTTCCATTCTTTTATATAAACATGTACATGGGAAAGCTTGAACTAAAGCTACCAGTCTCGCAATTTTAACTAATAGGTGAGTTTTCTTCAAAGGTTAGTTCTTTTTATCCTCCCCAAGGAAATCTGTTCACCTGCAGACCATGCATCAAAGTTTGTGCACTAGACAGTAAGAATTTCCTTATCTTTTTACAACAGATTTAATGATTTTGTAATTATATATGCATCATTGTGAGACAATATTATTACTAATTCATAGGGTATGTGGACTTAAAGTCTTCAAGTTAAATTAAGACAAAGAATCCAAGAAAACGCCAAAAAAAACCCCACTCAAAACCATGCAATTTTCAACCAAAATTATGTAAAGTATTCTAGAATTTTATAGAAAGAATAATAATGTTATCAGTCTTGTTAACTATATATAAGGCATGGTCAAAAGAAGTGAAATCTTTTGAACATATCTGACTCTCTTTCTTTCTATCTTTGTCTCTTTATTCATCTTTTCAGTGTGGTTACCTTTAAATGTGATCCCAGAAAACGAAAGATCAAATTTAATAAAAGAAATTAAAGATGCAAAATCTTTCACTTATAATTACACAGTAAAAAATAAATAACGTAATACTAAAACTCAACCATAGGGTGTTGGTTTTGTCTTAAACAAAAGAAAAGGAATCAATGGGGAAATTTGCTTTTTGCAAGGACCAAGACTCCTACTGCCTTGCAACAACGAATAAAAGCAAATCCAAGGAAAAAAAAAAAAGACCAAACTAGTCTCTCTCTATTTCATGATAGTCAGTTCGGGATAAAACCTAGAAAGTGAAAAAGCAGTTACTAAGTAAAATTATGTGATGACGAAAATGTAGGGAACCAAGTACATTTCATCGCATCGCAAATAAATATTAAAGAGCATTAAAAGGGACATCAAATGAAGATAGAAGAAAACTATTCGTTTTCTTTAATTTCTTGTTTTTTTATGACCAAAGTTAATTGGCATGAAGAAAATGTTCTCTTCAGTCCTCTCTATCTATAATTTTACATAAAAAAATTTGTTAACCAATATTCTAAAGATATATTTTTAAAATTATAATATATATATATATAGCATGATAGTATTGGAAAGAATGAGTAGGTCTATTCACGTTTGGCATGGAAAGGGAAGTTCTTAACATTCCCAACAAATGAACTCGAACTAAAATTAATTAATCTTGACTTTACCACTTACATATTGAATTTATTTTTTCATAATTTGGGTTTAATTGATCCTATAAATAAAATCCATAAAGTAATTACTTGATAAAATGTAGAATTGTTATATGACTGAAAATCTATAATCTCTTCATTGAGAAAAACCCTATAACAACTTATACAAAAATAAATTACATAATTTGCATAAGATTTAATTTCCATCTTGATATTATATACTATATATTGATTTAAACTTTTTTATATATAAGGAAGTATAAAGAAGAAAAAAGAATTCAAAGTACTTTAATTATATTTTTTACAAAAATATTATAATTTATATATTAAATTTGGATTTGTTTGATGGAGTATTAAATTAGATGATTAAAAGAATTTTCATTGATAAGAAAACCTTAAAAACAGGCTTAATTATCAGTCATGAAACCGCCAAATAAAGGGTGGTCCATCTGTTTATTTGCTTTTGGTAGGGTGGTCCAATCAAGTTGCAAAGGAGGTAGCTAGATAGCCCATCCTCTCGAAGAGCGTTGTTTCCACGCAGGCAGTAACCACCAGCAGGAACATCATACGCCAGGGGCCAGGCGGCCACCACCAGGTCCACCACCCAAATGAGCTGAGCTGGCTCAAACTCTTTTCCCTCAGACCCACCTAAACCGCCCAAACCCACCTCCCAAATCCCAAAAATATTAGTAGGATTTTGGTCTCAGGATGTTGCCACTTGACAATCAGTTATCAATTTATTAAACAATTTGAAAGCTTAATTAAGTGGCTTAATTATTGAGTATTTTTTTAAGAAGGCAATATGAGCAACAATCAGTTATCAATTTATTAACCAATTTGAAAGCTTAATTAAGTGGCTTAACTATTGTGAAACTTTAAGTATGCATAATAAGAACATTAACATTTAGAATGAAAAAAAAAAAAACTCAAATAATTTTTTGTGTGAAATTTATGGAGGACTTGAAGTATGCATGAGAATGAGATATTTTTGAAGCATTATATATTAAATAAATATTTTATTAGTACCTTACACTATGTTATATAGATAATAAGGACAGAAATAAGTGTATCCATTTCTTTATGAGCATACAAAATTATCTCTTTGTCTAAAAATCATGATTAATGTCCGAAAAAAAGACTTGAAGCTTCTAATTAGATGTTATTATCAGTAGGCAATCAATTAATTATCAAATAGTTCACGTTGGAATTCCAATTCTCAAGTTATTTGATCATAAAATTTGGATTTAGTTTAAATGATTCTTCCACATTTTTTTTATTATTAAAAGATAGATTTTCGAAAAGTTAAAATTCGATCTTAAATTTTTCGTTTTTCAATTAACTTAGGCTTTAGTCTCATTTATAATAAAAAAAAGTTTTGAAATGTTTTGGATGATAAAAGAGCGACAGTGTCAATGATTTGAACGTTAGTTTTGAAAGCAGCTAAATAAAATGGACCGGATGTACTAAGGGAAAAAAAATTCTAAATTGACTAAGGGTTGAGACTTGAGACTATGTTTGGCTCGACTAAGAACTAATTTAGCATTGCTGTTGAAAAAAATTTGGGTTGAAAAAAACGTGTTTAAAAAGTATGGTGAAAAATTATGATTTAAATTTTTTTAAATGTTTAACATTATTTTATCCAAAAGTCAGCTTTTAAAGTCCAAAAGTTATATTTTTTGGTTTGATTATTCAAATCATGATTTCAACAGTAGAAACCAAATTTATTTTTATGGGAATAACTAATAATTAGGACTCATAAAAAAAATCGATAATTTACTCATGAGAAAAACCTTTACCACATTAGGCACTAATTTATTTTTAACGTTTAATTAGATCGGGTAATCATTCAAATTGAGAACAGAAGCTCGTTACTTTTTGTTTCCCTATAATTTGGGCCATAGAGCTCTATCCATTTATTCACTCGACCCAACTTTGAATTCAATTCATTTTTTTTGTTCCGCACCAAAAATTCAAAGAAGATTTTTTTTGGACTGATCCGGAAAAAAATGGATTCTTAGAATTCTCCATTGATACGACATGCTCTTTTTTCCATCCACTCCTTTCAGGATCAGTCGTGGTCTTACAAACTCTACCGATGGTATGAACGAATCCCTTTCTTCATAAAAATGTGTAAAAGATGCTAGTCGCACTTAAAGGCCGAGTACTCTACCGTTGAGTTAGCAACCCGAAAAAAAAATTAGAATATGTAGATACAATCGGAATAAAAAAAATGGAATTGCACGAGGCAATCAAAACACGAAATTAGCAAAAATTGGAATAAAATAAAAATACACGAAATTCTCAGATAAAAACATAGAAATAGAAATAGAATAAGTGAAAATTTGCGGACCGCCTCTTGTCTTATTCATTCCATTGTTATCCATTTTTTTTTTCAATACAATTACAATAAAAAAACTTATTGTATCACAACAAATTCAAAGAAAGAACCCATTATTTGAATGAAGTGAAGTGCCAAACTTGTGGGCGGGGATAAATAGATCTATTTATCTATGATCGAATTATATTTGTTCGATACACTGTTGTTAATATGATTGTACATTTTGAATATAAATGTTGAGAAAAGAATAAAGAATATAAAAAAGACTATAACAAAAATACAATGAAAAAAAGAATTAAGTCAATTTTTTTTTATTAATTATTATTTTTTATTAATTATTATTAATATTTTCTATTTTTATATGTTATTTTATCTGTTTTTTTTTAATCTTATTTTATGTTATTTTTTTAAAATGCAATTACTTCATTTATTCAATTGATCTTTTTTCTCTATATTTTATATCAATAAAATTAGCTCAATAAAATCTGGTTTTGTTGTTATAGAACACGGTATTCTATAGTAGTAGTATTCTATAGTAGCAAAGCAATAAGAAATACGAATAATAAATAAAAAAGTATGAATAGAACAAAAGAGGGGGGAGGAAATAATAAATAAAAATTTATACAAAGCTAGATATGAGTCATCCACACCCTCTTTTTTGTATTTCATTAATTGAATTTTGTTTGATTAAGACTAAGTTCCGTAAAAACCCCCGCCTTCTTTAAAATATCAACAATTCCTGTAGATAACATTGCGTTTGCGATAAAAAATAATTTTTGATTTTAAAAACTCAATCAGAAATAATGCTAAACAAAGTCTAAATTACTTTGTGGTTCAAAATCATGACTTGTTGACTTCGCTTTGAGGACAATTTTCAACAGCCACCGCTCACCAATCCATCACAATAGAGGGCTTGATATTTTGGGTTGGATGGTGCAGCCTTCTAGTCCTAGACCCAGTTTTTGGATCAGTGCATAATCTTCACTTTTTGGGTTTAGTGGCTGATCATTCCATATTGAAATGGGCTCAGTTTTGATTATAGGCTCGCGGCCATCGAAACTGGGAGAAGAACACCATAAATGAAAAGTATTTTTTTTTTTTAAAAATCAAAACTGAATTTGGGAGAATTTGGACTTTGGTTCGTGTTTCAAGAGATAGTGCAGCTGCAATTACATGATCAAAGGAAGATGTTAGCTTGGTCAAAATTGATTGGTCGCTGTACAATTTCCTGTATCTCCGTTTTGCTTACTCAGTTTGCTCTCTTTTTGGTTCCTCTCTTCTTCTCAGCCTCTCCAATCCTCATTCAACTCACACTCTCAGGTCGTATCCTCTCTCAAAACATATATGAAACTATTCAAAATATTGATTTTTTGAAGTTTAACAACTCTCTCTCTCTCTTCTTTGCAGCTTTAGTTTTGCTTGTAGTTGTGGGCTTTGGAGGTTGGTGTAGGCGGCTTCTTGGATTCCATGCATCAGCTCCAGCTTTTGTTTTCTGCAGTATATTTTTTGTCTGGGGTGTTTATATTGCTATTATTCGACAAGGTAACTTTGCTGCCCTCAATTTTTGAAGCTAAATTTAATTGCAGGATGTCTTTTTGTGCACCACCCATTTTTGGGGAAAAATTTATATTTCTGTTGGCATAAATATAATCCTAATTGGTTAGCATCTGTTTTCTTTATTTGAAAGTTTGGATAAAGTTTAGCTCACTAAGATAATGGTGTCTAATTAGTAGTTAACAACATATTGGCTTTGTCTATATTTTCCAATAATTTGAATGTCAAAATGGGAATGGGAAATCATATTATTATATGAAACGAAGGTTTTGTGATGCAGGAAACTAACTTCTTTTGAGCAGTTTTAGCAATTAGCTTGTTTTATAACAGCCTATTCTTTGCCTTGTTTGCAGCAATTTCACGTATTATGGACATTGTGTTCAATGGAGAGATGATCATGCTCATCATTGGTCTATGTAGGTTGTTTTTCTCTGCTCTTTCTGTCTTTTGCAAATCTATAAATTGCTTAGTCACATAGGAAGCTTGTTCTGCTAACTTTTGTTTGTCATTAATGAAACATGCTAATGCTGTTGTTTTCAATGGCAGGATCATGATAAAGGATCCGGGTTTTGTGGCACACGAGTCCTTTTGTTTGGATGAACTTGATGAAAATTCTGTTCTTGGTGTTCAAACTCACAATGAGGTTGTCTGGTTTCATTTTTTGTTGTTCATGTAAGTCTATAAATAGAAATGAACATGGTAACATGCGCATTTCTGCAAAAAGCTTGAAGTAACTGGTTAGGGGTCTCTAATTTTAACAATTTTCAAGATGTATTTACCAAGTAAAAATCTGAAGTAAAGTTTTTTTGAAATGTGCAATTTTTCCCTCTATTGAATTCTACCAGTGACTTGAGAATATGAAAGTTTCCCATCAACCTCGTTCAAAATTTTGTCTCTAATTGGTTCCACTATGTGTTGTTTCCTTTTAATTTTATTGATTTAATCGTTCTTTCTCTTTCAGAGTTCTCTTTTGCAAATGAGAGTAAGATACTGTAAGAACTGCAAGACATATGTACAGGGATTTGACCACCACTGCCCTGCTTTTGGAAACTGTATTGGTATTGCAAATCAATTTGTGTTTGTAAATACTTTTTTTTAAAAATATTTTTCCTTTGATTTGTCGATACCATCTTAATCTGTTCTTCCCTTGTAAATTATCCTTTGGTTGTAAGATTCTTCTTAAGTAAATATTATCATCCTTAGTGGTTGATGATGTTTTTATATCATCATGCAGGTCAGAAGAATTATGTCCTTTTTGTGGTTCTTCTTGTTGGATTTATTACTATTGAAACTTTTTACATTGCTTGCTCATCCCAGTGTAAGTATAAGCTTGATGATACCTGAATTATTAATCTACTAGCTGTTAATTATAATTTACAGGAGAACACTGTGATTCATTTGGATTTGTAACTTGTGTTGCAATTATTTGATGATCTGATGCTTTACCTTGATCTTTGAGACTAAACCTTGCTGGGTCTTCCAATGCTTTGTGAAGTATTGGAATTTTTTTTGCCTTCTTTACTAAAATTATTTATTTTCTTAACCGCATGTTTATTTGCAGTTGCCTCAAAATTTCGAGTTTTGGAAGAAACTAGGGTGGAGGTAAGTCGTTGCTTGAATGGTTTATCTAATTTATTTCCATCAGTTATCAATGCTTATATATTGATGTTTTTCCCTTTTTCTGGATGTTCTTGGTATAGACTAATTCCATTTCAGTAATGGCAAGAAGCACATTGCTATTTTCTCTTCTCCAAGTGCTATGGCAGGTTTTTATTGTTTGACTTTGAAAATTGTGCTTGCTTCTGGATCCTTTAGGTGTATCCATTGATGTTTATTTCCCTGTTAAAACGTATTACATCAGATTTTTGTGTCCATGCAGGGGCTGTTTCTGATATGGCATGTCTATTGCATATGTTTCAATATCAGAACCGAAGAGTGGGTAAGTTCCCTGCTAGACCAAGGATAAAATAAAAAATTGGATATATTTTCAAGTACGCATTAGTAGAAATAGTTTATTTAATCTGGCAGTATACATAGTAAGTGCAAAATGCTGCTGTTCTTTTAATTTTTAGTTTTTAACTTTACCCCAGGTAAACTGGAGGAAGTATCCAGAGTTCCAACTTAATGCTTCATCCTTACCAGGTGATACATTTTATAGAACAATTCTTATTTCTGGATATCCATATTTTTGTAATGTTCTATTCCTTCTAATTTTTGTTCAATTGGCTGTATCCAGGAGTTCATGAGATGAGGTTTAAAAATCCGTATGATAAGGGAATCCTGCAAAATGTCAAGGAGTTCTTAACATTGAAATGATAGTAAGTGTTACTGCCTCCTCTCATGCTTAGCTGCAGTTTTTTCTTTGGGGACAGTCCTCACTCCTCACACGCTGGTGCAAAGTTTCGATATTTGGTTCTGCAGGACGCGCCTTTAGGAGGTCAATTAGAGGGTTGTGATTATAGTGTGCGACATATTTGGTGCACGACAGGTGCGTAACTCGTATATTGCCGTTAGATATTGTCTCTAATCTTGGCCATTGATAGGAAAAAAAATTGAACTGGCAATAGGCCAATAGTAACCAGCAATCCAAAGAATATTTACAAAGTGAGGTAATGTAGAGAAAATTATTACAGTTAAATTACTATTGCCCTTGTGTTTTCTTTTTTTTTTTTCATAAGAGAGAAAGTGGGAGAGAGTGAATTGGTGAAGGTTAGTTGCCCGCAATAACTAGGCGATTGGCGGTTATCTATGTTGCTTCAATTCTTCATTTGCTTCATTTGCTTCAATTCTTCATTTGCTTCATTTTGCTTGAAGCATTCGTGTCCGATACTTATATCCAACGCATATTCGGACATGGATATGAGGACGTAATCCTCTAAAGACCCTTCAAATATATGAAAAAACTTAAAATAAATCAAATATACCCGTATCTCATACTCACACTCGAATCCGAGTAACATAATTCGAGTAACAGAGGCGGTTATCATCAACAGCCATAATGGCCCAGTGAAACATCCCTGTTTGTTGTAGCCATTTCAGTCTCTCTATACCTGTTAAAACCATGCAACAGTGTGGAGGAAAAAAAAAGGGTTTTGAGTGAAAGAGAGAAACAAGGCATATCCTGATGGCTCTCAGAGAGAGAGAGATTTTACTTGCTGCATTGCAACTCATTTCCCCCTATCCATTTTACTTTGAAACTTCAATGCATTCTTTGTAAATACATTTTCTTCCATAAACAACTCAGTAAAGTAGAAAAAAGGTTGGCTCTTTTATTGGCTTCTTTATAGGGTTGAATATCATGATAATACTGCAATTGACAAAATTAAGGCTCATGGCATTGTCTGATGTCTGTCCCATTAGGTAGAGTTAGCTTTGCAGTGATAAAAAAAACAATCAAATAGTAAAACATCCCTTCCTTCAATATGAATTTAGGATGTTAAAGGGACAAGAAGAATCAACTAGAAAACATACATTTTTTGTTCACGATCGCAGAATCTAATCCTCTTCTAGTTTTGTGCAAGGTTTGCTACGGATTCTTCAGTCTTTGTCGTGCAATCATATGAAGCATTGGCAACCAAATCATGATTCAAAACAAGCACTAGTTTATTCGAAAGTCAAAAGTCAAAACCTTGTCACACCACTTTTCCATCATTTTTTAATTTAAAAAAAAGCATTAAGTAAGACAATGGAAAGGCCTCACACTCAAACAAATACTAACACCATTTACTTGGAATTTTTCACCATTTTGATTAGCCAGAAATCTGAATGGCTTTAACTTCAGGTTTCTTCTCCTCTTCCTTAGGAACAGTCACAGTTAGGACACCATTTTCCATGCTAGCCTTAATCTTATCCATCTTTGCATTCTCAGGCAACCTAAACCTCCTCAGGAATTTCCCACTGCTTCTCTCAACGCGATGCCACTTGTCATTCTTCTCTTCTTGCTCTTTGCTCCTCTCTCCACTTATCTGAAGAATCTTCCCTTCTTCTTCTTCAACCTCAACTTTCACTTCCTCTTTCTTCAGCCCTGGAAGGTCAGCTTTGAAAACGTGAGCTTCTGGGGTTTCCTTCCAATCAATCCTTGCATTAGCAAAGGCTGAAGTTTCATTGTTAGCCAATGCAGAGTTGAAGAAGCCATCAAAAGGATCCCAGACGTCGAGAGAAAATGGATCAAAGACATTGGTTCTTCGGCCACCAAGAAGGCTAGGAATGAGTGACATGCCTGCAAAACTTTATATGAACACCACCAAAAAAAAAATGTCTATAAATTAGTAGGCAAAGAAAGATTTCAAGGCTTAAATTGTATTTTCCACGATGAAATTTGGTTGTGACCAGAATGCTATATATAGAAGTGATTCAAAGTGAAATAAATGTTCTTTAATGGACATGATTGGATATATATATATATATATATATATATATATATATTCTTCTATGATATTCTACAAGCTTCATTAGATTTTGATGTGGAAAATTGGGTACTATTGAGACTATTGGTTCAACTTTGAAATCTAATTTATCAACCATAGCTATATTCCTATATATCTTCTGATTTCTTTTTCATATTAAAAAATGATCAGATTTATCACTGTTAGAGTAAGATGAAATGCAAAACATGGTTGTCTTTTTGTTCCTTTATTTAATAAATAAATGAATTTTATTTACAAGATTAAATTCTTCATTCTCCTTCTCCTTTTGGGTCCCTTCCTGGGGTTGCTGGGTGGCCCAAAATCCAAAGACATAGGGAAGGAAACGGCCCAAGGGGACAAAATAGGCCTAAATCTCATTCAAATCTATTCTCTCATTCTAGTTTTTCAGTTTAGGCCTTAAGGCTTTAGCCCAATACTTGAGTCATGAAAGAAAAAAAAAAATGAAATTTCTTAGAAAACAGGAAATTTGCTCTTGACCATAAAATTCTCCGAACAATTGTGGAGACAAACCTCGATCATTGTTTCTATTTAGTTTTTTAATAAAAATAGATACATGCATTGCATAATACATATGCACCTTAAAAAAGTATTAGGATTAAAATAGCTTTAATCTTGAGTTTAGGTCCTCTAAGAATCGTGATTTATATTTTAAAAAATGCCAAGCTATAGAAAGAAAAAAAAAAAATCACGTTCACCTAAATTCTATTTTCCTTGTCAAAGTTGAAGAAATGTAAAAATTTAGCCAAATATTTAACCTTGCTTTCATTTTCTTTTTGGTAATGCTAAATTTTGCTTCTTTTTTTTGTACAAAAGAGGTCGTATCTTGAAGATAAAGAAAATAGGTTACGTATACTGTAATTCGAATTCTAAATTTATTGAATGTAACTTTTAAAGATGACTGCATAAATCAATTGGATTAAACTTGAATTCCAAACCTTTTTAATTTTGTTATTCAATAACCTTACTTTCAACCAAATTAGAACTTGATTGTTTCTTTACATCTGTAAGGGCCTTTTTCCTACTAAATAGTCTAGCTTTAAGCTTCCCTTGTTATTTTGTACAAGAGATGATGAAACTATATGTAACATATATTTAATATTTTGGACCTTCACAAGACAAAACAAAAATAATGCTTTTCGTGTCAACAACTCTTGATCGAGTGGCAAGAACGAATTGAGAAGCATGTAAACTTGAAAGCCCAATTAACCCACCACATCTCTAATATAAGGGGAAAAAAAAAACAACAATGATTTTCGTTGCTGTCTCTTCAAAGTAAAGCTGTTATAAAAAAACTACCAACAACAGCCATCTATGTTGGAAAACTTAGCAGAAAAATATGTCAGAAGTCAAAACCAAACACTAATATTACTGCAAAACAAATGAAAATTAATAAAATTCAGCCAAAGGATGCTTAATCGTTCACGAAACAAACACTTCTTACCATATGATTCAGCAGACAACAACAATAACAACAAATTAAACTCTTTACCCTTCAAACTTGGAATCCTCTTGATTGCTACGTATAAGATCCCATTCTCATTGGAATAGAACGCTGGCCCATCCACTTTCGTACAAGCCATATCAACCACCAAAATTACTTCAATTTTTATACTCCTTAATTAGACTTAGCAATCCGTATATTCATATCGGGTTTATGTCAAATTTTACGTAACATGTCTAAAATTTATATAGTATTCATCGTGTTCGTATTATTTTCTCATATCATGTCTTGTCCAAAATTATCAGGTTTGATATGAATTATTGGACTTAGTTTTCAAACTCCTGGTTCTCTAGTAAAAGCTTCAACTTGACACCCTAATCATCATTCTCTTTGATTACGTTAATTTAGCTTTAGTATATTCTAAACCAATGAAATTGAAAAGCGTAACCACTAACCAGCAGGAACGTGGAATCTGGCCTAAAGATCCCCAGCAATCTTTGCAACTTGCTTCGTAAGCGTACAAGTTGCAGCAACATATCGGAATCTTTAACTGGTTGCAGATCATGTCTCATACTTATTTATTCAAATCTATCAATAATTAATACCCTTAAATTTTCCTAAGCTGATAATCAAAAAGCTTAAATAATCCCTGTCACTGTCGCTTGAAGAAACCATTCAGTCAGGTAATGGACCCCCTGATGACTCGTTTGTTTTAAGTTGGAAAGAGTCAATTGAAATGGAAGTCTTTAAAGCGGTAGTTAGTTGTTGCAAACTCTAAAAAAGGAAATGAACATAAAAAAAAAAAAAAGAGCCTGCTGAAGTAAAATCTGCAGATATTAGGAAGTAAAAACAATGGGGATTGAGGGTTTTGCCAATGTTCGAATAATGTTAGTGACTTAGTGTTGCTTAATTTCAACCCTAACCTTATGGATTTATATAAACCCTAATCTTATAGGGAAAACAAGATATATAGTTATGAAACCTGGATAGCAAACAGATGTATCTTCTATTAAAAATTTAAAATAACTGGTTTGAGGCATCAAATTATTATATTAATTAATTAATACTACTTTTTTTTTTTTTTTATAGTAGACAGTCAAGTTGCTGATGCAGAACATGTTTATCAAATTTTGTGCATGGATGAGTTTACACTTAGCTAATAACGAACTAACTAAAGAATTTTATTTATGGTTTCATAAGTTCAGAAGAAGTTTTTAATCTATTGGTTGAACCAGATATCGTATGCTAATATAAAAAAATTACTTTCTTAAAGTAAATTATCTGAATTACTTCATATATTTGAATAGGCCAGCAATTCAAGTGTTGATTTGGGTTTTTATGAATCAAAAAAATAATTTATTACAGCCTTCGATACCAACTTACATCACCAATTATAAATCCAGAGATAACCCTAAAATTAAGCAAGCATGTAAAAATTTGACCAGCAGTAAGAACAAATTTGATAGCCCCCATTGGCAATTTGACATGTTTATTAACTTCTTCTTTTTTTAATTGTTACGTACATGTGTTCCATACGGTAGCCTGAATTTCTATAATAATATTCAATTGTTAATTCATATTAGTTATTTACTCAAAGTTTAATCAAAGTCTTTTAACTTGGTGGAATTAAAAAATTGTGGTATTAGGTAATTTCTTTGACTGAGATATATAAAAGTCATTTAAATGTATCTTGTCTTATCACTCTTAGATGGTAGGCAAAATGTCACCATCCCTCTATCCTCCTTTTCAAGCCCAACAAACATTTCCTTCAAACATCAAATTATATGTACAAACACACCCAAAAACAAAACCAAAATAATTCCAAGAGATATCTAAGTTGTAACCAAACAAATTTTCTCATTTTTTGGGGGGTTTAAAATGCTCAAAAATGTCAATTTTCTTTAATAATATGTTGTAGGTTAAGCTAGCTAGGCATCCTGTTGAAGTTGGTAAAGACACTGTAGCAAAAGGGAATCATTGATGATTTTGTGAAGCATAAATGAAGGATCTGCATAAAAGAGAAGGAATAAAAATGATCTGAGATTATAGTAATAGCATGCAATCCTTGTGAACCATTAGTTATGGGGGGTAGCATTCGTTCTTTGGAGATAAGCTACATTATAGCATATTCATATTCCGTTGTCTGATAAATTATTGGGAATAGCCATAGCCATTTGCAGTTGATGATGTCGAGTCAAGAGACAAATCCATGGTCCCAAAAGATAGCTTTGGATCCTCATTTAAAGGCTTCTAACTCGGATATATATATATATATAATATCAGTACATGAGGATTCCAAAATATGGAACCCACCAAAATAGTGAAAATATATGACTTCTTTTTTGTTCTTCTCTTCAAGCATTTTTTGCAAATTTATTTCAATCTTAACATGAAAATAAGCTATGGACAGTTTAATTTGTTAATGTAATAAACATTTTCATATATTGTAAGGACAACTTGTAAAAACAGTTAAATTGGTAGAAAAGTTCCCATTATATCTATCCTAATTCTTAACTACGTTTTTTCAACTTTTGTTCACTTAAGCTATAATCAAGGATAGAAATTGATACTATTTGTTAATGAGTAGGGTTCATCACTATTATCTTGAGTACTACATTTTTTATTTCTCTTTGTAAAAAGATTGGGTTTAGAATCAAAACCACCATGATAAGAGGAAAGTGATTGACATTTCACTAGCCGGTCAAGGAAGATCCATGATCTGTCTTACAATTTCTGTCATGGATTTTGGTAAATTTTGGGCTATGTTATCCGAACTCTTTACTTTTTTAAAGTATATGTATTTGACACTTGTATCCGATACATATTCAATTATGATTATGAGTATGATCTTTCGAATATATGAAGAAAAAAAATTTACAAATAAAATATATTCATATTAAACATATATCTGTATCCGACATTCATCTTGAATTTAACAGGCCAGTGAGTACCATAGTAAAGGGACATCTTCCAAATTAACGATGGATGCATGCTTTTGTAACGATGTTTAGTATTCTTAATTTTCCAAATTGATGGACCTTTGCCTCCTCACCTAGCATGTGCCTTTGTTGCCCAAGTCTCTGGTCCCCTCTGATGGGCTAAATCCTTCCCAATGCAATTTTAATTATTATTACTTAGTAATAAAATGTTTTATAAATTGATAGCACCGACATTTTGTTTCCCCTTATGATCTAGCTTAATTTAATTTTAATACATATACTTCCCCCCTGCCCTCCAATTTCCACCTTCTTCCCATTTTCCGGGAAAGTTTAATTAGGAACACAATACTTTTTCTTTTAATCAAATTAGGAAAAAAAATACTTGTTTAAATTGAAATAGGACAAAAAAGGCTATAGCAATAGCTAGATTTATGATTAAAGGGTGTGGTTAATTGATGCTTATGGTCATTACTCAATAGTATTCTATGAAGAATTGTTAAAATACTATTTTAAAAAAGATTTTTTAAATTAAATGTATTGTTTTCATTAAATTCAATAAAATTTTAATTATAATTTTTTTTAAACATCATCTTAATCAATACATAATAATACTGATTAACACTTCCTCGTGATTAAAATTAGAGGTGGCAATTGGGCGGGTTCAGGCGGGTTCGGGTTCGGGTCCATCCGGGTTCGGGCTCATTCGGGTTCGGGTCCATTCGGGTACGGGCTCATTCGGGTTCGGGCTCATTCGGGTTCGGGCCCATTCGGGTTCGGGCCCATTCGGGTTCTGGCCCATTCGGGTTCGGGTTCGGGTTCGGTCTGGGTTCGGGTTTGATCTGGACTCGGGTATGTTTTACATCATTTTATTTTATATTAGATGTAATCATTTTTACGTAATTTAAATATTTATATCTAAAAACAAATTATTAATTTATTATTATTTTTATACTTTATCTATTATATGATATTTTTAATTATATTTATTTTTTAAAATTAATATTTGTTAGCACCAAAAGAATAAGAAATTAATTTGTTATATAAAATCAAATTTTGAAATAATTTATTATAAAAAATATGATATATTATAAATTAATCATATTGATATTTAAAATAATTGATTTGATGAACTCGAATTTCAAAATATAAATACATTATAATTTATATTCACTATAAAATAAAACACTTTTAAAAATAAATCCTCGCCTTCATCTATTCGTTTATATACTTATAAAATGCAAACAATTTATGCTTATAGTCAAGATATATATATATATATATATATATATATATATATATATATATATATATCGAGTACTTATATTTTTTTCATCAGTATAAAGTATAAATTATAAAGTAGTACTAAAAAAATATAATTTATATTTAAATTATACGTAATAAATATATAATTAATATGATTATTTATTAATATATAATAAATATACCCAAAACCAAAAGGCCATAAAACCCAAAACCCCATTAAACTCACCCGCTAAAATAAAATCACATGAAATCCATAATCCAATTAAACTCACCCTAACCTAACCGTATAAGTATAACCCAAAAGGCCAAAATAATTGAATTATTGTCAATTTTTTTACCCTTATAGATTAATTGAATTATTGTCAAAAAAATTTCACATCTCTAAAATTTTCAAGAATTTAAAATATTTAGATTGTAAATTCATCATGATATGAGACGTTAAAGTTATAACTTATAAGTACAAAATATAATTTACTTTTTGATAAAATTATTATTTCATCATCATATATATATATATAATATTATATTTTAAATTTTAATTAAATTATTAAAAAAAAATAGAATAAAATTAATAATTAAAGTTATTGCTTTGTAAAAAAAAAATAATTGCAATTTGATTATTTTTATTTTTAGTATTAAATTCGGGTTCGGGTTCGGGCCGGTCTCGGGTTCGGGTCCATTCGGGTTCGGGCCCATTCGGGTTCGGGTCCATTCGGGTTCGGGCCCATTCGAGCTCGGGTCCATTCGGGTTCGGGCCCATTCGGGTTCGGGCTTTTTCGGGTTCGGGTTTTTGACTTTTTGGTCAAATCGGATTTGGGCGGGTTCGGGTTCGGATTTTCTTGGACGGGTTTTCGGGTTCGGGTTCATTTTACCACCTCTAATTAAAATGACCATGTAAAATTAATAAAAGTTCACATGATAACAGTTCAAGTTTGATTTAATGGTTAACAAAGGTTAGAATTTGATTTAAATTCTCTTCATAATTTTACCCTTTAAAATGTTTACAAAAAGTTTAGACTTGGCACATTGTTTAGGGACTTTAACTCTACATCAATGTCTTTTAGTGGTTATTGTATAAAAAATGAAGGAAAAAGGAAGTTTTTAGTTCATCAGTGTTGTTTTAAAGCTTTTAATTAGAAAGTGAAAAAAAAAAAAATTTTGCTCAATTTTAAATACACTTCTGTTTTTTTCCCTTATACATATAAGAGAAGAATAGAATAGAATAGAATAGGATATTATAAGTTCCTTCAGAATCAAACAAGTTAATTATATGGAGTTGATCAGCCATTTTATTTAATTTATTTAGATATTAGTGTATTTTCGTTTTTAAGTTTAGTCAAAGAATCAATTATAAATTTAAAACCGAACAAGCAATTATTGAATAATCTCATCCCTTTATTCCCCTATATCAATTCCATCCACAACTCAAAACTTAAACTTTGATTACAATACAAGTTATCAACAAATTATACAACTGACCTTACAGATTCTCCTCTAATTTTTCTTAGATCTTTACTTATTTTATTAAAAAAACAAATTATACAACATTTTCAAAGTGATTTTAAAACCGATAAAATCGATTTTGAGACTTCTCAAAAAGAATTTAACATTTAAAAGAAAAAAAAAATTACATATATATTTGAGATTATTAAAAATTAAATTTTGATCATTAAAATTTAAAATTCAAAACTCTACCAGCAAACCAGGCACTGTTAACAAGAATCAAGAAGATCGAATACTTTTTTTTAAAAATTAATAATTTTGGCCTAAATATATACTTGAAGAATATTTAGTGAATGGGTTGTAAGACAAGGTTGACAACTTTTCATTTATTATTTTCATGTTTCTGAATAAAACATCATCATTTTACAGGGTCGCAGGGAATTAAACTTTTTTTTCCCTGAATTATTACCTGCTTCACCTTATTCTTCACCTTGTAATTTGCATTCCTGTTGTCTCATATTTCTTATCGTTTTTGTCGTGAGAACATGTGCAGATGATAGTTCATAATTTCATATCATGTTCCATGCAGAATTGCATCCATATCTCTAAACCCACACAAAATCTTTTTGGAAAACTAGGACTGCTACACAATCCAGCATCAGCAGACCATATCTAAAAGTGTTTTTTTTTTTTCTTTCGAAAAAATCGATTTTTTACCGGTCTGACAACAATCCAATTTTAATATAATTATTAAATCGGATAAATTATCGGTTTTCGATTAAATTGATTCGATCGGTTAATTCAATTTGATTATTTCAACACTTATGAAAAATAAAAATAAAAACATCAATCAAATGGAATCTGAATTCAAAATGATATTCTAGTACTTATTCATGTTTATAGATGGGAAATACTTGGAAAAAAAGATGCATTTACGATATTAAAGAGCCAATTAATTAAGATCTGAGTTTGAGATTAATCGATGATTAATACTTTGCTTCAGCTTTGACATTACCCCAAGGTTCCAAATGTTGGTTAAAACTTAAAAGAGTTTGGAGATTTTAAAAGAAATATTTGTTTAACTATAGAATCAGCAGTTATGTTACTTCCGACATTGATATCATACACTTTTTTCATGTCTTCTTTTGCAACTCTTTCATATGAAATGTTCAAAAGAAGAGCAAAAAAAAAAAAATTCCTTCCTTGGAATGTTTCTTTAGACTACTTTTGCTTTTTAGGAGGAAGACAATGCTTAAACTATGCAAAATGTACATGTATGAACATATTTGTCTTTTTTTCCTTTAAAAGAAATTTGACTTTACACAAAATTAAATAATCATAAAAGAATTATTATTCTATTCCATGAATTTACTATAAATAAATTTACATTTTCGTCATATTTCTATTCCACCAAATATATTAATTTTATAACCTATAGTGTTAAGCTTTTCATTTATAGAATTATAGATTTATAGTGGCTAAAATAATTAAAATTTATTGAACTTTAATATTTACTTAGGTAAGTCCTTATATATATTTTTATTGCATCTAAATAAGTCTTTAACCTTTAATTTACATTTAAATAAATCCTTAATCTTTAATTCCTATCCAAATGAACCCTTAACTTTTAATTTATATCTAAATAAATCCTTCATATAAATCAAATTTTTATTTAAAATAAAAATTTATTTGGATACAAATTAAAAAATAAAAATTTATTTGAATACAAATAAAAAGATAAAAATTTATTTGAGGATAGTAAAAATATAAGAGTTACTTAAAAGAATGAAATAGTTCAGGGACTTAATATTTTAGCCAATTATAGATAAATATTAGATGTATAAAAAAACATATAAATTTGATTTTTTTAATAAAATAAATTAGCTAATTAGGGGGAAATGAAGGAAAAATAGAAAAAAGCACAAGAAAAAAAGACGTTTTCCGTGGAGAAAACGACGCCGCGCTTTAGTCTCAAGACACTGTCGCTGTCTTTGGTTAGGGTGTTTTAGGCAATACGACCTTAACTCCAATAACACGCTGCAATTTCATTGGCCGAACAATTCACTGTTTTTGTTTAACCAATTTATCCTCTCCATTTTACCCTTTCGATCGTACGGTTAATGCCCACTGACCGAAGTAATCAACGGCTGCGATCTTCCCTTTGGATCTTCTTTACACAGGAATCTAATTTGCCCCCGAAAAACAAATATCTGACAACTGCCCGAAACTGCGTCCCAGTAACTGACACGGGCAGCTCCCACTTCTCTCTTCGGGCAGCTACAAACTCCAATAGATTTAAAAAAGAAAAACGAAATATTAAAATAATTTTTTTTTTCTTTCACTCGCTTTTGAAAGACAACTACTTAAATGTGAACTTTTGCCAAAATTAAGAGAGAGGCCAGGCCACCACACACAACCTCCCGCCACCACCACCACCACCACCACCGGAGGGCCTAGCCGACTACCGGTGGTGAAAGGTAGAAGAAAGTGTAAAGCCTTTGTTCTCTTGAAAGATGGGTCAGGGGCTGAGTTGTGTGGCGAGTCAAGAGAATGGATTGTTTAGTGCAGTTCAAGTTGGAGACTTTGAAACTGTGGAAGCTTTGTTAAAGAGAGAACCCAATCTTCTACATCATACAACTGTTTATGATCGCTACTCTGCTCTTCATATAGCTGCTGCTAATGGCCAGATCGAGGTGGGTAGTCCCTTTGGAGGTTTTTGAAGATTGTTTTTTTTGGGATTAAGTTTGGTTCTTTCTATCTTTTTATACCGTGGTTTTGGGGCGTTGAATCCATATTTGATTTCATTCCGTTGATTTGAAGATGGTTTTTCTTTTGGTTGGTAGATTTTGGCTATGCTTTTGGAGAAATCCATGAACCCAGATGTGGTGAATCGTCACAAGCAGGTAGTTTTTATTTTTGAAAGTTTTAAATTCTTTTTGGCTATATATTTTCTTTATTTAGTTTTTTTATTTTGTTCTCAATGTTTTTAGACTCCACTTATGTTGGCTGCAATGCATGGGAAGATCTCCTGTGTGAAGAAGCTCATTGAAGCTGGGGCCAATGTGAGCCATTTTTCTTTTCTTTTTCTATTCTTTTTAAATTCCCGGGTTTTTTCTTGAAAGTTGCAATTTAATCTATTTCTGTGTTGGAAGTATAATTTTGATTTGAATGATCTTATATATGCTTTTCAGATCTTAATGTTTGATTCCCTTCATGGAAGAACTTGCTTGCACTATGCAGCCTATTATGGTCACTCTGATTGCCTTCAAGCCATCCTCTCTGCTGCTCAATCTAGCCCTGTTGCTGTTTCATGGTGGGGGTCTTTCTTTCTTCAAAATTGTTTGACTTTTTTTTTTCATAATCTATTTTGATGAATTGGGTGATTGATCTCAGTTTTTAATTAATCTTATTTTTTTTGGATTGGATTTGATATCAGGGGATATGCACGGTTTGTGAATATAAGAGATGCTAGGGGAGCCACTCCCTTGCACTTAGCAGCCCGTCAAAGACGGCCTGAATGCGTACATATCCTGTTAGTCAATGGTGCTCTTGTTTGTGCTTCAACCGGTGGATATGGGTAATAATTCTTGTGAAGTTGTTGATCATAATTGACTTTTTGTATTAGTCTTTGAGAGATGAATAAAATGATTGAAATTTGTTGTTTTTTCAGTTTTCCTGGAAGCACCCCTCTTCATTTGGCTGCTAGAGGGGGATCTCTTGATTGCATCCGCAAGTTGTTGGCATGGGGTGCAGATCGATTTCAAAGAGATGCATCTGGGTATAGTTTAATTTTACTTTTATTTATATGGATTTCTAAATTATTATCTTATCAAAGATCTTTTGTGCTTCATGTGTTTTTAAAAAGCATTTCAAGAGATTCCTGAGTTAGTCTCATTATATTCTAGTCAATCTATTTGTCCTACATGGTTTTATGTAAACTTGTGGGAATCTATTCCCAGGCCTTGATGCTTTTTTCTCTCATTTTTTCTTACCATGTGTGATATGATACATGTCTAATTATTTCGCCTGCAAAATTTGAGCTTGTCATCACATATATATATATATATCCATTTCTTTTGGCTTATAATTATTTTTGTTAAGACTTGCTTTTGTTATGTTCATATCTTTACAGGAGAATACCATATGTAGTTGCTCTAAAGCACAAACATGGAGTATGTGCAGCTCTGCTAAATCCTTCATCAGCAGAACCTATTGTCTGGCCAGCACCTTTAAAATTCATTAATGAGCTTAATGACGAGGCAAAATCACTATTAGAGCAGGCCTTAATGGAGGCAAACAGGGAAAGGGAAAAGAACATCATGAAGGGAACAACTTACTCAGTTCCATCACCCTCACATTCTGATTCTGGGTTAGATGACAGTATTTCTGAGGTAAAATTCGGAGGCCTTCCTTAAACTGTTTTCTTTGCTTTTTCTTTATCTTTTTTAATATTAACCAAATCCAGTTCACTAAAATCCCATTGTTTTGAAAATTCATGGGGGCAGTGCTTGAATATTTCAGACCCAAAGCCATGTGATTAATTTCTATTTTTAGCTTAACTAACTTAGTTTTTGTTCAAAGTTAGGTTTCTTTAACTCTCATCTATTTTGACCAACAGTATTCAAACTCAAAAGAGTTGTTTTTTTCCCTTGTCTTTACTTAAGACTTGGACCATGAGTCTTTATTTGAATGTTTGTTAAAATCTAATTAGTGTATAAACTTAAACCATTTTGTCTTTGCTTTATATCTATCCATTAAATTAGTACCACTATCAATGGTTTTAATTCTGATCTTGGCAGTCTGGCTTTCTTTGTGATTGAATATATAGACTTGCCCTTGACCCTAGGTTTTACTTATGGTCCTCCTGGCAAAAATATTAGTTCTGGTCGAGGATCAAATTCAGATGTGATACAAAGTCTTGAGTTTCTTGATCTAGCAATTTACAGCATAAACTTTTTTACTTTAGCATACTCTAAAACATATATTTAGGTCACCATAATCCATTTTTTGCATTGACCCTTCTACTATTTAGCAGATGGCTGCTAGGTTGAACTATTTATAACAGTTGGCAATAATGGAACTGACATATTCACTGGGGAATTATTCGATGTAGGCTAGTGATACCGAAGTATGCTGTATATGCTTTGAGCAAATCTGCACAATTGAAGTTCAAAACTGTGGCCACCAGATGTGTGCACAATGCACACTGGCTCTATGCTGCCATAACAAGCCAAACCCAACAAGTGCAAGTGTAACTTCCCCAGTATGCCCCTTTTGCCGGAGCACCATTGTCCGGTTGGTGGTAGCTAAGGTAAAAAATTATGATGATGCTGATGATCATGACATTGGCGACGATAATTCTTCCTCAAGGCTGAGAAAATCGAGAAAGTCAAGGAATTCCTGTGACGGAAGCAGCAGTTTTAAGAGCTTATCCACAGTTGGTTCATTTAGCAAGATGGGTGGCCGTGGCTCAGAAAGGATTGCTGCAGAAAATGAATGGATTGATAAGCCTTGAAAAACTTGGCACTTTGGCAGCTCTTTGCTCATTTAAAAGTTTCAAGTTGTCAATCAAGGATTTTCCCTTTTTCCCAAAAAAAAAAAAAAATCAAGCAATCATGGTCAGTGCTGGACCCATTTGGTATATATATATATAGATAGAGGTTAGGTCCATTTGCTATGTAGATTTTGGTGGGGAAATAAGCAAAGAAGTGAGTTGCAGGTTTGGATTGGTAAGTTTGATAATGGCTGCTGTGGGGTCATATTGTTGTAATCTTTGTTTACTTTGAGATTGAAGTAAGCATTGGTCTTCTTGAGGATCTGTTTTAGATGTAATATTGAAAAAAGAAAAAAAAAAATTCTTTTTTCTTCTAAAAGGTAAATTTCAACATTCTTCAATGGCTGCTCCATAAAAATTTGTTAAAGGGTATAATATAGTCTTTGAGTTGGGTCAACACTCTTGGCCCCACCAAAGTCTCATATCCTCTTTTGAAAAAATAGGAGTGTTGAATGTTGATCACTTTACTTAGATGTAATATATATTGTTTGATTTTTTTTCTTCTTATTTATGTATTATGTATGAACCAAAAATCTCTGAATTCATCCCGTTTAAAAGGAATCAAAATAAAGATAAATGATATAAAAAATTTGCATACTCTATTATTGTAAGTGTAGGATCATTTTAAATTTTTATTTTTAATTAAATAGCATAACTTTAATTTATACTTCATAATGAACAGAATATTTTCAAATTTTGTTTGGGTTTAATTTTTTTTTCAACAATTAAAGGCACACTCTCTTATTTCATTTTAATATATTTAAAATTTTACTCTCAAAATAATTTAAATAGTAACAGAACTTAGGTGTCAAAAAATGTAAATGTATAAAGTAAGGGTGTCAAATATACATAAAAAAGGAAATAAGTTTGATTATTATGTTTTGTTTTTGTATTTTGATTTCAATGTTATGTTATTTTCTAACTTTCAATTTTTTTTTTCTGCGAAAACAAAATTCACTTTCAAAATCTTACAATGAGATTATTTAAAGCATTCTGTTCTTTTGTGATAATTAATGATTTTATTAGACGCAAATTATTTCTTCTAAAAAAATAACTACTAATTTAGATTGAGTCACTACTCAATAATTTATTGTAGAAATTTATCTTTCTTTTCGTTTTGAAAAAGTTAATAAGTCTTTATTTAATCTTTATTGCACATAAGATTCATGCTTTTATTTTTTGTGTGATGTGCACGGCATTTAGGTTGGTAAGATATTAATTAGCATTTGGCACCTTGTTTTTCATTTTCCTTCTAATTTAAGATTTTATTTTTGATAATCATCTTTAAAAAATTTAATTTCAGATTAAAAATTTATTACATGTTTTTTTTTTTATATATATCCTAATTTTTAAAAAGGTACATGTTATCCTACTAATTTCGTTTATAAAACTTAAAGACTCTAGCGACTGCAATAATTTTTTAAAATTTAATTACTTTCCAATTTACCTGTAATTTTAAATTAATATAAAATATTACTATAAATAATGTTTAAAAAATTCCCTAACAAAATCTTTATTTATTATATGTTGCAAGTGCGTTGTATTAGGTAAGTAACAAAATCTTACAGCTTTGATTACTTGCATAATCACATTTAAGAGGGTGCCTTAGGCCAAATTGGCAATATTTGAAATCAATCATAACTTTCTTTAAATTTTGGTAAACAAAACAATTTACTATTTTACTATTAAATATATAACTTTTAATTTTAATTTTAATAATATTTATTTATTTATCAATTGAATTTTTACGTTCTTTGAACAAGGTAAATAATAGAACCACGTGGGCATATCATGTAAAAGAAAAAAAAATGTAAGAAGAGAATTTCATAATTCAGCTCTTGAAATTTAGATTTTTTTTTTTAGTTTACTGTTAGGAAATAGTGAAACTGGAAATGTCAGAGTAGCTCAAATAATTCCTTGTTTGTACCTTTGCAATTTGCAAACCTTTGTCTTTGTTTAATTATTTTTTATTTTTCATGAAAATTTTGATTGGATTATGAATCATGTCAAACTTTATTAATCTTTATCTTTAATAAAGCAATTACTTACTAGTAGCAGTCAAATATGAACCACAAATTTTCCATCAAAGCAGGTTTTTTTTTGGACTGATTTCTTAATATTATTATTATTAAAATATTTAACATTAGAGAAAATATCTACTAGAAAGGGTCAATCTTGACTTTAGAGATTTCACATATTAAATAAAGAATTTTGTTACCGAATACTTTTAAAACATTTATTAAAATTAACTAAATTATTTAATATACTATTCATCATATTTTGTAGGTATAATAAAATTTTAAAAAATAATTGTTAAATTTTTAATTCATATATAAATTTTAAAAACTTTATCGATAATGTAAAAATTAAAATAATAATTTATCTAATATAATATATATTTTTAAAATACACCTAAAATACTCATTACTAAAATTCTTAAATTAAAAGTTTAAGAATCTTCAAACTTTTTGCTAATCTGAATCCTATTAAAATAAAACAAAAAAAAAAAGTTGGAAATTGTCATACAATTACAGCCAGGAGAAGCAAAATAAAGCCGCCATTAGCCCATTATTAATTGGACAATGTGTTTTCTAGAGGTTGAAAACATGAAATCACTCGAAAAGTATCATTTAAAAATATTTGAACAAAAAAAAAAAAAAAGCCAAATTAGATTTTCATACGTAAACGAGGGGTTGGTTGGTTCTATGGATCTATTCTATGGAGGAGTTTTGTATTTGAGGTTTAGAAATTTTTTCACCGACACGTTTTCCAAAAAGAATTTAAAAAAGAATACAAAATTGGGACGTTAACATTGAAATCTTTTTTTCTTTTAAGTATGGTCAAATTTGAAAGTGTAATCCATTCGAGTTTAAATTGACACGGTATTAATGTTTTATATTTTTATTCAACTTTCAACTTTCACAATTCAAATTTTATTTTGGTCGGTCAAAATTAACAATAGTACAGTAACACCCGATAACTTAAAAAACAAAAACATGATTATTTTATTTTTAATATTTTTAATAAATTTTAAAACATGAATAATAATTTAATATATTTTTTAATTAATATATACAGATAAAAATAATATATATTATATATAATTTTTGAATCAGATATGTTAATTTTTAAAATCAAAATCCAATGTATTTTTTAAATGAATTTTATTTTTACCTAAACTCATCTATTAAACTTAATATTTTGGATCAGGCAATCAAGCCTTATCTATTTCTATTATTTGTGTTGATTTTCATTTGCTGATCATAAAGGGAAAATCGGAATGATAGAGATTAGAGGTAGGGATGGTTCTTGACACACTTGTCCTTAGACTTGTTCAAGGATCGGATAGTCCGTCCGGTCCGACTCGATCCGAACTTGGGATAAGAGTATTTGTATTTTGGACCGACTCGATCCGAATTACTATTCAATAATTAAAAAATATTTTTTATTTAAATTTAATTATAAAATATATATCGATATCAATATAAAAATAATATTTTAATAATTTATGAATAGTAAAATGGGCTTATGGATCGGCTCGAACCCGGCCCAAAACGAGCTTAGACAATTTTTTTTTTTTTTTCGAACCTTAACCCGACCCAGCCATGAACACCTTTACCTTTCTTTCTAGGGACTTGAATTGTTAGGTTATTGAGCTTTCAATTCTTCCTGTTTTTTTTAGAAGTACATTTGAATGATACATTTCACAGCTCAGCATCCCTTTTTTTTTTTAATTTGTTAAATATTATATTATCCGGGTTTTTTTTCTTCTTAAAATATCGACATTTATATATGATACATATTCAAATTTGGATATGAGATATGATCCTCTAAATATATGAAATTTTTTTAAGAAATTGAATATACTTATATTGAATATATATTTTTATTCGATACTCACTTTAAATTCGGATAACATAAATTGAAGATGATTTGTAAAAATCTTGACCTTAGACAATTAACTATATCGGCCTTGGGGTGGCCCAAGCAGAGGATGTTATTGGCCTGCTTAAACTAACCATTATCAAATAATTAACTACTATACGATTCAATGCTAAGATTCCAGGAACTCAACAAGGGAAAAAGTGATTCCATTTCTCTTTTGAAACTGAAGAAAAGAAAAGAAAAAAAAAAATCACTAAGAAATCACAAAGGAAAGGAGATCGATTATTCCTTCCTAAAACATAGGAAACTTAATCAGAAAAAATGAGACAAAAAAAATTTAGATGCAACAAGGGCAGACTTAGAAGGAGGGTTGTCCACACATGTATGAAAGCAGAACTGGAACTCCATAACTTTTACCATCATTATCTAATCTCAGCAATCTTTCTATTCTCAGCATCTGCACCATGAGAAGAAACTTGTTCGAGGAGCAGCGACGCAGCCATTAGCAAATAAGGAGTTTGATTCTAAATTAAGCTGAGCCAGGGCAAGCAGCAAGCTCATCAGGTCCATAAACAGTAGTAGGAGGGATATAAATAGCGGCTGCAACGCGACGCTATTTAGTAGTTTTAGTTTCTTCCGTCACCGATATTTATCGCAATTGATTGCGGTAACATTCATTACGTCCGCAACCGAGATATTCAGTAGCCGCTCTTCTTTCCACCGCGAGGAAGTGGCCGAGTGATGGACCATTATTTGTGTTATCACTCTCAGCATCAACATTATCCCTTGAGCATAAAGAAAAGAGCCAAACTTTTGACCTGTTGTTGTTGTTGATCCTCTTTTCTCTTGTTGCTTCAGCTTTCCTTCCTCTTACAGATCTTTTAGACAGTTCCAAGATGCTAGAAACACCAATTAGGCTCCCAAGTGTAATGTTCTTGTCATGGAAAAAAGACCCAGTAGACTGAAATCAAGCAAGGAATAATAATAACAGTTAATGAGAGATGCATTTTGGGCTAACAGGTTTAGATCAGTATGAAATGTACCTATAGGCTATAGGAAAAGAAATTTTTTCATCCCAAAACCAAATCAAACTCATGGTGAAATTAGAAACTTGATTTAATGCTTCTCATGATTCTTTCAAACAGTTTAGTGTCGTATTACATAAAAAAAAAAGAGCAAGAATACAATGGAGTAGTACTCAACAATCTTTACTGAATCTTAACAGATGGCAAGAAGTAATTTTGGCTCCAGTTGTTGCTTTAAGTGACATGTTTAACACTGTTATTGCAAAATTATATTAGATAAAAACTTATTAACACTCTAGCAATATTTCATTTTATTTACAAAAAAAAAAAAAAAAAAAAAAAACACTATCACATTATAATGAAATATGTCCTTCATCTGATATCTGATAAAGGAGCATCCAGCAGCAGTATTGCTCAGTGTGCTGACACTACTTACTACTATGTGTGATCTCCACAGCACCAGCACATTAAAAAAAGTCATGGCAGGTACAATTGTTTGTTGCAATTATAAAGTGCTGGCGATAGCAACTTGAAGACCTCACTGTGAACGAAAAGCACCAAATAGCACCCCAGAAAAGAAATGATTTAATAGCACTATTCAGTGTTCTTGCAAAATGGGTACAAATTGACTTTCATTAAGCAATTTACTACACTATAAAAGGAGAAAAGAAAATTCAACAAAAAAAACATTTCTCCAGTAAAGTTTCAAAATTACCAAACATATTTGTGCATGGAGGAGAAAACAACTGAAAAATCCAAAAGGCTACAGACAATCATGAGTCATGCATGAGTCATGACTGTGGAAGTGTTGGATATGAAAAGTGAAAAGAAAAAAACCTAGACAACTGCCAAGACAAGACCAATGAAAATGTACCAATCTAAGCAAAATCTTTTAACCAAAATTTCTGTAGTTTCCACTGAGTCAGTCACTGACCTGTGTGTCTAACTCTGAAGAGGAAGCTGGAGAACCAGTGAGTATAATGTTGAATGATATTGATCCTGAGTAATCATGGTTTCTAGCCAGCCCAACTCTCACATTCAGGAGCTGCAGTCCCAGAGGCCAACCTTCTTCCTGCAATCAAATCAAACCAGAAATATGATTCAGTAGTCAAGTCAGTAACCTCCAAACAATCAACATCACAGACAATAAAATGAACACAAAAAAAGATAAAACTTATCATAACTGTACTATATATGATGAGAAACAAAAACAAAAACAATGTGACAAATTACAAGAGCTAGACACATTATAGAGAAATTATAAGAAGAAAACACAGACCCACAATTATAAGATAAGAGAAGTAAAAAAAAAAAATCTGAGAGACAACCCATGAGAGAATATCCAAAGGAACATGAAAGAAGACAAGCATTACCTGTTGAGCCATGTATCTGCCAAAGTACTTTTGAAGTTGGATGTTTGTGTTGATTGATCTTAGTAAAAACGATAGTCACCTCAAGTACTAGATATGAAAAATGAAACCAAGAAAAAAAAACTAAAAACTATAGATTACTGAGAACTTGAGCAAAGCAAAGTAAACTACTTAATTCACATTTACAGTACTTTGAAGAACAATATTGCTTCTATGACATGAGAGAGAGTGAAAGGACAGTAAAAACAAGCTGAAGAGTGAAAATAGGTAGTCAAAAAACGGTAATAAATGAGTAAGGAGTCTTATCATTTGGAAGCAATCTTTCCCTTTGCTTGCTTTCCTTGGTTTTGTTGACGAGAAAGAAAAACAAAATCATTATGTGCTTTGAGAAAAATAAACTAATCAGAAACAAAGGTCCAGGAGAAATTCAGATGCTGTCCTTCAAAATTACTTCTATACCCAAGTTGCCATTGTTATATGCTGTGAACTTGAAATTTTGTGACCACAAAACAGAGAAAAGTTATCAATAAACGAGGTAAATTAAAATTTAAGCAAAGAAAACAAGAAAACTTTAGCTGTTTTTTTTTTTTCACTTTTCTTGGTAAAACTTTGATCTTTTTGCCTTGGCATTCTCTAGTAGTCTAGTCTACCATAAATGATAAATTTATAAGATATAGTTGCATTATGTAGCCTTGCATGCTCAATTCATGTTAATAACTCTAAGGTGGTATCAGCTTTATTGGTTGATTTAATCATGTTGTTTCAAAAAAGTATCTGCTTGAAAAAATTTCCATTACTAATAATTAAGGAGGAAATTCAGTTTTTTTTTTTTAAATTGTGATTAGAGTTGAGACAATTCCTTAATTATACAAAATTGTTTAAACTTCACATCTAATATGAAAATTTGCCATTTGGATATAAATCCATGTTGCATAAATATTTGGGTACAATGGTCATCTAAGAAGTTCATGATTGAGGTGAGCCAAGGAAGTGGAAGAGTAAGGGGACAACTTTTGCTCTGGTGGATGGCAATAACAAGCATATATGGAAGAAGTCTTTGATTGTCTAAATCTCAATCGAGTATGTAATGTACCTTTTCCTTTGGTCCACAAAACAGTGGTGTTAGCCCAAGCTTTTAACTTCTTAGGACCCACAATATAATGGGTTCTCAAGGAACCCAATGAACTGCTGTTTTCACTGTATCTTCAGTGTCATGACTCAAAAAGGAAAACCAAATCTTCAATACTTAATTCCCATAATCTGGTGGTCTAATTAAAAACAGAAATCGTGGTCTTGCAACAGACAATATCAGGGTCCACCTCGTACTTTACAGCAAAAGTTTTACTTTTTTTTTTTTTTTTTTAGTTTTTTTCTTCACTTTGGAAATAGATTTGAGTAGGATGATTCAGTTTCTGTCAAGTTGTAAGATTTAGTAATTGGACTAGAACAACTCCTTTTTTGCATCATAAAGTTACTTGGCTATATGATTCTGGCAGATTCCTTTGCAGAATGGATAGAATATTATTTCTTCTTCCTACAAAGAACAACAACAAGAGCCGATCCCTATTTCAGGACCATGGCATGCATGGATGCTGCTAGTTGAGCAGGCAATGGGGCCTTGTAGTATTTATTTTCTGTCAGGTTTTATGATGAGTTTAAAGCTTTTTTGTTTTGGGTACAAACGTTTAGGGATGTCCAACCCACTCAACCCAAAATCAGTTCTGGGTTTTATCATTGGGCAAAACCCACAACTTGGCTGACCCGTTGGAGAATCAATTAGTTCATCATGGGCTCGCATATGAAGAATCAGCTGATCTAGCTTTTGGTAGCTGAAGTAGGCTAATGTCCTTTGTAGTTGAGCTGAGGCCTGAGGCTGATACGCCTTTTTCAAAGGTGTGATGTGGGCTAAGTTTTGGGCTAATTAGACAAGATTCCAGGGCCCAGTCATAGTCACTAAATAAGAAAAAATAATTTATAAGCATTTTTAAACCCTAAAACTCCACATTTTCTAAAAAATATCATAATTTATAAAAATATATTAAAATAAGATTATGCATGATACATTTTTAAGGGTATATACTTCATCTTAAATCAAATGTATGTTTGTATATAATTTCTTAAATATTGAAATATTTTTCCTTAATTAACTTTAATTCATTATTACTATTGTAAATCATCTGGTATAAGTTATATATATAAAAAAAAATTATCATGTAAATTATATTTATTGTTATAAAGATATAAATCATATAATAATTCATAATATTATGAAATATTTATCATATATAACTAAGGTATTAATCTTTTTTAATTTTTTAATTAATTTTAAATATATAGTATTGCATGAGTCACTAAAAATATAATTAAAATTAACAACAATTTCTAGATATATATATATATATATATATATATATGCTGCAATTCCAAGAATTACTTCTCTTAATTATTTTATGGTTGTACACAAGAGATAGCTTTTTTTTGCCACAAAAGAAATTAAACATCAATTCTCATTTTATATTCCTTATCCGAACTTTAACCAGGAATGAAATCTAGGTGTTTGAAGCAGAATTAACATGTGATTAAATTTCTTTAAAAAAATAAAGAAAATTTTAAATCCTTGAAAGTTAAAACATATATACTACCATATATAAATTTAAAAAATCCATCATTCTAAATTGCCAACCCTTAAGGTTCCCAGCCTTCAATGAAAAACAGGAAAAGTTTGTTGCATTATACTGGTTTGATAAATTTCCTTTTGCTAGATGTTGTCTGTTTATGTTGGTTACAGTACTTAAAAAAAGTCTCTCTGTTATAGTTACAAATACATTTTAATTTTTTTACTATAAAAATGAGTAATTTAATTCTTGTACGTTTGAAATTGATGCAAAAAAATAAAATTGATACCAATGTTAATGGAAAAACGTCTAAATGCTGATATGAACATGTGAAACTGACAGAAAAGATGACTTAAAAAATGATGACGTGTCAAATTTTTTTACTCCAGTGAAATTTAAAAAAATTTATATTTTTTTTATCCAAACTCCTCCCTTACCCGTAAAAACATGTCATCATTATTTTTCGAAATCATCTATTCTGTCAATTTCTAAATTCTACCTGAGCAAAAAAAATTGATACGTCATCATTTTTTTTCAAGTCATCTATTCTGTCAGTTTCACAAGTCCACGTCAGCATTTAGACAGTTTTTCATTAACACTTTTACCAATTTTACTTATTTACACAAATTTCAAACATACAAAGATTAAATTACGGTTAAAGTATTTAGGTAGTCCTTGTACTATAGTCAAAAGTGCATTTTAGTCCATGTACTATAAAAGTGAGTAATTTAATTCTTATACGTTTGAAATTTGTGCAAAGAAGTAAAATTGATAACAGTGTTAATGAAAAACCGTTTAAATCATAACGTGGACATATGAAACTGACAGAATAGATGACTTGAAAAAAAATGATGACGTGTCAATTTTTTACTTTAATCATTAAATTACTTACTTCTATAGTACAGTAATTAAAATACAATTTTAACTATAGTATAAGAACTATTTAGATACTTTAACTATTTATGTTACTCAAAGGTGAGTGTCGAAATATAAATGTGTTTAATATAGATATATTAAATTTTTTAATTTTTATATATATTTAAAAATTATATTTAAATATATATTAAACACAAATATCATATACGAATATTTTTAAAAAAATCAAGTTATATAGCTGCCTAATGCCTACTACAATCTGCTATGAGCTATCTCAAATCTCAAGCTGTAAAAAAAATATATATATATATATATATATATATATATATATATTTGGCCAATGCAGTTTAATAGGTGGTGTAGTGGAAATAGCAAGAGGGAACTATACTTTGCACAAGGGCAGGTTGGGGGGGGGGGGGCAAAAAGGTACCTTGAATTTAGGGATAGCATCTGGCTCTGGCCTCTACTATTTACTGCCATGATAACTTCTGTCATCAGAGGGAATATCCCACTTGGGTTTGCTCACCCAAGTAAAACCAAAGGAGTATGTATGTTTGCAATTCCCTAGGGAAAGTCAATGGCAACCCCATTTTTCTTAACACAAACAAAGTCAATGCAATCCATTTATTTCTTGAGCATGAAAAAAGAAAAAGAAAAAAGAAGACTCCATTTTCATTTTATTCAAAAACTTTGAAAGAGAGAACCCAAAGTCTATATATCTTTTAGCTGCAATTGGTTGGGTGCAGCCAAAAAGGCAAGAATCCGATGGTCAAATCCATGATGACTTACTTGTATTATTTCAGCTTTGATCTTTTGCAGAGTCGTTATCTAGTTTTAGATCTGGGTTCTGTAATAAAACACCAAAAACAGGAAAAAGAACAGGAATAAACAGAAATTAAAACGTTAAAATGAAGCTGAATATATATAGGCATTGATGATGGGAGAAAAGAAACACTGTTTATATATCTTAGATAGAATGCCATTTTTAAGTGGGAATTTCGACACAAAAAAGTAAGAGAATAATAAAAAGAAAAACATAAAACTTTAATTCTTCACAGAAATACATGATATATATATCATATCATTTGAAGTCACTTCCTTGTCTGACTTTCTTAATCTTGTTCCCTAGATCTGCAAGAAGAGCTGAAGGGAATAAAGACTCAATCTCTTTTGTCAAATCAAGTAGGATTCTCTGGCGAATAAACGCTTTTCGTTTTGGTGATATTGGGAGAGATTTTGGTTTTCTTGGTGCAGGTGGGCACTTGAGCATGACAGGAATTTTGTGTTCCAAACAAGTTGGAGTCTTGAACCCATCATTGTTTTCATCTTCATCACCATTTTCATGAGGAACCTTGAATTCTCCTGAAGATGGCAATTTTAACTCCAATGGAGCCATCATCAGCAACTTGCATTTATCTTCTTCTTCTTCTTGTTGCTGATCTTGTTCTTCTTGTAGTACTCTCTCTTCTTTTTGTTGTTGAGGCTTATCATGATCATCAACATCTTGAAAAGGTGCAATTTGACACTGATCTTCTTGGAATTCTAAAGGAGGAGGTCTCACGGCCAAGAAACTGAATTCCATGGTACTGCTTAGATCTTTCTCAGAGAGAAACATCTCAGAATTGGACACACCCATCAATGAAAATGGTTTTAATTTTGAGTACATGAAGAAAATAAGATTAAATATTAAAGTAATCAAGAATGAACCCAAAGTCTCAAACTTAATACTGAGAGAAATTAACCTAGGATCAAGAAATGGTGAAAGGACAAGAATAAAGATCAGAGACGATCAGCTAATGCAAAAGCAAACATGTTATATTATAGAAACGAAAATGCCTAGAAGAGAGGAAAGAAAGCTTGATATTTAATATATAGAAACGAAAATGCCAAAGAGTTTAATTCATCACATCACCATCTTTCTTGATTGTTTCACTGATTTTTTCTCTCAGTTTTTCTTTGGAATTTAGTTCTGAAGATGTTTCTGATGAGAAAGAGAGAGAGAGAGAGAGAAGGAAAAGAAGATGAGAGAGGCTTTGAGAACCCACTTCGGCGTAGGATCCAATGCAAGCATATTTAAGCACACCCAAAGAAATCTTTCTCTTTCACTCACTCTCGATCGGCCTATCTCTATATAAAAAGTCTCTTTCTAGCTTAACCCTTTTTTTTTTCTTGAGAGGGTGAAGTCTCTTTCACTCTTACAAAAAAGCGTCAGCCATTAACTAACTATATAAAATCTCGTTTAAGCAAATCGCTTTTTCCTGATGTCTACGAACTTTGATGCATCAAAGCACGTGGTTTACTACAGGGGATATAACTCTTACAAACATTCATTCATGATTTTTTTTTTTATCTCGCGAGATTTTTCCATGATTTGTCATTATTGTTTGTTTGTTTTCTAAGAAAAGTAAAAATTTACATGTTTTTGTTGTAAATTTTGTGTGGCTTTTTTATGAGGGAAAATGTGTTTCATGGGGTCGCTTGCATTGGCCGCAAGGAGACATTGGTTCAGCCGTGTAGGCCATGTCGAGCTTCCACTCCTTCACATTTGTTGCTGCTTTTGGATCTCTTCCAAGGAGGCTGCCAGGATCAATGGGTTCTAAATGATTGTCAAGGAATGAAACCTGAAATATTTCTCAAGCAATATCATTGCCATTGATTTTACTTAATTTGCTTTCTTAATGGCCGCATCTATTAATCACTAATCACAATGGAAGCCATAATTATAAGATATATATATAGCATGAGCATAAGATTATGTATGATCCATCCCAATTCCCAGTTACAATAGAAATGTGTTTGACAAAAATTGTATGCATACAGAGAGTAGACAAAATGGAGAAAAGCCAAAATTACAGATGATCTTTAGTCAATTTTGTTTATGCAAAATTTCTTTTACATTTTTTTACAACATCTCAAATATTTTGCTTCTATCAAACTATCAACCAATATCAATTAGTTAAAAGATTATTATTAGAGTCTGATTAACGCGTGTCTATAGACACCAGTTAAAAATTATTTAATTATCATTTTAAAAAATATTTTTTACATTTAATACATTATTTTTTACTGAATTAAAAAAAATATATTATTATATTATATATATGAGATGGAATCTTAATGTTAATAAGTGAAATGGATGATATATATACACTGGTAGTGTATTAAGGAGAGAGGAAAATAGATCAAGGTAGAAATATTATTGACATTTGGGTTTAATTAATTAAGAGATTAGAATTGGTTAATTACAAGACAAAGGAATTTAACAATGTGGAAAGATTCCCCCAAAACCATAACCCCAGATCCCATCATGCTCTAATATATAATAATTCAATTGAAACCTTCCAGTAGATATCCACCGTATATTTGCATTAGAAAGCTGCCATGCCTGCCTGCCTTGGCTGCATGTTTCCACATGGGTCCCTCCCACTGCAGGCCATTTTCATACCATGGGTTAGCTTTTTATCCTTTGCTTTTGCTTAGGCTTATGCTTAGGATTCTTAGAGACCTGATAATATTTAACATAATATGATTATAAGATATAAAAAAATAATTAAAATATGATATAATATAAAAAAATAAACACAACACAAATATATGAATGTGTCAAAATTTAAATAACACAAATTATTAACACGTTAAAATTTATATAAATATAAAAAACTTTAAACAGAATTATTATGTATAAAAAATATATGAATACGACACGAATACACAAATTATCAGATGTACGTGGATATGGAAGAGACTGTACCGGGGAGAGGAACATGCATGCCTTATTAGATTAATTTCATACCATTTTGCTTTTGTAACATTGTCAATGAAATTAATTAACCAATACTTTAGCTAAAATGATTCATTCACTTATTTTAGGAGATAGATTTTAATAAAATTGAGATTTATTTCTAGCATTCGTAAAAAATTTCTTCGATTATCTTTATATTTTGATTTCTTTTGTATAAAAAAATATTATAATATTCTACTAATAGTAAATTTTCCGATTTTGGGAACTCTATGTGAGTATGTAAATGTAAAGTAAAAAGTAAAAATTTGTGTCTTGATAAATGACAAATACTATGAATGAATGAAAATTTTGTACTAATTAAATAGTAGTACGTAGCATTATAGAATACAAATCTTGAAATGAAAATATGACGATATGAATATTGAGTGGCGAGGTGAGGGACCCAATTGGATTGCTTGGATTTCACCGCATCACAAAAAGATAGAAAGGGCTTCCAATTCCAAACTTGAGAAGGCTTAAGCTCCCAATCTCAATCACAATCGGTTTAAGTATCCACATAATTCATGTATTATAATGAAACGAGTAAATCAGTTCATATATTATAAAAGTAAGTAATTTAATTTTTGTACAATTGAAATAGGTGCAAATAAGTAAAATTGATAACGGTTTTAATGAAAAACCGTTAAAATACTGACGTAAACTCGTAAAATCTAACAGATTTAGATATATTTAAAGTCATATTTTATTCCAAGTCATTGATTCTGTTAGATTTTACGAGTCCATATCAGTATTTTAACGGTTTTTCATTTACATCGTTATCAATTTTACTTATTTGCACCTATTTCAATTATACAGGAACTAAATTACTCACTTTTATAGTACAGAGACTAAATTACTCTTTTCACTATTGTACAGGAATTATGTGGGTACTTAAACCATCCCAATCCCTCCACATTCTTTTTTACTTGTTTTTTTTTTTTTTCATGATTTTCTCTTCGTTCCCTTACCTTTCTTTGAAATCCAAATTTTGGCTTTTTTTTTTCCTCTCATGAAATTGAACTTTAACTTTTGCACACAATTCCAATATACCACCAAGACGTTTTACCAAGTAAGTAGAGATGTTTATGAATCGGATCGGATCGGATCGGATCAAGATTAGATAGTAAAAAAAATTTGCTTATTCATGACCCGAATTGACCTGTCGGACCAAAAAACCCATTTCATTATTTTAAAAATATTATATATTAGTATTTATTTATTTTATAATTAAATTTAAATAAAAATAATTTTTATTAATTAAATAATAATTCGGGCCTAATCAACCCGGTTCGGATTGAAAATATCTTATCTCACATCAAGTCCTACTCCTTGAACAAGTCTACAAGTAAGTTATAATAGTTCCTTCCTATTTGAAATTTTCTTTTTTCTTTTACCTCTTTTTATTCTTTAGAAAAGTTTCTTCAATTTTGAATCTTATAAAGATTAAATATCACATGGATATAAATAGCACGATAACGTTTAAAAAAATCTTTTCAGCAATTTAAATAGAGATTGAATTTGAATACCTATAGTATATGATATGGTTCATATGATAAGAGATCAAGTAGACATTAGAGAACTAAGAGTGTTAAAAGAAAATGAAGAGGTAAATGAAAATAACTAAATTACAGGACAGCAAACTGAAAAACCACCCAACCCAACCCAAGCTATATATAATATGGAAATGGGTAAAGATTTAGTATAAGTGTAAAATTAATTAGTTTTACACGTTTTTATAATTTTATGTACGATTTATATTTTACCAAATTGATCATTAGATTTAGCAATATAATTGCACTCGTCGTGCATATAAAATTTCGAATTGCTTTGATATCTATATCATGTCGATCGATAATACCGTCATTTTTATATATATTTAACGGTTGAATTTTTTTTACATCAAACAAATAGTTAGACATTTTTAATTTACTCGAAATTTGACATGTACGATCTATATGAATAGAGTATGAAATACAACGTTCGGATTAAATAAATATAAATCGTGTAAAAAATTACGAAAACGTAAAAACTAATTAATTTTACACTAATGTAAGTGGATTCTTCCTCTTAATATAAAATAATTTATGCATATATAAATGGTATTTTTGAGTAAAAAAGAAATACTAAATTAAAATGGTATGATATAATAATGTGGGGGGGTATGTTACTTAGCTATATAGATAAAAGTGAAAACATACTCACAAACTCTCATGGCATATAATTGCATCTCATGCTCATGCTTAATGATTTTGCTTCCCATCTTCGATCATCATGTCCCCATCTCTAACAATCATCTCCCCACCCCCTTGCTTCTTGTTTCTTAATTTGCTTTTATTTTTATTTATTTTTTCCTTTTTTCCCGCCATTAATTCATTTTTTTTTTCCCAACATGGGATTGGCGTTGGTAGGGTTTTGTTTCATGAGATAATGGGACCAAGTCATGAAAAAAGAAAAGAAAAAAAAAAGTACTATAAATCAATTTGTTGACACACCAAAAATATATAGTTATCTTATCTTTTTGGGTTAAAATATTTTAATTAACTTTTTTATAATATAGTCAAAAGTATTTAAAGGCTCTTCTAGACAATATTAAATATGCATTTTTTTTTCACATTTTATATATTAAGGATTAATTTACTTCAAGAGTGTTTTTTTTTTTTATAAGAATCAAATCTTTATTGATGAACAAAAAATTCTCTCTTTATGATCAGCTAAATCATTATATATTTTAATAGTATTTAGGACTTAAACCGATTTCAATCTGAAACCTCAAAATTACGAGGTTTCCTCTTTATCATTAAGCCAAGATCTCATCGTCTTGACCATTAAAAATTTAGGCATTTATAAGCTAATAATTAATTTAAGGTCATTTTTAAACTATGAACATACAGTTGTGGCCCGCACATAGACCTCATGAAGGGATGCTTTATGTTCCAGATCTATTCTTCATTGAAATATGCCAAAATTTCACATAATATTTTGTAGGACCTTTGAAATATATATATATATATATATATATATATATATATATTCTCTTTTTGATGGTCCGTAGACTTTATCAAGTTATTAGTTTCCTAACTAATGATTATGATATATTGGGTTATTATTAAATTTGGTAATTCGTGTATTTTGTCGTCTTATAATCGTGTTTAAGGTGTTTTATATTTATATAAATTTTGATACATTAATAATTTGTATTATATAGATTTTGAGACATTCGTGTATACGCGTCATGTATTCGTGTTTTTTTCGTGTCTTGTCTTTAATTTTTTTTCGTGTTGTGTCCAATATTACCATATTTAGTTATTATGATCATATTAAGTATCAATTATTTAATTTTAAAATATGTATACTCACTGTTTGAATGAAAAAATAAATTAAGTAGGATACTTTATTAAAAAAAAAGTGATTAATATTTTAAATGTGTGAGTAGATAAAAAAATATAAAATTACTTAAGGGAGTGTTTGGCATGGGGTGATCATCCCAAAAACGAGAGTGATCTGCATTCAATAATTATATCATCCTGTTTGTTAGCAATTTTAAAATCTTATGTGGCAGTAATCTTAAATCACTAGGGTAATAAGATCACTATTTTAAGGAGTAATCTAATTCCCATCCAAAATGATGGGAAAGTTTTATCACCATGGGAAAGTAATTTTTTATTTTATTTTATTACTAATTTGCCCTGATAATAACGGAAAAAACACGTGTGAAAAAATGATAGCTAATCTTTAGCGTTGACCTCTAAATTTGGCCAAAATTTTGTGACTTTTGTGTTTTAAGGTGGCCAAAATTTTGTGACTTTTGTGTTTTAAGGTGATGATAGCAGTAGCTTTATTGCCTAATATTTTTTTTTTTATTCTATCTTTATTATGGTATAAGTTTGGTGTATTTTTATTCAGAAATATTTTTTGAAAAGCAAAAATATGAACATTAAAAAAAAATTGTGAAAAAATGTCCATATAAGAAGAAGAAAAAAAGAATATTTTTTTTCCTTTTTTGAAAAAATTATTTTGGATATTTTGTACTCGGTGATATTTTTTCTTGTAATACCAAACATTGTAGTTTAATATCACTATTGATTTAAAATGTTATACCAAACATGAAAATATAAAAATCACTAGTGATCAAATCACCTTAGTACGTAGTCTTATCACCATGATAATTAAATCACCACGGTGATCTTGCAAGTGATGCCAAACGCTACCTAAGTGATTTTATTATTATTATTTTAATTAGATCTTTAAGTAATTCGGGCAATTTAATATTAGTATAAATTCATAATATTAAGGGTGATTAGACATGTTCAAGGGTTGGGTTACTCGTCCAAACCCGAAAATCCGTTTGATATTTGAGAGAATTTGAATAAAAATATCAAGCCCGGAATATGGATTTGGGCAAAAAAATGAGGTCTATTTAAAAAATTGGTCGGGTTTTGACTCAAACAATCAAGACTCGAGTTCGGTCAGACTCGTTTTTCATTTATATATAATATATTATTTTTATATCTATATATTATGTATTTTATATTAATATAATATGAATTACATAATATTATAGTGTAAACATTTAAAAATATATTAAGTTATTTATGTTTTAAAACTTGATAAAAGAAAAAAGATAGATAAAATTACTAAAATTTAAATAAAAAATATCATATTTGTTTATATTCTTTTAGAAAAAAATAATATAGATGAGACTAAACGGCTTGGACTACTCATTTACAAATACGGCCAAACATGAACAAAATTTGAAACTCATATTTTGGGTCAAAACAGATTTGGGTAAGTTTATATAATGTTGATACTATACTTAGATCCGGTTCGACCCATAAACACCTCTAATGGTGACTACAACTTTAATCATTAAAATTTTCATAATTTTTTTATTTTAATTACTTAATGATAAAAAATCACAATTTAATCACTAATATTTCAAAATTTTAATTTTTTAATTATTTAAACTGTTAAAAATTAACGACTAAACCAACTTGATATATCATCGGACAATCACCACGTGACTATGATTTTCTTTTTATGTGTTCCATATTTTGTAGGGCTAAATAAACTGGGGTCAGTGATTTTCACCTTTTTCAGATGCTGTGGACCTTGTGGTTTGGAAGAAGACTTGGGCGTCCTTTAGCATTCCTTCTGGCACAGTTTTTGAGGTCAAAAGTTGTTTTTCACCGCAAGCGCAATGCTAAACAGATGAAAAAAATTGGCTTCTGCTGTTGAAACCATGGTTTGAAAAGCCAAACCAAAAAGCCAAAAAAATATAGCTTTTGGGTTTTAAAAGCTGGCTTTTGGATAAAATAACTTTATTATCCTCACATCTCTACACTTTTATTATTTTAAACATATCTTTTTTTGACATTTCAATTTTTTACAACATTTTTTCACAGCAATGCTAAACACTTAAAAGTTTTTAAACCACACTTTTTCACCACACTTTATAAACACACTTTTTTCAACTCGAGCTTTTTTCAACCTAAGTTTTTTCCAACAAAAATACTAAACTAACCCTTGATCTTAAAACGGCTTTTTGGTCGTAGATTAGCTTCCATTACTCAGGGAGTGGGAGTCAATGTTCAAGGCCAAGGCCCAAGGGGCAGTTAAACTTCGAACCTATTTCCGTCCTGGTGGGTTGGGCTTTGTTTTTTTTTTTTTTTTACTTTAATAGGACCAAATTAATGTGCTTTAATTCACACAATAATCGTGTGCTTTATTAATATTGTACTTTTAATTATTAGAATAGAATTGGTACATCCATTATGTAAGAAAAAAAATACATAAAATAGTTTTTTTTTTTTTTTTAAATAGATACTGTTTTAATAAATATATATTTTCTGTTTTAAAAAATATTTTATAAACAAACTTAAAGGACATTAATATCTTATTATATTATTTGAATTTTTTTTTTTGTAAATTCACCAATTGAGTTGATATCACTTATCTCGTGACACAAAATTCAGTCAGTCATTTTGTAATTAGTATGGATTATAATTAAAGTTTAATTTTTAATAATTTTAAATATAAATAATATCACATGTATATATAAGCAAGAGCTATAAATCATTTATATCTTTTAAAATATACCCTTTCATGGTAATATAACATAAAATTTTAAAATTAAAGTCATTAATTAAGAGCACAATTGGGATTGTAATTTGTATGTGATTCTATAATTTTTTTTTTTAATCACAAAATTATTATGTCAAGATTCACTTATTCTAAATGTAAGTTGCATTTTTTTATTATTATAAGTTGTAGTTTTATATATATATAAAAAAAGCAGTAGATTTCTGTTACAAAATATTTTCTAGCCGAATTGCCTTAGAAACTAAAGGAAAACAAAGCACACAAACAGGAATTACAATAAAAGATGACAGAAAGCATTTTAACATTTGAAGAACTATACACAATTCATTATTGAAATTGGATGAATGTAAAATTTAATTTAATTGATATACTCCTAAAATAATTACTTTGCATAAAAAAAAAAAAAAGAAACACAAGAAAATAGAGAACTATTGAGATTTATAAAAATTATTTTACATAGATTTACAAACAGTCTTTTCCCACTTCCAAACACTCTAATAGAACTCTCAAATTTAAATTCTCTCCTTTTCAACTATGATTGAAAAAAGCTAAAAAAAATTAGTAGTTTTTTTCAAAGGTAATCTATATAATTTTTTCTTGGATCATCGATGAAATAAAATCAAAACCAAAATTTTTGTTTGATTTAACTTAAATTTAGTATATCAATTGTTTAAAATTTTTATTTTTGCTTGAAAATTTAAGTGAAAATACTTGTTAGAGAAATTGAACAATAGAGAAGATTTGTTATCTTGTTAATAAGCTTACTTATCTTTGTTAATATTAATGAAGATATGTATAGTAGCAAGCATATAAAGAATTTTTTTTTAAAGGATGAATGGGAAACCGGTTTTACCGGTTTGTAGCGCTGTTGAAGCGTTCCTTATAACCTTAAAAGGAGCATACAACCGAAGGACCCGGTAAAATGTTTAAAAACAACTAAAAAGATTTCCGTTCGCGTTTTAAATTTCAAAAAGTTTTATCATTTTTCACTTGCCATTTTCATTTTTCTTTTCTCTTTGGAAGCCGAAGGGCGGGCAGCTGAGATCATCTTTCTCTGGTTTTCCTTTTGCCTTTGCTTTTGCGCAGGTGATTTCTGTTTCTCTTCTGTTTGGTTCCTGAGAAAATATAGGAAAAATAAAAGAAGACAAGAAACGAATATTTAAAGATTCCCGTTTTATTATGTAATATTACATAAATTGTTGATTTTCTATCCGGTTTTGATTTGGCACTGTGATAATTTTGTAGGAATTGTATGTATCTGTTCTTAGTTTAATTGATTTTTGGTTATTGATTGGAATCTTTGGATAATTTATGATTCTTTAGCTTCTAATGATTGTATCTATGGTTTCATTTTCATTACTGTTCCATGAAATAGCTTCTTCTTTTTTTTTTCAATAAAAAAGATTAAAGAAAATGAGAATGTATGATTTTATGAAGGGATTCTGATCTATAATTTAATCATAGTATTCTTCAACAAATTGTTTGTGATGGATTATTTATTGTGGACTAGGAATTTTCTCACAAATTTTATTTTTTCTTATATCTTCCCAAATGGGGATGCTTTGGTGTTAGACGTTGGCTTATAAATGATTCAGAAATTATGCTTGTTGAATTGTGGACTGCTTCCCTTATTGTTGTGATGTTGATCTAATTCTGATGTTTCATTTCAGCTGGTGATACAAGATGGCAGATGGTGAGGATATTCAACCACTTGTCTGCGACAATGGAACTGGAATGGTTAAGGTATCTATTTAGGGTACTCTATCTTATGAGTGATTTGGTGTTCTAAGCTTTTGTCTTTAGATTTATGTATGCATTTTGCTCTTTTCAGGCTGGATTTGCTGGTGATGATGCTCCAAGGGCTGTGTTCCCTAGTATTGTGGGTCGTCCACGCCACACCGGTGTGATGGTTGGCATGGGTCAGAAAGATGCATATGTTGGGGATGAGGCTCAGTCCAAGCGTGGTATTCTCACTCTTAAATATCCGATTGAACACGGTATTGTTAACAACTGGGATGATATGGAAAAGATCTGGCATCACACCTTCTACAATGAACTCCGTGTGGCTCCGGAAGAACACCCGGTTCTTCTCACTGAGGCACCTCTCAACCCGAAAGCCAATCGCGAGAAAATGACCCAAATCATGTTTGAGACCTTCAATGCTCCTGCCATGTATGTTGCTATCCAGGCTGTTCTCTCCCTCTATGCAAGTGGTCGAACAACTGGTAAGCAATCGACTACTCTTGATCTCATAGATAAAACTTGAGTTAAACAATCTCAAAGTCAAATTTGCACTTTGGTTAATGACATTCTTAACATCCTGAAGGATTTTGTTTGTGGATTAATTAGGGAAAAATGTGAAGTGACCTCAAGTTGGTTGCCATTTCTCCTTATAGTCTTGTTTCTATTGATTTTGTGTTCATTTAGTGATTTTCATAATGAATGTAAAGTCTTCCCGTTGCAACACCTATAACTTATGGTTAGAAACTAGGATCGTATCTTTGTAATCTATGTTTACTCTGCTTATTTTCATCTAATAACTGTACTCTTCAATACTTTATGTAGGTATTGTTCTGGACTCTGGAGATGGTGTGAGCCATACTGTCCCCATTTATGAAGGATATGCCCTCCCGCACGCCATCCTCCGACTTGACTTAGCAGGTCGTGACCTTACTGATGCCCTTATGAAAATCTTGACTGAGCGTGGTTATTCATTTACCACTACAGCTGAGCGTGAAATTGTGAGGGACGTGAAAGAGAAGCTGGCATATATTGCACTTGACTACGAACAAGAGCTCGAAACTTCCAAAACTAATTCTTCCATTGAGAAGAGCTATGAGTTGCCTGATGGCCAGGTGATCACAATTGGTGCTGAGCGTTTCCGTTGCCCAGAAGTCCTTTTCCAGCCTTCCATGATTGGGATGGAAGCTTCTGGCATTCACGAAACGACGTACAATTCTATCATGAAGTGCGATGTTGATATCAGGAAGGATTTGTATGGAAACATTGTTCTCAGTGGTGGAACTACCATGTTCCCAGGAATTGCTGACAGAATGAGCAAGGAAATCACTGCCTTGGCCCCAAGCAGCATGAAAATTAAGGTGGTGGCTCCACCTGAAAGGAAATACAGTGTCTGGATTGGAGGCTCCATCTTAGCATCTCTCAGTACATTCCAGCAGGTATTAACTAACTTGTGATGCTGACTGCATGTAGTTGCCATTCACATAACAGACTAAATGCTTTTACAATTCAAATAAAAGTGCTTTATATTTTTATTGTTGAGGAGGGAATTTAGGACATATCTTTAGTAATTTTTAGTATTTTCTCTCCATTATAAATGATTCCTAGATTGAGGAAATTAGCTTCTTCTGCCTCTCGAAAGGCACTTTGCCCGAAATAGTTTGGTTCTATGTTGCTCCGACGACTCTTCATTTTTCTTGAAGTACCCGTGTCCGACCCATATCCGGACATGGGCATGGGGGGATATGATCCTCTAAGGACCTTCCAAATACATAGAAATCTTAGAAAAAATTGAATATACCCGTGTCCGACACTCACACCCGAGTCTGAGTAACATAGGTTTGGTTAATTGCACATTTGAACTGAACTGTATTCGTATATACTAATATATTCCTTCTCACTCTAGTAAGCTTCATACACAGACATACTTAAGACATTTACCATTGTGATTGTAATGCAGATGTGGATTGCTAAGGCAGAGTATGATGAATCTGGCCCATCTATTGTGCACAGGAAGTGCTTCTAATTCTTCTTCAGAATGCAAAGAGGCCTAAAAGTAATGTCTTGTTTTTTGGCATCAAAACAATTTCAGCTCCCAAGTTTTTGAACTATGCTGTTGCTCTTAATTTTTCTTCTTATTTTTTTCCCCTTCTTTCATTCTATTTCTCTTATTTTCTTAATGTTCATATTGTCGAAACAATGAACTAAGAGATGGTGGAGATGATGATAGATTTCAACAAATTCATTCGTTTTTTTTATGTTCCCTCTAGCAGTTCTTGAACGATTTTCATTCAATGCCATGCTAACGTATTTGTGATTTTTGTCAATTCTCTACCTTCTCCGTTCTCTTTTAAAGTTTCGTTTGGGTGATATTTTTATTTTTTGTTATTTATCTTATATTTTCAGTTTTTTTTTTTACTTTTTATTGTAAAAAAGAAACTCCAATCAAATTGAACTAAATGTCACTCAGACTTTAGAGCTTTAATTAAAATAAATAAATTTATCTAATCTTCAAAACATAGATTTAGGTGTTAGATTTTATTTTTTCTTAACTAAGTTTGCATCACTTACTTGCTTCATTAGTTAAAAGAGATTAATTTTTAATTATATCTTGTTGATTAAGGGCTGGGTAGTTAATCTTGATTTCTTTCGTATGTTGTTCAGGATATAAGTTTTATTTTTTATAATTAAATTCAAAAAGATATGTCATCGACTTTTTTTTTTTTTTTTTTTTTTTTTATATAAAAAGAGATTTCTCAAGTCATGAATTAAAATATCTCTCTCTATATATATATATATATATAAAAGAGCGAATATGAATAATCATTTGAATTGATAAAAAAATATAATTTTATTATATTTTTAAATTGTCATTTTAACTTTTATTATAACTTTAAATTTTAATAACAAGATTAATTTTGTAGATAAAACATTGTTATAATTATATTAAATTGTTTGGAAGTTAATAGTTTTATTTTTACTTCAAAAAAAATGAATAGAAAGGAAAAAAAGTATAAAATAAAATAAATTTTAAAATTTTTATTTTCTATACTCTACAGATTCTTTGTGATCCAGTAAAAAAAATTTGTTTATCGCACAATAATTTTATAAATTTTTATATTTAATATTTATTATTTAACCTTTTGATTTCATTCATTTTCGTTTGCATTAATTAATATATATGTTTAATAATTTTATAAATAATAAATTTTAAAACTTTTAATATTTATATATTAATTTAATTAACATGTTAAATCACATGCAAGTAACTTAAAATCTAATTACTCTAAAACTAGCTTTTTTAAAGTCTTGAATTAAAAAAAAAAAAGATATAATAGATGATATGTGTAATTTTGAATTTAAAAAAACAAAAAGATTAAAAGATTGTAAAAATTTAATTAGTAAAAATAAAAATCATATTTAAGATATATATTTTTAATTTTGAAAAAATATCTAATTTAATTTGGATTGTTAATTTTTTTAAGTTTCAAATTGATATTTTCTTTAAAATTTTAAAATTATATAATTTTATATATTCTCTTACAGGTAAAAAATATAAAATATCAGGAACCAACTCTTTTGACCGTCCTTTATTTCTCTTCCTTAATTTCAACTTTTAATATAAGTAGTGAAAGCAAAATATTAAACATCTTGTTTTTTTGTTTTGTTTTCCCTTGCTGGTGGAGCCGTGGAGGTGATTGAGAAGTCAAAGCTTTTTCCTAATTACAGCTTTTAGCCTTTTTACTTGTTTGGTCTATTTTTTTTTTTAATTAAACACTTGTTAGGTATGATTAGGGGAACAGTTTTTGTTTTCTTCCATAAGCTCAAATTAAACCAAGTGAATTTGGAAAAATTAATATTTAGACCAAAAGTTGAAAATTAACTCAGCACAAAAGCCTCAATCCTACTAAATTTCAAGAATAATATTTTAAACATTAAAAAATAATAAATAAAACAAAGAAAAGAGATATCTGATTAAAATTTCACTTTTTTTTTGGGGGGGTTATTTGAGATCAATTGTATGAACTATTTATTGTTCATTTTACCTCATTTAAGACAATTTTTTTTTTGTTGCTATTATTAATTTATTATTCAGCAAAAATGGAAAAAGAAAAGAAAACAGCCGGTAAAGTCTATTACCAAAGCAAAGAGGCATTATTTTCACTCTATCTCTCTCTCTAATTAAGTCAACGCAAAAGTCAAGCTTTCACTCCTTTCGCAGAAACTATAACCCAAAAAAAAAAAGAGAAACTTTTAATTCCACCCAAAAAAAAAAACTGTCACTTTGTTCATCCCAATTACGAAAACATAGTCAAATGAAAAGACTCCTTTGAGGGGAAAAAGAACCAGTGAAGTTCTCTCTTTTCTCCTAAACAAAATGGAGCTGCTAAACCCGGCCCATCCGCCTCACCAGGACCCGACCCGAGATCCCATTTCAGGATTGAGTTTCAGGCGCCAAGTTGATCGTCCGGCGAGTACCCAATTGCCGGAAATAGCAGAGGAAGCTGGTGAAGGTGGCGCTTGGGAAAAAGACAAAGTTTTTGTAGCAGTGGGAAAGTCAGTTGAGAAAGCGGTTAATTTGTTACGTTGGACGTTGAGGCGGTTTGGCGGTAAAGATATTTGTTTGCTTCATGTTCACCAGCCTTCTCCATTGATCCCTACTCTATGTAAAAAAACTCTCTCTCTCTCCCTGTTTTTTTCTTTGTCTGAATAGAATTTTGTTTATGCAACTTTGTCGGGGAATAGTTAGTTAATTTCGGGTTTTCTCTGTTTTTGTACGTGTTTTGCTATGTCTTTGGTAAAGATCATTGTTTTCTTCAAATGGGATTTTTTTTTTTTTTCTTCCAATTACGTGTTGGGGTTTTCTTTCTGTTTGTTTTTCTATTAAGAAAAGAGAAAATAAAAATAGAACACTTAAGAAGAAGGAATTAATTCTCAAAGACAATGAGGAAGTTGTAAAGTATTTGTAAAAATGGACTAATTTGAGCTGAACTTAATAAATTTGTCATTAACTTCTGGGTATTCGTTGTTAAACTAAATGTGATCCATGGTACTTGTTGGATTCAGAATTCAGATCTCTTTTCTCGAGCAGTCTAATAAGTAACTTGTTTCATGTAAAGTTGATGTTAATTATATAGTATTGGTGGTTATAATTTCTCAGTGGGGAAACTACCGGCAAGTCAAGCCAATGGTGAAGTTGTTTCTGCATATAGAAGGGAGGAGAAGGAGGAGTTGAAGAAGCTTTTAGAAAATTACTTGAGCGTTTGCGGAAAATTAAAGGTGTGGTATCTCTTTCTATACTGGGCCAGCAGATTTTTTTAATTTCTGACTTTATCAACGACATTGGAGTCTACAATCTGTAACTTATGACATATATAATAAGCGCCGAGTATGAATGAGATGGGACTTTCTAGACATAAGCAATATGGATGTTTTTGCTTCATCAGAACCTTCTTTCATTTGTCAGTCTCATGTGATTATAGGTCTAATCTTATGAAGAAAATTCAGATATCTTTGTTCTGTTCCTTGATTTAGTGGCCTCATTTTCAAAGAATTCACTTTGCAGGTGAAGACAAGCATTATCACCATTGAAGCTGATCAGGTTCATAAAGGAATTGTAGAACTTGTTAACAGACACAGTATTAGGAACCTTGTTATGGGTGCCATACCAGAAAAGTAAGTGCTTAAGAATAATCTTCACCCTTGTCTTTTAGATCTGTCCTTTTCCAATTTCACCTTAAGATATTACTAGTACTTATTTTTCCTGGTATCCTTGAATAGTATCCTAATCGTTTAATATAGTTGCATGAGGATGAAAAAGAGCTCCAGCAAAGCAAGTTATGCTGCGAGAAATGCTCCCCGCTTCTGTGATGTATGGTTTATCAACAAAGGGAAACTTGTGTGGACAAGGGAAGCCTCCGAAGACCCAAGTTCTTTGCCACCTATTGGTCAAGCGGCTGCTACTGCACAAATGCTGAGGTCTAACTCACTGCCACATAGTAACGGTGATTCTTTAGTCCACCCAGAAAATCTTCATTCTAGATCTTCTGGAAGTATAACATTTCTTGGTGCTACACAATTGACTGAGAGTGAACCAACTCATATGGATGTGTCTCTGTCACTCAGATTATCTAGTTTTGCCACTAGATATTCTCCCAACTACTATCAGAGTTTTTCTAGCCCAAGTTGTTCTACTGGCTCTGAATTTGCTTCTTCTGAAACGAGATTGTCTTTAGATTCTTATTCAAAGGATGAGGAGGAAAATCTATACAGTCAGCTCAGAGAAGCAAGTATGGAAGCTGAGACATCAAGGAATGAAGCATTAGCAGAATCATTGAAATGCCAAAAATTGGAATCAGAAGCTATGGAAGCTATTAACAAGGTAGGTATCCACACTCCATTGGAGGGACTTTGGTTAGTGCATCTTGCAGTGCATCATTTCAATCAAGCAGGTGAATTTGTGGCATCTCTTGGAGTGCGTTTCACTTGTATCATTCTAGTTTCATATTGTTGATATTCCATATTATGGTATTAATAGACTTAAACTGAAAGTAAAGAGAACTTGGAATGAAAATGCAGCTCTTTTTATTCCACCTTCTTAGCATGTTCTGGACCTGTTTTCTGTTGTCTTTGAGCAATGAAAGGAAACGCGTTAGTTAAGATATAAAATGAATTTTGATGTAAATTATTAGCTGATTTATTTACACTGTTTTTATTGGATTCTAGTTAATTGCAACACATGCTGATAACAAAGGTAATATGAGTATGGTTAAAGTTTTGGATTTTGTTGGGTATTCTTCTAAAAGTTTAGAGATCTGATTCTTTTTCAGCTCAAAGATTTTGAATCTGCCCGTGTTCATGAAGTCAAACTTAGAAAGGAAGCTGAGGAAGCCCTTAGAACTACCATGCAAGAACAAGAAAAGCTCATAAAAGAGAAAGAAGAAGTAACAAGAGAGCTACAGAAGACCATGAGAAATGTTGCTCTACTAAACAGTCGTGCACAAGAAGTAAATTGTAGGTATGATGAAGCTTCTGGAGAATTGAAACTTATCCAGGCATCTATTGCAACTTTGCAACAGGAAAAGCAGATAATCAGACAGCAAAAAATGGAAGCTGTTCGCTGGTTAGAACGTTGGAGAAGCCGTGGGCAAGCTGGAGCTGCTACTTGTAATGGTTTCATTGGGGTTGCTGAAGATTTGCCTGAGTTAGCTGAATTTTCATTGGCAGATGTCCAAACTGCAACATGCAATTTTTCTGAGAGCTTCAAAATTGGAAAGAGAGGACATGGTTGTGGTTTCAAGGGGGAAATGCTGGGTAGAACTGTTGCTATAAAGAAGCTGTATCCACATAACATGCAAGGGCAATCAGAGTTTCAACTGGTGGTTGGCATCTCTCTCTCTCTAGCAATATTAGTATAGTTGTTTTCCCTATCACAATAGAAACAAGTTTGAATTGATTTTCTTCTGTGCCACTGCATCAGCAATTGCATATTCTTTATTTCCTTCTCTCCCACAGATGTGCATGGGTTAGTTTACTGTTGATGAAAACCAAAATTTATCAAATTGGTCTGCCTTTGAGAAGATTGCCTACTAGCCTATGGGTTTTAGTTTTTCATATATATCCTATTTGTCTACAGTTGTAATGTTTAATAATAAGTTTGTATATTTGTGGTGCAGGCTCAAGTTCTCAGCAAATTACAACATCCTCATCTGGTGACTTTGCTTGGTGTATGCCCTGAAGCCTTGTCCTTAGTATACGAATACTTATCCAACGGAAGTCTCCAAGACCGGCTTTTCAGGAAAACAAGTGTTTCTCCCTTTACGTGGAAGATCCGAGCACGGATAGTAGCTGAAATCTCTAGTGCTCTTTGCTTTTTGCACTCTACTAAACCTGAAAAGATAGTCCATGGCGATTTGAAACTTGAAAACATTCTTCTCGATTCAGAATTAAGCTGCAAGATATGTGATTTTGGCATCTCGAGGTTGGTAACAGAGGATACTCTATATTACCCAAGTTTCCGTTGTAGTACTGAGCCAAAGTGTGCTTTTCCATATTCAGATCCAGAGTTTCAGAGGATTGGAGTCCTGACTCCCAAGTCTGATATTTATGCCTTTGGGTTGATCATTCTACAGATACTCACTGGGAGGCCACCAATTGGGTTAGCCGGTGAGGTGCGAAAAGCTGTGTCATGTGGTAAATTAGCATCGATTCTGGATACATCAGCTGGAGAATGGCCTATGTTTGTGGCAAGGCGTTTGGTGGATCTGGGTCTGCAATGCTGTGAGTTGTTCGGTAGGGATTGGCCTGATCTAAAACCATCTCTGGTGAGGGAACTGGGGCAGTTGCACATCTCTGAGGAGCGGCCAGTTCCATCTTTCTTTTTGTGCCCCATCCTTCAGGTGAGTGTCTTCTAGTTCATCTATGACTACATTGAACTATTTCAATACTCATTGATGACAATGTCACTTAAATGTACTGATTTTCCAATGAGCTAATCATGTCAATTTGAGCTTGCTTTTGACAGTTCCCTTGAAACCTATTTGATAGCTTAAGCTAGCTTCAATTTAGTTCGATTCCTTGTATAATTCCTGTATGAGGTAATGAACTTGTTTTTAACCTTATCCCTATCCTAAAGTAGCATAGAGTTTATTCACTTTATTGTAAAAAAAAAAAAAATTTGCCAGTGAATTTATTGGAATTCATGTGTGGTTTTTGACATCTCCAAGTATGTGCTGTACTGCACACATAATTACTCTTAAACCTTTCAGCACAAAGAAAAACAAAAGAAGAAACAAAATAACCTCTTGCATAAAAATGAAGCATCTGGAATTAGGCAGAGTAGTGTTTATGAAACTTAAACTTTTTGAAACTCTGAAAAGGCTCTAACAATACTTCTGGATCACAAGTGCTACTGAAACTCTTTACAGCCTAAGCTGCTTTGAGCCTAATTTTAATTAAGGACTCTGACATTTGTCGTGCAAGGCTGCTTAACATCTTATAGGTGTGACTCTGTCATGCGGTACGTCTCACATCTAATATGTTTTCTTTTTTCCAGGAAATAATGCATGACCCTCAAGTGGCAGCAGATGGATTCACATATGAAGGAGAAGCCTTGCGTGGCTGGTTGGAAAATGGCCGTGAAACTTCACCCATGACCAATTTGAGATTGAGTCACTTGCATCTTACTCCTAACCACGCATTACGCCAGGCAATTCAAGACTGGCTTTGCAAAGCTTGAATATTCCGAGTACGTATGTATCCTGTATTATAAGATTGTATAGTAGCATCCTAGCTTCACCATTGTAGATTATGCAATGATAGGGGGATTAGTCTTCACTGATTTCTTTACCTTCAAGTTAGGTTTCATGTATCATAGTTGTGTACCCAAGTAACCAACCAAAAACATAGGCATTGACCAAATTAGAATTTGAGGGTGTCATATATGTGCAAAATATGGATTCTAAGAATCTGTCTCCGTTAGCACGGACAGATAAGCAATCGGGAATCACAGGTTGTTGGTACACGAAAATGTGAAGTTATCATGATAGAGAAATTCATTTTACCTTGTACAATCATCAATTCAACTATAAAAATGAAAGTTTTAGGTTATTTATGGCTTTGTAAATTTCAATTTTTGTAAACTATTGAAGGAAAGGATACTGATTTAGATGTATAAATCATATATGTTCATATACTGTAAGTCACTAGTATCTTGAAGGACAATCACATACAAATTTCTGTTTAGATATCTAGTTTTAAGAACAAGTAAACATGTTTTTATATCCTCTACTTGAGCATAAGAGGAGCAAGAAACCATAGATGCTTAATTGACTGCAAATCTACAGGGGGTAGAAATACAGATAAAACCTTTGTAGTATTTAGTGTATAACTTCAGAATCCGCAGAATCTCTCTCAGCATCCTTGAAGAATGACATCTGTGGTAAGGAGCATTGAGGAAGTAGTTTGATTCTCACTGCTGTTGAAAGGGTGATCATCTTCTATCATAATTCCCGGCCTGGATTCATTGTTCTCACTGCCCATAAGTGGATTAGACTCCCCAGTTGCACTCCAGTTATCAACTTCTTCCTTGAAAGGAGCCATGTTTTCTTTGAAACTTGTTTGAACTTCAGGTTTCAGACATCTGTCCTTCACTGAAACTGCTCCAAGACTTGAAAATCTCCTGTTTCTTGCCAGCCTCAAAGGGTGCATTTGCATTCTCATTGCTCTGCTCTGATTTATCAACTTTTTGTATCAAACCACCTTCATTTGTAGGTGGGAGCTGATTTTCCTGATTTTCATGATCGTTAAAGTCAGAATTACTTCTTCCATATGGTACATGTGATGATGATTCCTGTAAAATGCCTTGTTTAGAAGACGACCTCTGGCAGAAACTCCCAAAGCCTTGGATCCCTCTTGTTAGCTTCCGAGCTCGGTCTCTCTCTTCTTTCAACACAGGTCCTTTTTCAAGCAGCTTCAATATTCTCTCTGATTTCTTTCTAACAGCTAATCCCCAATTGAATCTGCACATAAAAAATTTAAATCTTGTTTGTAAGTAAAAAAAAAACCCCACAAAATGCAAAGACAAATGACAGATGAAGTTTAAAAACAAACCCTTTCTCGTCTATGTACTGAAAGCCTTGCATCTTTACAATAGTATCTTTATCACCCTGAAACTCCTCTGCTGTACTCTCGGGTCCATGAGTCAACAAATGTTCAAGAACTATAAGAGAATTGTAAGAGATTCTCCAAATCTTTCTTTCGAATTTGGCCAATCTGATTTATACAAGCAAAAGATCAAATGGAATAAATATCACATAAGTAAAATCTCATAAAATAAATAAAACACAGCCAAAATAAAATAAAAAAGAGAGTTCATAAATACAAACTTCTTGTGTAAAATTTCTACAATTCTCCAATAATCATCTAATTCAAAAGCAGCCCTTGAAATGGAACCAAGGGTTCGGGTGTCTGGTGCCCATGTATTCACATTTGTAGCTTCTTCAGTCAATCTGCAGATAACAAGGAAAGGAACCAACACACAAAAAAAAAAAATCTGATCAAAACTAAATCTTGGATTTAAAAATACAAGGAAGAAAACTAAGGTTTGGACCTTAAACTCGAAACCCTGTCTTCACTTAGACTACCTAGTTTTACGTACCAAAGACAAATTAAGGCAAAAAGAAAAACAAACTTACAGCTGAGTAGGGGTAACATCAGTTAAAGCTAACCGAGCTGTTTTTATCTTCTCCTTGAGAAAGAAAGAAGCTTGTTTCTTGAATTCATGGAAGAAAGGAGAACCCATGTTGCTGCTGTTGCTAGGATTCTTGCTTAAGGTAGACATGGTCTAAGACTCTAAGGTTTGAAAGATGAGGAAAAGTTGAATCAAGAAATATAATCTAGATCAAGATTTTGGATAAAGAAATTCAAGAAACAGCAAAAACTACACCTAATATCTATCGCCAATAATAATAATATTATAGGAGAAAGGAAATTTTAGTCTACAATGGATGGTTTACATGAGGAGAAGATTTCAAAGCTGATTTGAAATGTCTTAGTTGCCCAAAAAACAAGAAAAAAAATGCTGTGTAAAGTTCAACCTTAGGATTTGGAGTTTTACAGAAGGGATAAAAAAACAATGGAGGTAAAGTCAACAATCAACATCTACATACTGTTGGGCAGCGGGTGCTTTGGTTTTGAATTTGAAAAAGGATTTGTTGCTAGGTACAGGACAGTTTTACTTCTACCAGGGACTGAAGTAGCCTGGTATTTGAGACTTAAGAGTAGATATGAGAATTTTGAATATAATATGAAAACAAAACATGTTTAATACACATGAAAAATAATATAATAAATACGATATGATCAATTTAAATATGATAAATATGACATATTTAATATAAATATGATATTCATGTTTAAAATTTTGATATATTTAATAATTTATATTATATTTATATTTATATGATTAATACGAAAAAAAAAATACAAAACACTGTACATATGCACATATTGTCAAATTAAAAGTTGGGAATTGAGACAAAGAGGCTGAGAAAGTAACCTGGAAGTAGTAAATTTGGCAATAATTTTTCTTTTTTAATTCTTTAATTGGATATAATCATATAGAGTACGAAGTATTGTAGTAGTAATATTTTCCTTTCAAGTCTCAAGGATTATCAAAAGTTTCCTTATTGTTAAGAGAATCTGATATCTTTAGAACTTACAAGAGCTCCAGACATGTTTGTTCACAAATTTCCGATGAATATTTTTAGTATCAAGATTTATATTATTCGGATTCTTTATTTTTTTTAAATATTCATATTTGATATTTATATCCGACAAATATTTAGATATAAGTATGAAATATGATCTTCAAAATATATGAATTTTTTTTTAAAAAAAAATAAATATATCTATATTGAACACGTACCCATATCCGACACTCACTTCAAATATAAATGACATAAATCAAAACTATAATTTTTTTCAAGCTACATGTTAGGGTAAAATCCATTAACAAACACATAAATTTTATTTCTACCATGCAAGTGCAACGTGTGACTTGGGTCATTTTTTTTCCTTGCAATTAATGGGATTTGCCTAATTTCTAACTTGTTTTCTTTGGACTTGTCTGAGGTACAATTTTGTAACCAAACCCAACATCAAATAATTATGTGTTTCGACTTTCAAGTCATTGTCCAATGCCAAATGCTACTATATATGATAAGTGTATTAGGTTTCATTACCATTTAATTAGAAGCTTAATGGTAAGCTATTGCTGAAGAAAATGTCAACTGAAAACCGACGTGGGAGCATATATTCTAATCACCCAAACCACGACATTTAATCCTAGGTTTTTGTACGTGTGTTCATTTTAAAGTAAAGATTTTGTTAACTAGTGTCTTTAGGATAATCTTTAAGGTTAGTTAATATGATATTTATAGTAATAATATTGTATTAAATGCATTAGTTGATAATTTTATTCATCATTTTCAATATATTAAGTGAAGATATTACAATATATTAACTTTAAAGAGTGCATTTAAGATACTTGTAGACCTGCTCATGGACCGGGCCGCGGTCCGATTTTTTTTCAAATTCTTTGCCCAAGTCCGGTCCAGTAGGCCCGAATTCATTGTTTATCAGATTAAAAAAAAAAAATAATTTTTTATAATTAAAATTAAATAAAAAATATTATTATAATAAAAAATATTATTCCAAATCGGATCTGTCGGACCGGACGAATTGCCAGGCTCTAGGTACTTGTTAGCAAAATCTTAAAGTAGAGAAGTTGAAATTGTCGACATTTAGACATTGGTAGATCAGGCATGCCGGCACTGGTAGCAGTTAGCAATATCACCTCAGCTTCCATTTTTCAGGTCAAAAAATATATTAACCTATCAAATGTCAAGAGTCAAGATCTCAACTCGAGGAACTATTGAATATGAATTTTGCTAACAATTATCTTTTTGAGCATTTTTAAGATTATTACGTATAATTATATCTTCATCTAATGTATTGAATATGATGAATAAAATTATTAAATACTGCATTTAATATAATATATTTTTTTTATAAATAATTTATTAACTAACCTTAAAGAGTGCCCTAAGGACATTCGTTAGCAAAATTCATTGAATATATATATTTTTTAGAAAGGATGTTATGATCCGAAATGAGTTTTAGATGTTGGATTTCGACTTTTAAACATGATAATTGTATGAATCAATTGAATTAAATTACGGATTCAAGAATCATTGATTATGGTAAGAGGAGTTCTCTCCTCAATTTGAATTTGATCATTATAAAATTATTTTAAAAATAAAATTTTGAATGTATCAAATTAAATATAAAAAATATATATCCTTAAAATAAACCTGAAAAAAGAATTAATTCATGCAAAACTTGAGATATCCCTGGCTGTCTAACAATATATATGTATCAGTTGTCTAATTGTTCATCCTGTCAGATAAATAAAGTGAATTAGAATTCCATACCAAAATTAATCATGTTTGTTAAAGTAAAGGGAGTCAAATCTTGATGAAATATTATTCATGGATCTAAGCCCGAGTTTGGTCCAGCCTTATTTAATTATTCAGGAAAGAGGGCTTTTAATAGGTTTTAATTCCAAATATTAAAGGTCTTGCAACTTTAGTGGGTTTATCCCCAAGTTGAAAAACAAATCAATTCTCCAAAAAATAAAAAAGAAAGAAAGAAAAACCAAATCGAATTAGTCATAATTTTTAGATAATCTCAACGAATTCTTCTTAACAAATTTCTGCACTTTTGTAGAATCGTCTTAGCATTTCTTTTGTTCTTAAACTAGGCCTAAAGTCTAAAGATAATATACTGCAATCTATCATATTGGTCCCAACTAGAAAAAAACTGTGGCCAGTCCAACATGAATATGATTCAACTAAAGAAATCTTTGTCCCAAAAAGAAGCCCAAAATCAAACTGACCCAACCCACGAGCTGTCTGTAATTCTATTCTGGATCTTTGGTATACAATACATCTTGTATAAAAAACAGAAAAAAAAAAAAAAAAAAAAGTTCAAGAATAGATTCATATAATAACTGAGATTCATAGATCACGGTGTTTAAATCAGCTGACAGCCCAAGATTCCTGGCCTAGCAGCGAGGGAAAACGCTTGGGATAGGCTTTAAGCTCACAGCATAGGGACTGAAATCTTTGGTTAGAAAATTTAATGAAAAAATGACTGGTTTTTATGGCTGATGACTGATATGAGGCATGCAACCAAACTCCCCCAACGACAATGCATTTACTCTCAATTCCAAAGTGGTTAGCAGTTATCAGAAAGTATGGGCAAATTTTTAGTGAAGTAGGGTCCTGTACACCTCATCCCTGGGCCGTTTAGCCATTGACATAAATCACAAGAGTTACTTAATGGGAGGGGGGGTTCATTCTTTCTTTCTTTCTTCGTTTTGCAGAAGGGTTTTAATCAATTTTTCAGTTGGCAAGAGGAGAAATAGTCTCTCCCTTTAAATTTCACTTCATTTAATGGGGGTGTGTTTAGTTGTGGTTTGGGTCGGTGTAGGTTCATTGATGACTTTCACCTAGATTTAAGAACTGCTCATTGCTCAAATCAATAAATGAGCAAAAAAGGTAAAGCACTTCACACTGCCTGCTGCTTGAAATAATACAAGTTTAATTAATTTATTTCCTTCTGGCTCTGAAAAATAATGATCTGCAGCCTTTAATTTGAACTGACTTGGCAAATGTTAAAGGTGTTAGTTTGAAAAATATCTTCAGTGCCTTAAAGGCATGGGAAAGGTTTTAACAGCTTTTGCTGCTGCAGCATTCGTGTTGAAGAAGAAGAAGAAGAAAAACAAATAAAGAAAGAAAGTTTGATCAGCTGTCTTGAACTTTTTGAGTTTGAACAGAAGATTGATGGCTTTGATGTGGCACAAATCAACTTCAATATTTTCTCAGATTCTCCAGAAAAAAGTGTTTATATACATCAGGGGAAATATTGTCCGCGAACAAGTTCGTTTTTGATACATTGTTTTACTGAAGCAAAAAATGCAGAATATGCTCAACTGGTGTTGCCAACACGATTGGGCTGTTTAAAGAAAGAACTTCAGAAAGTGATTATGGGGAAGATAACAAGCAAAAACCCTCTATTTTTTTCAAAAGGAATGTCATTTATTAGTAGAAAATTACAATTTCTATGACAGTTTATAATCAACATGAACCAGCTTTTACACCTTTACACCCCTCATCACCCAAGTACATTTCACAACTAAGTTCCTCAGGGCCTCCGAGGAGCTTAATAGCTATGGTTACAAAGGTGACCAGGCAAAAAAAAAAGAGGCAAAAAAGGAAATGTCGACTTCTTTTTAGCAGATTTCTCTATATCTTCTATCTGTGTTTTTTCTCTACTTATATACACAAGATCTCCATATCCTTCCCTCTAAAGAAATAACTATGATGGAAACATCGTCATGGTACCGCCGTCTATCCCCTTGCGGTATTTCAAGTAACTCATGAAAGTCCATGCCTGCAATAACCAAACACCAAAAATGTTAAATTTGAGTCTTTTTAGTAAAATGTATAATGAGGAACAAAGATGAAAAAAAGGAATATTTGAATAGTACCAGCTTTCTTTGCGGCACGGAACAGCACTTCCTCGACAAGATGCTGAGCAGGATCACCTTCAGGTTGCAATGTGATGAAAAGTTCGACCTCGGATACAGCTTCCTCGTTCGTTAAGTATTGATAGAGCCCATCAGAAGATAATATCAAAAATCTGTCTTTGGGACCTAATTTGTGGTGGTGGAGAGATGGTACACAAGTTATATATGGAGAAGTTCCTTTGTAATCTATTCTGAACATCTCTAGCAATGCATTATTCCATTTAGGCTGGCAGAAGTTCATAAAGAAAAAAAAATGAGGGTCAGATATACAGAATTTTATTCAAAATCTTTTCAAATCTAATCCAACAAGATTTCCAAAGGCAAAATGCTAATACATAGCAAAACTTTTGCTCTAAGTTCCTCTAGTCCACCACATTGCAGAAAGGCAGTGATTTCAATAGATTATAGGATCTCTTTTATCAGGCAAATGATCAGAAACAACCCTCGTCGATTTTTCACAGAAAAGGAAAACAAAAGGTCTATTTCTATATATGCAGAATGTCATTTGGCTCTTCTTTTCTGAAAAGCCATATTCTTTGGACTGGCAGCTTTAACTTGGCCTATTTGTAACAATAGTTCCTAGTATCACATCTGCTCTTTTTATTTTCTGTTTGGCAGTAACGATTACACGACACGAACACGATATGAAAAGAATAATTAAAAACACAACACGAAAAAATAAAACGAATACACGAATGTCTCAAAATCTATATAATACGAATTATTAACTTATCAAAGTTTATATAAATATAAAATACCTTAAACATGATTATGATACAACAAAATATACAAACACAACACGGATACACGAATTGTCAGGTCTAGGGGGAGTGCAAGATTGAACTGCAAGTCTGATGAGTCTCATTTCAGTAGGCTACTGCCAATGATTTCCACATTTTGTTGATCCTTTTTGTCGGAGACTGATTCCGAAAAAACATTACTTGCATAAATTATAGGAATTAAGCAAACTTGTTGCCAATGGATTTGCATAACTATGATTAGAATTAATGTTTCCCATGTGTTTGCTGTTCTCAAAATGATGCTCCAAGAATCAACTTTAAACTAGGCCAATTCTGGACAATATTCCTTATAAAAAGGCAAACCTTTTATGCCGCAAACACAGTGATAAGAGTTTTTTTTTTTTTTTCTCAAAGTTTTACCAAAAATTTCATTTCTCAAACACCAAGGAAGCCAAATCTAATTAAACATTTTCATCTTAAAAGTACTTTAAAAAGTTAGACAAATAGTTACCTGTTTGAGAAAACCAGCCCCAAAAGCTCGAGTGACCTTCAAAGAACCTTTAACCCGGTCATTCATCAACGCATAAGCATCATCTGGATGTTCATTTATTATTCTTTGAACTTCCTGAAATGAAATAAAACATCAATCTCAATCCATCAATGACAAAAAAAAAAGGGGGGGGTATCTTATCTAAATCATTTCCTTTTGTACTAAAAGATCGGTAAATGAGATTTTTACCTCTTCAACACTGGTGCTATGATCCACACTAAGTTGAACAGCAGTTAAATCAGGAATTGCACTAGATCTATCTCCATCAAAACCTTCAAGATCATGCAATGTTTCTTCATTAATCCTCTCCAAATCCTGTCTAGTTTTTCCCAACCAATAATCAGGCTCCGTCTTTTGCGCCAAAACTGCCCTACTATCCCCAACATTCAGCACATAAACATCCTCACCTTTCATCAACATAACAAGCACACAAGAACCCATCAAAGCCAACTCTGGGTTCTCCATCAACATCTTATCAGCGATGTCCAAATAAGACTCCTCTGTTTTCTTCAAAGCCTGAGACAAAGCTTTCAAAACATCAACATGATTTATCATCGATCTTGATCCACCAGACTTATTTCTATTCAATTGTTCCTTTAATTTCCTATCGAGTTCTAATCTTTCCCTGTCCCATTCACACTTCCACCTCCTTTGATTCTCTTCCCACCTCTTCGCCGCTCCTTTGTACTTCCCTTTCAAGTTCCTTCCTTTTTTCTTTTTTGAACTCGAATTCGAATCGAAATCGACATCTTCTTTCTCACAGGGATAACTCTCTTGCTCTATACACCGCGAACAAGCATCATCGGAACAACCCCTAGCCGATTCCAGTTCCTTGCTCTGATTTTCTTCTTCAGGGGAAGCTGCAGGGGGTTGTTCAAACCCATCATCCCACAACAAACCCTTGAGTTCTTTATGAACATGGGAGTAAAGATTTGATAACAAATAATCAGGAGCATCAGGACCGTTAAATCCATCGTAAATCCCAACAAAAACCCATTCATGTTCCTCCGAAACGACGACGTGTACCCGATCCTCTCCTGCTTTCCCCTGTGCCCATTGAAGGTTTTGACTTTCCATTGACTCATCATCGTCTAAACTACCTTCACTGCTCAGATTCAAACTACTGACTGTCAGATTCTCATTGTGATGATGAATCGGGTTCTTTTCGGACCCGATTATCCATTCGGGTTCTTTAACCGAAACGACACCTTTAATTGGAGCCACGATGGAATTTTGGCCGCGAGAAACAGTTTTCGAGATTGCTCTTTGGAGGACCCGAATTAAAGATCCTTTTCTCGATCTGGGTTTAAAAGCAAAAGCTCCATGAGAAAAGCTTCTTTGAAACTGATCGGAAAAGCCTTTTTCGAGTGGACCCGAAAATAACCCGCGATTATAATTATTATTAATATTAATATTATCAAGGGGACCCGACATGAACCCTCTCTCAATCGGACCCGACATGAACCCTCTTTCTAAAGGACCCGAACCCGGAACGAGGCTACCAGACATCGGACCCGAAGAGTTAATTAAATTCTTCGGAATCGGTTGCAGCGGGATCGAGGAAAACGACGTGGTGCTCTCGAAAGCCGCAGCACGATCGAAGCAGCTGCTGTTATAACTGACGTACGGGTCCACCAGCGCCGTCGAAAGCGGCGTATACGTGTTGGCGCTAACGGAGGCTCCGGAGATCGTACGGAAAGTCGTGGTGGATTCTTCAGAATGGACCTTGGATGAAGAGAGTCGAGTCGGGTCGGGTCTAACGTAGCAGAAGGAGTGACCTAGCCCTTCATCGAGGGGATCCGATAGTAACATGGAGATTTCCTTTCTCCGACGAGCATCTTCTCCTCCATATCCACCGCCGCCGGTGAAGCACAGGCTTAACTTGCCAAATCCGTTACCCATAACCAAAAAAAAAAAATAGAAAGAGATTTTCTTTCTTTTTCTCTCTTTTGCTCTTAAAATTTCAGGGAAACGAGAAAGAAGATAAGAAGAAGAGGAGGAAGGGCGTTGACTTCTGTTAAGGGGAAAGGGGGAGGCTTTTCAAAATGAAGAAAAAAAAAAAAGACACTGTTTTTGGGTTCCATTTTATTAATGTTTTATGCTTTTTTTTTTATTATTTAATTATGTTTTGGGTGAGTGAGTGGTGGGGGGCGTTGACTAAGAAAGGGGGTTTAAGTTAAACTCAAATGGGGTTTGGAGGTTTTGAAAGCTTAGATTAGTTGTGTTTTTAGGGAGGGGGTTTATTCCAATTTTAATTGAGTTTCCATTTTGAGAGCGTGGATTTCACGCTCTTGGACAAGTTGACAAACTTTTTTTATCCTTTGAATTTTTATGGATCCCTTTCATTGAGAGTGATAGTTATTGTTTAAAAATTATTTATTTATTATTTTTGAAATTTTTTTATCTTTAATATATATTTTTATTAAATTTAATAAAAGTAATTTATTAATTATATTTTTTATATCTATTATCTTAATCAGTGTCATTGAATGTTTGTTAACAATTTTCTTATTATTTTTTATTTTGGTAATTTGTAAAAAAACCTCTTTTGGAAAAAAGGGAGGGAAAGGGGGAGCATATATGGTATTAATGAGTGTTTTAAGTCAAACATTTTGGAAGAAAAAAAGAAAGTGGGAGATTAAAATTAGAGGTGCTCATGAGCCGGATCGGGTTCGGGTCGGGCCTAGGTAAGGTATCAACATCATATATGTTTGTTTAAGCCGGTTCCGGCTCGAAATATGAGCCTCAAATTTTGTCCAAACTTGCTCATATTTGTAAATGGGTAGTCCAAACCTGTTTAGACTAGTCCATATTATTATTATTTTAAATTTAAATAAATATTTTTTTATTATTCAATTTTAATAATTTTATCTCTTTTTTTCTTTTATGAAATTTTAAAATATGGATAACTTAGCATATTTTTAAATATTTACACTATAATATTATATATATTTATTTTTTATATCATATAAATTACATAATATATAAAAATATAATATTATCTAAATAAGAAACGGGCTGGGCTCGTGCCTTGATTGTTGGAGCCAAAGCCCGGCCCATTTTCTAAATGGGTCTCATTTTTTTTGCCCAAACCCATATTTCGAGCCTAATATTTTTGTCCAAACTCTCCTAAATATGAGCGGGCCTTCGAATTTGGGTGGGTAACCCGATCCTTGAGCAGGTCTAGTATAAACTTAAAGATTTTTGTTTTAATTGAATTAGTTTTTGTATTAAATTCTTAGCTTTTCAATAAACATTTCCTTGTATCATGTTATTCATGATTATGAAGAAAAGAGAATTCAATACTTTGTATTGATTTTTTAGCTGGCTGGCTGATCATACGATTGTGCACTTGAGGCAATGAAATTCCTTCATCCCTGTTGAGTTAAGTCGACATTTGCAGGAAGACTTGTTGAATGTAGTTAAACCTTGGGAGTATTGTTTAAGGTAGTCAGTACTGTACCAGTGGACGTATCATTTTTATTCTGATACTAATATGTATTGTTAGCTAAAACGGTTAATTGTGAAATTATAAACAATGTATCTAATTGAAGACAATAAAATATTTGTGTAATATTTGATTGGTTGGAATGATAAATGGTTTTAACTTTCAAAATGATAACTAATATTCGAATCTTAGGAATTACCAATGTTGGGAGGGCTTTACTATTACACTCCTGACCCGATAGAGATTAGTTTTTCATCGATCATAATATGGGGATAAGAGAACATCTTGGATTTAAACAAATAAAAAAAACAAATTCTTAATTTTATGTATAAAATTAAAGAATCATGTCTTATTGTTACGTAATATTTAAGCATTCATGTTTTTGTGATAAAAATTGAATTTTCACAATTGATGACAAAAAAAATCCAAATAATATTATTGTAATTTGTGAAATATGAAGTTAAATTCCATTTGCAAGCTCAAAAGTTAAAACCAAGTGAATAAGGTTATGAAAAAATGAATCAATTTTTTTTTCTAAATTGACTCTTGGAAAAAGTATTTTATGAATTAGTTTCTAATAAATTGAGATTAAAGAGTTAATCCCACGCGCCAAGTTAGAGATTTGGGAAAGCGTTTGGTCATAAGGTTGGGGGTTTAAAAAATTGAAAGAGGTCATAAATTCTGGTATAGTTTAAAAAGTCAAAGAGCCACCCACAAGAAAAACACTTCTTAAATTTGCCTGGAAAAGAGTGCCATCATCACCGTTGGATCAAACGAAGAGGATTGATAAAAGCAAGGGCTTACTGACACCTGGCAGATCATTATTGACCTCAGATAGTCCTTTTGTCAACGCCAGGTTTCCCGAGTACAATCCGCGTCTCAGCTTGACTTTTTGGTTTTATATTCGTTCAATTTAACTTGCTTTCTTCCTTGTATACTATTAAAAATGTTAACTTATTAATTGAGTTAATAAAAGTTAAATACTTTATTTATAAAATGAGTTTTGTTAATGAATGTTATTAGGGTATTATTTAAAATTAATTAATAGATCATTTATAAAAAAAATATTATATTAAATGTAATATTTGATAATTTTATAAATCATTTTTTAATACATTGACTGAAGATATTATTATAAGTAATAATCTTAAAAAATGCTTTTAAGACATTTGTTAGCAAAATTTTTATAAAATTTAAATTTAATTTCATTATTAATAACTTTTTTTATGAGTCATTTGTAAATCCAATATAAGTTTTCGTTTAAATTTGCGGCATGGACTGATTTTGAAATAGTAATCTCTTCACCTAATTTTTTTACAAAAAATTATACTCTATTAAAAATGGGAAATTCCCACAATAAAAAAGAAAAGGGAAATTTCCCTCTTTGTTTTTATTTGGTATTATATTATTGGCCCTTTATTTATTTTAGTAAGGTGGGGTTGGTGCAATTTACTAGACTACACTTATCTTCAATTCAATTTTTGGTACTATTACTAATTACTACTGTATGCTGCTTGTGTAATTGTTTTAAGAGTTCCTTAGAAATGAAAATGGAAAACTTTTGTTATATTTAATAAAAAAAATTATTTACAAACTTTTTATTTATTAAAAAAAGTTGTGTTATAGAATAAAAAATAAAAAATAACATTAGAAGTAATATTTTAAAGATGCAAGTAAAGGATATCTAAAACAAACTTGTTAAAGTTAGTTAAATTTTTAGTTTAAGAAAAGGTTTTTAAATAATTTATCCTCAATTTAACTATGAAAAAGAAGAAAAAAAAATTACAGTAGCTCTCCATGAATCATGATAAATGTCATTAAATTAAACTTTTTTTTTTCAAACAAAAAGGGGGAAAAATCTTAAATTCATAGCTAGCTTTTATATCCAAAAAAATCTTAAAACTTATCATGAAATATGCTTAAGTTATTTTTGTTGTATGGACACGTGTTGAAAAAGTACTTGGCCACATTACAACTAAAAAATCAATGTGCTGTATCATGAGACAGAGTTAAATGGTTTTTAGGTACAGAAGAATAATAATTGATAGAGGCCAAAACCACCACAAGAAAGTTGGATGGAGACTAAGTGATTAATCCAATCATCTCTCTTTTTGTTAAAATAAAATTAATAGTTTTATTAAGTTAATTTTAAAACTTATTATATAGGATCCCATTAATCTTATAAATATTGATTAAAAGTTATATTAATTTTATATATTTTTAAAAAATTTAATATATTATTTTTATTGAATTTTTAAAAAATAATCCATTAAAAAACATTTTATTATTATATAAAATAATATTTTATTTCAATGCATTGAGAATCAACATATTAACAATCAACTACTATATTTAATAAAATTATATTATTATAAATAAAATATTAATTAATCTTAAAATAAATAAATAATTGAGAGTCTGAAAAAAACTTAAATTATTGTTAATTAATTAAATAAATTAAACAATGGGAAAAGCTTGATTTCCACTTCCATAATAATAATCCCACACCCAAGAATTCAAAGGCATCATCATTTCAATATTTGCAAGTGGAGTAAACCTTGCTAAATGCTAAGCCACCATCTCCATAATCCAATTGCCTGACCCACCCCACCTCTTCTTTAATACCTCTTTAAACCTTATTTTATTTGTTCTAAAACTTTATTTAAATCTTTATTTTGTCTAAGCAAATGTAAAAATATTTTTAACTCTAGTTCTTTTTATCAATTAAATAGATTATTCTTATATTATTCACATATCAAAAGATTCAAAACTTGGAGTAGTTGAAATCTTAAACTTTTCTGAAAAAGATGACAAATTCCAATTAACAAAGTCTTAATTAATCTCAATTCATTGTGAGATTTTTGTTAAGTACATTTTTTTTCTTCCAAATTTTAACTTAGTAGAACTGTTTAGTACTTTGAGATGAACTTTAGAATTTTGGTTTCTTATTTACATCTAAGTTTTTTTAGTTTCTTTTTAGTATTAAAATTAGAGTTTAATTTTATACACTAATGGAGAATTATTATTTTTTTTTTAATTTTACGAGTAGGCTAAGAGATTATCATATGTTTCTTTTTTTAATCAATTATTTTTAATTTTTTATTATATACTCTAAGAAGTATTACATATCACCCTACTAACTTTATTTGTAAAATCTAATAATTCGACTATCAGTGGATATGATATTTCACTTAAAATTAATTGGTGTTTTGTAAAAAAAAAAAACCCAAAATAATAATAAATAATTATAAAAAAAAAACTGATTTGGAAAGACTCCAAAAAAAAAGCATTATATTTTAAACGTTTTCAATTAAATAGAAATATGGAAGATATTTAATTTGGAAGAAAGTAAATACTATATTGTATTTTTAGCCTTGTTTTTTGCCATCTTTATTGAATATTTCTAGAACATGTAACCAAATAATTCAAAGCATTATTTAGTCAAATATACACTTTGATAATCTTGTGATTTCTTATGAATTAATTTAATTTATTATCTTATTATCACCAAATCACCTGAACTCTTCAGTTTGAATAAGTTTGTATCATTAACTTATTTCTAGCCGCTTCTTATATTTTACTATAAAAATACAGATGGCTATAGACCCAATTCATGCAACTTGCACTTTCTTCCAATAATTAATTCTTGTCAAAGGATGCTTCAGTTCAATTTTATTTTCTTCAAGCAACCAAATAAAACTATTTTTTTAAATATTCATAAAGAATTTGTTTTTGATACATTGACGGTAAAATTTTCTTAACTTCATAAGCGGGTAAAAAAGTTATCACATATTTCACTTTTTATATTTTTTACTATATCTTAAAAAATATATGTTATCCTGTTAATACAATGAATTTGGTAAATTTCCCATTCATAAAAAGTATATATCTTTGGTATTTTTTTTTTAGTTTTGGATATATATATATATATATATATATATATATATACCTTTCAATTACCTTTTGTTATAATTTTTTTTTTTTATATATATTTAAGATTGTCAGGGTATGAACCATAATTACTACAATTAAAAATTTAACACTCTACCAATTGGCCAAAGAGACGTTCGCTTTTATTATAGTTTTCACTCTTTAATTTACTGTTAAATTTGCTCGTTTTACACTTCCTTATTGCCTTAAACAATCATAGTGTTGAAGACTAATCTAATTTGATCATCAACACAAACTTTACCTCTTTTCTTTACCCTCTCCCAAGAAGATGAAAATTATGCAAATTTCCAACCAAAAGCATATATAAAAGCTTTCTCTTTATATATAAACTTCATTGGTCCACTAATTTTCAGTATAAATTATTATACTTTAGTATCTGAATAATGTTTTATTCAAGTTTAATTAGTGAAAATAAGTTTTTTTTTAATAATTGTATATAAATTTGAAATTAAATCCAATATTACTTCGATTAAGCTATAAAATGTTACTCTTGACTTAACTGTCTTTATCCCTTCTTAAAAATGTTTAGTTTCAAATGAAAGGGAGGGAGAATGGAAGAGGGTAAGAACTTGTTCTATAAATTAGTTAATAAAAAATTACAATATTACAATTAAATGCAATGGGGAAAATGGAAGAAAAAAAAAGTTATTTGATTGAAAAGATGAAACTTGTTTTTATTAAAGAAAATTTCAAACTTTATTCTTTTGAGCAAATAATTATATATCAATCAATTGAAATAAATGTTCGAGTGCAACTAATTAAACAAAAAAATAAAAGAAAATTAGAAAGGGTTAATTTGGTTTGATCTTGACTTGAAAAAAAAGGAGGAAAGGGGAATCTAAATCTTGGAATAAAAACCTATTTTGATGATCATTTACATTGAAATATATATATATATATATACTAAATCCCAAGAAACTTCTAATGGTTCTGTCATGAATAATGACTAATTCATCAATCTTATTCTTTTAGAACACATCTTTTTAACTTTAAACAGCTCTAGAAGAAATATAGTGGCATCATACATTGACATCAACCTGGAGATTAAACAAATATATATACATATAATGTAGTTTTGGGTGCCTAAAATATTGACTTTAAAATAGATATAATAATTGATATATATATTGTATTAGGAAAGAAGCAACATTTGATAATTAGCTTAATTGTCTAGTCTTAATTTCCTCCATATCCGGTGTGTGTTTGTTTTCAATTCAAGTTATGGAGTTTAGTGATTAGTGGGTCATGTTTAATTACCCTGGTGGAATTTTTTTTATAAATTTAATAATTTTAAATACGATATAAAAATACGACACGGATGCAACACGTTTAATAAATATGACATGATACGATTATATTTGTGTTTAAAATTTTAATATATTTAATAATTTTTATTATATTTATATTTACATAATTAATAAAAAAAATGTGAGACACGATATAAGTACACGAATTATTAAGTTTACCTTTTTGGCTTTGCTGACTCATACCGCTGTCCACATCATCGTCTTCTCTTTCTTTTTATTTGGCATACTCAATTTCTTTCATTCACATTCTTTTTGGGGTATGGGAGATTCATCTTCTTTCTGTTTACTTAAAACCCTAAATTCTGAATCATGTGTATTAAAAGAATGAAGTAAGGTTTGAGTTTTTCTTATCCATTTTTTTTTATCAAGAAAACACTTTTTTTTTTAAAATAATAAATAATAAAAAAAGCGAATCCTCTATTCAATTTGTAAAGTGAGTCTTTAGGAAGCTTCCCTACAAATTTTTTTTCCTTCTCTTTTCACTGTCCTAAATCCTAAATTCCTAAGTTCCAAAACCCATTATAAATCACCTTTTCCTGGAACAAAGGGAACCTATGCTTTTCGTAAAAGCCTGATAATTTGATACCTATTCAGTATTCAAACATCTGAAAAATACCCCCCATAAAAATCATAGGTTTAATCTTCTATCCTTATCCTAAATCTGTCTTTGTCTCAATCCTGTTTTTATCTGATCAATGCTTTAACTTCAACTCCTCTCACAACATACTAAAAAACCCGTGTTCCTGTTGCAGATTTGCAGTAAAGTATCATTATTTTTGTAAAATATTAAAAATAGTTTGGTTTTATATGATGTAAAAATTATTACATGAAGAATAATATTGGAAAGAATTTTTGGAAACAATGTAAATTCAAACCTCAATGTAGCTTTGAAGGCCACCCTCTCTTTTTGACTTTTATAAATGTAATTACTGCTTGTGCTTTCAAATTGGACAAGCAAAAATTAAGGAATTCAAACACGGCCTAATTTAATATGAGTTTTGTTAATAAGTGCTCTTGAGATATTTTTTAAAATTAATTAATATATTATTTATAAAAAGAACATTGTATTAAATATAATATTTGACAATTTTATTCATTATTTTCAATACATTGAATGAAGATATTACTATAAGTAATAACCTTAAAGAGTGTCTTTAGAACACTTATTAATAAAATCCTTTATATATATATATATTTAAAGAAATTTGGTTCAAACTACAGAAAGAATGTTGAAGTTATAAAAGTGAAGGAAGAAACTTAACTTGCAAGGATATGGAATTTGGGGGGAAATTGTCAAATTGGTGAAGTCTTAAAAGAAAGATATTTTAAAGAGAGAATGGCAGCCATTGAGCAAACACAATCCAGATATTTTGACTAGAAATGAAATTGTAGAGCCAGCACCACCATGGTCATTGTCAGGAGCCTATCAGGACCACCACCAATTAATCTCCACTAGAAAATAGGGATATATCACTATTGAAATATTGTTTGCAATCTGATGTATATATATATATATATATATATATATATATATATATATATATATATATCCTCATCCTCTCCTTAATATTTGGCATCTTTGACAACAAGATTGGTTGCTATTTCAGCAACTTCTCAATGCTCTCTCTCTCTCTCTCTCTCTCAACCCTTTATATCAACTTATCTTCTTCATTTTAATCGTAAGAGTTTCAATAAAAAAAGTCATCAAAATAGTATCAAAATGACATCCGAATATTTGATTGAATCATTGATGTATGATTTTCTTGTTTAAGGAATAGAGTTAATTTTTTTTTTTTACAAAGTCAGTTTGGGAATAAAAAAAAGAGATTGTTAATACTGAGAATGTCACCTTGTATGAAATATGAACTGATTGAATTAAGTTCTAAGTTGAGTTCAAATCTATCTTCTCTCCAAAAAAAAAATGTCAAAATAAAATTATAGCAACTGTGAGAATATATCTATTCATTCAGTATTTTTTTATTGAAGTTTTGTTTTTGTTTTACCCAATTTTCATATTTTTTTTATGTACCCTATTTAACATGACATATCTATAAGCCACAATCTTAAAAAAAAAAGGATTAGGTATAATTTTTTTTTAAGATACGAAAATCTTCAGTAACAATTTTAATTGTCAATTTGTGACCCAATTGCTGTGTTTATTATATCTCAAAGAGAAGCACGCGACCACTCAAGTGACATCTTGTCTGTCTCTTGCAACCTATCTTAGGCCTCTCAACTCGAACCACATGCGCCCATGGGGAAACATCTTGTCTTATGTGTGCGAGCACGAGGCAGGCAGACAGAAGAAGGAGAGGTATTGACTTACTATTTTCAAATCAAAATTCAAAAGGAAAAAAAGGATTTTTTTTTTTTTGCTTAATTGCAATCACTGTAGTGTTCCCCCATGTTTTGATCCTGTCAATATTGCTGAATTTCCAACTAAACTCAATTGCTTTGACATTTTGGTTACTCAAAGTTTTATTCAACCCTTTTTTTTATTCAATTATAGAAAGTAGTATATAGTACCATAAATTACTAGTAAAATACCAATATCTTGGATTTCTTTTTAATTGACCCAAAAAATTTCTTTGCTTATGACCAATTCAAATAACAGATCAGTTACAGCACAACTCCCAAGTTCAAATTGAATTGACCATTAGACCAAGTTATCTCTTTTTTTTTTTTTTTTTTTGGGTTTGGTGTCGGTGACATGTTATTGTATTTCTTCTTAAAAAAAAAAAAAAAACATGGTATTGACTTGAAAAAGATGTCAAACTTGACACAATCCCTGGACTGAATTGTTGTTTAAACCCCAAATGCAGCCCATTGAGTTGTAAATTGTAATTGTAAAATGGGTATCATAATTTGATCATCAAGAGGAAGACCCAAATGGGGAAGATCTTCTTTGCCTCTTAGTTTGATGGGCCTATAGATGAAGAAAAGGGTCAACTATGACTGGACTCCTTTTCTTTATTAAATACCAATGGGCCTTTCATCCATTTTGAAGCATTTGAGAAAGAGAAATTATCTGATGGGTTAAATACACTGTTAGTCCATGTACTATTACAATCTCTCCCAATTGAATACTTAAATAATTAAACTTCTTAGTTAAATACCTGTGTATTTTAATTTCGTCACACAAGTCCGTATTTTGCATTAACATCGTTAACTAAATAGGTTATATGATAATAACATCCAATGGGAGTGTAAATGTAATAAAAATGTCACATCAACGCCACATTATTATTAATAGAAAAGAATTCAAAAATTAAAAGAAATAGAAAAAAATGATAAAAAAATAATTTTTTTTATATAAAAAGCCTGAAATTTTCAAAATAAAAAAATGATTTTTTAAATTAATTTTAAAAAATAAACGAATTCAGATTCAAAAATTTAAAAGTTTATAGATATCCTATCTATTATCATTCTTATTATATTGTGACGTAAACCAAACAGGCTGTTAGAAATTGGATAAAAGAGGACCTTTTTATGATTTTTATTTTCAACCTAATCAAACTCAACAGTACAATTCAAGTTTAGAATTTGGATGATAAATTTTGATCATAAAGAGAAAAAAAAAAAAAAAAATTGGTGCATGATCATCGGTTTATTAAGCTTTACAAAAAATTTCTACTCTTGTGGGGTTCCTTTCCCTTGCCAAAGGCAGTGTTAAGAAAATTCTAGAACCGGACCTATCAAGATTCAACCCTTTGAATCTTGTCTTAAAAAAATCTCTCAAACTGCAGTAACCATCAGGCCATGTCCTACATTTTACTTACATTTACATGGATGGAAGTTGGAACCGATAAGTACTCGGTTAAAGCTTGACAACTCCTCACCCTTGATCTCCCCCGTACACTGTTTTCACACTGATCTAAATCAAACATCCAACGGCTAAACACACTTTCTCTTTAACTCAATCTCGTATCTCAACCGTAAGAAATCATGGGACCAGAGCAGACCAGACCAGAATCACCCACCCAGCCTGCCTTCTGTCATCCACTTCTCTTTGCTTTCTTCTCTATTGCCTTTACAGCAATGCAATGACTTATATATATATATATATATATATATATATATATATATATAAAAAAATCTAGCAAGAAGCCATTACAGTCCAAGTATGTTAGATTCTCTCTCTCTTTCTCTGCAGTTTTCTTGGTAAATTCATGCATTTCTCCTTTTACTAAAATGCCCCCACCTCAGCTTCTTCTAGTACCTCTTTCCTAACAGCCAAAACAAGCCATTTCTGAGAAGTCTGGATTTTAAGGGAAAAGTTTGGTTCTTTATAGCTTTATATAAATTATTAAGCAACAGAAAAAAATGGGTCTTGAATTTGGAAGATTCATTTAACCCCATCTTGCAGTTCTCTTAATCTGATTGAATTTCAAAGACCCATATTTTTTTAATGCATAAAATAACAAAACAATATGTATGTACTATATAAAAGGAGATTAAGCACGAAAGTTCTTGAAAATTCCACTAATTATCCAATTAATACAATGCAAGATACTATATTTCCAAAATTAAAAGCTTTACATTTTATACAACAAGAAAACGGAAGAAAAAATTGATGCATTTTTAGTATAAATTATTAGGACATACACAGATTAAAAATTTTAGCAACTTTCTCTCTAAAATTCCAGGAAGGAAAAAAATGGCTTCTTTTGTAGCCAACAATTCAATTCACCGTGTGAAAGAAAAAAAAAAAACACACACACAAAAAAAAAAAAAAATCAGTAATTTAGAGTAAAAAAACAATTAAGCTTCAAGGCTCGAGCTCATACCACTAGATACAATCCTATACAACACAGAGCAACAATGCAGCTCTGCACTCGATATCTCTCACCGTCAGATTTTAACTCTTCATGAAACCCCGGCGGCGATGAAAGGTGTGAAGCTGGACCACTTAACCCAGGTGAATTCTCCGGTGATGGAGATATTTCCGGCGGCTGAACCGTTGTCCCCACCACCGCATTCCTCGGCTTCGACATTACCCCTGCCGGATCTTTCCCAAAAATCTCTCTAGGCAACAAAACCTTCGAAACCCCGAAAATGGCAACGGGATTTTGGTCGAAAACCGTTTGGGTAACCGATGCTTGAACGATTCCCGTATCGATCGCAACAGATCCGTTGACTCTGGAAATGTTGAGAGTGAAGCTACCGGCGCCGTTATCTTCAGTCGCTAATGTGGGTTGAACTGGGTTCACGATCGACTCCAGTGAACCCAAAGGGTAATAAGAATGAAGCACGTGGAATTTTAGAACCACAGATTTCTTATCAGCTGGAAGTGACTGCAATTTCACGTTTCCCGGCAGATCGCCGAAAGCATCGTCGGTGGGAACAAAGAGAGTGATCCCAGCACCACCTTCGTCGGCTTCGAATTCATCAACAACGCCGGAAGCGGATAACAATGAGGCGGCGACGTTGAAATTGTGGCCATCGGTTAAGGCTTTGGTAATGTTGAGGCCGGGGGGAGGGCGGGTTTCAGAAGCCATTAGGTTGAAGTCGTAGGGAACAAGGAGGGAATTAACGGCTAGGATTGTGATGTTGTAAGGGAGGGTCTTGATTAAAGATAAAACGGTGGCATTTGAGGAGGAGTAAGGGGCGGGTGATTGAATTGTGATGGAGTTGGTTAAAGGGTTACGGGTGATATTAACGGCGCCGAAGTTGGAATGGGCTCGGCCTGTTGTTTGGAGGAGGGTGGTTACGAGGACGCCTGAGGGTGGGATCTGGAGGAGGTCGGTCCAGGAGAAGTATTGTAGGAGGATATGGTAGCGGAGAATGTCGCCGAGTGAGGATGGTGGGAGGCGACGCGTGAGGTCGGAGGATGGAGAAATGGAGAGGTATGAGTTTGGGACGGCGAGTAAAGTAATGGGGTCGCGGCGGCGCGTCAGGTCAGAGGCGACGGAGGTGGAGCCGAGGAGGGAGGAAAAGGATGTTAAGTTTTGGAAGGAGGAGAGGATGGAGGTTATGTTAAGAGCAGAGATGGTGGAGGCGGAGGCGGAGGAGGATAGGAGGAGCAAATAAAAGAATGTGAGAGGAGTAATATGGGAAAGAGAGAATGAAATTGCCATGTCTATGGCTCTATGCTCTCTTTCTCAGTCTTTTGCGGAGTTTGAGAGTGGAAGAAAAAGAATGGGTGGAGAGGAGTAAGTGAAAGAGTATGATTTGATATGATTAAGATGATGCTGATTTGGATGGATTTTTACAAGAATTCGACTAATCTATATTGATTAAAAACTATTTTTGTTTTTAATTTATTATTTTATTGAATTCAAAAAATAAATTTTATTAATTATATTCTTTATTTAAATATATCTTAACTAGTAACACATTAATATTTCCCTTTCTATAAAAATCAATACACTTTCTTTTTTTATTTTTTTTCTCACTTATTTCAATTATTTGCTCATACATGAAGTCATAATTCAGTTTTTTTTATCTTAATCAACTTAAATTATTGTTTATATAATATTAAAAAAATGAAAAAAAAATCATTTTTATATTATGAGCAGGTCTACTTGCAGCTTTGATGTGAGTGAATATGCATGCTGTTAATACTGTGGAAGACAGATTTTGTTAAATAAAATAAATAAATAAATAAATGCAAATTAAAACAAGACTTCTTCAAGTTTAATGTCCTAATCAAAGGTTGATCTTTGTAATAACTTGAGATAGACAGAATCCTTTGGATTATGTTAATTTCACGTGTCGTTCAAGTATTACTTTAACTGCAATTATCACCTTAATTTCCATTTTTTTAATTTAAAAATTTCAAACATTTGACGATATTTTTTAAAAAAAAATTATTATTGTTGGTGAAAATTTAAATTTTATAAACAAATTAATAAGATAAATACATATTTTTTAAATAATTTTTTTAAAATAAAATATATGAATTTTTTTTAACCAATTTATAAATATTAAAAAAATTTAGTAATAAAAAAAAAAATCGACATTTATAATCACTGTAACAATGGATAGGACAATAATCCGTTGATTCAGATGGTAATTTAGTTCAATGTAGTGAAATCAAACTTGATCGAGTATTGATATTCAAAATAATTTAAATTTTGGATGTAAACTATAATTTTAATTATATTGATGATAAGGTTATATTTCAAATAAGGAAAATAAATATTATGTGTATATATACACACTAAAAATAAGAGAAAATTTAGGCTCCTTTTGAAATTAAAGGGTCACATTACGGTGCGGTTAGGTACTTTTTTACTCTAATCGCATCGAAAAATTGATTTGGATAATATGGCATTAGTGTTATCCGTATTGATGTCTTTTTTTTTTCATTGGAGTTTTGAGTTCTAGTAGATTAAAATGCCTTTCAATGGAGGATATTTTTTCAATTTTACCCTTGTTTTATAATTTTTAATTTAATATAATTAATAAATTTAATATTATACAATAAATTAATAAATATATATTTTATTATTTATGATTAATTAAAAATAAATAATTACAAAAATAATATTTTTATTATTTTTTAAAAATTTATTCATTTTTAATTATTTAAAATTTTTTCACATAAAATAATTTCAATAATTATTATTTAACATAAATATAATTTTAATATATATTTTATTATTTAATATAAATATAAATTTAAATATAAATATAAATTTAAATATAAATATAAATTTAATATTTTATAATTATTTATTATATATATTTTAATCTAAAACCCTTAATGAATTTTTTTTTCTTCCTATAATTTATCTCACGCTATTTTTGCATCTAAACACATATCTCACTACTGTTTTTAATCTCACCGAAATCAATCTTATCGCTTATCCAAATGGAGCCTTAGTCTAAATATTGAGACACTTGACTTGTTATTTAAATTCAAACTTAACTATTTTAAAAAAAATAATAATAAATAACTAATTTATTATAATCCAATTGGAGAAAAAAGGAGTCGAACCCGATCATAGTTTTTAATTTAATCATGATAGCTTGACTTGTTTATTTTAATAGATGGGAATATTGAATTTTGCAATGATAAAGGGTGTTTATCTTTTTAGTTTTTGGATTAGTCGTTTTATCATTTATGACCTTAGGGGGAAAAGCTGGGCTTCATTCAACTTGCACTAACCATTCATGAAGTTGCTATCTGGAGATATATGAGTCCAGCATATCCACGTGCAAAGAAATATAAAATATTCCGAAAATTTTATAATAATATATGATTTCATATTTGATATACTAATCATAAAATTTTTTAATCTTATAAATGAAATTAAGAATATATCATATATTTAATTGTTTTTAAATTTTTTTAATATACATTAAAAAATATGTGTCACATATTAATCTCATTTGTGGAATCTAAAAATTTTATTGACGTTGTATCAAGTAATTTTTCAGTATATATATATATATAACAATATATAGTATGAACGAACTTAATTATTTTATAAATTATCCCAAAGTGAAATGCTTATAATTAATGGATAGTGAATAGAAAGAAGAAAAGCCTAAAATTAAAGAGGACTAATCATATAAGCAAAGGTTTAGAATCGGCTTTTATCCCTCAAAGGCTTTCAAATCTCTCCCCTCCATTTACATGTCTCAAATAAAAATGAGGGTATGATTTTCCTTCTCTAACCATCTGGTTTATATCCAATGACTAAAGCTTGGAGGCTTTGGCCCCTTCAGTAATATTTAGATAACTTTTTCTCTTACATATCTTCCATGTATGTTGTGAATTTCATATTTGCAGATCCAGAAGTGTTAAGTTAAATTAGGTGGTTACTCATCTTAAAAGTTTAAATTAATAGAAAATGGTTTTAATTATTATATTTAAATTTCAATATATTTATTTACGTGCAAGTCGAATGAATGATTAATAATTTGCATGTAGATTCAAATGTAGAATAAAAGTAAAAATTGGAAAAAAATTAAAACAGTAACGCACACATTAGGTGAAAAATATTAAAGAAAAATGTATTTATCATGATTCAAGCTCGAAAGCTTTAATACCATGTTAAGTTGAATTAATTGATCAATTATTCTAAAAATTTAATTATTATATTAGATTTCAACAAGAACTATTGACTAGTTAGGGAAACTGATTTGCCCAAAGAAATAAATGTAGGTATAAATTTATAGCAGAAAATATCAGTCCTGAAAGTTACAGGTGAAGGGCTGAACACACCTGAACTTTTATACATACATATATATATACATAGGGCTTATTTAAAAGCAATTGTTGATGTCCTGATGAGCACAAGAGAGATTGTTCTTCAATCCTTCACTTTCATTTTATTATTTTGTGTAATTATGGTCATATAATTCCTTATTAGGGAGGGCAATGTGTTAAAGAGTAGTGGGGGCCCTGATTTGGTAGGATCGTGTCTAAATGCTGGACGGTGGCTACCACAGCAATAATCACCGTCCATGCAGGGAGAGTTGAAAGGTAGCTTTGCATCTCTCTTTTCTTAGTGTGTAGGTGTCGAGTTCTGCATGGTTGTCTTCTTTTTCTTTTCTTTTTTGTTGTATTTCTTCACATTTTGTCCATTTGGAGTTGAGGCACGCCAAAAACTTATGCATTTTTATTGCAAGGATTATTTGATGTTCAAGTTGCTTCTTAATTTGGAGAAGTGGAGTGAACCAAAGAAAAGAAGGAACCCACCAAAAAAGAGAAGATTTTGGAGTTAATTTGGAGGAATAAGTATATATTATATACATATTGTTTGGAGCTAAAAACTGATAATCTAGTGTTTTCAAAGTAGAATGGAGAGTTAAAAATCAAAGTGAAAATGGGAGAATCAAGACAAAAGTCATTTACTTCGGTAAGTTTGTGTGATGAGAGAGAGCTTAAAAAAAACTTCTTCTAATTATAGGTAAGTTCCGAGTATATATATAATTAAACTATCTATATATTCCATAAGATGAAAGTATCATTTGATGTTAGATTATTTGAATAAAGAATTGAATTGTAAGATATACAGAATACTCTGAATAAGCATCATCAGTTTTTTTTTTTTTTTTATTATTATTATTTGTATCTGCTGGTTACCAAAAACCCATGTATGGGAATGTCATAAAGGAAAGGAATATCCAATTCTTTTCTTTTGATTGGGATATCAAAAAGGAAAAGGATCGGGAAAAGCTTTGTGCTAAGTAGAGTTAATTGCTTTACACATATATAATAGTAATAATATATATATATATATATAATAATATATATATATATATATTCTCTTCACAGCAACTAAAGAACAAATAAACTCTTTTTTTTTTTTTAACAGGAAACAGAGCTTTTTAGGGTTTGAATCTAGCAGGCAAAAAACAACTACTAATAACTTTGGCTCTGCTTGCATTACATATAACGCCAAGCATCTCTATCAACACCAGCTAAAAAGTTAGGCCTCGTTTAGTATTGCTTCTGGCACAGTTTTTGAGGTCAAAAGCTGTTTTTCACCGCAAACGCAATGCTAAACAGATAAAAAAATTTGGCTTCTGCTGTTGAAACCGTGGTTTGAAAAGCCAAATAAAAAAGCCAAAAAATATAGCTTTTGGGCTTTAAAAGCTGGCTTTTGGATAAAATGACTTTATTATCCTCACATTTCTACACTTTTATTATTTTAAACATATCTTTTTTTGACATTTCAATTTCCTACAACACTTTTTCACAGCAATACTAAACACTTAAAAAATTTTAAACCACACTTTTTCACCACACTTTATCAACACACTTTTTTCAACTCAAGCTTTTTCCAACTCAAACTTTTTCCAATAGCAATGCTAAACTAGACCTTAGTGTGCGGGCAAAGTTGCTAGGGATTGGGGTGGGTTTTGAATTTTGAGCTTCAATTCTTGATCGGGTTGAGGCATCGGCTTCTGGAATACGTAGTTTGCTTTTTGTAAATACAAGTACTGGTGTTTTTGCCTATTGACTATAAGGTTCAAGCTATTTGGGTTTATAACTTTGTATGTTTTAATTTACATACTTTCTTTTCTTTTATAGCTATAGTGTTAGCATGAATTTGCCAACTCCAATTCTAGCAAAGCTATGCCAACAACAACTTTCAGAAAAGGGAAGGGAAGGGGAAAAAGGAAATAAAAAACATAATTTGGGTGTTTAAAATTAAAACTATACTATTTATTACCAAAAAAAAAGAGATGAAATGTATTTGGGCGTTATGTTGCTGCTCTGGGTCTACAGACCTTTAAGATTGGCCCATTTTTGCTCTATGAGACAGTGATTTGTTGGATCAGGTATTAGTTGTTTACTGTTTAGTCAATTAAGGCGTCTCATGTGGGCCAATGGCTGCCCAATTATGCAGACTAATGGAGGGGGTTTCGACTTTCGAGGTTGCACTTTGGTACATACTTAAGTCTAGTTTAGCATTGATTCAGACACAATTTTTGAGGTTAAAAATTGTTTTTCACTGCAAACGTAATGCTAAACAGATAAAAAAAATTGGCTTCTGCTGTTGAAATCATGGTTTGAAAAGCCAAACCAAAAAGCCAAAAAATATAATTTTTGAGCTTTAAAAGCTGACTTTTGAATAAAATGATTTTATTATCCTCACATCTCTATACTTTTATTATTTTAAACATATCTTTTTTTTGACATTTCAATTTCCTACAATACTTTTTCACAGCAATACTAAACACTTAAAAGTTTTTAAACCATACTTTTTCACGACATTTTATATATACTTTTTTTAATTCAAGTTTTTTTCAACCCAAATTTTTTTTAATAGCGAAGCTAAACTAGTCCTTAGAAAAACCCGGAAATGAGGTAGCAGACAGATAAGCAAAAGAGGCTTTAGCCAGGCATATTGAAGACTTGATTTGGATGGAGGAATGTCCAGATTTTATCAAAAGATGTAAAGATGTAGTTGCTCTTGTTTGTACTACTGTTTAATCAATGAAAATTTCTTTTATCTATACGATGATGTTGTCGTCTTTGACATCTGCATATTTTCACTTTACCAACTACAAGAACACATTTTGTTCAGTTGTGTAAAAACAAAAAAGAAAGTCAAGTCCCAGGTTCTTGAATCTTGGAAAATTTGGCTGTGTCTGTCAGTTTCCATGTAATCTTAATGCTTCCAGAACCAGAACGTTGCGACTGATCGGTTGCTTTGAAATGATCTGAAAACTTGGACTAAAGAGGGGATTTTGACAACGTTCAACAAAGCTTAATTGGTCAATCTTAATCTTAAAGTCAATGAAATGATCGGTCGACAACATCAACATTAATTAATTCCCAGAATTTTTTTAGTTTTTTAGAGTGGGATTTATAATTTGAAATCATGATTTTCAGTGATTTTATAGGTCAATTTTTGAGGTTCTAAATATTCGTCCCCGAAGTGGAAAATTCGACGGTGCATTTCTTTGACATTTAAGCAGTTGATTAATCACTAATTAGCATCTTGGCTTTCAACGTTTGAAGGGTTTTAATTGACTTTTCATACAACTTTTATCTAAAACTATATCATCTTTAAGCTAAGCAAAGCTAAAAGCTAGACTCCAAGTGTGATATTATATATAGTCGATGCCATCTTGTTGATGTCTTTTACGAGGAAAAGTAGCTGAGCGTAAGAGTCGTTGGAATAAGATGAGTTGAATATGTTGAGGATGAAAAAAATTAAAAGGCCGTTGAAATTTGAATTTCGAGATATATTTTGATATTTAAATTAAATTATATTTAAAGGATTTTTATGAGAGGCAAAAAGAATATGAAAAAAAAGTCAAAATGTATTTTATATTTGATCTTTGAGTGTCTTGCAAGTTATACAAGTGCAAGTTATACAAGTGCAAGACAAGTATAAATTGAAATAAAAAAACTAAATATCCTACATGTACAGTAAAAGTAACTAGACTCAATACTTCTCAATAAAACATGAAATATATATATATATTTCTACTATAATTTTTTTCCGAATAAATTGAACTATTCTTTCTTGACTGACCGTTCTATTACGTAACAATAAAGTTTCTCTTGCATAATCTTCATTATATATATATATATATATATCATCTATTTTAATAAAGTTTCTCTTGCATAATCTTCATTATATATATATCATCTATTTTAATACATATCTAATCTTATTATTATCAAAAGCTTTGAACAAGTCATATAATGACAAGAACAGTAGTTTATACTTTTTCTTGGTACATATCTTCAAAGATAAATTCAAGGAATATTTGACAAAAACAGTTTAAAATTTTTGTTACATATCTTTAAAGAAGCAGAACATACTGCCATACGAGTAGATGTAAAACCAGCTTCTTCTTTCTTTTTTTTTTTTTTTTTTTCTTGCATTAATCCTCAACTAGCTTATATGCAATTCTACCCAACCAGTTTGTAGCTAATTAAAGCTACAAATTTTGGCTGCCTTACGAAAACTATTGCAAGCATTAGAACAATTTTGTTTGGCTCATTAATTTATTTGCAGGCCAACAGGTATGAAATAATGAATTGGAGGAGATCTAAATCCGTATTTCTTAATTATATTTATGGTCAGTTGGACCCTTGCCTATGATATTTTATGCTTAATAATGTAAATATCCATGGATTAGTGAATATATATATATATATGAGTGATCCATTTACATTAATGTATTAATTTAATTTTACATTTTTATATGATTTATTATTTAATTCAATTGTTATATTTTTACACTCACTTCATTAGATCATGCACCTTAAATTATACTATTCTAATCAACATTGACAGATTACATTTAAGGTCTGACAAGAATAAATTAATGAAAGATAATATTAGTGCCAATTTCTTAAAAATATGTTATTGATTTTCTTTCCAGATGCTCTAGCTAGGAAGCCTTAAACTTTCAGATAGTCTAATAGTATTAATAGGTTAATTTAGCACACAATTTGTACATAAAGTTGAATAAGGTCTATGTATATTTATTAAATGATTAAATTTAAATGCATGACTTATTTTTATATGAAATTACATAAAGAAGCCTAAGCTTTATTTTTTACTAAAATAGATAGAATCATGTTATAAGTAAAGATGTCCATGGGTCTGGCCTGATCTATATATGGTATCAACATCATATATGTTTATCCAAGGCCGGTCCGACTCGAAATATGGATATTAAATTTTGTTCAAACCCGTTCATATTTGTAAATGGATAGCCCAAACCATTTTAATTTTTTTTATCAAGCCATTGTGATTAAGCCACATAGGCCAATGCATGAAGAGGGAAAGTATCAACATTATTCTTGAACAGCTGTAATTATGGACAGCTGATATGCTAATCTAAGGGTGATAATTTCATGATTTTTTACCTTGAATTACTAGTTATTGGATGAAAATTGGTTAGGAAAAAAATGACAACATTCCAAGGGAGAAGATACCCATATTATTTTTTTCTAAAAAAATAAAAAAACATATTATTTTTTTATTTAATTTTTAGTAATTTTATATATTTTTCTTTTATTAAGTTCTTAAACATAAGCAACTTAACATAGTTTTTAATGTTTACACTATAATATTATATATATTTAATTTTTATATGACATAAATTACATAATATATATAAAAATAAAAAAATATATTATTTAATTGAAAAACAAGTCGGGCCGGACTCGGGCTTTGAATGTTTAAATCAAGGCCCGACCAATTTTTTAAACGGACCTCATTTTTTTGCATAAACCCATTTTTCGAGTTTAATATTTTTGTCTAAGCCTTCCCAAATATCGGGCGGACCTTCGGGCTTGGGCGAGTAACCCGATCCTTGGACAAGTCTAGTTATAAGGTGAAATAAAGAATTTATCCTGCTAAAAGTTAAGAGGCTAATTGAGTTGATGCACTTATTATTATTTTATTAAATTATCGCTCTTAGAATTAGAGATGTTCATGGCAGAGACAAGCCCGGGTTCGTAAAATTTTTGTTTGTCCAGACCTGGTTCGGTTTGATTGGGTTTGAAAGGTTGTTTTACTATTTAATATTTATTAAAATATTATTTTATATTAATATATATATTTTTATGATTAAATTTAATTATAAAAATATTTTTATTATTTAAATAGTAATCTAAACCAAGTCGTATCAGTCCGGATTACTAAAAACCTATCCCAAATCGAATTCAATTCGAGTCGAATTTATCGAATCTGACAAATAGCCCAAACTATGAACAAGTCTACCAGGAATGAAAGGAAATGGGTTTGAATCTTTGCAATGAAAGTTATAAAATATAGTCCTTTTCTCACCTAAAAAGCTCCCTAACCCAAATGAAGTGGGTGCAGACAAGATTTCTCTCCAATTCCTAACTTCGGTACAACCAAGCTGCAAGAAACTCCAATTGAAAATTAAGAATCTTAGATTAGATTTCCATTTTTATTTCAACAACTGTTTCTAAAAAAAGGCAAGAGTTGCATTGAATAATACTGAACCATGCTACACACCTTATTCAAATTACTATATTTTTTTTATAAAATATCTTCCAATGACATGACTCACTACTGACTCTAGCCCCTAATAAGTTGACAGTAATTAGTATCTTTTTTATTCATAAGGTTCTTATTCTCTTAGTTGATTTTCCTCTCTGTTGAATTCTCAATACCAAAAATTAAGTAAACATTTGAGGGTAAAAAAAAAAAGTTTTATGGAAAAAGAAATGATCATACATATTTCCTGAATTTGATTCTATACCCAAAGGCTAGAGATATACATATCAGATTTTGGTCATCAGTTTTTTTTGTTCAGGAAAATGTGCATTGCATTTGCAGATGCATTAAATTTGGCTTTGCTTTTGTGAATGAGTGGAATTTACTCTTCCCCATTTAAGGTATCTAACTAAAGGAAAAGGATACAAGAACTTGTGAGTTACAACTGCTGGTTTGAAACCAGCATTCATCTCCCACAACAGCCTTATAACCTCCAATCTTTCAAGCTCGATCGACCCTTTCTTCTTCCTACTAATAGTTGGTGATAACATAATAAAGTAGTAGTTTTCTGGATTGGAAAAAAGAGTTGGTAATCTGCAGAAAGTGGGAATTTAACATCTTATCTACTGTTCTTTTAATATTATAATGGTTGGTCAGCTAATGTTAGCCCCATTGCTTACTTCATAGATGGTGACCCTTTTTAGCCATTTGGATTTGGACTAGTCTTTGCCTAAAACCAAAACAGTGGACCAGTCTTGGCGGCTAAAGTGTGAGCCTTCATACTATTTCTTCCGCTTTTGGTCTTCTTAGAATTAGAGCAAGGACTAAGGACCTCCATCGTCTTCTTCTCTTCTGCGTTCATATGTTTATTTATGTAGAAAACTAGTTTCTTGCTTTCTTCAGAGTTCAGAGCTTTGAGCTCTCTCAGGTTTCATGCATAAAGAAAATCTCGAGCCCTTAAGTATTTCAGGTAAGCTTTTTGAGGTTTTAATGCGTTTTTTACTCTGTTATTTATGTTATTGCTGCTTGTGATGCATAATCAATTTTTTGGATGTTTCAAAATTCATTGAAAAACAGCTGTTTTAATAAAATTTTATGATGTTTCAACATTGATTAATAGGTATTAATATGGAAAACAGATTCCAAAAGCTGCCAAATTTATCTGCAAGCTTTTCTCCTTTTTCTGTTTTGAACCTCACCTTGAAGTAATTCTTTAATGGAGTTGATCCTTTCTTCTTGTTCTTCTCCTCTTGAAATTTATGTCAAGACTTCTCTTGTTTTATAGTGGTAATTTATTCCATTGAATTATTATTAGTATTATTATTTTTACTGTTTATTCTTCACTTTGAAATGATCAGAAGGAATATATATGGTTTCTTGAAGTTCACAAAAAATAATTGATGATGTTCACCCTAGGACAAAAAACTATGTCAAAAATTCCAAAGTTTCACAAAATTCTCAAACATGAATCTCTCTTCTGGTCATTAATTCAGACAGAAGAACAGAAGACAGTTGTTTTGTCATCTTTTCTCACCATCTTGTATACATGTTATCTGCTGTTCAATCCCACTAAAAAGAAAAGGCTTTGACTATTTGTGCTCTGCCAATCCAGGCATTTGGTATCTATATTATCCGGACTCTTAATTTTTTTTTAAAGTATCTATGTCCGGTACTTGTATCCGACATATATTTGGACATGGATATAGAGGTATAATCTTTCAAATATATGAAAAAACTTTAAAAGATTGAGCATACCCTTTTGAACACATATCCGTATCCGACTCTAACATAGTTTGATATAGGAAAATACCAAATTCCCTTTTTATTATTATTATTTTTTTTTCACTGTGTTTTTCTGTTATATCAGGTTTTACAGGAGAGTGGGGATACTAGCTGAAATTAAGCATCACACCAGAGGATTCAGGGTTTAAGGAATCAATTTGTTGTTGTGTTCAACATGGGAAGGGAATTTCATGAAGATTCTGATGATGTTGAATTTGAGAGATATCATCCAGGTTGCATGGGGGGCATATTTAATGTTCTTGACTACCATCATTGGTATAATGTCAAAAAGATGTTCCCACACAGAAAGTACAACAGAGCAAGACATGCCAGATGTAAGCAAATCTCAGCTTCTCTCTCTCTCTCTCTCTCTCTCTCTCTCTTAATACTACATCAATATTTTATAATTTTATCTTAGTAAGTTAACAGATAAATCAAATTCTTATTATCAAAATTACATATAATTCATACTAAATTATATAGTCAAAGATTTATAGGATTATTAATTTATTATAGCACCCTTTTTGCTTTTCATACTGGCTCATTAGCAGGAAGACTTCTTTGTGATGTGTTCAAGAACTTAAAAAAAAAATGGGGCATGATCATTTTTCATATGTATGGTACAGAAAAATAATGTTAGAGCTACTAATTTATATCTTATGTCTTTGCTGCAGATATTGACACCCTAAATATTATTCTAATAACATCCTACAACATGCTTTCACATGGCAAAAATCCATTTTTTTACCTTTTCATTTTTAAGGCTTTTGTTGCTGAAAGTGTTGATTAATTTTTTCTCAGTCCCTTCAATTAGATGAATACAATTTTTTCTTTAAAACCAGGGTAGAATTAAGATAAAATGTATCCCAATGTTATAGAATGTATTGTTTTGATGCAGATAGGTGAAAGATACAACAGTATTGGATGCTTTTGTTACTGAACTGCAATTAACAAGTATTCTGATGCATTCCCTGTTAAAAGTTACAGACTTGGTGTTAATTTTATGTTCTCTTCATTTTTTTTTTGAAGTATTTGTGTCCGACGCATATTTGGACATGAGTATGAGGATATGATCCTCAAAAGACCCTCCAAATACATGGAAAAGCTTAGAAAAAATTGAACATACCCATATCAGACACATACTCGTATCCGACACTCACACTTGAGTCCTAGTAAGATAGCTTAGCTTATCCAATCTATAGTCCATGGCATCAAAGCTAAAAGGCTGCAAATTGCTTGGTTTCCATGGTTCAATTTAGGCTATTTTGATTGCAGCAGTAATATGCATTTATATATAAGCAAGCAGAGTAGTTGATTCAACCAGATCTTATATTACACATGTAATGTTGGACTCTTTTTTTTTTTTTTTTCCTCTTAGAAGCATTTATTTCTTGTTTGCAGGCTGTACAAATCCACAAACTATTTCCATGGAACGAGAACCCGTTGAAACCCAAGGATTATTAGATGATGAGGCTGACCAAATCCAAGTAAGTTGACATAAAATTCTTGGTATTTCCATATATATTACATATGATGATCAACAGCCAAATGTTAAGTTCTAGTTGTTGTTGTTTAATCATGCAATGGAATTGTTTCTTTTGCATGCAACAGAATATCAATTGACTTACCTGAATTTAACAGGTTCGACAGCAAACAAGAAAAACAGGCTCAACCAACAAAAGCTCTGGTAAAGAGAAGCCTAAGGAAGAGAACCATAAACATTGGGTTCAGGGCTTTTCTGCAAGACCACAGTTACAGCAAACTGATTCAACCCATCATCTGGAACCTTCAGGTTTTGGTCTTGGTTGGATGAATCCAATTATTCTCGTCCGTAAGAGAGCTGCTGACACCTCTGATACGAGCTCGACTTCCTCTCTGGCCGAGAGTAAAAAGCCTGATATCCATGACAGAGTGCATTCAGACAAACACTTTGAATGTAAGGAGAATTCTGGAAAGCATGCTATTTTCCAGAAGAAGTTCGATAAAAAAGGGGGAACAAGAACCTTAATAAACCAGAAACCAATATCTATGAAGCTCAACAAAGAAGTTTCATATAATCAGGTTGAGGAGTGCGTGGATGTTTTGGAGATATTTAAGGTAAACAAAGATTTATTCCTAGATATTCTTCAAGATCCGGAAGTTGGTATTTCACAGCATTTTACTGGAAAGCAAACTTCCAAGACAGTGAAATTAACAAAATCAGGGTCATTTCCAGTATCTGATTCACCTCGCAATGGATATCTTAGGTCTAGTACACTTGAGCACAAGCAGAAAGAAGTTTGGTACTTCAGAAAAGGAGAAAAATCACTTGCTGGTACTCAATTATCCAAGCCAAGGGCTTTGAGAACTGATGACAGTTTTAGGAGCATCATAACAGAAGAAGCAAGCTCTTCATCCCAGGGATCTGATTCTCAAAGGTGGAATCATTTAGTTATGAATCGTCTCAAGGATATTAAGCAGAGAATAAAGCAGGCCCTTAAGGAAAGCAGAAAGAGTACTATTAACCACACATTGGTGGATGGACTCACCCTCCAAGTTTCTTCAAGAGATGGATTATCCACAAATAAGAGAGAGATGGCTGAAAGCTTGGAAAAGACAGCTATGGAGCAGGATACTATAAACAATTTCAATAGTTCTCTTCAGATCAATGCCGCTGATCATGATATCAGCAATGGTAGATTCAACAGGATAAGAAGAACAAAGTCTATAAATGAGTCACTAGATAGATATACTCAATTGTTTGAGCATAGTGTAAGCAAAGAGGCTGATTTGCATCACTCTAAGAGCTTAAAATTGACCAATGAAGATAAAGTTCCATCAAGAGGGCGTGCTCCGAAATTTTTCAGAAGGATTTCATCTTTATCTGATCTTGAGTCCTTTTGCTCCCTTCTACATGCGGTGTCTCGCGATGCTCTTTCTTCAGAGATGCCAATTAGGAGTCTCCTAAATTATGATGCAAACAAGGAAAGTGATGCACATAATGAACCAAAATCAATTAGTTTTCCTGAAGATATAGACAAATTTGAACTAATAGAAGCTGTTATAGAGGCTGAATTGCAGGAGAAAATGAGAGAAGGAAATAACCACGATTCAACTGGTTTATTAGTGGATAGAAATGGTGAAGAAATTGCTAAACAATGTAGCTTCAATGAAGATATAGTTGAGCTTGCAATGGAGAAAATCAGTCCTCACCAAGAGCAGGAGAGTGTTTTTGCAGTCAATCCAAGCAGAGAGCTTACACAACCAACTTCAGATTTAAGTGACATAACCAGCACGGCAAAGAGTCCAATCTCAGAAGGTAAATATGTCTACTTTACAATATGAACCTGCACAATGGAGCTTGCATTTCTTGCTTAATTGAAAACATGAGTACTTCTCAAATATAGTTGAATTCTGTTGTGCGGAACTAATTCGAGATTACGAAAACTGATTTAAACACAATGAAATAACACCGATATTTTACGTGGTTCAGCAAGTGTGCTTACATCCACGGGAGGAGGAGCTTGAAGCTTTTGTATTAATGGAGATGGAGTACAAACATATACACAATTCAAGGTGCTATGCTAGCACTGAACTCACAACTCAACAATACCAGAAAACTCTAATAAGCTCAGAGTATTTGCTTCAACTCTTAAACTCTTAACTCACACATTTTTCTCTCTCACTCTACATGGCCTTTTATAGCCACCATCCATGGTGTGAACACATAGCTAGTGGCAAACAAAGTAGCCACCATCCACCAACTATCATGGTGGGAACACCTAGCTAGTGGCAAACAAAGTAGCCACCATCCACCAACTATCTTGGTCTACCATCCACCAACTTGGTTGGTGGCTCCTCCATTATTGACCTTGGTTGGTGGCTCCATTATTGACCTTGGTTGGTGGCCTTGGTTAATCTTTGAGCCATCTTCAACAATCTCCACCTTGGCGAGAATCCAGAGAGAGAATTCACTGATCAGAGCTTCCTCCTTCCTCCTTCAGGTGCTTTAAACTCGAGAGATATTGATCAAGTCCAAACAATGTTGAAACTTGACCCCAGAAACTATTTTTGTTAGCATATCTGCAGGATTATCTGCAGTCCCGATCTTCTGTAGTAGAATGTTTCCTTCATCTACTATTTCTCGGATAAAGTGGTAGCGAACATCAATATGCTTGGTCCGACTGTGATGAACTTGGTTCTTAGCTAGGCAAATGGCACTCTGGCTATCGCAGAAAACATCTACCTTTTCCTGTGCTATCCCGAAATCATCAATCAATCCTTGAAGCCAAATTGCTTCCTTGAAAGCTTCCGTTACAGCCATGTACTCTGCTTCTGTTGTAGACAGAGCTACCGTTGACTGTAAAGTTGATCTCCAACTTACTGGTCCTCCTGTTATGGTGAACACATAACCAGTAGTTGAACGACGCTTATCAAGATCTCCAGCATAGTCTGAATCCACATATCCGACAAGATGCTTGCCAATAGTTTTACTTCTCTCGAATTTTAAGCCTGTTTCCACAGTACCATGAATGTACCGTAGAATCCATTTCACAGCTTGCCAATGGCCTTTACCAGGATTATGCATGTACCGGCTTACCATACTGACAGCATGTGAAATATCAGGTCTCGTACACACCATTGCATACATTAGGGCACCTACTGCATTGGCATATGGAACATGATCCATCTGTCTCTTCTCACCATCTGTTCTTGGTGACATCAATGCACTGAGTTTGAAATGTGCCGCTAAAGGAGTACTTACAGATTTGGTCTTATCATTAATGCCAAATCTCTGAAGTACTTTGCTCAGATACTGAGCCTGGGTCAATTTGATCACACCATTTTTTCTATCTCTGCTGATTTCCATCCCAAGAATTTTCTTAGCTTCTCCAAGATCCTTCATCTCGAACTCTGAGCTCAGTTGAGCCTTCAGCCTGTCGATCTCCACCTTGCTTATAGATGCGATTAACATATCATCAACATATAAAAGCAAGTAGATAAATGATTCATTTTGGAGTTTCCGGAAATAAACACAGTGATCAAATTGACTGCGTGTGTACTTCTGATCCAACATAAAGGTGTCAAACCGCTTGTACCACTGTCGCGGTGACTGCTTCAGACCGTATAGAGACCTATTCAACTTACATGCCCAATCTTCACGACCGGGGACTCTAAAACCATCTGGTTGAGTCATATAAATTTCCTCCTCTAAGGAACCATGGAGGAATGCAGTTTTTACATCAAGTTGAACTAACTTTAGGTCATACTGTGCTACTAAAGCCAATAATATCCGAATAGATGCATGCTTAACAACAGGTGAAAATACCTCATTGTAGTCTATTCCTTCCTTTTGAGCGTAACCTTTGGCTACCAATCTGGCTTTGTATCTGATGCTGTCTTTGCCGGTAGCACCCTCCTTTTTGGCAAAGACCCATTTGCACCCAATTGTTCTTTTGAGTGTTGGAAGTGGAACCAACTTCCAAGTCTGATTCTGATGAAGTGATGTCATCTCTTCATCCATCGCCTCCTTCCACTGGGCATGCTCTGGGCTGTTTACAGCTTCTTTGTAATTGATCGGGACATCATCATCAATTACTGGAAGGGCGAATGCCACCATGTCTGTGTACCGAGCAGGTTTTCGAATATGTCTTTTCGGTCTGCTGGTGGCAATAGATTCAGGTTGCTGAAAGATTTCCGGTGATGACTCCTCCACTTCAGTTAAGGTGTCATCAGATTCTGGTTCAGATTCATCGGAATTTTGACCAGCATCGTCAGATTCAAACTCCACCTGCTTTAGAGAATCATGGTTCTCATTCTCTGGAGTTGACAGTTTCAGCATTACAGATTCGTCAAAGGTAACATCTCGGCTTACGATGACTTTCTTTGACTCAGGGTTCCACAGTCGGAATGCCTTTACTCCTTCACTAAAGCCCAAGAAGACAGCTTTCTTGGCTCTAGGATCCAGTTTTGATTCACTTACGTGAAAATATGCTGGGCATCCGAAAATACGAAGCCGATCATAATCAGTGGCAGAATGTCCGGACCACACCTCTATGGGAGTTTTCCCATCAATTGCAGTGGAGGGTAGTCTGTTGATAATGTGGGAGGCGTACAATAAAGCCTCCGCCCAAAATGCTTTGCTCAAGGCAGACTGGGATAACATGCAGCGAACTTTATCAACCAAAGTTCGGTTCATCCTTTCTGCAACTCCATTCTGCTGGGGAGTGCCAGGAACAGTGAAGTGTCGGATTATCCCATCATTCTGACAGATTTCCTTCAGTGGATCTGATTTGTATTCTCCACCGTTGTCAGATCTTAGTCTCTTGAGCTTTCTCCCGCTCTGGGTTTCGATCATCTTCTTCCATTTTACGAAGATATCTACAACTTCATTTTTGTGCTTCATAGTATAAACCCAGACATATCTAGAGTAATCATCAATAAAGGTCACAAAATAGTGTTTACCTCCCAATGAAGCATTTTTGGAAGGCCCCCAGACATCAGTGTGAATGTAGTCCAATGTTGCTCTCGTACGATGAATTGCAGTGCCAAACTTGACTCTTGTTTGCTTGCCTAGGACGCAATGCTCACAGAAATCAAGTTTTCCAGTTTCGGCATTCTTCAGTACACCTTGCTTTATCAGGTTTTGCAAGGCCTTCTCTCCAACATGCCCTAAGCGCATGTGCCAAAGTCGAGAAGTGTCAGATTCATCGCCTCCATTGTTGTGGGAGACTGCTGCTCTGCCGGTCACAGTTTCTCCATCAAGGAGATACAGATTTCCCTTCATAGAACCCTTCATTGCTAAGAATGCTCCACGTACAACCTTCAGGACTCCATTCTGAATGGTCATCTTGTAACCATTTGAGTCTAAGACCCCCAGTGATATGAGGTTCTTCTTGAGATCAGGGACATACCTTACATCTGTAAGTTGTCTGATTGTACCGTCATGCATTTTTAGTCGGATCGTTCCGATGCCTCTAGTGTGACAAGTATTGTCATTGCCCATAAGGACAATCCCTCCATCAAACTCCTTGAAGTTTGAGAACCACTCTCGGTTCGGACACATGTGGTAGGAACATCCGGAATCCAGAATCCATCGATTTGAAGAGTGTGTTGTTTTGAAATCGTAAATGCAGAGTCTTCCTCTCCCTCAGATTCTTGAGCTACATTCACCGTCGACTTCTTCATGTTAGGACAGTTTTTCCTCCAGTGCCCTTTCTCATGGCAATAGGCACACTCGTCCCTTGAGAGTCGTGTTTTTGATGATCCCCTCTTTGAACGGGATTTACCTCGCTTGTTTTCTCCGGCTCCTCGGTTGTCCGTCCTGCCTCTGTACACAGTTAAAGCTTCTGGTGCAGTATTCTGGTGATCATGCTGATCCTTTTTTCGATACTCATTATTCACCAGAGCATTACTAACATTAGCATATTCTATCTCATTTTTACCATATAACAGTGTAGTGGTTAAATGATCATAGCTATCAGGCAAGGAATTTAACAGAGTAAGAGCCTTATCTTCATCAGAGATATTTGCATCTAGATTTTCAAGATCAGCGAGGATTTTGTTAAAACTTACTAGATGCTCCTGCATGGTGATACCTTGCACATACTGGAAGCGGAACAGTTTTTTCTTCAGATAGAGTCTGTTCTCCATGCATTTTGTCATGTACTTGTCCTCGAGTAGTTTCCAGAGAGTTTTTGCATTATTCTCTCTCATGACAAAGTACTTCTGGTCCTTGGCTAGGCATAACCGGATTGTGCCACAAGCCTGACGGTTGACAAACTTCCAGTCATCTTCCGAAATATCTCTGGGCCTGTCTTCCAGAGCGATATATGACCCCTCTCGGAATAACAGATCCTGAACTTCGCACTGCCACATGCCAAAGTTGTTGGTGCCATCAAATTTCTCCACCTCGAACTTTGCAGTGGTCATCGAGTTCTTTCTGTTGTAAGAACTTGATGGTGCGCTGCTGGTTGTTTCATGTGTCTCTAATGATTCTGCCATGGTAATAAAACAAAATTACCAACTCAGAGTTTTTCCGTTACCTGTATGGAAAAACGGATGCCGCGGTTGAGTCCGGAATAGTCGAAATAGCCAGGAACGGGTCCAACTGTGTAAATTTTGGACACACGGTGAATATTCTGCGAATATTCTGCTACAAGTGGCTCGAAACGGACTCGGTTTAGCTCAACCGGCTCGGAAAAGTCTCGGAATAGTGTTCGGAAACGGCTCAAAAAATGGCCCGAAAAAGTTGGTCGGAGCTACGGCGGCGCGTGGGGCGCGTGCGGCGGCGCGTGCGGCGGCGCGTGGGGCGCGTGGAGGCTGTTTGGTGATCGGCGCGTGGGGCGCGTGAGGCGCGTGAGGTCACGCGTCTTCAACCTCTGGATGGCGCGTGCGGCGCGTGGTGCGCGTGGTCTTCACGCGTCTGCAACCTCCAGCGGCGCGTGCGGCGCGTGGGCGCGTGAGGCGCGTGGGCGCTTCTTCTGGCGGCGCGTGCGGGCGCGTGCGGCGGCTTCTGGCGCTCCGGTTGATTCTGCTGCACTCCTCTCGACGACCTCTTCAACCTGGTATTTTCAAAACACAAATTGGAGCACTTTTGAAAAACGGACAGAATCGAACAAACTCGGTTTTACGTAAAATTTGGCTCTGATACCAATTTGTTGTGCGGAACTAATTCGAGATTACGAAAACTGATTTAAACACAATGAAATAACACCGATATTTTACGTGGTTCAGCAAGTGTGCTTACATCCACGGGAGGAGGAGCTTGAAGCTTTTGTATTAATGGAGATGGAGTACAAACATATACACAATTCAAGGTGCTATGCTAGCACTGAACTCACAACTCAACAATACCAGAAAACTCTAATAAGCTCAGAGTATTTGCTTCAACTCTTAAACTCTTAACTCACACATTTTTCTCTCTCACTCTACATGGCCTTTTATAGCCACCATCCATGGTGTGAACACATAGCTAGTGGCAAACAAAGTAGCCACCATCCACCAACTATCATGGTGGGAACACCTAGCTAGTGGCAAACAAAGTAGCCACCATCCACCAACTATCTTGGTCTACCATCCACCAACTTGGTTGGTGGCTCCTCCATTATTGACCTTGGTTGGTGGCTCCATTATTGACCTTGGTTGGTGGCCTTGGTTAATCTTTGAGCCATCTTCAACAAATTCAACTATTTTCTCCATTGTAACTTGCTTTAGGAATGTAGAGTTGAAAAGCATGCTTAAACTTGATGATATATGCAAATTACTTGTTCTGGTGTATCCAAGTTGTTTTGGCTAAACTTTTTATCAGGTCTAGGATTGAATCCTCCAAACCTTCCTGAAGGTGAAGCAGAGTCTTTTGCCTTCTTAAAAGACAGGCGCACAATAAGCCACGAAAGTGTTGAATATGAAACCATGGGAATCAGCAGCCGCTTCCTCTTCTTTGAATCAGATAAAGAGGTTGATCCTTGCTACAATTATGTTAAAGATGTTCTTGAGCTATCAGGTTTCATACAAAATGAGTACTTCCAGACATGGTACTCACCAGACCAACCATTGAACCCTTCATTGTTCAATGAATTGGAGACATTATTGCACCCTGAACATGAATGTTCCATTGAGGAAGTTGGAAGCAATTGTGATCACCAGCTTGTTTTTGATCTAGTTAATGAGGCACTTCTTGAGATCAGTGAAAAATCATCTATATATTTCCCGAAGCCCTTCTCCTTTAACTGTCGCATTAGTCTAATGCTTATGGGAAACAATGTTGTTCAAGAGGTGTGGACAAAAGTTAGCAGGAATCTGGCCTCCCAACCGGAACATGACCAGTCATTGGATGATATTGTAGCTCGAGATCTGGAGAAAGATGTTTGGATGAACCTTCAAGCCGAAGCAGAATTTGTGGCACTTGAGTTAGAAGATTTAGTTTTCGATGAGCTTTTAGATGAAGTTCTTTGTTTGTGAGACAGTAGTTTAGGCCAAATAGATTGCTTCCAAAAATCAGGGTTGATTTCTCCTACACTTTTCTTTTCTTTTTGTTATACATAAATCTTGATCATTCATAAAGTGGGTTTTCATGAAATCCATGTTCATAAATAAACAAGATTGCATCTTTGTAGGATATATATGTTGCCCTTGAATTGGTCAGTCTTGTACATAAAATTTTCTTTTGTTTTTTAATTATTTTTATATAATCAATGTTTCATATTTTCTTGTATAGAGACCACTATGAGCTTGATTTCCACCGTTTCATGGGCTAGATTTTACTTGCATAGTGACAGATATGATCTTTTTATTATATTTTCATATAACCAATTAATTATTTTCTTCATTATCAATAAAATTTCTTTGAGTTCACTTGAAGGAATGCATCTTACAATGTATTAGATGGCTTAATCTGTCCTTATTTTGCATATAAATGTATTAAATAAGATCTAAGAGATGGAAAAAGTAATCTAAGCCAAATATATGATCTACTCTGCTTGAAACTCAATCTAAATTCATAAAAAAATATGTAATGAATTTAACTTGATATAACTCGAAATTTATGTTAATTCAAAATTCTAATGATCCTAATCCAAAATGATTAAAACTTAATTTTGATCTAATCTAAATTGTAACTATATGTTAACATAATAGATATAACAAAATAATTACTTCAAAGCCCAGTATCTAAGTAACTAGCTTGGAACTCGGCCCAATTCAACTCAAATAAGCCATAAAAAAGCCTAGCTGAGCGATGGTCTTTCAGTCTTTGACAAATGAGTCTATCTTTGAGCCCAATACTTACCAAGCTACAAAACCCCACTCTTTAGCGAGAAATTCAGAGCTGAAGCATGCAAACACTGGTTCTGCTACGGCACCGTAGGGTCTTTCAAGCAATACATCGAACACTTGATATCACTACCTCATCTCTCAAGTTTCTTTGTTCCCAAACAGCTGATAACCTTCAGTTTCAAGGAAAAACTTCAGAACCTAAACAAGAAGAACCCAAGTGCTTATCTTTGAGAATTGAGAGACTCCCTAGAGGAGAAACAGTTGGGTTAGCATTTAAAAGCTGGATGGCTGATGGGTTTCCTGTCCATAGAGGTGATATTTTTCACGCCATTAATCGTTTGAGGAAACTTAAATTGAATAAACGAGCTCTTGAGGTAAATTTCTTTCTCAGAAATTCGTCTAAAATTTTGGGTTTTTTTTTAATTTCTGTCTGATTGCTAGGAGTAACTGACAAAAGAAAGAAAATTTTGTTCCAAAACAACGAAGAGGCTCAAACTCAAACATATTAAAGGGTTATAACAATCTCAATTGCATGGAAATATTTCTATTTTTTTCCTTTAAGAAATCCCAAAGCTGAAGAACTATGCTACAATGTTGAAACAATATCAATGTTTGAAAGAAAGAAAAAAAAAATTAGAGAAGGAGTTGCATTTTCATTAGCTGAGCACTTGATAATACATGCACAATCATGTGTATGTATAGAAATCTGTTAGCTTCGGCACCAAGATGGGATTTGTGTGACCCCTTTGAAATTATGTGCATTTTGTACTTGTGAGTTGTGATCACTCTGAAAATTTTATTACTTCTAATAGGTTATAGAATGGGTGATTAGAGAGAGACCATACAGGCCGAAAGAATTGGACTACTCCTACCTATTGGAATTTACAACTAAACTCCATGGCATATCACGAGGCGAAAAACTATTTAGTTGTGTGCCTCAGGAGTTTCAGAATGAGTTGATCTACAATAATCTTGTGATTGCGTGCTTGGATAAAGGCCTGATAAGGCTTTCACTTGAGTACATGAAGAAAATGAGGGAATTGAGACACCCTATCTCACACTTGGTCTTCAATCGTCTGATTATCCTCCATTCATCTCCAGGACGCAAGAAGACTATCCCAAAAATTCTAAATCAAATGAAAGCAGATAAGGTGGTTCGACATGTCTCCACCTACAATATTCTCATGAAAATAGAGGCAAATGAGCACAACATCGAAGGGTTGTTAAAGGTTTTCGATGATATGAAGCGAGTAGAAGTTGACCCAAATGAGGTATCTTACTGCATACTAGCTACTGCACATGCAGTGGCTAGGCTATACACTGCGGCTGAAGCTTATGTTGAGGCTGTGGAGAAGGCTATGACTGGGAATAACTGGTCGACATTAGATGTCCTAATTATATTGTATGGATATTTGGGGAAGGGGAAGGAAGTAGAGAGAACTTGGGGCATTGTGCAAGAATTCCCCCATGTTCGGCCAAAAAGTTATATTCTTGCAATTGAAGCATATGGTAGGATAGGACAGTTAAGTCAAGCTGAAGAGCTTTGGTTACAAATGAAATCAATAAAAGGGTTGAAATCAACTGAGCAGTTCAATTCAATGATATCTGTATATTGCAAACATGGGCTTCTCAGCAAAGCAACTGGGGTTTTCAAAGAAATGAGGATGAATGGATGCAAGCCAAATTCCATTACTTTTCGACAACTTGCTCTTGGGTGCTTAAAAGCAGGACTTGTGGATGAATGCTTGAAGACTCTAGACATGGGTATGAATTTGACAACAAGCAACAAGGTCAGGTACTCAACACCATGGTTGGAGACCACTTTTTTTATGATTGAGATTTTTGCTGAAAAAGGTGATGTGAAGAATGCTGAGAAGTTGTTTGAAGAGCTTAAAAAAGGCAACTATAGCCGGTATACCTTTGTGTACAATACTTTGATCAAGGCTTATGTGAAGGCCAAAACGTTTGATCCTAATCTTTTGAAAAGGATGATTCTTGGAGGCGCTAGGCCAGATGCTGAAACCTATAGCCTACTGAAACTTGGTGAACAGTTTCAAAGATGATTGTAAGCCCTTATCCTTGTGATTTGTTAATTGTATTTATTATTTTCAATTGATTCTCCTCAAGAGAAAGAATGATTGTAAGCCTTAAGAATTAAGATTAGTTACGTACTTTTATATTAAAAAAGTACTCACACACCTAAAAAGTAAACTTGGTTATCCGTATATTTTTATTGTGTTTATGTTATTTTTTTAATATTATAATCGTATTTAAGATGTTATATATTTATATAAATTTTAATATGTTAATAATTCATATTATATAAAATTTTGACACATTCATATTTTCGTGTAGTCTTCGTGTTTTTTTATATCATGTTATATTTTATATCGTATTTTAATTATTATTTTTTTCATGTAATTATATAATTTTCAAAATTACCAAATCTAATAAAAAAGTTATCCACTTATTCTAAAAAAATTGCCCCTTATTTTTATTTTTTATTTTTCTTTTAAAACACTTTTTCACGTCAATTTTTTTTATTCTAAGTGTATGTGTTCCTAATTTTCCATTATTTACCTAATTAATTACTGATTTAATTTGGTTTAGGACCAATTGGTACCTATCACCAAACAGCCCTTTATGTTTGGTTTAGGACTGGTTTTCCACTATGTGCTTCAACGACGCCGTTCCAGTCTCCCTATTGCTAGGGTTTCTCTCTTACTTAAAGAACGGAAACTAAGCCCTTTCTATAACGTATAAACCGTACTCCTCTCTTTTCAAAAGAACATAAAGGGAAATCCTAAAAAGAAATTGCATCGCAAAAGACAGGATCCAGTATGGACAAGAACATGTTAGCAGGGCTCGAGGGTCTCCCTGAAGAAGATAAGCTCCGAATGTCCGCCATGATCGACCACCTTCAGCTTCGTGACAGGTGTTTCACTCTCTTTTTTCCTCTTAAATTTCCCATTTTGCCCCCTTCAAATTCGCTTATTGACGTTCCTTTTTGATTCTTGAATCTAAAAATTGATGCAAATGAGATTTCTGAATTTGTTAAGAAATTTAGTTTTAGGAAATGTGTTCATCTTATTTGGGGTATATAATTTTTGGGTTTTTTTTTTTTTTTTTTTTAATTATTATGTTTGGTTTGTTTATGATTAGCTTCTCAGATTGTAGACAATGTAGGTCCCAATTTCACATCTGGGTTTTGCTGCTTTGTGTATGATGAGAAGCTAAAGAGATGTTCTCCTTAAAACCAGTTCAGCATTTTTATGTTGCCTCTGGACGTTTTGGGAACTACATTTCTATAATGTGAAGCCCTTTTTAATGATGCTTTAGCCTAGTATTTTACCAGCATTTTATTGTAGTTTCTTTCATAGGATGGAGTTGAGTATGGTGGTTGACACACGTCTTCACTTGAATTATAGTTACCCCCAAAATTGGTCTTCCCTGTTTGTAGTTAGAACGGGCCTTTTCATCTTTCTTTTGTGTTAACTTCCATTGTCATTTAGTGGTTGCTGAATCTTTAGATTCACAAATCAATATTAGCTTTTTCCTTGCATAAAGATGAAGTGTTCCAATTTTATTCCAGTTTCTTTTCCTTAAAGTGCTTATAATGCCACAATGGATTCGATTCATTTGTTTCTGTAGTTTACTGTAATGCCTACCTGGGGTTGGGTTATGACATTGTTATTTGTATAGATTTATTGGCATTATTCCCAGAGGCAAATACCTTTTCTACAGCATTAGAGAAGAAATAAAAAAGGTTGGGGCTGTGGCCGGGGTCGGGGTCGGGGTTGGGAGGGTTTATGCAATGTCCATATTTCAATGTACCAATCTTCTCCATGATTTGGAAGGCTTTGTAAATTTCTTTTTCGTACTGCTTAAAGTGCCAATTCCACTTAGCCAACCAAAAGAGAGCTGTATCTAGTTAATTGCTTGGTGCTTTTGAATCTACATGTTACCTTACTACTATGGAGGTGTCTCTATTGATCTAATTATTTTCTTTAATTTGATGTCCAGTCTGAGAATGTACAATTCACTTGCGGAGAGATGCTTCAATGACTGTGTGGACAACTTCACTCGCAAGACTCTGCAGAAGCAAGAGGAGACCTGTGTCATGCGATGTGCTGAGAAGTTCTTGAAGCACTCGATGCGTGTAGGCCTGAGGTTTGCAGAGCTTAACTCGCAGGCTGCAACACAAGATTAAAGCTAATAAACAACCATGAGTGTGGCTCAAAATGTTTTTGCTTATTATGTAGAATGTTCTTTTTGCATAAATAGGGTTATCCTTCTTCAGATGACAGGCAAAGTTGTTGCTGGGGTTGACAATTGTTGTTCATCGTAGAATTTGTTATTGTTGAATAAGATTGAATAGATATTCGTTATGCAAGATGGTTCATTCACTTTATTTCATAGTTTTACTTCTTTTTTTCTCAAGACATGATCTATGCCAAAGGGTGTTGGCATATTGTGGGATAGCTTATAGTTGTCAACAATTTTCTTTATAATTTGTTACAGTTAATTTTCTTTGGAAAATAAGAAGCAAAGAAAACCTGCAGACACAAAGCCCAATGCTTAGCTTCAGATATATCCCAATGACTTTGAAGAATAGAATTTGATCTTCTAATAAACAGCTGCCCCCTGACTTACTGGTCGCCATTATGTAATGTTCATTCTTCTCAGGAAGTTATGTTTGAATTCTAATTTATGCTTCAAACTCCAAAAATCTTACTGCTTAACTGCCTCAAAACTCTCTGCAAACCATAGGAAAATTTAAAAAAAAAAGTTACTTAAAACGAGCTTCCCGTAAGCTTCAAAACATAAAACATATGTAATTGTCATGTTTATATGTAATTTGTGTCATATTTATATGTAAAAATATATATATAAATGACAATTTTTAATTTACATAAACACATAACATATTTGTCATGTTTATAAATAATTTATCCTGTATATATGTAATTTGTCATATTTATATGTAAAAAAATTTACATAAATACATGATGTAATTTGTAATATTTATATATAATTTTATCATGTTTATATGTAATAAAACCTATTTTAAACTCACCCTAAGAAACTTACCTAGAACTCCCCAAACAATTGCTTCATAAAGATGAGAGATTATTTGACTAATCATTCTCCAAAAAGAAAAAGGAAAAACATCAGCTAAACTAAAGACACAAGAATAGCCATATCTCGTACCAACTACTTTAATCATTCTCCAATTGCAATTTGCACATAACAATCTTACACTAGAAATCTGATGCCCTAGGAAAGTGATTTAACATGTCAGCTTTATTAACAGGAAAATTAAACACTAGACATAAACAAACTCTGGCACAAACAATCTTCACAACTTCTCCTCCTAGACATTCACAACTTCTGGCACAAACATCATATCCACTCTTCTGCATCCCTGCAAAATTGACAATTGCAGAATATAAGAAGCTGGAGAATTCCTTTCAAAAGTGGCACATATCTCACTTTAAAATTAAATAAAATGCAAGCCTGCAGAATAAATCATGTACAAAAACAATAAGCGATTAATGATTTTTCAAGCATTCACATTATCTAACAAGAAAAAACACTTCATAAAATTTAACAGGCAAAACAAGAAAAAACATTTTGAACTATAAATCTTTCCGAAAGAATTCCATTGCCAACATAAGGAAGCAGTGATGCTTCATCAAGGTTATTTTGATGCAAGAAAGGTTCCCAAGCAAAGGATAGCTGAAAATTAAGGAGTAGGGAGGGACAATACATAGAGATAAGTAGCTCTACGACGATCTAGAGATGAAGGAGAAGAGGTTCCAGAGAGAGCCATTGATATTTTCAATGCCAAGACCCAAGACCAAGACAAATATAAAATTAGGAGGTTGTTAAGAAGAAAAGATTAAAAACCAAAGTAAATCCACCCCTTTCAACATCTTAAAAGGCACTTGACTCATACCCTGACTTATAGACCTTCAAAAGTAAAATTCACATTCATTTTCTATATCAGTTATATGCAGCAGAGCCTCAATCAAACACTCAGTTTTCTTCATCTCTTTTATTTACTATTTTGTTAACATACATTTTTTAGTATTCCAAGGAACAGAACCATACCAAGATTAGTGTGCAACTGTGAAATCATTCATGCAAAAAACCCCACCACTGAACAAATAATCTTCTCTGAACCTGTACCACTGAAAATACCATAATCTGGTTCTTCATAAATCTTTGTCAATATCAGTATGACTTTTACCATGTATACAATGACCTTTCAAGAAAAAAGGGGGGATCGGTGGAAGAAAAGGGAAAAGCCTCAAGCAAACATCAGAAAAAAGTAAGTTCTGAATGCATCTTAAAAAATTAACTATAGAATCATATACATACTTACATAGTGCAAGAGTATAGTAGACAAAACCATCTGTAGCTTGCCCACACAAAAGTAGAACCAAAATGTGATAGTATACCTTAAACAAAGGGATTGATGAACAAGTATTACCTTTGCTAACGAGCTTCTACTCATCATCTTCGTGATGGCGTTTCCTGCTCCTCTTCTCAGACCTCTTTGCACACCTTCCAACTCGAGAATCATTCAAACCACTAACATCAGAATCAGAAGGGGATTCTTCCCTCTGGCTCTTCCTCCTATGCCGTTTACCAGAATCATCTGATACATCCGAAGATTCAGAATCATCAGAATACCTATAATTTCTTCTCCTCTTCTCCTTCCTACTCCTTATTTTCCTATGACGACAATGATCATCATCCTCATTCGAAGATTCATCCTTCTTCCTCTTCTTCTCTTTCCTCCTCTTCCTCCTACTTCCATTCTCATCATCCGAATCATCACTTCGTCTCTTCCTACCAGTCCTTTTCTTCGACCTCCCTCTCTCCTTTCTCTCTCCATTATCAGAATCTGACTCATCATCCTCATCAATCTTCTTCTTCAATAGCTTCTTCCCTTTACTACTAACCTTCTTCCCAAACCTTTCAGCAATAATCCTCTCAATCTCCGAATCAACATCAGAATCCGAACTCTCACTCTCCTCTTCCTCCTCACTCTCCACCTCCTTCTTCCCATTCACTTTTCCTCCTTTCAACTTATCCAATCCATTCAAGACCGCTGTCTGAATTGCTTCGGAGTCTTTCTCCTTACTCTCCTTCAAACTCACGAAATTCTTACACTGAAAAGTAAGGTGTCCAACACGCCCACACTTTTTACAAGATCCACGAGCCTCATCAGCATTCGAACCCGTGATTCGGGCAAGTGCTAAAAGCCCTTGAAAGCTAGCGTATGCATTTTCACCTTCGGGTTCAGCAGGGGCAGTCATCTGATTCGATGAATTTTTCGAATCATCTTTATTGGGCGCATAAGGGTCGTATCCAATTGCACTTTGCCAAATCCCGTGGGTTTGAAGAGCGGCGCTACTGTGAACCCGGTTGTTCGCGGGCATTCGAACCCTACCTGCGGTGGCCGGCATCTTGCAGCGATTGACGAACCCAAATTCAACGAATTAAGGTTTTTTGTTGGAGGGTGGGGAATCGAACTCCGATTTGCTTCAAAAATCTGAGAAAAACAGCAGAAAACAAGAAAAGTTAGGGTTTTACATAAAAATTGGAAAACTAGCCATCAATATAGGGTAAGAGAGAGAAGCAAAAAGGAAAGGAATTGTGGATTCACCTAGTTTTGAATTGAACTGGGAAGGACAATCGAAGAAACAAACGGGTAAGAGAGAGAAGGAAAATTGGGGAAAGAGTCAAAGAGGGGATTTTGAATTGGGGATTTGGAATCTTGGATTTTCTGAAGTTTATTTCTTTATCCGGTTTTTCAGCTTTATTACTATTTATTTATGCCACTAAAAAAGGTCGGTGGGGTAATATCTTTCCATAGAAACGACGTCAGTTCGATGGATGGGACTTCAACTTTGAACACTCTTGGGCCTTGGTTGGACATTAAACTGAAAATAGAATTACCATTTGGGTCAAGCCCACATTTTGACTTTCAAATTTTGTACTTTTGGCATTTGGTTAGGACCACTGGACCTCCCAATGCAAACACACAACACAACAAAAAAGCTAATATTTTCTTTTACTAAGTTTTAATTATTAATAATCTTTTATTTACTCTCTCAACCAATCAAATAGAGCACCAAATAACTAAATTTGAAAGTCATGTTTTCTAATTTCCATTTTAAAATTGATTTTTTTTTTCAAATTGTAACTAATTTTCAAGAAAAATAAATAAAATTTTTAAAACATAATTATTTAATGATCCTATTTAAAATAAGTGAAATAAAAAAAATGAAAAATATTTATCAACTAAACAAATTTTTTCCCCACTTGAAACTTTTTTTTACTACTTAACTTTTTGTTCTTTTGCATTACCATCCGAATAAAAAAGGAATACATTCCTCTAGGCATGGAAATTGGAAATTGGAAAGTAGATTTGTAGTTTGTGTATGCTAGTAATGTTTTTGTGTTTTTTTTTTTTTTTTGGTTATTTATGTAAATATAAATAAAAAAAAATTATTAAATATGTTAAAATCTTAAACACAAATATGATACCAGTATTAAATGTGTCGTGTTAATCATCTTAATCGCATTTAAACATATCATATTGTGTTTATTACATTATTTTCGTGTTTATTAAATGTATCGTGTTTGTTTCGTATTTTTTGTATTCATGTCCAAAATTACCAAAAATAATAGAATTATTTCCATTTCGTTCGTATGTTTGTGTCTCATATTTTTTGTGTCAAATGTGTAACATAAACATAAATTAAAAAAGTAAATTATGTGTATTTAATATGTTATGTTTATTATATTATTTTTTATTTATTAAATGTTTCGTGTTCATATTATATTTTCGTATCGTGTCCAAAATTATAAGGGTTATTGCAGTCTACAGGGATCTCTGCTGACAACAAACATAAGAAGTCTGATAAAAGACTGAAGCATTTGAACTTTGATTTCGTTTATGTGCCGGAGAAAGCTGATTGGTTGTTGACGAATGCCGATGTGGAATCCTGGACTCCCTTCCTTGGGAATGACCAAGTGCCTGAATCTACTAGAAAAGATTGGGCTGCTGCATTTACATCCCTAACAGCCAGCAAAAGCGGTCAAGCAATGTTTTGAAGACATTCTACATCTGATTAGATTCACTGCATCATTAAACGCATGGTTTCATACCGATAAGTTATGTTATTCCGACTCTTCATTTTTTTGAAGTATCCGTATCCGACATTCATATCCGATACATATTCGGATAAGGGTATGGGGGTATGATCCTTCAAATATATGAAAAAACTTAGAAAAAATTAAACATACGCGTGTTGGAGACATACCCGTATCTGACACTCAATCCTGAGTTCGAATAACATAGCTGACCAGCAATAGGCCTTTTTTGTTCCATCTCCAATTATTTTTGTTTCAGCTCTAATCACTCTTGTCTTATTATCTTTGATTGGACTAATTTCACACAACAACCAGGCTTAACAAGAGTTAAGACCTTTCTTGTTATCGGTTATAGGTTTGTTATACACTAATGTATTCATTTTTTGTTCTCTTTCCTCTGTTCATATTTAACCTGTAGCTAGACTTTCCTCTCAAAATAACTTTGTTGTTTCAAAACTCATAACATATGGTCTTGTTTCAAGTTTTACAAAATGAAATGCAGAGCCTTTTGTTTATTTGGTTTCTCATGGATTTCTGCTTCTTGTTTCAGCAATGCATTTCTCATTACAAGTAAAATGTGAATCTCCTTTTGTTTCAGCAATGATTTTAGAAATCTGACTGCGGAAAACAAGTTGATCATTCTGAAATCAAATTCTGTGAGCGAGCCAAGTTAAGTGAAGTTTGCGAAACTTTTATAGTAATTCGATTTTTACCCAACAATTTAGCGACAGTGAAAAGGATCTTTGTTATAGGGCATGCCTATTCATTTTGGGCCTGCTGTGGGATTGCAACTTGTAGCCCACCACAAGTTAGTGGGTTGTTGGTAAGTGAAAGCTTCCGACTAAATTTGATAATATTAAACACGACATGAAAAAAATAATTAAATATTATATAAAAAAATATAAACATGATATTAATATATATAAATATGTTAAAATTTATATAATATAAATTATTAACACGTCAAAATTTTTATATATGTAAAATATTTTAAATATTGTTATGACATAAAAAAATATACAAACACATCACATATACATTAATTAGCCCCTAATCACTGATTTTTTTTTTAAGGATTGTGGGAGGTTTTAGGGTGAGCTTAAAATAGACTCTATTACATATAAACATGATTAAATTACATATAAATATGATAAATTATATAAAATTTTCATGTTTATATATTTTTTTTTACATATAAACATGACAATTACATATAAACATAACAATTATATCATGTATTTATGTAATTTTTTACATATATAATTTTTTTATATATAAATATAACATAAATTATATATAAATATAATAAATTATATAAGTAATAGATCTTACGAACACAAATTATATATGTAAATACGAAAACACATTTTAAGGAGCTTTCTTATAATTTTTACTGATTGTTCGCTCGGTAGACAGCAGCAAGTATAAAAGCCTATCGGAAGCCGAAATGACGAGGCAAACAAACCAAAAGCTGAATCATGATGCTCCAAACTCCTCAAACTCTAACTCTCATTCCAAAAATGGTGAAGAACCCACCTCTCAAAGCTCTCTCATTCTTCAACTCTTCAATTCTCCAAGGTCTTCAACACACCCATGAATCCATAGCCTTCACTCTAGACATTCTTCTTTCTTCGAACATTCTCTTACATTCTCAGTCCCTTCTCCTCCAGATTATCTCTGGTAGAATCTCCTCTCCTTTCTTCACTCCTTTGTCTCTATTCCAACATTTAACTCAACCCAGTTTGAATCCCAACACGATTAATCAAATCCTTCTATATGAATCAATTATCAACGCCCATGTTCAATCTCAGTTACCTGATCAAGCCATTTATTATTTCAATCAAATGGTAGACAGAAACCTTGTGGTTGGACCCAATACTTTTAATAATATTATGAGTTTTCTTATAAAATTTGATTCTGTCGAGAAAGCTTGGATCCTTTTTACAGAGTCCAAGGGGAGGGTTAAGTTGGATGTTTATAGTTTTGGGATACTGATCAAAGGCTGTTGCGTGGCAGGTGATTTAGGCAAAAGTTTTGAGCTTTTAGGTCAGATAGAAGAGTTAGGTTCGTCTCCCAATGTTGTTATATATACTACTTTGATTGATGGGTGTTGTAAAAATGGTGACTTGGAGCAGGCAAAAATGTTCTTTTGCAAAATGGAGGAGCTTGGGTTGGTTCCTAATGAGTATACATACACAGTTTTAATCAATGGATTGTTTAAAAAAGGGCTTAAAAAAGATGGGTTAGAGCTATATGAGAAGATGCAGCTTAAAGGCGTGATTCCTAATTTATATACTTACAATTCTGTGATGAAAGAATACTGCAATGAGGGAAAAGTAGGTAAAGCTTTCGATATGTTTGATGAAATGCGTGAAAGGGGAGTAGCATGTAATGCTGTTACGTACAATATATTGATCGGAGGGTTGTGTAGAGAGAAAAGGTTTTGGGAGGCTGAGAAATTGGTGGATCAAATGAAGAGGGCTGGTATAAGTCCAAATTTGATTACATATAACTCGCTAATTGATGGTTTTTGTAATGTTGGAAAGTTGAAGAAGGCTCTGTATTTATTTGATCAATTGAAAACTAAGGGTCAATCTCCATCTTTGGTGACTTATAACATTCTTATTTCGGGGTTCTCTAGAGCTAGAGACTCGGTAGTAGTTGCTGGTTTGGTAAAGGAAATGGAGGAGAGAGGCATAAGGCCTTCTAAAGTAACATATACAATTGTAATTGATGCTTTCATTAGATCAGAAAACACAGAGAAAGCATTTGAGTTATATTTGTTTATGCAGAAGGCTGGTTTGGTTCCGGATATTTACACCTATGGTGTTTTAATTCATGGGTTGTGCATAAAGGGCAACACGAAGGACGCATGGAAACTATTTAAATCAATGGATGAAATGCAGTTGAAGCCAAATGATGTGATATACAACACGATGATTCATGGGTATTGCAAAGAGGGTAGCTCCTATAGAGCCCTGAGGCTGCTTCAAGAAATGGGGGAGAAAGGGCTGGTTCCTAATGTAGCTAGCTACAGCTCTACTATTGGACTTCTTTGCAAGGATGGTAAGTGGCAAGAGGCTGAGGTTTTAGTGAATGAGATGATTGAGTCAGGTTTTAAACCTACAGTTTCTATATACAATCTAATCTCAAAAACCAAACACGATACATAGTAAATAAAGTGAGGTTTGTCGAATCACCTAAATGATAGCCCAATGATACCATTTATGAAAGAGGAGAGCTGAGATATCCAAGCAGTCCGGGGTATTTGCTTCATTTCTTTGTAAGCTTCGATCATTTTTTTCATATCTGAATATGTGTTGGACACGAATTTAAAAAAAAAATTGATAAATCCGGGTAACATAATCATTCACTTCATTTTTGTTGAAAAGATCCTCTAGAGTCTAGATTGATTGGTTGTATCATATTTGCCTTTTACTTCCCATATTGCAGATACAACTAACAAGGCTAACAGCAAATTTAGAGTCTGACTGAATGATGCAAATGAAAGTAATAGAACCTGTAGATTGAACTTTTGAATTATCATTACCAATTTCATTAGGGAAGTTAATTCTCTTTGATCACTTTCTTTTTTTTTGTTTATTTATACTGGTTAATATACCATCATGATTTCACAGGCACCAAAAGGGATCCTTTGGGTGACTTCCAAAAGCAAAAACAGCAAAAAAAAACTTATGGAGGGAGAGATTTTTCCAATCTAATATACCCTATGGGCTATGGCTATATCCCTCTAGCTTATGTAGCAGTTAATTAAGATCCTTGTATTAGTTTTATCTGTACCATTTTTACTGCACAAAAAAAAAACTTGTAAATCCATTTCTTAAGTAAATATAAGAAAATAAGAATTTAAATCATTTTTTTTAATTCTTATGTATTTGAAGAGCACACTGCATGTTTAAGTCTTTTTAATCCATAATTTACTGTCTAAAATACTTTCGAACCCTATCTACTTAATTAATCTAAAAAAGATATTACGTGTTTAAGTATTCTTTAACCCATAATCTTCTGTCTAAAATATTTTTGAACCCAAAACCTTTAGCAATGTGTCTCTTGAACTAATTTAAATTAGTAAAAAAAAAACTAAAAATGAATGAAAATGGCATTTTAGTAATTGCGGGAAAACTCACATATTCGCACTATAAGAAAACGTGGGCGACAGGACAGCCCACAGTTATTTGGTCCAGTCTTATTACAGTGAGCTTTTTCAGCTTTGGATTTCTTGTTTCTCTCCTAATTCTCGTTTTCATCGCCAAAAAAAGAAAAAACCAAACACACAATTTCATGGCTCGCAAATTCTTCGTCGGCGGCAACTGGAAATGCGTATGTTTCTTCCTCTCTTCAGCTTTATCTCTTTCTTTCTTTTTTCCTTTGGAAAATTGAATTTCTTTTTTAGTCAAAATCAATTGATCTAATGTTTTTGATCTCATACTCTCCTCAACATCCAGTGATCTATATTTTGTATTAATATTCGATGTTGAAAACGTTGTTACATCTAATTTTATTTTGTACAAAAGCTTAGCTGATCGGTAATTTAAATAGCTTCCTTAAGTTTTGAGATCTGATTTAGTAATTCTGTTTTGATTTGCATTACTGAAGAAAGTAAAGATTTTGCGGTTTAATTTTGGTGCAGAATGGAACAACTGAGGAGGTTAAGAAGATTGTTACCACATTGAATGAAGCTGAAGTTCCTTCTGAGGATGTTGTGGGTTAGTTTTTTTTTTTTTTTAATCCAAAATTTACTTCATTTGATAACCGCTGAAACTTTAAATTTACTTCGAAGATTTACCAAGTTGAGATTTATGTTGTGGCAGAGGTTGTTGTGAGCCCTCCATTTGTGTTTCTTACCCTTGTGAAAAGTCTTTTGCGATCCGATTTCCATGTCGCTGCTCAGAACTGTTGGGTTCGCAAAGGTGGTGCTTTTACTGGAGAAGTTAGGTATGGATTTTATACGAGGTTTTGCTAAGGTTAACATTATATTAAATGTAGTAGTTGATAATTTTATTGATCATTTTTAATGAATTGAATGAAGATATTACTATTTCGTTAGCAAAATCCTTTTATCTGTTATCATCTGCTTTCTTTTCACAGCTCTCGATGTAGATCATTTCTATGGCAGGCTGTATGTAACATTGTTGTTAAGTAGGCTTTCTAGATTCTGACATCGTCTGCCTATTGGTGGTTTAACTTCTTGTTCTCCTCTTTGAGCAGTGCGGAGATGCTCCTTAATCTAGGCATTCCATGGGTTATTATTGGTCACTCCGAGAGAAGGGCTCTCTTGAATGAGTCCAATGAGGTAAGTAATACGATTAGGTTCGTGTTGTTTCATAATCTACTTAACGAATTTCGGGGTTTGTTTTGTTGTCTCTCGAATGAATCAAATAGTTCTTATTATTATTATGACTATTACTTGATGTCCCTTTGTCTATTCTGAATGCTTGACTCTTCAGTTTGTTGGAGACAAAGTAGCATATGCACTTTCTCAAGGCTTGAAAGTGATTGCTTGCATTGGAGAGACTCTTGAACAGCGAGAATCAGGCTCTACCATGGCTGTCGTTGCTGCACAAACCAAAGCAATTGCTGGTACTTGCTTTTAAAAGATAAAAAACCAAAGTAATTATTTGTTTTTCAGATGTATGTTTACCATAGGTCTAATAGTTATATCCTGGTTAAAGTTTATGATTGTGGTCTCTATAGACATTTATTTAACCTCGTCGCATTAGACTTTTTCATTTTCTTCTTTTTTTGATATATCTTTTTTAACTGTTATTGCTTTTTTGCAGATAAAGTAACAAATTGGGATAATGTTGTTTTGGCTTATGAACCTGTTTGGGCTATTGGTACTGGGAAGGTTGCAACCCCTGCTCAGGCTCAGGAAGTAAGTTTGAGTTTTATGCATATATCATTTGAAAGGAGCCTTCACTTTTGCATTTCACTTGTTTTAATAGTTTTCTCCTCCCCATAAATGCTGAGTGCTATTATATAACTGTTTTAGAGCAATCTATCCTTGTGAATTTCAAAATCATGTATCTAAGCTTTTGTTTTTGTCTAAGCCATTGATTTTCAACTTGTTCCTAGAGAAATCATATCCTCTTTTATTTTACATACAAATGCGTGATTGTATGTTGCAGGTTCATTGCGACTTGAGGAAATGGCTTAATGAAAATGTTGGTGTTGAAGTTGCTGCATCAACTAGAATTATATATGGAGGTATTTTTCAATATTGCCTAGACTATTGATCTTATTCAAGTGCTTTTAAGAAAATTTAGCATAATCTATGTTAGCATGTAAATGTGGTATAACTCTAGTTGTTAGTGGCTGCTCCATCCATCCTAACTTCTAAATAGCTATGTTGCTTCGACTCTTCATTCTTCTTGAAGTACCCGTTCCGACATCCGTATCCGACGCATATCCGGACATGGGTATGGAGATATGATCCTCCAAGAACCCTCCAAATACATGGAAATCTTGGAAAAAATTGAACATACCCGTGTCCGACACCCGAGTCCAAGTAACATATCTAAATAGTATTTAACTATTCATATTGGATTCTTCTATTTCAGAATGCCATTCTAAAAAATTAAAAACTTTGCTCGACTCTCCCTAAACTTTCAATTCTCGGGTTAAACTTTTGCTAAACTCAGCCACGAAACCAGATTGAATCTGATTTTGCATCCATTGCAAATTAAATTTAGGTTCCGTAAGTGGAGCAAACTGCAAGGAATTGGCTGCACAACCAGATGTGGATGGCTTTTTGGTTGGTGGAGCTTCTCTGAAGGTTAGTGATTTTCTTTCTTTCTTTCTTTGTGCCACTGTTGATTCATTTATTTGATGCCCTTTTCTTCAGCTTGTGCACTGCCATGCTTAACTTCCACTTTCTGTTTTTTGCTTTTCCTCCATTAGCCCGAGTTCGTTGATATCATCAAGTCTGCCACCGTGAAAAAGAATTGAAGTTCACAGCCAGGAATCATAGCTTAAAACAGAAACAGCCTTCTGGGAAACTTTAATTTTGTAGTTGTGGTCTTTCCTTAGAACCAGATATCAGAATTTTCTGGGTGTAATAAGCCAAATTTAACTTCTTCTTTTTTGTTGGTTTGAGCCACAGATCCTCATTTTGGACTTTCAATGGATTTATCTTTACATTTTGGCTCCACCCTAGTCGTCATAGGATGGTGTTTACCAGTTCATGTTTTTTTTTTAATCATAAAACAAGTTTAGAAATGAGAATAAAACCAGTAATTTGACTCGTTCGTAGTATTTCTGATCTTATCTTGGGATGTGAATAGGAATAGCTAATCTCCCAGCCTAATTGGGAATGGGCTTAAATCTATCATTGAAGTGGGCTATCCTAACTGAATCAAATCTTAAAATACTTCAAAATTTAACAGTATGGGTCTTGAACATGGTAAATTCTTAGCCCATGCAATCATCAGATTCACACTTGGGTAACCCCGTGGCTTTTACTAGCAGAGTTCACCCTTTGCTTGGGCTATAAGAGCTGACAATAAATTACTCTTGTTGGATTTAGATTTACACTTGTACATTTGGCTGATTGGAGTAGGCTCTCGTGAGCTATTCGGGTTTGATCCGATAAGTTGACTTAATTATTATTGAGTGAGTTCGAGCTTGAGTTATTCAAGTAATGAGTCGAACCGAGTTCAACTATTTTAATAATCGATTCGAGAGGTTTAAGAGTCTAATTGAGTTTTTATTTTTTAAATATGTATTGATATGTTTAATATGTATATATAAGTAAATAACGAGAATATAATTTTTAATATCTATATGTACGATTTTATTGAGTTAAGCTCGAGGTGTTAAAGTAAATTACGAGTCGAGTTTGAGTATAAAAAATGTTAGATTGAGTTCAAGCTGAATTTCGAGTATTAAGTTTTCAATTGAGTCAAGCTCGAACCTAGCATTGGATCAACTCGACTTAGCTCGATTACATTCTTGAACTGAAGAGGGCATCTCAAAGTAGGGGTGATAATGATTTGGCTCGATGTGGAATAAATTTTTTATTAATGTATAGTATTATGGATTTTTAGATATCAAATCAAATTGATTCGAAACCTTATTCTATCGATTTGAATCAGTTTGGTTTTTTATTTTTAAAAATAATGATTTTTAAGCTTTTAATATTATTTACCTAAATTTTGAAAGAAAACAATTACTTTATTTAATAAAAATTTAAATTTTTTGAATTTTTATTAAACCGAATTCGATTTTTAACACTTATAAATTTTGATCTTCTTTGTAAAAGGAAGATAAACAACCTCTTTTCTTTTCTTTTTTTTTTTTTTTTTTTTTTTGTCTTACTTTTATATTTTTTTTTGGTCGAAATCTTACTTTTATATTAAAACTTGCTTGTGGTGCTCTTCATTTCATGCTTTTATGGGGTTTCCTTTTGACTTTCCAAACCATGAAAGCAATGGAATTATTGCTATCATCCTCCAATAACAATGTCCTTGGTGCATCAATTTCGTTTGACTAAGAGGGAGAAATCCCCTAATCTCGACACATTTAAAGCATAAAAAAACAAACAAGTACTTCCATTCCCTATCAATAAAAAAGATTCTCTTCATTTAAGGCTCCTTTCTCAACTGCTATAAAAATTCCTCTGATTTTGACATAAAATTGTTAGTGTTGGATTTTGGTAATCAAAGGAGTTATCTAATCACTGATTAAGTCAGTGATTTAGTCTTCATTAGCTATAAAAAATAAAGCTAGATTGTACCATTAATATATATATATATATATATATATATAAACTTCTATTTAACTACTTTCATTAGGCTGAGAAAAAAACCGAGAAAACCGAAAATCGATCTGAACCGTAGTGTTCGGTTCGGTTTCGGTTCGGTTTTTTTTAATTCGGTTAAAATTCGGTTCGGTTATTAATTCGGTTTTTTCGGTTCGGTTCGATTTTCGGTTCGTAAGTCCAAAAACCGCAATTAACCGAACCGATCCGAATTCTATTTTTTAAATTATTTTTTAATTATTTTTTAATTTTTATAATATAAAAATAAATATTTTATTTCTAAATTAGTGAAAAAAATTAAAAATACTATAAAAAAAGATAATTTTTAAAAATTTTAAAAATTAAGATAATTTGATTGTGGAAATAGCATGTTAGGCATAAATAACCTATTAAAATAGCATGTAATAAAGCTCAAATTTTCAAAAGCCCAAAAAAATATGGAAAACCGATAACCGAACCGAACCGAACCGAGATACGACGGTTCGGTTATAACCGATTTTTTTATTATTGCGGTTCGGTTTCGGTTACCCATTTGAAAAAACCGAATTCCTCGGTTCGGTTTGTAAAACCCGAAATAACCGATCCGAACCGAACCGAACTCACCCCTAGTGATCACATTTAACCAAAAAAAAAAGTTTTAGGAATTAAGTAGAAGCTAACCCTTTTCCCAATTGCAAATAGTTGGTGGGGGTGTTTTGATCTACCTTCTAATCTAAAGTAATTAAAATTTGTCAATGAAATTAGCCTTTTGGACTTAAATTCTTCCAACTCTTTTTCTTTGGTATTAAAAAGGTTGAAAAGTGGACCTGATTATTTTTTAATTCGTATTTTTTTTTGTCATATTCGTATTTAAAATGTTTATATATTTATATAAATTTTGACACGTTAATTTGTATTATATAAATTTTGACATATTTTTGCATTTGTATCGTATTCGTTTTATTTTTTCGTATCGTATGATATTTTATTTATTTATTTTTTTGTGTTAGTATTGTGTCGTATTCAAAATTGTCAAGTCTGAAAAATATCAACAATTCGTGTGATTTATTAATAAAATTTTAAAATTTTAATTTTAATAAGTAAGATTCAGTTTATGATAATTTTAAATATAAAAAAGACAAAGTAAATCGGGAAAAAAGGTGATTAGTTGATTTAACTTTTTTAGAGATAAACTAATAATCATAAGAAATATTAATGGCATAATGACAAATTTAATACTCGAACTATACCAATTGAGCCATTTCGGTTCCTAATTTTTTTTGATCACTTTAGCCCTTATTCTATTATTTTCAATCAATTTAGCCTAAATTGAATGAAAATGTTATTTTTTTTATAAATTTTTAATAAATTTTTTGTTTATTTTTGGTTAATTTTTGGATCTATTTTTTTATTATAAAATTAGCCTAAATTTAACGAATTTGTTAATTTCATATTCGTACGTTATTAATTTTCGTTAAATTTACACGATATCAATAAAAATAATAAATGAAGAGTCAAATTAATTAAAATATATATATGAATCAAAATAATTTTAACTGTATATTTTAAAAACTAAATTTATCATTATGTCAAATATTAATATAGTCCATTTTTAAGCTTTTAGCAACATCCCAAAGGGCCAAAAGGCATTCCACATCCCTTTTATTTTTGCAATTGTTTTTTTTATTTAAAAAAAAATCATATGAAAGAACTGTTTTATCGTCACTAATGCGTCGTGGAGACGTACGGAAGGCCAACTTTAATGCCCCGTCAAGGCGTCAATCTCGGTTCTTTAATAGGCGACAAAATTGTCACCTTTTTGACCATTGCCTCAGGGGACCTTTTTGACCCTTTCTTTATAAAAACTTAATTAATACTTAATCCTTTTAATTATTTTAACACTAAACGGTGTTCAAGATGGGTTTTTTTTTTATTTATTTATTAAAGTATGTTGTTCCTTTATAGTTTATAAAGAATAACTACAATAGTGATGAAGTAATAAAAATTTATAAATGATTTAAAATGGAGTTTTCATGGAAAGATTTTTGTCACAAAATCATGAGTTCAAATTTTAAAATAAACGAAGTGAAATTAATGAAATGAAAGACAACATGTATCAAAAAGAATTAATTAAAGTGAACACCAAATACAAAATTTGTATTTAAAAACAAAAATTATATTTTTTTTCATAAATGGTATTTATATAAAGGTTCCAAGCATTAATTAATAATTATTTAATTATTATTTTGAAAAAAAAATTATATTTAATACATGATTTTATTAAATTAAAAAAATTATTAATAATATTTATATATATATATATAGTATCTTAACCAGTATCACTAGACACATTAACATTTTCATTATATAAAATATTCACATAAAAATGAATTAACATTTTTCTAAAAAAATAAAACTTAAATCGAGTTTTTTCTTTTTGTGTAATTGCTTAAGATTCCCATTGCATGTTAAATATTTCAATTCAAAATTATTTTATAGTAAGTATTAAATTTTAACTCTAATCTTTTATATTTTTTAGTTCATAATATTAGCATGTTAAGTTAGCTATTACTAATCTTAAAAATATGTAGATTATTAAAGAACTCAAAAAAAAAAATTCCATTAAGATAATGGTCTTCTCCTTAAGTCAATTTTACGCAATGATATATAAATAAATAAAAATCCCAAAATATTTATATCAAAAAAATAATTTTTAATTCCTAAACCAAAAGTTTCTCGAAGCTGTCCTCGGAACGGAATAAAGCCTTGGCGGCACGATTCCCCAACAACTTGGCTCACGGCTCAGCAGCTAAAGAGTAAAGCCCCTTCGAAGCGGAGCCTGGTTAAGCGTGGGGTCCAGCACATGTGGACCGTTGCTTGAAAGGGTCCCGCATAGGATCAAGAGGTCAAAATAATCTGATTAATTCACAGGTGAGGCTCCAATCATATGTTTCGCGAAAATCGATTTGTGAAAAGTACTTTTATTGAGTCCGTAAAGGAAAGAATTCAAATGATTTTAGTGATGAGAAATTGAATCCGACGGTTGTGATTTAATTTGATTTGGGTGTTAACGCAAGCATTACAGAAGATCATTCGTCATTTGGGGGGCAAATTGGGTAAAACTGAGAGAAAGCGAAGGCTGTTGGTTAGGTACGTGTCACGTGTATGATTGGTTTCCAAGATTTGCAAAATCCCCCCAAAAGAAACACATTAAAATTTAAGAGAAATTAACTCCGTTTTTTAAATCACTTTAATAGAATAGCACATATTTTAAAAAAATAAATAAAATAAATAATATTTGTTAATCTCAAATTAAAAAATTACATTATCAATATATTAAAAACAATTCAAAATTTAATATCAACGTCTCTCCTATTATGTCTTCTTTTTGCCTTAGCTTATTTTTAAAAAAGTTTTGCTAAAGAATGAATAATAATTTTAGAATATTTTTAAAATTAATTAATATTATTATAAATATTATATTAAATGTAATAAATAATAATTTTTGTCATCATTTTAATGTATTGAATGAAAATAATATTATATATAATAACTTTTAAAAATATCTTTATGATACTTATTAATTAAAAAAATTTAATACAGTCAAAAATATTTTCAAATTTTATCTAAATTGTTGGCCAAAAAATTATTTAAATCTAATTTTTTCTCACATTTTTATATCAATTCCATATTTTATATATAATATTATCTTCATTCAATATTTTATATCAATTCCAAGATTTTATTATCATAATATTTTATAAAAATCAAATCCTAATTAACAAAAAAAAAAAAAAAATCATCTTGAACTAACACTTGTGGGTGCATAATTCTTAAGAAAATAAAATTATGAAATTCTTAGTTTTTATTTTAAGGTTCTAGATTCTTGTATTTGTTCAAAAAGATAAGTGAATCAACTAGAACAAGTTGGGTTGATAATTCAACGTTAGACATATATTGCAAATAAATGTATATATATATATATATATATATTGCTTTAATTGAAAATAAGACTAACTTTTAATCTTTCAAAACCTTTTTCCTTTTCATACGAATAAAGTACTTTTAATACAAATGATAATTACTGACATGTGACAAATACTTTTCTTCGTAATCTTGTTAAGATTATGGAGTCAAATTACTGTTTATCAAAATGAAGAAGGCCTGCCCTACCATGTAAAGGTAAAGTTTGAATTTATCAAGGAGTTTATAGAAAGGTTAAAGTTTGAATTTTATCCTCCTCCTATTTTAATATTCATATTTTAGTAATTTTACTTCAATTTTAATGAATTTACCGCTGTATTTTTATTAGAATGGATATTTAAGGAAATTTGATAATAATATTAAGATTTTGTCTTTAGTTTGAATGATATGAAATTTTAGTAATTATCTGATGGGTTGGATTAATTTTTTGACTATGTGTCACATATGAGTCTAAATTTTTTTATATTTATATTTTAATTATATAATAATTAATAGTTTTTAAATTCTAAAAAATAATTTTTAGTTTTTTTTTTATACTAATATGTGCCATGTGATAAAAAAAAGTCCAGATTAACATATTATACCATCAACAAAAAAGTCATAAAGTCTAATTTAATTGCATAAGTTTAATATTGTTATCAATTGTACTTAAAATTCTTTTTTATAAAAATATATGATTAAATTAATCAAAATTAGAGTACAATGCCAAAACCACATAATTGAAATTCTATAGGACCAAATTCAGACTTTGACATTATAAAAAACAAGAAGAAAAAGTAGACAAAAAAGTTGTCTTAAAAATGTTTAAAATCAAATCTTTACAACTTTCAAAACCAAAAAAGAAAAATGGTAAGACTTATATCAATTAAACCAATCCAAAGAAGAGAGGGGAATTTTGAAATGATTTGTTTAAGGAAAGAACATCACTAATGCAACAAAATCTCATTTTTAATATAAGGTTTGGAACCTAACCAGAAACATCCTTCCAAAGTTTTATCAGCAGTGACTGTTTTCCTTCTAATACTATTATTTGCAAGAATCACAACACACCAAAATGACATTAAGATTTTATCTCAACCTATTGTATGTTTTCAAACTTAGGAACATTCAAACAATGGGCAACACAAAATCTTTTTCAATTTTGTCACATTAAAAAGTGTCCAAAAGCTATGAACTTTCCTGGCAAGTAAAGCTGTTAAGTCACTACCTTGTAGTAATAAAGAAAAGAAATGATGGAATAAGATTGATCAGCATAAAGGTTTCCCTGGAGTTTCCAGGAATTAACCTATGCCATGGAATACAAAAGAGTACCCTTATCCCCATAGGGCCCATTGATAACTGCTTGCTCCTTTTTGGCTTTTTTAGCATTGTTATTAACATAATTTTTGTGATTAAAAATTATTTTTCATCATAAATATAATATTAAACGAATAAAATAAAATAATTTTTGTTATTAAAATTATGATTTGATAATTTAAAAAAAAAATTTAGACTTTAAAAATTAATTTTTGAATAAAATAATTTTATTATATTCATATATTTAAATTTTTATTATTTTAAATATATATTTTTTTTAATTTCAATTATCACAATATTCTTTTATAACAATATCAAATATTTAAACATTAATAAATTATATATATTTTATTATATTTTTTAAACATATTTTTTTCAATTAAAATTTTTTTTTAATCAAAACTTTTTTCGATAACCATACTAAATTAAATGAGTAAGGGCTCCTTTGTACCTCAGGTGCTTTGGAATCATTTTAATTTTGTGAGGGAGTTTTCCCTCACCGTTTGCACCTCCACTGGTCGAGTCACTTTCAAGGATTCAGTCATGGATTAGACTTTCGGGAATAATTTATCTTTTACCTATTCTTTAATTTCAAAATTTTAATTAATTTATTTTTTAACATAAATATATTTTAATTTTTTTAATAATTATTTAACATAAATATAATTTTAATATATATTTTATTATTTATTATATAAATACATTTTAATCTAAAACTCTTAATGATTATTTTTTTCATTATAATTCACCTCACCGTTATCATTACTTTTAAATTCAAAAACATATTTCAAAAAACATATTCCAATTTGAATCTCACCATTATTATTATTTTTAATTTTATTAAAATTAATCTTACCGTCTTTTTATGGACCTTAAATTAAATGAGGACAGTCTCAAAGCTAAAAGCTAAAAACTCGAACTTGAAAATGTAGGGCCTTTGTCAATTGCCCTTCCAAGTACTATTATTATCCATTAAAAAAGCTTTTTTTATTCAGAAAAAAGTTTTATGTACTTGACACTGTCATACGTTGAAAGCTACAAGGATAGAAGGAGCCAGCTGTGAAAGAATCAAAGAAAGCTTTTGGGGAGAAGCCAAGCCAACATCATCATAAAAAGAATCCAACGGCTGACGAAAGATGGCAATGCTGTGAAAGGCTTATCTTCTCTGACTTGACTCTGTACAACTATAGAGATAGAGAGAGAGAGAGAGACAGAAGTATAAAATGCTACGCTTTAAAAGCGGGAACAGCCAGCCCGCCATTAATGCAACTCTGTCACCTTCCTCTAAAAATCACTCTCTTTCTTTCTCTTTTCTTTTGCAACCATCGTTCCTATTCACTTACTAATTGCCAGTTGCCACTACTACTATCCAAGAAAATTTCAAGCTTTTGCTTATAAACTGGTAAACTCCTCTGTCTCAAAACCTTTGTTCTTTTAGGTCCTTACTTCCTTCCTGCTTGGTTTGCTCTGATTCTGTGTTCGGTTGGGTTGATTTACAGAGAAAAAGGTTGGTTTTTATCTGTTTTTTTTTTGGTTGTTTAGCGGATTGGGTGTTCTTTTGTAGTACTTATTCTTTAGTTTCTTTATTGGGTATTCTTTTATAGTACTTATCATTTAGCTTCTTTTTCATTTTCTTTGAGTGCTTTTTTTGTTTTAGCTTTTAAATATGACAATTTGATGTTGTAATAAAAAGTGACGATTTTGGGAAGCTTTGTTTGATAGAAAGGACAAGGTTTGGTTTTTAAAACGTAGATCTGCTTCTTTTCATTGTTGAATTCTGGTTTGTTATAAACAAAAGGTTCATTTTTGTATGTGTTTTATGATCTACAGAAGAAGAGTTGAAGAGGGTGGCTTGATTTCCGGGATTTGATTTGATGGGGATTTGCTTAAGTGCCAGAATTAAAGCTGAGAGCCCCAGTAACACAGGTAGTTGAATTTTCTAAAATAGCCTTTTTTCCCCCCCTTTTATGAGCATCATACTCATATTTAGTTGATTTTGCTTTAGTTGCTATGGACTTCAGATTGGCTTAATTAAGTACTTGATGTTTTCGGTTTTCCTTTCCATTTTTTGGTTGTCTTTCCTTTTTGGGTTCTTTTCCAGGTTTATCTGGGTGTTGGGTATTCTGGTTTTGTTGGGTGGTTTGAACTTTCAAGCTGCAATTTAGAAATTTTGGTTCCAGTACAATTTTTTTTTTTTTTTTGAAAATGTTCTTATATTCCTTTTTTAATAGGTGTAGTTTATTGAGAACTGTATCTTCGTTAGTAACTTGACAAATATCCTATCAATTTGTGTGAGATGGCCTTGTCAATGTTTCCATACTTGCTTTTGGATTTCTTCTGGTGAGTTGCAAAGGATGAGAATGAAAGCTGAATTCTTCCCCCCCTCTGTTTGGCACTGTTTCCTCAATCAACAACCAAAGATATTATGTGACTTTATGTTTTTCTAATCATTGGGCAGGTTGGCTTTGATTTATTTTGTCACCATTGAAACTGAAACAAATCTTCTAAATTTTCACTTCTTTCCATCTCAACTTTGCTCCTCTATTTGTCTTTGTTTGGCGTGCTTTGGGATCCTGAGAGTGTCAACATTGTGGATTGTTGTTAAAATATAGTTTATGCGCCTTGGAGCTATATTCTCTAGTTTTTGTAAACAGCTATCTGAAATTTGTTATTTGTGAGCATAGGACAATAGTGAAAATCTTTCCTGGTTACATGATTTTGGTTCTTTTAACATTTTTGTTTGAGTTGAAATATTAGAATATTGAGTTTGAACAGGATACTTGAAATTCGACTTCTAAAATGGATAATCTCAATTAACTAATGCATGAACAGGGCTGAGTTCAAAGTATGTTAGTGGCGATGGGAAAGATATGAGCAGTAAAAGCAGCAAAGTTTCATCATTTTCAGCGCCTCTGACACCCCGGAGTGAGGGTGAGATTTTGCAGTCCCCCAATTTGAAAAGTTTCAGTTTTGCTGATCTCAAAATGGCCACAAGGAATTTTCGTCCGGATAGTGTGCTAGGAGAAGGTGGTTTTGGCTCTGTGTTTAAGGGGTGGGTTGATGAAAATTCCTTTGCTGCTACCAAGCCTGGAACTGGCATAGTTATTGCTGTGAAAAGGCTTAACCAGGAAGGATTCCAAGGTCACAAGGAGTGGTTGGTGAGTCCATGTTCTCCTCATCATTCTTCTTATGTGGAGCATCCGAGTGGCTTTGCATTTCTTAATAACATTTAAGCTTAAAGTTTAAGATATACTTGTTTTGACAGTCAATGTATTCTGGGATTCAACTTGCATGCTTAAGATATTTATCTGGGAAAGCTTATTGGTTTATTTTTATCATTTTGGCCTTTATGGTTAAAAATTTTAAAATGATGTTTTGGGATCAAAGTGCAGAGATTTACTTGTGTTCTTTCTCGATCTTATAGGCGGAAGTGAATTATCTGGGACAGCTTCATCAATCTCATCTTGTGAAGTTGATTGGATATTGCTTGGAGGATGAACACCGCCTGTTGGTGTATGAATTCATGCCTCGTGGCAGCTTGGAGAATCATTTATTCAGGAGTAAGTTCTTTCTGCTTATCTCTTGGTGTCATCGAACAAAATTTTGTTTAAATGCCATTTAAAAAAAAATAAAAATTGTAACACTTGAATTACATGTACCAGGAGGTTCTTATTTCCAGCCACTTTCTTGGAGCCTTCGCTTGAAGGTTGCTCTTGGTGCTGCAAAGGGGCTTGCCTTTCTTCACAGTGCTGAAACAAAAGTCATATATCGAGACTTCAAGACTTCCAACATCTTGCTTGATTTGGTATGTGTCTTCTTAAGCCAACATTCTTTCCACTTCCCTTATATGGTTTTCATTTGACAATTTCTGAAAAACGTTCTCTTTCATTAGCTTCTCTATGAACCTTTTTTGTTCTGATGTAAGTGCAGAACTACAATGCAAAGCTTTCTGATTTTGGGTTGGCCAAAGATGGGCCAACAGGTGATAAGAGCCATGTTTCTACCAGGGTCATGGGGACCTATGGATATGCTGCTCCAGAATATCTAGCCACAGGTACTTTTAAGTGCTTGATTTTAGTTCGCCTGAACCACTTTTTGTCGGCTTTTGTAGACCTTTGGAGTCCGGACTTCTTGTGCTTCTGTTATTTATTCATTACTCATTTCTTATATATATGGGCAACTGGGTGGATGTAGTTTCCCACTCTTGTAATCATTCCACTTTTTCTCCAACCGTAGGTCATCTGTCTGCCAGGAGTGATGTCTATAGTTTTGGAGTTGTGCTGCTGGAGATGTTATCTGGCCGGAGAGCAGTTGACAAGAATCGACCGTCTGGAGAACATAATCTGGTGGAATGGGCCAAACCTTACCTGGCCAACAAACGTAAAATATTCCGCGTCCTAGATAATCGCCTTGAAGGACAGTATTCAATGGAAGCAGCCTATAAGGCTGCTACCCTTGCTTTGCGATGCCTGTCCACCGAGGCCAAGTTCAGACCAAGCATGAATGAGGTTGTAACAGCATTGGAGCAGCTCCAGGATTCCAATGAATCTGGAAGTAATCAGAGCAATACTAGCAGCAAAACCCGGATACGAAGGCGAAGTGCAGATGATGCTAGTGGTGTAAGGACTGCTGCTGCTGCTGCTGCATACCCTCGGCCGTCTGCTTCGCCTCTTTATGCCTGAGAATGGAACCAAGGCCCGCAACAAAAGCTGCTTTCCTTTGAAGTACATTCGGGTGGTTATCTCCGGAACTCGGGCATTCACTTTTCTTTGCCTTGTGACTGTACAGTTCTTAGTTTAGCTAATGTAGTCAAAAGTCAAAACCAATGTTGACACAATTGCAAGTTCAAACCCATAACAAGGGGAATGTATGCAATGCAATGGCTGTATTTCTTTTTGAGATAACGAAGTGTTTGTAACACTTGAGAGCCAACTTGGAAAAAGGGTGTAATTACTTTTCCATGACAACAATTAGGTGTCTTGCTTTTCCACTCAGGCCTGTACATGCGCTCGTCATTGATGCGTAGGTTTTTTTGGTAAATTTATATATTAGATGATTTTTTTAAAATTTTGGTATAAAATTATATCAAATAATATTAAAATTATTATATATAGTATTGATAAGAGAGAATTTGAACAGTCCGGATTGCATGTTTTGGTTGGAACCTGTTGGACCTCTGATTCTTTTGATGAAAAAGGAGTTTGAGGTATGCTTCCTCAAGCCTTAAAACTAGTCCATAACAAGATAAATAGGTCATTAATTTCAGACAAAAGATAAGAGATAAGAGATAAAAGAAGGAAAGAAAAGTGATTCTAAGTGATGTTTACTACATACAAAAGAACTTGGTCTATAATGGGAGGAGAAGCCGGGGACATGGGTGCATTCGTAATGGTTTAAAGTCCACGATGCTTTTGAGCTTTTCACTTTAAAGTTGAGACTTTTTTTGGGCTTCAATTTCTTTCCAATATAAAAGTCCACCATAAATGTCAGCAGCACTAAAGTTGATGGCTTACTTCAAAGAATCCACGTTCTGGACCCAGCAGAGAAGACTAAGCTAACAGAAGATATAGTGGAGGTATGGAGGAGATACACAATTAGGAAGAATCTACTTCATTCTCCAGGTGTTTTGTCTATCTGTATTGCAATATTATAAAGGGTTTTCTTAACGAATGCTTTTAGGGCATTCTTTAAGATTAACATTCTATTTTTAGTAATGATGTTGCATTAAATACAATAGTTAACAACTTTATTCATCGTTTACAATACATTGAATGAAAATATTACTATATGTAGTAATCCTAAAAAATGCCTTTAGAGTACTCGTTAGCAAATTCCTATTATAAATTCAAATCAAAGTCCTGGAATAATCAATTCTTTCTTGATCTTCTATCTGTTTTTCAGAGAAAATTACTCAGGTTGTTACCAAAAGGATAACCTAAACCCCTTTGCAACTGAAACAGCCCTGCTAGCCGCTGTTTTTGAAAACCCAGTCAAGAATGGAGTGGTTGTAAAGTTTAATTCAACAGAAAGGAGTGGCATTCAATTTGGCTTGTAAGTTAGACTTAGTCGTTTTAGCTTGTTTGTTGGACTTCATAGACTTGTCAATTCAAGCAAATGTTGGTGAAAACACCTTGCTGTGCCCTGAAAATTTCCTCTGTCAAAGCATTTGCTATTGCTTTGAAAGTTTGCATAGACTGGATATATATAATATATATATATATATATATATATATATTAAAAATTACCAAATATATAAAAGAATCTTCGTAGACCATTTCAAAAATTCTCTCTGAGGTGATACAAAAAACTTCAAAATTCTGTTGCTCAGAAGATATCTGATTCGACTAATTCTTCACAAAGACTATGCAGAAGGCAGGGCATTTTCCCGTTTCCAAGCTCCAAAACATTCCATCCAAGTCAATCAACAACCTCAAGCTATGTTACCCGGACTCGGTGTAATCCGAAAGCGAGTGTCGGATACGGGTATGTACATGTGTCTGACACGAATATACTCAAAATTTTCATATATTTGGAGATTATACCCTATACTCATATTTAAACGTGTTAGATATAAATGTCGGACACGAGTACTTTAAAAAAATTAAAAGTCCGGATAACATAGACTTCAAGTATCTCTAGCAATGGAGTTGGAAACCAATTAAAATAGATGGCAGCCAATAGCACATCAATAGACCACCGGAGAAAATACATATCCCAGGTAAAGAAATAAAAAAAAAAAAAAAAAAAAAAAAACATTAACTTATGCTTCACAACGTGAAGTAAAGAATAGCTTTGCATGAACCACAGATGCAGCTTTCCTTGCAAACTATATTTACAACTACTTTTGAACAAAAATGAATTGGAGATAGAAGAAATTATCCTCCAAATGTTCAAGAACGAGAAAAAATCACTATATTCATGCTATGTACTCTGATTTAAGGAAATGCATTCATTGACCAGTGTGAGAGGCATATATCTATTTCTTTCCCAGTCACAAGCTGAAAGCTTGTCACCAAGTTCTCACCAGCCCAGGTGTCCAATTGCTCCAATTCAACTTCCCAACTGATCTGTTTCTTAAGCTAATTATCTCTCTGATATCAAAAACCTTCTTCAGGTAATTGTGCCCTTGCTTGGTAGACTCAACCTCAGTCTCTATATCACTTTCTTCCTTTACATCTTCATTTTCACTCACTGATTGAGAAACACCTTCTGTTGAACATTTTCAAAATAACTATGGGATAGAATCCCATATAGGAAAAGAATAAAGGCAATAATGTTCTTTAAATATAGAGAAGTGAATGGCTTTAGTAGTTGGATAGCAAGTGGGCTCAAGTGAAATTGGACCATGGCTAGCTTGGATGGTCTAGCAATATATTAATTTTATATATTAATATATTATAAAGGCACTTGGCACATAATTAATTTTTTTTTAATTAATTATTTTTTGCTCGTTTTAGACAAGAGCTGGTCGGATTTTCCAACAGATAGATTTGTTCAGACAGATTCGTGTCTGAACAATATGCTGCCTGTTTGTTTCAAACAGACAGATTTATTCAGACAAGTCTTGTCTGTACAAGAAGCAGCCTATCTGTTTGAAACAGACTGATTCATTTAGACCAGTTGTGTCTGTACGAACAGACATGTAATAGCCTATAAATACTTCGCTGGTTTTCAGAAGTATACACACTGAAAAAACATTATTTCGTTTTTTATTCTCTCTCCTTCTTCAAGATATTTCTCAGATTCTTCTATAAAGGATTGCTGCAGAAATTCTTTGTAAAAGTTTGATAGTTTTGTTATACACTGCTCAGTGCTCAGTGGATTGGTTTCGTCAGTGCAATACGAAATCAGTCATTGGGCTTCATTGTATCCTCGAGGTTTATACGCCGGTAACTCCTTTGCACACCTACGGTGGGGGCGAATAAAACCTTAAAGATAGTGGCATTGATACACGCCTTGAAGCCTTGTTCGTATTGATTCCAGAAGTTCTGTTCTAACACCTTCATCTTGAGATAAAGTCTCACTAATAATATTGCCTAGCATCTCAACCACTTCGCTCATTTTAGGGCGGGACTTTGGGTTTTTCATTAGACATTTGTTTGCTAAGGATGCTAATTTCTGAGCTGATTTAATGCGATATTGTCGTTCAAGGCGATGATCTACAATAAGGTGAAATTTCTTTGAATCTGATACATAAGGTCTCACCCATTCCAACAGCTTCTGTTCGCTTCGAGGTAAATTTCTCTCCACTGCTCGCCTTCCTGTGATGAGCTCATATAGAACAACCCCAAAGCTCCAAACATCACTCTTAGCAGTTAGCCTGCCAGTTTGCACGTACTCAGGGGCAGCATAACCTACTGTGCCCACAACCTTATAAACATTTTTGATGAAACAGTAAAAGGGAAAAAAAATGATTTGTTAACAACAGTTAGAATCCATCGAATCCAACTTAAAAGACATCTCAACCTGATAGTTTACTTCTGCAAGAACTAATCATGACACCCAAAAAGATTATAATGCTTTGTATAGCTTAAACAAAGGTGATTAACTTACTGTTGTTGAAACATGGCCAAATCCTTCAGCAGGTCCTTGCCTAGCCAGCCCAAAGTCGGAGAGCTTTGCATTAAAGTCCTCATCTAGTAGAATATTTGATGTTTTAAAATCTCGAAATATTAGCTGCACAAATCAAAAAGCACATCAAAATCATGAAGACTAGAACACAACTAGCATAGTTGTCAATAGTAAAGCAAAATTTCGAGTAAAAAAAGGCATTACCAAACAAGTTTGTTTGTGATGGACACTGACAACTCATAAAAAAACTAACCAATAACCCCTAACTTTAACCACTAATCCCTAACCGGCCCTAACCCCAACTTTAACACGTGGCATCGTAGGATGCACTGACAGTGTACAACCCTATACACTGTCAGTGCATCAAATATTAATCCTTATCAAACTATTGCAGATAATATATGCATGAAAATGATTTTTCTTTTTGTCTTTAAAACAATGTACCTGAAAATCCATTTCTTCATGCAGGTAAGCCAAGCCCCGGACGGCGTCGGTAGCAACTTTTAATCTTGTCACCCAAGGCAATGGCAATGGCATCCGAGCCAACAGATGATCCTCCAAGCTTTTGTTACTCATAAGCTCATAGACAAGAAGTTTCTGAATCCCTCTCTCATCATCCTCTGCACAATATCCCACCAACCTTATAAGATTTGGGTGCTTAACTACACCCAAAAAGTTCACTTCATTGATCCATTCTTTATGCCCCTGAATACTAGCAACGCAAAAATATCCAAATCTGATATGCTGTTTATAAGATATACAACTATGCCTAATCCATTCAGAAAAAAAGTTACTAACTTGAAACCTAGCAAGAAGAGAAATCATTGTTCAAATTTATCATGTCAATATATACAAATTCAGAATTTAATAATAACAAAATTTTCTAATGTTATTTCAAATTTTAATGATTTGACATACATTAATTTGTACTGTTACATTATGCAGTTCTAAAGCAAGATTAAGCTTCTTATAATTTTACAATAAAACATAAAAATAAAAAGTTGAAATTTTCAAACAGATAGGTAAAAACGTAAAATAGGAAAATGAAGAGGGGGAAAAAGGGACTATGCCTGGAAACCGTGACGATTGAGCTGTTTGATGGCGACATCCAACTTTAAATCACGATCGTTGTTAGCTTCATCAGGGACCTTAACGACACCTCTGTAAACGCACCCGAAACCTCCTTCACCAATCAAAAGAGCTCTACTGAACCCGCGGGTGGCTGATTTCAGCTCCGCGAATGTGAACACGCGCAGATCGTTAGCTCGACGCTGAGTCAGAAACTCGAAGAAACTAACCGCCGAGTAGTCGGAGGCAAAGTCCCTAGTCGACTCGGAGTCGAACTCCGAACGACGAGTATCGACACTGCTTGATGCCACGCTTAACGACCTCGTCCACGTCACCTTCGACGACGCCCTCGAAACGGCGCCGTCGTCATCTCCCCCGTCTCGTCTCTCCCCGTTAGTAAAATGAAAACACTTCATAACTATACGAAATGCAGAATTTCGAAAAGGAGAGAAAAAGAGAGAGAGAGAGAGTTTTGGGGGCTCAAATACTCAAATGGGAGGGGCGGGAGGTGATGAGTAGACCAACGAACTCGGATTGATTAATAAAAAATAATCCTTTGTTTGTTTTGTTTATTTTTAATGTAAAAGTTATTTGGGTTGATTGCTGCTTGTGCTTGGGAGCATTAGTTGTTGTCGTTTTGCCAGAGATTAATTAAAAAAGGGGAAGAGATCACGAGGGCGATGGCAGAGGGTGGGGGAGGAAGAGCTGCTGAGAACTGTAAGAATCGGACAGGACGGGAGGGAAAGGTCCCATAGTCCATCAAAGGAGGCTTTGATTGGAATTTTATAGTATTTGTTGTTCACTTGGACTTTGTGGGGACATTGCATTTTTAAATGGATTTTTTTTTTTTAAAAATTTTGACCTGATTTCATAAATATAATATAAATTATTAAATATGTTAAAATTTTAAATATGAATACTATTAAATATATCATGCTAATTATGTTTAAATATATTATGTTATTTATTATATTTACTAAATATATTATATTTTCATCCTATTTTTATTTCGTATCTAAAATTATAAATTTATATTTGTATTTTTGTTATTGCAAAAAGTTTTTGACTATTTTGGCAATTACATAAACATTGGATCACTTTGGCTGTCCAAATTGATTTCTATAACCACTAACAAATAAAAAAGTATGTTGAAAATTGTGGATTTATTGTTCCCAAGTTGCTACTTAAGATGAATTAATGCATACATTTCCTTCACTCCTTAAAAGAGATATTGAGACTATTCTACTTTAAGAATATTGTTAGTATTATGCAATTTTTTTTTACGATTAAGGATATCAAATTTTATTTAGGTCTAATTCTTTTTTCAGATAATTTTAAAGAAATATAATGCAAATTTTGTAACTTAGTTGTGGTATTTTAACAAAAAAATAAGAAAAAAAAAAAACCACTTTTAGGCCTTTGCAATGTGCAAACCAATTTCAAAGAAGATTATTTATAGTTTTCCCTCCTTCCAAAATGTATCATTTGGATTACTTGAAAAATTTTCCAGCTCAAATTTTAGACAATAGTATAACAATTAAAAGTTCCTTTTGTTTCCTTTTACAAGTTTGTGATGAAAAAAGTAACATTTTACCAAATTTTGACTTGTTAATTTTTTTTTCTCAAATAAAAAAAAATGATTCATAAATTTTTTTAAAATATTTTAATCTTAGAATCATATAATGTGATTTTTTTAAGTTGTTGTTAAGTGTGTATATAGTTGTCTCCTTTTATAAAAATAAATATATATATTTTTGCATTAAGCGACATTAAAAAACTGTCATACGACTCATTTTTATTTTTAATTTATTTTTTTATTTTTTTACTATACTTTAAGGGATATGTGTCATCTTTCTAACACTACTTGTAAAGTCTAAAAACTCTACCGATAGTATATATATATATATATATATATATATATATATATATATATATATATATATACCAATTCACTATACATGGCATTAATTGAAAATGATTTACAATGGAAAACAAGTCCACAAGCCAAACAAAAAAAATTGGTCTCCCTTTATTTAGATTACAAGGAAGCCATTTATTTAGATTTACCATAAAAAAAAAAAAAGTGTTGTGCTCCGAAATAACATACATAAACATTATTTTTTTCTAACCAAATTAATCTCTATATTATATTATTGTTGTAATTAGTGAAGTCTGAAAAGACCATATAGTCCTTAAAGATGTGAATATATACTTTTTCTGAATCGATGGCGAAACTTGACAAAATAAAATAATCCTCTACAAACAAATTATTGTAACTTCCCTGACAAAAAAAAGTATAATATGACATAACAATAATTAAAGAGTTTATATATATTTTATATTTGATACATTGACAGTGTATCAGTGTATTAAAATACGACACTTCATTAATGAGCAAAGAAAAAAAATAATGAACGACTTATAAATAAATAAACCGCAACCACATGTGCTGCAAACTGCCTTTAAAAAAATAGTTTTTATTTATTTATAGGTCATTCATTACTTTTTTTTTTGCTCATTAATGAGGTGTCATATTTTAGTGCATTGATGATTTATAAAACTTATACACCATCAATGCATCAAATACAAACTCTCTTTATATATATATATTAACTTTATTTAGCAGCCAAATTGAATAATTATCGACAAGCAAGCAGAATGGTAGATACATGAATATATATATTTTTTGGATAAGTAGTTGAATTTCTATTACCCAAAAGAGCACCAGGGCTGCTACCAGATTGCAATTTTGTACAATCAATCAAAGAATTTAAGAAAAAAAGCAGAATTTAGACCCCAAGCATTACATATGTCCAAGTTTACCAAGTCCACTTTTACATTCTTAAGACCATTCAAACAAATGGAAATTGCTTCTCTAATGTGAGTAAACAGTCAATCTTCAGTGACTTCAACATGATTGAAATGTCTATTGTTCCTTTCTTTCCAAACGTGGTAGATCACTTCATTCCAAGCAGTACGAAGAACAATTGAAATCAAAGCTCTGCCTCTGATCTTCTTTATAGCCTACTGCAATTCTTCTTTCCACTCTTTTGAATCCTGCACAAGTCCATAACTCTTTGCCACATTGCTTTTGAGTATTCAGAGCTAAAATACAAGTGATCTCTTGATTCTTTCTCATGCCTGCAGAGTAAGCATTCTTCCTCAATTACCATTCCCCAAGAAGCCAGTCTCTCTTTTGTTGGGAGCCTGTTGAGCAGGGCCATCCAGGAAATCAGAGAGTGCTTGGGGATGTGGAACTTGAACCAAGTCAGCCTATGCCATTCCACCTTTTCTCTCATTGGCCTGATCTTACTCCAGACAGCAGCCACTGAATAGTTATTTCCAGGGAAAGGCCAAATAGCACAACTATTTTTGTGTTTCACTACTTGGTTGGCCACCTGTCTTAGCTGCATGAGCTTTCTCCAATTTCAGCTGCTCCCACTCTAAGGAGAAATCTGCCATACGTCCCTACCCTTTAGCACGTAAGCCTTAATCCAGGCTATCCATAGTGAGACTGCATTAGCCAGGATAGACCATAGGTTTCTCAAGATACAAGCCTGGTTCCAGGATGAGATGTCTTTAACTCCTAGTCCCCCTTCAGATTTTGGCACACAGATGTCCTGCGAACTTACCCTGGCACCCTTGGCAGACCCTCATTTCCCTTTCCAAAGAAAGCTTGAACAAAGTTGGGCTAGCTTCTTGACAGTGTGCTTGGGAAGAATGAAATGCCTGCATCAGTAGGTTTGCAAGCTGAAAAGAACTGACTGGATCAATTGCAACCTGCCAGCATATGAAAGATGTTTTGTTGTCCAACCATTGATTCTAGCCAGAACCTTGTTTATCAGTGGCTCACAGTCCTTCCCTGTCAGTCTCCTAGTCACCAATGGGACTTCCAGATATCTTACTAGTAAAGTACTCAGCTTGAAACCATAATGCTCATGAATGAGTGCAAGCTCCTCTCTACTGATCCTAGAAGCGAAAACCTCACTTTTTGCATTGTTGAGATGGAGACCAGAGAATAAATAAAAAAGATGCAAGACTTGTTGAATGCCAGCAACAGAATCCAAGCTTCCCTTTGTAAAAATTAGCAAGTCATCAGCAAAGCTTAAATGGGTAAAATTAAGCTTTTTACGTTTTGGGTGGAATTCAAAAACTCCATGTTTGGTTGCACTCTCTAAGAGCTTTGATAGCACATTTATTGCCAAAACAAAAAGGTAAAGGGAGAGAGGGTCTCATTGCCTCACTCCTCTGGCTCCTTTGAAGTAGCCCATCAGGCCCCCGTTGATGGAGATGGAGAACATGGAAGTGGAAAGGCAGCTGCTTATCCAAGTGATGAACTGATCTGGGATCTTTGAAACTGATAATACAGCAGTGATGAATTTCCAACTCAGTGAATCGAACGCTTTCTGCAGGTCCACTTTAATAGCACATTTAGGTGAGAGAGAAGCTCTGATATAACTCCTAACCAGCTCTTGTGCGAATAGGACATTATCTGTTATAATTCTGCCTGGTATGATGGCACTCTGGTTTTCACTGACTAGGAAAGGGAGACAGCTCTTGAGTCTGTTAGCCAACATCTTTGCAATGCACTTGTACAAAACAGTACAGCAAGATATTGGTCCGAAATCCTTAATGGTGCAAGGATTGTTGCATTTTGGGATGAGATAGACACTTGTGGAGTTGAATGCAGTAAGCATGTTTCCTGTCCTGAAGAAGTGCTGGACTTCTTTTGTTACATCTTCTCCAATTATTGACCAGGTTGTTTTGAAGAAATAGGTAGTGAAACTGTCAGGCCCAGGAGTTTTGTCATTGCGTTGAACAAACATAGAGTTTTTGATTTCTTCCCTTGTGATAGGTTTGATCAGTGCTTCTTGGTCCTCCGTAGAAAGAGTAGAATCAAGTAACTCTTCTAATATCTCTCTTGGACAATCAGAGAGATTAGGATCAGTGGATCCTATCAAATTCTGAAAAAAAGATACTGCCTCAATTGAGATTTGAGAGAACGTTTCCAGTTTGTTTCCCTCATCATCAAACAACAATTTGATGGAATTTTTACTCTGCTTGGCTGCACCATGTTGTGAAAAAACCTCGTGTTCTGGTCACCTTCCTGAATCCACATTATTCTGGACTTTTGTCTGAAGAAGCTTTCTTCAGCCTTTAGGAGATCATGGAGATCCAGGGAGAGGGAAATCTGTGCAGAGACTAGGTCTGCAGCTATTGGATTTCTCAAGACTGAAAGTTGCACCTCTTCTAGTTCTTTTTTTTTTTTACAAGAACTCTCTCAGAAATGGCCCCAAAGTTTGTGAGGTTAAACTTCTTTAGTTCTTGCTTTAGTCTCTTCAATTTTTTGTGCAGAATTGACATAGGATTGCCTAAGACAGGCTCAGCCCAGGAATCCTCAACTATTTTCATGAATTATGGGTTCTTAGTCCAAAAATTAAAGAATTTGAAAGGTTTTGGAGGGGAAAAATGAACCTTTTCAACTTTGATCAGTGCTGCACAGTGATCAGATACTTCAAGGGCTATGAATTCCACTAATGAGTGTGGAAACTGAATGTGCCAGTATTCATTAATCAACACTTTATCCAGTTTCTTGGCTAAGTAGTCTTCTTGGTGATTGGACCAAGTAAGCAGGGGGCCAACAAATGCATGATCCACTAAAGAGGTTTGCATCAGACATTCTCGAAAATCTTTAATATCAAAGTTGAAACATTGAGAGCCGTTGAAGTTTGAACTTTCAGAAGGGTGGCCAATGACATTGAAGTCTCCAACCAGGATCTGAGGCTTTTCATCAATGAGCTTATGCAGGGAATTCAGGTGGGACCCTAACCATTTTCTCGCAACTCCATCATTTTTCCCGTAAATAGCTGACAAGTAAAAATACTGAGAGTTCTGAGATACTTTACAGGTGATTGCTTGGTCAGTAAAGTCAATCATTACCAAGTTCAGATCTTTTTTGTAAAGGAGCCAAATTCTGTCGTTTGAAGCCATATGATAGTTATGCAGCAGCTTCTATCCTTAGAAGTGTTTATCTAAGTTGGGCTGCATCTTATTGTTTTTTACTCTACTTTCAACTATGCAAGCAATATCAATCTTCAACTTCCTAATTCTACTAATAACTTCTTTTTGTTTCAGAAGGCAGCTCTATCATTTTTCCCGTAAATAGCTGACAAGTAAAAATACTGAGAGTTCTGAGATACTTTGCAGGTGATTGCTTGGTCAGTAAAGTCAATCATTACCAAGTTCAGATCTTCTTTGTAAAGGAGCCAAATTCTGCCGTTAGAAGCCATAGGATAGTTATGCAGCAGCTTCCATCCATAGATGTGTTTATCTAATATGGACTGCATCTTATTGTTTTTTACTCTAGTTTCAACTATGCAAGAAATATCAATCTTCAACTTCCTAATTCTACTAATAACTTCTTTTTGTTTCAGAAGGCTGTTAAACCCTCTGAAATTCCAAGCTATGATATTCATGAATGGATGGAGCCCTATACCTGACCCTCAAAAGCAGTGGAACCTGTCTTGCCATTCCTCATTTTCCCTTTGTATGGCTCATTCCTTTGGTTCTTTAAACTTTGCATCAACTCTGCAACTCCTACAGCTGCTGCCCTAGGCTTTCTAGAGAAGATGCATCTGATATCCTCCATGTGCTCATTGGAAGAGTTGCTTATTTGCTCATCTTCCTTATCAGTAGATTCAAGAATGGCAAATCTATTGGAAGAACCCAGTGATCCTGTGCTGGATGAAGGGACATCAGTTGATGCTTTAGCCTTTGCCCCTTTCTTTTCCTTCTCAACCCAAGTGGTGGCCTCATTGTCTTCCTCTTTGCTTGTGTTAACTTGCTTAGGAATCCAGACTTTGGTGGCTGCCTGGCATGTCTTTTCAGAGTGTCCAAAAGAAATGCATTGTTGATATTTTTGTGGTAACCAAGGTGCTTCTACTGAAATAGGGATCAGAGATCCATCCCTCAGTTCAACTTCAATAAACTTTGGCAGATTCAAAGCTGCTTCAATTTCAACACAAACCTTGGCGTAGGCTAACCTCTATTTGTTGGCAGTGATTTGGTCCATGTAGAGAGGATTGCCTAAGGCACTGGCGATGTAACTTAGGCCCTTCATGGTATATAATTCCAGTGGCACATTCCCCAAATGTACCCATATAGGTAACTTGATCATGTTGAATTCCAGGGATTTCATTCCAGGTGTCCATTTCCTGAGGATAATAGGGTTATTTTGTATATGCCATGGACCATGCTCAAGAATCCAATCCCTCATCTCAAAATTCATGAATTGAATTACGTAAAGATTCACCCCTGCAAGTTTGACTTTGACTTCATCTTTCTTCCCCCAGAGCAAGTTAACCATTCTCTGGAAGAGACTGAAGTTTGGAGCATGACCTATGAACTGAGCTACTAGTGAATTCTTCCATTGTTGGATTCCTTCTTCGAAAACATCATTGGGGGGCTTCACTGTTACCCTTCCATCAAGATTTTTTGGAGGAAAAAACTGTAAGGTTTTGATTTTCTAATGCAGCGAACAAATTCCTACATTCTGCTTTCCTCTCCACGTGTACAGAGTTAGTTATAACTAACTCTACTTTCCCCTCATCTCGTCCAGGTTCATCTAATTCTCCCCATGGATGCTTCCTACCTGGATTGGGCGAGGAATCTCCATTAACAGGTAGCTTGAGCCTTCTTTGCTCAATGTCAGATCCATCATGAGAAACCATTACTTCTTGAGAAGAATCGATCGTCGAATTCGAGCGCGATAAGACCATCTCTGAAATCATGGAAACTGAGTGGGTGGGATGGATGAGATTAGTGTGGAAATGGAGAGAACACTAAATCAAGTGAGAAAAAATGAAATTTGCAAGAAATTAAGATGAAAATTGGGGGAAACTGGTGAGAAAATCTTCAGATCAAGAAAGTCGGGCTAACGTGAGCTGAGAGCATTTTATCTCCCCAACGACAACATTCATTTTTCCTCAAACTCTCTCTACTAATTACTAATAATTCACTTCACCCAAAGTGTTGGCATACAATTAACATATCCTTCAAACAAATTTTCCTCTTTCATTATTTTTCTCCCTTCTAGAATTGTTAAGGAAACTGATTATACTTTAAATTATAGTATTTCAACTTCTTTTTTTTACTAGAGATGGGTAAATGACCTATACACGGATCAAGTTACTCATCCAGATCAATTTAATTTTGACTGGGTTTGGAATTAATTTTTTATAATTCAAATTAATTTGGTTTGAATTATTATTTAAATAATATTTTTTTTAAAAAATTAATTATAAGATAATATTTAATATTTTAATATATTTCAAATAATAATATAAATTTTTGGATCGGATCAAATCCAAACTTAAACAAATAAATTTTTTCTATTTGATTCTGACTGACTCCGACTCATGAACCTCTCTTTAGAAATCTCTTGGTCTTAAAGGGAAGGACTGTGAAATGGGCTCTTGACTAGGGGTGAGCAAAATCTGACTCGACTCGAAAAAACCGAAAAAAATTTCAAATTTCGAATTAAATAGTTCGGTTTATTAGAGTTATTCGGATTTTCGGATCAACTCGACTAAGTAATTTGAGTTATATAGTTTAGCTAGGATTTGATTTATACAACTCGAATAACTCGAAAATCCGAATAAGATATTTCTATACGACGTCGTTTTACTCATTTGAGTTTGATACTAAGCTTGAGTTTTGCGTTTTCCTTATTTCGTCTTCCATTTTTACTCTTTAGCCCATTTTTGTTGGGTTATTTATTTTTGTTGTTTGTCACTATTCAGTAGAAAAATAAATCCACATGAGCTGTTGACTGCATACTTATTGTCTTAATAATTTATCATTCATTTTTTTTTCCCTTTGAAATTGACAAGTCTAGATTGAAAGTTTACATTGAATTTTTTGAGTTTCAAAAGGGGAAGGCTATCACTCAATGCTTCATTCAGTTAAAGATTGAAGCTTTTGGTTGATATCATGCACATTACCAAGCTGACCAAACGATGAAATTCAAAAGATAATGAATTCTCTTTTTTTAAAGGTCAATAGTAGGCTATTTATTTAGTATGACAAGTCTTTGATAGTTATATTTATAAGAAAAGATATAACAAAAAATATATATATATTTGTAATTTCATAGAACTAAATTTCAAAATTATAGATATACATGCATTTACAAGATAACAGTAACATGATCTAGTCAATCAACATTTACAAGATAACATTTTAACTCGAATAAATTATTCGACTCGACTCGACTCGAATTTGTTTTAACTCGACTCGATTCGCTAAAATTTCAAATTGAGTTTGGTTGACAAAATAGGACTCGTCAACTCGACTAATCCGAATTTTTTTCACTCGACTCGACTCGATCGAACGCTCACCCCTACTCTTGACCTGTCTGTAATAGAAAGCCCATTTTTTAATCATTAAAGCTAGCTAGATGTTTCTGATAGATAGTCCATTGTCCATTACTTTATTTTGGTTTTTGCAAAAACATAAATAACTCTAGGTTTAAATGTACTCAACTTAGATTCGATTTGAATGAGCGATGAGATTGATTCCGGTGAGATTAAAAATAGCGATAGAAGTGAGATTAGTTACTATAGCAGTGAGATATGTGTTTGGATTCAAAAGCAGAGGTGTTGATAAGGTGAAGAGTAGTGAAAAGAGATAATGACCACTATAGACATTATATTAAAATTTGTATATAATAAAAATTTTAGATTATTTAATAATTATGAAATTGATAAATAACCAAAAAATATTAAATTATATTTATGTCAAATAATAGTTTTATTAATAGATAATTAAAAATTATAATAATATATCAACTAATATTTTTAATTTTTATTATTATATTAAAATTAACTCATATTAATTATATAATAATAAATTTTATATATTTATTATATAATAATAAATTTTAAAATGATTTAACATTAAAAACTAAAAAATAAGTAACAACAAAAAAAATGCCATAATGGCATTTTGGGAATCTCTCCCACCAATGGAAGAGATTAATTTTCACTAGACCTAAAAGGTTCAATGAAACAATTTAGGTACTCACCGTGCTGTACTATTCATCCAAACGAACTTTTCGATGCGATTGGGTTCAAAAAGTGTCCCAATCGCACTGAAACGGCCCTTATTCATTAGATAAAATTTGTTGGTTTAGCTAGTTTAAGTCGAGATCCATTCGGAGTAGTTCACCAAACATTATAACATTTCTTGTAGGTAGATCCAATGACCCATGTTAATTCCAATTTGTAACAACATCCTTGTGAAACCAGGTGGATTAAAGGGAGGTTGACAGAGGCTTTGACTCTCTTAGCTCCTAAAAGCTCCTTTATCTTAAATTTTTGACTTTGTCCATAAGATTTCATATAAATTAAAATCATGGATTAAAAAAAAAAGGCCTAAAGGATATACACAAAGTTCAAAAAAAAAAAGGACAAAGAGTAACAAACAGAACCGGAATATTAAAAGTATAATAGGAAAGAAGATTGGGCAGCCAGTTCACCTCTGAACACTATGGGACTAGGATCGTAGGTCAAGGTTGACTGAAATAAAGCAAGAAAGAAGGGATTTCATAAAATTCATAAATATAGTATATATATATTATAGATATTATCTGTACAACGTTGCAGCAGCAACAGCACTATGAAAACTCCATGACCCTATTGTTATGTCAAATCAAAAATTTGGTGTGAGCTGTAAACTCTTCACTTACCTTAGAAACCACCCCCTTTGATCGTACTCCCTCTGTGCTGGCTTGACTGCCTTTTAAATCTCTTCAAGGTTGTGACCTTTGGCCAAAGCAATACATAGTTAATTTATCTGGAATTGAACGTTACTCATGAAGATGTCATTAGCTCTCGAAATGCTTCAATAGCTAGCTAGCTAGCTGATGAACATGTTCATTGAAAAATCTCGTGTTTGATCGAGATTGATCCATAGAGGTTTAATTAGCCAACAAAGATATAATGCATGAAACCCATAATTTCAAATGGGGTCTTAAGGTGTGGGAAATATGATCAAATACTACTATGTAGGTTTCCTGCATTTTTTTTTTGGGGTAAGGCTAAGGTATATATCATACATGAACCATGAACTAATGTTTTTTCCCTCCCAATGAAGTTTCATCTAATTATGAGTTATGAGTAAAAAATCTATTAAATTAGGTGATCAATTATTTTAAAATTTTAAATTTATAAAAAATAATTCAACTATTTATTTAAATTTTAACACTTCATTTCACATGCAAATCAGATAAATAATTAATTGTTTTACATGTGAATCCAAATGTAAAAAAAAAAAAAATGCGTAATTTGAAAAAAGATTAAAACAGTAATGCATAATCGTATAAGTAATAAGACATTAGTTGAAATCAAAATTCGAATTTAAAAACTCTGATATCATATTAAATTAAATAATCAATTATCTCAAAATTTTAAACTAATAAAAAATTGACCTAAATATTATACCCGAAGTATTCTTTTGCGGTTTTTTTATTCAAATATAGCCAAAAAAAATTATATCCCAAAATACCGTTCATTTCGGATTAATTCCCAAAATCCGTTTCTTTTTATACTAGCTGGGAAATCGCTATCCCCATGGCGATTTCCCAGTGTAAAAATTTGTATTTTGGCAAAAAACACCAAGGGAAATCGCCATGGGGGTGGCGATTTCTCTTGGTGTTTTTTGCCAATTTTGCAAATTATACCAAGGGAAATCGCCACCCCCCATGGCGATTTCCCTTGGTATATTTGCAAATTATACCAAGGGAAATCGCCATGGGGGGTGGCGATATCCCTTCATGAATTTTTTTTTTTTTTTACTTAAATTAAAAAACAAATTTTAAAATTATTTTTAAATTTGTAAGTTTTGTTTTTTAATTTTAAAAATTATAAATTAAATTAAAATTTTTTCTAGGTTTGGTTATTTATTTTTTTAATTATATATTAAAAATGTAATTTAATTTATTATTAAAATTTTATAAAAAATGAAAATATATTTCTTATTAAAATTTTATAAAAATAAAATTTTATTTCTTATTAAAATTTAAAAAAGAAAATTAAATTTCTTATTAAATTTAAATATGGTAACTTTTTTTTCTTATTAAAATTAAAAAAAAAGAAAATAATATTTCTTCTTAAATTTTTATATAAAAATTTTTATTTGTTATACTTTTTTAATATTATAAAAACTAAAATTTAATTTATTATTAAAAATTTATAAAATATACTATTTTATTGCTTATTGTGAAACAGTCACACAGGCTATGCAAGAAAATCGCAGGAAAGCTAACTCCCACATTGTTCGTAATTTTACGCGAGCAAATCAATCTTTTCTGGTTGAAGAGTTAGTTGATCCACAAGAGGGTGTTTCTGCAATGAAGTACAAAATCAAGCTTAGTGACATGTGGTGTGATTGTGGAAAGTTTCAAGCACAAAGGTTCCCTTGTTCACATGTAGTTGCTGCTTGTGCACATGTCCATGTAGATTGCATGCAATATGTGGACAAAGTCTATAGACTGGAAACTATATTGAATGTTTATAGACATGAGTTCGAAGCTGTTGGAAATGAAGGTTACTGGCCTCAATATGATGGTCCAGAAGTGTGTCTCAATCAAGAAATGCGGAGAAATCCACATGGTCGGCCAAAATTAAGTCGTATTCGTAATGAAATGGACCTCAGGGAGAAAGGCCAACCAAAACGTTGTGGATTATACAGAAATGAAGGTCATAACCGTCGAAATTGTCCGCATCGATCTGGCACATTGGGGGAGACTTCGCATCAACAATAAATGAATTACATGTTTTTGTCAACTTATCATGTAATTTAGATTATTATTTTACATATAAGGGAAAATGTAATGCAAGTTTTTTTGTTTTTTGTTTTTATCTAATACAAATCAATTAACAAAATTTACAAAAATTTGTTCTTAAATTTTAAATAATAAAATATACCTTACGAATTTTTTTTTTAATTATAAAAAAATTATTTTAATTTAATTTATAATTTTTAAAATTAAAAAACAAAACTTACAAATTTTTAAAATTAAAACAAAACTTACAAATAAAATTTTTGATATAAAAATTTAAGAAGAAATATTATTTTCTTTTTTTAATTTTTATAAGAAAAAAATACCATATTTAAATTTAATAAAAAATTTAATTTTCTTTTAATTTTTAAAATTAAAAAACAAAACTTACAAATTTAAAAATAATTTAAAATTTTGTTTTTTAATTTAAGTAAAAAAAAAAAAAAAACAATTCATGAAGGGAAATCGCCACCCCCATGGCGATTTCCCTTAATGGAAATTGCAAATTTTGCAAATTATACCAAGGGAAATCGCCATGGGGGGTGACGATTTCCCTTGGTATAATTTGCAAAATTGGCAAAAAACACCAAGGAAAATCGCCACCCCCATGGCGATTTCCCTTGGTGTTTTTTTGCCAAAATGCAAATTTTTACACTGGGAAATCGCCATGGGGGATGGCGATTTCCCAGCTAGTATAAAAAGAAGCGAATTTTAAGAATTAATCCGAAATGAACGGTATTTTGAGATATAATTTTTTTTGGGGCTATATTTGAATAAAAAAACCATTCTTTTGCCTTGTCTTGTTACCAGTAAACCAAATTGCTATGCGCGAGAATATGATTCCTAGATCATGACAACAAAGTTGGGCAGGAGCGTTTATTTCCTTTTATCAGCTGGCACGTGAACATTCAAAGTTGGATAGCAGAGCAGTCCAGGAAGATCATGGCCCTCTCCCTCTAACCCTAGAACCTATATGGGTAGAGCCGCAATAATTATAATCTGATATCTCGGCGTGGTACATAGTACAAGCACGAGACCTGTTTTGGTAGAAGGAGATTCCTGTATAATCCAGTATATAGCTAGATAGACTTATAACAGCCTCTTCAATGAAAGCTCAGCTTTTACACTCTCTCTATCTACTAGCTGGCCAACATTGGATTCATCAGGTCAACAACATAAAACTGTGAATCTGTGATTGTCATCCAATTTGCACCAAAAAGTAACTTTTAGAACGAAAATTTATATATATATATATATATATATATATATATATATGATTGATCATTGTGGAGCTAGTACTGTCGACCAGTCATATGGTTAGACCATTGATCAGTCGAAAAGGGAAGGGTTACTGGGATTGAATCAGTAATTATTACAGATATGGGCATAATCACGGCAGTTGTCATCACATTTCACATGCATGCAATATCAAAATTCAAACAAAAACAATATAACCACACATAGAAAAAGTGAGCTTTGTTCCGCTGAAAAACTTAGAAAAACAGAAGCCAATTGGAAATGAGGAAGCAGAACGAATCAGATAAAGAAGGTTTGAACAAAACAAAAAATAAAGCAAAACTAGAGAACGAAGCATCAGTCGCTAAAACCACTTAACATGGAAAACTTTTTGCTCAAAGTTGTAACTGAAAATAAAGATAGAAATATCTCATCTGATTGGAATCAAACCTATTAGGCTAGAGATTATATACTTGTGAGGCACATGGCACAAGATTTTGCATACTACAACAGTTAACTAAAGAACCAATAAGTTCTTTTTTCTTTTCCCTAAAATGTAACTAGGAATTAATCTGTTACAGATAGATTCCAGTCAGCTATACTTGCACTATTTCGCTAGACAAACCACTTTTGTCCAGGCTATAGGGTCGGTTGAAAATTAACCAACATTCTTATGTTTCTGTATACTTGTGTTTGATGTCGTGGATCAGGCACAATGTCTTGTCACTGAGGGGTCACGTACTTCAAAGAAAGAACGGTTCTTGACGACAATGTCGTACATATGTAAGGACTTGAAGTTGGCGAAATCTCTTGGGAGGGAAATGAGGTGAGATGAGTTTTCTGATTTGTGGAATTGGAGTAGGTGAGGTTGGCTGAAGTTGTAGTAGCGAGTCCAGCCAAGCTCAGCCAGACGCTGCTCGAGTTCGGAGTAGGAGCGGATTACTTGGTTGGTTGGGAGGTAGACTAGGACCCGGGGTCGAGCCCCTGGTGCGGTTGATGTGCCAGGATAAGTTGGATCTTTTTGCTCGAAGGATTCTCTGGTTGGATTGGATATCAACCGAGCTACACCATTCTTGTCAAATATCCACACACCAGACATTGTACGCCCCCGCACACTCGGAGAGACAACTTCGAGAGAGATGGCTAGCTAATGGGTTACTAGGTGAAACTTGAAAGGTGGTGCCACATTTATAGGACAAGGGACAACAGCTGTAAAGAGTGATTCTTTAATATATTTTTATTTTTTTCTCAAGGTGTTTCAGATTTCGTCTAGAATTAATTTTTTGAAATACTGTCAGACGTCAAGACGAGAATTTCTCTTAAAACAATTTGCTGCATTCACAAAAGCTCGAAATTGAGACTTCTTACTTAAACGACCAGAACCTCTTCCACTCAAATCAATATAAATATATATTAAAATTCAATAATACAAATATTTGATTGGTCGAAGTGCTAACCCACTATTATTCCCCGTTTAGGTGAAACACCCCTAGTGTGCCAAGTGCCGACTCTCGCCGGCCCTCTCGGCTTTTGTTTTTCTTCGGGTCGTCTTGGTCTTGCACGTTGAACATATATATCGTTTCTAATGTATGCAATGCTTTTGCTCTCGAATAAGTTTGATGCGGTTATATAGTAGAGGTAGGCTCATGTCGGGGAACTTGAGGAAGGGTGATTGAATCAAATCCCTACTTTCTTAGTAAAATGGAAGATCAATCACCCGATCGATGCAGCAACAATTAATGCTTTTGTACTCGTTTCTTTATTTGTTTAAATGTAATGTCCATACTCTTCTTGCAACTTGATAGTTGGTACGTAGAGAATAATGTTAATTTGCTCATATATCAGAATTTTTATATATTATCTTTTTTTTAAAAATCTTATTTTTTATCCATATGATAAGCATTTAAAAAGCAATTATACATATCTAATTATGTTTTAATTTTTTTTTGAATTTAACCATGTGATTGTGGTTTCGTTTTTATTAGCTTTTGTTTGATAATCTTTTATCATGGATAATTATGATTTAATTTTTTTGAATTTAAACTTTTAACATTAAATCTTTAAAAAAAATTCAACATTTGGAGTTCATATATATTAATTAGGCAAGGTTAGCCAGTAAAGTAATTAATGAATTGACCAAGTTGAAGCCATTGAACATTAACATTACATTGTTTAATGGTCATTTATTTGATTAGAAGCAAAAACCAAAAACAAGGAATTGAAAGGAAAAAAAAAAATCTATGAGAGAAAGTGAAAACACATGCTATTAATATATATATATATATATTATGGATTATTATCCGATACACTAATACTGAAATGTTTTAATTTCATGAGACATGTTATAGTTTTTTAATTCTGCTTGTGGAATTAAAAAAACTCCACTATTAATATATATATATATTATGGATTATTATCCGATACATTAATACTGAAATGTTTTAATTTCTTGAGACATGTTACAATTTTTTAATTCTATTTGTGGAATTAAAAAATTCCAATGTTCGTGTATAAGATAATAATTCATTATATATTATATATCTATATTCTTATAAACCCAAGGTTGAATATGTTCTACTGCTCCGCTCCTAACTTCAACGAAAAAGGACTAAAAAACTAAGGTAAGCTTACTTGTAATAATATAAGCACTGTTATTTTTTCCTTTTATTTCTCTAGTCTAGATAAATTTTATTAGAAATATTATTTAACAATCAATATTTATTAACTCCAAAAATCCAAATAATGAATGATATATATATATATGCTCTTAATAATTTATTAAATTAATTAATTAATATTTAATTATTAATTTTCTTATTAAATTAATAAAATATTCGTTTTTTATTTTTTTATTTTAAACATTAAAGTCCTTATTAAAGTAAAATTTTCTCAATCGATAATTTTATTTAAATTAAAAATGGACTAATTTTGTTTATTTGTTTTGTTTATTAAATTTTTATTATGAGAACAACACTTTCAAATTTATTGTTAAGGACAATAATAATAAAGTTTTGAAATAATATCATAAAAACATTTATTAGTTAAGAATTAAAATCTTATTTATCTAGTTATTAGGCCACGAAAAACATTAAAGTATTATTTACTTGATGAGGATTGAAACGTAAAGATATAAACAAAGATGATAATTAAGATTAAATTGGTAGTTTGATAGGACACTTGGATCATAAAATTATGATAAATTATAATAATATATATTACTATATAAGATTAGATATGAATGATTTGACATAAATATATAATAAGTAACAATAAATACATAACCTTTTATATAATATAATACATAATATAACTTTTGATATGATTTTAGTAACTTTAGATGTGATTTTAATAGCCTTTTATATGATTTTGATATCCTTTAATATGATTTTAATAACATTTTATATAATTTTGATAACCTTTAATATATTTTTGATAACTTTTGATATAATTTGGGTAACTTTTGATACAATTTTGGTAACATTTGATATAATTTTCAAAATTTTTTATATAATTTTGGTAAACTTTGATATAATTTATGATAACTTTTTATATGATTTTGTTAACCTTTGATAAATCTTTTGATTTTAGAAACTTTAAAGCATTATTTACTTGACAAGAACCGAAACATGAAGATATAACCAAAGATAATAAGTAAAATTAAATTGGTAGTATGAAAGGATACTTGGATCATAAAATTATGTCAAAATTACAATAATATATATTATCATATGAAATTAGATACGAATGATTTTGACATAAATAGATAATAAGTAACAAAAAATATATAACTTTGTATACAATATAAATATATAATATAACCTTTAATATGATTTTGATAATCTTTTATATGATATTAATAGTCTTTGATAAGATTTAATTGTATTTAATATGATTTTAATAACTTTTGATATAATTTTGATAACCTTTAATGTAATTTTGGTAACTTTTTATACAATTTGATAATCTATGATATAATTTTGATAACTTTTGAGATAATTTTGGTAATTTTTCATATAATTTTATAATAATTTTAAGGGTTTGGTTAACGGGTGCTTATAGACATTAGTTAAGGATTATTTAATTACCATTTTAGGTAAGTTTTTTGCATTTAATACATTACTTTCACTGAATTAAAAAAAATAATTCATTAATTACACTTTTCATTCTATAAATATCGGCTTAACTAGGGCTGTAATCGAGTCGAGCCGAGCTCGAATGCTGAGAAGCTCGAGCTCGAGCTCGATTCGAAACTCGAGGCTCGAAGCTCGAAGCTCGGTTCGAGCTCGATCGAGTATCATTTTTTAAGCTCGAGCTCGGCTCGAGATAAAATCGAACTATTCAAGCTCGACTCGATTAGGCTCGTTTATATGCTCGAGCTCGAGCTCGAATAAAGGGTTTTTAAGTATGTATATATATTAAGGGTAAAATAGTAAATTAATAATAAAAATATTATAAATAAAAAAGCTCGATTAGGCTCGCGAGCTGCTCGAATCGGGTATTAAGATACTCGAACTCGGCTGGCTCGATAGCTCGAGCTGCTCGAGCTCGGCTCGATAATGACCGAATCGAATTCGAGTTTTTTTCGAGTCGAACTCGAGTAGCTTGCGAGCACAAGTGTCTCGTTTACACCCCTAGGCTTAACCAGTATCACTAGGAACTAGTTAACTTTCTCTAATTCTAATAACATGTGTAATAGCTTTGGTAACTTTTAATACAATTTTTATAACATTTGTAATAATTTTGATATCATTTTATATAATTTTATACTAAAATAAAAAATCAATTAGTATATAGATTTACCCAAAAAAAATTCTAATAGTAAATTCTATATATTAAAGTAAATAATATTAATTTACTATATCATTTACGATAACGTAAAAAAACACGTGTAGCATAAATTAGTTCCATAAAGAGTCATTGAAAAAAAATATTTTTGTAAAGTATTAGTCTTGGATTTCTCAAGTCAAGCCCAAAGGTGATTGGGCCTTTTTTTGTGCCCAATTTACTTGTATTATATAGCATGTTAATTTCCAGAGTAAAAAAGAGTATGTTTAGCTTTGAAGTGGAGCACTGTGGAAAGAAGGATTATTATTCCTATAGGAGGCAAAGAGACAAGTTCTATGGATGGGTTTGCTGGTGGAGATGACTACCATTCAAGAGGATTGATTGGTGAATATCTTCGTAAGAATGGAGATCTGAAGACTGTACTTTCGGGCAAAGAAGCCGAAGATCAAAGGAAGAACACTCGTAGTTGGTGACAACCCTAGCGAGCCAACACCTTGGAGACCAAGATAGAATCTTCGGCTTAAAGAAATGGAGAACAAATATATTGAGGCGAGTCAACTCATTCGTACATTAATGGAGCAGAAGGATGAGATGATCAAAGCTTTATATATAATGAAGGTATGCTACGATCTTAATTAGTTCTAAAATGAATTTAAATTCAATTAATGATATTCTATTCTAGTTTCTAATGGCTTATTGTATATAATGTGTAGAGACTAAAAAGATGGAGCAGAATGCGCAAGATCACTTTAAGAAGATTTCCTTAGAGCATGAGAGGATCACACAGCATATCTTTATGATCAGAAACGAGAATTAGAGCCGCATGAGAAGGAATTATTCCATCGCGAGGCTCAAAATGAGGCTGAGCTGAGACAAGAAAACTTCAGCATGTAGGGTTTTTTCTTTACCAATGCCTATTGACACTTTTAGCTAAACCATTATTTGTTCAAGGTAAGCGGATATACGTGTATAGTTTGAGTAGGATAAGCAAAACAAATAATTTAGCGAACCTATCATGTTCCTTTATATAGTTTTTGTTGATTTTACTTTTCACTTAGAACACCAAGAGCCAGTTCACTTCATATTTAACTTCAGATTTTGATATATATATATATATATATATATATATATATATATATATATCAGTTGCATGCATTGCTTATTCAATTAATGGTGGAAGCACAGCCAATTGGACAATATAGAAATGGTCATTTCGTCCAAGAGAATGAGAGATCACCGAGTTGGTTGTTCCACAACCTTGGCTCTTGCCTTTCGATGTTGAGTCCATTATCAATCTCGTTCCAATCTCTATCTAATTTACCAAGTTGTCTTGCTCCTGTAGCATACTTTAATCCTTCTTATGCAAATATCTGGATTCCTTTTTACAGTCAATTGACCAAACTATTCATATGAAATGTGATTGTACAGGAAATACTTGACGATGAAGATGAAAAATTGATTGCCATTAAGACTGAGTTTGGTGATGAAGTATACACCATCCACTGCTGTGACAACGGGCATGGCACAGATGAATGAGTACAATCTAAGTGGTAGGTACATGGTGCCAGAACCTATTACTCGAACTTGGGTGTAAGTATAGGTAATGGGTATATATCCGTTACGGGTACGTTCAATTTTTCTAAGTTTTTCTATATATTTGGAGGGTCATATTCTCATACCTATATTCGGATATGCGTCGAACACGGATACTTAAAATAAAAAAATAGTCGGAAGAACATAGCTAGAACTATGAAATTTCCATTAAGGGAGGAAGGCAACATTGACAGAGGGAGTGCAGCATTTACTCAAGCAGTGGAAACAGCAAAGCATAAGCGAAGGAGACACTAAATTTCACCTACAGAATGAACATTTTAGAAGTCTTGAATAAAAATTATACATTGAGCGAGAATGTGTTTTTGCTGTAATTCTTGTACAATTTCAGCATAATTTAATTTAGGCTGATCTGAATTGATGTACAGACTAAATTTTTGTTGAACAGAATACCCAGATTTCTATCAATTCAAAATGAATTTGGGCTCTGACATATATCTCTTGTGGACATCTTCGTTTTTCTCTAACAGGGGCTTTATATTGGTTATATGTTGTAACCATGTGAAAACTTTTGGGCTCGGAAGTTAGCAGGCTGGAGAATCATGGTAGTCCAATTCTTTTATATTAAAAAAAAATCCATGGGCTAAAAATGAGTGTAGCCCAATATATTAATTTTGTAGTTGCTATATTCCTTCTTTAGAAATCATAAATTTTACATTTTTTTTTATTAAAATTTAATACAAAAGAAGTCGTAATTTGGTAATAGATGAAGGAATTGCAAATGCTGAGATTCAAATTTCAAACTTAATGGATGTCACCTTAAAAATGTTTGTATGTATCAACTAGATTAAACTCAGATTCAATCATAATTTTTACTTTATTGGGAAAATGGTCAGTAGTTGGCTTGTAGAACTTGAATACTTGATGTTCGGCACACCTACTCTCTCGAACTTATGATAACCTATGGAAAAAAGGTTAATATCATCTTCCATTAAATAAAAAAAAAAAAAAAACCATAGTTTATGATTAATTTTTTACTTTTTATTTGAAAGAAGAGAGTAGGGATGGCAAAATTCTATCTGTTTAATGGATTTCGAACCGATCCGTTTCGATTAAGAAATTTTTTTTTTTTGAAAAGTAAGAACGAGTGGAGCCAGGTTGTTTTGGTAAATGCTTGCTCTGCTACATCCCATATTGTCTTTTAAAATTATTATTTTACCTCTTAAAATATATATTTTATACATCTGTTTTATATTTTTAGTATATATATATATGTATATTATATATATATACTAAAAGATTATATATACTAAAATTATGTTTATAAATAAATTATAATATATTTTTTTAGAATATAAATTAAAAATAATAAATAATAAAGCGGCGTGAAATATATAAAACATTTATGGATGTAATGTAATCGATATTTATAAAGATAAAAAATTTTAATATTCATGCAAAAATAAGATAGAAGTGGATAAAAAAATTTTCCGGCTCACGTCGTTCCGTTTTCATTCCTCCAAGAGAGATTTGATGGAACCCAATTATTTCCATTACTATTAAACGAAATACTCAATTACTAGGAATTTTTATCTTTATTCAATACCCATGTGACCATATCATTAGAGGAAGGATGATTAATCTCTTTCCCTAATTTGAAGGGAATTTTTAAACAAGGGAGCCCACTAGCCAGGGCCTAAAACAGGAGAAAGGAAATTAGCACAAAGGAATCCAAAGCCCTTTTTTGGAGGTAAAATAGGAATCCAAAGATCTTTCTCCCTCAAAACCAACAAAAAAAATATGAAAGGGGAGAAAGGAGATAAAGAACAACTTCTTCCTGACCCACATGTGTGCAGAGCAATATAAAAGAAAAACCCAACCCCCATAGACCATAGGCCCACACCCATGTGCTCAAAGTTTGGTTCAAGCAAATTAAGCAAATGCATTGGGACCTTCTTCGGATGCGACCTCCCAACCAAATACGGATTATGGAATTATGGGCAAGATTTTGTTACTTCAAAGTACACTTGTTCGAAAATCGAACTATTCGTCTAAATTCGAAAATTCGTTTATATTTTGAAGGGTTTGAATAAAAATATTAAATCCGAAATATAGACTATGACAAAAAAAATTAGACCTAATTAAAAACATGAGTAAGACCTTAACTCCAACAATTAAGGTCCAAACCAAGTCCGTTTTTCATTTATATATATATTTATATTTTATATAATTTATATCATATAAAAAATAAATATATATAATATTATAGTGTAACATTTAAAAATATGCTAAGTTATTCATGTTTTAGAGTTTAATAAAAGAAAAAAAGATAAAATTATTAAAAATTAAATAATAAATAATAAATAAAAAAAATATTTATTTAAAATTTTTAAAATATATATAAGCAGACCTAAACAGGTTTGGACTATCCATTTACAAATATGGACGGGTTTGGGTAGAATTTGAGGCTCATATTTTCGGCCGGACCAAGCTTGAGCAAGTATATATGGTGTTGATACCATATCTCAGCCCCGCTCAACCCACGAACACCTCTACTTTAAAACAATAAATTTTAATTTTTTTTCTTTTTTGTAACTTTACTTGAAAGAAATAAAAGGATTTTTTTGGCGTCATTCCTTTAGTAAGTCCAAAACAAAAAAACAAAAAAAACCCTAATATTCCAAGATCTTCATTGAGCAACGTTTGATGGTAAGTTAAATTAAAATGTCAAGAATTGTATGGTTATAAAAATTCTAAAGTGTGTACAAGGAAGCTCTCTTAATGTATATGTAAATTTCAAACTTGAGACAACACACATACTAACTTTTATATGTGAAATGAAGTGATATTGCTACGGTCATCGTGTGCTTTCATGCTGACGATTTAAATCAGTGCTATATTTAATAATTTTGAACATAACATAAAAAATAATAATTAAAATATATCATAATACGAAAAAATAATACAAACACGCACAAATATACAAACGTATTAAAATCTATATAATATAAATTATTAATTTATCAAAATATATATAAATATATAAATTTTAAATATGATTTTGATAAAAAAAATAAAATAAATATAATATAAATATATGAATTACCCTCTTGTTTGAGATTTACAAGAACTTTCTTAGAAGCTTCCTACCCGATCAAGGAAAGATAATTAAATATACTTTGAGGTATATATGGTAACTCTTTATTAAAATTTTAGTTAGGGTTTCCTATATTTTGTCTATGAGCATGAAAACTAGTGAAGTTTTAGATTAAATAAGAGCTATTTTTCCTTAATATTAAAAAAAAAAAAATCTCACCATTCTTTTGAAGATTCAAACACCAAATCTTAAAATTCAAGATATCAAATTGGAATGAAAACTTTTACTATCATTTTTTTTTTCTTAACACTAATAATTAGATAGCTATATGTACCATAAGAAAATTTTTATGCAAACTGATTGACAGGAAAAAAAAAAAAAAAAACTAATTAAAAAACAATACATATTGTGTGAAATAAAATCCCAATATCAAAAAGAAAGATGCACTTGCTTTTAGAAACTTAAAGGAAATTTCCCCAAGTAGTCCTTTATATCTATCCAAACTATATAATCTAAATTTAGGTGCATTTGAACGTATGGTGAAATCCATCACGTCATAGTTATCGATTGCAGTGGGAGGAGCTTCCACCATCTATTCAAATAAATCATAGGTAGATAAAATCTTTTTGAGAATTATTATTCGGTTCATCGAGAAATTGAAGTGATATATATAAATATAAAGGTTGTTTCTTACCCAAACATTGAGACAAAATCGAGCACAGAGCATAAGAAACAAACCAAATATATATTTCATTTCAACTAAATATATAAACTTACTACAATACACTTCCCAAATACTATATAATCATACTTATATAAGCTAGTAACACTAAATTTTAATATATAGTCTGCGGGCTAACATTTTTGTGCAGCCGCCTCAGTCCTTCCCTTACACTTTTTCTCCCTTTTTCTCTTACCACTAAGCCAAAAAAAAAATCACAACTATTTTATTCGAACTCTTAATTTTTTTTAAAGTATTCATATCCTACTTTTATACTCGACACAAAAATATAATCTTTCAAATTATATAAAAAACTTTTAAAAAATAAATATACTCGTATCGAATATGTACTTATATTCGATTCTTGTCTATATCCGAATAACATAACTTCACACAACAAAATAAACCCACAAATCCAAAAGTCAAAACTAAAAAAAAAAAAGAAAAAAAGTAATACAACTCCTCACTCTTCCCCTTAAATCTAACAACTAAAAATGGAAATAGATTATGGCGGGAAACTTCAATTTTTTTTAACTGCTAAACTTTTTAACTTATATGGGGTTAATAATTTCTTTTCTTTTACTTTTTTTTTGTTTTCAAATTGGTCCTTCCTTCCTTCAAAGTCCAAATCATTAAACTCTGAAATTCTTTCCGGTGAATGTTTGACCAAACTGCCAATGGACGGGAACGATGTTCCAAGAGGTGGAAGTGCGCCTGTCACTGCCTGTGACCCTAAATGAGAGTGACTGACCAACCAGAACAGCGTTTGACTGCCAGTTCTGACCCCAGTTTCTGCTCATGCTCATCCAACCAGTCCTTGATCCTTTCACGCTAACCTTCACGATATCCCCTGCACCCGCCACGTTGGAGATCAAAACCAAGTTGAAATAACGGAACCCGTTGATTGTGAACCTGATCCCTCCCCTCTTTCGGCATGGCACCCTGCGTAATTAAATCAGAACCATGAGCCCATTTCTTTTCTTTCCCTTTTTTTTTTTTTAAAGGAAGAGTAACACGGAGCGTGATTGTAGGTGTGGAAGACAGATTTGGTCAACAAGACAAGAATTAATGTCGGAAAAAACAGTCTTTAGGACTTTGGGGACTGTGCTGTCGCGTCTCTTGGGCTTTGATGTTTTACATCTACTCCATTACTACTACTACAATGCCAATTGGATAACAACTCCCAAACCTATTAATAGTACAATGTAGGTAAAATATTATTCTTGGTCTAATTTTAGGGTAAAAAATTAAAAGCATTTTATGTTATTTGAATTTTTTATTTTATAAAAATATTTATACTCAATACTTGTATTTTTTATATATAAAATATGATATTTCAAATATAAAAAAAAAATTTAATATACACATGTCATATAAATATATATATATATATATATATTTAACACTTACTTTTAAATACAAATAACATAAAAAAAATTCAAATAAAAGAAAAAGAAAGCTAAGATGTTGCTCTAAATTTCATTTCATAATTAAAAAACATGATTTTTATTAGATCTTTTATGTCACTAAAATGAAGTTTTGATGTTTTATGAGACAATGAGATTAGAGGAAAGGGCCAATTTGGTAGCTTAGCTACAGTGTAAGAGACAATACGAGTAAGAACAAAGGAGGGACAATGACTAGAAATTTTTTTGGCCAATGCTAAGATCAGCTAAATGACGCAAAAACAACAAAGGGCTTCTAACTAACCCTTTGAAGTTTGGTTAGGATTGAGTTAGGGAGTAAATGAGGAAAAAGAAAATGGGTAATTTGGTAAAACTTTAAAAGACCAAAGATAGTAACTCCTCTGACACAGACCTCAACCAGAATCCAACCCATTTGCATCAGAAATATGATCCACATCTAAATAGAGATTAATTTCCTAACAAATCAAAATTAAATAGAGTTGCCTTGCATTAAATGCATTAAACATGAAATCGTATCCTTAAAACATATGTTAAATTTTGTTTAAAACAAAAAATTCGCTAGTGTTTATTACAGTACTAGATTAATAAAACTAATGTATTGAGTAAAATAAGAAACAGAGGGGGGAAACAGAGCACATACCGGCGGTAGGAAACGGGAACGATACCGGCACGGTACTCTGCAATCTTGAGGAACATGGGCATGGCAAGGTCAAAGTGAGAGCGAGGAGGGTTGCACCAGCCGCCATTGTCGTTTGGAAGAGCATAGTTTGGTGGGCAAAAGTTGGTTGCAGTGATGAAGATGGAAGGGCTTCCTGAATGGCACCACTTTGGATCACTTCCACACTTGATCTCAAAGCAAGCACCGCAGCTTAAGCCGTTGTTGAACAATGCTGTGCTCAATGCTGCTGTGTTAACTCCGTACCCTTGGCCGTACAAGTTTCCATAGCCACAAGCTCCTCCTGCAAGAATTATTAGAGGAAAAGAAAAAAGAATAATTAGTGGGGGAAATTACGGTAATGTATCTGAGTTAGTGCTTAACTTTTTGTTGATTTTAAGTTTGTTTTTTTCTTTAGGAAATGTGAAATGAGGAGCTGGGTTTTTGACAATGAGGGAAATTTCAAAGCTTTTCCATTGATGCAGGCTAGAAAGTTCCCCCTTTTTGGTAGGATTAGGGAGGATTTGTCAGACATGGAAGCCAATATGTTGTCTTTTACGCTGGGCAGTCAGAAATAACTGTGAAGAAGAAGAAGAAGCTTTTGGGGGCATTATCTGAAAATGGGGATGAAATGAGGCAAAAATAGGGATTGAAGAAGGAAACATACCCATAGTGCCAGAAGCATCAGCACCTCCATAGAAGGTAGCATGGGCATTTTGCCATGCGCCACCAGAGTAAACTCCTGGAATTCTTGCTTCACCCATCCACATTGAAGAGATAAAGAGCAGAATGCATACTACACTCACCATAGCCATTTTTTTACCTTCTCCAACTACTTCAAAACTATGACTAAAAAACTCAGCTCTTTTTTCCCAATAAAGAGAGAGAGAGAGAGAGAGAGAGAGAGAGAGAGAGGGTGGGTGGGGGTGAGAGTTAAGGGAGAGGGAAGAAGGGGGTACTTAAAGAGGAGGGATAAAGGTCCATTATTCGGAAAATTCAAACAAATCATCATTAATGTTGCTTTTGTTTGTGTAAAACAATATTATTTTTCTAAACTTACGTAAAAGAAGAAAATTTAAGTATATTTTCTAAAAAACTTATCTGTCAGTAAAAGTTTTATATTTTACATGAAAATTAAAAAAATGATACATATTTTTCAAAATATAGAACAAAAACAAAAAAATTAATTAATAAGATAAGACATGTGAATGTATTTTAATATGTCTATAAAATTAAAATTTTCATTGTTTTTTTAAAACTTATTATAAGTATTCGTTTTATAAAGTTAAAATGTTGCAATTTTCGATTTTAAAAAAATCGAATTTAATTCTTTGAACAAGACATTTTATACACGGTTTTTTTACTGAGATATAGCAAAAAAAAAAAAAAAAACTAAAATATCGTTGTTTTTGGATTAATTTCCAAAATTCCTTTTTTTTCTAGCTGGGAAATCGCCATCCCCCATGGCGATTTCGCAGCGTTAAAATTTGCAAAATTTACAAATTTGATGAAGGGAAATCGCCATGGGAGTGGCGATTTCCCTTCATGTATTATTATTATTTTTTTTAAATTAATAAATAAAAATTAAATTTATTTTTTAATTTGATAATTTTACTTTTTTATTTTTAAAAATTATAAATTAAATTAAAATATTTTTTATAATTTTAAAAAAATAAGGTATATTTTAGGTTTTTTTATAATTTAATATTATAAAATTTGTTTTTTAAAATTTGTTAAAAACAAATTAGATAAAAAAAAAATTGAAATTTAAAGAAGGCAACGGTCATATGACCGTTGCCCCCCCTCCCCCACGTCCCCCACGTCCCCTACCCCCCACCCACTATTTTTCTCTATAAATACCTCCCTCCTTTCCTTCATTTTTTTATTTTTCTTTCAATAATTACATCTCTTTTTACCAAAAAAAATTCTTTCTACAACAATTTTTTTTTCTACAACAGTATTTAGAAATGGCTTCATCATCACTATTGAGGTTACAAGAAAATTACATATCGGAGGTTATATTTAACGAGGTAAGTAAATTGTTATATTATTATTGTTTTTTATATTATTATTGTTTTTTATATTATTATTGTTTATATTATATTATATTATTATTGTTTATATTATATTATATTATTATTGTTTATATTATATTATATTATTATTGTTTATATTATATTATTATTGTTTTTTATATTATTATTGTTTTATATTATATTATTATTGTTTATATTATATTATATTATTATTGTTTTTTATATTATTATTGTTTTATATTATATTATTATTGTTTATATTATATTATATTATATTATACTATATTATATTATATTATTACAATAATTTTGTAATTTTAATTTTTTATATTATATTATATTATTATTGTTTTATAATTTTATAATTATTATTGTCTTTTAATTTTAATTTTATAGTTATTTATTTATTATATAATTGAATTATTTAATAATTATATTAAAAAATTGAAATTTTTTATTATTATTGTTTTGTTATTTTATAGTTTTATAGTTTTATTTATTAATTTTTAATTGTTATAGTTTTATAATATATTAATTTTTATTATTATAACAGGAAACTCGTCGCGTGTTACGTGCGAGGAAATTTACATTGGAGGACCCGCATCCATCTATTATCGACCACTTAAGAAGAGCCGGATTTTATCACGCAAGTCAAATTCGACGACTTTTGATACAACCCGACTTAATCAGTGCGTTGGTCGAACGATGGAGACCTGAGACGCACACTTTTCATTTTCCATGTGGTGAATGCACGGTCACTCTCGAAGATGTTGCGCTGCAACTTGGACTTCTAATCCATGGCGATGCAGTTACAGGCGGAAGCCTGCTAGATTGGAATGAAGTGTGTCAAGATTTATTGGGCTCGATACCTCCAGATGAGTATGTATCTGGCTCAACGGTGAGACTAACTTGGTTGAAATCGTTTCAAAATCTTCCATTACATGCAACCGAACAACAAATAAAATATGCTGTTAGAGCATATATTTTACGTTTGATTGGAGGATTATTGATGCCTGACAAATCGAATAGTCGGGTACATTTAATGTATCTTCCATTGCTACGTGATTTAGAGCATGCGGCAAATTATAGTTGGGGTTCTGCGTGTTTGGCGGTTTTGTATAGAGAACTTTGCCGAGCTACAGTTCAAAAAAGCCATGACATAGGTGGATGTTTAGTGCTTCTACAATCATGGGCTTGGTATCGGCTATCATTTCTTGCTCCGCGCGTGGATATTTCGGCTGTATACCCCATTGCAAGCAGGTAATAATCTTTACTATTTTATTAATTTTGTACGAACTTGTATTTTTATAGGTCATTAAGATATTATATGCATTTTAATAGGTGGAGTAGGAGTACGAGTAGAGATTTTACAGAGACTCCGAGCGATCTTGCAAGTATAAGAGTACGACTAGATCGACTAGGATATGATAAGGTAAATATTTCGATTGTTACATTGAAGTTTTTTTTTTATTTAATCCATATGAAACTAATAATTTGTAATAATTATTCGCAGTTTCTGTGGATGCCATATTCCTCGCGTGAAATTATGGCATGCCTCCCATCGGATGCCTACAATAATTTCAATATATGGAAAGCAAACACAGCATTGATATGATTTTCATATGTAGAGTGGCACCAAACTGACCGGGTGTTGCGACAATTTGGGATGCAACAACCAACTCCTGCAGCCCCGGTGAACCTTGATAAGCTTCACAAGGTCGACATGCGTGGTCGTAATGATGAATTCTGGCCTGCGAAGCATGAACATTGGATCCAATTGTGGAACATACATTTTCAACGAATTTCGACAGGTTACCCGATTGTTGGTAATAATTTCAACCCATCTGCTGATTACATAAGATGGTATAGAAATGAAGGTCGGCCTTTCGTTTGTCCACCGTCGATGTATGACAGGTTACCCGATTGTTGGTAATAATTTCAACCCCTTCGTCAGCATTTGATGGTACATCATTTATGGGTGCATCTAGTAGTCAGGTTCCCGTTATAGGTGAACTAGGTGTTGGCTCATCCAGCAGTGGGTTTCAAATTTTTGATACGAAAGAAAGGACTGATGACATACAACCGGAACCAGTGGCGGTTATAGCAAGAGGTCGTGGTGGACCGCGAATACGTGCCACTGACGAGGTTGAACGACGGGTGCAACCACCACGCACTAGAAGAGCTCGACACTGTTGCTCTACACCACGTAATAATTAGAATAATTGTAATGTGTTTTAAATTTCTAATATAAATTTATATGTTTTATTTATTTTAAATTTGTTCGGAAATTAATTGTTATATTTTATTTTAATTTATATCTTAATTAATTTTAATATAATAATCCAAATTACATGATAAGTTGATTTTCTTTTTTTCATTTTAATTTAATTTTCTTTTTAAATTTTAATAAGAAATAAAATTTTAATCATAAATTAAATTAAAATTATTTTATCAAATATCCAGTTTTAAACTGTAACAATCTATACTATTATTAAAAACAATGATTAAATTGATGTCACGAGTTAATCGAATACCAACTCAAAAAAACTAATCAAATTAAAAAAATTATTTACGATACCAACTTAAAAATAGCTTCTTTATTTAAAAAAGTGACTCGATAAATTTCTTTAAACAAAAATTTTATTTACATTTTACATCATTAAATTATTTTTGATATAAATTAAATTTTCCTTTTTATAATATTACAAAATTATAAAAAATACAATTTTTGATATAAAAATTTAATAAAAAATATAATCTTCTTTTTAAATTTTAATAAGAAATATATTTTTATTTTTTATAAAATTGTAATAATAAATTAAATTACATTTTTAATATATATTTAAAAAAATAAATAACCAAACCTATAAAAAAAATATTTTAATTTAATTTATAATTTTTAAAAATAAAAAATAAAATTATCAAATTAAAAAATAAATTTAATTTTTGTTTATTAATTTAAAAAAAATAATAATACATGAAGGGAAATCGCCACCCCATGGCGATTTCCCTTCATCAAATTTGCAAATTTTGCAAATTTAACCAAGGGAAAATCGCCATGGGGGGTGGCGATTTCCCTTGATTAAATTTGCAAAATTTGCAAAATACACCAAGGGAAATCGCCACCCCCCATGGCGATTTCCCTTGGTGTTTTTTATAAATTTTCAAATTTTAACGCTGGGAAATCGCCATGGGGGATGGCGATTTCCCAACTAGAAAAAAAAAACGTATTTTGAGAATTAATCCGAAAAAACGATAGTTTGGTATTTTTTTTTTTGCTATATCTCAATAAAAAAACCTTTTATACACTTACTAAAGTGTCTATTATATTAAATTCTTTGTATAATGTTATTAAGATAAAAGTAAAATAAAAGTAACTCCAATTGACACATACCCTCCAATTATGTTAATCCTCATAGCCTATATATAGGATAAGTTTTGGATTGTTGGCCCTACCATAACAGACTCTTTCCAATTCAATTCATTAGGAATTCCCCTCTTAGACAAGTTATAAATTTAATAATAAAGAGTAGTGAATGTTTAAGTTATTTTTTATAAATTGTGTTTAATATATTATATATTTTTATATGTTAATAATTTGAGTTATATAAATTTTAATATATTTGCAACTTCGTTTCGTATTCATATTATTTTGTGTATTATATTTTAAATTTTTTCTTATATTATATTCATATTTTATAATCGTGTAATGTTCAAATTTATCGTATCTAAAAATAATAAAATTTCTTGACCTTTTTAAAAATATAAATGTAAAATATTACTCACTTTTTATAGTTGTTCCGCATTCAATAACAATACCCTTCTCTTCCATTTTAATGTTCACATTTTTGCCCGGTTGTGAATTGTGATTTGTGTGGGGGTCCCTAAGGAATCCTACTGTTTCCTCATGCTGAAATTATGTGACATCATAAAAGAAATCTCATTATTCCCAACCCAAGGTCAATTCTTGGAAAGAAACAAAATAAATTTCATCTTCCCATTTTCTTAATTTTTAAAGATTTTATTCACCAATGTTTTTAAAATTATCATATTAAGTTATTATTCTTAAAATTCGTTTTTTATATATTGATCTGTCTAAAAATACCCATTAGTAAAAAATAAAGAGGAATATAATTGTTGAATTAAATTTAATGATCAGTAAAATTTTAAATGCATATTAGTATAGTAGGCTGATAGCCCTTAAAATAGTCTCCATAATCCTCTGCCTGTATTGCAAAAAGATTAAAAAAAAAAAAAAAAAGGCGTCATCAACGGCTGTGATTTGATGACAAGATAGGACCCATAAAAGATTGTCTGGGGTATGAGATGGATCAAAGCTTAAACGCACTAAGATAAGTAGATCCCAAAGAAACGAAGCTTAAATCTAAACCAACTAGAAGGCACTTTGCAAAGCAAATAAAGCATCTAACGTGGGACAGGGACCCACTTTATCCCGTAATCATCGGCCCATATAAACCTCCGGCCGGACTTTAACTGTAAGTGGGGCACATACACGCAATCTCGAGCCACTCGCGCCCACACTTGATTTCTACTCTCCACGTCACGTCGTTTTTTAAGATATATTATCTTATTCATCGTAGTAAAATATTGAGTTAATACATAAATTAACCCATCTATTATATTCATTTTTATGATTTGATATTTTTTTTAAAAAAATTCATAATTAAGTATTTGAATTTGTATTCCGTCAATTCCATAACGCCAAATACTTAACGATGTTACATTAATATTGACGTGATCTGATCGACTAATAAAAAACTGACACGTGTTCAAGTCAACACCATGTCAGCATTTCCATGTCAGCAAATTTTTTTTTTTTACTTTTTTAAAACTTAAAATTAAAATTTTAATAAAAAATAAAAAAAAAATCTGCAATTTTTGTTTTCATTTTTTAAACAAAAATTAAAAATCTGAAAAATAAAAAATAAAAAAATCACCAAAATAGGCATATTCACTTACTCGTTAGGGATATTAGTTTCAAGAATGGGTATTCTTATTCCAATAATTCTTTTGGAATACGACCATGATGGTTGATGCTAAAAAAAAAAAAAAAAAAATTATTTAGATTAAAAAGCAACCTAAAATGGCATTTCAATATTATTATTGTAGAAGGATTTTCTCACTTTGCTTAAAAAGCAACTTAAAATGCAGTGGCGGATCTTGACATTTAATTTTGAAGGGATCAATTAATATTAAATTTATTATATCATATATACACACACATAATATATTAGTAAAAAATAACCAACTTCATAAAATTATAAAATAAAAATATTATTATGATAACATTAAACTTGTAAGGATAGAAATATTTTCAAATTAATAATAATAAAAAAAGATCATGTATATATTTATTTAATATTGTACTCATTTCACACACACATAATATATAAGTTTTCAAAATTCTATTATAATTTATAAAAGTTCTAGTACTTTTCACTTAAGTCCCTAGATAAAAAGTAAGTATGTGAAATGAATATATGAGATGAGTGCATGTAGCACTGTCTATAATAAAATTACAAATTTCATATATATTTTAAATAAATTATGAGAACTTTTTTTGACAATTTAAAATTGAAATAAAAAGTAAATAAATTAATCGTTAAACAATATATTTTTCATCGACAATAAAAATCAATATAATTTTAAAATAATAAAGTTGAAACTTTGAAATTACAAATTATAATTTATCTTAATTTTTTATAAAATGATTGCCAATCTGATTTGTGTTTTTTTTTTTTTTTTTTTAAAAAAACAAGATTGCATGACAACATGAGATAGAGATTTAGAGTAAAATTAAAAGTGAAAAACTATATGAAGAGGAGAAATTATAATAAGTTAGAAAGAAAAAAAAAACACATATTTGGTACTTGGTTGAAGATTTAAAATTTTATTGAAAGTCAAAAAGTTAATTTGATTTTTGTTAAATTCACAGGATTGTAATTTAAAACTAATAACAAATTTCTTAATTTTAAAGCTTTATAAGTAATAATTGATGGATACAAAAAAAAAATAGTACTACGATTTTAACTCCTTTTAAATTATAATAATATTTAAAATTTAATTATGAAATAAAAAAATAATTTTAATTTAAAAAAATAATTTAATATTAATATATATATATATATATTAAGAATTTTTTATAAATTTTGGGGGGTCAAGACCCTCTCAGACTCTTAAGAGGCTCCGCCTCTGCTAAAATGGCATTTCAAGAAAAGAAATCTGGAAAATACCATCACCCAAACTCCCAACTACAAAGCCAATACCATCACCCAAGTCTTAAACATTTTGGAAAAATAAAATAAAATAAAAAAGATTGCAATTTTTTTCATTTTTAAAATAAAAATTTGGAAAATAAAAAAAAAAATTGGAAAGAGAGGAAGAGAGAGAAAAGAAAGAAGGGAGAGGAAGAGAGAGGATGGGCCGGTCGATCGGCTGACGGTCTGCCTTAGGTCGTCGTGATTGGTGGCAAGCCTGGAAGAGAGAGAAAGAAAAAGAAGGAGAAGGGAGAGAGAGAAAATAAAGAAGGAAAAGGAAGAGAGAGGAAGGGGTTGGCCGACAGTCGATCTCCATTGGATCGGCCGGCTGCCGGCAAGTCGGGGAGGAAGAGATGGAAGAGAGAGAGAGAAAGAAAGAAGTTTTTTTTTTTTTTTTAGAAAAAAAATTAATATTTTAATTTCAGAAAATATATATTTAAAAAAAAAAAATTAAAAAGTAAAATAAATTTTTTTTTTAAATGCTGACGTAACAAAGTTGCCACGTGTTACATTTTTATAATTGGGTGAAAAAATACACGTCAGCATGCCGTTAGGCATTGGATCAAAATACTTGATGGAATATAAGTTCAGGTACTTGATTGTAAATTTTTTTCTTTAGATACCAAATGGTAAAAAGAGATATAGTAAATGGGCCAGTTTATGCATTAATCCTAAAATAATTGAATTTCACAAATAAAATTAATGAAATAACTATATCTTTTAAGATATATTAAAATAATTAAAAAAATAAAACATATGATAGATTTTTTAATTCGCTTGTAAAATTAAAAAAAATTATTGTTAATATATTAAATACGAACTTTTTTTTTTAAATCAACATGCATGTTTGGTTACGCGTTGTGTCAATTCATGCACTTTATTAGTTACAAACGCATGAAAATACCTTTAATTTTTACTTTATAAAAGAATGTTCAAAAGTTGGATTTCGACAAAAAGATTAAGTTAGGCATAATTTGTCTTCTTCTTTTTTTTCTACGTGAAAATTTGACGATGGTTTCATTCAAAGAATAATTGAACTAAAGAGAGTTATTACTTATCTATAAGTCGACAATGTAGCTTTAATTTAATGTTTTGAGAATATTAAGGTAGTGCTTTTTGAATATTCAAGTTTAGGTCAATGTACAAGCTTAATTGGTCATTATCTAAAGATTTGTAATCTTAAGATATAAAGATGTTTACATCTATCAAATTTGATATTCTTATGCATCAAAGTAACCTGAGTCAAAGTATGATCCAATTTCAACTATATTTTTGTTCAAATTGAAAGTATTAATCATTTAGGCATGCTAAAATATAAGTAAGAAACTAACTACATCACTCAATTCACTAAACATATTTTGTTCACATATTGCTTGTTAACTTGTTTTCTTTTTCTTAAAACATTCTTGATTATTGTAATTCAAAAGGTTAAGAATTTTTTATGATTATCATTAAAAACTTATTGTTGATATATAATGAAAATATGTAAAATTTACCTCCAAATTTATAGTATTAATTAAATCATAATGATACGTTGAATAATAATCTTAAATCTCAAATAACAATATGATAAAAATCTTTGAAAATAATCTCTTTTAACTAAAAGAAGATGAGTATGAATTTAAAATGAATTTTATCGATTAGTAACTAATATGATAATATTTTGATGAATTTTAATGCATTGAAAATAATAACATATTTAATATAATAATTAAAAAAATGCTATTATAATACTTTTAGTAAAACCTTTTAAAAATCAAATTGTTTCCCCTATTAAGGTCCTAATCACATGTTGCCATTGAGAAAAAGAATTGGGTTAAAGTACTTAAACAGTCCTTATACTATAATCAAAAGTGTATTTTAGTCTATGTACTATAGAAGTGAGTAATTTAATCCTTATACGTTTAAAATTGGTGCAAAAAAGTAAAATTGGTAACAGTGTTAAGGGAAAACCGTCTAAATGCTAACATGGACGTGTGAAACTGACAGAAAAAATGACTTGAAAAAAAAAGATGGCGTATCAAGTTTTATTTTTATTCAAATAGAATTTAGAAAAATAATTTTTTTAACCCAAATCTCTCCTTTACCGGTAAAAATATGTCATCATTTTTTTTCGAAGTCATCTATTCTGTCAAATTTTAAATTCCACCTGAACAAAAAAATTTGACACATCATTATTTTTTTTCAAGTCATCTATTCTGTCAGTTTCACATGTCCACGTGAGTATTTAAACGGTTTTTCATTAACACAGTTAACAATTTTATTTCTTTGCACCAATTTTAAATGTATAAGGATTAAATTACTTATTTTTATAATATATAAACTAAAATACACTTTTAATTATAGTATAAGAACTATCTACATACTTTAACAAAAAAATTATGATTTTCTTTTGACAAATAACAAAAAAAAAAGTAAAAATACTTTCAAATTCAACTTTAAAAAAAAAAAAAAAAAAAAAAAGGAAAACTTTGAATAAAGAAAAGTTGTAGTAGAAGAAAAGTAGTAAAGGGGTCGGTGGTGTGCAAAATTGTGTGAAAAATGAGGGATGCGTGAAATGCACCGTTTGAGAGGTGAGGCTGCGATTTGTCATTTGTCATTTCTCAACATGACAAGACAACATCCCATGAATTTTCTTCCTATTTTCTTTCTAACCATGTGCATGCCACAAAAAATTCTATTTTTTAAAATTACATTATTTACGTGGATCAATCATATTTATCCACGTAAGGTACGGAAAATATGAAAAGGATTTGATGCGAATTGCAGCAGGGGACCCGGCCTGACATTTGGGTTCATCATTGCGTCTGATTAGAGCGTGCTTCTCACTCGCATAGTCCCCCTCCCATGTGATTCGTAATCATTTTTTCTTGATCCATTGCTTCACAAAGTCAAAATCTATTAAAAAAGGTTTAAAAAAAAGAAAGCAATTGCACTTAAAATTCTTTATTGACTATTTGACTTCCATTTTCTTTTTGGGTAAAAAAAAAAAAAAAAAAGGTTTTGTTAGGGTACTCAAATTATAGATTTTTTTTTTATATAAAATGTGTTACTCAACATTTTTTTTTTTGTTTTTGAAAAAAAAAGCAATTAAATTTCAATTCAAAGTACCTCCATATGTAATTAAGAAGACTATAGAAGCAAATAGCTTTATGTTTTATATCTATCATCAAAAGCATTACCACTATCATTTAAATTAAGTAAAAATAGTTACACTCAATTTCATTTTAATTGAAATATCAAGTTTGGCTTAAATGATAGAGGGGAAGTGAAATTTAAGTTAAAAAATCTTAAATTCAAACCTTGATATTATATTATTTCACCCAAAAAATCGAGTATATGATCTCTTTGTCATCCATGCCTATATGGAACATATATTAGCAATATTTTTGCTTATATCTAACTTCTTTAAATAAAGTAGTTTAAGTTGACCATATTATACCAAATTATTTGTTTGTTATATATTTTATAGTTAAATATTGTCTTATGTCTACAACATTTGTCATTGCTAAAGAACTTATTCATTTGTCAAATGGTTATAAAAAAGTGTTTGCTGTGGCTTTTATTTTCCCTCTACGTTCTTTGAAATCTTTCTATTTGTCAATTACCAATCTAAAGCATTTTACATTAGATGCTTTTAAACCCATTTCCTCTTGTTCTTATCTCCAATCTAAGATACGATTAACTTGTTAATTATTACTTCTTTTTTTTTTGTTTAGTTTTTCTAATTATATTTTTTGTTGTATTATTGTCTGTCCTTATTTGAGGGATAGCAAACTCCATCGAGCTAAACACACAAAATCTTCCAAAAACCCAATTTTAGATGCCTTAAAGCTCTTTTCTCTAAATATTATTTTGCAAATCAAGGATTTAACTTGGATTCATTGTGCTTACAAAACAATTAGAAAAGGTTAATAATTAATAATAATAATAATAATAATAATAAAATGCCACAATTGTTAGCCTTTGGCATGCATAGTGCACTCTATTAGACATAAAACATTATTCAAATAGATTTTCTAAATCTTTTAAGCTCGTTTAATAGGAAAGAAAGAAAAACAAAACAAAAAACTGTTAATTTAATGATTGAAAAAAAAAATAGCACGTATTGTTATAAATCTCAATCATTAAATTATTATTATTATTATTATTATTATTTTTCTTTCTTTCCATTTTACTAAACGAAGTCTGAATGTTTATTAATTTTGCTGTAAAACCAAGGAATCTGCTCATAATTGTTTATTAATTAATTTACCTAAGTCTCATTCAAGCTAGCAATTTTACCTAAATATTTGAAATTTATATCAAACTGTAGACATTATTAACTAAGTAATAAGCCAGTTGCCAGTTGGTTGAGTGGGAAAATAATAAAGTTTTAGGTTAACTAATGTCCAAAATGTAGACATTATTAGGGAAACATGCCACTTTAGCTGACTTTGATTTCCATTTCCAGATTGATGACTTTGAATTTTCTTAATTATGGAGCTATCACTCTTCTCATTCCAAAACCAACCAGCTTTATCAGATGAGGCAAAATTGCATGGTCAAAATTGCATGGTCTTTTTGTTCATGTATTAAAGATAGATGTCGACTGCTCAAATTCCATTTGGAATGAAATTATATATTAAACAGCACTTTGAAAACATATATATATATATATATATATACTAGTTTAAGCTACGCGTATTTTGTTAAATGATATAATAAGTTAATATTATTTACTTTAATATATATAATTTACGGTTAGATTTTTTTTTGTGGTAAATTTATATATTAGATGATTTTTATTTTGGTATAAAATTATATCAAATGATATTAAAATTATTATAAATGTTATCAAAATTATATTAAATATTATCAAAACTATTACAAATATTATTAAAATTATTATAAAATTATATAAAAAGTTACCAAAATTATCTTAAAAAATTATATAAAATTTTACCAAAATTATATCAATAGTTATCAAACTTATATCAAAGTTACCAAAAAAATTACCAAAATCATATCAAAGGTTAAACAAAATTATATCAAAAGTTATTAAAGTTATATAAAATGTTATCAAAATTATATAAAATATTATCAAAATTATATTAAAAGTTGCCAACATTATATCAAAAGTTATCAAAACTAAATCAAAGGTTACCAAAATAATATTAAAAATTACCAAAATTATATCAAAGGTTGCCAAAATTATATCAAAGATTAGCAAAACTCAATCAAAGGTTACCAAAAATATATTAAAGATTATCAAAATTATATCAAATGTTAGCAAAACTATATCTAAAGTTTTCAAAATTATTACAAATTAACGTTATCAAAATTATATCAAAAATTACCAAAACTACTAGAAATGTTATCAAAATTATTACAAAAGTTTCCAAAATTATATCAAAAGTTATCCAAAAATTATATGAAAATTTTCAAAATTATATCAAAAGTTATTCAAAAAAAAAAAAAAAACAACCTCTTAGCTAGTAACATTTAGTGTCTAAAGGACTCAAATTTTGTATCCAGAAGTGTATGATTCTTAAATATGGGTTATTGTTTTAATATTTTTTTTAAAAAAAATGTCAATGATATCATAATTGTACTTTGTTAAAATTACTACTATAAATGATATTTTCATTCAATATTTAAAAAATTATCAAATTATATATCAATTATTACATTTAATGTAAGAATAAAAATAATTTAACAAATAAATTTTGGATAGATTCAGATTTTTTTTTTCCAATTCGGACCCTTTCAGATCTGAGCCGATTAGGATTTTGGCTATTCAGATCATTTTTTAAATTTTATAAAAAAAAAAAATCATTCCAACATGCTTTTTTATTCGAGTTGAATTTAGATTTTTGGGTTTTCAAGTACGTGTTATTTTGGGTTCGAATATTTTTAGGTTTGTTGATGATGATTTTTGGTGTTGGGTGATCTTGAGGGGAAGAGAGGAAGGGAGAAGAGGCACAGCAACAAGGATTTTTAGTTTGAGTGTGTGTAGAGTCCTTAAGCTGGTCTCAATGGGCCTATTTATACTTTTGCTGGCAGGTCGCCGTACGCCATATGTGTTGGCTTGGTCAAGGACAGGTGGGTCAAGGTCCCACATTGGTTCTGATGTGATAGGCGGTGATATGATGGGCAAAACGATTGTCAGGGAGGTCACGTGGCTCTTTAAGGTGATGGGTTGGCGGACTCTTGTAGAGGGATAGGTGATAAGGCTCGCCTGACAATTTCTGTCTAGGCGAGCCATGGCCGGTCATGGATTGTGGCGAGTAGAAAACACAAAAATAGCGACCCTAAAACCAACACCTTTATATATACACAGCGCCATAAATGCCCGTCGACCCATTAGCCAATTACAATTTGACACGTACCAACATGTTGAACGAAAAGAAGTCAGAACGCCAATATTCACGACCTCCTGACACTTCCCCAAACAATCAAAATCCAACATGCTCGCTGATGGCCACTTTATGCTCTCTGCCTCGCCTGGGAGACAATTATTAAACCCAATAGATTCTCCAAACTTAAATGGGCCTAGGACCCAACAAGCCCTCAAGAGTTGGACCGAGGTATAAAACCCAAGAAGGGGCTCGCCACAATCCATGACCAGCCAGGGCTCGCTTAGACAAAAATCGCCAGGTGAGCCTTATCACCTATCCCTCCACAAGAGTGTGCCAAGCCATCACCTCAAAGAGCCATGTGGCCTCCCTGACAGTCTTTTGCCCATCACATCGCTGCCTATCATATCAGAGCCCACGTGGGATCTCGACCCACCTGTCCTTGAGCAAGCCAACACACGTGGCATACGACGATCTGCCAGCAAAAGTATAAATAGGTCCATTGAGACTAGACTCTACACACACACAAACTAAAAATCGTTGTTGCTCTGCCTCTTCTCCCTTTCTCTCATTCCCTCAAGATCATCCAACACCAAAAACCATCATCAACAAAGTTCAGATCATTTCAAGTTTAGATTTTTGACTTATTTGATCAAATCGAATTTATATATATTTTTGGAACGGATTCATTTTGCCAATTCTGTTCTAAGGTAATATTAAGTTTGACCAATTAATAAGAAATATTTTATATTTGCACCCATTAAGAAAATTTGAGAGTTGAAGATAATGTGAATCTGGGTATAGCTAGGCATAGCTAACAAGAGTATAAATGCAGGCGGGTGAATAGATGAGGCAAAAGACCGCATTATACAAATTTTAAGGAGTTGGGATGCAAAAGCCAACCTGATAGACTGATTTTCTGGAGCAAAGTTGTACACTTTTGGAATAAAATGAACAGCCAGCCAAAGACATAATTTCTTTTAAAGCCAGTTTGACTACATATCAGAGGGGGCTCCAACATGGATCGTGTAGTCTATCATGGAAATTATAATTTGCCCCATTTTCAACTTTTTTTTTTTTTTTTTTTTACTTTTTTGTGCTCACAAAAGAATAAGATAGATTCACACGTAAAACAGTTTATGATATACTAATTACACGTTTTTTTTAATAAAAAGATGTCGTAGTTTAGAAATAAGAGAAAAAATTATAGAAGAAAAGATTTAAATTTTAAATTTATGTCATATCTTAAAAGTAATTATATAAATCAATTGAATTAAATTTTAAATTTATTAATTGCAATAAGCATGTTCAAGATTTAAAACTGATTTAGCTTTAAGTAAGATTGTCAAATATGGGATAATGAAATTACTTTTTTTTCTAAGTTTATGAGAATGGGTAAAGGCATTTTTTATTTCCTCTCTGAAATAAAAGTGTATGGAGAAGATTTGGGATCAAGAAAAAAAATAAAATGAATTGAGTCAAATTGAGTAATGATAAATTGTGCCCTTCTATTCACAATGGGTTATAAAAATGATTGAAGGGACAAGATCTGAGCTCCCTTCCTGTTAAACTTTTGGGGCTATTGCTCCAGCCTACATGACTAGTCACTCACTCACTGCAACCCCACATGCAATATATGCTATAAAAATGATTCAATTTTTTATTTTATTTTATTTAGGCTTGGTATCGGATCAGGTCGGTTCATGACCCATGTTATTGTTTATAAATTATTAAAAAAATTAAAAATTATTTTTATATTAATATTTTTATATTTTTATAATTAAAATTTTTAAAAAAATTATTTTTTATTATTTAAACAGTAATTCAAACCAAACAGACTCAAATTATTAAAATACCTGCTCAAATCCGATGCAATACGGATTGAACAAACTATCCGACTCATGAACGATTCTACTTACGAGGCAAATGTTTCAAATAATCATGTCAATGAATATCTGGTTCACTAATTGAGCTAAGAAAAACAGGTTTGGTTTTGTTGACATTTGAACCCAAATACCCAATGAACTAGGGGTGAGCGTTCGATCGAGTCGAGTCGAGTCGAGTGAAAAAAATTCGGATTAGTCGAGTTGACGAGTCCTATTTTGTCAACCAAACTCAATTTGAAATTTTAGCGAATCGAGTCGAGTTAAAACAAATTCGAGTCGAGTCGAGTCGAATAATTTATTCGAGTTAAAATGTTATTGTCATAGCGATTTTTTCGGACCGCTACGACGAATTTGATGAAAACACAAAAAAATGGAGTCGCCACCAATCTTTTTTGCTAGGTGTGATTGGCCACCTATTAAAACCGATTTTAGTAAAACATTTTACAAATAATTAAAACATTTTGTAAAACCAATTTCGAAGTCTGCGCTTTGAACCAGAGAGAAAACAAAATCGGGTTCGGGAGTCAGTTACGTGCGGGGAAGGATTAGCACCCCCGCAACGCCCGTTTAGAAAACGGTACCACTTGATCACGTGTTATCTTAAATCTCGATTTAATGGATTTAACATCGGTATTTAAAACTAATTCTCTTTTCTTTTCTTTTATTTTATTTAAAAAAAAAAAACATGTTTATTATTTTTTGAATTTTCTTGAACTGTTTTTAATTTTTTAAAAATCGAAAGTGAACATAAATTTATTATCGAAAATACTCATTAAATATTCCCGACACTCTCGGTGGTATTTAACGAGATCTTCTCACCTCAAGACATCTCAAGAATCACAACCGTGATATCTTTTGAATTCCGTCGTCGGCAATTCGTATTTATTAAAAACTTTTTTTTTTTTGAAAGGTAAATTAAAATGCTTTTAATAATTATTTCCGAAATAAAAGAAATTATCTATGTAAGAGTAATTCCCGAATCACTCCGATACTTTCGATAGTGTCTCGATTATTATTCTCACTCGAACCTTTTCGAAAAACGATCGATACTCCGACCATCCGAGAAAGAGATCCGTTTTTAGAGAATTTTATTTACCGAAAATAATTTTAAAAAACATGTATTAATTAAAAATTATTATTTTAATATTTTAAAATCGAAATCGAATAACAAAAATATATCGAATGCCGGACAAAATAAATAAATACAAATAGTAAATGAAAATAAATAAGAAAATCATACTTGACGAATGTCGAGAATCTGAAAAATCAAAATGCCGGACTTGATCTTCGTAAAATCACCTAAAATGTTAATAAAAAAAATCAAAACTTCAAAAACGATCATCGTGAATTTTTCTTTAATTTTTTTTATATTTTTTATATTTTTTATATTTTTAATTTTTTTTTTTAATTTTTCTCTTTTTTTTAATTTTATATTTTTATACTATTATTGTTTTTTTATTATTGTTTTTTTAATTTTTTCTTTTTTTTTTTTTGGCCCCAAAACCAGGCCTGTTGGGCCAGGTTCGGCCCTGGCCTGCTGAGCCAGGCCTGGCCCAAAATTTTTTTTTTTTTTTTTGGGGGGGGAACCCGCGCGGACCCCGGGTCGGATCCGGGTCCAGGCGCGGATCCTCCCCGCCAAAACGGCGTCGTTTCGGCGCCACAAAAACGGCGCCGTTTCGGCGCCTTTCTCTATTTTTTTGGGGACCCGGGTCGGGCGCGCGGGTCCACGCGCGGACCCTGGGTCAAAACGGCATCGTTTTGACGCCGTTTAAATTTTTTATAAAATATTCGGGTGACCCGCGCGGACCTCGGGTCGACCCGCGGGTCGACGCGCGGGTCATTCTGACCCGATTCGGGGGCTATATAAGCCCCATTTTTTATTTTTTTTCATTTTTTTTTCTCTTCTCTCTCTCTCACTTCCGTCTGCTCAGCCGCCCCAAACCCAGATTCCGATGGCTGGCCACCGCGCCGGCCGCCGTCCACCGTCGGCGGCCGTCGCACGTCGGCGGCCGACGAACTCCAAATTTCATACCCGAGGGGGTTTCGACCCCTTCGTCACGGATCCGGGCTCCGTTTAGCCCGGATCCTCACCGATTTTCGTAGATCTAGGTTTTAAAAAGGAAAAAAAAATCTTTTTTTTTGGTTCGCTGCTTGGGTTTTTTTGTTTTTTCTTTGCAGGTTTCGGTTTCTGAGGAGGTGGGGGGTCGATCTGGTGGGGGTCGGTGGTGGAGGAAAGGGGGTCCGAATCGGGATTTCGGACCCCGATCTGGTTTTTTTCGGTGTGCTTTGAAAATGACCCAGATCTGGGTTTCGGACCCCAGATCTGGGGTTTTTGGTAAAAGGGGAGGGGGTCCGAACCTGGTCTTTTTTTCGAATCAGGGGGGGCTCCTCCTTGCCTGAGGCTTCGGCCTCCTTGGGTTTTTTTGGGGGGTTCGAGTCTGGGGGGATCCGAATCCGGGGTCCCCTCCTCCTTTTTTTTTGCTGGTGATGGGGGCTTTATGGAGGGGTTGAGGGGTGGCGTGAGGTTGAGTGTGCAGGTGGGTGGCGTATGGGGATGGGTTGGCAGGAGGTTGAGTGTGGCAGGGGAGGGTGGCTGGTGGCAAGGCAGGGTGTCAGGTGGCCAGGGTTTGGCGTGTGGGGGGAGGGTTTCTGCTGTTGGGTTTTGGGGAATGGGGGGAGGCGGCTAGGGTTAGCAGCAGAGGGGTTAGGTTGGGCTAGGATGAAATGGGCACGAAAATTGGGCCAGTGGTTGGGTTCGGGGAAATGGGCCCGAAATTGGGCCTGGACAGCACATTGGGCCTGCTGAATAGCAGGCCCGATTCGCACTTGGTCCGGGTCGGATTCGGATCCGACCCGGACGAAAATTGGTTATTACAGCTGCCCCTCTTTGCACATTGCTGAGAATCAGCAATAGGGCAAAGAAAGTATAACCAATTTTGTCCGGTTATTGAGATCTTTTTTTTTTTAGCGAGACTCTATCATTTGGAAAATAAATTGCTCCTCTAATCAGAGGCTCTACGACTTTGAAATTTAAATTGCTCCTCTCATCAGAGGCTCCGTCACTTTAAAAATAAATTGCTCCTCTCATCAGAGGCTCCACGACTTTGGAAAAATAAATTGCTCCTCTCATCAGAGGCTCCACCACTTTGAAAATAAATTGCTCCTCTCATCAGAGGCTCCACGACTTTGAAATTTAAATTGCTCCTCTCATCAGAGGCTCCACAACTTTAAAAATAAATTGCTCCTCTCATCAGAGGCTCCACGACTTTGAAATTTAAATTGCTCCTCTCATCAGAGCCTCCACAACTTTAAAAATAAATTGCTCCTCTCATCAGAGGCTCCACGACTTTGAAATTTAAATTGCTCCTCTCATCAGAGGCTCCACAACTTCGAAAATAAATTGCTCCTCTCATCAAAGGCTCCACAACTTTAAAAATAAATTGCTCCTCTCATCAGAGGCTCCACGACTTTGAAATTTAAATTGCTCATCTAATCAGAGGCTGCACGACTTTGAAATTTAAATTGCTCCTCTAATCAGAGGCTCCACGACTTTGAAATTTAAATTGCTTCTCTCATCAGAGGCTCCACAACTTTGAAATTTAAATTGCTCCTCTCATCAGAGGCTCCACAACTTCGAAAATAAATTGCTACTCTCATCAAAGGCTCCACAACTTTAAAAATAAATTGCTCCTCTCATCAGAGGCTCCACGACTTTGAAATTTAAATTGCTCCTCTAATCAGAGGCTCCACGACTTTGAAAATAAATTGCTCCTCTAATCAGAGGCTCCACAACTTTGAAAATAAATTGCTCCTCTAATCAGAGGCTCCACAACTTTGAAATTTAAATTGCACAACTTTGAAAATAAATTGCTCCTCTCATCAGAGGCTCCATCACTTGGAAAATAAATTGCTCCTCTCATCAGAAGCTCCATCACTTGGAAAATAAATTGCTCCTCTAATCAGAGGCTCCACAACTTTGAAATTAAATTGCTCCTCTCATCAGAGGCTCTATCACTTGGAAAAATAAATTGCTCTTCTCATCAGAGGCTCCGCAACTTTGAAAATAAAAACGAACTTCGAATTTTTGACAATGAGTTTGAACAAAACTTAGATCATCACCTCACTTACTACCTTAGTCTTACGAAAGTTAAGACTCATTCTGGATATCCCATCTCTTTCTCGTTTAGTTTTGAAATTCCTTGTCAGATTCTTCGGATATCGCCACTCGACTAATCATACCGAGGCTCGACCTTTGAGTTTGACTTTGCAAGAATTGAAAATGGTACCCGGAGGTTTTGAAAAATGTCATTTTGAAAATGGCGCCCGGAGGTCTTATCCATGATTTTTTTTGAATAATGCCCGGAGGTCTGAATCATGTGCCCGGACGTCTTTTTTTTAAGAATGTCTTTTCTTTGAAAATGGTGCCCGGAGGTCTTATCCGTGATTTTCGAGAATAGTGCCCGGAGGTCTTGAGAACAGATGCCCGGAGGTCTTACGAAAATTATCTTTTCTTTGAAAATGGTGCCCGGAGGTCTTAAAAGAGGTGCCTGGAGGTCTGTAAAAATGTCTTTTCATTGAAAATGGCGCCCGGAGGTCTTATCCATGGATTTTTGAGACTAGTGCCCGGAGGTCTTAAAATGTAACCCGGAGGTTTTAAAACAGATACCCGGAGGTCTTTTTTTTTTTTTAATTTTCTATCATTTTGAAAAATAAATTGCTCCTCTAATCAGAGGCTCCACAACTTTGAAAATAAATTGCTCCTCTCATCAGAGGCTCCACAACTTCGAAAATAAATTGCTCCTCTCATCAGAGGCTCTACGACTTTGAAAATAAACTCTTTTCCTGTGCCCGGAGGACTTAAAAGAGGTAACCCGTATCTTTTTTTTATTTCCTTTTTCTTTTGCTGTGCCCGGAGGTCTTAAAAAATGTAACCCGGAGGTTTTTTAAAACGGATGCCCGGAGGTCTTCTTTTTTAATTTTCCATCACTTTGAAAAATAAATTGCTCCTCTAATCAGATGCTCCACAACTTTGAAAATAAATTGCTCCTCTCATCAGAGGCTCCACAACTTTGAAAATAAATTGCTTTTCATGTGCCCGGAGGACTTAAAAGAGGAAACCCGGAGGTTTTAAAAGAGGTGCCCGGAGGTCTTGGTGATCATACCTGAAGATCATATCTTGGAAGAAAATCTCACTGAATGTTCGAATTCAAATGTCAAAATTTCAAATAATCAATGCCATGCATGAAATGTGAATGTCATGCGATGTCAATGCGTATGCCCCTGATGATGCATGTGCAAGTACCTTCGGATACTGTGCACATTTTACGATACATGTAGATGCAAAACTTAATAAATATGCGAATGTTCATGAATGATGCGAATGCCCCTAATTGTTTTTTTTCTGATCTTGGTTTAGCTTTTCCAAATTATTTTTCCTCTTCGAAACAGAGTGTATCCTGCAACGCTCGTGCCTCGTAAGAGATCAACCTTTTTCTTCACTTTGGAACTATCCCTTTGCCCCGATAGTTTTTCAAGATCAACTGGAATCTGAGTGTTCATTTCTTCTACCTCAATAGTTCCATACCTCTGGGCCAGAAGAACCTTCGTCTTATGCCAACATCGAAAATGGTTTCTTCCAAAAATATTTTCATTTATCTGCTTTTGCTTGCTTTCTTTTTTTTTGAAAAATGTTTGCTTATTTACTGAAAACTTTTGAGCTGAAAATGTCATCGTCTGATATTGTGATATCCACATCTCTTGAAAATTGATGATCATTGTTAGAAGTTTTTCTCAGTGTCAATTCGGGTTTTTCAAATTGAGTCGGAAGGCTTGGTACCACAAGATTTTGGTTGATCCAAGGAGACTTCGCAACAGGAAAAAAATGCATATCCTTTCTAGACTCACAAATGGAACATATTTTATAGAACATGATTTTTTGGACTCAAACAAATTCAACCTTCTTTTAGTTTCCAAATTATGGCGTTTTGACAAACGTCAAGATCAGCTGGGATGTTCAAACTGGAAAATTAATTCTGGAAAAGAAAACGGTCTCAGTTTTTAAAGTCAACCCTCCGAACGATAGTTGACAGTTTTGGGATATTTTGGAATTCTCAGATGTTTCTTAACTTCTTGAAAATGACCTCTTCTTTTGTTATGGCCTCGACAATACCATAAACAGCACCGAAATTCTCCCATTTTACTCTAGACTGCCCATGTCGGGTTTTCACCCTAGAGTCTCCTTCTTTCCATTTTTTTTCATTTTTTTTTTCATTTTTTTTTCATTAAATGTTTCACCATGCATTCAAGAAATCAAGACTTATCCAAAAAAGATTTTTAACCAGAAAGGAGACCGAAGTCTCATGCATTTCTCTAAGAATAGACTCATCAATTTAAATGACCATGCTCGATCGAAATGGTCTTTTCCAGGTACGTAATGTAGGCCGAGGTTCGAGGTACTGAAAGAAAGATAGATAGGCCCAAACATGTGTTTAAGGTGATCAAATCAAGGATCATTTCATGAGGAGGATTCTCTTTGAAACACTTGTCTTTTCTGAGCTTTTCTCTTTATTCGATGATTTTCATCCGTTCTTTTCTTCCTTTTCTGTTTTTTGCTTTCAATTTTCTTTTTATCTCCCTTTTTTTCTTTCATTTTGACGAAGTGAGCCCGTAATTGTTTGGAAACTCAGATTTTTCTTTGATTTACGGCATTCTTCTTTCATCTTTGAACCAAGACTTCACTATCTGTGACCTTCGAAGAGATCCTTCCCCGCATTTACCTCCTAGCATGGAGGGTGATCCTTGATCGGGGTTGAAAGAACGAAAGTATTCATTAGGCTCAAAAGGGGTAGCAAAATAATATTTTCTATTTTGTGAAAGGATGATGAAAGATGGCCATTTTTCATCCCGAACACAAGTACGTAAATCGAAGAGTCATTCCCTAGAGGAAAATAGTGAAAACGTTTTTTTTTTTCTTGAAACCATCTTGAATTTTATAAATGCATGATGTCACACTCATTTTTCATTTTTTCTTTTCTCTTTTTTTTTTTTCATTTTTTTTCATTTTTTTTTCATTTTTTTTTTTGCATGCTCCGAAAATTACTTCATCTTTATTCACCACCTGTCCTCCATATCTCCGCATGATGCACCAGGATTGGTCATACAAATGAGAATTCGTATCATAACGAGGAACACCTCGAGTCTTTTTGCTCTCGAAGGGACAAGAAAGAATATGGCTCGAAAACAGCTTTTTCTAGGAACACGAGAAAATCAGGTTTAATCATTGTTACCCGAGACGTTAATCATGAAGTGACGTCTGGGCAACTCTTGTTTTGTGGTTACGGAAAAGGATGTGAATGGTTTTGGAATAACCTTGACACACATCAATTTACCATAATCCAGATTCTTGAAAAAGGTTTCACTTGTTTGAGACACCAAAAACTCGGATTCTTTCAAAAAGTTTGTTCTATTGCTCATAATCTAAACTAGGATCTGTATTTTTCTTATTGCACTGACTGTGGTTTCTGAAATTCAACAATATGTTCCTGGAAGCATTGACTGTTTCAACTTAAAGGATTCAAGCATAGGCAAGTCCGAAAGAGAGGGGAAGGGTGTTAGGTCATTTCTAACAATGATCATCAATAATCTCGAGACTCCTCATCATTTCTTAACGTGAAGAAAGATTTTTTTTTCTTTTAAGAATGCGCTTTTCAAAATCAAGAATTTCCTTAATGTTTATTTTTGCAAATTCAAATTAAAGCACAATAAACACAAAGCCTTTGAAATTCAAAATTTGTTTATTTCATGTGGATGCCAACATAAGACAAATGCTTTCATGATGAGGCATAGAACTACATGCATATTCCTCAATGCTTGTTGACATGCTTTTAGAGGTAATCACTCTCATCCTCAAAACCCGTGGCGAAGAAACCGATTTATGGCAATGCGGATTTCCACTGTTCGACTAGCTCTGGAGTCAAAATGCCATCGTGGACAAGACCTTCAATCTTTTCCTTCAGTTGTCTGGATTTTTCAGTTGAATGTCCAATTGCCCCCATGCGATACTCACACTTGCTGTTCGGGTCATAACTCCTTGCTGATGGGTTTGGAGCTGTTTTCAAAGGCACAGGGGTGAGGTATCGGTTCCTTATTAGTAATTGCAACAGGTCAGAGATTGGGACAGAAAATTTCTCTTGGTTGCCCCTCGGTCGTTTCTGGGAAGCATGCCTAGTTGCAAGGGCTGGCATAGTTGCAAGGACATTGGTAGAATAACACGATTGATATGGAGAGACCCGGGGATACAGAGTGAATTCTCCCATAGCCTGGACATGCTCCTCCTTCCTTTCAGGTGTCTCGTTTCCCTCGGCATTGGATGTCTCATCTCCTTCGAGTTTTCCGTTCTTGACAGCATTTTCAATCATCTCTCCTGAGGTTACCATATCTGCAAAATTCTTTGTGGCATTGCCAACGAGTCTATCATAGTACGGAGCGTGCAGTGTATTCACAAAAAGGACAGTAATTTCCTTTTGAGTTAGAGCCGGTCGTACTTGGGTAGCCATGTTCATCCACCTCTGAGCATATTCTTTGAAGCTCTCAGTGGCCTCTTTCTCCATATTTTGCAAGGTCAACCTATCTGGTGCCATATCGATCATGTGCTTATACTGAGTCTTGAAAGCTTTTGCCAGATCTTTCCAAGAACGGATGTGGTCCCGATCCAACTGATTATACCATCTTGCAGCTGGCCCTGTTAGACTGTCTTGGAAGCAGTGGATTAACAGCTTGTCATTGTTGGTGTAGCCAGCCATTCTCCGACAAAACATTATGATGTGGTTGATGGACATTTCGATCCGTCATACTTTTCAAATTCAGGGACCTTGAATTTTGGCAAAATCACCAAATCCGGGACCAAGCTGAGCTTATTCGGATCCGTATTCCCGAAAACGTCTATTCCTTCTATGGCTTTGAGTATTTCTTCAAACAGATCATACTTCTGTTGCACTTCTGTGTCTTCCACTTGCTTTGCCACACGTTTTTTCAGCTTTTCTTGTTCTAGTGAACCATCTTGGCTTGGAATAACAACCGAGTCTGAGGGGTGAAATTCCGAGTTCAGTTGAAATTATCCTTGGCCTCGTTGATTCGATAGGTGAATTGGATCTTCGTTGTCGTTTACTCGAGGTCGAGGTTCTCCCCTTATGATCGATCCTTCAGCAACCCATTTTCCTCGGGTCAGCCTAGCCATCATTTCAATCATCTTGTCTATTTGCTCACGTGACTCCTCTCGAGATTTTGCTATCTGTTCTCGTGTTTCTTGCTGAAATCTGGCTAACTGTTCTTGTAATTCTCTCTGTGCTCTTTCCACTCTGTCCAGTCTATTTTGTTCATCTTCCATGGTTCCGGCCTGACATAGAGGTACGCAGTGATTCTTATACCTCTGATTTGGAAGAGAAAATCCTTTCAAAGCTAAATCGACTTCTTTTTTATTCCTCTCAAGTGTGCTTCATGATGCATGAGCTATGAATGTCGTGAATGTAACACGATGCCCATATGATGCATGTAAAGAATAAACAAATTAATGCATGAACATGTACAATGAGTGACCATGTATGTCACGAATGCAAGACCTTATTGTAATGAATGCAATCACGATGTCGATATGATGCATGTGCAGAATAAATAAAATGATGTACTGGTATATACAGAGAACGATCATGGATGTCACTAATGTATTCTACAATGAATGATCATGTATGTCATGAGTGCAAAATGATGCTAATTTTGATTTGTCTAAAGAGTAAACAAATTAACGCACGAATATATACAGAAAACTATTCATGATTTGGATTGAACTTGATCATTTCAACAATTTTATTGCACAAACTTTGATCTCCAAATTCAATCCGCCAAATTTTTTGTTTTTGAAAAATGTTTTCTTTTTTTTTTCGTAAAAGAAAAAAAAATCAAAATATTATTTTCACAATCAATTTCTATCGAAAACTTTTGTGGTAGTGGGTCTTATTATGGCACAAATGTCCGAGTATTTATTCAACACTACCGGTTTGCAATCCTCATTTAATCAACAACAAGTGTCTATGCGGTTTATCAAATGAGATTATTATCACCGTGAAATCAAAAATACAATTATAAATGTAAATGCTTTATTTACAAGTGCATCAATGCATGAAATGTACGAGATGTACGAAAAAAATTTCGTATTTACAAACTCAAAAAGTTAACAAACATTTGCTCCGACAGTGTCGACTTATTTAAGCATCACGATGCCTTCGGAGCGAAAAATGAAACTGAATTGCGGGTAGCACGATGTGCGTTCATCATTACCCGATTTACAGTTCTTGTTCGGAATGTAAACAAATAGCGAAAGATCACCATGTTCCTTCCAAATTTCGAGGATATCCGATCGGAAATTCGATATGGCTATACTCAAGTTCACTACATGAGGTTGAGTTAGGTTCTAAAAGGCTCCAAATTGCTCCTTACTGTCGCCCGTGAAGGCTAGTAAGGCATCCCAATTTAAAACGGGTTCAATTTGTTGGACTACATTTTCCAGGCTTATGCGGAGGTTATTGCCTCACGAAAGCGTAGGTACTTTATTACTCTGAAAGTGTTTCGCTAGCCCATGCGGAGGTTATTGCCTCACGAGAGCGTAGCTACTTTACTTCCACCTAAAGGGATAAAGCTCGGGTACAGAGCTTATGTATGAAATGTACGTGCTCGTGTGTGAGAAAGAACAAACAAACCTTCGACTATTTGTCTACGACTCTTTATTCCAAACATTCCACGATTTAAAAAAAAAAATAAACGACATAAAAAAAATATGAATCAAGAATTAACGAATATCAAAGTGTAATTGCAAGCAAAATAAAAATAAAGAAAGAAAGAAAGTAAAGAGAATTAAAATTAAATACCGATTAAATCCATTAATTCGAGATTTTAAAACAACACATGATCAATTTGTGGCTCGACTCTCAAAAGGGTCCCCAGCGGAGTCGCCAAGCTGTCATAGCGATTTTTTCGAACCGCTACGACGAATTTGATGAAAACACAAAAAAATGGAGTCGCCACCAATCTTTTTTGCTAGGTGTGATTGGCCACCTATTAAAACCGATTTTAGTAAAACATTTTAAAAATAATTAAAACATTTTGTAAAACCAATTTTGAAGTCTGCGCTTTGAACCAGAGAGAAAACAAAATCGGGTTCGGGAGTCAGTTACGTGCGGGGAAGGATTAGCACCCCCGCAACGCCCGTTTAGAAAACGGTACCACTTGATCACGTGTTATCTTAAATCTCGATTTAATGGATTTAACATCGGTATTTAAAACTAATTCTCTTTTCTTTTCTTTTATTTTAAAAAAAAAAAAAACATGTTTATTATTTTTTGAATTTTCTTGAACTGTTTTTAATTTTTTAAAAATCGAAAGTGAACATAAATTTATTATCGAAAATACTCATTAAATATTCCCGACACTCTCGGTGGTATTTAACGAGATCTTCTCACCTCAAGACATCTCAAGAATCACAACCGTGATATCTTTCGAATTCCGTCGTCGGCAATTCGTATTTATTAAAAACTTTTTTTTTTGAAAGGTAAATTAAAATGCTTTTAATAATTATTTCCGAAATAAAAGAAATTATCTATGTAAGAGTAATTCCCGAATCACTCCGATACTTTCGATAGTGTCTCGATTATTATTCTCACTCGAACCTTTTCGAAGAACGATCGATACTCCGACCGTCCGAGAAAGAGATCCGTTTTTAGAGAATTTTATTTACCAAAAATAATTTTAAAAAACATGTATTAATTAAAAATTATTATTTTAATATTTTAAAATCGAAATCGAATAACAAAAATATATCGAATGCCGGACAAAATAAATAAATACAAATAGTAAATGAAAATAAATAAGAAAATCATACTTGACGAATGTCGAGAATCTGAAAAATCAAAATGCCGGGCTGGCGAACTCCAAATTTCATACCCGAGGGGGTTTCGACCCCCTCGTCACGGATCCGGGCTCCGTTTAGCCCGGATCCTCACCGATTTTCGTAGATCTAGGTTTTAAAAAGGAAAAAAAATCTTTTTTTTTGGTTCGCTGCTTGGGTTTTTTTGTTTTTTCTTTGCAGGTTTCGGTTTCTGAGGAGGTGGGGGGTCGATCTGGTGGGGGTCGGTGGTGGAGGAAAGGGGGTCCGAATCGGGATTTCGGACCCCGATCTGGTTTTTTTCGGTGTGCTTTGAAAATGACCCAGATCTGGGTTTCGGACCCCAGATCTGGGGTTTTTGGTAAAAGGGGAGGGGGTCCGAACCTGGTCTTTTTTTCGAATCAGGGGGGGCTCCTCCTTGCCTGAGGCTTCGGCCTCCTTGGGTTTTTTTGGGGGGTTCGAGTCTGGGGGGATCCGAATCCGGGGTCCCCTCCTCCTTTTTTTTTTGCTGGTGATGGGGGCTTTATGGAGGGGTTGAGGGGTGGCGTGAGGTTGAGTGTGTAGGTGGGTGGCGTATGGGGATGGGTTGGCAGGAGGTTGAGTGTGGCAGGGGAGGGTGGCTGGTGGCAGGGCAGGGTGTCAGGTGGCCAGGGTTTGGCGTGTGGGGGGAGGGTTTCTGCTGTTGGGTTTTGGGGAATGGGGGGAGGCGGCTAGGGTTAGCAGCAGAGGGGTTAGGTTGGGCTAGGATGAAATGGGCCCGAAAATTGGGCCAGTGGTTGGGTTCAGGGAAATGGGCCCGAAATTGGGCCTGGACAGCACATTGGGCCTGCTGAATAGCAGGCCCGATTCGCACTTGGTCCGGGTCGGATTCGGATCCGACCCGGACGAAAATTGGTTATTACAGTTATCTTGTAAATGTTGATTGATTAGATCATGTTACTGTTATCTTTAAATGCATGTATATCTATAATTTTGAAATTTAGTTCTATGAAATTACAAATATTTTTTTTTGTGTGTGTTCTATCTTTTCTTATAAATATAACTATCAAAGACTTGTCATACTAAATAAATAGCCTACTATTGACCTTTAAAAAAAAGAGAATTCATTATCTTTTGAATTTCATCGTTTGGTTAGCTTGGTAATGTGTATGATATCAACCAAAAGCTTCAATCTTTAGCTGAATGAAGCATTGAGTGATAGCCTTCCCCTTTTGAAACTCAAAAAATTCAATGTAAACTTTCAATCTAGACTTGTCAATTTCAAAGGGAAAAATAAATGAATGATAAATTATTAAGACAATAAGTATGCAGTCAACAACTCATGTGGATTTATTTTTCTACTGAATGGTGACAAACAACAAAAATAAATGACTCAACAAAAATGGGCTAAAGAGTAAAAAGGGAAGACGAAATAAGGAAAACGCAAAACTCAAGCTTAGTATCAAACTCAAATGAGTAAAACGACGTCGTATAGAAATATCTTATTCGGATTTTCGAGTTATTCGAGTTGCATAAATCAAATCCTAGCTAAACTATATAACTCAAATTACTTAGTCTCCGAAAATCCGAATAACTCTAATAAACCAAACTATTTAATTCGAAATTTGAAATTTTTTTCGGTTTTCTCGAGTCGAGTCGGATTTTGCTCACCCCTACAATGAACCATGGAAGCTAAAAAAAGCCTAATATATATAGTCAAATCCCCCATTAGTACCATTAGTGGGTCTATTTCTCTTATTAAAGGCAACTTAAGCACTTTATTTAATCAACTTTCTTATAATTAGACAGTAATAAGTGAATATATTTCTTTGTATTGTCAATTTGATTTTAAATCTCTAAACCCATTGGTTATGTTAGGGACAAGACAACATATGATATGCATCCTGTTCTTAATCTGATTTTTTGTCCCAAAATAATGGAATTATTATGTCATAAATTTTCTTTCAAAAACCCAAGTGCTTGAAAAACTAGAATTCTAGAATCAACTCACTGCCTATATAGTTGTAATTTTAAAACCAAAAATGATCTTGGGCATGCAATAAGTAGTGTTTCCAAAGCTGGCATGCAAGGGATCATCAAGAGTCCTGCCTGGTCTTTGTCAAACCGTTGGTTGGATGTAGGGACCATTTTTTTCTTTCTTTCTTTTTGCTCCCAAAATCATGCAATCTATTTTGATGAAACTCTGCATGCCTTGAGTGGATAGTTTTCAGCTTTAAGCAATCTCCATGGGAATAAATAATAAAGCTTTAAATGTTTCTCAATAAGCAAGCAAAAATGGCATCATGATCTTTTCTTTGTTCCCATTCCAATTTCCAGGTACCTTCACCAAGTATATTCTTAATTGTTGATCACTTGCACGATAGTCCTTTTCAGCTTTGGAGCCATGGGTAATGAATGTATATATGGTTAAATTGAATATACGAGTCTTAAAAGGAAAGGAAAGAAGGCTATGAAGAAAATTGATACGGGAAATCTGGTGATTTTTTTTTTGTATAAAAGAAATCGTAATCTGAAAATTAAAAGAATTGCAGACACTAAAATTTGAATCCAGACATATTAAATGTCACTTGTTAAAGATGACTCCATAGGCCGATTAGATTAATCTGATGTATTTTTGGCCATTAGTTCATGTTCATCTACACATTCTCTTCCTATTTGCTACTTGTAAATGGAACTATAAGCATTGGATTCTAGCATTAACAAATATAGAAGGAAGTTTTGGGGACATTCAAGATCAATAGAAAGATAATATTCATAAACTCCAACTCTGTTTTTCTTTCTTAACACATTTTATTTATTTATGTTTTATAGACTAATTAAATAAGCTCACAGCAACAAAAATTACTTGAAATAGTTTTGGATTTGAATATTGTTGGATATATAGAACAATATTTTCTGCTCAATTGCTATTTTATTCAATGCCCTTTTCACATCTATTTTCTTGTTGAGAAATCCTTCATTAAATGCTATATATAAATGCCACTCTATAGCTAATGGGAATAAATGCAAGCAATTTTTGGAACTATAAAAAAAAAGGTACAAATAAAGCTTCACCACCAAATTTAGTTGATGAAAACCAAAAACATTTTCTCCAAATTCTTCATTTTTTTAATATCAGAAATCTGCATGAAAATTGAAAAATCCATTTTGTAAAAAAAAATATTAGGAGTGGGAGTGGGAGTAGGGATGGCAACGGAGCGGGACAGGAATTGTTTTATCCACCTTCGTCCCACTCTTGTATGGATGTCGGTTATATCCATAACTACTCCACAGTGCTCCACTCCGCAACACTCTAATTTTTTAAAAATTATTTTTAACTTAATATTATAAAAAATTATATTATGATTTATTCATAAACATAATTTTAGTATATAATTTTTTTTAATATATATAATATGCATATATATATATATATATATACTAAAAGTATATACATAAAATATTAGTATATATGATTTTAATATATATATCTAATATATATACTAAAAATATAAGAAAAAGTATAAAATAATTTAATGGGTAAGATAGTAATTTCAAAAGTTGGGACGGGACGGAGTGGAGCAAGCATTTACTAAAACCGCTCTGCTCCACTCGTCCCCGCTCTTCAAAAAAAAATCTCTTCATTCGGAATGGATCGGTGCGAAATCCATCAGTCGGATCGGGTTTTGCCATCCCTAAGTGGAGAGGAGGGTCCAAGATCATGGCTTTTGGTCGTCAAGACTAAGGCCTTGTTTAGCATTGCTTCTGGCACAGCTTTTGAAGTCAAAAACTTCTTTTCACCGCAAACGCAATGCTAAACAGATAAAAAAAAAATTGGTTTATGCTATTGAAACCATGGTTTGAAAAGCCATACCAAAAAGCCAAAAAATATAGCTTTTGGGTTTTAAAAGCTAGCTTTTGGATAAAATGGCTTTATTATCCTCACATCTTTACACTTTTATTATTTTAAACATATTTTTTTTTTACATTTAAATTTTCTACAACATTTTTTCACAGCAATGCTAAACACTTAAAAAATTTTAAACCACACTTTTTTCAACCCAAATTTTTTTCAACAACTAGACCTAAATATACCATCAACCCCAAATAGGCCTAATCAGTTCAAGTTCAACAAATCTTGTTGGTGAATAGCCCAAAGACAGCTAAAAAGTCATTACAACCCCAATAAAATTTCAGGATCCAGCCCAAAGTTTGATTCTGAAACTTGTAGCAAGGAGGTTCAAAATTTGGGTGTGCATAATTCGGTTTTAATCGAATTAATTTTGATTAATAGGTTATTGGTATAAATTTTTTTAAAATTTATGTTATCGGTAATTCAGTTCGAAATTCAAAAATAATCAAATTATCCGAATTATCCGAAATATATAAACACTATATTTTAATCTTTATTAAATGTTTTAAGTTTTATATTATTGAAGTTTTTGACTTTTTATGAATGAAACTTTTACTTATAAATTATGAAAAATTAGGAATTTAAGATTTGAAAATGTATTTCTAACTTATTGATGGTAGAACAATTAAAGTTCGGTTAATTTGATTAACCAATTAAATTAATTGAAATATTTTCGATCTATTAATACTAAATTTTGTATAAATAAGTTCAATTAACGGTTAAAAAAAATTAAATATCAATTAATTTGATTAATGCTTATTTGATTCAGTTAATAACCGAATCGATTGAATGCACAATCCTATTCAAATCTTTATCCTTAGAATTCACAAGAAATAAAAAGAAGAGAATGACAAAAAAATAAAAGAGTTCAGAAAGTAACTTTAGAATTACTTAAGGAATTGCAAGTTATGGCAAATAATTTAACTATTTCTTCTCTTAGCTCCCTTAGTTTTTGTGTTCCAAACCAAAAGAAATGCTATCTTTTCATCTTGTCCGAAAAAAAAAAAAAAAAAACTCTATAATATAATTTGAAATAATATTGATTCCATTGCATCTTCATAAACAAATTTAAGGTTTCCCCAAGGGTTATGAAACATAAGGTATTGATAAAAGATTCGATTTACGAGTACTCTAAGAAAAGAACACTCGTCATTGGAAAAAAATAATTTCATCTAATATATTGAAAATGAACGGATGATATGTATTCGAAATTTTAAATGTTTCTAAATATAAATCTTCTCCTATACAATGCTTGTGCATCAACTGCAGAGCTTAGAACATAGTTGCTGAACCTGGAAAGAGTTTTCACCTGTTAATTTATAGATGTTGCTGTTCCCATTGCTTAAGCACGTCAAGTTCAGTTCATTCCCATATTGGATTAACTGCAATAAAATTAGTGAATAAATGAACAATGAATAAAGTATATAAACTATGAATATAAAGCCATGGAAGATATTAGTTCTCCACATTTTCCAGCCATATGCAGAATTATCGTCAACAAGGTTAAACTTAGTAATGGGTGATAAGTAACATGATAAAAAGAAAAGGTTAAATTAGGGTGCAAAAGAGTTGTTTGATACTTCTCCTAAATTTGTTGTTATACATTTTGTTCATGAGCCATAATAAAAATGTTTATTGAAAAGCAAATATGAACGAGTGCCATAAGAGCTATGTTACTCAAATTCGGGTGTGAATGTCGGATACGGATATGTGTCAATGTATTTGGAAGGTCATATCCCCATACCCATATCGGATTATATGTTGGACAAGGGTGTCATACACGGGTACTTCAAGAAAAATGAAGAGTCGGAGCAACATAGCATAAGAGCACTAGTTAAGTGATGTTTTTGGAAATATTTTCACATTCAATATGGCAGTTAACTGTGAATGTGGTGATTCCCCATGCATTAGAAAAAAAAAATTATAATAAAAAATCTCAACAACTGCACTCGTTGAACATTTAAGAAATACCCTTTATAAGAATATATTGAGATTTGCAATGATTTAAACTGGTTGAGAATGAACACAAATTAAGAAAGTAAACTGATAAGAAGGGATCAGTAAACAGGAGGAGCATCACTCACCTCACAAAAAACTTGCTTTGATTTGCAGCTCCACAATGAGGTTGGGACACAACTCATATAATGACACCAAGAACAGTGATCATTCAAATTAACCCCCCGAAGGAGCAGAACTAGGCCGACAGCGTATCTAGAAAAAAAATTTATGAAACTCGTGTTAAGATAACATGTCTAAATACCAAGTTCACATTAACTCGTGAGTCATGACAATTAACAATGTCTTGCTCAATCATAGTGCATCAGTGAAAGTATATTAATCTCCCAGTTGTTCATACATAGAAACATGAGGTTATGGGTACAATTATTGATGAGACCAAATGAATGGTCACAGAAATCAAGTAGCTTGAGAGAAGAATCTGTTTAAATGTCATTCATGTAAGGCAATAGGCTATTTCGATCATGAAGATGCGTGATTTTATAATTTCATATGCAAAGTTTCTTGAATTCAAACAGAAAAGGATTCCACGTAATTACCCAACAATCAATAGTATCAGAGAAATGACCCACAGGACATACTGGTATGGCTTGTGTTTAGGTTTACGAGAAGCTGCAATGTATCCTGGAGGAACATGTTTCTCACTAACATATCCAAACTGGGGACGGATTAGAAACACAAATCCAAGGAGAAACCCAGAAAGAAATCCCCCAATATGAGCAAAGTTATCCACGTGTGGGAGGATTCCCACTGCTAGATTTATTATGATAATCAAAACAAGAGTCAAAAGCGCCGCTAACTGCACATAGAAAACTGAAACTGTAAGATAATTTGCTCACAGATGTAACAGACTCCGAAGAATGAAACATCAGTACGTGCCTTATTTGCATATATTGTCCAGTTTGTGATTAGTTCTGAGAGCATGCATCCTAGTAAACCAAAAAGTGCACCGGAGGCACCAACTGATATACCATTCTGAATAAAAAGAGATGACATCAAACTCCCACCAAAACCAGCAACTAGATAAAGCAACCCGATTCTCACTGCAGAAAGTTACCAAAGAGGCAAAGAGGAATTAGGATTAAATACCTTTAAACTAGTACAATAACTTTTCAGTAGGTAAAATTGAAGCATTTCCAAAAGCAATTTCATAGGTTCTTTCCAATCCTTCTCTACTCATTATCCTAGAAGAATGCTGATTTCAAAAGAAGTAAATGGCACTTAGGAAGTTTCTAACTCATTATGGCAGTAATGGTCAGCAGGTCAAAACTATCCCAGAATGCAAAACAGCAGCAGAATAATTGATGCTATATAGTTATTGGCGTACATGTTCGAATTAAAGATCAAAAAGTCTTAAGAAAGCACTACAACTCAGACAGGATTGTGCTACTGTGCTTCAATTAAGCACCCCTAACAGCTATTAATAGCCCTTGTCTAAGCATATCAAAGTCCAAACTCATAAGAAACACATATTTAACCACTAGCCGAGGATGTGACCTTAACCAACAACTGCAGAAAGTCCCCTTCAAGATCTAGGCAGCTGTGCACACTCTTTGTATAGTGTGTTTGTAATCTAGGTTTCTTCAAGCATGTCTTTTATTTCTAAAATTATGCACTGTGATCCCAAAGAAATTAATTGCAATAATGAGCCAACACAGTTATGCACCTTATTGCAAAGCTAATTAACTCAATGCAGAAAATAGACAAAATTAAGATAATACAGCTCTGTAGAGTGATATTTTCCAAGGCCTGGTACGACTACTCAATAGTTTTACACAAAGATTACAATAGAAAATAATAATAACTGGCCTTATTCTGGCAATGTGGAACTAAGGAAAATGAATTAATCTTATGACCAATTTAGTGAGGGAACTTGGAAAGCAACTAGTCATAGAAATCTACCATGCACACATCTCAATTTCGTAAATAACAACAATGACATGATGTAGCGAGTAGTCAGTCTTAAGCAGTAAACCCCATACATATTGATGTCATCAATGGTAACAAAGTTTAAGCTGGGAATAAGATGCATACCAAACCCAAATTCCTGCTCAAGCCGAACTCCAATGAATACAAGACTCAACATATTTGCAAGTATGTGGAAAACCCCAGCATGCAACCATATACAAGAAATCAGGCGCCATGCCTGATGTCTATCGACAATTTTAGACACTACTAGAGCACCCATTTTCTCTAATCTGAAGAAACAAAAACATACCAGGACAGGTCAGCCATGAACTTGTATTTAGCAACCATAACAATACCATACAAATATATTTTCCTAGCTAAAATAGCAGATAAACCAAATGCAGAGATGACTTTGAGAAACATTTTTCAGCAAAGCAGCCTAGATATAGATACTCAATAGCTTCAGGATATAGAGAAAAAGAGATCATAGAATTTTTAGTTATTATATAATCTTTGAAGAAGACATCTAAAGCAGAAACTGTAAACACTGAACATAAATTTCTTTCTAAAAGTGGACTATAATAAATCATGACTGACCATAGATTTCATATATCAATCTGAATAAATCCAGCTCTGCCTATTTTGTGGAATTGACAGTCAGATTGGTAGTCCAAATTTCAAATTGTTTACTTCTTACTTTAAATTTCCCAAAATCATTCTCTAGAAGGTAAATAAATGATCATTCCGGCACAATAAATGTTATAAATTCCCTTCGAGCTGCTTTTCTGTGAGTTAAACTTTACATATTCCACCTTATGACCATGGAGTATGGACGTTATCAACCTTAAACCAACAAATAAGCAATGCAGAAACATAATAAAAGAAAAAAAAAAATACACAAGCCCACCCCCCCCCCCCCCAAAAAAAAAAAAGCAGAAAGTAAATGTGGCAGCAAAGTTTACCAAACTAAAATTTCTATAAAAAAAAAAACGATCCCAAAGATTTCCTACGAGGCTTTTTTTTTTCTTTCTAAAAGACATCATAAAGGAAGATACATTTATGCATTGAGAGAGAGACTTACGTAGAAGAAGAAGGGCCAAGGAGGGGATTCTCTTTCAAAGGCTGAAAAGAGAACCTACCCAAGAACCCTGCCAGACAAGAAATCGAGTTCTTGGGACAATCATTAACGAACATGGTTATTACAAAAAGGACTATATTAGCCAAAACAAAGCCTGGAACCATCCAAGGCACCCACTTTTTAAACGGCTTAAAATCAATCAACCATTGTCCTTGCTGTCCTTGCCTGTGCCTGTTCCCCTGCTGCCGCCTCCGCCGTCTATCAGGCGGCGGCAATGGCGCGGATGGCTGTGCTGCTGATGACTCTGAAGTGGCATGACCTGGTCCCACCGGATGCACCACATTGTCTCCTTTTTTAGGATTCGTCACCTTGATTTCAATCCCAGAATCCATCCCCATCTAAAAAACTCCCCCAAAAAAATCCTTTTTTTCACTTCAAAAAAAATCAGAGCCAAACAAAAAAAAAAAAACAGATGGGGATTTTTCTTTCACTCTTCTGGGATACATGTGCTTGGTTTTTAGTTAGGGATCAACCAAAGCCAAGAAAAAAACATATGGGGTGCTTCCCATTGTGGAAATGAATGTTGTTTTAGAATTTTGAAAGTGAATGAATCTGTTTATATATATATATATATATATATATATATATATATATAAAGGCTTGCTTGGTTTTCTAAATTCTGATATTACACGGATTCTCTCTCTTCTCTTCTATCTCTCTGTGTTTAAGAGTTCAGACAAACCCTCCTTTTTGGTTTTTGCTGCTTTTTCTTGGTTTTATGGGGCTTTATTGTTTGTTCCTCCCCTATTTTTAATGTTTTTTTGGTGGTTTTGGAACTATACAGCTTGTTAGGTATAGGCTTTTAGGTTTTCATCTGATTATTTTTTTCCTTTTTTTTTTTTGCTTCAACCATTTTCATTATATATATATATATATATAAAAAAAATTATATATAACAAAATTTTGTTCTAACAATGATTAACAAAAATATAATTAGAATTCTTCGAACCAAAAAGCTTGAGATGCATATTATAGTGGAATAGATACTAGAAGGTATTAACGAAAGTTGATCTGAATGAAATGAATTCTGATCTTTTAAGTAAGAGGTTTAGATTTTAAGTTTTTGTGAATGCAATAAATTTTTTGAGAGAGAATATTTATTTATTTATTTTAGAAAAAATAGAAGAATATATGCAAGTTATGGGGACTTTATATAGAAAAAAACCATTTATGTAATTCATGTAATAGATAAATCTTTTGATTGAGCTGGTAAGTATTGAACACTTCGTTTGAAAAATTAAATTCAATTTTCGTTGTCAATAACCTTTTTTATGGATGATCTCTAATAAGTTCAAAAGAAATTCTCGGTGGTGCTTGCATCATTTTTTATCCCTAAAATTAAGATGATAATGAATAGTACAAAAATTGATATAAAAAGTTATTCGATTTGATTTTTGTGAATTAAGATATTATATCTATTATTCGTAACGGATTCGGATAATTTTTTTTGGATTTTTTATATCCGAATCAGCTTTGGTTTGGATAATGTCAGATATCTGAATCCGTTTTATCTATACAAATAACAAAGTCGGATCTTCAAATACGATATCCGTTTACATATTTGATTTTATATATTTATTTAAAAAAAATTAATCTAATAAATTCGAATATTAAACGAGTTTGAATATCCTACGAATATTATTATTTAAATTAAATTAAATACGAATTCGAATATAATATAATATACTTTAATTATATTCATATTCAAATATTTTAAAAATTAAAAATATCTAATATGCTCTACCTAAATCGGGTAATGTCTTATGTACAAAATAAAAGTAATACACAAATCATTGGAAAAAATAAAAGTAATAAAACAGCGTTAATTGACTTGAATCTACACTAATGATCTTGTTATACACTGACCTGAACAATTAGAATAACCACATCATCTTCATCCTGAAGGACCTTGATCCTAGATGCATTAAGCTGCATCGATTACTCACTGTAAAAAAAAAAAAAAAAAAACCTTAATCTTATACACACAAAAATGGGTATATTTCTAATTTTCCTAGTGCCAATTAGATCTGTTCATGGACCGGACCAGGCTTCGAATTTACTGTTCATCGAATTAAAAAAAAATATTTTTTAATTTTTTAATATATTTTTATAATTAAAATTAAATAAAACAAATATTATTATAATAAAAAAAATACTGTTTCGGACCAGGTCGGTCCGAAACAAAAAAATCTTATACAGACCCGGTTCAATACGAATCAAACGAACTGTCCGACCCATAAGTAGGTTTAGGGCCAATTCAGCATCCAAGCAAACTAAACTCACTTTGTTTTCGCATCAATTATCATTGTGACTATCAAGCCTCTTCAATGTTTTAAAATTCACCCAAATCACATTATGGTTTCAAATAACTAACTAAACCAGTCACATTTCAAATCTGACTAATTTTAAATAAATTTAGATAAAGTGCCAAATAAATTTGACTTCAACAGTAAAGTATGGAAATCCAATATGATAAATCAATTGAACTAAAAACTGCAGTTTATAGACACACGAAAAAGGAAAATAAATAAAATTTACAAAAAAAAAAAAAATGCATTTTCTTTCGAGTTTCGACTTGTTTCTCCTTCTCATACTCTTGCCTGATCTTCTTCTTCTGCGCCTCCACCAATTCGAGCTTCTCGCTGTTGAATTCATAAATTACCCTTCGATTAATCACTGGTTCACTGAAAAATTCAAAAATCATAAAATTTTTTAAACCAAAAAGAAACAAATAAATGAATGAATGAAAATTGAAGTACCGCTTCAGCGGAAACTGAGATTTCGTTAGCCTTTTCCTATGTTTCTTGGCTGATGAATCTCACTATCCACCTTTTTTTTTTTTTAAATTAATGATTGATAATTGTATTTATATTTGGTTTAGGAATAATTATTTTAAAAATTTAAATTAAATTAAAATTTGATAAATTTGAATATTTTAAGTTATTTTTTATTTAATGTTAAGATAGTGTATAATTTATTTAAATTATCCATTTGTTACTGATAATGATTTACATCTGAAATTTTAATGTATAGCTTTTATCAATTTGTTGCTAATAATGATTTACATTTAAAGATTAAATGTATAATTTTTTTAGGATAATTATTATTTACTTAAATGGATAATTTACCTTGATATTAAATTTTGATTTGAACTTTATGAGAATATTTTACCAACCATATCAGATATATTTAAGATTTGGAGATATTGCATGAGTTATTTGTTAATTATATTTTAAATTTTGAAATGTAATAAGTTGATAATTGTATTTATACTTGACTTAGTGTCACAAAAATAGACCATCATCCACGTTGTCGTCCACATCATCAAAATTTACATAGTCAGCATGTACCTTGTTATACTATATATATATATATATATGATTAGATTATGATATACTCACTATGTGGGTGGATGAAAAAAAATTAATAAAAATTATGTTAAAAATAAATTGATTAGTGAGTAGTTATTTTTAAGAAGTGGGTAGTTTTCAAAAAAAATTGGTAAATTTGTTCACACTAAAAATTATATAAAAAATTAAAAATACATCAATACTTTTTATTTTATTATTTGATATAATAATTAATTTGGTCTTTTTGTAATTTTATCAACTGAATTGATGTTATTTGACTCCTAACACTAATTCAGTAATTCATTTTATAATAATATAGATATAAATTTTACTGTCACTTTAATAAATCATTTTATAATAGTATAAATAAGAAGCGGTACCAGTCCAACGGTTAGGATAATTGTCTTCCACGCATACGGGTTCGACTCCCGGCTGACGCATCATCAGAGTGTGATTTTGGGTCGCAAAAACTAAACTCGAGAACCAATCACGAAAGAGAAAATTTGAGACAGAAGAGCCAGAACCAACCAACTAGATATTCTCGAAGCAAAGCCAGCGGCACAATATATCCTCCATCAACACTCCAAATTAAAGCATTTTTTAACCCCTTTTAGTGGCCACAAAATCGTTTCCACACGCCAAATGTTCGCTTCGCCACGGCAGTTGTAAATAGCAGCCATATTTTTGGTTCATGGCCGGCACGTCTCATTCCTTTAGACCTCACGTGGTCGGATCAACCGTCGCAAAGCTACCCTTTTCCAGCGCCACCCGGTCCAAACATCCGTTTTCGGTTCGGGTCTCGGGTTTCTCGGCCAAGACCCATGGCTTCCCCACCGCCAAGGAGGACGGTCCTTCTTGCATACTCGTTGGCCCTATCGAAACCGCCAGTCAAGAAACCTTAGAAGCTCTCTATTGCCAAGTAAGGGACTTTATTACTTTGTCTAATTTTTAATTTAAAAATTAACCAAATTCTAATTGAATTTATTGAAATTTGTTTGTGGAAAAGATCAGGCCCGTGATGCTTATTATAGTGGGGAGCCTTTGATAGTTGATGACATGTTTGATAGAATAGAGGTAACTAACTTCATCTAAATCTTTAATCTTTTATGAGTTAATGATTTTTTAATGTAATTTTGACTGATATTTGGCAAATGATTTTTGATACAGTTAAAACTACGCTGGTATGGTTCGAAATCCGTTGTTAAGTACCCTCGTTGCAGTATAAGGCGACATTCTACTTATGCAGATGCAGAGGTAATTCTCTTTAGAATCGTAGTATATTTGTTTGCATATCATTACTGTCTGGTTTTTATATTCTGTTCAATGCTTTATCTATGTTCCATAGGTTAAAAAAAAAACAGGAATTAGTAGTAATCACGTTAATATAAATGAGTCTTCAACCTAATAAAAGTAAAATGTAAAACCCATTTATACTGACTTGCACATGATAATTTTAGTGACATGTTACACCCTGATTAGTTCAGCTTATAGTTGATACGGTAGTAAGGTCTTATATAATACTTTCCCTATATGCTAGATGTGTTCCCAAAGTTTGATTTTTGATGCATTGAATGATTATGTTGTTTTGGAAATGGTTGATAAGAGCAGGGATATGTTTTCTTTTTTATTTGTATCTTCTTTGGTTTAATATTGAGCTCTTCTTGATGTAGGGCAGGAAGATTTATCTCAAGTTTTGGTGTTAGCAAACGTATGGATCCTGATTTTTGCATTTGGCTGTACACTGTGTCTTGTGCCTATCATTTACACCATTAGTCTAGCGTTTCTAGATCCATTCAGTTCAGATATTTCCTTTGACAGCCAAGTATCCAACTTTGAGTTTCTTGCCACTGTTAATGGCATTCTCTTCATGGGCATTGGGTCCGTAATTGGCTATCCACTTGCATCAGCTGCTGGTAAGACTTCTAACAAATCAATATTTATCTTGCTTTTGACTACCCACAAGACGAAGCGTATTATATAAATAAAAAAAAGTCTTTGATCCTGCATATTGACTCTTGATGTTGAATAATTTCAGTTGAGTTGGGTTGGGTTGTTGGGTAAGTCTTTAAATCATACCAACATAAGTTGAAAAATAGATAGTCATTTGCACATATGTTAATATCATTTTTTAAACAATTTTGTTCTACTGACCCGAGACTCATACTAAATCACACTTTCTCCAGTTCGGGTGCTTCAAAGACTTTGGAGAAATGACTTGGTAGCTCTGAAGGGGGCATGCCCGAATTGCGGGGAGGAGGTGAGTTCCTAAAAATTGTTTTCACGCATTTGTTTAACGTCTCAGAAAGAAGGTTTATATCCTTCTTTTCTCTTCAACTTATCTCTAGACCTAGATATTAGATCTTATACTACAAACATAACCACGATTAGGCTGTCATTCAGTCTTTAACTATTTTAGCATTTGCCTGTAGGTATTTGCATTTGTCAAATCAGATAAATTCAATGACTCTCCCCATAGAGCACAGTGCCATGTCTGTGAATGCACTCTAGAGTTTCGTGCCGAGGCTGAGGTAATGGAGTCTGCTTATGTTTTATATCTGGGTAGTAGTTTCTAATCATGTTGCTTTTTTTTCTTTCTTTAAACTCATTTAAAGAGGACCTAAAAAGGTAGTTAAGCTTTAGCAAGTGAATATGTGTGAGCTTTACTAATCATCATTTGATTTATTCAGATATCTCTTGATGGTTTGCTGAGTAATGCCGTCATTGAACATGCTTTTACTATCATAACTTTTTTTTTTAGTTTCACAGGATTCAATTCTATGTTTAATGGTCATGCTGTGTATATCTGTCTTAACTCTCAATCTCTGCAGCAATCTGTCTCAAGAATCGGGAGAAGATGGGTATATGGCCGTGTATATCTGGTCTCACGAAGAGGCCGAAGTCGGAGATCGATGTGAGTCATCTGGAATGCCTATACGACCTTTTCATTTACTGTTAATAGAAGCAAGATTCTTTACTATTTGATTTCCACTATTTTGAGGGATAAAATAAAAGGATCTCAGCAGAAGTTTTTGTTATAACTAAGTAGGTACTGCTTGACTTCTTATACTGTAGAATTAACTGATGAGACTGTTATAAGTTAATTGTACAGAAGATTTTAGTATCTTTCTTTGGAAAAGTACTCTTTTGTTGCTGGAGAATGTTAATGTCATGCAAAACAGTTGAGCCAGCTTAAGGCATTGTCTTCATTCGTGCAATTAGGGATGGCAAAACCCGATCCGATTCGAATGAAGAGGTTTTTTTTTTTTGTTGAACAATGGAGGCGGAGCGGGACGGTGCGGATTTTTTTTGTTTGAAAAGTGAGGATGGAGCAGTTGTAGTAATTGCTTGTTCCGCACCGTCCCGAATACTGAAATTACAATTTTACCCTTAAATATTTAACTTTAAAAAAAAATAATAAAATAATATAATTAAACTTATTATTTTTCTTTTTCTTTTTAAAAATCTAAACCTAATATTTTATTTTTTTCTCTTTCTAGATTAGAAACATGTTTATATTGAATTTATATTTAAATTTTTGTACAATACTTTATTATTTTAAAAAGATAAAAATAATTAATAAATATCGAATGGGGCGGAGCGAGACGGTTATGGATGTAACCGACATTCATAGAGACGGTAGTGGTATTGAAATTTCAACATCTACGGCGAAACGGGTTGAGGGGCAAGGCAAAGCATTACTATGGCAGGGCAGGGGCGGATATTGCAAAATCCGCCCCTGTCCGCTCCATTGCCATCTCTACGTGCAATCGACTTGATATATTGTCATCTTTTATGGGTTGAGATATTTTTGGCTTCGAAAGTGGGAAAGCTTAGAGCTTCTCCATGAATTGTAAGGCCTTTTTTTGGTTCTTTCATTTCTAGTTTCAAGATCCTCAAGACTTTTTAACTAAGCAAAGTAACTTTAGACTATATGGATATCCATCAAAACTGATGATAAAGCTTGAAAATCAGTAATACCTTGTAAGGAAGAAAGAAAAAATAAAAAAGGAACGGAACGGAACACTTGGTTCTGATTAAAACAATGAACTAATCTAGGGCAATCATACATAACACAAACGGCATAAATTTTAGCCTTGTAACAATAATTAACAGAGCCTGTCATGGAACCATGGTGTCAAAATGCCCACGGAAGAGTTCACAAACGGGGAATGATGGGGAGGCCTAGAAATCCATCCTTTTTCAAGTAAAAAAAAATATAGAAAACAATTAATATCTAGCTGCCAAAACCACACAAATTTAGCATTGATATGGTATCAACCAGAAAGTTTGCTGGCAATGGATTATTTGAAGCAAGAAAACAGAGTTTTGATTAGAATCACGTGCTTGTACCACAAACTGCTACATTCTGTAGGATATTTATGAGGGTAATACCGAAATCAAACATGTATATACCATGATAAAAAAACCTATCTTGATCTGCAAAATCGAAATCTTGCACAACGAAACGTAAAAGCAATAGCTATTGGCATTTCTCAAGTAAGAAAGTTTCTCATTGTTTTCTGGGAGTAATGAATTGTTCCTCATCTAACAGAATCAAATCCTTGAAATGTGACTTAGAAACACAGGGCAGCCAAATTGATGATACAAAGCATATCAAAAGTGGGCCAAGCTGTATACCAGAACCCACGCCAACTGAACAGAAAAAAGAAGGTTTTGTTAGCTATAAAAATGGGGAAAGTTCCTTTCTGGAATATTATGCAAAGTCTTGGGTTCAAACCCAAGCAACCCCTCCCCTACCCAATTATCAAAAAAAAAATAAAAAAAAATAATGAAAAGTCATTTAAGTACCAGAAAGAGAGTTATTGAAGCAAAAAGCCCTTCTTGGAGAAGGGTTGCATGACCACCAAATTCTTCTTCATCGATCTTTAGTATCATTGCGTAATAACCATATATAATCCCAGTGGATATGGCCAGAAAACTGCAAACAAATATCAACATCAAACGATTAACTAAAAGTTTCGCAAAGAATGATAATAGAAAAGTACAGAACAATGAAAATACTACACTTATTTGCTTATTGAATGAATTCCAATGATTTTTTAGAATCATTGCCGGTCTGATAGCTTAAGAAAATTTTAGAATCCCAATGATTTTGTGCACAACACAATCGCTAAGAATTATCGGTGATTAACAGTCAGCTAATCTACGATTTTATCAAACTCTGATCACCTTATATCAACATCAACAGTTCCATCCAAATACAGCAGTGTAAATTCCAAAAGCCCTTCCTATTTAGAACTAGCAAAAAACCATCACAAAAGCATTCCTTACAGCTCACATCACAATATGGCATCCAAATAACTAGCGAGTCACCGAACTTGGGACAGATTCAATAATCCAATAAAATCCAAAACGCTACAATTTACAAATACATTGCAACGTGAATCTAAGAACTTACATGAAGATCCAAATGCCTCCAACGAAAGGGATTGCGCCCCATAATAAGCCACAGAAAAGAGCTACAACTTGTCGAATCCAATGCAATACATCTCCTAATTGATCCTGCTCCAAAAATCAACCAAAACCCATCATCAATTTTTCTTTTTCAAATTTACCCAATTCAGTTCCATTCATGAACACCCTATTTAAACCCAATTTAACAGAAAAAACCCATTAAATCAAACTACTTCTAGAACTGAATAAACTCAATTAAGAGCATAATTTTAGTAAAAATAACTACAATTACAGTTACTATTTCACTGTAATTAATAAAAAAAACTTTCAAATAAAGTCAACAAAATTAATGATAAAAGACAGACCTTGTCCCAAGAAGCTTCCGGATCTAATAACTTGGCGAATTTGAACGGAGAAAAGTGACCGTTTTCGTGTTGCTGATGTTGTTGTGCATTCAATTTAACTGATTTCGTTTCTTTCATACTCAATTTTGATTGAATTTTTGAAAGACTTTCAGAAAAAAAGGAAATTTTAAATTTTATGATTTAATTGAAAGTGACAAGTAAAAGAGAGAATTTTGATTAGAGGTTAAATTTGGGTTAGGGTTTTGGATGGGGGAGAATACTATAAAAAAATCGAAATGCTTTGATGTAGATCAAAAGGCAGTGGAATTGGATGTCTGAAGAAGAAGAAGAAGATTATTTAGTATTTATTTATTTATTTATTTTTATTACTTGTTTAATGCACTGCACGTGATGCAATCACTGCAATTATTATTGTTTTTATGCACTTTTTCCCCCCTTGAGAATCTTTACTTTTTTGGGCCTCTTGCCTTTTCTTTATTTTTTTATGTTAAAAAATGTAAAATATAAAAAATCTAAGCCAAAATTTTTGGCTAATTCGGATCAAAATAATTGTTGTTGTGAAATTGTATTAGAATATTTCTTTGTTATAATCGCTTATTTACTATAAAAAAAATAGCATTTGAATTGCATTTTCAAATATTTTTTTTAATCAATCAATTGAATTGATAAAAATCGAATACTTTACTTATAATATTAAATTTGATATTCATTTTCAATAATTTTTTAAATAGATAATCCGTAAATTTAATGTAAAACCTCAAAAATATCTATATCATATCCTAACTTTGACATGAATAATTTTTTCTCACCCTAAATTTTTTTTATTAAAAAAAGCATTTCTTTTTCTTCCTCTTTTATTATTTATGTTTTTTTTCTTTCTTCTCTTAATCAATTTTTTTAATTATTAAATAAAGTGGTTATCTACTAATTCAACCATTAAATAATAATACCAACTTCTTTATTTTAATTTAATAGTTAGCTATAAATTCACAATAACATTTACAAGAGGTATTGCTAATTTTGGTAAGTAAAGCAAAAAAAAGCAAGCCATATTGAGGGTAGAGATGGGCCAAGTCCAGCCCAAATGTTCAGGATTGCAATGTAACCATTCACGACGTGTGAAACACAATCGCCAAAATCCGTAGTTCCAACTTGGACCAAAATTCAAATATATCTCTCGTTGGATTTCCACGCTCTTCACCAAGAGCGTGACGTTTTACTTTACTACCATCGCACAAACAAAAAAATATAAAAAATATTTATATTTATAAAATACCGCCAACGAATTCCGCCTCTTATCCTCGTTGTTTTTCTAAAATTACAGATCGCCCTTCTTCTTCTTCTTCGGTCTCTCTCAAATAATTTTCCATTTCCCAAAATCCAAATTCCCTTTTCTCTTTTCTTCCCTTTGCTTCGATTTACTGAATAAATAAAAATTCAATTGATCTTTTAATTTGAATTCTTCAACAAATTAAAAAAGAAATAAAAAGATGGCAAGTCCAAAGAACAATCAGAGTAAAGGATTTTTCGCAGCGATGAGCTCGGGTTTATCTACGTTTGGCAACGCCATGCACATATCTATCAACGGGTAAATTTCCTTTTTTCTGATTTTTCTTCTTTTCTTGAATAGGATTAGATTCTAGATCGTTTAGTTGACGGTCCGAATTATACGATTATTTCCTTGAATTTTTCAAACTTTGTTCCTTTTATTTTTATGATCTGCTGCTTTAAATGATTTTATATTTTTATTGGTTAATTATTTGATTGGAATGTAAATCATATTTAACCGGAAAACCGGCGTTCTTCATCTGGAAATAGTTACCTGTTAATTTTAGGTTGATAAAGGGGAAAAAGATTGTGGGTTTTTTTTTGGCTATTAATACGATGTTGTTTAGAATTAATATTAGGTTAGTTCATTGAATTCTTAAAATTCCAAAATTAAATTCGGTTCAATTGAATTATGGTCTCTCTCTTTTTGTTTAATGGTCGATAATTCAAATAATTTTGTTTAAAAAATTGAACAAAATAAGTTGGTTTTGGACTTGATTGGGTCGTTAAAGATTCTTTTTTGACATTTTTCTTACTTAGATGCTATGCAATGCAATGATTTTTGAAATCATTTTTACTTGTTCAGCTCAATTTTACTTCTTTTTCTTTAGGGAAGTCAATCCAGTTATGTAACCCTTTCATTCTAAACAAGAGTGCTAGTGTTTTTCTTACATGTCAAATATTATATACTGTAACTTAAGGATTTGATGCCTAGGTTTGTTTATTACGTGTCTAGAGTGGTTCATGATTGCTGCTGGGAATATCTATTGATTTTATAGGTTTGTAATTCTGAAATTTTGTTTAAAAATGGTGTTCTTGCAGTTTTTTTCCTTTCCAGGCGTCCTGCTGTATGTCGAACTCAGTTAGTGTGTCATGCTTTTACCATTTCCCCCCTTTCTTAGTGTAGCCTTTCAAATGCCAAAAGGGTTTTCATGGAATTTGTGGTGGGTAACTGCTTAGGCACCTTGGATGGTGTTTGGGCAAATTGTCAGAATCTCACTCTAGTTCTCCCTAATCAAGAACTTCATCGTGGCTGTTTAAAGATTGATGATTGAACAATTCTTGTTAGTTTCTGTGTATGTGTGGGTGTAGGAGTTTAGTTAGTAATTTACAGGCTCTTGTAATTTGCAAATTTCATATTATAGATTAATCATAAAGCGTTCCTTTGTGCACTTCTTGATAAATGTGATCAGACCATTGCTTTGCTTTAGTGTTTAACTTTATAAATTTCTTGCATGCTGCATTTGCTTGTACTTGTCATTGTGAATTATGGGAATGATTGGTATGCTTTGACTCCATTTATTTTGTAGTTTCCATCCTAATTGTCTTATGTGCCTTTTATAAAGGAGGCATCATATGTTTTTCTTCTTCCTATGGCTTTTAGGTTACTTGGATATGAAGGGGTAGAAGTCATAAATCCAGAGGGAGGAAAAGAAGATGCCGAGGAGGAAGCTCAGAAAGGAAGATGGAAACAGGAGGTATACATCTTTATAACCATGTTATTTAGATATCTGTTTTATAGGTCTGTTGAACATATGGTCTTCTTCTTGCATTGCTCTCTATCTCTGGGAATTTTTAACTATGGTTGAATTGCTCTTTTTTTTTTTTTTAATGTTTCTTTAAACTGAGGTTGTATTTGAAAATTAATATTTGAAGATGGAAAGAAATAGTTCTTTGTACTTGTAACTTTTTCTCTTCTTTTGGGCTTTGTAGATGAAGACACACATTCTTTAATCACTTTATTTTTACCCATTTTATAGGCTGATATTTTACTACTCTTTCTTTTTATTATTATTATTGTTAGGAATGAGAGAGCTACTGGAAGATGATGCACAAATATATAGGTTCAGATGTTACATCAATGGTGACACTTCCTGTCCTCATATTTAAACCAATGACTATGCTTCAGAAAATGGCAGAGGTTTGTTTTACTTAGCACAGATTTGTTACTCGAGTGCAGCATTTTTCTTTTTCAGTATGTGAATATGCTATGGCTTTTGCAGTTGATGGAATACTTCTACTTGTTGGACCAAGCAGACAAATGTGAGGATCCCTATCTCCGGCTGGTGTATGCATGTGAGTATTATTTTATTTAATTTAATGAGGCAAGTTCAAGTTTTAGTTTTGTAATTAGTGGAATTAATGATCCTGTACAGCATCATGGGCTATATCTGTGTACTATGCCTACCAACGTACATGGAAACCTTTTAATCCTATTCTTGGGGAAACATATGAGATGGTTAATCATGGAGGGATTACATTCATCTCTGAGCAGGTGATGTTCAAGTGATTTGATTATTTTAAGCATGCTCTCTTTCATTCTTATATGTCTGTGCGTGCTACTTAGTGTCTAGAGATTTCTAGGCCTCCTCTCCACTCTCTTTCATGTTCTGAAAGCAATTCCAGGATCATGTATGCTTAGTTTTATCAATTTGAGCTCATGAAAAGTATGTTCTCATAACTTTATCTTATTTTCTTTCATATATTATCATTTCAGGTTAGTCATCATCCTCCTATGAGTGCTGGGCATGCTGAAAATGATCATTTTACTTATGACATCACATCAAAGTTAAAGACTAAATTTTTGGGGAATTCTCTTGAGGTTTATCCTGTTGGAAGGTAGAACTCATGTTGTTTTCTGTAAACTATATTTCCCCCCTATGTCTTCATGTTTTTCTGGTATAGTTATGGTTAATATCTGTTGGAAGGTAATACTCATGTAGCTTATTCTTTGCAGAACACGTGTTACTCTTAATAGTGATGGTGTGGTTTTAGATTTGGTGCCTCCTCCCACCAAGGTTAACAATCTGATTTTTGGACGAACTTGGGTTGATTCACCGGGAGAGATGATCATGACAAATTTAACTACCGAGGACAAAGTTGTGCTATATTTTCAACCATGTGGCTGGTTTGGGTATTATCCATACTTCGTTCTTACTTATATATTTTTTAAACATAATTTAAGCATTTGCTTTTTTTGTCATTTGTATGCAGTATACCTTCATATGGAATTTAAGGTAATAGTGGAATTCTTTAAAATGAGTGCTCTGAGATGAAATTTGATCTGAAGGTTTGACTTGCATCATGTTGTGTTCCCATTTTGTCATCCATGATTGTTCTCTGTCTCTGAGGCTTCTGTGTGCACAGAATTGCACTCTAAACTAATTTATTAGAGCTATTGATACCAATCAGATACATATGTTTTATGTACTTTGATCAGTCCCTTTCTCCGTAAAGTTTGTTTCCATGACTCTCTTTGTGTTTTTAATATGCTTACTTTTACATCAGTTGGCAGTTGCAACTGGCTAGTGCTTGGTGGCAAATTGGCGATTGATTTATGGCATTATTTTATTGCAGAACAGGTCGCTATGAAGTGGATGGTTATGTTTATAATGCTGCTGAGGAACCTAAAATATTGATGACAGGGAAGTGGAATGAGTCAATGAGCTATCAGCCATGTGACATGGAAGGGGAACCTCTTCAAGGCACAGAATTGAAAGAGGTTCTTTCTTAGGACATTTTCCCTTATCATACAATAGTGTAACCAACTGCTTTAGTTAACCTATTCTTCATAATGTGGAATATATGCTTTTTTTTTCCTCCTAGATACTTATGGGTTATGGCATCATTTTTAATTATCCTCAGAATGTAAATATCTATGACTATGGTGGTGGCTAGCCTTCTTATCTGTTGCATATATCCTTGAAATATTTCTTTTTGCATTTCATGTTCAATGCTTGGTTGGCTGTCATTTTATTTTGTCAAATCTTCTGGGTCTTCATGCTTTTACCTAAATGTTAGAAATATAAAATGCAACCCTTCTGTTTTATGGTTCTATCTGATACTTTTAGCTTATCTTTGAGCTCAAGAACAAGCTTGTGACTTGTGACTAATGAACTTAGTTCCATTTATGACTGCTGTATTATTTTTGATCTGCAGGTTTGGCATGTTGCTGATACTCCAGAAAACGACAAATTTCAGTACACATATTTTGCACATAAAATAAACAGCTTTGACACTGCTCCTAAGAAATTGTTAGCATCAGACTCCCGTCTGCGTCCTGATAGATTTGCACTTGAGAAGGGTGATTTATCCAAGGCTGGTGCTGAGAAGAGCAGGTCTCCCTCTCTCTCTCTCTCTCTCTCACAGACACACACATAACGGAGACACTTGCTCAGAATTTTTTGCACATCCAAAAAGTCAAAATGAAGCTGTCAACTACTGAAATGTAATTGAGGGATCTGTAGCATTTAGTACATGTCTCCCTCATGCATGATATAACGAATGCCGGAAACTAGGCCTTAATTTCTAACCATGTATTATCCTTATCTAGCCTCACCTGGACAGTGCCATTTAAAATACAAACCTGGCACACTATGGTGATGCATCAACACTAGCAGGTATAGTTTTGATTAGAACTGGCAATATTGGACACGACACGAAAAAAATAACTAAAACACGACATGAAAAAGTAACATGAACACAACATGAATACATGAATGTCTCAAAATCTATATAACACGAATTATTAACGTATCAAAATTTATATAAATATAAAATACCTTAAACACGATTATGACACGACAAAATACACGAACACGACACGGATACACGAATTGCCAGGTTTAGTTTTGATGTCAATACCTTGATCAACTGATGCATAAACTTCCTTAATGATTGTAGTCTTTAGAATTTTGTAAGATAAGCCCTTCATTTTTATTGACTATTACTCCTCAAATGTTCAAAGAAAAGGAAAAATAGTGGGGGCTCTTCATTAGGAAGGTGCTTTCTTGTACCTTGATCAGGAAGAAAAGAAAATAGAGAATTCAATGGAAAATTTTAAGCTTCATTCTTCATTTTCGCCCTTCGGCCCCGTCTGTTAATCTTCTTGTATAGTTAATTAAAAAGAAATGATAAAGATCAGCGAGCTACATATTTGGAATGTTTACTTGCCTCTCATGGTTTCAGAATATCAATTCTTCCTTACAATGTCAAGATATTTAATTTGTATCTTTTGCTCATTTTTCCAGTTTGGAAGAGAGGCAGAGAGCGGAAAAGAGGACACGAGAGGCCAATGGCCATCAGTTTACCCCTAGATGGTTTGATTTGACAGATGAAGTCACAGCAACACCTTGGGGTAACTTGGAAATCTATCGCTACAATGGTAAATACACTGAGCATCGGGCTACTGTAAATAACTCAGACAGCGTCAATGAGGTTGACACTATGTCAATTGAATTCAACCCATGGCAGTATGGTAATTTATCTACCGAATAGGTATTGGTATTTTAATTTATACCTTTCGGTTTTTGCAGCTAGTTGATATAACTTTTTGGTGTGATATGTTGAAGCAATATGTTGTTGGCATGCATGCATTGTACCCCGTTCCATAATCCTATCGTAATCATCCCTAAGGGAACCTATAACTGTTTCGGAACTCTTTTTCATCACTTTTCTTCTTCCAAATTTGTCAAGAAACTTTTTTTCATGGCCATAGTACTCATTTTCTGGGTTCTACTTTCCTAGGTCATGTTCTGCTAACTGCTTTCAAAATTTTCATAGCAGTCTATATTGCTCTGATTCTTCATTTTTCTTGAAGTACCCGTGTCCGACGCATATTCGGACATGAGTATGGGGATATGATCCCCCAAAGACCCTCCAAATACATGAAAAAACTTAGAATAAATCAAACATACCCGTGTCCAACACTCACACCGGAATCCAAGTAACATAGATGGCAGTCTTGCTGATTTACATTTCTGTACATATTTATTTGCGTGGAACAAAGAAAAAAGAATTGTTTTTCCATGGGAAATATCTGCTTGATATATTTACAATCATTTGATATTGCTACCAGATGGCATTTTGAAGTATTTACAGTTCCTAGTCGTTGATATCGTGTTTTTCTTTAGTAATGTCATGATGCTACAGCAACTTAAGTTATAACTTGACTTTACATTATTTGTTTTCGATAATGCACATAGCCATGTATAAACCCAACTGCATACTGTAATTTGATGTTATTGAAGGTTTGATTATGAACTCATAAGTTAGCTGTGATTTTGAATACGGCAGTGGATTCATATCATGAGGTCCAATCAACGTGCGTGTAATTTGCAGATTTGATAATTTATGTATGTGTGTTGTGTCTCGTATTTTAAATATAAATATAATAGAAATTATTAAATATGTTAAAATCTCAAATACGAATACAATATTTGAATTAAATGTATCGTGCTAATCGTGTTTATTAAACGTGCTATGTTACTCTTTTGCTCCAATGCATAGATCTGCTCATCCAAAATCATTTAAATTCGACAGTACCTTTTATAGCCGTTGCTGCCTTAACCCCCACGCCATACCAACAAAATCCTACCATTGCAAATGCTTCTCAGACCTCGTTTAGCATTGCTTCTGGCACAGCTTCTGAGGTCAAAAGCTGTTTTTCACCGCAAACGCAATGTTAAACAGATAAAAAAAATTGGCTTATGCTGTTGAAACCATGGTTTGAAAAGCCAAACCAAAAAGCCAAAAAATATAGCTTTTGGGCTTTAAAAGCTAGCTTTTGGATAAAATGATTTTATTATCCTCAAATCTCTACACTTTTATTATTTTAAACATATCTTTTTTTGACATTTCAATTTCCTACAATACTTTTTCACAGCAATGTTAAATACTTAAAATTTTTAAGTCACATTTTTTCACTACATTTTATAAACATATTTTTTTCAACTCGAGTTTTTTTCAACCCAAGTTTTTTTCAACAGCAATACTAAACTAGTCCTGTAAGATAAAAACGTTCATGTAGTTTTCTTGGCAAAGTTGGGACTTCATGTCTCAAAACTTGAGTGGTATAAGTCGTCCGTATTATCCATTAGAAGTGAGGGCTAATGATGCATCGTACTAGGAAAAGATTCTCTCTTGGGGCAGGAAGGTCTTGTTTTTGCTATGTAAGAAAAATGAAGTTTGAATGTTGGAAAAAATTTAGATTGAAAAAAGTTTGTTTAAAAGTGCAGTGAAAAGTGTGGTTTAAAATTTTTTGAAGTGTTTAGTATTACTGTGATGTTGTAGGAAATTAAAATATCAAAAAAAAAATGTTTAAAATAATAAAAGTGTAAAGATGTGCGGATAATAAAGTTATTTTATCTAAAAGTTATTTTTTAAAACTTAAAAGTTATATTTTTTGATTTTTTTGTTTGGTTTTTCAAATCATAGTTTGAATCGCAAAAGTTTTTTTTTTTTTACTTATTTAGCATTGTGTTTGCGGTGAAAAATAATTTTTGACTTCAAAAGTTGTGTCAGAAGCAATGCTAAACAAAGTCTAACTTGTTTGAAAATTTGCTTTTGTGGTTCAAATTATGATTTAAAAAGTCAAACCAAAAATTAAAAAAATATAACTTTTAAGTTTTAAAATATGATGTTTGAATAAAATGATTTTATTATCCTCACATCTTTACATTTTTATTATTTTAAACTTTTTTATATATATTTTAAATTTTTTCAATATTTTTTCACAATAATATCAAATGCATAAAAAAAATTTAAATTATATTTTTTAAACGCTTTTTTTTTTCAACTCAAATTTTTGTTTTACTCAAAACTTTTTTCAACATCTAGTCCTTGAACTGTTTTGCCACCTGATTGGTGAGAACAAGACAAAGATCGTGTCCTTATGTTTTAACATGATTGATGTTGTCACCAAGACATGAACATGCAATGATGAAACGACAGGATTAGATTAGTCTAGAATCTGAACTGAAAACCCCAATTTGTCAAAAGCTAGCTTTTCTTTTCTTTTGTTTTTTTTTTATTTTTATCAAGTAGAAAGAAAACACATATACACAAACAAACTCACGCACTTAAAAATTGGTTTTCAGTGATTAATGCTTTGAATATTTATATTCTGTGAATTTACAAACAGGTTACCCGAATATGCCTCACTTTCTTGTTAATGCAATTTGGTTCCGTCGAAAAACTTCCATAAGTGAGTGATTACTGATTAGTGCAGTAGATAGCCGAACTAGTGCGCACACACACACAAATAAATTTGGATTTAATCTATTCACAGAATTTGACAAAATATTGAGAGGGATGAAACTTGTTTAAGGGTTGAATTATTCGTTCAATTGACGGATTTAATCTAATTTGGATTGGGTCTTAGATATGATTTTTAAGTTCGTATTTGATTCGATTTGAATTATTATTTAATTAATAAAATTAATTTTTATTTAAATTTAATTATATATAAATATTAATATAAAATAATTTTTTAATATTTTAAAATATTTTGAATAATAAAATGAGTTTTAGGGCTTGATAGGTCAGGTCGGATCTTGATTAAGAAAATTTTATAGTTAACTGGATTTCATTCGATCCATTAACAGGTTTAGAGAACAATTTTTTTTTTTTTTCAAGTTTAAAACTTTATATGTTGAGCTTAATCACGAAAATTGTATGATCATTAGCTTGAAAAGAGCATTGATGATTTAAGGGGTATTAACATTATGTATTCAGATAAGTGTTGAACTCATTAATTAATCACCTTAATTACCTTTTTCTTTTTATTCTGTTCATTACTTTCACAAATTCGCAACTTGCTTAGAATTTTGGAGATTTGCTTTCTTTTCTTGCAAATGTTGAGAAGGAAGCTTTTCTTCAAGCAAATAGCAAAAAGAGTACTATAAGAAGAAAAAAAAAGCCATTACATATTCCCAATCTCAAATTGTCACCTCTTTATTTATTTATTATTTTAGTAGAGAGAAAGAGAATACTTAATACTAATATGGAACCATAATTATTCTATCAGCTTTTTTTTTTTTTTTTTATTACTATTATTGTAAGCTTTACTAATCATAACTTATGTTATCTGAATTTTTTATTTTTTAAAAAATATTCATGTTAGATATTTATATTCAATAGTATTTGAATATGGATAGGAGACATGATCTTCTTCATATATAAAAAAAACTTAAAAAAATTAAGTATATTCGTGTCGAAAACATACCCATATTTGATTTTTATCTTTTAATTTGGATAACATAAATTATACCTTCAAGAAAATATATAATTTTTTAGGTTTTTGATTTTTAATTTTTTTGTTTTTTCTTCCAATTTTAGTTTTGTTAGAAAGTCTATGTTGAAAGGTGCAATGAAACAGAAAAGCTGAAAAGAAATTTGGTCATCCAACCTCACACCATTTTCATTGACCTTACTGAAAGAGCTTTGGTCATTGTTTTTACGTCAAGAAACCTCACACTTCCTTCAACTCCAAACTCCTTTATATCCCTTTTTTTTTTCTTTTTTTCTTTTTTTTTTTTCACATTTCAGCAACTTTTCAAGAGAATAATAACAAAACTTTTGTAAGGGTCTTAATTTGAGTCATTTTCGATATTAATATTCAATTAATGAACATAAGATTGATTTTTTTAATTAAACAATCTCTCACCAATGTCTTCATTCTTCAAGCTTAATTTTTAAATTTTTTTTTTTTTTTTATCATAAGATTAACATGTGATTCACAGTATTAAAAAGGATAATAAACAAAATGTGTTAAAATTGGCTGATGGATTGTAAAAATTAATAATCACCGAATCATGTGGTGCCATGTGGTAGATGGACCCCACATCTCCACCCTGCCTCAGCTAGCTTTGGTTTTGACTGAGCAAACGAGGTGGCAATTGGCAAATGGGATTTTCAAAGGATTTCTTTTTCATTTTGTTCATTTTTTAAGTCAAAAGTCTCAGAAAATTCCAGTAATTTAATGGAGTCACGCATTAATCAGGCTGGAGACAGGTTTCTTGAATAAAACAACTAAAGAATGCCGCCCTTTTCCAGCTTTCTTGGGAGCCAATCTTTTTTTTTTTCTTCTTTGTATGTAACTTTTACTAAACCATCGCAATTTATCTTGCATATTTCATGGTCCAGCTAAGGCTTCCAAGGCAAACAAGCCTTACTGGCATGTGCCATCTTTCACTTTACCCTTTGTAACTCTCAGCCATTTACAACTCCAAAATCCCTTGTTTATGCCACCAACTTTTAAAGCTTCATTTGGCTACAACCAAAGTGATAGATTATCACCGCCATGAAATTCAAAACTACACTAAACCCTTAAAATGCAATCCAAATGAAAGCATAAATTATAGGCTGCATCTTTGCCTAATGCCTAAAACCCTTACTCCCATTTTCCAGTCTTATTCTTATCAAATTCTGAGTGGGTCAAGGGTGGTCCAATTAATGACCTTATCGATTTTTAACTCAACTTATCCAACAAAGCATTAGTGATATCTAGCAAGTTTGGGTTCGAATCCCAACATTTATAATTTTTTTTTATTCTAAAATTACGATTTTTTTTTTAAATGAAAAAAAATCTTAATAGGATTAGGGTAGAGCACACGTGAGCTGAGCTGGACACATGCAAATGCATGTTGATTCTTCTTTTGTTTGAGAAAATGAACTGCAATTAGATTTGATAATTTTGGATACGACATGATTATACAGTATGAATATGATATAATAAAATTAACTAAAACACGATATAAAATATGACACGACATGAATACACGAATGTGTTAAAATCTATATGACACGAATTATTAACATGTCAAAATTTATATAAATATATAATATCTTAAACACAATTATAACATAAAAATAATAAAATCACGATATAAATACACGTGTTGCCAGATGAAACTACAATACTAATGGTCCAAGTTCAGGTATAATTTTCCCAATTGAGTCAAATTAGTTCCCTTTTCTTTTCCATTGTTAACCCCATGATATGAATTATAATTTTTATTTTGAGAACCATCCAATCTTGTTTTACCTAATTTGATAAAATTCAAACCTATTGGGTATTATAGTTTTTAGTTGGAACATCACCGACCAAAGATTAATAGTAGTTCATTTATTGTTGATACATCAAAGTCTTCTTCAAAAGTTTGGTAAGTTAATTAAAATTACTAAACAAATGTTTAATTCTTAATTTAATCAAAGTACAATTAGCACCTAGCTAGGATTCCAGTTTGATGGCAGACTATAATTAATTAATACTATGAAATTGTTATTGAACTTTATAACTAACAATTTTAATTGTTTTATGATAGTAACTATATATATCTACAATTTCTTTAGTTCTCTTTTTAGTTTAATAATTATGGTAAATGTGCAAATTATGGTTAGGTTGTATTTTTAGAAAAATTATCTTATTTAAAAATATTAAAAAATTAGTATAACAAAAAGATAATATTTATTAATTTTTTAATTCCGCTTATAAAATTTAAAAACTTAATCGGAAATATAGAAAACATACCTTTTTTTATTTTTATTTTTAATTTAATAGTTAGGATTTGCAAAACACATAGATATCCCTCCCCAGTCCCCACTTTTGAAAAGATGGTCTTTGAATTATACAAAAAAATATACTAAATTTTTTAACTAATACTTTAATGGGTTATTTTACATTTAGATCATAACAATATTTTTCTTTTGGGGATAAGTAGATCATACGAATCTTATATTTTAAAAATCATTAATTTCATAGCACTATGTCTCTCACATTGTGGGGTTGGATTTTGTGGATTAAACATGAATGTGCATTGACATGTTCTATGTAATTAATTTACAAGTATTCCATTTCAAACATTTTTTTTTAAATGCAAAAGCCTACCAAAAATCAAGGAATGGAGAATTTGTAAGTGTTAAATATCGAATTTTGATTTAACAAAAAAATTCCTCATAAAAGTGGCAAGTAATTCATATGGGTTAAGCCCTAGGTTCAAACTTTTTCTTAATTAATTTGTGAATTTTGTTAATCAACACCGTAAAGATTGAAGTTATTATTTTTTTTAGTAATACTATTAGAGGTATCTTCGGGTTTTGTTTCGATCTAATTCTTCCTCAAGAGATCTTAAGGATGCACTCATTCACATCGACACGGTGCATTCAAAATTTTATTACGAAAGTGCTTCTCACAAGAATCAAACCTAAGTTAACGTGGAAATAGAACTTATCTCTTTACAACTGAAACCTACACAAAATTTTCCCATCATAGCTCAATTACCAAAAAAAAAAAGCAAATTATGATTTAATAATTTGAATAATACAAATTATTATACATTTAATTCAAGGCACATGATCATCATGTACTAATTTTTTACAAATTAAATTGTCCTGATTTTCTTGGATGTGAGATTTCGTCTCTGCCATTCTTCGCCTAGTGCACGTAACTACCTCTTTCTAAACTGACGCCGAGGGAATAGAAGCTCTGTAGTGCTTACCCACTCTCCTCTTGCCACGTGTATTCCTTAATCCCCGCACTGTAAGAGAAATTAATCACATTCTCTAATTAACCGCTCTTCTCGCACGCTCCACACGTGTCACCCAATCTATCTCTCCGAAAACCACAGGACAATTTTTTAAATGTGGGGCCCACCATAGGTGTAGGACCCACCACGATCCCCACACCCCTTATCCCCAAGTTTAACGACCGTTTCCCCATCTTGGCTCCGGATTCTCCACGTAACCAAGCCGTCAACGTTAATTATGACGGAGATTCTCATATCGCCGTCAAAGCCCCCCCTCCCCCGCCCCACTCTCTGGTGGGCCATTTCATTTTTAATAAAAAAGTTTCAAAAAAAAGAAGAAAAGAAGTAGCCACAACGTTGTCGATAACACGGACCAAAAAGCGACCAATAGCGGCCTTCCTTTTTACCACGTAGGATTATTGTGCTTTTTCCTACGTGGCATTCTTATTTTTGTTTTAAAAAAATACGGCCACAAATTTCTGAAAAAGAAAAAAAAAAAAAAGATACGTACTTATCGGATAACTGCTTCAACACGTTTCCACCGTGCGGTTATTGTTAATGACGAATTTATCCTTTATGTGATGCTCTCGCCCTTTTAGATCTTCTAAGAAAAAAAAAGAATATTCCTATAAATCTTTTTTATTAAAAAAATTAAAATTTTTGTGATTATTGAGTTTTTTGTATGATGTTTTCATCGTCACGAAATTTATTAATCTCTACTGAATTTTCAGGGGTTTAAAATAATTTTATTTACAATTAAACAATTAAATATGGTTTCATCAATTATTAAATGAAACATAAAAAAATTCCATATAAATATGTTATTTTTTTTTTTAAATTTCCTGTAACAAAAAATTGGTGAGAGGTAAGTTTGAGCCAAAAGTTTTCAATTTGGATAAAATAATAATTTAACTAATTATTATTATATATTAAGTTTACTAAGAAACAAAATCTAAGTGGAAGTGTGAATGGCTTACCTTGAACAATTATTAAAACCCCAATCCAAAAGACTAAAATAAAAAGTTTTAATTATGCTTTCGGTCTCTGTATTTATTTAATATTTGAGTTTTAGTTCTTCTATTATAATTCATAAATTTTTAGTTCTCGTACAATTTCGATTTAAAAATTTTAATCCATATAGTAACACCGTTAGTTTTATCTTGTTAAAAAATACTGATTTAGTATTTTTATTGACTGAAAGAAGAAAAAAAACTTAAGTGTAATTTTGTTTAAAGTGACATGGCAAAAAAAATTAAATCATTTTGTTATTCAAGTGTTAAAGTGATGTGGCAAAAAAGTACATTCAATTTTTTTTTTTTTTCAGCCAATGAAAATGTCAAGTCATTATTTTTTAAAGGGATAAAACTAACGGTATTATTATATGAATCAGAATTTTTTAAATCGAAATTGTACGAATACTTAAAGTTTAGGAATTATAGTAGAAGGATTAAAACTCAAATATTAAATAAGTACAGGGACCGGAAGGATAATTAGACCAAATAAAAATGACTCTCTTTGTGACCCAACGTTTTTCTCGATCCTCCAATTGTCCCGTAGCCGCAGGATTGAGGTTTTTTTCCACGTGTTAAGATCTGAGAGGACTGAAAACACTAGTGGGTCACCCAATAAGGAAGAACCGGTCTTAGGTGGTTCCTTCCTACCGGTCATAACCGGTGAAGTTTATGGTAACTACCGATAGGTCCGGTAACCAGGGTCACTGCTATAGCCTATAAGAGCTGGGGTTTAAGCAAAAGTTGGGTGGTTTTCAGAGGGTTTTTATGATCAGAGCAAAATAAAATTATTTTCTTTTTGGACAGGAAAAAGAACTTAAGAATTTTGAGAGAAAATCCCAAATGGTTTTTGTTTGAAAAACACAGAGAAAATTTCCCTTTTGTTTTGTCGGGAAAATAATGGGATAAAAAATGGAAGAGAGTACTTTTTTTTCCTCCTGGGAAGAGATTTTTCAATTTTGTTAGTTCTTTCTGCGATCTTATGTTTGGCTCCGAATTTCGTTGTATTGAGCGAACATTTCATTGTTTAGAGGTGAGAAAATCGATTTTTTTGTTGATTTTCCTTTGCGAATTGGCCGAAAGTTTTGATCTTTTTCATGGGTTTTTTTGTGGTCAAGGTGGGGTCTTTTGTGTTTGGTTGCCGAAAAATGGTGAGAAAGTGGAAGGAAAATTCGATTCGGGTGATACTTCGAGGACAAAGTTGTTAAATGACCCTGACGTTTTAATCTTTTTAAGTTTTCAGTTTTCAGGCAATCAAATGTCTGTACTTTCTTTTCCTCTGTTTTCAGTTTTCTTTTGAGATTCTTAAAATTTGCCACTTTTTAACGTTAAATTCTTCTGTTTATCGATAATTTGGGTTATAACGTATTCGATCTGCGATTTTGGAGACAATTTGTTAGAAAAGCCGAAGAGATGATCAAAGATTCTTTCTTTTTTATCAGTTATTTATACGTTTTCATGTTTGGGTTTTTGGAGATGGATCTTTTGTTCAGGGTTTTAGATTTCTTAAAAGAAAAATTGTCTAAATTACGCAATATTTCTCCTATTGATGCCTGAATTGGTTATTTGGGATTGGATCCTTGTGTCAGGGTTTTCTTGTGGTTTAAGGGTTTTCCTTTTTAATTTGCTAATTACTCTTTGATTTCTTCTCCAGTTCTCTCTTTTGAATTTGGAAAAGTTTGATGTTTTGAACAGAGAATTAAAAAAAAAAAAGCTTTTTTGTTTTTTGTTTTTAAATGTCTCCATCCTTCCTTTTCGATGTTTCTTTCAACTTGGCAAATTTATGGTTTTAGGCATCTGATGTGTGATGCATAAAAATGTTTTTCTTTTTCTTTTTTTAAATGTAAAAGTTTCATAGAAGGCCTTTTTTTATTGGAGGGGAGCGTTGATGGTGACATGGATTTTCCATTTCTCATCAGATCATGTGGATCTTTTTGAAGTTACAATTACAGGATTGAGTCGGTGCCCTTTGCTTCTGGGTTTACTCACAATTGTGAGAAAGTCACCATAGGTTTCCCCCCCCCCCTTTTTTGGGGTGAATGAAGGGAGTTGAAGGCCTGAATTCGTATGTAAAATTTGAAGATAACTAGTAAAAGCTTAAAATCATAAGCACAGCATGCGATTTTGATTGTTTTGGATGACTGGCTGTGGATCCAAATGTAGTGGCTTTTGGTATATAGATGTTTTAATCTGTAATTACTTTTTATTGATTAGAGGGTTGCCCTTTGTTTTGCAGTGGCATATGAATTTTGTTTTACCATGTGTTTTTATCAAGTTTTAATATTTTTTTATGGAAGGAAAATTTTATGTTCTTTGATTTTTTTTTTTTTTTTTTTCATGCCTTGAGTTTCATTTTCTATTATCCAATTTATTTCTCAAATGATAGTAACCTTTATTATTGATTATACATTCAGTATATGTAATTTAAGATTAACTCTCACATTCATCTCTTATCAGGGTCTAAGCTTAGTTGAGACGTAATACTCGTGTCTCTTGGAGTTGATTCAAAAGTGCTGGTGAATTGCATATGATGTGTTCTTTGTGCTGTGATCTTTGAGATATGGTGTTGCAGAAGAGGTTAGACTATGGATTCAATGGCTATCAAGTGCCTGCTACTCCGCGAGCAACCAGATCAGCCAGGGTAATATATTTTACTGTGATGGTATTATATTTCATGTTTACCTCTCTTTCCTGTTCTGTTTGCAAAAACACTGATCTATTTTAAATTACTGCTGTTATTTTTTCATAGAAAAGGGTTCCATTTAGAAAGAGAGTTGAAGACAACCAAATAAGTGCTTTTGACTTACTGGCCACTATAGCTGGAAAGTTATTACTAGATAAAGAAAGTACTCCTGTTTCTAGTAATACATCGAATGCTGAAGATCAGTCTGCAGTTGAAAAGCATGCTGTAAAAGAGGAAAGACGGGATGTAGATCAGTCATTGAAGCTAGAAACTTGCAATCAAGACAGCACTGATAGGGAATTCTGTGTTTCTGAACTTGTTTCACAAACTAATGACCCAAACTATAGTTCTAGGGAATCACCAAGCCTTAAAAAGGATGCCCATTTTGGATTTACCTCTGTCATAACAACTTCTGATTGCTCAGAAAGATTTGATGTTCAAAGGTTGATGAATGGCAAAATCAAGAATGAAATGGGAAGTTTGCCTTGTAAGGTAGAGACAGGTCCCTTTGTGCGTGGGACATCTGGTTGTTGTATTAAACCAGAGTCTGAAAGTAAAGGGCTGACAGATGAAGAGCTGGATAGAACTGATAAGGTTTCTATTAGAGAAGTGGCTGATACATGCCCCTTAGAGGATCCAGTGGTTTTGGATGGTAAACCTCCTGTTCTAGTTAGTTCAGATAGTAGTGTTAAGGCACGTTCATGTGGGTACCACAATCTCCTTAGTTCTTTTCCCGCAAAGCGGGATGATGTAAATGTAGTCAGTAGAGATGATGACGAAAAATCTTCAGGGTGTACTCACCCTAGCCCCATAAAAAAACCATTGAGGCCAGCACCACATATTGGAGACCGAAGAATAAAGAAGACACTGGCTTCTAAATACTCGAAATTAGCTCCGAGATTGAAGGAGGTGACATTTTCCAATTCTGGTATGTGGCTTCTTTAAGTTAAAGTCATTGCAACTTTGAGCAAATTGTCTAGTACCATTGAATAGGATATTGACAACTGTGTAAATTTTTTAATTAAACGGAGTTCATCCTTCAGATGAGAATTTGAAGTCTGCTTACTGCGATAGGAGTGCTTACAAACGCTTAAGATCTGAAAGGAATTACCCTTTCAAAAAAAGGAAGTTTTTACACTATAGCTCAGTATCAAATTCAGATGGAGGAATCAGCAGTGAGGGCATTTCTGATTCACCTGAGCAGAGCATCAATGGAAATGCTTCGGGTGTATATTCAAAGATGCATGGAGGTGATTTCCATACTCTTTAGCCATTATATTCTTTTCTTGGTGTTTATCGCAAACAGAAGTAACTTTGCTAACTGATTCTAAATCTTTATGCAGTCTCTGGAGAATCATCTTCACTAGCAGACCAACGCAAATCATTACACTCTAGGGATTCTCACGGTATGAGAGCCTTTGATGGAGTGATTCATATGTACTCTTTTCACTTATTGGTGTTCATCATTCAAAGAGGTTCTTACATCAAAATGTCTTTCCTTTTACTCAGTGAAGCTTAGGATCAAATCTTTCAGGGTGCCAGAATTGTTTATTGAAATTCCAGAATCTGCAACTGTTGGTTCATTGAAGGTAATGATCTATGATTCTGAATTTCTGATCATTGTGTAAAACTGTTTGGCTGCTGTTCATTGTAGTCAAATGTTGGTATTTGACAGCAGAATGCTTAGAGATGTTTTTGGCTTTTATTATTATTTTTTATGTTGGCTAATGGAGCTATCTTGGATTTCTCTTACTGCATATTACTACATTTGGACTTTGAAGAATTATTTCTGTTTTATTTGTTTCACTATGTGCATGTGTATTTATGTCTTTCTAGGAGCACCATCTTGCTTCAGACCATGATGGATACTTTGATAGTATCTCTTGTAAATTGTAATTCTAGTGACTGGTCTCATCTACTGGCTGCTTGGTCATTAGAGTTCCTTCTAATGATGTGAAATTGTTGATCTGTAGAGGACTGTTATGGAGGCAGTGACAGCGATACTTGGAGGTGGATTGCGCGTTGGTGTACTTCTTCAAGGAAAGAAGGTTAGAGATGACAACAAAACTCTGCTGCAGACGGGAATTTCTCATGATAACCAGATGGATGCACTGGGTTTTAGCCTGGAGCCTAACCCTTCACAAACTTTCCCATCGTTATGTTCTGGAGGTTCATCCATGACGCTTCCCTGTGACACACCTCTACCTCTAGCTAGGTAATAAAAATAGTTTCACAAGTTTAGCAGATATCTACACATATGTGATGGTTTAAAATATGGTCTCATTTTGTTGTTTTCTATCGTTAAACACAAAAAAGAACAACCATTTCTCACTAGGTGGTTTCTCTTTTTTGGAGAAAAGGAAAATGGTGCAATTGTCGGAACCATGATCTTCTAGGATCTACTTTGTTCTCGTAAATGCAGCCTTCAAGAAGAGGCTGACTTTTTGTTTGGTAACAGTATTCTTTTTCATGAGTCTGCATGGATTAGATGCATGAAGCTTGTTGTTGGTCATGGAAAGTTGTTGCATAATAGTGTCGCCATGGTCCGTGTTATTAATGATACTTAGGTTTTACATGTTAGAATTCAAGATTCTTATCCTATGTCTCTCAAACACTCTTGGCCATCAGATCAAATAAGGGTTGTTTGGTTATTCTGCAGATTCAGTTTATGATTTAATACTGTTTGTTGCCAGGTATCCAGCAACTCCTGGTTTAGTTAATCAGGTTACTCGTGATCCCTCACCTGAGCATCACATGCCTAATTCGGGCAACTTTGTTGAAAGCGATCATGATTCTGCACCCTCACCTACTGACATGTCATTTGACAAAAGCACAACCGACTCTAAAGCCCTGGTAGCTGTACCAGCAATGAGTGTGGAGGCACTAGCTGTGGTTCCAGCTCATAGGAAATCAAAGCGATCTGAAGTTGTGCAGCGTAGAATTCGTCGACCTTTCTCTGTTACTGAAGTTGAAGCCCTGGTTCAAGCTGTTGAGAAACTTGGAACTGGAAGGTATGTTTGAACCTACTGAAGAAACTATGAGGAGCTGTTGAGATGTGGCCAATTTGAAATTTGCAACTTTGCTAGTATTCAATTCATTCAGCATGAGACCCAATCAGAATTTTTCATGAATCTTTGCCTTAGTAGCCGCTCTAGGGAAAAGTATGTGCTCAAAAGATGCTTAGAATGCTGTTTTCTTTGTCACTCACTCCTATTTTTCTACATGCGGGAGTGTGCTGGATGTAACTTAGAAACAGCTGGCCTAATTGTGTGGTTATATTATACCAGACATCCCTTATGCTCTGATGATCAGGGTTTTAATGGCTTTATTAATCTGCAGGTGGCGCGATGTTAAATTAAGAGCTTTTGATAACGCGAAGCATCGCACTTATGTGGATTTGAAGGTAAAAGCCAGTGCAAAACTGTTTCTTATGTTCTTTTACCTCTCTCTCCCTCTCTCATATTTTAGATTTTGGGCTAATCTCTGAAAGTCCTACTTAACATGCTGATAAATCTGCTTCTCTCTTTTCCTAATTGAATTCTTTGTATATCATATTTTTCATTCCTTTTATAAGGTTATTTATCTGTTTCCTAACCATTTTTGTTTTAAACCCTTTGTTTTAACATTCAAAAGGTCCACTTTTATGTCTTGGACCCACCAGGGCACATAGTTTAATCTGTTTCAGGCTCATAGTTGCTTGTACAACAGGTAAATGATTAGATAGTCTTTACACGCTTTTTATCAACTTTGTAGCTTTATCTGTAAAATAACAACTACCCTACAAGGAATCTTTTGAATCCTAATCTTGCACGATTTCTCCCAATATATTTGTTTATCCCTTTTACCAAGTGATCCAATGCCACTTTTTTTTCCCTTTAGGTTTTAGCTTAATACATTTGTATATTAATAATATGGCTAGTTGGATCTTTCTCTGCTGCTTTTGGTATTTCAGTTGGAAAAAGGAAACAAACAGCATGAGTTGTTTTTTGTAGTCTTCTTTACTGGTAGATCAAAAGCATTATCATGTGGTTGTGATGGTATTCGTTTTCGAAATCGCAGGATAAGTGGAAAACGCTTGTGCACACGGCAAGAATATCGCCGCAGCAAAGGCGGGGAGAGCCGGTGCCCCAGGAGCTGTTGGACAGGGTCCTAACCGCGCACGCGTACTGGTCCCAGCAGCAAGCCAAGCAGCAACTGAAGCCACAGCAGCCAGAGAGCTGCCTTCTCCTTTATGAGAGCTAGTAGCAGAATTGATGTTGATGAAAAAAACTTAGGTTGATGATGGGTTTAGGGAATTATTATTATTTTTTTCTCATTTTCTTGTATTTTTATTGTGATTATGTAAAAAAAAAAGTTATGACAAGGAAGAAATAGAAGTACTAAGAAATCTATGTAATATTTTATCTACTCTAGCCCTGATTTTTCTCTTGCAATGGAGAGGCTTAACCCTGGCACTGGCCCTTTGTAAATGGTTGTTGATGGAATAAGAGCTTGCAAACTGCATTACTTCACATAAAAGTTTTTTTCCCCCCTCTTTTATGTAATGATCTTTCTCTAGTACTATTTTTTATTTATTTAAGAAATACTGATGTTGAAATTCTTAGTCTTGAATTTTCTGAATCTGTTGTACTTGAATCTTGAATTCTATTCTTTAAGAAACAAAATTTGGATTTCATCAATTGTAAATTAAAGAAACACTTTTCATATATATATATATATATATATATATATATATATATATATATATTCATGTGATTTGGTGAAAGTCTAGCTTACATATGGCATCTTCACTTTCAACCTACCTAGATCTGGCAGTTAAAGAAGAAAAACCCATCTCCAAATTTCATTTTTTTTTGTTGAGAGAGAAAACCCAAGTTGAAAAAAGAAAATAAAAATAAAATATTGATTCTTTTGGCATGTAAAGAAAATATAAATAATTGTTTGGTTAAGGTCATTAATGTTCCGTTTCTTGCATTCTAATGTATCCTTTACCCTATTGATGGCCAAGCTTATGCTAGCACTTGCTATATGTCACTCTCAGTCTCTTTCACAAAAAGTTATCTATGCATTATTTGAGTTTGAAAAAAAAAATAAAAAAAAAAAGAAGAAGAAAGAATTGGCAGCAGATAAATAAATGAAGAGGATTGGATTCCTACTCTTTGTGGCTGAAATAAAATGGGTTGTTCTTCTTTTCTTGACATTTTTATTTGGTTTCCTTAATCTGAATGTCTGATCATGAAAAAGAGAGGAATGTAAGCCTAGAAAATGTAAGGATTTGTTTGAGCAAAAATATTTGTGGATTATATAGATAAATGGGAATGGAGGACAAGTTCTCACTTCTAATATAGTATAGCTTTATTTTAACAAAAAATAAAGAAAAAAAAGAGAGATGGGTTTTTAAATGGAAATTGTTTCATTTTTTTGAAAATATTTGTGGAACAATTTCATTCCACACACAATTAAAATGAGAGTAATTGGATGTGGAGATTTGTAGGATTTAATAATCATTAATCAAATTAATTATCAATTACATTAATTAAAAACATATTATATCAAATTCCATATTCATTAGTGATAAAAAGGATGAAAAAAATTGCTACTTTGGTTGTTGAGTAATTCATTAGTAGAGTTGAAAATTAAAAAGGGTAAATTAATCTTATTGAGACAGGAAACTGTATATGGGAGAAAAATATATAGATAAGAGTCTAAATTCTAATCTCGAACTCTTCTCCCAATTGTAACAAAATTTACATTCGAACATTTGATTTAATAATTGATGTATGAATTTTTATTTAAAAAATAGGAAAAATTAAAACTTTCTTTTCTCTAATAAAAAAAATTGTAACAAAATTCTGGATGTCTGGTTTAAGACAGCCTCCAAGCTCAAACACTATGAGAAAAGTTTTTGAGGTTGCCAAAAATGTTAGTACAGTTACATTAAAAGCCCATTATGAAAACCTAGTGAACTCCAAAACGCCTGCAACTCAAAACAACTCAACTAATTTTTTTATTTATTTTTTATTTGGTTTCAAAATCAAATCAAATGAAATTAACAAATTGGTTTTAGTTTGGTTTCATAAAATTTTGAAACCAATCCAAATAAAAAATATTATAGAAATATTTTATTATATCATTTTTTTTTTATAAAGGTGTGAGTTTTATCATAAAACCAAACCACACTGACCTCATGGATTCACCCCTACTTAACTTTTCATTTTCTTTTTTATTATTATTATTATTATTATTTTACATTTAAAGTAATGATTGAATGATAATAAATTTTCATATATAAATTTAAAATATTATCACATATAATAAATTTTGACGACTCAAGTGAATTATTTTAATTTTAATTGATGCTTACAACATAAGAAAAATGACAACACATAAAAAACGATAACATATAACAAAAAGTGATAACAAATAAAAAACGTGATAACACACAACAAAAATGATAAAACATAATAAAAAATTGTAACATATAACAAAAAGTAATAACATATAAAAAAAAGGATAACACATAAAACGAAATGTTAAAACATAATAAAAATTGGTAATACAACATTAATTAAGAACATATAACAAAAAATGGTATCAAATAACAAACAATGGTAACACAAAAAAATATGATAATATATATAAAAAAATATATATAACACATTAGGAAAAGTAATAATATATAATAAAAATTAGTAACACATAACAAAAAAAAATGCTAACAAATAATAAAAAGTGATAATTCATAATAAAAATTTGTAATACATAAAAAAAATTATAACACAAAAAATAGGGTAACAAATAACAAAAATTAGTAATGTAAAAAAAATTATATATATATTTTTACTTTTGAAATAGTGACTGATTGATAATAAAATTTCATATATAAATTAATTTAAAATAGTATCAAATATAACAATTGCTGTTAACAAGTTTATAAACAAATTAAATCATTCATAAATTACGACCGTATAAATAAATTGAATTTAAAAGCAAAAAGAAAAGTTGATCTGATTTTGTAATTGAGAACAAATTTTTCGTAATTTAAACTTTTAATCGTAACTTTTATCTTATTTGACATTAAATTTACGATGGAGCTCTAGCTAAGTGGCACAATCTTGGTTTTACGTAAATTTTGAACATGATATGATTACATAATACGAAAATTATATGAGAGAAAAATAACTAAAACATGATACGAAAAAATAATATGAACACAACACGAATATGCAAATATGTCAAAATTTATATAATACGAATTATTAACATATAAAAAAAATTATATAAATATACAATATCTTATATATGATTATAATACGTATTGTACGAATATATGGAGTCTAAAAGAGAGAAATTGAAATTGTCAACTAAAACTTTCTTAAAGAGCAAACATTTTTTTTTGTCACCCTAAAATTCTCTTGTTTGAAAAGACTTGCAAGAAGAGAATACATTAATTCTTTAACCATGAACATAAAAAAGTTTCCTATAATTTCAAGCATACGGCAAAGAAAAAGAATATATATACTAAGAAATGTTACACGTGCAGTTGCTGGTTTAGCTTCTTTTTTCAATATCTTCTGCTGCAAGGATTGAAGCAAACATAATTAACTAGCCTTTGAGCAAAGAGTCAAACTCTTTTTATTAAACCATGATTCAGCTTTTTCCTGTAAATGTGAACCCAAAAGGGTACCAGAAGAACTCAATTCAAACCAGGAAGCTGAAGGAAGAAAAAGGGACTAGGAATTTAATTTGTGAGATAGTTCAAAAACAGACTGATTGTGACACCCTTTACAAAGAATTTTGTGTTACTTTCATTGTATAATGTATGCATTATCAATTATGCAATAAGCCCAGTAGAAAAATAGTTTCCCTCTTCTTTGTTTCAACAGCTTGGAAGTTCAGCTTGTTGAAAAAATCAATGGTATAAAAAAGGAATATATAGGGCAAAGGAAACAAAGGAAAGGTTGACTGAGGGACCAGCTAGCCATTGAAGAGATCAGGTAAGCAACCAGATAGGGTCTAATAATTTTGTTTGGGTTCAATTAGGGGAGGGTTTAAATCTCAGTCAAAGCAACAAAAAGATGAAGGGTTGTTGTTGGAGTTGGAGGTTGAAGCCGTGACGTCCAAATAAAGTACATTTGTTAGCATTAATATTCTTGACTGTATATGTTAATACATCTGAATCTGATCAATGTATCTGTATTTTGTTCTTATTGGATTCTCTAATCTTTTCTGACAAAGCACGTCTGACCAACATATTAATTACACACCCAATTATAAAAAAAAAACATATTAATTACACTACTGTTAGCTGATACAATTTCTTGGTTTTATAATATACTACATAATGCATATATATGTATGAAATTTGGTCAAATGAACTATTTTTTCTTCTGCTTTTGCTATCAAAACTGGGTTCTTGCTATATATATATATATATATATATATATATATATATATATATATAATAAAGCTCTTGCTTTGCTTCCTGTCTGATAAAGTGAGAAAGGATCAATGAAATATTCAAAGAATTAAGGGCTCTAATTAGGTCAAAGGCTTAAGCAGGGCATGCCAAGAAAACTGGGTGCTTATATATATATATATATAAACTAATGATCAGCTTACCAATGATCAAGCAAAATTGGTCTTTTGGATTAATTTTTTTTTTAAGTATGCAAGTTGGTCTTTTTGGATTGTATTTATTAATAATTATCACCTGTTGACTTCTTTTAATCTTGTATTTTTTTAGGTCTAAAAAGGAATTTGAAAAAGCCATGAAAAGGAACCCTCCAACCGTGCTCTTTTCAACTTGATGGAAACAAGGAAGCAAACCAAATCATGTGGATAAAGTATAAACTAAAGTCCAATATACTAAAAAAGAATTGGCATTAGACTTAGATTAATTATGATATATAATATACTACATTTTTACTTGCTCCCCAAGAAAATATATGTATACCCTAATATTAATTGATGCTGGAAAAACCAGTTGCAACCTTCTACTCAAAAGCTAAAGACTGGAGACTATGAAACAGATTATCATTTTTCATTTATTTATGGTTTAACTTTATTTGGTCTTAATTTCTCTATAGTAGATAATCCACTTTGAAGGCAAACCAAAATAAATAAAAGCTAACAGGAGACCAAAAAAAAAACCCCTCTTTTGAGACCATTTTTATACAGTGGTTTGGAGATTGAATTTTGGAATAATTTGCATTCAAAACAAAGGGTGGTTATCGATTAAGTTATGCTTTAATTATCTTCAAGTAATTAAAAACACAAATCTGTACTTTAATTAACAAAACCAAAAGAATTTCAAGTTGTATCTACAAAGAAAGGAGTTAAGAGCTGATTAGTTAATACTAACATAAAAATACTTTCAACATAAACAAATTTGACTAATGGGTTTTATTATAGAATATATATTTATATATCAAGTAAAGACAACTGTTGGTCAACAATGCACTAAAAAATTTCGATACTAAACTTTGACAGAATCTGAGAAAGAGACTGACAAATTATATTAGATTGTTTGAATGTCATTTTTTTTATTAAGTTTATTACTTATTACACGTGAGCACAATATATATATATATATATATATATATATATATGTTTGGGGTTGCAATAAGTATAATTTAACCCAATTTAGCTCAATAATGAATGATTCAAAATGTATTCAATATTATCGAGTTTCGTAACGTGAGCTTGTAATCAATAGAGATATAAAGTGATCCAATGTTAGATATTGATGGCTCAAGCCTCAAGGTATGAAGTTATCTTCGCGCATATTTAGATTTGTGCAAGGATAAGATTTGAAATAGATTTTTCTTTTCTTTTTTAAAATTTGGATAGATTTGAATTATAGTTTAATAAGTAAAATATTTTATTTAAATTTAATTATAAAATATGTAAATATTAATAAAAATAATATTTTAATATTTTTAAATAATAATTTGAAAATTTTCAAATTTAACTAATCGAATTTTGAATAAATAAATTTGATTTAACCAATCAAACCCATAAATAAATCTATACGTTCTTAACTTTGGAAAAAAGAATCCACTTTTCATGGATGGGTTGCTAATATCTTTGATAAAAAAATATATTCAACATTGAGTGAATATTATTTATAAAGAAAAATTTGACCTTAATCAATTATATAAACTGTAAAGCATCTTTCTTTATTATATATCAAAGATGAAAGATTGAAATTCAGCTCTTTACGTAAAAAAAGGAAAAAAAAAAATCAATTATTGAATTAAATGATAAAGTGTTGGAATTCCAATAACTTATGAGTGATACTTTAAGACTTATTTACGTCCCCGAACATGGTTTAACTGTTAACTTTTCATTTTTCCTTGAAGACTTTGACCTAGTTCGATCAAGTGATGGAGCTTTATTCACACCAGCCGTGTTAAACCTGTTCCTTTTAAAACCATGTCCCACGTTGTTGACTTTTGGTACAGAGGGAACAGTGTTTGATTGGTCCGTCTGACGCTCACAAAACCCTCCATGGGATAACACGAAATTTACAACCATCTGATTTATTTAGGGTTAGTTTAGCGTTCCTGTTGAAAAAAGTTTGGGTTGAAAAAAGTTCGAGTTGAAAAAAGTGTGTTTATAAAATGTGATAAAAAAGTGTGGTTTAAAAACTTTTAAGTGTTTAACATTGCTGTGAAAAAGTGTTCTAGGAAATTGAAATGTCAAAAATAGATATGTTTAAAATAATAAAAGTGTAAAAATGTGAGGATAACAAAGTCATTTTATCCAAAAGTCAGCTTTTAAAGTCCAAAAGCTATATTTTTTGACTTTTTGGTTTGACTTTTCAAACCATGGTTTCAACAGCAGAAGCCAAATTGACCTCAAAAGCTGTGCCAGAAGCAATGCTAAACGAGGCCTTAGTGGGTTTTGCTAACTAATATTTTTAAAATGTTTTTTAAAATTATTTAATAGATTATTTATAAAAAGAAGATTATATTAAATATAATATTTGATAATTTTATTTTTTATTTTTAATACATTAAATAAAAATATTATTATAAATAATAATCTTAAAAAATATCTATATTTGTTAACAAAATTTTTATTTATTTATTAAAAAAAGCTTTGTTTTTTTATGCCGGGGAACTTTCAAGATGCTATGACCTGTATTGATAAAAACTCTTTCTTTATTTCTTTTCTTCAGATCTTCCTTTTTATAAAGTATAAAAAAACGCGATTTTTTTTTTCTTTTTCTCTTTCTGCTTTATTGCAGCAGCTCTAGATCCTAGGTCTTTCTTCTGTGTTCTCTCAGGTATGAATTAACTTTTGTTTCCTCTTAGAATTTTGGCTGGTTTTATTTTATTTTCCAAGGTTTCTTGTTGTAAGTTTCTAGAATCTTTGTAAAGTTTTAGTTGTGTTAGATTGGGGAAAGATTTGATTTTTGATTGTTAGCCTCCAAATTTGACAGGTTTTCTCTATATGGGTTTTTTCCATGTCTGTGAATTCTTAATAGAAATTAGAGAGAAAAACCTGTTTTTGTGTTGAATTATGATCTGTAATTAGGTTGTAAGTTTAGCCTGTAAAATAATAGAGTAAATTATGGGTTCACAGTTCAATGGATTCCCATTTTCAGTTAATGGTTTCAAGTTTGATGATGGGTTTATTTTGCCTAATTCAAATGTATACCCAAAATTTGAAATTTCTGACGGGGTTGGATCAAATGACCAATCTTTATATTTGAGCTCTCTAGGTGTCCCATTTTTACCTTCACTAGGTTTGGATAATTCTAGCACTTCTCCTTCAGTTTTGAGCATGGACAAAGAGGGAGATTCTTTTTCTCCTACTGATGACAGTGACTTCTCGGACACTGTTCTCAAGTACATAAGTCAGGTGCTTTTGGAAGAGGACATGGAAGAGAAGCCCTGCATGTTCCATGACTCATTGGCTCTGCAAGCTGCAGAGAAATCTCTTTATGAAGTTCTTGGTGAAAGCTATCCTCCTCGCAATCAAGCCCCTCTTTGTATCAATCGAAGTATTGGAAGCCCAGATAACTGTTCTTTTGGTACTTCTAGTGATCATAGCACTTATAGTGGTTCTAGTTCCTGTACTAGCAATTCAATCGATTCTCGGTGGAGTGGTGATTTTGGTGAAAACAACAACAAACCATCTTTGTTGCAAACAAGTATTCCTGAAAACTTTGTTTTTCGGTCTACTGTGAATCCTGGTTCACGATCTTCAGCTCGTTTTCAAAATGGTAGTGCTAATAATGGGAATGGATTGGTGGGATCTTCTGTGAGTGAGTTTTCAGTTCCAAATTATTTTAATCAGAGTGAATTGGCATTGCACTTCAAGAGGGGGTTTGAGGAAGCTAGTAAGTTCCTACCCAAAGGTAATCAACTGACTATTGATTTTGAGAGCAATGCATTGACTTCAGAGTTGAAGCAGAAGGCTCCGAACATGGTAGTCAAACTGGAGAGTGATGGGAAGGAGTACTCACCATCTCGGTTGACAGGAAAGAAGAATCATGAGCGAGAAGATGGAGATTTAGAAGAGGAGAGGAATAACAAACAGTCAGCAGTTTTTGTGGATGAGAGTGAGCTATCAGACATGTTTGATAAGGTGTTGATTTGTGCTAGGAGAAAAGGGCAGTCTCCCTCTTGCACTGCTGAACAGACTTTGCAGAACGGACCCAGCAAGACGTTGCAGCAGAATGAGCAAACAAATGGATCCAGTAGTGGGAAGGCTCGTGGCAAGAAACAGGGTAAGAAAAAAGTAGTGGATTTGAGGGGACTCCTGATTTTATGTGCACAAGCTATCTCTTCTGATGACAATGTGACTACTAAGGAACTGATAAAGCAGATTAGGCAGCATTCTTCGCCCTTTGGTGATGGGTCTCAGAGATTAGCTCATTGCTTTGTTGATGCCCTTGAAGCACGCTTAGCTGGCACTGGAACTCATATTTATACCTCTCTGGCTGCTAAAAGAACGTCGGCTGCTGATATGTTGAAAGCTTACCAAGTTTATATTTCAGTCTGCCCATTCATGAAGACGGCAATTATTTTTGCAAACAACAATATTTTGAAGGTAGCAGAGAATGCAACAACGCTCCATGTTATAGACTTTGGTATTTTTTATGGTTTTCAGTGGCCTGCTCTAATCCATCGCCTTGCAACCAGACCTGGTGGTCCACCAAAATTACGCATTACAGGAATAGAGTTTCCCCAACGTGGGTTCCGGCCTGCTGAAGGAGTCCAGCAGACTGGGTGTCGCTTGGCAAAGTATTGTGAGCGTTACAATGTTACATTTGAGTACCATGCTATTGCACAGAAATGGGAGACTATCCAAACTGAGGACCTCAAGATTAATGCCGATGAAGTTATTGCTGTTAATTGTCTGTTCCGGTATAAGAACCTACTTGATGAGACAGTAGTGTTGAACAGTCCAAGGGATACTGTTCTAAACTTGATTCGGAAGATAAATCCAGATATTTTTGTTCATAGTGTTGTTAATGGTTCCTACAATGCCCCCTTTTTTGTCACTCGGTTCAGGGAGGCGCTCTTCCATTTCTCCGCGCTATTTGATATGTGCGAGACAAATGTCCCCCGTGAAGATCATATGAGGTCGATGCTTGAACAAAAGTTTTATGGGCGGGAAATTATGAATATTGTAGCATGTGAAGGCACAGAAAGAGTAGAGAGACCTGAGTCATACAAGCAGTGGCAGGTTCGTAACATGAGGGCTGGGTTTACGCAGCTTCCGTTAGACCCTGAACTTATGAAGAGAGTGAGAGGCAAGGTGAAGGAGCGATACCACAGTGATTTTATGGTAGATGTAGATGGCCGGTGGATGTTGCAGGGATGGAAGGGTCGAATTATCTATGCATCTTCTGCGTGGATACCTGCGTAGGACTCGAACTAAACTACTAGGAGACGGCAACTAATGGATGTCTCTCGAGTTTAGGACAAGCTCAGTGCCATCATTGTTCATGCCAGGAATTGACATGGATCTTAGGATGCGTTTTCTGCAATCGACTGGCAGAAAATTTGTTTTTACCTCAGAATGAATCAAGGTTAAGGAGATGAGGTTGCATTAGTTACCACTTGTAACATTTAGTAATTCATGCTGGAGTTTTCATCATGACCTAGTGGCTTGTATTGATGCATCTTTTTTTCTGAAATCTTCAACAAACAAAAAAGTTGAAGTAATATCGTGCACATTGACAATTCCTTCAATCGCTCCATATATAATAAGAGCAAAGATTTGATGGTGTCATATATGCTACATAGCTTTGTACATGGGCCCTTTGGTGCCTTTGACCTACTCTTGTACCCTAATGTAGTTAGTTTAACTTCATAGATGAAGATGATATAATAATATTATCATTTATCCATAATCCAGCTGCTCTTGCCAACTTTTTTCCTTTTATCTTTTGGGAATCTTTGCCCAGATTTTATATGCTTTACATTTCAATATCTAGAACAGAGTTTAAAAAGAGCCAGGTGTGGGGGGGCTTAGTCTATTGACAAAAGTTTAAGGTTGAGATCTTTGGGTAATCCACAAATAAGAAAAAGGCTAACCAAAGACCAACATAGCTTTGACAAACTGCATAGCAGGTTTTATCTTGTCATTTATTCTGACAGAGGCAAAGTTAATTATAGTTTAATTAGCTGATGTTGCCTTCAAACAGAAGGGCTTAGCTTAGCACTTGTTTTCAAATGTTTTACCATCACTCCTCCATTAATGGTAATTGATGTCACAGTTTCTGCTAGAATCAGATCTAAGCAAAGACAATCAACCAAACACATAGTTGAATAGATGGATTTACACTCCTGGGTGTGAGACATAATAAGCCAATGCAATCAAGTAAAAGCATAGAATTAATGGAACTGATGGTGAATAATTTAATCAGAGGGGATAATGTTCAATGTATCAGGCAGAAATGGGGGTCATTGGCACATATTTTAATGCAAAGAAAGCATCTTTTGAAAGTTATTACAATTTAAAGAGAAACAGTTGAAGATAATAATTCTTGGTTAATACTTTCTAAATCAAAATGAATTTGATTGGAGGAATCAGGATCTTGCAGTGGAGAGGAGAGGTTATCTAGAAGGCCATGTCCATAGTATTTTTTCAATATATATATATATATATATATATATATATATATATATAAATAAAGAAGATTACAGTCCAAAAATAAATTAAAAAAAATTATAGATATTAGTATTTGAATTTTAGATTTACTGGATATCACATCTTAAAAGTAGTTGCATGAATCAATTAGATTAAATCTTGATTTTTTTTTTTTTCAAATAATATTTGAAATAAAAGATGATATATGGAAAACATGGTTATTTAACAATAAGTTGTAGTTATTTTTATGAATGATGTGCTTGTTGTATGTTGCTTATTATACAATGATCACCTAACTTATAGAGTTTAGAACCATAATGATTTTAATTTAAAATACTGATTAATTTGTTATTTTTTATTAATATTGAGACCTTTAATTAAGTAAATTTTTTTAATTGATAATTGTTTTATGAATTTAAATATTATCTATTTTTTTTTCTTATTCGCATAAGGTTTGGATTATAAGTAAGAATTAACTTTTTTATATTTAATTAATTACGTGAACTTATCAAAAACTTTAATTTTTAAAAATATAAATAAAAAATGATCTTGGTTTCTTAACTATTAACATATCATTTTTTTTGTAACGGTTGTAGATATAACGGTGAAAACACTGTAAAACTTCATTGATAATAGAAAACGAAGCAATATCTATATATTAAATTGGATGATTAGCTATCACGATGAAACTTCTTGTTCAAAATATAAATGTATTACTATTATTATATATAATATTATCTATAATGGGATTTAGTATTATCTAATAATTTATTCAATTATAAGATTGAAAAATACACGATTATTCGCCAATCATTGTATTTCATATTAAACTTTTTTTTAGATTTAACTTATATTTGAAGTAAGATATATTAATTTTATAATATTTGTGCATCTTATTAAATTTTTTTCATACTTAATTTATATTTGGAGTAAAATACGTTAATTTTATAAAACGTAGATGAGATAATATTTTATTTCTACAACTTTAAATTTATACCTTAACGTAGAAATACAATTATTTGTCATTTTTGTGTGGAAACAGAACACATGATTTATTAAAATCATATTAATTTTAACATGATCTAATTTGCCAGAAAAATAATAACATTATCTTTTGTCTTTCCTTTTGTTTTTGTCTGATCTCCCAAGTTGGAGATTCTTGTTTCTCAAGTTTAATTTACTAGACATAACAAAAAAATAAAAATAAAAATAAAAACTGCAGCTTTGACTACTGAAAACTATATATTCCAAAGTGTGTGTGTGTGTGTGAGAGAGAGAGAGAGAGAGATTGGAAACAAAAGAAAAGAAAAGCCTTGATTTCCAAGGTATCTAGTAGTGAAAAATTGGTGCAGTTGGAATTTCAGGTCACCGGTGGCTTTGTGCTGTTAGACTTTTCTAACACGAATTTTCTTTACAATAAACATAATCTGACTTGAATTTTAACGCAATAATAATTCATTACGTACATGAAATTGATGATGAAATAAATAAATGGTTGTGATGGTAAAATACATATATGAGCTACTAGAAGGCTCAACGCGTGTGATTTTGGCCCCCATTGCAGCTTCACATTTAGCTGCTTCTTGTTCAACGTCAGACATGAAGGAGAGGGCCCCAGAATTATATTATATATATATATATATATAGTATAGGCATCAAAAAAGAATTCGTATACCTAATCCACTACACACTTTTCAGTCAAATTCTGCACGAAAAAACACCCTTTGGACAATAATTATCTTGAAATTGTTATTTGTGGTGTTGGTGGGTTTACTTGGAAATTTTTCTTTGTGATGTTGAAACTTGAAGCTAGTAATCTTCATTAATATCAATGAAAGCAACACCTTTTTTATTTTTTATTTTTTATGATGATGAATATTAAAATTTGTTGCAACAACTTTGACGAAGCTAGCTTATCATAATTTATTTCTTTCTTAAATACTATAATTACTTATATTTAAAATTTATTTTTGTACAACTATACTCTCATTAGAAGGAAATCCAAAGAGTATAATTCTTTTTGATGATTGAAATTTGTTGCAATAGTTTTAAATCAAGAATTAATATCTTAAAATTTTAGAGAGTTAATCAACGAAGGTTGACTTGAGTGGAAGGGGTTCTGATCGCTTAAGCAAAAGATCTCGATTTCGAATCTTTGTGGATGTAGCAATTTTTTTTGAGAGAGATCTTCGCTTTGACTGTATCCGATAGTATCTCAGAAAATTAGTTTTAGACAAAGTTTGAGAATATCTTGAAAAATAAAAAATAAAAAAATTCTAGGAGTAAAAATTGAAAGGTTTAGTTGGGTAATTGGTAGCAAAACTTTTCAGTGAAAAATGTCTCAAATATACTACACTATTTGTTTTGTAAGAAAGTCACTAGCAAACATTTTACAGCAATTGCTTGGATTACCCAGAAAAGGTGTAAGATACGATGTACCAAAACAAAAACAAAAAGAATGAAAAAAACAGATATGCTACAGAGACCATGTTGACTAACCAATAGCCGCTGAAATAATGGGGCCTATGACATTTCCCAATGTCTCCCATGATAGGTTGAGATTGTCTTAATGACTCTCCTATATTCGAGTTTCAATCTCTTGCAGGGGAGTTCCTTTCTTTCTTCTCTTCAGGCCTCAGGACTCTGGACTCAGGCAGTCAGGCTCACCCTCTTCTTCTATTTAACAGACCAACTCTTCATCTTTCTCAAAAGGCTTACCTTCCTCCCCTTCTTTCCTCTTTACTTCCTCTCAGGTTCTCTCTCTTTAAGGTACGTTAACTCTTGTTTCTTGGTGTTTCTCTTCTTCATTTCACTAGTCTATCCTTCAAGTTTTTCACTTTTGTTGAATTGGGTCTTTCTCTTGTATTTGCTTCCCTTTTGTATGATTCTTTTGTTTATGTTTCTTTGTTATTTATTCCCTTTTCTATGGTGATTTTGTGATCTTATTTGTTTAGATATCAGAAAGTTTGAATCTTCAAAGGGTCTAGTCTAGAGATCACCATAAAGGTTGATCCTTTGATGCATAGCTTATCTTTCATGTTATCAAATTCCAAGCTCTTTTTTTGGGTCTGTAGTATAAGCCTTTCTTAGTGGGATAGGTAAATTAAGCTTCATCTTGTCTTGCAATATATCAATTGGTTTTTACAGGGTTTGACTTTCTTCTTTTTTTTGGGTTGTAGAATTGGGTTTTTTTAGATGGCCATGGATCCAAATTCCACTGAATTCTCTGATTATATAAACGGCTTCAAAGTTGAAGATTATACATTTCACAATGGATTTGAGTTTAATGTCCCTTCTCCAGATCTTAACTTTATGAATATGAATGTTCCTGTTTTACCTCCTGAACCGGACCCGGGTATTTTTGTTCCATCTGTTACTGTAAGTTCGGATGGGAGCTTTTCTACGTCCACAGGCTGGAGTCCAGCGCCTTCCGATGACAGTGACTCGACGGATCCAGTTCTCAAGTACATAAGCCAGATGCTTATGGAAGAGAACATGGAGGATAAGCCTTATATGTTTAATGATTATTTGGCTCTCGAAGACACCGAGAAATCATTATATGAAGTCCTTGGTGAGCAATATCATCCAACTAATCAACCCCAAGCTTTTCTCAATGAGAATATGGAGAGTCCTGATAGTAATCTTTCTGGTAGCAATGGCCATTTTAATACTAGTATTAGCACCAGTAGTGGGATTACTAGTAATTATATTGATCATCAAGGGATTGGTGAAGTTGGAGGGCCTGCTCCTTCCTTGTTACAAGCTCCTCTTTCTGGTGACTACTATTTGCAGCCCGGTTCACAGTTTTCTGTTAACTCAACTAATAGCTTGAGTAATGGACTGATGGAATCTTCTGTTAGCGAGCTTCTAGTTCAGAACATCTTCAGTGATAAGGAATCTGTCTTGCAGTTCCAGAGAGGGTTTGAGGAAGCTAGTAAGTTCCTTCCTAGTAGTGATAAACTAATTATCGACCTAGAGAGCAACACATTTTCGATGGGGAAAAGGGGAAATGTTCCAAGAGTTGTAGTCAAGGTGGAGAAAGATGAGAGGGAGAATTCGCCTGATGGGTTGACGGGTAAGAAGAATCATGAACGGGATGATTGGGAGTTGGAAGAAGAGAGGAGTAACAAGCAATCGGCAAGTTATATAGAAGAGAGTGATTTGTCAGATGTATTTGATAAGGTGTTACTTTGTAATGAAGGAAAAGCTATGTGTGGTATCAATGAAACTGTGCAGCATGGAGAAACCAAAACCTTGCAGCAAAAAGAACAATCAAATGGATCCAGTGTTGGAAAAACTCGTTCTAAAAAACAGGAGAAGAAGAAAGAAACGGTGGATTTGAGGACTCTTCTAATTCTCTGTGCACAGGCTGTTTCTGCTGATGATCGTAGGACTGCGGGTGAACTGCTAAAGCAGATTAAAGAGCACTCTTCTCCTCTTGGTGATGGAACTCAGAGGTTGGCCTATTTCTTTGCAAATGGCCTTGAGGCACGCTTGGATGGCAGTGGAACTCTAATTCACAATTTTTATGCTTCTCTAGCTTCCAAGAAGACAACAGCTGCTGATATCTTGAAAGCTTACAAAGGTTACCTTTGTGCTTGTCCATTTACGAAGCTAGCGATTTTCTTCGCAAACAAAATGATTTGCCGCATGTCTGAGAAAGCAAGTTCCCTTCATATTGTAGATTTTGGTATCCTGTATGGTTTCCAATGGCCCATTCTTATCCAGCTTCTCTCAAAGAGACCTGGTGGGCCTCCTAAGCTACGCATAACCGGAATAGAGATTCCCCAACGTGGTTTCCGCCCAGCAGAAACAATTGAGGAGACAGGTCGTCGCTTGGCAAAGTATTGCGAGCGCTTTAATGTTCCATTTGAGTACAACCCTATAGCAGCTGAAAACTGGGAAACCATCCAAATAGAGGACATCAAGATCAATAACAATGAGATGCTTGCTGTGAATTCTCTTTTCCGGTTTCAGAATCTACTTGATGAGACTGCTGAGGTGGACTGTCCAAGGAATGCTGTGTTAAAATTGATCAGGAAAATGAACCCTGACATTTTTGTTCACTCCATAGTTAATGGATCTTACAATGCTCCCTTCTTTGTTACAAGGTTCAGGGAGGCTCTATTCCATCTTTCTGCAGTATTTGATATGTTCGAAAATACATTACCTCGTGAAGAGCCAGCAAGGTTGATGTTTGAGAGGGAGTTTTATGGGCGGGAAGCAATGAATGTTGTAGCATGTGAGGGCTCGGCAAGGGTTCATAGGCCAGAGACATACAAGCAATGGCAGATTCGGACGATAAGGGCAGGGTTCAAGCCACTTCTATTGGACCAGGAACTGATGAAGACACTTAGGGATAAGTTGAAGGCTTGGTACCATAAAGATTTTGTAATTGATGAAGGCAACCACTGGATGTTGCAGGGATGGAAGGGCAGGATTCTTTATGCTTCCTCCTGCTGGGTACCTGCACAGGAGTCTTGACCGGAATATTGGTTAGAACTGAGAATATGACCAAGATATTCTTTCAGGAAAGACAGGCAAGGAATAGGATAACTTCAAATTATGGGCAAAGGTAACACTTCCTCACAAGTTTCATTTTGTCTCTCTCCTTTTCTCTTTTTTCACTCTTTCTTAACCCCCGTGTTCACACACACACACACACACATAAGTGCGTAAATTGTGCATGTGCTCACAAACATATCATTTATATACATACTTGTTTGCCGCAGGATTATAGATTAGAGGTGTTAATGCAGTGTGTTAAGTGTCAGTTCAATTTTTTCATTAGCCTAGCACATAATTAAGGAGCTGACTTTGCTACTTTCATTTACTCAGATTACATACGGCTACGCTTGCCTTCTGTCTGAAGAATCTTATGGAGTTAGAGGGTTCTAGTTGTATGCTCTATTTACTAGGTATTCTGTACATTAACTTCAGCTTGTCTCATCCAGTAATTGAGAGTTACTGATCATGCTGTGTAGAGTATCATTTCGGAGGTGGAATGATGGGACAAAATATATACTGAATAAAGCTTTGGAGAAATCTATGATCCTGTTGTTTTATAGAGGCTATACTAACTAAATGCTTGCTGGCTTTCATATTGAGATGTTTTTATAATCAAATAATGTTATTCCTTTCCTGGTTATTTTCCCTGACAGTGGGGTGATCCAAGGGGGTAGGGGGTTTGCATCTCAGCATTTTGTCTGTAAATATTTCCATGAGTGCTTTGTTTAATATTAGCCTATGAAAATGAAATTTTGTAGAAATCTTTTTTATTACTTTATGTACATGTTCATTGATTGTTCTATGATTCTCTGGTTTCCCCTTTACTGCCTGACTGAGGAAGACTTTGAGCCCGTGAAGGTAAAGTGAGGATCTAACTTGGTTTTTTTTTTTTTTGGTTCCTTCTTATCATGAAAGAAGATTTGAAGATTCAATTGCCAAAGGAAAATAGCAGGGGACGGCTTGCTAATTCAAGCTCATTGGTTTAGGAACTCCCATGTCAATTGAGTTTGTGAAATCACATTTTTCCAATGCCATTGAGTTAAAAATCTTATGAAAAACAATATTTAACACACCTTTCATTTGAAGCCCTGCTTGAAGAATATAATATGAACAGAAAATCTCTGCCTTACTTTATCACATGATTTTATTTTATTTTATTTTTCTTTTCAAACAAGTATGAAAGTCCTTATTTAATGAAAAGTGTGTTTGCACGTAATTGGGATTAGAAGATAACATGTTTATTTAATAAGTTGGTTTATTCTTATTTTATTTTTTAAATTTGTAATACTGCTTCCTTATCCAAAAAAACAAGTCCTTGACTTGTACTAGGGTTTTTTTGGTTTAAACTTCCCAAGTTTCACGTTTTATCAAATAACAGTTTATTTTTATTTTATTTGATTTGATTTTTTATTTTTTTTAAGTACTCGTGTTCGATATATATTCGGATATGAATATAAATATATGTAAAAACTTAAAAAAAAAAAAAAATACTTATATCTAGCATTCATCTAAAATTTGAGCAACATAAATTTATTTGGGAGCTCAAACAGAAGTTGCTTCCCTTTTGAAAAATAACATGAAAAACCCAAAATCCTCATTGATTATGTACTGGAACAAATTCTTGAAATGATTTTTTTTTCTTCGTTTTTCATGTTGTTATTATCACTCTTTAAGTTCAATCCAAAATTAACAGTAAACTTTTAAAGGAAATTTTATATATGCAATTTAATGTACATTTTCTAATTCTCTTGTTTTTTTTTCTCCCTTTAATTTCTTGATGGTTGGATTATACAGATTTGATTTCAGGTTCACTGTTACAATCTTAAAAAAAAACAATTAATATTATTTGAGCTATCTATAAGGTATTCTAATTTATTGTTTTAAGTAAAAGAGAATCTCAAATAAAAGAATGAAATAAACTAAGGAATAGTTGTTGCTTCCAAATGATAGATATAGGAATCTATAAGGTATTCTAATTTCGGGTAAGGATTTTTATAAGGGATTTTGAGGCTTCAAATTTGGGGAGAAGGATGAGGATAGAACAAGGATGAACATATAAAAAATTGATGGCTTCTGGAGCGATGGAAGATGGCGAAAAAAGTCTCATAACTTTTTTTGGAAATCTAAATTTTTTCGGTGATTTTAAGAAAAAAATCTAGTTGAAAAAAGGAAAAAGGGTGTTGAGAGAATGATTTGAGTGAAATTTGGAAGATTTTTGGGTTGGTGGACGACGGAGGTAGCGGCGGTCGATGGCGACGACTGGCCGAAATCTTAGTAATTATGAAGTTTTCGACGATCTGGTTAAATTGAGGAGAAAGAGAGAAGAGAGGTTAGAGAGAGATTAAGAAACTTTAGAGAGAGAAGAAAATTAAAATTAAAATGAAAAACAAAATTTTTAAATAATATTTAAAATATTATTTTTTTGAATATTAAATATTATATGCTTAAGCTATTTTTAAAATTATTATTTTAAAATAATTTAAAATATGTTTTTCAAATTTAATTTATAATATTATTTTTTATTAATATATTTTAAAAAATATTTTTATTGTTTTTTATTTTATAATATATTACTAAATATAATTCATTTAATTATTTTATATATTAATAATATAATATAAAATATGATTAAAGAATAAGTTTAATTTTATAAATAAAATATTATTTTTTTAAATCAAGAGTAAAATGATCATTTTATATCTATTCTTTACATATTCCTTAACATAATTTTAATCAATCAAACAAAATAATATTATTTCTCTTTTATTTCATTCAAGTATTCAACTAATCAAATTATGTAATATTTTTTTTTTTAATATTTTTACTGAATAGCTATTTCATTTTTATTCTATTTCATTCAACGAATCAAACGTGATCTTAATCAATACCGGTAGTCATGTTGGATAACCTGCCATTTGAAGTCAGAAAATATTAACAGAATTCAGATTTTGTAACAACAAATAATAATAACATACCATTTTAGAATTTGGATGAGAAAACCCAAACCCAAAGATATTTCATTCAGAAAAAGAGAGGGAAAAAAAAATTCTTTAGCTAATTTTCTTTTCTTTGCTTTTTTAAAATCATTAAATTTTCTATGATAAAAGGGAAAGAATATGGTATATCAAATAATTTAGTAATTAAGAACTACTTAATTAAAGGGTTAAAAGTAAGAAACATGATTGGAAAGACCTAAAGATTGTTTTCTATGTTATAATTTCTCCTGCATTTACACAGCCCTTGCATCAGTCTCACAAATTTCTATTGTATCATAAAGGAGAATCACTGGAAAAAAAAAAAAAAAAATCAAGTACTCAGGTTTGGGAAAATTTTGGAAGTTTAGCCAAATTTATATAATCACATCTTGGTACAAATAATGTCTCTTTCATAAGCTCAAACCCAGTTTTATTATTACAGATTACATAGTTTAATTGTAAAGTTTGGCTAAGCTAAGATCAACCTAGCTAAATTAATTATATATATATAGGTTCAAATGAAACTAATTAATACTAGTAGGAATTCTCAAAAAATAAAAATTCTAGGAGGAATATGAGCCAAACTTCGTATGGTTCCCTCCCTAGCTACTAAACATTATTCCAAATTAAATTTTCCCCATTTATCTTTATTTTCTTCCTTTCACCCAAACTGAACCAAAACTTGTTGGCATGTGCTTTGGCCCATGATCATTCAAACCCTCAAAATAATTTTGTTAAAATTTTTTATCGCCAGTTATAATTCTCAAAAGGGTTTTGTTAATTTTCTCAGTTTTTGTAAATTTTATTACTTGTCTTATCGTAATTACATTAATAAGATGAAGCATTCATTTATTTCTGGCTTATAAATTGGACGAAGAAAAATTGGCAAGGGAAAAAAAAAAAAAAAGTCTGCACATACGCGTAGGGACTATATGCTCATCTAGGAAAGTAATCATACAATTCACATGTTTAGTGTCACGATTCACACCACTGTGACTATATATATATATATATATATATATATATAATTTAGCTAGGTTGATCTTAGCTTAACCCAACTAATTTATTTGAAATTCGATTCTTTAAGCTTTCCACTAAGATAAAGATCACTCATTTTTTATATCAGATGCGAGAATTATGATTGTTCAAAGTTGGGCCTGCCAACAAGCTCTTGGCTGAGTGACCAAGAGTCTTGGGGGCATGAAGTCTTGGGTTCAAACCCAAGCAACCCCTCCCCTTATCCAATTATCAAAAAAAAAAAAAAATTGGGCCTGCTAAACTCGAAAGCGAGTGTTGATCAGCCATTGCGAGTAAGACCTACTTTAAGGTCGGGGAATTCGTTCAAATTCGACGGTTCGTCCAAACTTTGGAGGGTTTGGACAAAAATATTAGACTCAAAATATAGGCTTTAGTAAAAAATTGAGGCCCGTTTAGAAAATGGGCCGGACCTTGACTCCAACTATCAAGGCTCGAACCCGGCCCGCCAATTTTTTTATTTACATAATATATTATTTTTATATTTATATATATTATGTAATTTATATCATATAAAAAATAAAAATATATAATATTATAGTGTAAACATTTAAAAATATGTTAAGTTATCCATATTTTAAAACTTAATAAAAGAAAAAAAAATATTAAAATTAAATAATAAACAAAAACATTTGTTTAAATTTTAAAAAAAAAAAATATGAACGTGCCTAAACGGATTTGGATTACTCATTTACAAATATGGACGGGTTTGGACAGAACTTGAGATTCATATTTCGGGTCGGATCTGATTTAGACAAATATATATGATGTTGCTACCATACTTAAACCAGATCCGAACCTGACCCGATCCAATCCGGCTCATGAGCACCTCTAATTGCGAGTGTGATTGATTTGGAGCTCTTTGTCCGAAGTTTCATGATTTATTTTATATTTTTGGAATTTATCCATCCAAAAAATAATTTCAGTTGATAATTGATTTTAATGAAGCTAATCCGGGAGATAAATATGATTTTTCTTAAAATTATCACTTGCGATAATTCTTTAGCAAAGAATTCTTCAAAAAATCTGGCATAAGCAAGCTGGCGGAGGAGTGTTTTTTCAAAGTTTTGTGGGCAAAAAAAGCATCGCAGATACAATTCGATGGAAGCTTGCATTAGAAAAGAGAAAAGAAGGAAAAAAAAATTCAATTTTTTATTTTTATAGGAAAATAAAAAAAATAAAAAAATGTGGGTTTCCACAAATTTTTCCCTTAAAAATCCAATCTTTACAAATGTGAGAAAAAAAAAAAAACTCATTAAACGTAAAATAATAATTTTACTTACAACTTTACACTAACATTTTTTCCCCTTTATTTTACAATTTTCATATCAAACACAATGAAATTAAAAACTGATAACTTTCCTTCCTCTTTTTTTTTTTTTTTCACTTCTTTTCTTCCCTTCATATTTTACGAACTTCTTCTACCTTACTTTGGAGAGTTTGGATATAGACAGCTTACGTTTCCTCGTGCATGAAATTACAAACAGAAACACGATTTTTTTTTTTTTTTTGGAAGGTGGTGGGGGTAGAGATGCTTATGGGTCAGGTCGGATCGCGACCCGAAACTCTTTTTTTTTTTACTTAGACCCAATCTTGGATGGGCCCAGGCCAACTTGCGGGTCCGAATTACTGTTTATCTTTTAATATTTTTTTTATAATTAATTTTTTAAAAAATATATTTTTAATATATGAACAGTGATCTGGGTCGGGTCGGGCCGGATCACAAATATTGATGGGCTACTCGACCCGTGAGCAGATCTAATGATGGGTTGTCTGGACAAAAACACGAGTGATTTCATTTTTTCGGAGCTTGTTCACATTAATCACATTTAATTAGGTAGTCTAATTTGCTGTAATTTAAAACAATTTTCATGTGCGATTTTTTTTTCTTGACATTAATTTACAGGTTTTTTTTTTTTTTTTGGTTTTCTTTCTTATACTCGAAGACTTGGCATCAAAGACTTAATTTTTTTTCTTAATATATAAAAAAAAATAAAGCACAACACTTATTAAAATTATGACTAGTTTTCTTGACATTAATTTATAAATTATTATCTTGTACACTAATAGTAATAATTTTTAATCCTATTTACGAAGTTAAAAATTTTCATTTTTTAATCTCGTTTAATCTTGTTTATGAATTATGACCAGCTTTTAATCCCGTTTATGAATTATGACTAATTTTTTAATCGCGTTTATAAAATTAAAAAATTCTACTGTCAATATATAGGATAATGATTCATAATTTATATGATCTGTCTTTTTGTTTTTTTAGTATACTCGAAGACTTGGTCTATTTTTTTGATAAAATAAAACATATCACTTGTTAAAATCATGACAAACTAACTTTGTCCTTAAACATCAAATTTCTTTGATAATACGATCTTTTTCTATAAATGAGTTTGAATATCTTAAGAGCTAATTATTATAATATTAGTTTTTTTTAACTAGTGTGATGCACAAAATTTTTATTATATTTTTTGTTCTTTTTTTAAATTAAATTAAATTTATTTTAATTTTAATATTATCTTTATAAAATATACATATTTTTATTGATTTACTATGTCTATATATATAATTATACACTCATAAAATTAGCATAATTAAATTCTTATATATTCATTAGTTTGATTGATTTATAAAATATAAAAAATAGAAGCAATGATTATATATAACACAATAATAAAAATTAAGTGCAAAAAAAATAACATTCTAATAAAGAAAAATGGTTAAAATGAAAAAGATATTTATAATTATAAAATTTGATTCATAAATGTCAATGTTCAATACCATTCCTTAGCTTTCTCATTTTTAATTTATTAATATTCATAAATGATAATATTTTAATGGGTTGTTTGTTGTTGCCGTACTTTTTACATTAATTTATTTTTTGATAAGAGTTTTTTTAAAAGGTATATAATTAACTTGGTAAGCTAGTATTTGAATTTTGTATTTATTATATCTTTAGTAAATGTAGGTTAACATATTCTTTTATGTGATTTAATTAGGATAAGTTTTATATATAAATTGAAACATTTGGATAAATTCAATTTTTGAATTTTAATATTAATTAAATAAATTTATTTAGTATTTTATATAATTTTGAATTTTAATATTAATTAATTTGTAAAGATAAAAATCATATTTGAATTTAAAAAAAGATATCTTTGTTGATTTGGCTTGCAATGCTTTAAATTTTAAATTGGTATTTTTTATTTTTTATTTTTTAAAATTGTATAATTTTTTATATATTATCTAACGTGTCAAAATTATAGGATATCCACTTAGGCGTACACGTAAACAAAATTTATCATGTAAGCATGTACCATGTTATATTATATATATATATATAAATATGATTTCTCTTCATTTTAAAAGGAAATTAGAGGTACCATGTTGATTTTTGACTCTCGGTACCAATTGTAGTTTTGTGCTACAGTACCGATTTTCTGGATCTAATTTTGAAATTTCATCGCAAAGAGTTTTAACTTTAGAGAAATATTCGCTTACCGGCATATTTTGCTGCGAGATTGACAGGAGTTCATTCTCCAATTGTTGGAGCCTAGCATCATTTTTCCTCGCGAACAGCATTGTGAGTGTGTCCCAGGCTTCCTTCGGTGTCTTTGCATCCTTGATGCGTTGTAATAAACCATCCTCAATGGTGACTGATAACACGTACATGGCCTTACCGGCTTTGATCTTCCATTTTCTTAGTTCTCCGGCATCAGTTGGTGGTGTTGAAGCTTCACCGTTAACAATATCCCATAAATCTTGCCCGAACATGTAATATTGCATGCGAATACTCCACGTATTATAATTGCTGTTATTGAGCTTCTCGAGCTTACCAACTGGACTTGAAAAATCTTCCATTCTGACTTGAGAGTGCCTCACTTTTCTCAAGGTTGTATTCTGTCAGTCTCTATATCCTCACGAACTACGATCCCCGATCGTCTTGGTCCCAGACCGATTAACTTTACAGTCCCAGACTGTGCACTGACAGAATTTTCACGTCTTTACAGACTACGATCCTCGATCGTCTTGGTCCCAGATCAATTAATCTTCACAGTCCCAGACTGTCTATCTCCGATATGCGTACTCCGGTCCCTGACCGTCTAGCTCTGATACCAATTTGTTGATTTCTGACTCTCGGTACCAATTGTAGTTTTGTGCTACAGTACCGATTTGCTACAGTACTTTCTCGGGATGCTACAGTAACATTCGTAAAATCACTATTTATTAATATGACAAAAGACCAAATACAATTGGTGTGAACACCAACTAACAATAGAGACAACCTCACACAAACTCTTTCTCACTTTACTATTCACTCACTATTCACTCACATGCACCATAATATCCTATACCCATATACACTCTATTATTTTTCACATCTTCATCTTCCTAATCTCTCATTTTCTCTGCATATCACCAAACCACCCGTTTACATTTTGTTTCCTCTCTTACTCTTCCTTTCACCTCCACGCTTCATACAACACACACAACAACTTCTTATATAGCTTTGCTAAACCGACTTTAGCATTGGTGGTAGAGAAAGGTCTAAAGAATTTGAGAAAGGCCTAGAGGGAAGACTAAGGAAAAATTCAACAAAGACGGCTTAAAGAGAATTCTAGACAAAGCTAGAGTAGTCGGTGTGACTTCAACACTCCCCCTCAACGACTACTCTCTCTTAATGCTGGCTTGGTTGTCATTCCAGACTGTTTTCTGGACTTATCAAATCTTGCATCAAATATCTTCTCTTTTTCTTTCTCTTCTTAAAATTCATCAGCATCATTAGTTCTGCTTCATCCATCGTTGATTGCTCTCTTCTCTTCTGATTCCTGATCTTGTTCACTTCCGTCTTTCCTTCAATACTATTTCTATCTTTGTTCTTCTTTATTTTCTCTGCTAGCCTGTCTCTGACTTTGGCATACTCGACTTTGTCAACTACCATTAATTTGTTGACTTCACAATCGATCTTCATATCTTTCACGCCTTTGTAAGTCTTAACAGTGTCGATGACCTCGTTGTCATTAGGGGTGTAAACGAGACACCTGTATTCGCAAGCTACTCGAGTTCGGTTCGAAAAAAACTCGAATTCGGCTCGATCATTGTCGAGCCGAGCTCGAGCTCGAGCAGCTCGAGCTATCGATCGAGCCGAATTCGAGTATCCTAATACCCGACTCGAGTAGCTCGCGAGCCTAATCGAGCTTTTATATTTTTAATATATATTTTTATTATTTTTAATTATAAATTTACTATTTTACCCTTAATATATATTTAAAAACCCTAAACCTAATTTTTCTCCTCCTCTCTCACATGTGCCGCCTATTCCTTCTCCCCCCTCCCCCTCCCAATCCCAACTCCCACCAGTTCCTCCTTCTCTCCCACTCCAAGTCTCAACTCCCATCTGCACTGCACCACCACCTCCATCAAGCTCGATCTAGAATTAGGGTTTCCTTTCGAAACCCTAATTTTAGGCCATCTTCGTTCTCTCCTTGGTTCGATTTGTCTAGAGATTTGAGCAGGAAGGAGCCTTGGTTTCGGGTCAATCAAAGGAGAACTGTCGTTAGGGCATCGAATTGGACCGGTCAAAAATCTCCCTATGAAACTCTTGGTAATTATTTTACCCTTATGCCGTGTTAGCTTGATGAGAAAAGCTCCATTCTCTTAATAATATGGTTATATTGCAGAAAAAATAACAATTTTTTTTTTGTTTTTTTTTGTTTTGGTTTTGGTTTGCTAAGTGATAAATTATATTGGAATTTTGATTTGTAAACAACAGAGTTAGAAATGGATGCTGATGAAGAACAGATAAAGACTGCGTACAGACGTTTGGCCAAATTCTATCATCCTGATGGTATGTGACTTTTATCTTGATTTCGAAACGTTCAACATGTTTTAAGTTTGAAGTAAAACGGATGTGTATAAGGTTTCAATATTAGGTCAATTGAGGGCATCAAGCATCGATCATTTTTAAACATTTTCTCATCATTTCCAGTAGCCCTTTGTGTAGTAGCTGCAAATGGTACGTTAGACTGCAAGTTGGTTAATGGGAGATTTTATTCTTAGGAATTATTTGGGGTATCTCTCGAAACAGGTTGTTTCCCATGTTAAACACATCTGACCACATTAAATAAGAACTCAGCATCTGAGACCATTGAGAGGAGAGTGTGATGATGTTATGTCATTATTAAGTTTAACTGCTTCATTACTCCTTTCGGATGTTATACTAGATGTTTACTATGTTACTCGGACTTGGGTGTGAGTGTCGGACACGGGTATGTATCCGACATGGTATGTTCAATTTTTTTTCAAAATTTTCATGTATTTGGAGGGTCCTTGGAGGATCATATCCCATATCCATGTCTGGATATGTGTCGGACACGGATACTTCAAGAAAAATAAAGAGTCGGAGCAACATAGGACGTTTATATCTAATCCACTGGGAATTTGTTGCCACTTCACCAATTTCTTGAAGAAGATGGCATGCATGTATTATTACTAACTGATCAATTTTCAATTTTGAAGTCTATGATGGTAAAGGGACTCTTAAAGAAGGAGAAACTGCTGAAGCAAGATTCATTAAGATTCAAGCTGCTTATGAGTTACTCATAGATGTGGAGAGGCGGAGGCAATATGATATGAATAACCGAGTCAATCCAATGAAGGTAAGATATGCAATTTTATGTAACTTCACTTCGGTCTATTTAGATGTTGTGCATTTTCTAGTTGAGTTGTAATCACACTTATTTTTTAATTTGGCTTTTAACACTATGCACTTTGTGATCATTTTAAGAGTTCAAAGTAATATCAAACTTGAAATTGTAGATGCAAGCTGTGCCCTGAAAGATCTAATATCCTCTATCCAAATTAATTTCATAATTTTAAATTATATAATCTTGTTGTTTTACACTTTAAATACATGGGTTATTAACTTGAGTTCTTAAAATTCTTAACTAAGCAACTTGCAGACAGACTTCCTATTAATTTGTTGCCAAAAACCTAGATACGTGCTTTGACTCCTTTTTTTTTTTTTTTTTTTTCTTATATTGGTTTTCCTTTAAATAAAAAATATGACTTATCAAGTTAAAACAAAATGGTCATGTATTATTTAAATTGTTTAGTATGGTGAAATTCCAGTTGTTCTTAAAATTTGTGCCTTAAGCACATTTTGGATTTTTCGGTCCTTATTTTTTACTCTTTGTTAGCTAGACCCTTAAGAGTGGCATTTCCTCATTTTCTCCATTCTTGCAGGCATCTCAAGCATGGATGGAGTGGCTTATAAAAAAGCGAAAAGCTTGGGATCGGAGGGGAGATATGGGCCATATATTATTTTCTAAGCTCGAGCTTAGAAAATAATGTAAATTTTATTATTTATTAAATTTAATTAATATAAAAAATTGTATATGTAAAAATTTAATTCGAGCTCGAGCTCGAACTCGAGCTCGAGTATGTAAATTGAGTAAACGAGCTTAATCGAGCCGAGCTCGAATAGTTCGATTTTATCTCGAGTCGAGCTCGAGCTTAAAAAATAATATTCGGTCGAGCTCGAGCCGAGTTTCGAGCAGCGAATTTCGAATCGAGCTCGAGCTCGAGCTTGTCATTATTCGAGCTCGGCTCGGCTCGATTACAGCCCTAGTTGTCATCTTTCTCAATGTTGACATCAGCTTCAAGCTTCTTCTCGACTTCTTGAAACAATATTTCTTCTTCAAAAGTCTTTTCTGAAGACTGAAACATTGACTCGTTCTTTTCCTTTGACGTTCCTTCAATTACCTCTTGTCTTGGAAGAGTATTCTCAAAATCAATTTCTTCTTCCATGTCATCATAAACATTTTCTTCTAACTCGGTGGTGCAAGCAGCTACGAGTTCTTCGCATTCTTCAATAGTAAATGCAGTTTCAAAATCCCATTCTTCTTCATAGTTATTCTCCTGTCGTGAGAACAATGTTGCATAGCCTTGCACTTGTCTATATCGACAATCTCGAGCATAGTGGCCAAGCTTGCCACACTTGAAACACTTAATATTTCGACAATGAGACCTCACATTTTCGCTATCGTCTCTATCTCGAACAATTTGAGCTCCCCCTCGCTGAAAGCTCCTCCGTTGCCAAGCTTCTTGTTTGTTTTGAACTTCAATGTCTTCTATTCCTTGCCTCATAGCAATTTTACCTCTTCTATTGCTAAAGAGGGCTTTCTCATAATCTTTTATCATGACTTTAGACATTTGGTTATCTAAAGCCTCTTGATTTGCAAGGATATTTTCCAACTCAGTTAAAGTTGGTTCTTTGCTCCATCCACGAGTTGCAGTAACAATCTCGTTGTATTCAGGTCGCAAGCCATGGATGACAATTCTTCTCATCCTCGTTTCGGTAATGGCATTTTCTGGATCTAATTTTGAAATTTCATCGCAAAGAGTTTTAACTTTAGAGAAATATTCGCTTACCGGCATATTTTGCTGCGAGATTGACAGGAGTTCATTCTCCAATTGTTGGAGCCTAGCATCATTTTTCCTCGCGAACAGCATTGTGAGTGTGTCCCAGGCTTCCTTCGGTGTCTTTGCATCCTTGATGCGTTGTAATAAACCATCCTCAATGGTGACTGATAACACGTACATGGCCTTACCGGCTTTGATCTTCCATTTTCTTAGTTCTCCGGCATCAGTTGGTGGTGTTGAAGCTTCACCGTTAACAATATCCCATAAATCTTGCCCGAGCATGTAATATTGCATGCGAATACTCCACGTATTATAATTGCTGTTATTGAGCTTCTCGAGCTTACCAACTGGACTTGAAAAATCTTCCATTCTGACTTGAGAGTGCCTCACTTTTCTCAAGGTTGTATTCTGTCAGTCTCTATATCCTCACGAACTACGATCCCCGATCGTCTTGGTCCCAGACCGATTAACTTTACAGTCCCAGACTGTGCACTGACAGAATTTTCACGTCTTTACAGACTACGATCCTCGATCGTCTTGGTCCCAGATCAATTAATCTTCACAGTCCCAGACTGTCTTTCTCCGATATGCGTACTCCGGTCCCTGACCGTCTAGCTCTGATACCAATTTGTTGATTTCTGACTCTCGGTACCAATTGTAGTTTTGTGCTACAGTACCGATTTGCTACAGTACTTTCTCGGGATGCTACAGTAACATTCGTAAAATCACTATTTATTAATATGACAAAAGACCAAATACAATTGGTGTGAACACCAACTAACAATAGAGACAACCTCACACAAACTCTTTCTCACTTTACTATTCACTCACTATTCACTCACATACACCATAATATCCTATACCCATATACACTCTATTATTTTTCACATCTTCATCTTCCTAATCTCTCATTTTCTCTGCATATCACCAAACCACCCGTTTACATTTTGTTTCCTCTCTTACTCTTCCTTTCACCTCCACGCTTCATACAACACACACAACAACTTCTTATATAGCTTTGCTAAACCGACTTTAGCATTGGTGGTAGAGAAAGGTCTAAAGAATTTGAGAAAGGCCTAGAGGGAAGACTAAGGAAAAATTCAACAAAGACGGCTTAAAGAGAATTCTAGACAAAGCTAGAGTAGTCGGTGTGACTTCAACATACCAATTATAGTTGGAACAAAAAACATAGGAATTCACCAATAATATGTTTGGTACAAGTGAAAATGGAGAAGAGAAATAGGACAGAAAGAAGAGTTAATTAAGAAGAAATTTTATTTTCGGAGGAAATAGGTTGATGGAATATACATTTATAGTAGATTAATTTATATTTCCACAGTCAAAATTTAATTCTTTTATTAGTAGGAGGAACCCTAATATTCAAATGAATTTAATCATCTTATTATGATATTATCCTATCTTTTTTCTCTCTCTTATATAACATATATATGAGAAGATACATTTATAGCTTTCCCCTTCCCTCCTATAATATATAATGTATAATTAAGTAATATTCTTTTGAGATTTCAAATCTTTCATCATAATTAGAGTTCATTGCAAGTACAACCACGAGTTAGTATGCACGTTATGATAGAGATAATTAATTATCTCTATCACGTAGGGATGACAAAACCCGATTCGATCGATGGATTTCGAACCGATCCGATCCGAATGGAGAGGTTTTTTTTTTTGAACAATGGAGGCGGAGCGGGGCGGTTTTTTTTGTTTGAAAGACGGGGATGGAGCAGTTGTGGTAATTGCCTGCTTCGCACCGCCCCGCCCCGAATATTGAAATTACAATTTTACCCTTAAATATTTAACTTTTAAAAAAATAATAAAATAATATAATTAAACTTATTATTATTATTTTTCTTTTTAAAAACTTAAACCTAATACTTTATTTTTTTCTCTTCCTAAATTAGAAACATGTTTATATTGAATTTATATTAAATTTTTTTTATAATGCTTTATTATTTAAAAAAATAAAAATAATTAATAAATATCGAATGGGGCGGAACGGGGCGGGGCGGTTATGGATGTAACCGACATCCATGGAGGCGGTAGTGGTATTGAAATTTCAACATCCACGGCGGGGCGGGGCGGGGGGCGGGGCAGAGCAGTGCCATGGCGGGGCGGGGGCGGATACTGCAAAATCCGCCCCCGCCCCGCTCCATTGCCATCCCTACTATCACGTAATATCCATTGTTGTTCAAGAATCAAGATTCAAAAATGGGTTTTACATTTAATTAATATATCCTTTTATTGTAAAATCTCAAGACTCTTTTTGAAGGTAAAATTAATGTCCTTTATATGGAATAAATACAACTATAAATAATATTTTCAAAATACCTGACATTATAATTAAAATGTAAACTAAGAATACACAAAATTTAAAATATTAAGTGTGTCAACAGCATATATCATGAAAAATTGAATTCAAGATTTAGTCTAATTGATTAATACAGTCATCTTTAAGAGGTAACATTCAGTAAATTTGATATTCGAATTTCAACATTTACAACTATTTTTCATATTCTCAAACTGTAATCTTATTTGTAAAAAAAAAAATATCGTTGAAAACTTATGAAGTTAACGCTTCTCACAATGCTAGAGTTCAATATTCTTTGGCATTTACAAATTTTCCTTCTCTAATTCTCTTAAACCTGACCTTTTATATACCGAAAAATTACTAAAGTGAAGAGATCGATTCATATATAATATAAATCAACAATGGTATTATTAGATTAATGTAAATACTCTAATAATTTGTTGCCTATACTAATACTATTATTAGTCACAAGGTAATTGAAAACCATTGGAATTGGAAACCAAGGCAAAGAAAAAAAGAAAAGGTGGGAGAAGTTACTTTAATCTTAATTTATTTCTTTCTTTCATATCTTGGGTTTTGGTCTTGGCACAAACTAAAGGTGTTCATAGACTAAATCGAGTCGGATTGCGGTTCGAATTTTTTTTTGCTCAAACTCGTTTCGGGCTGGAATCAAACCGGTCCGTAAGCTAATTTCATTATTCATAAATTATTAAAATATTATTTTTATATTAATATATATATATATTTTATAATTAAATTTTAATAAAAAAATTAATTATTAGGGAAAAGTATTAAAACCCCCCTGAGATTTGATCATAATTTCAGATGCCCTCATAATTTGGATAATATCCTCTTTCCTTCTGAAAATTAATATCATGCCAAAACTGTCTTTTTATGGCATAGAACATGTCTAGGGTTGGCAAAATAATCCGAACCGTCGGGTCAGACAGGTAATTTCAAAAAATAACGGGTTCGGGTTTACCATAAACCCGAATTAACCCGCCCCGATTTTTTTTCTTACTTTTAATTTTTATATATGTTAATTCTATATATTATTAGGGGTGAGCATTCAGTCGGTTCGATTCTAAAATTTTGAAAACCAATTAAACCGACTAAAGTTATGAAACTGACCGAACCGACCGACAAAGATTCTAAAATTGAAAAAATCGAAACCGACTTAAGTCGATCGGTTCAGCCAGTTTAATCGATTTTAACTATTTAAAAAATAATTTATTTATTGTATATTATATATTATTATATAATATAAATGATATATTATATTATATATCATTTTAAATTATTATATAAATAATTATATATAAAATAAAATTAAAAGGATAAGTTAGTTCGATCTATTCGGTATGGGATCAGGGCGGTCTTTTTGGGGTTGGGGGCTAAAATTTTAAATAAAATCGGGTTCGGGACGGTTTCGAATATATCTAAACGGAGGTCGAGTCAGGGGCTAAAATTTTAAATAGTATTGGGTTCGAGTCCGAACTATTGGAATTCGGTTCGGGTCGGTTTGGTAACCGCAGAGTGTTAAAAATCAAAATATTGCACATTAACCGCAACTTTTATCTAAAACCGAATCGAACTGTTAGCACCTCTAATCATGGGTTATCTCCAAAACCCGGATAAAATTGTTATTTGATTTTTTTATAATTTGAACATGGGATAAAGTGAAATTTTCAAAATTTTAAGAGGTAAGTGAAATTTTTACTAAATTTTAAAAGGTAAATATCTTTTACCCTAATTATTAAATAGTAATTTGAATCAAATTAATCCAAATTATAAATATTCTTACTCAAACTCAATTCGAATCATATCAAATTTATCGAACCCCATGAACTATTCAATCCTTGAGAAGTCTAAGCACAAACTTAAGTTCAGAAGTTTATAAATAATGATGGGGGAATTCAGTCGTCGGTCAAAAGTCAAAACAATGAGTTCCTCTTTCCATTACGTACCGCTGTACGGTGCATGACTCACGTTGGAAACGCACATGCAAATTGCAAAGCCCCAATAAAGCAAAATTTGATTTTTTTTTTTTTTGGGTAAATATGAAAAATATAACGTAAATTATTATTAAATTATTTAATAAATAAAAATTATTTGAAAAAGAAAAATAAATAATTAAAAATTGTTATAAAAGATATTGTAAAAATAAAATTACCCTTGATAAAAAAAAATTCTTCTTTTTTTTTTTAAATTTATTTTTTAATTAAAAAATAAATTTTCTAAAAATAAATTTTTTTAAATTTAAAAAATAAATTTTAAAATTTTTTATTTACTTTTTTAATTAAAAAATTTAAAAGAATAAAATTAATATTCCTAAAATTAATTTTTTTTTTAAAATTTTTTTAAATTTTAAAAAAATAAATATTTAAATATATTATTTTTTAAATTTATTTTCAATTAAAAATTTAAAAAAATAATATTTCCTTAATGAAATGAAAGAAAAAAAAAGTAAAATTTTTCATTAAAGCTAATTTTATCTTTATAATATCTTTTATAATAATTTTTAATTATTTATTTTTTTAAAATAACTTTTATTCATTAGATCATTTTATACTAACTTACATATGAGGACATGTTTTTCATTTTTTTTTTTTTTTTTTTTTGTTTCTAACTGGCTGTTTGGTCCCTAAGAGGAAAGTTTCAACTTTCAAGTTTCAACCATGATCAGCCCGCCATCTACTGTTGTGCACGGCTGAAAATGACTGCTCACTGAAAATGGTATTCCATTTTCATGACGTGATAAATTGGTTTAATTGGTTAAATCATTGACAATAAGTGATTTCAAATATTTCAAAGTATTTATGAAAAAAAAAAGGTTAACAATATTCTTAAGATGTCGATGTTTTTATGTGAAATTAAAATTGTAGACTTGAGATTTTGAAAAAATTAGATTTGTTAATTTTAGACATAATACAATTATATGATATGAAAAAATAAATAAAATATGATATAATACTAAAAAATAAAATAAATACTACATAAATATACGAATATATCAAAATTTATATAACACAAATTATAATGTATCAATTTTTTTATAAGTATATGACACTTTAACACGATTAGGACACGCATATGACACAAATATACGGATTTTCATGTCTAAAGAAAACTTATATTCTTAAAAAATTGTTCATTAATTATAATTATATTATATTATAAAAAAGATTAATCTATTTGCAAATCTTATATCTAATAATTATTTATAAAATCTCTTATGCATTTGATTAAATTGAATTACTAATTAATTAGTACATAGTTGATATATGCAAGTCATCGAATTTTGATTGGTCAATTTTTTAAAACTTTTATAATTTCAATCTATTTATTTTTAAATGAAATTACTATAATAATTTTTTTTTTAAATTCAAAATTTCATGTTTTAGACTAAATATCTTTTTAAAAAAATTATATCCGAAATATAAATTTAGAAATAAAAGACAGAGATATTCTTGTGAAGACTTAAAGTTAATTATTATAGTATATATATAGTTTGGTGACAATGTAAACATAGTATTTATTCTTGCGCATATACCTGACAAGTTGCTTAGCTAGTCACTATAAAACAAAGCTATGTTGCTTATATATGGTCTTTTTCTGGCAAGGGTGCACTGTCACTGCTTAAGCTAAAATTACTTAAGAAAATATTCCTCCAAGCTGAGGATCAGCTCTCTTCATTCTTTACTAAACTTTCACTGTAAACAAAGCTATATTAAGCGGAAAAATTTAGGTATTAGTTTTTAGCTTCAGTGTTCCTCGCCATGGTATTGCTTATATATATGGTCCTTTTCTTATTCCTCTTCTTCTCCTTTGGTTTTTTTATCTTATTTTAGGGTTGGTGACAAGGAAGATGCAGGAAGAGAAATAAACCCAAAGCTACTGCTCTATAACTTTGGATTCATTAGTTCTTCAAGCTGTATCTAACTTCAATTATTTTTCTATTAAAAGTTGGTACGTTATGTCATTTAATTCTGATTGCTACTTTCATTTATTTGCTTGTTTTTCATGACTTTTTTCGATGGTAATTAAGCAACTAAAATATTTTGAATGAATCTTGTAAATAAAGTTTTGAACTTTGAATTGATCACTTAGATATATACTGATTCTTGCAAAGCCTCTAGAATTGGTTTTGTTTCTTTTCACGTTATCAAAATATCAAATCCCAATAAAGTCAGAAGAATGAAAGTTTCCCATTATTTTTATAGTTTTTTTTTTTTAGATTGCACATGAAAAATTATTAATCCCGGTTGGAGTCGCTGCTTTTTGATCTTTCCTTAAAGTTTGAGTTCAAGATTTGCACGGAACTATATGGTTTCGGATAATATGTTAGGGTGGTGTCCTTTATATTCTCTTATAAGTACTTATATCTTCCAAACAATTAAAGTTAAATTGGAGATTGCTTTGACTATTGCTTTTATTTCTATATATTCTGCCTCTTCCTCTAAACTTATCCAGCCAGGTTCGGTTCCTGTAAATGAATCCATCTTCATACTCAACTGTGGAAGATCCTGCAGAAGAAAGTAACTTCCCCAATGCTGTTTACATCACTCCAATTTTTGCAGAAGATGCTGCAGTGGAGAAAACCTTCATGTTAGAAGATTCCATTTTTCAGACTCCTGAAACTTCTTTCATTGATATTCTTGCTGATAAACATCCATTCTCAACAACTCCACCCTATCCTATCATCTGTTCCAATCTCGATTGGAGCAGCTACTTGAGTACTTCTGCTAAAAACTTGGTACGATCCGACTTTATCTGTGATCTTGCCAAGGGCGAATTTAGTTGCATGCTTTCTCCACAACTTGAACATGCTTTTCAGGACTATCCGCAGCCTACTTCATCACAATTATTCTGCCCTGATAGCAGCTTTGCTGAGGCTGTTGATGAACCGGTAATTTCTCCAGTAAATAAATCTTTAGTTCCAGATTTGGTTGATCAGGATTTTTTTGGTGAGAGCCTATCTGATTTGCAATTCATGGAGGGTGGTGGGGTAAAGGAAACACAGATATTGATTGCATATGGTGATCATATGAGTTCTGAGGAAGAAACTCGGTTAGTGGCAACTAAGAGGGATAAAACTGATAAAATGGATGACTCATTTGGTAAACCAAGGGAGGTTGAAGCTCGTGATCATGACCAAAGTTGTGGTGAGGGAGAAATTGGCCGTGAGCATGGGAGAGTTGTTTATTATCCTCAACAGTTTGAGCAACCTGCTGAAATGTTTATAAATGATGTTTCTGCTGATATAGCCTGGAAAAATGAGCCTGCTGGAAGGATAATGAATGCCTGTGGAAAACCAAAAGAAAAGAAAAGAGCTGGAACAAAACAAAAGAGTAGAAGTACTGTTAACAAAAGAAAACTGGTCGATTTGAGAACTCTATTGATTCAGTGTGCTGAAGCAGTAGGAGGCAATGATTTCAGGAATGCAAATGATTTCCTGATGCAGATTAGGAACAACTCTTCACGTTTTGGCAATGCATCAGAAAGAAAGGCCTATTACTTTGCCAAAGCGCTTGAAGCACGCTTGGCAGGCACCGGAAGTGAGGAATATGCAGCTCTTGTATCTAAGAGAATTCCCACTTCAGCTAATATTGAAGCCAGCAAATTGCTAATTTCAGCTTGTCCTTTCATGAAGGTATCAAATTTCTTCACAAACGAAATGATTATGAAATTAGCTGAACAAGCAACTAGGATCCACATCATTCACTTTGGCATTCCCTATGGTTTACAATGGACATCACTTATCCAGCGTCTGTCAACAAGGCCTGGTAAACCTCCTATGCTTCGCATCACAGGAATAGACCTTCCTCAACCGGGATTGGAGTCAGCAGCAAGAGTTGAGGAAACCGGACATTTCTTAGCAAATATCTGTAAGCAATTCAATATCCCTTTTGAGTACAATCCCATAACACAAAAATGGGAGAGTATCCAATTGGAGGACTTAAAGATTGGCAGAAATGAGGTGATTGTAGTTAACTGCTTATACAGGCTGAGGCATCTAGTAGATGAGACGGCCGATTTGAGTAGTCCAAGAGATACTGTTCTGAAACTGATAAGGAAAATTAACCCTGACATTTTCATTCATGGGATTGTCAATGGGACATACAATGGTCCATTCTTTGTTTCACGTTTCCGGGAGGCAGTTTACTACTTCTCTACAATGTTCGATATGCTTGAAGAGATAGCACCCTCTGATCAGGCTCAGGAGAGAATGGTATTGGAGGAAAATATATATGGGAAGGAAATCTTGAACGTGGTTGCATGCGAAGGATCAGATAGAGTTGAGAGGCCGGAGACATACAAGCAATGGCAGGTCCGTAATCTGAGAGCCGGGTTGAGGCAGCTTCCTTTGAACCAGGAGATGCTGAAGAATGCAAAGGCGCATTTGAAGTTGCATTACCACAGGGATTTTTTGGTGGATGAGGACAAGAATTGGATGCTACAAGGATGGAAGGGCAGAATTCTCTTTGCTCTTTCCTTTTGGAAGCCTGTCCAAGAGGCCTTAAGGAACAGTACTTTGTGAACTGATCTCTTCTAGGCTTCTACCCTAGAATTTTCGACGTTCGAAGCTTGAGAAAATCTACCAAATCAATTGCACGGTTGCAATTACTTCTTGCTCTTTCTGTTATCTTACGTACCTTTCGGCATATTCAGCATGGTGATGTACAAGTATATATAATTATATGAATAAGCTGTGATAAACCCTTGTAATTGTAACATTTATATATATCTTTGATGGGGCGTGGTAATAAAAAGTCTTGTTGTAAATTATAGTGTGAATAGGATAATCTGATAATAATATGCTTTTTCTTCAGGTATTCTTCTTTCGTATTTCTTTGTTAGTGCTAATGGCGGCCGCCTGAATAGGTGATTCCTGACTTCTTTTTTCTGCTCATTTTCTAGCAGCTATGTTTCATCTCTTCCTCCCCTGAGACTCAAAGGTTTACAGAAGACTCCATGCAATAAATTAATTACAATGATTTTAAATCATGGTTTTAGCCTAAATATTATTGACTCCCGAAGAAGACACAATAGTTTTACCCACCATTTCATTGTTAAAGAAATCACTCAGCTTAAAATTTTTCACACTTCAATTGATTTATATAATTATTTTTAAAAGATGATATTATATAGGTTTCGAATTTCAGTATTTTTCTTTTATTTACGATCTCTTTTATATATTAAAAAAAAAAATCAAAACCTTGAATTCTCGAATTGAAAAAAATCTGCTATATTTTTCTACCTTACTTTGGAGAGTTTGGATTTCTCCAGCTTACGTTTCTTCGTGCATGAAAGTACAAATAGAAACACGATTTTTCTTTGTCCGGACAGAAACACGAGTGATTTTCTCGAGCATGTTCACATTAATCAGATTTAATTAGCTACCTAGTCTATGTCTCTAATCTAATTAAAACAATTTTCATGTGTTACTGTCCATGACTGGACTTTAATTTGCATGGTCGGTCGGTCTCTTTTCTTTTTTTTTAATTATACTCTAAGACTTCAAAGAATTGAACGTCAACGTGCAAAAGCTTTTATCTCAGGTGGGATGGATCTACCCGTATAATTTGCTCCATAAATATATGTTATATGGAAAAAAATTTAAAGTGACGTAACACGTAAAAAGAATAGAAAGATATAGCGAAACACACCGTAGGTACAAGAAGGTGTGACAAAAACACAGATAAAAAGTGACAGAACACGCAGTAAGAAAACACAAGCAAAAGAACACAACAAATTTTTCTTAAAGTGAGGTTATCTCACATCGATTAAATTTTGAATTGTTTGTGTGTTATCTTCAAGTTGGACCTTTTTACCTATCATCAATTGATTTTAAGTTGGATGAATAATTTATAAAAATATTCAATTATGCTTTCAAATTGTGTTTCCCTTTTTGATGATGAAACAGCCAACCCCACACTTTTGTCAAAACAATAATTTGTTGTCACTAATTTCTTTTTTGATGGCTATAAATACCCACATCATTTCTTCTTTTAATCCATTTTCTATCGCCACAAAAAAAAAAAAAAAAACAACTATGTAGTTAAAAATGAAAAAAAATAAAAAATAATAATACGGTTAAGAGATTAGTTAATTATTTTTTTTTTCACATTGTGATGCCAATATTTATCAACGCTAAAAGCTGAAAAACAAGTTTAATTGTCACAGGCGAGGTCCATTGATCAAAGGATAACAATTTTAATCATTGTCAGATACATAAAATTTTAAATATAAAATGTATGAGGTAAAAGTACTGCACCTTAAATTAAATATTTTTATTCTCCAACCGTTTATACTCTCCACAACTCTTTCTTCTTTCCTCCTCGAATACTCATCGATCGACTTAATTATCAGAACACGTTTCAAAATCCAAATTTCAATGTCTCTTTGAATGTTTACTAATCTTTGGCAAATCCTCCTTATTCCCAAACTGATTCTCTTAAGCTCTTTTCTTGCAACCTAAAAATCTATGGACACACGTGCGTTTTGAAGTCGTTAATGAGATTTTTATTTGTAATGTCACTTAATTTGAACGGATGATGCATTTGCTAAGATTATGGCCCCATCGACATATTATACTTACATTAATCCAATTAATTAATTATTTATCTCACGTAGAATTATATAATCAAATTTTATATATAGAAGATACTGTATAAGTTATTACTATATGGAACAATATCAACGGTAACCATGCATGTGAGGTCAAAATCAATGAGATTTATGAGATCTAAAACCCATATGTATATATTCTATATATAAAAATACCAACTCCAAAAATACAAATTGAATGATAAATATGTTCTTGATAATTTATTAAATTAATTATTTTATTCTTAATTACTGATTTTCTTATTAAATTAATAAAATATTCATGACTTTTATTTTAAACATTAAAATCCTTATTAAAGCAAAATTTTCTCAATTGATAAATTTATTATTTAAATTAAATATTGACTAATTTTTTTTATCTATTTTTTTATTTTTATTAAAAAAAAAATTATGAGAACAACACTTTCAAGTTCAGAAAGAATATTAGAAAAATATTTATAAGATAAGAATCAAGATCTTATTTATCTAACTATTAGGTCACAAAAAACCTTAAACCATTATTTGTTTGATGAGAATCAAAACATGAAGATATAATGAAAGATAATAATTAAAATTAAATTATTAGTATGATATGACACACTTAAGTCATAAAATTATGTTAAATTACAATAATATATTACCATATGAGATTAGACATGAATGATTTTGATATAAATATATAATAAGTAACAATAAATACATAACCTTTTATGTATTATATATAATATAACATTTTATATGATTTTAGTAACTTTAGATATGATTTTAATAACTTTTGATATAATTTTAATAGACATTGATATGACTTCGATAGTCTTTAATATGACTTAGATAATCTTTGATATAATTTTGATAATCTTTAATATAATTTTGATAACATTTGATGTGATTTTAATAACTTTTGATATAATTGATAACCTTTAATGTAAATTTGGTAATTTTTTAATACAATTTTGGCAACCTTTAATATCATTTTGATAACATTTTACATAATTTTGGTAAGTTTTGATATAATTTTTTGATAACTTTTGATAAGATTTTATTAACTTTTGATAAATAAAAAGAAAATAGTTCTGTTAACCTTTGATATAATTTTGAGAACTTTTTGATAATGTTTGATATAATTTTGAAAGCCTATAATATAATATTGTTAACTTTTGATATAATTTTATAACCTTTGTAATAGTTTTGATAACCTTTGATATAATTTTGATAACCTTTGATATAATTTGGATAACCTTTAGTATAATTTTAATAACCTTTTATATAATTTTGACAACCTTGAATATAATTTTATTAACTTTTGAAATGACTTTGATAACATTTTATATGATTTTAATAGCCTTTGATATGATTTTGATAATATTTGATGTGATTTTGGTAACTTTTGATATAATTTTGGTAACTTTTAATATAATTTTGACAACCTTTGATATAATTTTGATAACTTTTTTATTACAATTCTAGACCTCGCAATATTGGACATGACACGAACATGATACGGAAAAAATAACACAAACACGACACGAAAAGATAACACGAACACGACACAATTACACGAATATCTCAAAATATATATAATACAAATTATTAACGTATCAAAATTTATGTAAATATTAAATATCTTAAACATGATTATGACACGACTAAAATACACAAACATGACATGGATATACGAATTGCCAGATCTATGCAATTCTGTTAACCTTTGGTATAATTTTGATTTTGATAATCTTTAATATAATTTTAATAACTTTTGATATGATTTTGGTAACTTTTAATATAATTTTAATAATCTTTGTTATAGTTACCCTTTATATAAGTTTGAAAACCTTTGTAAGAATTTTGGTAACCTTTGATATTTGATAATATTTAATATAATTTTGATAACTTTTGTAATTATTTTGATAATCTTGGATATAATTTTAGAAATTTTAGAAATAATTTTGGTAACCTTCGATATGAATTTGATAACCTTTTATGATTTTGTCATTTAGATAACCTTTAATATATTTTGATAACCTTTGATATAGTTGGTAATTTTTAATATGATTTTGATAACTTTTAATATAATTTTGGTATTCTTTTGATAATCTTTGATATAATTTTGACAACATTTGTAATAGTTTTGGTAACCTTTGATATAATTTTGATAACATTTGTAATAGTTTTGGTAACCTTTGATATAATTTTGGGTAACCCTTGATGTAATTGTGGTGACCTTTGATATAATTTTTGTAATCTTTGATATAATTTTCAAATTTTTTGTAATTTTTTTTATAACTTTTGTAATAAATTGATAACATTTGTAATTATTTTGACAACATTTGATATATTTTTGAAAACTTTGATATAATTTTGACAACTTTTGATAAAATTTTGGTAATATTTGATATGATTATGGTAACCTTTGATATGGTTTTGATAACATTATATAATTTTGATGACCATTGATATAATTTTGGCAACTTTTAATATAATTTTGGTAAATGTTTATATAATTTTGGTAACATTTTATATAATTTTGGCAACTTTTAATATAATTTTGGTAAATGTTTATATAATTTTGTTTAACCATTGATATAATTTTAGTAACTTTTTTTGGAAATTTTTTATATAATTCTGGTAATTTTTAATATAATTTTGATAACATATGTAATAATTTTGATAACATTTGTAATAAATTTTGCTATAATTTTATATTAAAAAAATCTAATATATAGATTTATCCAAAAAAATAATAATGAATTATACATTAATTTTTTTTATTATTCACGTAAAAAGTATAAACTAATATATATACATATATATTTATTCAACAAAGTAATTAAAGGGACTGAAAATTTAAAGAGTATATCATACATTATATAAGAGACAAACAGGGTGGTGGTTAGCTTTTTCAACTCCAATTAAGATTTTGCTTCAACTAATCCTGTATTTGCGCAAGTTAATGGTAGAGTTTATATATTCAATAATGAACTGAATGTAGTCTTCGATGCTCTGCTCTGGTATTTGCTATGAAATTATTCAAGACAATGAAATTAGGTACTCTTTAAAATCAATTTATTACCCATTTTTTGTCCTTTAATACACACTGAATGTAACTCCAGCTTGTCATTGCCAGCAGGCGGCTGTTGTTTTGGTCTTACCTTGGACTTTCAAAGAAGGTTCCAACATTATTTTTTTTCGTAGAAAAACCAGAGGCCTCGTAGCTATCTTCAATCATTCGATGCTTTTGCATGCTCAGCTATAGCTCCTGTAAGGTAGCTTTAATTCTTTTTTTTTTTTCCTCCAATTTTCTTTCTCTGTAATTGCCAATCCTTACTTCGTTTCATGAAAGGGTAGCTATACATTACATTCTATTAACTAAACATTCATGTCTAGAGTTCCATATATGCTTTTCTCTTATCTCTTTTGAAGCTTCTTTGGTAGAAGTAGCAAACTTCAATTTGGGTTTTTCAATATAGGTTTTCCTGTATACAATGGATACCCTTCTCCAAAAATTTAAATTCAAAATGGCTCAAAATCCTGTTAATGGATCCGGCCAAATTAAACCATCCTGTCCCTGTCCATGTGTTAATAATATGTTTGCAAAAGACAAATTTCAATATAGTCCCTTGATAAAGATACGTGAACACAAACCAAACCTTAAAGGTTGTTTGCAAAAGACAATAATATGTTTAACAATTTCAAAATAAAAGCTCGAGTTCTGTTCACTCCAAATTTTGCGAGACCATTAACAATTTCGTTAACTTCTTTCTTCACTCTGCTTAGCTCTTAATATGTTAATTCTTTTCTTTCTAATATTATGGTAGATGAACATTTCTGTATTACCAAGCAAATCTATTCCATGAAAGTAAAATAGTCTATTAAGGAAAACCAAAAGAATTGTTTTTGGACAAGAAAAGAACATTGAATACCTCAATCTTGAGATAGGTCACATTTCTCAAGGAATCCTGGAAACAAAGCCCAGCACCTAGCCCTTATAATTCACATAATTCAGAATAGCTTGGGCCATAATATAGCAATCTTCATGGAGCCTATACTTGTCCAGGCCAAATCTGTTTGATTAAAAAGAAGTTCAGATTACTTTATTACAATTCTTTCATTTCAATCGCCTATCTCTCTTGCATAAAAACAGTTACAAAAAAACAATGTCCAAACTTGCTTGAGAAAATTTACATTCAAAGAAGGAACAAAAAGAGGCTCTTTTTCGGGCCTGTATGCCTAGTAGACCTGTTCATGTCCGGGCTAGGCCGCGGCCCAAAAAAATTTGACACTCTTGCCCAGGCCCGGATCACTATTTATTTATTAATAAAAATTTTTAAAAAAAATCTTTTTTATTAATATTTTTATAATTAAATTTAAATAAAATAATAATATTTTAATACTTAAACAGTGATCCGAGTCGGATCAAGAAAAACCATGTCTAGGCCCGACATAATACGGGCTGGGCCGACAGGGTCGGGTGAGCTACCTGGCCCATGAACAGGTCTAATGCCTAGTAAGCAAATGAAAACTTCGTTTACATCTTCATTTCTAGTATGTTTTTTTAACATACAAGGTAATTTATAGCAATGAGCAACACAGCTTATGACCAAAACGCCTCTAGTCAAGAAAATCTGATAGATCCAGCCCGGCAAATAGGCTACTAAATATGCTTCACAACAGACTCTAGAATCTTGCTAATTTTTCCAAGCCAAATATAGAAACTGTAAGGCCTTTTCATTGTTTTTTTCTCTTTCATTTTAGTTAGAGAAGTTGGAATTTTGAACTCCATTCACACAATGTCTTAGCCAGAAAACGTGATTGGTCATGACATGAGTTGCACCATTCTAGAATCCAATTATCAGATAAGCACTCAAACCCATGAGCTGCAGCAGTTTTTCTCCCAAGGACCCAACAAGGAAATTTGCAGTGAAGCTAGTCATCATCTCTGAAGAGCAGCAAAGAAAAATGGGAAAAATAAACTAGTATTTATTTCCCCATACTAAATAAGAATAGCTCCTTTTCACACCCTTAATATTCTTTCTTACTCCCTAAGCTATGTTACAATTTCAAACAAATGACTAGATTAAGTATTAAGAAGCCGAGCCAATGCTGGACAAACTCTTAAAGATTGCGGACTCCAAAAAGTTTAAATGCGTAATATTTTTTTCATATTATTTAAGTATATAGAGTTTGAGGTTTACGAGTAGATTAAAAATCTAAAAAAAAAAAAATTATCAGGAAGTCAAAAACAAAATAAAATAAAAAAACCTAAAGAATAGCAAAAAAAAGATACAGTAGTGGAGGAATCCAATTATATTATAATAATAAGGAAAGGTCTCAGCATATCAGGTAATGCAAGAGAAAGTTCCCCTTCAGGTGGGATGGAATGAATCTGGCCTATATAACAGATCTTTTTACATAGTGGTTTATATTTGGATAGATTAAATTATTTGAATATAAAAATTGGATTAAGATTCTTGTTGGTCTTTTCAGTTTTTTGAGCTTTGACCCCAACAAAATCTGTCAAATGTTTGGATTCTATGAGCTACTTTTCCTTGTTTGGAGGCTATAAACAAAAATTAATGCCTTTCCTTATCAGCTCTAGTCCTGTTCAAACTACAGTCCAATGCATCGTCGTGTTTTGTTGGTTAATAAATTATAATAATTGGGAAAAATACAAACGTAAATAAAGTGAATCAGATTCACTGAATTGGCCCTTGGAATTGCATTTAATTTTCCCATTTTTTCAACTTTGATTCAAAACAGATTAATCAGGAATTATTGAACCCCTTTCATCGAAAATGGTTGAAGTGTAAAAGTGGTCAAAATGACTATTAATCTTTAGTCATTTACTCAACTTATCAATTTTAAGCATCAAGCAAAGGTTAGAGATAGGACTGAATCTATCTTTTTAGCGAAACTTGAGCAACAAGAATCTATTCTTATTCACGATCGAACATTGAAATCTCTGAGCTGCTCTTTTAAACACACTTTCTTGTAAATCAGCCACTTATGCCTCCATTCTTATCATTAGACCCTGTTTTTAAAGTCTGATAAGATCAGTGAAGTTGACAAGCGGATATACTAATACGATTGTTGAGGCAATTTGAATCCTTGAATTCGCTAAATGCATGGAATAGAAGCTGTTCAAGCAACTACAGGATACTTTAGTAGCAGATATCGAAATTCAAACTCGAAACCTACTGAATGTCACATTTTAAAGATTATTGCATAAATCAATTGAACTCAATTTCGAATTTTATGTTATTTTATGATCTTGATTAGCAGGTAAGGCACCCATAGTATTAGAGATAAAATCCCATTTTCAAATATAGAATTGTAAAGGAGCCCTATGTTTAGATTCCAAACAAAGAAGAAAGACAGGGAACCGGTGGCTTCAGGTGTTTGGTCTACAAAAGTAATAGGTAATTGAAGATTAATCAAAAAAAAATCTCGGATAAAATATGACAAGCCAAACAGTTATGTTTCACAAAAATGGCTTGAACTTTTTTTTTTTTTGGATAAGTATGGCTTGAACTTTATCACGTATTCAAAGTAATTATTGATTTTTCAATAGGATGGGAGGTGGACAAGACAACACATCGCACCAGCGCCCCACGTTCACGATGTGAATACAACTTTGCGTTCCCACTTGGCTCAAACCAGAGTCAAATGTCTTGCGCAATAAGCAAACTTTTGTTAATAAGCTAAGCTCTGTCTCCAAAAAAAAGTCCATTTAATTAATAAGTTTCCTCCTTGACTCCGATGGTCACTAAAATCTGTCTCAAAACGATGAGTACGAGGTGGCGGCTGTAATTCTGCCATAACTCATAACTGTACTTTCCGAGAAGGTTCACTCGGAAAGCTCAACAGCCTGACCTTTATAAGTGAATAGCATCTTCAGTTTTGTTTCTTCAAACAATGGAAATATCTAGGTTCTCTGCTTAGCTCTTTGACTGCTCTTCTTTTCAGTTTTGGTTCATTCAAAATTCTTTCATTTATACCTCTTCAATCCTTGTTAAGCCAATTAGCTTCTTTCCTATCTTGAAATATTCATTTTCCCTTTTAGTTTTCCTTGAGATTTTTGGCAATCAACAAGAGGGTAGTTCAGTTTTGGGTTTTTCTTTTTCTTTTTTCAATCCAATTTCAGCCAGATCTTATCAGATAGGTTTTGTAACTTTATATGAATACCCTTTTCCAAGATTATTTTCCTAGTTCCATGTATGGTTTCAAATTTGATCATGGCGCAGTGCCAGTGCATTCAAATCACAACCTTGTTAATGGGTTTAAAGAGAGTCCTGAGCAAATTGTTCCAAGTCCAACTTCCCTTCCTACAAGTCCAGACTCTCCTGTTGGTTCAGCTTCATCATCATCATCATCATCAGGCATGAGTTCAAACGGACACCCTCTTGACAATATTCCTTTTGCCAATGAAATTCTCAAGTACATAAATGAGATGCTAATGGAAGAAGACCTTGAAGAAAAGACTTGCATGTTGCAGGATTGTTTAGCTCTCCAAGCTGCTGAAAAATCATTCTATGAAGTCCTTGGCCACGAATATCCACTTTCAGCCGATCCTATCTGTCCATATAATACGGGTCAAAATTATTATAACCCAGATGATAGCCTCACCCAGAGCAGAAGTAGTGGTAGCAGTAACAGCTATACTACATTCAACTCCTCTTACATTCAAACTTCTCTTATTGATTCTCTTGAAAGAACCTCTTTATTTCCAGATTTACAAAGAGAGATCGGGGAAGCTAGTAAGTCCTCTCTCAATGGTAATTATAAGCTGTTTTTGGCTCCAGAAAGCAACTTATCAAGGCCTTCTGTTCCTAACGGAAGGTATCAATCAGCATCAGGGTCAAAGGGAAGGAAAAATTATCAGCGAGAGGACGGTGATTATTTGGAAGAAAGTAGGAGCAACAAGCAATCTGCTTTTTCTCTTGAAGATTCAGAGCAGTCAGAGATGTTCGACGAAGTACTGCTTTGCAAAGGTGAAAATGAGGACTCTTTTAAATGTTCTCTTAATGGGAATTCGAAGCAGAATGGGCAGCTAAAAGGGTCTAATGGTGGAACAACACGCAGGAAGAAAAACGGCAAGAAAAGTGAAGTGGTGGATTTGTGGAGTCTCCTCACTCAATGTGCACAAGCTGTAGCCATCAATGACCAAAGGACTGCCAATGAGCTGCTAAAACAGATAAGTCAGCATTCTTCTGCTTCTGGAGATGGAACCCAAAGATTGGCACATTACTTTGCTAATGCCCTTAAGACGCGTTTGGCTGGCATGGCGGCACCATCGTATTCACCTTTGGTAAGCGACAGGACTTCGGCTGCCGATATCCTAAAAGCTTACAGAGTGTACGTTTTAGCTTGCCCCTTCAAGAAAATGTCAAATTTCTACGCAAATAAAAAGATAATGGAAGTTGCAGAAAAGGCAACCACGCTCCACATCGTTGATTTTGGCATTTGCTATGGGTTTCAATGGCCTTGCCTCATCCAGCGTCTCTCAGCAACGGCTGATGGACGGCCTCCTAAGCTTCGCATTACCGGTATTGAGTTTCCCCAACCCGGATTCCGACCTGCTGAAAGAGTAGAAGAAACGGGGCGTCGCTTGAAAAGGTATTGTGAGAGATTCAATGTCCCATTTGAGTACAACGTGATAGCAAAGAAATGGGAAACCATCCAACTTGAGGAACTAAAGATTAATAAAGATGAAGTGGTTGTTGTTAATTGCATGTATCGGCTAAAGAACCTCCCAGATGATACATTGTCGCCAACCAGTGCGAGGGACACTGTTTTGAAATTGATCAGAAGCATCAATCCAGAATTATTCATCCATGGGATCGCAAGCGGGACATATAACGCTCCCTTCTTCGTCACAAGGTTCCGGGAGGCACTCTTCCATTTCTCCGCTCAGTTCGATATATTTGAAGCTAATGTTTCTCGGGAAGATCCACAGAGGATGATTTTTGAAAAGGAAGTATTTGGGAGGGACATTATGAATGTTGTTGCATGTGAGGGTATTGAGAGGGTTGAAAGGCCAGAGACGTATAAGCAATGGCAGGCTAGGACTTTGAGGGCAGGGTTCAAGCAGGTTCCATTGGATCAGGAGCTCATGAAGAAAGTGACGAAAATGGTCCAATCTAGTTATCATAGGGATTTTATTGTAGATGTGGATGGCCGCTGGATGTTGCAGGGATGGAAGGGGAGAGTTATTTATGCCCTTTCATGTTGGAAACCTGTCAGGAATTAACTTTTTATCTCTTCCAAAGCCTATTACATTATTCAGTAGACTGAGACTCACCATCCTTTTGGTGTAGTTATAAATATCAACTCCTAGAAGTAAAGGTTGCATGTGTGTTAAAGCTCATTAACTCCAATGTGCTATTTCGAATGAATTCAATTGCATTCAAAACAAGCATGTAGATAACAAATCAAGGCTGTCTCGAGAAGCAGTGTTTCAGTTAAGCATACATACACCTAAAGGTTCCTGGAAATGAAATTTGCAATTTTGAGGAAACACTTGACAATAGCTTTTACCATTTCTCTGATTACATTCCTCATTATTAGATGCAGGTATGATGCCAGATCAGATGAAAATCTTCTCATTATTGCAGTTATTCAAATATTAGAAACAATTAACAGATGGAAACCAAACAACTTCCATGTAGAACAATGTATTGGACTGAAGACAAATTCTACTAGCACCACAAATAATTTACTCACTATTTAGTGTTTTGAAGAAGTATACAGGTATTCACAAGAGGGCAAATTCAGCACAAGCAGACAAACAACTGGAAGCTCATTCAAGCTGTTCATCAATTATAAATCACGTTCCTGGCTTCTTCTCAAGTAAATCAACTTAAACTGCTTCAGCCATCCACAAGAGTTAACATGAAGCAGTGGATGGGGGTAGAGAAAGAGCAAATTAACTTAAATGAACAAATTTGAAGGTTAAGAAAGCTGAGCTTCAATAATATGACAACATGGCTACATATTCAACTATAGGAACCTGAAAACAAATATTAATGGACTCATAATGGTGAACAAAATTTTATGATCACCTATTAGACTTTGGTGGCCTGAGAACATTCCAGTCCAGCTGCTTCTCACGCTTTGACTGCTTTCTGGAGGAGGCTTTACTAGTGCTTGGTGATGATTGAACTCCATGACCATTTTTTGGTGATTTATGTGGTTCAGAATCTATGTCAAACTGTTTTCTCTTAAGGTCTGCACTATCTGTGCCGACTTTCGAGCAGTCAGCTGATACAGATGCAGATCCATTTTCACTGTCCCAATTCAAGGAAAAAAGGTCAGATAAAAAAATATGCATCTAGTGCAAACATGTGTTCAATTCAACTTACCCTACAATCTGAAGCAAAGCTACATGTGACTCTTAGCATTTCCATCTCAACATGCCCATATTTCTTCCATTTAAGGAATGTTGGATTTTCCTTTCAAGAGTTATCATTTTGATTAAAATCTTTCATTTCTTAAGACTATTTTATAGTTCCAACACAAATTATATAATAATTTTCAAAAACTTTCAAGAAATTACCAGAACATTAACACAAGACCTGTTAAACTAAAAAAAAATACCTACCTAGACAAAGTTCTTCCACCAGAGGCATCAGGCCGACACACATTTGATGCTTCTTCATTCAGTTTCTACGAAGACAAGGCTTTCTTATGAGGGCAGAAGCCACGAGAGAATCACAGAAGGTGAATAGTCATTGGGAAAGATTCTTAGGTCACTTGAACTTTATAGTTTATACTCACATCAATAGATGGATTGAAACTTTGAAATGACATCCGTCCAACAATTGCTCCTGGATGGGGATCCCCTTCCATAATAACCACACTGAATGTATGCAAATACATCATTGGAATTAAACAACTTGAAATAGAGAAAAATTCAGAAGCAAATGAGCAGATCTCACAAGTAGTTACATCCTAGCAAATTTATTTATCAAGTATCCCTCCTAGTTTTAATTTACAAAAAAACAATTCTGCTTTCTGCAGATGGGGGGGGGGGGGGGGAATCAAGATTGACCACTAGATACTGAAGGCAGCAATTGACAAAATATGCTCCTTGCCCTCTACATTACTATTTCAAGTTTGAACACTAAAGAATATCCAAAAGCCCCATTGCCCTATTTCAATAATTCGCATTGCAAGAATCTTCAACTTCCAGTAAACAAAAAAACATATGGACTGTTATTTCTCTCTGACCTTAAAGTATAAGTTCATGGAACAAAATAAAGTATAACCTAGCCATATCTTTGTTCTGATGTGTGCACTCACACAATCATATAGGATCAGCATAATGTCAAAGGCTCATAGCATATGATAACTGAAATCTAACAAGTACTGAAGAAAGAAAAATGCTTAATACACTTTACATATTTAAGATAATTCAAAAACAGGGTGGAAATTATTGTACCATTTTCTAGTATTAGTACTACTCCCTTCAGCTTTAACCTCTTCTTCTTTCTTAACTTTCTCCTCTCTCTGAGCCGCCCTTTGCATGAACTATTATTGCATCAAATAAAATAGAAACAAAACTCATATAAGTTAGAGACTCAATTTTTTTCAACTTGCAAAAGAAAATCAACGAAATAAAGGAAACCCGAATGAACTAAATAAACACAAGGTCAAATCTGAAGTAGCCATATAAGGAACTCAAGAATCTATATAACAAAATAAAAGCATTTTTATTACAAATTCAAAGAAAAAGCAACAAAATAATAAATACCCAGATAAATTAAAGTAAAATCCAGATCAAATCTCAAGTTGGTATAACAAAATTCAAGCAAAAAAAAGAAAAAATACAAAGCAAGGATAGGTTTTGTACTGTTAGTTTACCTTCAAGCCCCTCAAAGTACTTGAAAGCTCTCGTTTCGCCATTTTAACCGCCAACTTCCTCCAATATCGAATAAAGAACTTTGAATTAGAAAAACTGAATTATTTTTTGGTTATATGTCTCCCTTTTATCGCTGCAATAAAGAAAAATGCTCGATCTTCAGTTCTTCACTCATTTGTAAGAGAGAAACAAAAGAAGGAAGACGAGGGTTTAATTAGGGGAACACAATTTTATTTGGATTTGTTCTGCTTAGGGCTGCCAATCGCTCTTTCTTGGGCTCTTGAAAATAAAATTTGGGTCTTTAGCCCAATTAGGCCCCATTCAAAGGAGCCAATTATGGATTCAATATTAAGAAGGTGAGGCCCACCACGCCCTATCTTTGCAATTGGCAAATTGTTTTTTTTTTTTTCTTGATAAATGGGGAAATTGCAAAATTGAACTTATATATATATATATATATATATATATAAATTTCGGGGAATCCATTATATTTAGAAATAAATGGATTAACATATGGATGTATATATTTTTATTTTTTTTAGGATCTTTTCTATGGTTATATTTGGACTCTCAATATCTTGATTTTCATCTGTTTTTTTTTTTTTTTCTCTAGTTATGAAAATTTCATGTCAAGCAAAATTAAATATGAAATTTATTTTCTTAAATATACTTAACAAAAAAATATAGGATTTAATCTAAATAATACATTCATACATGAATTTTTATAAAATTAAAGTTCGATTTTTAATAGTTGTAAATTTTTCGTTCCTCGATTTTCTCTTAATTTAACCTCCCCTATTTGGAAAAAAATAGACCTAACAAGAAGAATATAAAAAACTTATTAAATATGTATTATTTTATATTTTCTTTTCTCCAAAAATCTTTTCTAGAAAAAAAAAAAATCATGGATTGAGCATCGGACACGTTTACATGAAAACAGAAAAAGGTAATTTTGATGTTGGATACAACTGAAAATAATTAAAAACCATTACACTTTCACAATGACAGAAAAACCTTAATTATCTCTCATAAACCTATATAAAGGGTAGTGGTAATGAGAAAGCTCATTCTTTACAAATCAGTATATCATCCTGAATTCCCCAAAAAGAAAAAGCAGAAAGCTTTGAATATAACACAAAATTTAGCAATCCTCTTCTTCACCCATCAAAACCAACTCAAAGGTTTCAACTTTCAATCAAAAACCTAAAACCGACTTTTATTTTCACATTTATGTCATCATCTAATTCACAATGTTCTTTCTTTCTTTCAAGCTTTGTCTCTTATCTTTCCACCTTTTAAAAAACTGGGTTTTTTTTCTTCTTTTTCTCATCTTTGTTTCTTTGTACAAGAAAATATTTTTGATGGGATTGTTGTTGCATGTTTAAATCTTAATTCATTCATATTAAATCAGTTGTTTTGGTTTTGATTGATTATGATGGGAACTGGGTTTTGTTTATTGCTTTAGTAATATCATTATCTTTTAGATTTATTGACTTTTTATTTTCTTTTATGGCAGATATTTTAGTGATCTTCTTGGATGAACGTTTTGAACTCGAACTTTGTGATCATGGTACTTTTAATGATTTATAGTTTTTCCTTCTCGTTTTATTTTTGTTTTATAGTTAATGGCAATTTGGTTTGAATACTATTGATTGATCATAACAATGTGATCATTGATCATAAGCTTTTTGATAAATTGTTTCTATGACTGGTATTGACTTTTTAGCTAATTGATCACAACCTAATATAGCAGTATTTCTCCCAACTGGTCAAAGGCTTAACGCTGGACAAACTAGCTTAGGTTATAGTTTTTATATAATTGTGATTTTTCTCTCTTATTTGCTCATTTATTTTTGATAATTGCAGGACCATGGAAATTCAACATTTGAACAATGTTATCGATGTTACCCTGTCTCTTTCATTGATAAGGTTAGAGGGTTACACTTTGAATACAGGACAGTTTTGAAGAAAAAAAAAAAGAGGGTTTTTGTTGGTTAAACTTTTATCACTGCACTCTGTAGATGATCCTGTACACACTTTTAGTGTCTTCTTTGGTTGATTGAGGTGTAGAATATTCCAATTTCTTGGCTACTGTGTTTTATATTTGCAACTGAAGTGTTCTTGATTGTTCCATGAGTTTTCATTCCACTTTGATTCTAATAAATTTAAGTCTTTACAGGCACATCTAGAGAAAGGAGATAAAGGTTTGTTGATCTTCTTCACCAATTTATATGATATTATGCTTCTCCCCTCTCTCTCACCTTCATTCTAATGTCATTTTCCAAATATAGTTTTCATGGCAATTGACTAATTATCAAGATTGTTTGTTATTTCCAGTTATTATGCCTCCTTCAGCTCTTGCTCGCCTTGGTAAGTAGTTATATCAACTTCCTTCTTTGTATCCCTGTTAATGCATTCAAATGCAAGCTTTGTTTAATCCTAATATTAACAAGACTCTTGCTCTCCAGCATCCTTGCATGTTGAGTACCCAATGTTATTCGAGTTGACTAATGCTGCTGCTGAGCGAGTTTCTCATTGTGGGGTTTTAGAATTTGTTGCAGATGAGGGCCTGATATACTTACCATACTGGGTATGGTTTTAAATTTTCTTTATTCTTTTAATATCGTGATTTAAAGATGGTGTTTTGTTGACTTTGTGCTGCTTGCTCATCCTGCAAATTTTTTTTTTTTTCAGATGATGGAGAACCTGCTCCTTCAAGAGGGAGATATTGTACAGGTGAAAAATGCTAACTTAGCAAAGGGAACCTATGTGAAGCTGCAGCCGCACACTACGGACTTCTTAGATATCTCGAACCCCAAAGCAATGTTAGCTATCTTCTTGGCAATGTCTTGTGGAGTAGCAAAGGCTATGCTCGCATTCATTTCTTAAATTCTTTTTCTTCTGTGTTTGCTTGCAGGTTGGAAACTACACTGAGGAGTTACTCTTGCTTAACCATTGGTGACACTATCATGGTCCCCTATAACGATAAAAAGTACTATATTAATATAGTTGAAACAAAACCCTCCCCTGCAGTCAGTATTATTGAAACTGATTGTGAGGTGGACTTCGCCCCTCCTCTTGATTATAAAGAATTTGAAAAGCCAGCTCCCTCTCTACGGTCAAACAAGAGGCCATCTGAAGGTTATTCTTTTTGTTCTTTTAGTTTCTAGAAAGAAAGAAAAAAAAAAATGCCATGGTTGAATATGAATTTGATTGTTAAATCTACAAATGATTCCATTCGACAAATGACCAATTGACCACTCTATGAATATTTCAGTTGAAGAAGAGCTGCCAAGAAAAATTGCTAAGTTCATCCCTTTCAGTGGTTCAGCGAGGCGCTTGGATGGCAAACCCTTGATGCAACCTGCTGCAATGCCTGTCTCTCCCTTGCTTAAACAACATAACTCGAATGTTGGTAATGAAACTGTTGCTTCCAAGTCACCAAGCTCTACTTCACGTCAGCATTCTGGGAAGCTTGTGTTTGGTTCGAATCGAAATCAGCCTCAAAATGAAACAACAAAAGTATGTTGTGCTATACTAGTTTAATGGTAGAAGTTACTCAAGTCATTCAAATACATATTTTAAAAATTCTTATTTTATTTCCTAAAAAATGTCAATTTATATTTAGTTCTCTGGAATTCTTACTGTAGGTTCCCATGAAGAAGAGTCAAGAACCTGGCAAAGAGAAAGAACCAAATCAAGCCTTCACAGGGAAAAAGTATTCACTGAAAGGATGACCGCATTCAAACTTTTATGTGGTCAGGTCCATCCTTCTTTATTATTTCAAATAACCCATTTTTGTTGATTGAAGATTCAGACCCTTTGCCCAAAAGGGCCCAAAAACTTCTTTAGGGTTTTTTGCAGTATATAATTAACTAATTATATTTAGATTGATTCAGAAAGTGGTAACTGGTAAGGGCATAGGGCATAGGGCACTAATGGTTAAAATGTCAAGGGTGCAAGAGTATGCAAACAAGATATTTTATTTTAGGTATATATAATGTTGAAAATCAGCAACTTTTTATATGCTTGTGGACATGTTCTCTCATTTCCTTCTTCCCTATCCCAGAAGCAGGATCCCTTTTCAAGGTTTATTTTTTTCTCACTTGAATGATATTTGTCTAGAAACTAGAATATCACCCATTAACCTTTGGATGGGAATCGACCAATCACTTTTTTTTGGTACAATCGGAGATAAGGAAAGGAATTGCAAAATTTGACTTGAATTTCAGATTTGTTGAGTACCATTTGTTAAGAATGGCATAAATCAATCATGAACTCCGGATTCAATTAAGATAAAGTTTTAATTGTTCCTTTTGCTTAAACCAGTAGGGGGAGTGAAGATAAGGTAATTTTTATGTTGACTATTTTTTTCAAGGCTGTCTCAAGACAGGTCAAAATGCTAGTAGCCAGCCAAACAACCATACATAATCAAAGTTAGAAAAAGGGCCCATTTTATTAAATAAGAACTAAAATTTTATTTCTAAGATCCACTCTGTTACATGCCACAAAGAGAGTGATGAACGCCCAGCAAATATATATGGTCTAAGAGCTAAGCTCTAACTGTTGTCTCAACAGAAACCTCCCCGGAATACCGGATGTTCTCAGCCTTCTCAGCTGCTGCTTCCCAGAGCTCAGGCAATGCTTCCCTGATATTGTGAATGCTCTCTAATGCATAATCCACACCGTCGGTTCGTTGAGAAGTTCCCACCTATATGCGCGTATGATGGGAAACTAGTGAGTCGCACATTCTCAAACTAAATAAGGAAAGGCAAAACCATACGTAAAATATGGAAGTACATTTTTAGTAGCTTACCCACACAGTATGAAGGCCCATATTTTTACCAGTCTGTAAATTGCGGATGCTGTCGTCAAAGAACAACTGCAAAGGCAAGACTCATAACATCAATAGGAGTTGCTGAAAATCATCCGAAAGTTGATTAACTCAATGGATAGTCTGAAAAGCTATGTTACTCGGACTTGGAGGTGAGTGTTGGATACGGGTATATATTCGACATAAGTATGTTCAATTTTTTTTTTTAAGTTTTTCCATAAATTTGAAGAATCGTATCTCTATATCCATGTCCGAATATGTGTCGGACACATATGTTGGACACGTGTATTTCAGAAAAAAAATGAAAAGTCGGAATAATATAGGTGAAAAGTGAAAGGATTGATTAATTTACCGTTTTCTGGGGGTTGATGTTGGCAATCTCAAAAACTTGTTCAAATGCATTTTCAAATGGTTTGCAAACAACTGGAGTGGTTGGAAGTTTAGACTCGGAATCAGGAATAGCACAGTAGTTACTCATGTCAAAATTTCCAGTGTTTGAGATGAAACCATCAGCAGAAGAGTTGTCTTTGTTTGTGGGATTCAGAGTTTCAAAGCCTATAATCCCTTCAAAGCAATCCTCCAAACCCAACCTGTTAAGCACCCTGGCAGCATGGTTCGTATCTGCATTCGTGAAAATCTGTATACAAAGACCATAACATAGTTTCACAAGAGAGGCTCTAAATGATGACAAATGGCAATTCATAAGAAGAACTACGAATCTTACAACTTTCCGAACAGGTAGGCTAAGCAAGAGATTCCTTAAAACAGGGTCAGGTTTTAGCATTGTATAGGGCAGTCTCCCATGAACAAAACTGTAAGACACGAATAAATTAGAACCATATACCATATATATAAAATCATCAATTGATAGAACCTGAATAGGAGAAAAATCAGTACCCATGAAAATCATCATAATCAAAGCTGTAACCAATAGCCTGGAGAGAAAAAAAAACTGTCATCTTTCTATGGTTTCAACTTACTCCGATTCTTCATTTTGTTTGAAACAACTCTAATACATATTCGGACAAGAGTACGATCCTCTAAATATATAAAATGAAAAAGTTTAAAATTGAACATATTCATGTCAAACACATACCCGTATCTAACACTCATCCGAATCCAAGTAATATAGGTTTAAAGATTCTCAAAAAAGCTTCATATTCAAAAGAATGTTATGATAGCCTTTACCTTTAAACCAGCCATTGTTGTGCCATAATGCTTGTACAGTGAAACACATAATTCAGGAACTTTTTCCTCCTCTATTCCAAGCGTCTTAATCATATATTCTAGAAAATGGTATCAGAAAAAAAAAAAAAAAAAAAAAAAAGGTTATAAATTTGAAGAGGAAACTAACAATTTGTCAAAATAGGAGACCCTTCAAGGAAACAAGAACAATACCTTGAATGTTCTTGGTAACTTCCCTCGATAAACCAGAAGTCAGAGGATAAAGAGTGTCATCTAGATCTGTAATTTTTTTTTTTTAAATGGTTCACACCAAAAAAAGAAAAAGAAAAATTACAGTGGTTAGCTTTAAAAAAGCTTTACATTTTATATATTAAGAGACGTCTGTTTAAAAAGAAAGATAAGAAATTTACCAAATAAGAGACATTCGTATTTTGGGTTAATGGCCTGGTTGATCTGATCTTCATATTCCATTTTTAATCTTCAAAAAAATTATGCCAAGAAAACTATCAAATTCTTCTATCAATTCAGGTATAATATCCAAAGCAAAGATTCAAAAAATCTTAGAAATGTGGAAAATTTCTTTCATTTCAAAGGGAAAAAAACAAACTTTTTTATCACCAAAAAAAAAAAAAAAAAATTGCATTGACGAAACAGACCCCAAATTCAGACAAAGATTTCATTCCATAGAGAGAAAACACATTGAAAGATCAAATGTAAACATTAACCCAGAAGAAAAAAGGAGCCTTAATATTAGACATTAAATAACAAATGTAGTATCAAACAAATTCAAAAACAAAAACAAAAAAAAAATAAAAATAAAAAGACAAAATGAAGAACAAAACATGTAAAGAATCGAACATTACCAGATCCGAAGTAATCAACACTGTAAGAAAAACAAAAGGTTTTCAAGTTTTTAACGAAAGCCCCGTGAAAAAGGAGAGAAAGAGAGAAGACGGGAAGGAGACAGTGGCATTTAGCAAAGCATTAAACAGAAGAGTAGGCCAGCAGCCAGTAGGTAAGTCGTTTGGGGGACCGTTTGGTTTAAAAAAGGAGAGAGAAAGAAGGGAAGTGACGATCTAGAAGGCAGTGAAAAGTAATTTAAAAAAACACGACATGTTGGGACTTTGATGCGTCCTATGAGTTGATGGGAACACGTTTTCAACAAGTGGACACGGTTAGCCACGTAAATCACCTATGACGACTTGACGACTCTTCTCTTTTTTGTTTTTTAGATTGTTAGAATTTATAAATAAATGTGAACAAAATGGAATTTAAATTATGTTAGGAATCTCCTTATAATATTATATTCATAAAATAAATTTTACTTTTCTTTTTTAAGCAAAACGAGGGTGGCCAGGTTGGCCCTTTGATTTTTTTTTTCTTCTGTAGACCCCATTGCGGACCTATTTTTTTTGTGTAAAGAAAGAAAAAAAATGATAGAAAAAAAAAAAAAAATTTATGTGTTTGTATTATTTTTTTGTGTTTAAAATATTATAAATTTTTACACGTTGATAATTCATTTTATGTATATTTTTAAACGTTCTTGTATCCGTATCGTGTTTGTGTTATTTTTCATGTTGCGTTTTAATTATTTTTTTTATATTGTGTTCGTGTCTGTTTTATTTTTATTTTAGTTTTTTCAAAATATTATAAATTTGTGTGTTCGTATTATTTTTTTGTATTTAAAATATTATAAATTTATATAAATTTTTACACGTTAATAATTCGTTTTATGTATATTTTTAAACGTTAGTGTATCCGTATCATGTTTGTATTATTTTTCTTGTTGTGTTTTAATTATTTTTTATATGTTGTGTTCATTACGCGTTCGTGTCCGTTTTATTTTTTTGTTTTTCAAAGTATTGTAAATTTATATACATTTTTACATAATTTGTTTTATGTATATTTTTACACGTTCATATATTCGTGTCGTGTTCATATTATTTTTCGTGTTGTATTTTAATTATCTTTTCATCTTTATATTCGTGTTCATGTTATTTTTTCGTGTTGTGTTTTAATTATTTTTCCTATGTTATGTTTCTGTCATGTTTCAATTCATCTAATATTTTACATAGTTTGTCATTATGATTCAATTTAAAGAAAATTTTATGTGTTCCTACCGTGTTCGTGTTTTTTTTTTGTTCAAAGTATTATAAATTTATTTAAATTTTTACACGTTAATAATTTATATAAAGTACTATAAATTTATATAAATTTTTACACTTTAATAATTTATTTTATGTATATTTTTACATGTTCGTGTATTCTTATCGAGTTTATGTTATTTTTTGTGTTGTGTTTTAATTATTTTTCTTATGTTGTGTTCGCGTGTCTCAATTCATTTTATATTTTACATAGTTTGTCATTGTGATTCGATTTAGGAAAAATTTTGTTTCACTTAGATTTATCTTTTAAGCTGTTTTTATAAATTGTTTAAAACTTTAAATTGTTATAACACAGTTTTCTTTTGCTATTTTATAAAATATTAATTTATTTTTTTGTTTAATTATTAATTTTTATTTTTAGAAATGTTGTTATCGTATATTTAACATTGCGTTGACATCGCACGGGTATCATTCTAGTTATTACGAGCATTATCAAGTGAGATATGAAATGATATTTTTGGTCATTTGATTCTTTAATAACTTCAGGCCAAAAAAATAAAACAAAATACATTTGCTTTTCATATATTTTACTATTTCAAAGACAAGATAAAGAAGAGTAGATGGTCGGTGTAGTCCAGATTGCAGACATTGAATTAAGAAAAGAGATAAGTCCAAATTGCAGATCACACTCAATAAAGAAAATAATGATTCTTTTTTTATTAATGATGGTTAAAGTGAAAGATAAAAATTCCACATTGGAGCAGGAAAAAGGAAGTTGTGGATACAAATCTACTGCACAATTTGTTAAGAGGGATTACGAAATTGTGAAGTTTCGGTTTTGACATTGTAGTTGAGTGATCATCAGCTAGGCCATAACGGATGTCTCGATTGCAACCTTTCCAGAATACCTGACTCCTTCTGATTTCTTAGTCTCTGATTCCCACAGCTCTGGCAGTGCTTCCCTAATGTTGTGTATGCTCTCTAATGCATAGTCTGCACAATTTGTTCTATGGGAAGTGCCCACCTACAACATTGGATAAGAGCAAAAAAAAAAAAATCAAACCTTCAGTTCTGCAAGAATCACAAATACAAACACGTCTTCTCTGCAATTATAATCTATACATGTTTTACGATTTGTCAATTACATCAACTTACCAACACAGTGTGCAGGCCTATTTCTTTTCCAGTTTGTATGTTGCGGATGCTATCGTCAAAGAAGAGCTGCCGACAAACAAGAAAGAGTTGTTAGAACAAAGAAAATACTACAGGCACAGGGTATGCAAATGCTGTGTTATTCGGACTCGGATGTGAGCATCGGACACGGGTATGTGTCTGATACGAATATGTTTGATTTATTCTAAGTTTTTTCATGTATTTAGAGAGTTCTTGGGGGATCATATTCCCATACTCATGTCGGGATATACGTCGGACACGAATACTTCAAGAAAAATAAAAGTCGGAGCAACATAGTGCAAATGGTCATCAGAGCCTTGTTTCACAATCCTAGAGACTTTAGATGAATGTTAAATATATATGCAGCAGTTGATTATTGTACAGTTTAAGTGCCTGGAGAAGAGATTTGATTATCTTACTGTTTTTTTAGGGTTGATGTTAGCTATCTTGAAGGCTTGTTCAAATGCAATTTCAAATGGTTTGCAGATAATTGGAGTCTCTGGAAGTGCTGATTGGAAAGGGCAATTGGTGGCATCTGAAGTATCGCTTCCATTAGTGGGATTAAGGGTCTCAAAGCTTATAATCCTTTCAAAGCAATCCTCCAAGCCGAGTTTCCTTAGAACTTTAGCCACATGGACCTTATCCCCATTTGAGAATATCTGTTTCAGAAAGGGAGGAAAAAAAATTCAATGGTGATCTGATCACAAGAAAGTTTCCAGGTAAATGATCATGTTGACCTTGTTTCAGGACAGAAAAAAAACTTACAACTTTGCGAATTGGCAAGCTAAGCAAAAGACTCCTCAAAACAAGATCAGGTTTCAGGTTCTCATAAGGTAATCTCCCATGAACAAAACTATGGTAATCGTCATAGTCAAAGTTGTAGCCAACAGCCTGCAGATGATCGAAACACAATAATATTCATATTCGATCATCATACACTTTTGGAACTATATATAATAATCAACCAAAAGAAGAATTAAGATTTTACCCTGAGACCAGCCATTGATGTCCCATATTTTTTGTATAGCACACTGTTAATCTCCGAGACTTTGTTTCCTTCTATTCCAAGCTTTTGAATCATAAACTCTGCACAACGGAATGCAGAAATAATATATTTTTTAGCTAATTAAGGAAAAGGTAAAAAAAATATATCCAATTTGCAAACATATTTGGAATTAGAAAATCGAGTATGCAGCAGTACCTTCAATATTCTTGGTGCATGCCTTGGATAAACCAGAACTCAGAGGATAAAGGGTATCATCCACATCTGAAAGCAGATATATATTCATATATTCAGAAATGTCAAATGACATTGCAGTGGCTTTCTAGTTTTTGGAATTCCAAGGATCTGATATTGCAGAAAGACTTACCAAAGAGAAGACACTCGTATTTTGCTGATGGAACATGCTGATACTGGTTTTCATTCTCCATTTTGAACTGAAAAATGAGAAATTTTTTGCTAATATTAGAACTAATTTTTTGTTCTCTCACAGCATATCAAAGGCTTAGTATATATTGTTAAATAGCATGTTCTTGGAAAGCTTCATTTAAATGTTTCTGCCTAGATATTTCGTAATAGAGTTTGCTGCAGCACCTGACTGCAATCACACTAACTCTCACTAACCAAACTCATCAGAAATTATATCAGCAAAAACAACTATACCAACCTTAAGAACTAATTAAGAGCCTGAAAACTTGATGACACCTGAACGTAATGAAACGCAAATAAGCCTTGAATAATCGGTAACGAGAATAAGAACTAAGAAGGATCAAGCTATAAGAGGAAGATACATATATGACAAGGGTGGAGATGGTACTAGTTTATATAGGGAAAGGGGAAGGCATAGAAAATAGAAATAGAAGCATCGATCGTTAAGGAAAGAGACAGGAAAGTCATATTAATCCTGGCATTTGGTTGGGTCCTCAAGTATGAAAACGAATGAATGTGTGACCAGCCTGCCTAGACGAACTTGACGACGACGACAGTTGAAAGAGCCTTTTCAAGATTCTTTAATTTTTTAAGCGTTAGGTACAACCATTTCCCTGCTCACAATCCCCCAGCTTTGACAGAAAATAGGAGTTTTTTTATTTTTCAAGCATAACGCGTGAATTACGTTGCATGTGCTTTTGGTTTTGAAAGATTAATTTACAGTTGAATCAATATTAAATCATTAATGAGTGTGCTTTTCTTTCTTTATTTAAATAATTTTTAATAAAAAATATTATCATTCATCATCATCAAGCATGTGGTTTTAAAAGGAGGCCCATTTCTAGCCTTTAAAATAAGTAATAATTGTGAAATAAAATAAAATAAAAATTTATATTTAATGCGTTGATTGTGTATAAATATATATATATTATCAATGAATCATACTATATCATTTCATTAAAAATTATAATGCATAAATATAAATAATTTTATTTTTAATAAGTTGATATTATATGATTCATTATCATACATAGACTATATAAAAAATAATTATGACTTATTAAGAAGGTATAAAAAAACACTTTTTGACTTTTGAGGCATGGAATGGAATTCAACTGCAATATTGAAATTAAAGCTTTCATATTGAATCCATTTAGTTAGTGTGGTCAATAAAAAGAAAAGAAAATGAGACTTGACACTTTCTCTAGTTTCTGCCATAAATATATAAGAGTGGGGCTGCCTTTGATGTTATTTATTTTTAATGCGAAACAAATGTAACAATATATTAAGACTCTCTTTTTTGGTGGAATCAGTAACTCACCTTTTCTTTGGCTGCTTTGAAATTTGGACGATTTGGGGAAAATAATGTTCCCTTTGGGAAGTCACCTGGTGCGATTCAAAAGACCCAATTATTTTTTCTTGGTTTGGCAATCTACTCTACCGGATGAACAATGCCATAAGATATGGAGAATGCTTTATTATTTGATCTTTTCATTTTTTTTCAAACGGAGTCACTATTCCCAAAAAAGGTAAAGCAGAAGAAGTTTAAGGTTCCGTTTAGATGGACAATAAGATTAATTTTGGTGAGATTAAAAACAGCGATCGAGGTAAGATTAGTTACTGTAGCGATGAGATTAAAATCAACAGTGAGATATGTTTTTTGATGCAAACGCAGCGGTGAACGGTGAATTATAATGAGAAAAAAATTATCATTAACAACATTAGATTAAAATATGTATATATATAATAAATAATTAAAAAAATATTAAAATTATATTTATATTAAATAATAAAATATATATTAAAATTATATTTATGTTAAATAATAATAAAATTTTATAATTATGTCAAAAAAATAAATAATTAAAAAAATAAATAAATGAATAATTTTTTAAAAATAATAAAAATATTATATATGTAATTATTTATTTTTAATTAATCATAAAATAATAAAATATATATTTATTAATTTATTATATAATATTAAATAAAAGCTATTAAACAAGGACAAAATTGAAAAAATATCCTCCGACAGAGGGCATTTTATTTCACTCGAGCTCAAAGCTCCAATGATAAAAAAAAAAAGACATCAGTACAGTGAAATACTGTTCACCGCACTAATACCATGTTATTCAAATGAGTATTTTGGTACGGTTGAAATAAAAAAGTGCCCCAACCGCACCGTAATATGACCCCGTTTGATTGCCTAATTCAAGATGGTTGAACCTTGCTCTTGGAACTCTCAAATTCAACGTTGATGGCTCAACAATGGAAAAACTAGGTCATGCAATTATTGATGAAGTATTAAAAGATGAACAAAGAATGGTTAAGTTATCATTCACCAAGAGTCCGTTTGTATTAACTCCCAGGTATGATTGGGATATTTTTGTGCCCCAAAGTCAATGGGAATTGCTAATTTAAACTTGGCTAAATTGTTAGCTACTAGAGAAGCTTTTATCATTTTTGTGACATTTAATTGGGTGATCACTCAATTCATTAGTTGATTATTGAGAGTGATTCTTCAAACATGGTAAATTTGATAATAAAAAATATCCATAAAAAACTTCATGAAAGCTGAAAAAATATATACTGCATTTGAGAGAGTCAAAAACACAAATAAATAATTGAAAGATCTATCCCATTCTGAAAAAAGTTACCGAAATTAATGATAATCTGGCAAATTTTGAAGTGAATAAAACTAAAGAGCTTTTACTTTCAAACTCAAACAATAAAGCATCTTTAATAACCACCGCCGGTTTGAACACAATTTATAGGAAGGTGTTTGATGATTTGCATTTAATAATTATATCACTATGTCTTTTAGCAATTTAAAAATTTTGTGGCAGTAATCTTAAATCACTAGGGCGATAAATCACTGTCTTAAGGAGGTGATCTAATTCTCATCCAAAAAGATGAAAAAATTTTATCACCATAGAAAAGTAATTTTCTATGTTATTTTATTACTAATTTGCCTAATAATAGTGAAAAAAACATGTTTGGAAAACTGCTAACTAATCTTTAGTGTTAACCTCTAAACTTGATCAAAATTTGTGACTTTTGTGTTTTAAAATGATGATAACAGTAATTTTGTTGCCTAATATTTTTTGTATTTTATCTTTATTATGATATAAATATTTTGTATTTTTATCCATAAATAGTTTTTGAAAAACAAAAATCTGAACATTAAAAAAATGATAAATAAGAAAATATCCATATAAAAAAAAATTCTTTTTTGGAAAAATTATTTTGGATATTTTGTACTTGATAATTTTTTTTTCTTCTTGTAATATCAAACATTATAGTTTAATATCACTAGTGATTTATAATATTATATCAAACATGATAATATAAAATCACTAATGATCAAATCACATTGATAGTCTTATCACTGTAGTAATTAAATCACCGTAATAATTTTGCAAGTAATAACAAAAAATATCATAAGCCTTAATTAAACAATAATGCAAACAACTAAATGTAAAAAAAAAAAAAAAAGAATTAGATGGTGGGGGAGAAAAGCATTTCTTTCAACATCGTTATCTATCCATGAAAAGAGTATTGCCACCTTAAATAATGTACAAACGGGTACAATGTTAAAACACCCGAGAGAGAAAGAGAGAATCGTTAATGGCAATTGTGCAAAAAAGTTGTGTAACGAAAATAAAATAAAAAAACAAAACAAGCAATTTATTAACTCAAATGTACACTCATGATAACCTCAAATGATCAAGTCGGGACAACCTGAGGATCAAGCGGTGCAGATCCATCATCATCTTCCACAGTTCCACCCTGATCAGGAGTTTCCATGCTCTTGTTATCTTCCTCTTGAAACCCTAGCTTAAATCTGTCATAGTTTGTAAGTTCACTCGATTTAAATGGTCTTTCGCCCAAAACTCGAACCAAATCATCTTGGTGAAGAACTTCCTTTTCGAGCAACAATTCACCAATCTCAGCTACTTGCTCTTTATGTTCCTCTATAAGTTGCACTGTTTTTTCATATGCCTTGGCTACCCACTCTCGCACTTCACCATCTATGATTGCCCCCGTCTTATTGCTATAAGGCTTGGACATCTCAAATCCATCATCCCTTTGAGGGAAAGAAAGAAGACCTACCTTGTCACTAAAGCCATAAACTGCCACCTGGGCATAGGTCATCTTAGTCACCTTTTCCAAGTCGTTTTGCGCTCCCGTTGATATCTTTCCCAACAAAACCTGAATCAAGGATTAAATGAAGAAAAAAATTCAATATATATACATCATAATTGAAAAACTGGATGTAATTTTCAGTTTCCAGTTTGTGCCTCAATGGTATTTGGGGGAATAAAAACAACAATAACACAAAAACAAATAAGGGAGCATTCAAGTCACTATTTCCAAGGATTCTTGGTGCTTATTTGCTTGCACCCACACAAAGTCACATGGAATAGAAATTTTTAAATTTACCTGTTCGGCTGCTCGACCACCAAGGGTCATGCATGTCATATCAAAAAGCTGCTCCTTTGTCATGAGAAGGTTTTCATTTGGAACATATTGGGCAAACCCAAGTGCTGCTGTACCACGAGGAACAATTGTCACTTTCAAGAGGGGTTCAGCATGTTCCAAGAACCAGCCTGTAACAGCATGACCTGATTCATGATAAGCAACAGTCTTCCGTTCGAGCTTACTAATTACCTGCTTGAAACCCAGAAGAATCTGGTTATTAGGGTGAATAGGAAAAGAAAAAAGGAGACATAAAATAATGATGTAAAGTTATTTTTATCACATCTCTGGTCATAATAATGACTGATAAAAAGGCAATGTTCAACTGAAAGAAGTCACAGGTTGCATTTTCCCACCATTAACAAATAAAAGTGAACATGAAGAAGACTTAATTTCAATCTTCTCAAGGATAATAGATATCTTACTGCCATCAATAGAAACACAAACACAGTAAAACAACTGCTACAACAATCACATAGACAAGAGATAATTACCCTGTTCTTCTTCTCCAGACCACCAATGATCCTGTCTATAGCAGCGTCAAAATGTTCCATTGTGACCTGTGCCCCTTCTCTCCTTGCGGCAATTAGAGCAGCTTCATTACAAACATTTGCAATGTCTGCTCCAGCAAAGCCAGGAGTGAGAGCTGCAAGTCTTTGAGAGTAATATGATGGCTCATGATCAAGCTTTATCTTTCTCAAGTAGATCCGGAATATCTGTTCACGGCCTTTAATATCAGGTTTATCTATTGAAATTTGACGATCAAATCGCCCTGGCCTCAATAGAGCTTTGTCTAAAATATCAGGCCTATTAGTACCAGCAAGCATAACTACTCCCGAAGTGGTTCCAAATCCATCCATTTCTACTAGCAACTGATTAAGCGTACTTTCACGCTCATCATTAGAACCTGAGAAACCTCCACGACCTCTTGCTCGACCAATTGCATCAATCTCATCAATAAATATTATACTAGGAGCACACTGCCTTGCTTCTTGGAACAAGTTCCTCACCCTGGATGGTCCAACACCAACAAACATCTCCATGAAATCAGAACCTGATATTGATAGAAAAGGCACACCCGACTCACCGGCAGTTGCTTTAGCTAGGAGGGTCTTTCCTGTACCTGGAGGACCCACCAAAAGAGCACCTTTAGGAATTTTAGCTCCTAGTTCCTCATATTTCTTTGGATTCTTAAGAAAGTGCACAAACTCCATGATCTCTTGTTTTGCCTCATCACAGCCAGCAACATCTTTGAAATAGACCTGGACTGACCAGAAACAGAAAAGAGAAGAATATAACACCTGAGTAGTAAGCTTTCATATTCGAGCAACAGAAAGCAACAGCAGCCCCATAAGTTTAGGTAATATAAAAGATAAATAAAACTGGAAATTTTCAGATTCAGGTTTTCTTTTTAAGCGCCAGTATAAGAAACAGAAAACTAACCTTATTCTTGGAATTTTTATCCACTTTGGTTACATGGGCTTTTCCTATGTTGAAAATTCCACGGGCACCCTTACCACCACCGCCGCCAACACCCAATCCACCTTGCATTCTTCGGCCCATATATATGAGGGTTCCAAGAAGTAACAATGTTGGTGCAAACCTCATCAACTCCTGGTACCACATCATATCAGAGGCATATGTCACGGGAACATAATCATGTGGGTCAATCCCTAATGCTTCTTGGGCTTCTTCCAACTTCTCCTCAAAAGACTCAACACTTCCAATAGTGAAAAAGTATTTGTATTCACCTCCATGTCCTCTGACAGATGTACCATTAGCAGGACCCTGGACAACATCATCACTTGTTTGATTGTGTGGTGTGCTCCTCACATACACTTTTGCAACTGACTTATTAGAAACAACTATATGGTCAACTAAACCTGGTTCCAGAAGCTTGTTTTTGAACTCTTGGAAACTAATCTGTAGGAAAGAGTTCCATAGCATACCAACAAAAGCTTAGAAAATAGAAGAACTTTGCTTATATTTTCAATACCAAACTAATGTGGAAGAATGAATAAAAATTCCAAACAGGCTAGTGATTCTATATGCTACATGACATGGTTAAGACATAATGGTCCATTTAAACGTTCTTAAGACAACAATCATCCAAAGGACATTTCATGTGAGTATGAGAAGTCCAATACTGATCCACCAAAAATAGGTGACAAGCGTAAACCAATCAAGCATTTAGCACCACTTTCATAAAAGTCAAACACAGCTCCAAGATAGGCATGATGAATTTATAGCCTCAAGTAGTTGTAGAGACTATACACAGGCAAGTAGCTTTACTACAAATAGGTAAAAAAAGGAGTTATCTTTCCTAATAAAGCTTCTCTATTGCTTTAGAAATGCAATTAAAATAAATAAATCAGTCACCATGCTGCAGCTCACATAAATTGAAGTTCAGTCGAATCAGTCCGATTAAGAAGCAAACAACGCTGAACCATTAAACTTGAAACGGTTCCCAATCCCAACATTGAGTTAACTCATGTAGGTGATGTTCAACTCAGCCTTGAGTAGCTACAAATTTTTATCCACCTAATACCTAATTCCAGAATCCAGAATTCAAAACCAAGTATACAACAGATGCACATGCTTTAAAATATGATTTCAATAAACTGAATTCATTAATAATCACCTGTAAAAAGGAGGAAAATGCTTAAATGCAGCCAAAAAGTTACATAGTATATACAAAGAAAACCAAGAGGCTTTTTACCATATGCTTGTAACAGTTGGACACATGACTCAATATTCTATTACAATATATTTTCTAACCTCAAAATATGAAGTCTTATGGCATTGGAAAGATCAGCATCGCATCAAAGTAAAAATTAAACCACTTAAATAAGCAGACAATCAACAAGCTGAAATAATTTGGGGATTGCTTACTTGTTGCTGCTCGACGGTCCAGGGTGACATAGAAAGAAACAATGCAAGTACTAACAAAGGGGTAATCATATTTTGGAAAAACTTCAGGAAAGTTTCCTGAAAATTCCATTGGTCATCTGTGTTGGAATCCTCTGAAATTGTAAAAAAAAAAAAAGTAAAAAACTGTATAAGTTCTTTACAAGCTATCTTGCAGGCAATCCAAGAGTAGATTCATAGATGACACAAAAATAGCAAAAAAAAAGGTAGTCCCAGTGCTGTACTTTAATAAGCGACCTCAACATAGTAAAAACCTACAGGGCTAAGACAAACATCCTTTTTCTTTAAGACAACCATCCTAGAAGAGATCATTTCAAAATCCTATCTGGTAGCTTCTCACGTCATATGATTGTAAAAGGGAAAGACCACATAGAACTAAGTCTTGAAAGATAATTCAGTTAACACTATAGCTTTTAAGAAAATGGTACCACACTTCACTTTCCTCAATCCTAACTCTGGCTACCGGAAAGAATATCAATGACATTTTTTTCTCTTTGAATTTTTCTTTTTAAAACCGATATCTACATAGCATCTTCACAAATTGAATTTTCCAGTCCAACATTGAAAAACTGACTTGAAATAAATAAGGGGGGGGGGGGGGGGATATGTACTAACCTTTGGAGTCAGATTTTTGGTCATTTTGCTTCGGAATTTCCTTCTTTTCCTTTGGGTGAAAGTTCTCATAATCTGCAAATAACCATAAAAAAAAAAAAAACAAGAACAAACAGTAAAAACTAGAAATTCAAACCAATGCAAATATCCAAAATGCTAAACCCTATTTCTTCATTAACTCATCAAACTTTACTTGAAAAATCAATGTAAAATCCCCAAAATGCTAAACCCTAAACTTGCTTAGCACTTAAGATTTAAGAACAAGCCATCTTGTCTAAAACAATAAAATAAAGACTTTATTAGATTTCACTCACCTCATATTATAAAAAAAATCATGTTTGTTGTTAAAACAAATAAAGGTAACACTTATTAGCCAATTAATTACGTAGAAATTTGAAGAAAAAAAAATGTGATATTTGGCTTACTCTTCTTCTTTGGGGCTTCACTGGAGAAAAAGCGATGGATTCTAGGGTTAGCAAGAACGAAATTTAAATCTGACAAATAGGCCTTTGAAGTAAACTCCTTTCGAGCTCCTATTGAAGCTAAATATCCTCTCAAAAACCCTAATTTTCCAATTAGTCGATCTACGTTTCCGCTCAAACGTGGCAAGCTCGGCGACCACCCTCCGGTACTGCCACCTCCTCCGCCACGATACAATAAATTCTATTTAATAAATAAATAAATAAGCTTGAAAATAAGAAATTGAACTGAGAAAATTTATAATAGGAAAAAGAAAAACTTACTCTTGAATGAGAAGATCGGGAATACGATCGGCTTAGCTTAGAAAATATCATAATTTTGATGATTTAAGGAAGAAAAATCGAAGTATTATTAGGGTAAAATAAATAGATGGTTTTTAAGAAAAACAGAGATTTATTTTTTTGGGTACTAAAAGAAAATTAATTGAAGAAACAATCTAGTAACGTTAGTGTTTTTTTTTTTTTTTTTTTTTTTAGGGTTTTTGGTTGGATTTTAAGCTGAACAAAAAAAAAATGTGTTTTATTTTTTTTTAGTTGGGAAAGGAAGATTATATATAGGGTGTGTTTGGGCGCTAGATATGTTATGTTTATATTAACGAATTTTATAGGGTGTGTATGGGTTGTTGATTGCATTCGTATTGTGGTCAGCAAATGCACTAGGCTGGTTTCTTAGATTTTCTTGGCAAACAAGACACAAGGAGTCAGCCAGCCAGCCAGAAAATTAATTGAAGAAACTAGATAATTGACTGAATAAATAAATAAATCATTATTTATTAGATTTTTTTTAATTATGAAATAAGTGTTTAATGTTTTTTTTTAAAATTATCCCAAAGTAATTTTTTTAAATACATGTGAAATAAACAATATTTTAAAAATAAAAGATTTTTTTTTTATTATTTATTTTTAATTTTTTGATAATTTTATTGAATTAAAAATCTCGATATAATTCGAAAAAACGAGGAGTAAGTCCCAAGCCATAAAATAAGGAAAAAAATACATAATTCTTATGTTTATAGGATTAAACAAAGGGATTCGCAAATAAAAGTGTCAATGCTACAACCAGCCCATAAATTGTTAAAGTTTCCATAAAAGCCAAACTAAGCAATAAAGTACCTCGTATTTTTTCCTCTGCCTTGGGTTGTCTCGCGATACCTTCTACAGCTTGGTCCGCAGCAGTACCTTGACCAACTCCAAGTCCAATAGAAGCAAGCCTGACAGCCAACCCAGCAGCAATAACGGAAGCGACAGAAATCAATGAATTCATGATAAGTTCCTCGCACCAAAACAAAGAAATGGTTAATGATACAATCTTCTAATGAATTTTGACTTAATTATATTATTCCATCGTTAAGATTCAACCTGCCGAAGTAACTAAGAACTCTGAATGGAAGTGAGAATATTATTGAACTGTTATAACTATTTCAATATCTTTTTTTTTTAGTTCCTATCCACTGGATTTTTGTGAATCCGCGCATACTTTGTTCTTCCATTTTTTTTTCCAACCCATTCTTTGCTTTGAATTCTTCGTTTTTTTTTCTTTATTTTATCTCTTTATTCATTCAATTTAGAGTCAAAGACGAAAGAGAAGAACTTCTAGTCTTCTATTGGAATCCCTATCTAAATCCATAGTAGGCTGGATTAGATATATTTTGAGTTCATATATAACTAGTCAATATCTAATATCCATATGTTTCTTACATAACGTAAACCAACTATTCATATCTTAGATTCAATTGGATTCTAGAATTATTCCTCAAAGGATAGACAAGAGTTGTCTTGTAGCCATTAGATTCCATATACCTAATTCGATACTTGGTCATTCATAGTATTACTATACCTTCCCTATTCATCGCGGGTTGGTAATTCAAAATTAAAATTTAAATGTAGAATTATTCGATAGATAAGATTTTCCCTTTCTTAAAATAGCAAAATAGGTCCCTTTCCACCTGAGAATTCTCGCCAAAAATAGAAGAGTTATCTATCGAAATAATACTCTTACCGATCTATTAACAAACAAGTAGATCTACCCCAGGGGAATTAGTAATGTGTCAGAAAAAATTGGTACAAGAAGCCGTGGATACACTTCTTGATAATGGAATCTGCGGACAACCAATGAAGGACGGTCATAATAAGGTTTACAAGTCGTTTTCAGATGTAATTGAAGGCAAAAAGGGAAGATTTCATGAGACTTTGCTTGACAAACGAGTCGATTATTCGGGACGTTCTGTCATTGTTGTTTGGCCCCTCACTTTCATTACATTGCTGTGGATTGCCTCGCGAAATAGCAATAGAGCTTTTCCAAACATTTGTAATTCGCGGTCTAATTAGACAACATCTTGCTCCGAACATAGGAGTTGCTAAAAGTGAAATTCGGGAAAAAGGGCCGATTGTATGGGAAATACTGCAAGAAGTTATGCAGGGACATCCTGTATTGCTGAATAGAGCGCCTACTCTGCATAGATTAGGTGTACAGGCATTCCAACCTATTTTAGTGGAAGGACACGCTATTTGTTTACATCCATTAGTTTGTAAGGGATTCAATGCAGACTTTTGATGGGGATCAAATGGTTGTTCATGTACCTTTATCTTTGGAGGCGCAAACAGAGGCTCGTATCAAAGTTATATACTCTATAACATAGGCCTTATCCGCACAAGTAACGGAGAACATACAAAATTTTAGAATATTATTTCCGAGCACTAGAACGAAACCCATTCTTACCACAAGCTTTTAATAATATGGTTGTGATCTGTCATTACGTGCGACTATCTCCACTATAGAAATAAAAAAAAAAAGGAAAGAAAGAGCAAATACGCTAGTAAATAAATACGCTAGTAAATAAAATACTAGGAAAAAATAGGCTTTCTACATATTGCATCGTCCAAAAAACGATTTTTTATTAGCTGTAACAAAAAAAAGAAACTTCATAGAAATGATCTTTCCCTCGTGATTGGTTATAGTAGGAACCCCTGAATCTAGAGCCACTTGGCCTTCCAACCCAGTTCCAACAATGCACTTATCGGAAAGAGAAAATGGAACTGCTTGGTGTTGCATATTAGAACTCATTAAAGCTCGATTCGCGTTATTATGCTCGATAAAAGGAATGAGGGTAGTTCTAGATCTGGTCCAAGACGAACTGTTGTAGGGGATTTTTTGAAACCATTGAATTCGGAATATGGTAAAGTAGCCCCTGGATGGGGAACGACTCCTTTGATGGGTGTCTCAATGGCTTTATTTGAGATATTTTTATCTATTATTTTGGAGATTAAAATAAAAGATAGAGATTGGAATTTTCAATATATCGTATCTCAGAAATAAGATAAAAAAAAATAATGATGAATGATAGAAATTGAAATTGAAATCTTTGCAATTTGTATTTGAAATATTTAAACAAATAAAAAGAAAATAGTATACTAGAGGGGCGGATGTAGCCAAGTGGATCAAGGTAGAGGATTGTGAATCCACTATGCGCAGGTTCAATTCTCGTCGTTCGCCCATGTCATTTTTTATTTTATTATTTAATTTTAATATATAAATATAAATATATTTTTTTTGTAAAGACGAAGAAAGAAATTCTCTCCTATTTACTACGCTGAAGAAGAATCAAATTATCACTATATTTATTCCTTTTTCTACTTCTTCTTCCAAGTGCAGGATAACCCCAAGGGTTGCGGGTTTTTTCCTACCAATTGGAGCCCTCCCTTCACCCTAGAACATAAGTTGTTACACAATTATAGTTATCTAATGAGGTATTTTATCTATCTAGGTATGATGTCCATAGGGAATCAGCAAGAAGTTATCGTGTTTCAATTTTTCATTGAATAGATTAAAATAAAAGAAAAAAAAATAGAATTTTTGATAGAGCACGCCATGTGTTGTCTCCACTAGAACGCTATAATGGAATAAAAAGAAAAGAGGAAAGACATATATAAATAGAAATGCTATATCTGCATATGTTTAATAAATACAAGCCTTATTTTCATACGCACTTCAATCATATTCTAAATATTCTACTAAAAAATAAAAAACTAAAAAGTGGATAAAAACATCTCTCTACTTTGCGAATCATTTTTTGAATAATAGAATCTATGAAAAAATTAAGCGCTAGAAAAATCAACTCTTTCCCTATATATATTTTATGATTATTTTATCTTTATCTCAACAAATAGATTAAATCAGAAATTCATTTCATTTTTCTGGTATTCAATCGGATTGGAATATGTAATATCATAATAATGGTAGAAATTGAATTATTATTATTATTATTTTTTATATTCTATACAAAACCCCATAAAGGCTAAATGGCTTTTCTCAATTCTTTTATGTATCTGTTTGTTATAAATATAAATTCAAATTTGAGTATAATTTGAGTAATAGAAAAATAAAAAATAGAATATAAAAAATATATATATATATAACTAAGATATAAAAAAAGATAAATAATAAATATATATAAATATTTTTATGATATTAATAATAATATGATTAAATTAAAATCTAATTTTTAATATGATTAAAATATAATCAAATAAATTAAATAATTAAAATAATTTTTTCAATTTTAAATAGAATTATTATATTCTTAATTATTATATTCTATCAATATTAGATTGAATATTATATTGAATCTACCATTATTATATTAAATATGTTATATTAAGTATGGCATAAATTTTAGTTTTTCTAAATTCTAGTGTATAATTCATATTTTTAATTCATAGTAAATCTCATATTGCAAGAAAAGCGATCCTATCTGTGCAGATTTCCCAACAGCACAATAAGAAGTAAAATACAAATAAGAGTTATGGCATTCAATCTCATATTGCAAGAAATCCAAGAATTTCTGAGGGCACTAGCACAAGCAAAAATGGTTGAAAAGTCTACTATTTGAAAGAGAGTAAAACGACCTGAAATCCCAGGATCTAATCCAAAATCAGCTACTCGATTGACAGGCATAGCTTTTATAGCTTCTTTATATGCCTGAAGTCGTGTAAACCAAAAATGAATTAACAAATAGGAAGCAAGACCTACTCCCTCTCATCCCAAGAATAATTGAAGAGAGTTATCTCCAGTCACCTACATTGGCATAAAAAAAGTAAGAATGGATAAATAACACATAAATCGAGGGTTATGGGGATCCTCGAACATATATGAAATGGAATAAATATGGACCAAGCTACTTATGGATGTAACCACAATTAACATCACTACGGTCGGGCTATGGAACACAGAGTCAGAAGTGAATTACAAGTCGAACCAATTTGTGAATCGAGCGAGCTCCCCTTGCATGCAATGATGTGGTAGTGAACTTACACGAAAGCACTCTAGCTTCGTCCTCGATAGAGCATTACCTTGTCTTTATAGATGAGACCTGGTGCCTCTTTCTATTATATAGTATAGTCATTTCATGTTATCTAGTTAGCCCATGGGAAGCAGGAGTCAACCAACCCACACTGGGTACAGAGTCACTACAAAAGTACAACTGCCTCAAGCTTTTGGACTTTTATTCTATTTCCTACCTCCGAAAGCAAAGAAAGACCATGAGCTCAGAGCTACGCATTCACTCTAAAGCTAAGCAGTAGACGTACCTAACCTTGGGACTTCTTATGAGCTTTTAGGATCTGTATTTGTCTTCCCTTTTCTTTTTCGCTACAACACAAGTTTAGACCTTGGGTTTATTCACCTGGAGACCCAATATGTGTTGTGTTCATTCCCTTGACTCCTACGCCCACTCATTCTTTTGAGCAGAAGTCAGATTTCCAGAGTACTCGAACATCTAAGCCTTAGCTTAATGACTCGCTCTCACAGGCCAGCGAAAGTCGGTAGTAGTGGGTGAGGTCTGTGCTTGGCTTGTACGAAACTGTACTGTTTTGTGCAGTCGTAGTTGTTCTTTAGCTGTATAGCAAAGCAAGAAATTTAGCTAAAGACGACAGGGAATGAGGGAATTTGAGTCGACAAAGGAGCTCACTTCTGGCTAGCTAAGACTAGCGGTAGCAAAGTGTTCTCCTGCATCCATCTAGAAAGTCATATTAGTTCATTAACCGCCCCACCCTATTACGTCAGTTCGAAGAATAGATTTCCGCTAGTAGTAGAAGGGATTCTTAGGTGAGAGGCATTCGTCTAGCTAAGAGTGAAGCGCTTTAGGTGGTTGTATGATACAGGTGTGGAAAAGAAATAGACCATCCTAAAAAAAAGGTTTATCGGTGAGATTCGCTTTCCTAGTCTTCTTTTTACTCTAACTTTAGCCTTTGCTTAGCTTATAATGTGGAGACTGTTTCTCCTAAGGCATGCGCTACTACTACTGCACCTAGCATGATAGAAACTGAGATGGCTTTACTACATGGTCGTAGTGCGTTGAGCCCTAGGGGGTCAAAGGTGGTTTTGGTAGGGCGAGAGCAATCTTTGATTACGTGTGCACAATGGAGTGAGTGCGGACATAAACTGTATCCTATTTGCACCATTAGGCATGAGGTTGCCTGACGCACTACTTCTAAATGATGAGGCGAACAACACAGTCCGGTCTCATCAGAAGTAAAGAGTATGTTTAAGTCCACCATTATCGTAAACCCTTGTAATAGAAAAACTACTAAAAGGAATCTTAGGTCTCTAACATAATACTGAACAAAACTATCTGCCAAAGTAAAAGGCTAAAAATAAGTATCCCTTCTCATGGCATCTCCTAGACCTATGACTTGATTTGGAGATCGAAGAAGGATTGCCCTATGACCTTTAATTGCATTTCGTAAGACTATGGTTTTAGTGGTCAAGGGTTTTTTAGTGACATAATCAAGGATCCATTCTCTTCCTTTTTAGTAGCCATATCGGTATCCATACGTATGAGCACGATCCTATTCGAATCTTTCCTTAATAGATATGAGAATTATTGGTTTAGGTTGGGTTAGTAAAAAAAATAGAGACGATGATTTCATATCGATGAGCTTAGAGCTACTTTATCTTTGGAATGCTTTCCTTCCCTTCCCTCTAGTGAGGAAACATGCGTTCACTTATCATCCTGGTGATTCTCGAAAATGCGTCGGGAAATGCTATCTATGATGGGGTTACAAGTCTGATCTTTTCTCTTCTTCCAGAAGCTAGGATTGGAAGGCCTTTCCTAATTTATAAAAATTCCTCTCTGTTTTAAAGTTATCCTTTGTATTAAGTGTAGTGACTACTTGCCTATGCTTTGTTTGTGGGTGCATCCCTTGCGAAATTCCCCTAGTCTCGGTATTTTTCTCCTTTTAGTGTGTTCGTATGTTACTGCTTTTTAGTGATGGCAATTAGAAAGGTTCTTTTCTTATGTTATTCTTTCTAGCTTTACCCGGGTGGAAGCCCCAGTAGCCTATCCTCTTTGTAGCTTGAGGATTAAAAGCCGTTCTTGTCCGTTCTGTCTTTCTCTGAGAGCAAGGATTGTAGGTGTAAAAGCAGTCTTGTAGCTTTTAGTCGGCTAAGAGCCATTTTGGTATTGTGCTAGTAAGGTAAGAGCAGCTGTCGATTCTGGTAGCATTCCAAGTCTTAGATTGGTCCATTCGTTAAGCATTGGAATCGGGGTATCTCTTTTCTCGCTATTTCTTCTCTTTCTTTCCATCCTCTATCATTTCTCTTTTTTCTCTTAGTTAGTGAAGTTCTTTTCATAACTGATGGTTCATTTCACGAATTAAAGGTCCTCAAACTTCCAGGCGATTTTTCTTTTGGGCAGCTATTCACTGTTGGATCTCGCCAATACAGCCCCCTATATTTTTTGTTACCGAGATATGTTTTTTTTTAATTGTTCCAGGGATTTTTTGGGTAATCAGTTCCCATGCTGCAAACAGTCAAATCTGAACTAAACTTTGTCGCTTTTCTTTCTTTTCTCGCAGACAGGAAGCACACCAGCAGCGTGCGTTGCGTGATTCTACTATGTTTTTTGCACTTGACTGGGTGGACAGTTGATCGGAAGAGAACTTCGATTCGCCCGACCAGCAGACGGGCGGCATGCTTATCTTGTGTGACAACACTACAGAGCGAGTGGCTCTTCTAGGCGGGCAACTGCGTGACAACAATACAGAGAAAGCAACGCTTTCATTTAACAAGCTATGGTCTCAATGCCCTTACGAGGTAGTGATGAGTTTCACGCGCTCTAAGCCCAGCCCACGCGCGGTTAGAAAGATTGACTGAAATCTTATCGGTACCACCCACCCTACCTTACCACCTATAGACGGTCGTCCGTCCTACAGCAGCCCAAAAAAGAACTGCAGTGATCTTGAATATGAATCCTACAGCGATAAAAAGAATCCCCATAAAAATACCACTAGATCGAGCATCAGTGATTTCGTATCCGGTCAAATTTTTGGCTAATTGATCGAAGTGGGTAGCTCCAGTCAACCCATAGATCATGAAACAAATAGGGTGGGTACGTCCAACCACCACACTACACGTATAGACGCGAACCCCCTCGTTATCGTTCATGCGACTCTCACCGCATACGGCTCGCACAAAAACTCCTTAATCCATCCCGAGCCTTTTCTTCCACCTCTCATCTCCAATCCTTGATCAAACTTGCGTTCCTCAGACGCTATTAAATGGGGGTCTTTTCTTCGCCTATCGTTTGTATCGGCTTGGCTTTGTCCAGAACCAATGAGGCATTCTGGCGGGGGCATGCGTATAGGAAGCGCAACGACTAGGACTCGTGTCGGAGGAGCTTTGAGCGTGAGCTACCACTCATGCAGTGGCAAGGACCCGCAACTCTCGAAGGGGCCACCAACCGCCTGAATCACTGTAGCAAACCTTCCCTTTACTAAATGGATAACGTTTATCCTCTTTCAATCAACAAAATAAGAAATAAGAAAAACATAAAAAAAAGGTTTTTATTGAGGAGGCTTTGTACTTGAAATAGGACTAATGAAAATCCAAAAGAATAGGTTTGGGCTTTCAAAAAGATGAAAATGCAAAGAGTAAAGAGAAAGTCTTTTGAACAACCAACCTGACATAAAGATTCTAGCTCGCCCACTTAGAGCAGATGGAGATTATCAGACGGGGAAAAGCGGCACTCGACATCTATTAAACAACACCAAGAACAAAGCCATACCATGCCCTCGAGAGAAAGACGTGATGATTGCCATGAATGCTGCCTTCGAGGACGTGTTGTACGAGAAGGTCTTTGCCAATTCCTATCAACATAGTGTAAAGAGAAAGTGTACCCACTAAAAAAGCAATTTGTGTAATTGGCACATGCTTTCTTAAACCGCCCATAAAAACCATATTCTGGTTTTTATCTGGAGAATATCCAACAATAGCTTCCATGGAATGAATAATTGATCTGGATCCTAAAAACAACAATGCCTTCGAATAAGAATAAGTAATCAAATGAAATAAAGCGGCTCGATAAGACCCCATACCTAGAGCTAACATCATATAACCAAGTTGGGACATTGTAGAATAGGCTAAAACCCTCTTAGTATCTTTTTGAGCAAGAGCTAAACTAGCCCCTAATAATATCGTTATTATACCTATCAAAGATATTAGATTCATTATGTAAATAGGATCTGGTAATCTAAGCCTTGCTTAACCTTTTTAGCTTTTAGTATTTCCTAGTTCTAATCAATAGGTAAAATGGAGATTACGGTCTTTCTCCTTCTATCTCCTTAGGCTCATCAAGGAAGACTTGATTTTCTTCTACTTATAGGATAAGAGCTTCAGGAGTTCCTATTACAGAAGGGGACTATTACAAGATGCTTTGCACACAGACTAGTTGCATCCCTTAGATGGATGCCTTCTACTTACAAATTAACTCCAAAAAGTTTATGAAATTTCATGTTATTATCATTTTTAAAATTTTTTTGTCTACTCAATTTAAGCTTTTTTTATGCCAAATTATTTGGTTAGTTCAATCTAATTGAGAACAAATTTTAAATTATTAGAACGTTAATGTGATAAATTTTAAAATTTTAGCTTAGAAATTCACTTTCATTTAAGAACTCGTTTTCATGCAAAATTTTTATTTATATAAAAAACTTTTTTTTATTTACATGCGTATTCTTTTATGTGAAATTAATATAGTTTTTATACTTAAAAAATGTTTAATTCTAAGTCAAACCTAATGGCTGACATAATTATCAATATACAATTTTTGAGGCTTGAATTTTAAAGATTGGAATTTCAATACTCAAATATTAGTAAATCTTTATAAAATAAATTATAAATATATCAATAACTTAATTTTATTTGATAAAAACTTGGGCCATTGGTTTATCCAAGAAAACAAATTGGGCCATTATGATGAGATATGGATGCTTATTTTCCCAAGTTAGTAATTGGGCCGAGGATCCATCTTACCTGCTAATTGCTGCTAATCTGCGAATTGTCAATGGCTGCAAAAGCTTAAAAGAAAATTGCTTTCTCCATTTTATTTTTGAAGAAAATAACAAATGTTTCACCGTATATTTCCATAAAAAGCTTGCAGCTTTCTTGTTCAAAACAATCCATGGAAACTGCCTCAGTGCTGCTGCACGCAAGAACAATCCCTTTTGGCTTCAATCTGAAAGGCAACCAAATAGTTTCTTGCAGGCATTTCAACAAATATTTTCGAAGCAAGGGTTTTAATTCTCAACAGAGCCTTAAACCCATCCAAAACCCATCAAGTTTCCGTCTTTCACCATCACCACTTCAGAAAACAAGAACCCACCTTTTGTCTCCTATCAAATGCTCATTTTCCAACACTACTAGCTCAGATTCTCAAAACCCTTTGCTTAAACCCTTCGAAAACCTCTCATTTGATTCACTCAAAACAAGTCTTTATGAGTTGACGCCTACAAAGATTGTCAAATGGGCTGGTATAGTTTCTATTGCAATTGCAGCTACTAAATGGACTGTAAATTGGGTTTTCAACCCTTTCTTTTGGATGTATTTTAGCTGGAGTTGGATGTTCTGGCCATGGTTTGTAGCTATAGCCCTTGCTTTTTATGGTTTATATTGTTTTCGAAAGCATTCGATTGGTGAAGCAGGCATTGTAGAGCAACTTGCTATTGTTACTTCAGTGTTCACTTGGCTAACTCTAGTGCCCCCTGCTTATTTCAATGGCTATCTTGAAGGTTGGCCCTTTGTCTTCTTCTTTGTATACCATTATTTCTTTTTCTTCAATGTTAGTGTAAGAAAACGACTTTATGGAGATTATTATGCTCGTCCACATGATCCTAAGTGGGATGTGAACCCACCGAAATGGTATCGCCTTTTGTTCTGTGTTGGGGTCATTGTTGGGCACTGGTTTGCTGCCTTTGAAGCACCGGAGCTGCACAGAATCCCGGGGGGTGGGAGCAATGTTGGAGTTTGGATATTGATTGTGGCAACTCTGTTGATTCAATATAATTCAACATTGTATCTTGCAAAGTATTCAGAGAAGGTAGTGGTGCCAACTGCTGTTGTACAGTTTGGGCCATACAGATGGGTTCGGCATCCAATATATGCATCTACGATGCTTTTGTTTGCAACTAATTGTCTTGCACTTAGAGCACCTCTTAGCTTGCTATTTATTGTAGCAGTTTGTTTGATGTATTATGAGCAGAAAGCAAAATTGGAGGAGGTTTTAATGGTAGAGACTTTTGGAGAGAGTTATTCAGAGTATGCGAGTAAAGTTAGGTGCAAATTCTTACCTTTCGTGTACTAGTGGCAAACAGGTATGCAATTGTTAATTATGCAATGTAATGAAATTGTTTAGACTATTTGAGCGTTGGAATTAGGGAAGTGCTAGACAGTGCTTTTTACTGAAATATTTGTCGTGTTTCATTGATTTTCATATTGGTTGAAGCTCTCTTTGTTCATTGAATGATATATATATATATATATATATATATATATTCTTAAGTCTTGCATAAATTGATTGCAATATTGACTATGATCATTACTGGCAAATGCTCGCTCACTTTTGCCAAGGTTGCCAGCTCTCTGATTCAGTATTCGATCTGGACAAATCGCATTGGGCCTCATGACCTTAATACTTATTTCTTTCTAAAATTTTCATTGAGCTCTGGTAGTCTTTGTAAGTTCATTATGCGGAGTTAAGTTGTGCACACTGAAGTGACCTCTAGATTGGTGCTTAAGAAGGAAGCCATCATCAGTCACATAGGTATATCCATAAATAAACAAGGATTTGGGCTATGGCTGGGTCCTATGGATGTAGGAATTGGAGTCATTCCCATGTTTGATTGGGTTATTCATATTTAAGAAAGAGTAGAGAATGATCATTGGAGGATATCTAAACCAACTGTCCATTTATGCATAGAACTGGAGGAGCAAAACTTTACAGCTTTAAAATTACCGGAACATGATCCACTTTCCTAATATAAAGTTAACAAGTTTAAAATTACTGAAAGGTGCTTTAATTTGTGAAGCACTGAAGTATTGACAGATAGGATCTAATTTCCCTAAGCTACCACAATGTTGAACATTGAACACCACTGAAATAAAGATGCAGGCATAGATAAGTGGCAACTGGAAACACTAGAAAAGATCAAAATAACAATGATGACCTTTTTGTGAGTTAAAGGCACCACTAAGGCAGGATAGGTTCACATTAGGTCACTGCTAAATCATATCGGTTACTAACTTTTCTCTTTCTCTGTCATATGGCAGTAAAGATCCATAAAAGTATTTATAATGAGTTTATGAAATCAGACTGTATACAAATGTAACCTCCTGAATGTTACACTACGATTTTTGGAAATGTGTACTTTTAGTGGCCTGCATCTAGGATGTCACTTTGTATAAGTACTGGGTATTAGGGCACTAATAACAAGAAAGGAAGACTACATCCTACAAGTTTAAGTTCAACTAATACACATTCATTCCCACATATTATTAATTTAGATCCCTCTTTTCCTTTCCAGTTTATGAACATGAGGGAAAAGGTTTATTCTAACCGTAATGGAATTCTAAATAAATGTGATCCTTTTATGTTTGACAATGGGCAATGGTGCTTCCTTCTCATGGTTGTTGACTAGCTGGGCATTAGTTTACACTTCTTGCCTTACAAGAATATTGTTTTCAGATCATGTTTGAAGTCTACAGAACTCCCATCTTTATCTTTCCATAGAAATAAGCATATTAATTCATATAGGGTAAGGAAAACGGTGAAAAATCTATCCTTTTGTAATCCTCAAATGACCTAACAAAGCCATTTTTGCATCAAAGTAAGATGTGGTTGCCTTTTGTTAAACAGAACCTATTAAAGGCAGAGAATTGCAGTGTGAACCAACTTGCTTAAATCCCCCTCTATGTTAGTGACTGGTGACCAACATTCCAATGATTGATGAGGTCTGCAGACTGACACTGTGGGACTCAATAACCAGACATAGAAAAAGCTCAGAGAATGTGCAAGCCACCTCATTCTAGCATGCTGGCCAACTCATCAAGATGTGAAATACATCAGCTTATCCTTGTTTTGCACCACATATTTTCCCACATACATAGGCAAACACAAGATCTTTGCAATAATATCTGCTTTAAAGGTACTCAGAGGTTCTTTCTTCCGCAAATGATCAAGCCAACTCACTTTCTTTTGTGCCCTTGCATGTTTTTCACATTTCATGCACTTGAAGACAATAGTAATTGGTCCTGTTTTGGATTCTAATCTCTGTCAAAGTTTTCATATAGGGATTCCCAGGTTCTCTTTCTTCTGCTTTTCTTGTCTTCAATATCTATTGAGAGTTTGTAAATTTCAGGCTGGTACGACTGATTCTAACCATATTTTACATGTGATGCTTAAAAATTTGTTTGTGCCATACACATAGCTGTATAACTTAAGTAATCTGTTACCATGCATTTCCCATTTCTTGACATGGAGAGGGGCTTCCTAGATGAGTAGATGTCATCATATTGTACTTGTTATTTTATGTTGTCAATTTCAAAATAGTAAGTATGTTCTTACATTGTTCAGATTGATTTCTTCTGGCTTTTTCCATTTTTGCATTTAGAAATGCTTCGTGCAGGATGTGCTTTGCCTAGTAAAATAGGTTTTGTTGCAGTTCTGCTTTCATTGGGTTCTTAAACTTCATTTGCATGCATTTACCGCATTTTACAATTGCAGTGACTTTCTGATTTAAGTGAAAGAGTAAAGTCCATGGTGTTGAGATATTGATGTGATTTTTACACGTTCCTATACATAGACGTCGTTTTAGGCTGCAGATGTTGACCACCATTCTGGTTTATGCTAGGAAGAAGATTATTCTGTATCCTAGCTACATGCATATGTGAGTTCTACATAATGAGTAAGATTTGCTAAAACTTCAAAAGGGCTCGACTGAATGACCTTTTTTTAGGGTACTCTTCTGCCTCTGTCTTTTATTTTAACCCTTTAGGGGGTGGTTCAAAATGTTGTTTGAGTTTAATACTCTGCTTATATAGTAGCCAAATACGCAGATAGATTAAAATTGGTTCAATGTGTGGGGTTTGAAATGTGTACCAATCTATAATTGCTCTATTTGTATTTCATTGATGGAGGGACCTGTCCTCAAGTTATGCTCAGCTGTTGCAATTGGCCCTGATGGTGGTGGACACCATCCTGATCCTCTTTTAGTACTTTAAGAATCCTAACCTAAGTGGGGACTGGCTTACAAATGCTTTTTCATTCTTCCTGTATATGAGATGAAAATCAAAATGAATGCTTGAACCAGCAATTAAGAGAAGACTAGCTTATCAAACAGGTCAGAGAAAACACCTTGTGCGGATGAATCACTAGTTAGCACTTAGCAGCCAACAATAGGACAGTCAAAACTCAAAATAGCTGATATCGACCTCAAGAGTGTACTGATTTGAGGGTATCAGCTAGCTGCTGTTTTGTTTACACATTTTGATGGGACAAAACTTGGCGGTTTGGTTTTTACACTAAAGATTCATAGTTCAATGGCAATATGAAGTACTATAAAGATGATGTAGATGAAGAAATTTGTTAAAAAGTAATGGTTTAGTTCAATGCCTTGTAATGAAAGATCACGCAACCTGATAAGGAAGAATTGGACCATGTTGAAACACCCTTTCAAATCTCATTTTCCTATACAAGTTTCACCTTGTCAATTTTCCAAAGCATAAAAAAAAAAAAAGCAAACTCCGAATGGACAGGTTGAATGACCCAACGTAGACTACGAAACCCGTGCTAAAACGCTGCCTGACGTTGGATCCTGGCTTGCAGTACCTAGTCCTGCCACGTGCTAGGCAACCTGATTGACTGATTCTTGGTGGTAAATTTGAAATTTCTATGGGCCAAAACTTTCCTTGGTAAAGATTATCTTTGGGCTGTTTATGCACCAGGCAAAGAAGAGAAAGATGGAGGGAAAAAAAATCTGGGAATATGATAGATTGATGATAGCTACTCATCCACGTTCAAAACGACACAGATTTGATCCTCGAAAACAAACGAAATTGCTTTCAAACGCATTGGTGCAAATACATTTCTTTCTTTTTTTTTGCATTTTGCTTATTGTTTTTATACACAATACATTTACTTTACCCTAGAGAAACCAAGACAATAACCCTACCTCAAGAAATCTTTTTAAGCAATTACAAAAGATTCCCAAAGACAAATTTAACAACCAAAAAGAAGCAAAACTCAATGAGGTTAACTTGCTTTTGGCCCCAGTGACTGAACAAAGTTTCAATCTTCATTGAGTCCAAATCCAGAAATACTATTGTTCAATGCTGCCTTTATTTTTCTAGGGGTGACCTTTACAGGTAAGCCCCTTTTGGGCACTGGAAAGGGACCATACTGGATTCCATCCTCATCTCCCACAACTTGCCACCTGCAGCCAAACATTGGAAAGTTTCAAGAAGAGCAAAAATTTCAATGAAAATGGCAGGAAGATCTATGTATTTGTCAAAAGAAAAGATATTGAAAGCAAAATTTATGGGAAGTGGGAACATTTCTTGAACTTCAAAGTTCAAACTTACGAACTATTGACATTTATCCTCATGCAGATTTGAGTGAAAAATACTGATTTATAATTCAAGTTTTAGCAGATAATCATTTGAAAATAAACAATTAATGGACATGCCATGAATGCAACTTTGATTAGTCACTCACATCTCTGAAATTTTGCATTTCAAACAAGTGATGAACAACTTAGCCATCATGAGGCTAGACACTGTGGACCAGGTCAAAAAATGCTGTGAATAAATCTCAAAAGACGAGAAATTAGTTACTAAGAAATGATGTGGCGTAAAAACTTGCAGAGCAAAGTTGTGGTTTCAAATGAGAGGGGCAGAGGGCTGCCTCTGGGTTCTTAATAGCTGGAAAAACCTAGATGTCTTATAGCCATTTGATCGAGACTTAACAGCTGGGGTAAATCCGTCAGCTAGCTAGCAGAAGATTGGGGGTGTGATTTGGTTGCATGGAAGGGTCAGGATCAAAACATTAAAGTAACTCAAAGAGCGAGGCCTGTTTTCATTTGTTCGTCAGATTACAGATACGAGGAAGGAGGAACAGGATTCACTGATTTTGAACCCCTGATATGGATTTATGTTACTCGGATTTGAGTGTGAGTTCAATTTTTTTTAAGTTTTTTCATAATTTGGAAGATCCTTGGAGGATTATATCTCCATATTCATGTCCGAATATGCATCGGATACGAATGTCAGATACGAATATTTTAAAAAAAATAAAAAATCGGAACAACATAGACGTAAACTGCAATTGTAGTTTTTGGAGAGACAAATTTTCAAAATCTATGTCTCAAAGACATGGACGAATCCCATTCTCCCTGTAATAGTTCATGATCAATACAGGGTCACACTCTTGTACACCAAATTGTCGACAAAGCAAATTTGCTTTGTCATTCTAGTTCTAAACTATCTGCATTTTATAAACTTGTTAGAAATCTAAAACTAGCAGATGTGCCTATCACAATTTATCCAATTCAAATTGTTTGTATACAAAGCCTAAGTATGACAGATAAACAAACTGAAATTGGATAATCAGAATGTCTAAGCATTTTTTTTCTTCAAAGGTTTGGTATTTTCTTTCATGCAAAGAGGTCAGAGAAGGTTGCCCATGGAAGCCAAGGATAGATGCAATTGAGATCTTAATTTAACTCTGAAAATACCCACCACCCCCAAGCTGAAAAATTGAAGCTTTTTGATGCCCCCAAAAGGGCTAAAGCCAACTCGCCATGAATGGCAGTGTTAGGACTAATAAGGACCACTTCCACAGCCTAAGGAACACTCCAAGAAGGACCACTTTCATTAAGTACCCCTTTTAGTCAACTACGAGTAGACAAAAAAACTTTAAAACAAAAATCTTTTTTTTTTATTATTTTTAATACCAATCAACGTGGCTTTATCTTTATCTTACGTTTTTGCAAAAACAAAATCAATGATGATTTATGTTCTCCAATTAGGGGACTAAACAAAAAGAGGGAATAATTACCTGTAGCTGATGGTTAGATGGTGTAGGAGAACCAGCATCTCAAGCTTAGCCAATTCACTACCTGGACAAGAGTGAACTCCATTGCCAAACGGCATAAAAGTATTAGGTCTCGGTGGAACCTGCAATAATAATAATATCACCACCCAAAAAAACAACATTATTAATATAGGAGAAAGTGAATATTCTTATTCTACAACTAATTAAAAAGGCCCAAGTTTTTTTAAATGAATTTAATTCTCTTATATAGTTCCAAAGAAAGTTTTAAGAGTTTAAGACTCAAACTGCAGTGTACAAAATCAAAATCACGTGGTCTGATACTTGAAAGATTTCATCAACAGATGGTTTTGAGTAGAGGGAAGATTCACATTAAACAAATGAAAAGGACAGCAGCAGCATCAGATAAACCATTGATAACCTTATATTTCTGCCATAACTGGATAGTGCATGACCCACTTCACGAATCTTTGGTCAGGGTCTCCAAATATATTAAACAATCCCAATGGTACTATACATATATATATGATACTATTGTCTATTAACAATTTTACCCCAAAAGCCAATACATTGGCAAGTGAATATACTTAAAGGTGTTTAAGAATCGGGTTTGATTTGGATAGTAAATTTTTTTATTTATTCAAAGCCTGACCTGATTTATAAAATTTAAAAAACATATTTTATTATTTAAAATATATTAAATATTTTTATATTTTATAATTAAATTTAAATAAAAATATTTATTAATAATAATTCGAATCGATCCAAATTTAAAATATTAATAATAATCTGAATCGATCCGGACCCATGCCCTCAAGTCTAAATATATTTGAGCTCTTTTTTATTCACTAATATAATTTATTTTATATTTTTAACTTTTATAATGTCAGGCATATAATACATACATATGGTAAAGGCCTCACCTCGAATCTTGAAGGGTCAAATTTATCGGGTTGAGGGAAGAAATCTGCGCAATGATGAATGGTTCTGAAAAGAGGAAGAACCTTCCAACCTTTGGGGATATAATAGCCTTCAAACTCAACATCTTGCACTGCTTCTCTGAACGTGAATGAGAGAATACTTGCTGTTCTTAATGTCTCTTGAATCACCTGAATGAAATCCACTTTAGTTAAGATCTCTGTATTAAATATATATATACTCCTATGTGTTTCTTTTTTTCTTTTTTTTTTTTTGGTAAATTTGAAAAATATATCATCAACAATACAATAATTGTTAAATGATATAATGAGTAAGAATTATTTGAAAAATAAAAAAATTATTAGGAAGAAAATTGTCAAAACAAAATTATCTTTGATAAAAAAATCTTCTCCTATCTTTTTTCTCTTATTTTTAATTTACTTTTTTAATTAAAAAATAAAATTTTCTGAAACAATAAATTTTTTTAATTTTAAAAAATTAATATTTAAATATACTTTTTTAATTAAAAAATTTTAAAAATTAAAATAATAAAAATAATATTTCTAAAATTAAATTTTTTATTTTTTTAAATTTTAAAAAAAATATTTAAATATTTAATATTTAAATTTATTTTTAATTAAAATTTAAAAAAAATAATATTTCCTTAATGATAGAAAAAAAGAAAAATAAATTTTTTTATTATGTTCAATTTTGTATTTACAATATCCTTCTTAATAATTTTTAACTTCTTCATTTTTTTTTTCAAATAACTCTTAACCATTAAACCATTTAATAATTGTTTGATTATTAAGAGCATATCTTTTAATTTTTTTTTTCCTGCTACTGTAATTAATTGTTAACATATTTTAACAGTAAAAGATAATGTACCCTGGTAGTCAATGGCATGTGCCTTGTATCATCCCACGTAAGCCTGCGATTTGCTTCAATTATTTTGCATTGAATACTTTCCTGTTCTCTCTGCAAGATCATATGATTGAGAATTAATGAATAAAAATATAGTGAAATGAAAGCAAAAGCAAAAGCTACTGAATCAAGATGATGAAGGGTGAGGGAAAATATAGTTTACTGTGACAGCTTCGAGTAAATCTCCATTGTCATGCAAGTACTTTAAAAGCCATGTTAAGACGCTTGCAGTGGTGTCATGAGCAGCAAAGATCACTCCAATTACATTATCAGCAATCTGAGAATCACTCAGTTGATCAACCTTCTGGTTTTTGTCCCCCAACAGAACTCCTAGCAATCCTCCTCCTTGTTTCTCATTTTCTCTTCTGTCTTGTATCAATCTTCTCAGGGTCTCATTCAGCAGCTTCCTGGCCTTTTTCAAAAGAGACAAGAATAAATATGAACTCATTATTGGGAATAAAAGAGTCCAACTTGAAAGACTGTGAGAGCAGCAGAATATGAAACTAATTGTATATAATATATATATATATACCTTCATTGCTTTATTAAAAGGAGTTCCTGGTAGATCTAAAGGCATAGAATTGTAACCCTTCTCCAGGCATTGATAGAGTTGCTTGATTCCTTTCATTTCAGAGTCTTGATTGTGGCCGAAAGCAGAAATCATTGCCACATCAAAAGCATACTAAACATAGCCAAAATAAAATAATAAAATAAAAAACAAAAACTTTCTTTAAGATTCCTGAAGTCATGCAGTAAAAGCAGCTAAAAATAGTTATGACAAAACCGACATACTCTCTTCATTTCTTGCAAAGTGTTAATAGTGGTATTTTCCCAAGTTGGTAGAAATTTCAGAACAATCTGCTCAATCTCTGAAACTGACCCTCTAATTGCAGAGGGTAAAAAAGAGGCCTGGACCAACTTCTTCAGCCTTGAATGATAATCACCTTGATGAAAGAATATAGCCTCAGGTCCTATCATCTTCTCTTTGCTTGGTGGATAAGTTGGCTTAAAAAGATGAGCCTGTGTCACCAGAACAATCCTTGCTGCCTCAGGGCTTGAAATCATCACACAGGGGCATCCCAATATGTGAGTTTTGAATATATCTCCATACCTGCAGTAATATATATAATAAATCAAGAATCAAGAACAACCAAACTGGCTAAACTGATATATAAAACAAAGATATAAAGAACTTTAAGACAAAATAATCAACAAGGAAATTGAAATTCTTTCTTTTTCTATGTATAATTTTCCCCATACACAGAATATTAGTTACAATTTCTATCATTAGCTTCGTCTCAGTCTCTTGCTAGCTGTTTCATTATTTCATATTTGTTTTTATGTATACCTTTTTTGCCGGTTGGCAAAGAAAGAATTGGGATTCTCGGTGTAAAGCTTGAGAGTCTCTCCAATATAAGGCCAACCCATGGAACCAGGTGGCAGACGTTTGTCCTTGGGGTGCCGCCATTGATGAATAGACAACACCAACAACAACAAGAAAGAAAATAATAGAATTGGTGTAATTATCAGAAAAGGAACCTGACAATCACGGAAAGTTGTAAAAGTTGAAAGAAAAGTTTGGGTTAGTGATGCAGGCAATGAGAAGAAAAGTAGTTGCATGGTGGCAGAAGTGTATACAAGAGAATCAAACAGAGAGGCAGCAGCTAGAAGGCTAAATTACTTGATAGAGGAGGGGGGGATTAGTAGGGGGAGAGCTAGTGGGATTTATATAGCGTTGAAGGGAAGGGGTGGGGGCCTTGTTTGGATGACAGACGTCACTACATTTCTGGGAACACCTTGCTTTTAGCTCTTCCATTTTTTCTTTTCTTTTCTTTCTCAGACTGACCTGGCCTGTCCTACCTTATACACTTATACTGTATTTTTCTGATCATGACCCCTCCAGTATATATATTATCATTCGTATATTTTTTTTTATGTTATAATCATGTTTAAAATATTTTATATTTATAGAAATTTTGACATTTATACTATTATGTTTTATTTTTTTTATTTATTTATTTTTTATGTTCATATCATGTAATCGTGTCTTGTTTAATATTATAAGATCTTCAATTCAGTTTATTCTTTGGGTGATTTTTTGTTTTTTGTTTTTGAAAGGGAGTAGGATAATCCTACTATGAAATTAATTTAGGCATGGTTAATTTAGAGATGGTAATGGAGTAGATGGAGATGGGATTGTCTTGTTTTCATTTTGTTTTTGCTTGGAGTTGAAATATTATTAGCGTTTCAGTTTTTAAGAATGTTAATTACATTTATAAACGTTTCACTTGTTTCATTTATTTTTATTAATTATTTTTAATTTAATATTATAAAAATATTATAATTTATTTATGAATATAATTTTAATATATATATATAATATATATATATACACTAAATATATAATATTAGTATATATATTATTTTAATATATATACTAAAAATATATAATATATTTTAAAAGATAAAATGATAATTTAAAAAATAAGATAAAATAAAATGAAACAAATATTTATCAAAATCGTTTCATCCACTCTCGTTTCTAAAAAAACCTCCCATTCAAAAAAAAAATGGTTATAAAATTCGTTAGATTTTGCCTTGAGAAACCATCCAATTCAAAAACAAAAAAAAAAAAGTCTCATGATGAACTTATTGAACTTGACAATTTCAATTTCTTTAAATACTCTTTCTACCAGCATTTATTAATCGTCTACGATCAATTATATATTAGCTTTTCAAATGAGATCCATGATTAAATGAATAAGTTGAAGTGAAATTCATATATAATTTATTAAAAAAAGAAGAAGAAATTCGTAATATATCTAAGTAAAAATAAGGTCATCCTTATTCTCTTTGCACGCACTCTCGTAATTAATTTTTTCTTAAATATATATATATATGAAAAAAGTAAAAATTTGGCATTTAAATTTCGGAAAATGTATAAATTGTTATTAATTATATGTTTTAATTTTGTATTTTCATAGAAATGATTATTTGATTTTTGATGTTGGAGTATTCGAATTTGGAATATGATAAATCAATCTCTCTAATTGATTTGCAATTGTATGTTCTTCAATTAATAATATGTCTTTATAGTGATATATTCATGATATATAATACTTTTTCATATAATTTATTTGATAAAAGTTTTCACTTTATAATTAAGATTTTATTTTAATATGAGATTTCTCAATTTCATACCAATAGATTTTTATAATATTAAAATATGTAAATTTTATTAAATTAATTATTAATAAAAAAATCATTTATTTATATTCTCTTTTTTTTTTTTGGAAGCATTATTAAGTGGTGTTTATAATTATTTAGATTAAATCAAATGGAATAAACTGATTTAATTTTATTTTAATGATGCAGGTTTAATCACTCATAAAAAAACCCTAAAATACAATTTTTCTTTTTAAACAAGTGAATTTCCAATATTTATTAATTTATAGTGTAACATTTTTAGAAATTGTATCAAGAAAAAGGATTTAAAAATAGTAAGAGAAAATCATTTATTGACTTTGTTAAACCCAATGGCCCTCCAAGTCAATTGTTAAACCCAACGACTCTTCAAACTGTGAATTATGGAAAGAGACTTAAGCCGAATGGGCACGCCAGGCCTAAAATCGATTAGGACTCGTCAAGCCTTGAACGATTGGGCGACCCTTACTACTCATGAGTCGCGTCGCCACCCATCACTTCGAAAGACCACGTGATTTCATTGACTACCGTTTTACCGTCACATCGTCGCCCATCATCTCAAAACCCATGTGAAACCTCAACCATTATGCTACTATACTCATGATGTTGACTACTAACCTCTAATCAGATTACGACACGCGACAACCGACGATCCGTCAATAAAAATATAATTAGTGCTCCTAAGACCAAGACTCTAACCACTTTTATACCTGAAAAACAGTTGTTCTACATGCCTTACCTCTCAATCACCATCCTTCAACCTCTTTTTCTCTTACATTACTAAGACAATCACCTAACCCAAAAAAGACAATAGACTTATACATGTAAAATGTGTTGAAATTTGATGTAATTAAAAAAAAAAGGATTAAAAGGTGTAGAGAAAAAAACAAAATTTACATGCGATTCATGTGCTAAGTAAGAAAATCCTTTTCACTTCCTAAAATAAATAAAAAAAAGTAATACTATCACCAAAAAAAATTAACATGTAAAGTATTTAGATTTTTAATAATGTGAAAAGAACGCCCCCTAAACGGCGCGTGGTTATTGAAAACAACAAAATAGGAACCCAAACCCGTCAGTCCGTCACAGCTTGGCCCAACCCTAAGGCTAAGGGTTGGGTAAATGAGAGCAGTTGAGGAGGCCGAAGCCGACGGGACTTGGGCCTTACACGTGTCGTCATCCTAGCTCAATACGTGTATCTGTACTACTTGGGTCCCATTCTCCAAGTCCGTACTTTGAAAGGCAACTTAAAGAAAGTTTCAAGGCCCCACCTCTTTAGACTTCTCTCTTCAATATTGCTATTTTAGGCAAAACAAATTAAAAATAGAATAGAAGATCTAAACAAAAAAAACCCCACTAAAACCAAAGCTCTTTCAGGCCTTCCTTTTTACCAAACTTTGCCAACCAAAAAAAAAAAGGTTTAAGGTTTTTATATTTGTAAGCATAAACTTTTTAAATGATTGGCGGTGTTTGAAAAGGCTTTAGGTTTTAGTGTCAAGAAATGGGTGGCTGCCTCTGCATGCTGCTTTGGGAAATTGGTTTTATCTGCATGCAGCTACCAAGTTATTTCAGTTAGTGGCCCTGAAACTGAAACTTCTTCATAAACTTCAATCTGTAATTGACTTCGTACGTGTTGCCATGGGAGTATTTGTTCGAAGTTTTTTCTGATTCATCAAAGTGTCATCAATCATTGGATGAATGCCAGGCGGCTTTTCTTTGAGTGGATTTCTCCCTAACACTAGTCAGCCAGCCCAGTAGTTACTTTATAAAGTTTTAAAGTTCATGGTTTTAGCATATATCTTTTGTCTGATATGATAAAAGTTGAATCCCACTTGATGGGTTTTTATCATTTAATTTGTTCTTCACATAATTTATGCTAATTTAATTAAAACAATTTTAATCGTTGATGTGTCGAGGGGGGCTTCGGGAAAAGCCTACAGGATCTTGGCGAATCGTATATATGGCGTCTGTCAAAGAATACATTTCAATATTTATCTCAAAAAAAATATATATTTTTATTTTTATAATTAAATATAAATAATAATTCAAATTAAATTAATGAAATCGTTCCAAATTATTAAAATTTTATTTAAATCCAATCCTATCAATGCCAACAAAATTTCCAGGTCTATCTTTACTTGACCCTGAGGTCAGTGATTGTTTGAGTAGGTGATGATACCTATCTCTAGGATCCACGTGGACAGTTCTTTAATTATGGACTCTTTGAGCTTGGTGCTGCTTTGGGTTGGGCTTGACAAAATGAGGGCATGAAAATAATGGGTTCAATTCATTTTATTAGTTTTCAATTTATTATCTTTTAATATAATTTTTAAGTACGACTTTTATAATTCACGAATGTATTCATATATGTAAATAATTATTATTATTATATGGTTAAAGTATTAAAAATTTTCATAAATTATATCACTTTACTCAAGTAAGTTTTTATATATTTATTATATCCAAATAAGTTATTATATTTTAATTTGTATCCAAATAAATTTTTATTTCAATTGAAAGATTGATTTATATTAAAGATTTATTCAAGTATAAATTAACAGTTAAAAATTTATTTGAATATAAATTAAAGGTTAAGAGATTATTTGAATGCAATAAAAATATAAAGATTTAGTTAAATAAAGCAATAAAGTTCAAAAAATTCTTATTATTTTAACTTTATTATATCAAAAAATAATAGATGAAAAATAATTAACAGAATCTCCATCCAACAATAATAAAGTTTGTATCGACAATATAGACATAACCTAAAAGTAAATTATTTTCTAGTATAATGTTTGAATAGGTGATTATAGATTTAGCCCACCATAATACTCTTTATATAGAATAAAAAAAGAAGTAGATAAGGAATTACTCCATATGTCAAGCTATTTCATATTGAAATTATTCTCATTGTGTAAATTTCATTTTTCATATTAAAAAACATTAATGTTCCGAAAAGGACAATGTTGACTTACATCCCACATTATGAATGTAAGAAAAATAATTTTGAAAGGGCCAATGTAACTAAAAAACGTAATAATTTACACCAAAATTATCATAAAATATGGGTTAGTTTGTTTTTTCAGAAAATAACTTTCGAAAATTAATTTTGAAAAGTAGACATATTTTTCTGTTTAGATGATTTTACAAAAAACAAAAATTTATGTTATTTGATTATTTTGTTAAAAAATATGTAGTATTCAAATGTTCAAACTTATACATTTCATTGTCTAAATCAAAGTATTCAAATGCTTTTATAATATATATTTTTAAAAATAATTATTTTTTCGTTCATTCAAAATTTATTAGGACTAATTAAATTATTTTTTGCAAAATAAATAATAAAATATAAAAATTATTTTTCATGAAATAAACCGATTTTATACATATAAAAAAAAAATAACCATCAAAAAATGAAAAGCACGTGAGACTTGAGAGTAAAAGGGAAGTAGGAGAACCCACAGGCGCGTGGTACATGTCCAAGCACTTCACGTGGGGTGCACCTGCCCTTGCTCAGCTTCCTCAAACCAAGTGCCCCCCATCTCATCTCTCGACTCCCTCTACCGCCACCTTAGCTCAATCACCATTTCTATCTGGCCCTTGGGCTTTGCACCACCATCATCCGCGCGTGTCCTCCACTTCCAACGTGGACCCATCCGTACCTTGCACTTCACACGTGCGACCTTTGCTGCTGTCATTAAAAGATATATTCAAATGAAAAAAAAACGTAGGAATTTAATCTCTGCGACCGCAAGGTAATGGATAGTATGAATTTGGATATTTATAATTATTGATTTTTTTTTTTGAATTCGTATATTATAAGTATTATTCGCAATAAATTTGGAGCAGATTTAGATATGAAATTTCAAATATTTACTATCCGAATCCGCATTACTTAAACGAATAATGGATTCAGATATTTGAATATGTTTATTTTTGCGGATTCAAATACGGATATCCGAATCTATTATCCTTTTATTTGAATTTAAAATTAATTTGTTTGATTTTATATTTTTATTTAAATTTTTTTTACATACTAATTCGTATATTTAGAGAATTCAAATATTCGACAGATAATATTATTTAATTTGGATTAGGATTTGGTTAGTAATATTTTGATTTAATGCGAATAACAAACGAATTCGAATTTTAAAGCAGTTTTATGGATTCGAATTTGGATATTATAAAAAGGGTTTTACTAACGAGTACTTTTAGAACACTTTTTAAGGATAATTAATATATTATTTATACAAAAAATATTATATTTAATACAGTATTTGATTATTTTATTCATTATTTTTAATATATTAAAAGAAAATATTACCTTATATAATAATCTTAAAAAATACACATAAAACACTTGTTAACAAAATACTATAAAAAAAAAATAGATATATGCTCCAACGAAATCCCTCCAAGATGGATTTTCCAAAGATGCCACGAGGACGGTAAAGAATGGACCACGTATAAAGAGTCTAGGGATGATTGCTAGGTTTTTGACTGTAGGATATGAACACGTGGCGATAGTATAATTGTGAAAGAGTAAAGAGGACCCCCCCCCCCCGCTCTTATCTGATAGTATCTCCCTAACCACAGGAGGATCTTTTCGTGATCATCATCGGGATGCTGTAATTGTAAAACTCTGTAAAGCTGTAGCACCGTTGGAGGAAGCTGCTCCAACACTTCATAATAATAACCAATGCCACCCAATTCAATTTCACATATATTTTTTTTTATTCCATAAAGAGAACATTCGAATTTTATTTGAAAAATAAAAAAAAATTATTGGATCAAATATTTAGATATTTAATAATTTAATGACTTTGACTTAATCATTTATTGTTTAGGATTTTGTCATCTAAAATCTAAAGATGCCGCTCTTTAAAATTAAAGAAATGTTAATTAATGTTTAATGACAATAGTTAAAGTGATATATAAAAGATTGACTTAATTGATATCTATAGATATTGATTAATTTTTTTTATTATTTTGTATTTAATATATTTTTTTATTAAATTAAAAAAAATAATGCATTAATTAAATTTTTTTTCTATATATATTACCTTAATCAATATCACCAGACACTGGTTAACATTTTTCATATATAAAAAAAAAATTTAATTAATGCATTGTTTACATTTTTCTTAAATTTAGTAAAAATAATGTATTAAATGCAATTTTTTTTTTAAATGCTCTAATACCACATGATAATTAAATAAGCACCAGTTAAACGAAGCTTTAAAATTATTATTTAATAATATATATATTTCTTTCAATATATTGAAAATGATTAATAAATTTATCAATTATTACATTTAATATAATATTATTATTATAAATAATATATTAATTAATCTTAAAAAATTACTTTAAAATACTCGTTAACAAAATTTTTTCTTTTATGAATAAAAAAGTTTCCAAAATTTTGAAATTGATTTCGAGTTAAAGTTTAATTAGAAAAGTTTTATACTTATATAGTGTAATCAATCATGTAATATTATACTAACTCCCTCTCATTGATAAATTAATATATGTGATTTGTTGACGTGATAAAGATTATCATTTTGATTCATTGGTCGAAGATGTTGCGGTTTTTTTTAATGAGTTTGTCTTAACCCTCTATCGACAAATTAATTAGACTTGTACTCACTCATTTTATTTCTACATCAACCATGAAATGAGCATTTTTAACCATGAAGATTTTTAAGATTAACTTCGAAATAAAATGAAAATTCAATTTTTAAATGATTGCTCGACTGTCTACATAGAAAAAAAAATAGTATGACTCGTAGTAAGGATTCTATCTTAAATGTATTTAGTAATATGAAAGAGTGCACTACGCAATTTCGATCTAAATTATAATTTAACATTTATTTATATAACGTTCAATTTGGCCTCCATGAAAAAATTTCCTTGCTCCATCCTTAATACCAATCCTATATCTATGAAAAAAAAAGAGATTCGAACTCTGTTGTTTGAGCAGGTAGAGAATACATCAATTAACTGAGCCAAAGACTCGAGTGCTATCTTTATGTTTTTCTTGATAGTATAAGCTTAAAAAATACAAACTAGGGAGGCAATTGAAATATTAATTACAATGATTCTTTTTACAAAGCGGTTTTTTTTTTTTTTTCTTTTTCTAATAGAGTTAAGGGAAACCATGTTTTAGAAATACTTCTTAAAATCAGTGCAGATATTTAATAAAAATCTTACTGAAGACTGTAGGAATGGATGGGAAGAGCCAATGGAACCATTGCCTGTTTCACATTATTGTTGCAAATTGACCAATCAATGAAAGTCTTCAAAAATTGGGTACAATACATTGAGTTTTAGAATTGAAAAGAAAATCAATTTTGATCCCTTTTTGGCTCATTCGAGATGGCCCTATGGTAAAACTGATACAAAAGATAATTGAATTTTCTTGATGAATGCTACTTTTTTCCAACCAACAACCATGTCCATTGATAAAAATGTGTCAAAATTTCCCCTCCATATAACTAAAATCAAATTACCCATCACAATCCCTTCATAGCTCTTTCAAGTTATACATTAGCCCTAGTTTTATTTAATGTTGAAAGCGGTGTACATATCTTTTTTCTGTGGATGAAATTGTTCGTATTATCAACATAGATAGGGTCGATAAAAATTGAAAGACGTGGAGATTAATATGGTTGGATCACAGTCACCAATTATATAATCGGGTCAATGCTTTGAACTTTTTTTTTTTTTTTTATTGAAAAGGATTAATTAAGACTTTGTTTTTCGTCTCATATTCGATGGATGAACTGATAAACAAATGATTGGATAACTTGATGGATGTTAAAACGTCCATTGATGAAACATGTGCATGAAGTTCCCATCCATTTGCCTTGTCCGGAAGCAATTTTCATTGAAAACAACTGATCATGGTTTTTGCATCGTTCAAATCCTGTTTGTTAGCCAAATTGTACTTTTCTATACGTTTAATTTGTGGAATATGAATTTGGTTTGAGGTTTTATTTGATTATAGAGAACATTTAGGGTTTGTACTTTGTATATAAAAAATTGAGAAATTATGACAGTCAATTTTAATGAAGTTTTTAAACTTTACAAATGGATTTAATTGACATATAGTATATAGGTATATTAAAAAAAAATAGAACAGATGACAGTTTTTTAATTTCACTTACGAATTAAAAAATTCATTATCAGTATATCAAAAATGAATTTTAAAAAAATTTCTTCCGCATTTGATAAAAACAAAGACTTTCTTCCAAATTGTGACATCTTAACCATATTTCATATCCAAAGAAACGAGAGAAACTGTCAACACAATATATAGATTAGAACTTTTTCTCTTCCTTTCCCATGATCTTCATACTAAATGAACCTATCAATTTGGTAAGAAGGAAAAATATATATATAAAAAATTATAATCTAATGATTAAGTTACATAATAACATACGTTATTTTATAGCTCAACCGTAATTTTTTTTTTCTTACTCACCATTTTATTTCTTTTCTACCAAATAAAATGTAAAGTATGAGAGTAAAATGAATGTAAACACATAATAATAAATATTTTAATTCTATAAGGTATTCCTTAAAGCATTCAATAAAAACAAAGGATAATACCAATGAAATATTCAATAACATAAGGTTACTGACCAACAACACTCATATTTAATTAACATTTCAGTGACTTTACATATGTTACTGAAAAATGACAATCACATTAATTAATTAGTATTATTAAAAATTACATTATGTAATCATATATTTCGAAGTTATTGAATTTGCACGTTAATATTTAATATCTCTAAATTTAATCATTTTGTAACCTAATGCTTTTGAATATCCATATGAGCATGTAAATAACCGACAAATACATCTAACGAGTACTAAAAATTACATAAAAGTAATATATAAAATAATCATATATTTTAAAATTATTTATTTTTTGACATCAAAGTTATGAAAGAAGCTACAAAAGATTTCTTATTAGATCTAGTAAGGTTAAAATAAAATAAAAAAAAAAAAATCTTGAACTTTTTTATTTTTTTTATTTTTTTATTTTTTTTATTGTATATATTTAAATAAGTACTTAATTTTTAATTTGTATGTAAATGAACTTTTAAATTTTAATTTATACTCAAATAAACTCTTAACTTGTAATTTGAGTCTAAATTATTTTTTTTTTATTTTTGAAGAAATTATTTTTAAAAAATTTTGCTATGTCATCAAGTCACGACAAGAGAAAAAAATCCAACTAACATTGATGATAACACAAATCAACTTTCTATTGTGGATAATGACTTATTTTAGTACAAATTAAAGGTTAATGATTATTTGATAATAAAAGCATAAAAATTTACCTAAAAAATAATGAAAAAGTTCAGATTCAATTAGTATATTTTTAACCATTCAATATATAACTCAATATTTAATATTTCAATAACTCTATGTTACTGAATATCCATGCAAACTACTCTCAAGTACGTCTAATATTAGTAAAATTTAGATGAAAGTTATGTGAAATAATAATGTATTAATTTTGAAGTTATTGATTTTGCATATGAAGATTATCAAAAATAAAAATAAAAAATATGAAGGCATCTTAAAATTTAGTAAACTCCTATTTAATTTTTCTGTAATCTTATGTTATTGAATATTTATACAAGTTACTAACAAGTACGTTCAATATTATTAAGAATCACATTAACGTTACGTAAAATAATCATATATTCTAACGTAATTGATTTTGCACACCGAAATTATAAAAAGGTTATAAAAGAGTCCTACAAATTTCCTAACACTATTTTTAATATTTTAATAATCTTATGTTTAGATCTATTCATGAATCGAGTCGAACGTGGCTCCATTTTTTTAGATCTTTTATCCAAGCCCGACTTGGATCTGAAAGTCGATTTCATTGTTTATATTTTTTTTATATTTTTATAATTATATTTTTTTATTAATTAACAATAATTCAAAACGAACGAATCGGATGGATAATCCGATCATTGAACAGGTCTACAATTATGCTACTTAATATTAATATTTTAACCCAAAGTTCAACTATACTTCTCTTTGTTCTTTTTGTTTGAAAGGGAGTCGACACTCGACATAGCCTAATAGAATTATCTAATTAATCATGTGCTACGATAACATCAATCATATAGATTTTAGAGTAAATGAAAGTAACTCATCATGAAATCTCAATGATAAATCATTAACATCTTCCCTTTGTGGTTTTTTTTTTCTTCTAATGATTTTATTGTCTAGTCTCAATCAGGCCACAACTTTTATCCAAATTAAGAACAACCAAAACAAAGATCCTTTTATCATGTGATTTATAGGTGTCAGAAGCTTTTTGAAGAGAGATTAACAGTGTAACGTCTTACATATTTATAAGAGGCTGAATATTTGTGTTGATTTTTTAGTCGGTTGAACATAAATCTATTTATGAGCTAGGCCAAATCGGACCATGCTCGAAAATCTGTTTTATATTTGAAAATATTATTTTTATATTAATATATGTTTTTATAATTAAATTTAAATATTTTATTATTATTTAAATTGTAATCCAAATCGATCCAATCTGAATAACTACAAAATTCGGTCCACTCTTTTGTAGGGTTGATAGACAGTAAGAGTAGGAAGTAAGAAGCATGAAACATGAAACATATGGGCATTGGTCAGTACTCAGCTGGTTTTAGAGAACGGGCCGAAGATGGACTATAGTTTTGAACCATGGGCCTGAAAATACCAAAGTTTAAGGCCTTACTTGACAACTCTACCAAATAAACAAAGTTGATTCATACATTAAATTAAAACAAGGAAAATATTTACTATATTATTATTGTTGTTACAACTTACAATTGAAAATTATAGCAAAAACTTTTGATTAGATTCAATTTTAAATATTAAATTCAATATATATATATATATATATATTTTAATTTGAAGAGAAGAGAAGAGAGGAAAAAGCAAGATTCGAATCTAATTGATTGTTCTTTTAAACGACGACATATATGCATTTACCATGAATTGAATCTTTCGGATGTTTTAAAATATTATTAAATTTAAAGAGAGAAGAATGAATAATATTACTTGACAAAGGATTGTTTTTGTTGGTTTTTTTATTACAGTTATAATTTTTTTTTTCGTGCTATTTGTTAGTAATATATTGAATTCTTAATTTAAAGTATCAGAGTTAAATCTTAATAGTGTCAAACTAAAAAATAGTAAAATAAATTTTAAAAGAACTTGGAATTAGAAATATCCATGAACAGCATCGGATTAACTAAACCTAGTTGATTTTGAAAATCTTTCTCCAACATTTGATCTCATCCATCGAATTCATTTTTAAAAAATATTATATTAAAATATTGTTTTGATAAAACAAATTGTAATTTGAGATAAAGAAAAGGGTTGCAAATATTAAAATTTAAATCTATTAAATATCATCTCTTAAAAATATTATATAAATTAACTAAATTAAATCAAATTCATATTTTTATTTATTAAATAATATTTCGAATCAAATTCTAAATTCAAAATATTATTCAATACCGAGCCGTGGACAAATCTACTTGGAGTAAAGGACCAAAAATCATTCCGGAAACATATATCCTCTATCTCTAGTCTTTTCTACCGACTTCAGCCCAAAAAAAAAAAGAAAAAAAAAAGGAAAGAAAGAAAGAAAATAATATATATACTTAAGGAAAACAAGTTGTGGCCCAAATTCAAACACAAAAAAAAAAAGAATGTTGTGAGCTACATACAAACATTCAAACATGGAAATTGCGGCGCTTGAACCGACCTAGGTTTGGCGCCATGGTTTAAACTGCACCAAAGAAGAACCTTCTCCAGAGCTCGCCAAGTGCCTTTACAAGTAGACCAAAGTGCAACCATTACGTTACACGTTGTTGCCGCACCAGCTAACCTGTGACTAATCATATCCACAAAATCCCCGCCAAGCCCCAACCAGCAACTTCTGGAGACTGGAAATTAAGTCTGGAACCACCCACACTTTTTTTCACAACAAAAAAAAAAGAAAAGGAAATAAGCTATCCAAAATCTTTAAATTCTCATCGAATTCTCGAAACCCAAATTAAAACAACGCTTTGAGTTTGCTTTTTTTTTTTTCTTTTTTACTTTGAAAAATGGAGGGTGAAATGGTGTCGTACGAGGATGTGATGTCGTTGGTGTCGATGATGCAAGAAGAGCAAGAAGGTTGGTCGACGCCCACACGTGGGGACTTTCGGATACCGGCGGTGAAAGCGTTTCCGCCGCCGCCTCCGAAGAAGAAGCCGTTCTCGTTTGGGAAGAAAAGGGACCCGCCTAAGAATGGGTATTTTCAGCCGCCTGATCTTGAGATGCTTTTTTCTCAAAGGGAACTAGAAGCCAAGCTTCCGCTTAATTAGGTAGCTGTATTTTAATTGGGAGTTTTGTTTTTGTTGATTCACTTGGTTTTTTCTTTTGTTGGGTCAACGAAAACAAAATTGTTTACCTCTGTAATATCTAATCTATCTATAAAAAGTAAAATCAATTTCTTATTTTACTTTGAGATTCTTTCTTCCGCTGAAGATGGATGGGAAAATTACTGTAAAACAACCAGATGAAGTATTTGAAGAAGAAATTCTTCAATGGAAGAACTCACTGATTGCGCAATTTATAGGGAAACCTCCAAATTTCAGTTTGTTCAATAAGCTGGCTAATATGCTATGGGGAAAGGATGGAGATCTCCAAATTAAGCCAGTAGGAATGAATCTTTATGTTCTTCAGTTCCATAATGTAGAGACAAGGGATTGGGTGCTTGAACATGGACCTTGGCACATCCAAAACAGTCCAATCATCTTGAGAAAATGGGAACCAGACCTGAACACCTTAGAATTCAACATGGAAAAGCTTCCTATCTGGATTCATCTGAGCAATGTCCCATTGGAATTATTCACAATGAGAGGTCTGAGCTATATAGCTAGCGCCATTGGCACCCCTCTCTATATGGACAAAATAACTGCAAACAAACAAAGGCTAGCATATGTTAAAGTTTGTGTTGAGATAGATGTGGCTCAAGAATTGCCCAATTCGATTGCAGTGGAGCTCAGAAATGGCTCAGTGATCCCTATCACAGTTGAGGCACCATGGATGCCTCAGAAGTGTTTTCACTGTGGTACTTTTGGTCACAATAACAAAAGTTGTCCTCGCCTGCCAAAGGAAATTCCAACCAAAAAATGGATTCCTAAGCAGAAGGATCAGAATGAGCAGACAGAGTTGATGATTCCTGATGAGCAGACGATTCCAAGGATCTCTGAAAAGCAGATAGAATTACCTGCTCAGGTCATCATAGAGCAATTGGAAAGGCCAGTTCCATCTGGGACAGAACGAGGATCCACCTCAACCACAGGAGCTATGGGCTCAGACAACAGATTTGCAATATTGGAATCTGTTCCTGAAAATAAGGAGGATAATGGTAACACAGAGTCACTTATGGAGGATAGGACTGTAAGCCACTCTCATCAGATTGTTTTTTCGGAAGAAACAAGAAAGCCTAGGGCTGCTGCAGCAGGAGTGGCAGATCTGATGAAGAACTTGAAGAGAATGAAGGGGCCTATTGACAAAGGAAAGGCTCGAGGTAAGGCTTCTGCCTTGGGGAGTCACTCTCCAACTCTTCATTAATGAACTTCCTTGTTTGGAATGTTAGAGGACTCAATTGTCCTCTAAGGCAGAAACAGGTAGTCAGTAGAATTTCTAAGTTGCAGATTGATATTGTCTGTCTTATTGAGACTAGAGTAAAGTTACCTAAAGTGCAGAAGATTATTGACATGCATTTTAAGGGATGGAACCTCCATCATAACTACTCTGAAGCTTCAAATGGAAGAATTTGGATCCTTAGTAAGGTTCACCTGGATGTAGATATGAAGGACTCAACAGAACAGTCCATCACATGCCAGATTAAACTGAACTCTTTGAGGCTTTATTTGACTGCCATTTATGGAAGTAATGAAGGAAGTAGACGGAAATTGCTTTGGTCACACTTGCATTCCCTCAGTGGAACTACTCAAGGTGCGCCATGGATTTTGGCAGGAGATTATAATGTGGTAGCTCATCCATCAGAAAGCTCATGCTTTAATGGATCCCAATACAGTACCTCAGATATGAAAGATTTCCAACTTTGCATTGAACAGAATGCATTGATGGATCACCAATTTGTTGGTCCAATCTTTACCTGGTCAAATCATCAAGAGAATCATCTTGCCAAGAAGCTTGATAGGGTCATGATCAATGATCAATGGCTCCTCTCTTTCCCACACTCCTATGTGGAATTTATTGCACCTGAAACCTCTGATCACTGTGCTGCACTAATCAAAACCAGCTTGGAGAATCACTCCCCTCCTAAACCATTCAAGTTTTTCAATTACTGGACTAGGGATGCAGAGTTCATGGATATAGTTGAGAGCTCATGGCAGGAACCTACCATAGGTGATCCTATGTCCAATTTGCATATCAAATTGAAGAGAGTGAAGCAGAAGCTAAAGAATTTCAATTTCAAGAAGTATGGAGCTATTACTGAGAAGGTACAAGCCAAAAGAAGGGAATTAGCAGAAGTGCAGCTCCAACTACTAAGGCAGCCTGCAGATGTTGAACTGGCAGCAAAGAAAGATATCCTTTCCAGGGATTTCAATAATCTTCTCAAAGATGAGGAAATCTTTTACAAGCAGAAATCCAGAATTCAATGGCTAAAGGAAGGAGACCAAAATACAGGCTTCTTCCATAGGATGGTGAGGGCAAAGTTGAGCAAAAATACCATACATTCTTTGACGGATGCACAAGGAAACAGACTTGAAAACTTTGATCAGATTGCTACAGAAGCTGTCTCTTACTTCCAGAACTTGTTGGGATCCAAAGATCATATGGTCAAGGGCTGTAATCAGGATTTGCTTGCTGAACTTCTTCAGACTTCCATCACTGAAGAGCACCAAGCTAAACTGATTAAAAGGGTAACTCCTGCAGAGATAAAAGAAGCAATGTTTTCGATTCATAGTGACAAGAGTCCAGGGCCAGATGGATTTACAGCTCACTTCTTCAAAACAGCTTGGCAAGTTGTTGGTGAGGATGTCACAGAGGCTGCAATGTTCTTTTTCAGGACAGGAGTGATGCACAGAGCCTTCAATTCAACTAGTGTAACTCTCATTCCAAAATGCCCTAATCCAAGCACAATAAGAGATTTCAGACCAATTTCCTGTTGCACAGTTTTTTACAAATACATCAGCAAGATTCTGACTAACAGACTCAAGAGCAGTCTTCCATTGGTGATCTGTCCCAATCAGAGTGCCTTCATTCCAGGCAGGAGTATCACAGACAATATCCTGCTTGCTCAAGAGTTAGTCAGAGGCTATGGTAGGAATACTCTGTCCCCAAGATGTGCCATAAAAGTGGATTTGCAGAAGGCATTTGATACTATCAGTTGGGAATTCATCTCTGCAGTCTTGAAGGCAATGCGGGTCCCTCAACAGTTTCTAGATTGGATTGAAAGTTGCCTATCCACCAGCTACTTCTGTATATCTGTTAATGGAGGACTTATGGGCTTCTTTAAGGGGGCAAGAGGAGTCAGGCAAGGTGATCCCCTTTCCCCCTACCTCTTTGTGATTGCTATCAATGTCCTGTCCAAGTTGCTGGACTCAGCAGCACAGTATGGGGTCTTCTCTTATCATCCAAAGTGCAAAAAGCTTCATTTAACTCACCTGAGTTTTGCTGATGATCTGCTTATCTTTGCCAAGGGCAATATTGATTCAGTGAAGGGTATTCAGCTAGTGCTAAGTCAATTCTACACCTACTCAGGGCTCCAACTTAATAGCACCAAAAGTGAGTTCTTCTCCTCAGGAATTGACAGAGACGAATTAAGGCTCATCAGAGAGTCCACAGGGTTCAAAACAGGCACACTGCCTGTCAGATACCTGGGGGTACCATTAGTCACTAGAAGATTAACCATGACAGACTGTGAGCCACTTTTGGAGAAGGTGACAACAAGGGTTAGAGGATGGGCAACAAAGTTCTTGTCTTATGCTGGAAGGCTTCAGCTTATCCAATCAGTTCTGTTTCACCTGCAGAACTTCTGGTGCAGACATTTTGTTCTGCCCAAGCAGTGCATAAGGAAGTTGATGCAGCTATGCTCAAGCTTCTTATGGAAAGGGAAGGAAGGCCAAGCTAAGGGAGCTAAAGTTAGCTGGAAGTCTATTTGCCTGCCAAAATCAGAAGGGGGACTTGGTGTAAAGGACACTGTCACTTGGAATCAGGCATGTATTCTAAGGAATTTTTAGGCTGTACTGATTGAAGCAGGCTCCCTATGGATAGCCTGGATCAAGACTTATGTGTTGAAGGATAGAGATCCATGGCACATCTCTATCCAGAGTGGGAGCAGTTGGAATTGGAGGAAGATCATGCACTTGAGAGAGGTGGCTGCCAGAATAGTTCTCACAACTGCTGATGGAAGCTGCAAATGGCATTTCCCTGAGGGAAAGTACCAAGTGTCAGCAGTGTGGAACAAGATCAGACCTTCAGCTGGGAAAGTGGCTTGGTATAAGTTGGTATGGTGTAATTTTAATATTCCTAGGCATTCTATGCTCTCTTGGATGGCAATCCTAAATAGATTGGCCACAAAGGATAGACTTATCTCCTGGGGAATGGCAGTGGATGATAAATATTTGTTGTGCAAACAAGAGAGGGAAACCAGAGATCATCTATTTTTCACTTGCTCCTACTCGAAACAGATATGGCAGAGAGTGATGGTACTTTGTAGGTTAAAAAGGCAGGTTGCATGTTGGAATGTAGAGCTTCAATGGGCCTCTGTTAACCTCAGAGGTAAAGCACTAATCACAACGATATTGAGGCTAGCTTGGAACGCAGTTATCTACCTAGTTTGGAAGGAAAGAAACAATCGTTTGTTCAACTCAACTGAGCAAAAGGAGGAGCACCTCACTGAGCAAGTGAGAGACATGATCTCGACCAGGTTAAGTGATCTTAGGAAGATTAAAAGAGATTCAGTTAATACGTTTTTATGTAATTCTTGGAGATTAAATGCAGACATGTTTGTCTAATGGCATTGGTTTTTTTGATTTATTTAGCTAGGCTAAGCTAGCTTTGTAACATGTAGCAGCACTGCTGCTTTATTGGATAAATGAACATCTACTTATCCAAAAAAAAAAAAATCAATTTCTTATTTTGTTGATTTTTTTATCAAAAGAATTCAAATTTGATAATTATTTTTAATAAAATTATAAAATTATTATTTTTTTAAAAATATGAATTACAAAATCTGAATCTACAGTTTTTCAAAACATATTTTTTAAAATTTCAGCTCTAAAAATGTTATTTTTTAAGTTTAATTTTAATTTTGTTGTTCAAAATAACAAATGACAGCTGTGGGATTTGAACCCACGCCCTTTCGGACCAGAGCCTAAATCTGGCGCCTTAGACCACTCGGCCAAACTGTCAAGTTGTTCATCAAAGTAAAAATTAATTTAATAAACCAAATATAATAAATTGGAAATTGAAATAGACCATGTAAGCCCGTTTATAACCCAATTTGTTTTCTACACTCTTGAAATGGGCCAATATCTATTACTCCTTCACGACCGGTTAAAGCGAAATTTTCATTAAAGAGCATTTCCACATAGTAGAACTTCTTCAAAGAATATAAGGTTTTCATAAGGCTGATTTTGGACCGTCATACAAATACGAAAACCATCATTTAAAATAATATTTTTAATGTAAAAAGCATGTTGATCGGTATCGTTTCGGTACCGGTGATATCGGCCTATACGTTTCAGTTTTTAACTAAATTGGTACAGGCAACATTCAGTTCTGTTCCGATTTTGGTACTGATCAATACCGATCAGTACCGGTACATACGGTCCGCATCGATTGGTACAAGATTTTAATTTTTTTTATTTTTTTTAAAAAAAAATTCACTTATTTGATTTTTTAAATTATTTTCAATATTTTTTGTATCATGATCATTTTTATTTTGTTAATAATTACATTTAAAAATAAAATATGTTCATTAAATTAAACTATTGAACATAATTAATAATAATTTATTATATTTTTTTAAACATTTTAATATTTATTTTACCTATTTGACGTTTAAAAATTTTAGACATTAAATATTTAAAATTTATATTTGCATAAAAACATATATATGCATGTAATGGATGTATATTTGCATGTGTATATAATATATATTTTATTAAAAATTTTGAAAATGTATTATACATATGGATATATGAAAAATATTTAAAAAATATCGATAAATCCGAAACGGTACACCGATACCGATACATATTAATATCAAAACAAAAATGATACGTCCACTAATACGATATTGACTACCTTAATAAAATGTCTCTTCATTAACGTTTATTGGAAAAAGCAACCTTAAATATTTGGAACCAAAGAAACAAATAAGAAATCTAGTATTATAGCTACACAAAGGTGAAACCCGAATCTCAATTATGATTTCAAGCATAGTTATCGGAATTGGATCAGTTATTGATCTGTTCAAAATTTCGTGTTTCGGGTCAATATTGATTTAAAAAATATTATAAATAAAATTATAAATTATATAAATATTTTTATTAATTGTATAATTTTATATAATTATACAATAAGAATTAAAAATATTATCATTTAGAAAATTTAAAAAAATTAAGTTTACTAAGATTTTTTTTACATTTGGTTTTTGTAATTTTTTTATTTTTAAGTTTTTTCAAGAAAAATAATATTTTAGTAAAAATAATAAAAAAATTAATAATTGATATGAAAAAATAAATAAAATATAATTTAAAAAATTTATTCTAATCGATCCAAGTTAATAATAAACCCGTCTGATCATTGAATTTTTTACAAACACGTTGTGTCAATTTGAATTTTTTTGAGTTAATTATAAAAGTAATCTAATTAAAATATAAACTCGAGTTAAAAATTAAATTATCAAATCAACTGATCCAAACATCAAATCGATTCGGATTTAATAATTATGATTTAAAGTCATTCTTCGTTTCTTCTTAGTATTATGACAAGTATACGGTGGAAACCGAATCTCGGACTTCATGGTTTCAAGATATACTTTAAAAAAGTAAAGAAAAGAAAAGACGAGGTTTCATTGTCTAACTATAGATACGGTTGAGACTTGAGATGAGGTGTCTATCATTATTTGAAGATTTAAATTAAGATTGGTTTATGATTCCCCTAGGCGGCGCGCGCTGCTAGCTTTATTTTTAAAGTCTCAAAACAGAATCCACTTCATGCGTCATTAGTCCCACTTTTAACTTCTTTATTTTTGTTTCTAACTGTCACTAACTATGTCTTTGTCACCTGATCTCAAAAGTAAAATTGAAATTTTTTAATATCAGTGTAATTTAAAAATTATTAAATATAATACGATATAAAATAATAATAATAATATTAATTATTAATATATTAAAATTTATATAATAAAAAATTTTATGTGTTAAAATATATTTAATATAATAATATATAAAAAAATAATATAAATACTATATAAATATATAAACTGTTAAATCTACTGAAAACATATATATTGATTAATAATCTTAATCCAATATTACTACTTTGAGTTTTGTTGTCTCTTTAATTTTTAGGTATATTGAAATAAAGGTAAATTTTTGAAAATTGAGTTTTAAAATATAAAAAAATGAAAAAAAAAAGAAAAGAAAAGAAAAGAAAAAGAAAACCCAAATATATATAGCTTTAACCTAAACTGATTCGTACGTGAAAATAATAAATATATATTAAAATATATTAATTGATATCTAAAAAGCAAATTAAAGCAAGGGTGAGGACTGAGAGTGACTTTGGATTTATCAGTCCCGAGGCCTTTACACGTAGAGCACGCGTGGGGCTGCCAAATTAACTGCTAAACTACAATCAATCATGATTAGAGAGAGATTAGTACTAAACTAAACATATCTTATGGTATATATGCCACTTGCCCTCATTAACGAATACAGAAATTGCTTTTTTCTCGAAGTTGGATTGTTCATATATATATATATAATATTTTGATACCCTTTCTCTCTCTCTCTCTCTCTCTCTCTCTCTCTCTCTCTCTCTCTCTCTCTCTCTCTCTCTCTCTCTCTCTCTCTCTCTCTCTCATTCATATTATTATTGTTAGCCTAGAAATTAAGGATGGGATAAGACAGTTAAACATGAATAAAGTTGGTAATACTAGATTTCGTACCATATCATAATTCATTTGTTTTCATTGGTTTACAACATTGCTTTGTCTGCCACTTGCCACCTCCACCAAGACAATGATTTCTCATCTTGGGTATAGACGCCATTTTTACATAGAGATCGATTTCTGTGTACATAAATTTTAATGGATTTATACTGATCTAAATAATGATTTTATTTGGACAGAAAAGATATTTGTTAATATGGGATCTATGCCCGATCCGAATTCGATCTAAGTCTACGAGTTAAAATATATCATATGTTAGTTGTATAAGAAAGGATTTGTATTTGATGTATTGTTAATATATAAGTCTATACACTGATAGTGAATCTTATACTGATATTTCATTAAAAAATTAACCACTAATCTCTAATTCAACAGGTGGTATCGTAGGATGCACTGTCAATGTATAAATCTATACACTGACGATACATAAATATAAATTCTAAAAAAAATTATTAATAAAACATCCATAACATCCATACCATCTGAATTAATTATTAATTTACTATACCATGAACCTTTTTACATGTGGACAAATTAACTTTTGAATATTTCTTAGTAATATTGTTGTAATTATTGCTGCATTGGCATCTTTTCTTCAAAGAAACTAGATTAAGGTTATAGGTGAGGTTAGACATCTAATAATAATAATAATAATAATAATTATTATTATTATTATTTTATACATGAGGGAGTACTATGGTTTGAATATACAATTTCCATTTAAACCCAACCACCTTATTACTTGAGCTAAATCTAAATGATTATTGTTTGGTTTTTGTTATATATATATATATATATATATATATATATATATATATATATGGTCTATATCTCCTTTTTCTTAAAGGAAGACAAAGGTGAAAGGTCCCTACTGCATAGATCGAGTTCAAGCACTAACGAAGACTAGGTTTTTTAGGGATAAATCCGCCTATAAGGTTGTGGGGCAGTTGTCCCATTGAACTTTTGAAAATTTGAAAAAGTAAATAGAAAATTTGAAAATTTTGATAAAGATATTAATTTTGTCCTCGCAAAATTGAGAAAAATTAAAAATTTAATGAAAATAATATATTTGCCCTCACTTACATTTATCAAAATTGACAATGAGTATTGTCTAAATAATAATAATAATAAAAAACTCTAAAAAGTTTAGGTCTCATCAAACGAGTGTTTTGTTGAATTATACGTTAATTTGTTCGTTGTTATTTGGTTTGTTTATTGTTTTTTTGAGGTAGATTTTGGATCCTTTTAAGTCATAGGTTCAAGTCTCATTAGATGCAGATTTTGTTCAATTATATGTTGGATTGTTGGTTTGACTTGTTTATTGATTTATTCTTCTTGATGCATATTAAAAGTTAGTTGATTATTATTGTATTTTTTATTAATACATGTAATTTAATCAAAAACAAAATATCAAAATCTAAAATTTTAAGCATATGAATTTTCTTGAGTGAAACATCAACTTATTTTAACTTTTTATTATCGTATACAAAATGTAAAAGAAAAAAATTATAATAAAAAATTCATTATTATTTATGCAAAACTATGTATATATATTAAATCATTTTTTTCAAAAAAAAGTTGTTCAAGTATGAAGAATAAAGATATATATGTTTATCATTTACTAAAAATTATTATATAAACCCATTGTTTTCAACTTGATATTCAATATATACTTTTTATGAACAAAACAAGTCTTTTGATAAACTTCATTTTTTAGAATAAAAAAGTTACGAGTTGAGTTTAAGATATTTATCAATGTTTCATTTTACTTTTGATACTCTAACTAATTTAAAGTCACTATTTCTTGAATTTTGACTGTATTACTTACTAAATTTGTAAACAATTATTTTGAGTTTAGGATATTTACCAATGCTTCCCAAGTGTGTACACCATCCAATGGCAATTCTTTTCTTTCTTTTTATGTTAAAAACAGCAAATATTGTATGAATTTTGTTAACAAGTGCTCAATGAATACTTTTTGAGGTTATTATATATATAATAATATTTTCACCCAATATTTGAAAATGATGAATAAAATTATCAACTAATACATTTAATATAATATTATAACTATAAATAGTATATTAATTAATTTTAAAGAGTATTCTAAAGGCATTTGTTAACAAAATTCATATTATAAATATCCAAAAAAAAAATAAAAACTGCAAATACTTTAAATAATTAGCCTAGAAAAATGATCTTGCTAAACCATGGATTTCCTTGAGTTACAAGAACGAGTTTAAAATCACTTATCGCAACCAAAAAGTGGACAACGATTAACTCTCAAAAGAGAGAAGAAAAAAAAAAAAGTTGGCAGTTGGCAACGATCATTATACTCTTATCCATTGATTATGGTTCCACTAAAGTGAGAGATTGCAAGTGGTCCTCCAAATTCATTCTTAACTTCTACTACATATACATATATATATATATATATATATTGCTTAAAATATTGTTTATAATTTGAATCCGTACTCTTTACTTTCAATTTTTATCATTGCATCAAATTATGATCAATTTGAAAATTCTCTAAAGTCCAAGTTGCTTACAAACTTTTAATGTCATATAAATTCATAATCTTGGACTTTGGACTTTGGATATCTAAACAGTATTGATAAAAAATAAGTATTAAAATAAATAAAATTCACTTTATAAAATTGAAAAAGGATTTTGCTAATAGGTTTTAGGAATACTTGTTAAGATTAATTAAGTTAATATTTATAGTAATATTTTTATATTAAATTTAAATAAAGTAATTAATGATTTTCAATATATTAAAAATTATCTTTTTTAATATGATAAATTTAAAGAATGCTAAAAGCATTCATCACCATAAATCCATTTAAAATGGCATAAAAGAAGGATGAATTGTAATTTGTATATAATGTGATTAAATTATAGTTCCACCTAATTAAACTTTTAATTTTAGCTTGTGGGTAGATGCAATATAGAAAGCTAGCTAGGTATTGGTTGGTGTGTACAAGAATTCCCCAGGGAAGGTAGCCTTTTGAAATCCCTGATAAAGTAGTTCCTCCCATAATCCACATGAAAGGCTTGTTCTAAGGGGCATAAAGGGCCAGAGTGTTGGGTTTTAATTTGTGTATTACAGAATCATCATATTATTTTATTACTCTCTCATTAGTCATTACCAAAGCCAGCAGCACTTAGATAATTAATTGAACTCATTATCTTGATCTCTTCTGGTAGAGCTTTGCTTACTAAAAACAGTTCTCTATTGGACACCTGTATTTGTAAGTGGGCTAGGTATGGACTCCCCTAAAGGATATTGTTATTCTGGTACAGAAAGATTACAGTGGATCTATTCCTCCCAGATATCTCTCAATTACTTCAACCAATCATCCCTCTATTTCCTCTCTATATATACCTTCTTCATCCCATTGATTTTTCTCACAACAACTAGATCTCTTCAGGTTTTTTTTTGTTAACTTCATCCTCTTGCTATTGCCATTCTTTTGATAGATTAAGGAAGAATCATAGCTAGGATATTCTATCCTTGCTTTACTTTGATGGTGGGTATTGTTATTATTCTAGATCAGCATCATTTCTTCCCTAGCTAGCTACTTTTTCTTTTATTCAATGTAAAGTCTAAGGATTATGTGACTAGATTTGATAGTCAACCTAGCCTAAATAGCTAGGTTACTCTTTTTCCTCCTTTCCTTTCCTTTCCTCTTTTTTTTTTTTTTTTTTCCTCCCCATGTTCTTATTCTTAATTTGAACTTTGGGTGTGTCTTTCTTGTGCAGTTGCATAATGATAATTAGTTGGAGGTGGGTTTGTTTTGCTTTACTGGTTTCCTGTGGTTGCTTTTCTTTTAGCAGTACTTTTACTAGGTGGATTGTTTTCTCCTTTAAAGGGTTAGGGTTTTATCCATTTATTTGCACTTTGCATGGGGAGATCTCATCATCTCATCAAGGCCATAGATCAGTCAGTGTTTGCAGATGCGGCATCAGCAAGATTCACAAACTTTAGTAAGGGCTTGTTTGGAGGCCAGGGGGGTGGTATAATGGTACCCCAAATCCAATCACCTCCTTTTCTCGAAAGTTTCCTTTCAAATGGGAATCTTGATGATGCTGCATCAGCAAACATATTGGCTACTCTCACTTTTCTATTTCAAATAAAGGGAGATTATTCCCAGTTTGATCAAGCTGAAAGTCCTGTTACAGATGCCATTCCGAAGAAGAAGAAAAAAACTATACCAAAGGTAATATATAATTTCTCTTTAACATCTTTCATCTTTTGACTGATTCTAGTTATGTCTTTTGCTTGCTTATTGGAGGCTGCTAAAAAAAGGTGATAATTTCTAAGTTGGCTTGTGCTACCCTCTTAAGTCTTAAGCCAATCAGGGTTGGGATATTTTTTTGTGTTTTTAATTTACTTCTTATGTTTAAGAAGAAGTTAACAACTTAAAACTATTTATTGTATACAATAAAATGGGAAACATATATTTTAATGTTAAAACATAGATATCCCCGACCCTTCGACAGCATGAAACGTTCGGTTTAGGACATTCCATTACTGAAGACTATGTGCAGAATATATATATATATATATATATATATATATAGTTTATGAAGAGCCAAGAATGTAACCAACTTGAAGATCTTGATATACCCTTTAATTTTCTTTTGTCAGCTGCAACCTATTGCAGCTTTTCTCTTCAGGGATAGGTAAAATTGTGGTGCATGTAAAAGATTTTGGGTTCTCTTTAATTTGTTATCTTATTATGGTTCTTTCTAAGGAACATCCTTCCTCAGGTTGGTATATATTTGAGTATGAAGATTTTAATTTTACTTCATGTATAATAATGAATACATGCTTTACTTTGAAATTGAAAACTTGGAAATTGAAAACTAATTCTGTGCAATATAATTTTGACTAATTCTAACAATATTTGGAATCTATTTTCACAAAAGAAATTCTTTTTTTCACAAAGAGGATGACTAGTCATATTCTTCTTGCTGTTTTCCCTAGTAAGCTTGGTATTTGTCATCTGAAATGTCAATATATTGCTACCTAATTATATAAAATCATGCAAATAAACATCAATAAGGATATTCATTACAATATCTGTAATTTAGCAAGAAGCTGAAATGAATTTAATTAGTTGAAAATGCTGACTGATTCTCTAATTACTGCATTCTAAAGCATATACATATATAAACACAACAGAGAGAAATTTTGTTGCTGGAGTCCAGAAATATTTCAGCTGGAAGATTTGAAGGTTCTGAAGGTTATATCTATTCTAGTATGAAAAGTTACAGTGAGTATAAGAAGGGGAGAATGGACAATATTATTTGGGAAAAAAAGAGCACTCAGGTAATTTGAAATCATAACATAAGCATGCTTTATTATATATGTATGTTATGGAAAACTCCATTAATTCAACTCTATGTGTTTTGGCAATACATGTTTATAGCTTTTAGTTTTCTAGTTAAGGTTTCTATCTTGTGAGAAGTGATTTTGCTTTTTTTTTTTCTTTTTTTTTTTCTTCTTCTAATGCTTGAAACATTCACTGGTCTCTAAACATTGTTTCTAGCATGGGGTTCCTCATTTATGACAGGTGAGTGTGTGGATATAAGCTAGCATTGGTAACAAGTTTGTAAATATGCTTGCAATTAAACCCATCTTGAAGATGTAATATAGCAATTGTTTTCATTCATAAGCCTTCTTGATGGAGAAAGCTGACCTAATTAGCTGATCATGTGTAGGTAGAACCAACAGGCAACTATGTTGTGTTTATATTGTTGACAGTCAAAATAATATTGTTGATAGCCTAACCTCTCATAGGACCATGCCACATTAACATGGGGAAAAAAGAGCAAACAATTTGCAAATATTTTTTTGCTTTCCTTTTCTTATCATGCAAATAGTAGCTAAGAAGATATTACATGTAGATTTTGACACCAAACATCAATATTTTCTCTCCCCATAGGCCCAAGTATAGACAATTAGTTGCTTAATTATTTACAAGATATATACATCCAAAACTCATTTCCCTTTTTTACCTTCTCAAGGAAAAAATGGGTTGTCAAATTTAATCATTATAAAGATATATATCTTAAAATAATTTTAAGATGAAATCAAAATACAGTACTCTTAAGTCGTTTTATTTAATGTTGTCCAAATCCTAATGAATGACATGATGGGGCATTACTTGATATATATATATATATATATACATCTTCATCCTTTTTATATGACATGCATATTCACAAACACATGCATATCTATGTGCTTTGTATAATTTTGAACTTTTAGCATGCATGCTAACCTCAGAGTTCAGTCAATTAGAACAACTTGAAATGTAATCATCTTCTAGAACTAACTAGAAGGCTTTCACATAAGACAGTACTTCTACAATTCATTCTTTAGCTTGTGGCAAATTATAAGGAAGTTTGCAGATCAGATGCCATGAATTGATTAGAATCATGATCTGATCAGATTCACCCAAATTTCCTTTCTATATTTTCACTACCTAGCTAGTACAAAGCACACAGAGATTTATTAATTGCATCCACAGAAAGGCAAACCCAAGTAGGTACTAATAAGACCAAGTCTGACAAGAGGAATCCTGGAGATTATTGGAAAGCAAAATCCAGTTGGCAACCAGCAAGACATTGGTAAAGGTAGAAACATTTTATACTATCAATTCCTTTGTGTCTGAAATTGGTACTGGATGAGAAGTTAAGTAATTCTTTTTTGTGTATTTAATAATCAGACTTTGTTTTGGACTAGAATTTACATTATCATGTAGCTAGCTCTGTAAGTTTCAACAAATTTATAAAGGAAAACAATGGACAAAATGTAATGGTCAGCAAGATCATGGTTTTTCAATATTTTTAGGTAATGAAAATAGACAGTGAACAAACAATATGAAAATGTGAAAGTCTCTCTTTCTCTGAATTTTCATGGATTTATATTAATGGAGGCTGTAAACATAAAATTATATGATATTTGACCTGATTTTCATGGACAATTATGTTTTTTATTTAGTTAAATAAAAAAAATATATTGAAGGGTAGTACCAGACTTTCTTCTGCCCATGCTTGTGCAGCTCACATGTTTCCATGTGGGACTCCCAAATGCTGATATTCTCAAGCCCACATGATCATTAAGGGATTTTTTTTTTTTTTGCTAAACCCTAAATACACTAAAAATAAGTTTAGAAGAGGCATTCCATATTTGTATTGCATCCATAACACACCATGTGATTTGATTTTGACCCATCCTTAGTTCCTTACTATATGTTTGACCAACCAAATCTACAGGTTTTTTTTTTTTTTTTTTTTTATAAATATAATTAAGTTGTTTATAACTTGTAAAAGAAAAGAAAAGGTGAAGTAAAGAGAAGGGATATCTCATATCCAAGTTATAGGATCTTTGCTTCTTAATTTGGAGTAATTTAAAACTTACAAATCTTGAAGTGAATTTGTGTTTATTTTTACCATGTAAGCATTTAGATCTTTGTTAACTAAACTTATTCAAGGGTCAAATTATTCATTTGATTCGGTCTGAATCGGATTGGTCTTGAGATAAAAAAATTTAATTCAGATCGACCTATCGAGTCCGACTATGAACAGCTCTACTGTTGACAAAGAAAAAAAAATTTAACCATAAACTTACAAAAATTAACCCCAACACCAAGGAAGTAATAAGATCTAAGGATTTCTTCTTGGACATGCAAGATTCATAATCCACCTTAAGGTCTACATAACCATCAGTTTAATGTCATTTCAAGCCTCAAATGGTCAGGAAATTTTCTAAGGTTATTTATCTGTTAATTCAAATGTTATTGAAATATTCTACTCAAGGCTATGCATGGTTAGGTTTAGAACATTTTCAACACAAGAAAGCCTTCTCTTTCTTCCCTTTAAACATATAATTTTGCACTGAAATGTCTTCAGTTTTCTTATCTTAAAGAGTAAGATATCATATATATATATAAATATATATATATATATATATACAAATGTAAAACCAAAGTCTGTAGTATGTAAAAATTGTTAGGGGAAGATACAATCAAAGTTTAATGCAGTTTGCAACAGTATACACTCTGTAGTTATTTTAATTCACCCATTATGTAAATTTTATAATTATTTTATTTTTTTATAACTAATTTATGGATTAAATGTCTTTTTCGTTATTGTTTATTTAAACACAAAAATAATTACATTAAACATTAGATTCTTTCTTTCATTAAAACATTAATATTGAAAACCTAGAGTGCATTATCATTTTATACGTGTCAAATTGTTTGAAGTTTTATTTAGAGTAAATTACACAGCAAGTTCATGATTTATATTGTGCAATATTTTATTTTCATTCACAACGTCAACATCCATGTGGATGCTCACATGACAAAAAAATATATATCTTGTTTGATTTTTAGATTGAAATTTATGCCAAGTGGATATCCATGTGGCACTGATGTGGTTGAATTTTTAATGATAATTGATATATCGGATGGATTTGAAATATTTTTAAAATATCGTGAATTCAAAAAAATGAGTTTTAAACGTCATGAATGAAAATGAAATCATGCATAAAAATCATATAGATGATTGATGTATTTTAATTGTCTTATTTATTTTATAATTTTAAAAAAAAATCTATATATATACCTATTCAATTGGTGTGTATATCAAGTTCGAATTAGGTTTATATGTTTTGAGTTATCAAAATTGATGATATCATGTGATTCACTATTAATGTATAGAATTTTTATACTGATTATAAATCAAATATAAACTCATAATAATAACCATACAAATAAAATCAGTCATAAGAGAGAGAAGTACCAAAAAAATTTAAAAAACAGTCCTAAGTCCTATATAACTAAGAATAGGAGAGTATAGAATTGAAACTTTAAATGCTAAATAAACTATAAATTTTCATCAAATCAAACTAACAAACTCAAACTCTTAGGCCCTACTTCAGACTTCACTATATATTATATTTATTATATAATAATATATAACATATATAGTACTATTCTCACTCACATGATCTCCTTCTAAGTTCTAACCTTCTCTTTTTCTCTGTTCATCTCTCCCACGCGCAGACAAAGAGGTTATCAGGTTAAGTTAAAGAGATCAAACTCTGAGAACTGTCTATCCATTAATATTGCTACTGTTGCAGCTTCCAAGCTTATTACATGGATCAAAAGTGGAAAATGTCGAAGAAGGAAGCTTCAGGTATCCATTGTTCAAGTTCTTCAAAGTTTTCACTCACAAGGAGTTTTTCAGCAAAGAGCATTTCTTCCAAGTCTCTTCTTCTTAGGAGTTCTTCTCAGAAGAGCTCACGTTATTGTTCTTCTTCATCATCATCTAAATGTCCACTACCTCGGAGTTTTTCGCAAAAGGGCTCTTCCATTTCGCATAAATGCAGTAGCTTGGCCAAGGAACAGAAGGCAAGATTTTACATTATGAGGCGCTGTGTTGCCATGCTTGTTTGCTGGCGGCATAAGCATGGAGATTAATTCTTGAAGGAAAAAAGAGATGGAGATGATCGATCATATATATATATAGATCGGCAAGGAAGGTTCATTTCCCTTTTCTCCACTTGTTTTTGCAGGATGGTTCTTGGATTTGTTTGTCTTGAACTCATGGATTTCATCCATTAATGGATCAAGAACAGATAAAATGTCACACAGTTTTTTCTTGCTTATTACCTTCATTTTCATTTAGTTCAGTTCAGTTTGTAATTATAAATGAGAGAGCTACAAGTTTTATAATTGTAAGAAAAAGACTATATCAACAAATAGATTTCTGCTAAATAAGGGTCTGGCTGATCTTTTCCTTTCAGTTCTAATCCCCCCCACTTATCTCAATTTCATCTTTCAACTATATATCACCAAGTCAGCCCTGAAACTGTATTGTGATGTGCTAAAACTCACTTTAGTAAGTAAGATCTTTCTTTTCAGTCCAAGCTAGTGCTAACTGCTAAGAACTTCTATTTGGGTAGCAGTAAATGATAAGCTTGAGAATCAGTGAAAAAACATTTTCTTCATCACTTCATTGGAAGGAGTAGCAGCACATCCTGAGTGCTGAATTTTCTAGGTGTGAGTTGTGAGGCAACAATATACTACAAGAAAAAAAGTCTTTTAAACTCAAAACACACTTAAACCAAGAATTGTGTCTGAGATACATGCATGTACTATAGCCATTAATCATGTTGCTCCATCTAGCATCAGTCAGTTCTCACTACTATGATTGACAGATTGGCTAAAATTTTGTAAGTTTTGCTCAAGTTCTGATTACAGTAAGGATGAAATAGCAAGATGAATGGATGAAGCTCCCCAAAGCTTAATTTTGACATGAAAGGCTACACTGTTGCAGCAACTTCATCTTCAGTAATACTAATACAATGATTCAGCAATTAGCAGTTGCACCAATATTTTGTATATATGGGGATGTTGCTACGACTCTTCATTTTACTTACAGTATCCGTGTTCAACACCCGTGTCCGACGCATATTCGGACATGGATATGAGGATATGACTCTCCAAAGACCTTCCAAATACATGAAAAAACTTAGAAAGAAATGAACATACCCATGTTGAACAGATATCCGTACCCGACACTCACACTCGAGTCCGAGTAACATAGTATATGGGTGTGTTTCTAACTAAGGTTTTACATAAAAAAGTCAACCCTTAGATTAATAATGATCTTTGCTGTCCAGCTTTCTAGGCTCAACACAAAAGTTATTAATATCAATGAACCTCCATAGACAGAGTTGGAAGCAACTGACAGTAAATATATCATTTTAACTTCAGTACTTTGGACTCCTGAGCCAAATATCTGTTAGACTATGAAGGAGAGGACTAGTATAAGTAACTGGTGATGATCAACAAGATTTCAACCAATTTAAAAAAGCTTTAAAAGCTCAAATTCTATCAATGAACTTTAGATCTTAACTATCATCAATGTAACTTTGCAAATATAGAATTAACAAATTCAAAATCTTCATGTATTATATCAGAGGAATAAGCAAAATATTGGTAACACAATTATGGGTATAATTTAATCAACCAAAACAACATTATCTAAAGTAGACATGCCATATTAACCATTTAAATCAAGAAATGGATTTAAAACCCTCTCTAGCAGAGTAGCAGTATAGCAGAGCAATCTTGGTAAAAATAGAAATTAGTAAGAAAGTAAGAAATTTGCATGCTTCATAGTGCATACCTTATGACCAAGGACCTTCCAAACTGCTTGATTTAGGTGTTTCCTAAGAAAAACAGGCTACAGCAGGATCATCAACAGTAATCTGGCAATGGGATTTGCATGGAATCCTTATTTGAAAGAAATCTAAGAAAATACAAGAAATTAGTAAAGGTATTTCTACAGGATGAAACACAGGATTCAGAGTATTAAAGGAATCAAGAACTCAGTACTAAGGCTTTTTTTTCTTATACCAGCTCAATTTTCCCACTTACAGGAACACTAAAATCTTGTGGCAGCATTCTTAAGATATACCCACATCAAGGATTTACCTAAAACAGCCTCAAAGCATCATCATATTATTGCTGTGATGAGATTAGAAAGCTTCACAATTGGTTAAGAACAAGATGTGAAAATTGGGTTTATTTGTTCACAGAAAAAGAAGAAAAAGAAAAAAAAAAAAAGAGGTAAGGACTAATAATATTCCCATTACTGCTCTCTTTGGAAAGCCAGTTGGCAACACAGCAACTTTTGCCTAAAGAGTGGGATTCAAACATTGTCATCATCAAAATAAACAAAGAATCATGTCTTATCAGATACAGAGTTACAAGTACTGTCAAATAAAACTATTAAGAGGGTCCAAAATTTCCAAGTTCTGTCATTCTTAGTTATGAAAAAAGATGATCACTGGTCAGTCAAGAAGCACCAAACCAGTTACATCGGTCCATTGATGATTTCAGCCTATACTCCTTTATTTAATTATTCTGTTTTTCTTACATAGAAAAACAGTATATATCCTTAAAAGGAAAACATTAACAGTTGCTTCTTACATAAGGATATAATTAATTGTTTTATTTAATTATTTTGTTAACGTTTTCCTTTTTAAAAAATCATTATTGTGTATATATGACATATAGTATAATGTAAGATAAATATTTCTTATATGAATCTTTTTTTCACCAACCCCTACCTGACCTGCATGCCTAGATTAAGATTTTAATATTAAAATCTCAAATTTTCTTGATTTAAAGTATTTAAGGGAGTGATCTAGGGGGCCTTCTTTTCTTGATTTGTATATTGTTCTTACAGAATTGCTTAATTTTCTAAATAAAGTGTAGTAATTACTATATATTTTTTAATAGAATTACAAATTAAAATCTAAAAAAGTCATTATCTCCATTTTAATTTAAAGAGAGAGATTAGATCAAATTTGGATTATTATTGCTCCAACAACTACATTGAAACTCTGGGTGGTACCAGTACAAAACCTCCTCCACCATTTTTCTTGGTGAAGGACTCTATTAAGATCTCTGAGACAGGCAGAGTATACAAGCAAAGAACCATTTTCAATGCCAATGTTGGCTTAGGCTATACTCTTAGACAATTTGTCTAGGCAAAATAACACACAGCAAAACCATTATATAAGTTATAAGAAAACCCTCCCAACAATGATTTAGAAGGGAACAAAAAAAAATAGAAAATTAAGGTCATGCATGTCAAAGTTTGATGCTTCAAGTCCCAGTAAGGGAGAAAAATCAACACTTGGGAAGATCAGAGGGTTGAGGACTAGGCAGCCATTCTTAAGCCCTGAACATCAAAGTAGACCTGTTCAAGGGTCAAGTTACTCGCCCAAATCCGAAAACCCGTTCATATTTGAAAGAGCTTTGACAAAAATATAAAACCCGAAAATAAATTTGGACAAAAAAATTAAGTCCGTTTAAAAAATGGGTCAGACCTTGGCTCTGACATTTAAGACCCGAATCCGGCTCGGCCCGTTTTCTAATTAAATAATATATTATTTTTATTTTATATGTATTATGTAATTTATGTCATATAAAGATTAAATATATATAATATTGTAGTGTAAACATTAAAAAATATGTGAAATTGTCCATGTTTAAAAACTTAATAAGAAAAATATATAAAATTATTAAAAATTAAATAAATTAAAAAATTTAAAAAAAAAATAATAAGCAAACCTAAACGACTTAGGCTATTCATTTACAAATATGGACGGACTTGAACAAATTTTGAAACTCATATCTCGGGATGGGCCGAACTTGAACAAACATATATGATGTTAATATCAGATATAAACCTAACCCGAACCCGGTCCATAAATACCTCTACATCAAAGTGACAGTGCATCAACCATTTTTATGAATTAATCATTATAATAGAAGATAAAAAGTCAGTTAAAGCTATCTAGTAGCTATTTTCCCTGGTCAGTTATGTCTTAAGAGTACAATTTATTTTCAAATTTTCAGTATAACAAGGCTTAATTTGAAGAGTAATATTTCTGTGCACCAGATAATTTCAAAGAGTTCCTCAATGCTGAAAGAAGGGGATAATATTTGAATGTGGTGTGAATATAGAGTAATTTTAATGTATATCCTCCACAATCACCACCAGAATTCCTGCACTAAGATAGGAGAAGGGAATTCATATAAAAGTAGAATAAAGATCTGTGTTGGATGGAATCAAAAAAGGAAAATAAAGCTACAAATCTATCCAAAAGGAACTGATGGCCTCACACAAAGTATATTAGATGAACTCATATGGAATTTCTTTAGTTAAAAGGTACAAGGCTGAGCATGATGAACCTATACCCTAATTTTCTTTCATGAAGCCCAAGATAGATAAACAGACCAATCCCAAAAACCTTATTTGTATGTAACTGGAAACATGATTGATATACTTTAATGCATATATACAGATTATATTACTTGGGAAGTTAAGTTAAACCATGTCTGAATCATCTGACTCGCTCTCCCTGTTTTCCTGCCATCCTGGCCCCATTCTAAACTTACATACAGGGCACGTGCCTTGTTGCCGCAGCCACGGATCAATACAGCTGGCATGAAACTGCAAGATGAGAATGTTATTAACATATTAAATATCATAGAATAGAAATGGCGTCAAGATAAACCACCATTTACAACTTGGTATTATATGAAAGATTGGGATTTAGGATTTAACTATAAGCATCTCAACCAAGGACTAAGCATAAAAGCGCAAGGATGCTAGCACACGAACAAGAATCATCAAGAATTCAGAAATGTTTGGCCAAAAAAAAAAGTCAAGGACAGACTTTAAAATGATAATGGTAAAAGGTCATCCATTTGAGCTAGGAAGACAGACATTTACACTTTCACCAAGTCAGGAATTGACAGCTGCATGTAACTCTCAAACATTTAAGAATTAAAATATTTTCTCAAAGTCACACCCATGAGAAGAAAAAAGTTAGAACAAAATTTGTAATAATTTTGCAGTTTACAATGTTTGCGAAGATAACATGGGAAATAAGAAAAATAACAGTTTAGAAATGGAAAGGTTGGACGAAACACTCAAGACTGTTACTACTAAGAGATGGAAAAATTGCATAAGTTGCAAAATTTCTAGCATTCAATGTTCAACAAGATATATCACTATTCATATACAAATTCAGAGGCCTGCAAAACCTTGAGCCTGTTTCGAAAAAAAGCGCTAGCTTAAGTTATTGTCAGGTCATAGGCTCTAAGTCACTAAAAACTCAGTATTGCACTATTCACGTGAGATGTTGGTTAGTGCAATTCATTTGACATTGAAGATGATGAAAGAATAAATAAGGGGGGGAGGATGACAGTTTTGATAAATGAAAAGTACACCATAAAATCATTAGATGACAACAGAAAACATGAGAAGACTGTAAAATAGAACCTGATGCAAACATGGCAAGCTCCGAACAAGCTCCCCCCTGTTAACTTGATCCAAGCAAATAGTACAAGTTAGTTCATCTTCTGAAGCCTTCATACTCCCATCAGCTTTCCTAGAATCTTGCTTTGGCTGCAACATACATATATTTGTGATTCAGAAAGATGCACAGACTCAAGACAAATTTGCCTTGAACACTTTAATGCCCACTCTGATTATGTCAACATTGAATATGAGATGTATTCAGTGACTTGTTATGTTACCAAGATCTTCTTTGAAACATATAAAAGCTTCATGAAAAATTATTACAACTTGAAAACAGAATGATCAATTGCTGAAGGAATTGCTTGAAAGTGGTCTGTAATCACCATTATTTTCTAATTGATTGTAAAAAATAAACTTAAAATTATTTACTGATACCTCAACTGGGGTTGAGGAAGATGATGCCTGCTGCAGTGGTGATCCAGCACTGTAAAAAATAACAAGAAAAATCAATGTGACTATGAATTTGGTCAAAAGAAAAATAGGCAAGCCCCGCATGCTAGTTCACAACCAAAGCAAGGTACCTAAACAGAAGCATTTATGCTTACCTCTCTGGGCCAGCAACCTTATACTTGTGCACGGGTAAAGCATTTATCTCTTCCTCACTCATTGAAGGAATTGTGGAAGTATTATCAGAATCCAATGCTCTCAGGGTGTCATAATCTGGAGCAGAAGGAAAGAAAGTAATAATCTTCATAAAACCAAACTAGTTACAACCAAAACTCTCTTTGCATATCTGCCAATGCATGTTAAAACCAACCCATAGAATCTTATGAGTGAATTTTGAAAAAGCACCATACCTAGATCATCAAATTCACGGTCAAGAAGTGCAAGTTGGAGTCTTAGTCCTTGTAAGCGTCCTCTTGTAGCGATTGATGGTGGCATGTGCAAACGCAACTCGGTATGACCAAGCAAACCACTAGCTGCTGCAGCGTGAACTCGGGCCTGAGCTTGAAGTTGCTGACAGGTTGCATACATCCTCAGGCTTGTAGCCATTAGAAAGACACCCACTACTAGCCAAAGCTGCACGCAGAGACATAGAAGATAACTCCATAATTGCCATGTATTAACAGATACACCAGCATGCTCCCAGTGAATGTATAGTGAGTACATACCAGAAAGTTTGGTGACATTTGGTGAGAGTTTAAAATCATGAACAGCAAAAGAACTGCTAAAAACAAACAGGTAAGAACAAATTAGAAATGCAAGTTAAAGGCACAATAAGGAATGATTAGAGGCAAAAGTTTTAACAGATGCAATGGAAGAAAACATATGCAACTAGAAACATTACCTGTAACAAGAAAGGCCAGTGAATTGGAATTAACTGGCCGAGCTGCATGTATACGCTAGAAGAAGAAAAAAATAGTGCGATGAGAGTTCAAGTTCCATCATATAGTATAAGAAAATCTGGCTAACCAACAGGTAAGATGTACAGATGTGGATAAGCAAACATACCACAGCAGGACGTTCAGGAATAAATCCTGAAAACCCGCTCTCAATATCTCCTCTAGTCCCTCGGAAAACAAAACTCATTGTTGTAAAAATGCACAAATTCCACTTGTCTAAAAGATGGCAGATGGTACACAAACAACTTCTTCGCTTGAAACCTTTCAAATCCTAAGATATTTCAAATGTATGTGAATCACTATTGCAAGTCATTTCAATCAAACAAAGCATAGATAGCCAGGAAATCATGCTTTATTAAATTGAAATTTACTCAAAATTTAAGGATTGCCATGGTCTATTTTTAAGCTAAAAACACTTTCCGTGATTGGAGGGAAACCGAGATTGACTAGTTCAGAGGATGTTGTTGATAAAGCTGATAACACATCCTGGTTATTTTACGTTTAAATATGTTTTGTTTACCTACTTCTTATAGCTAGCTCTTATACTTAGCAGATAATGCAAGGTTGTACTATGAATATACATTAATTAAATCAAAATCAATGGTTGTATTATGCCTTTCCACCAAAAATATACCTAGTTCTTTACAATTCTTTATCCCTCACATACTCAATGTCTTATCCATCAGTCCATCTGTGGCCTGGTTAGTGGCTATTCACAACCAAAATATGTTATTCTACACTCACAAGCTGACAATTTCCGAGCCAATGCTTTTGCTTGAGGCTCAAATACAATAATTTTTTCTGCATATGATTACAAAAATGTACTATTCTATCAACATGCTGTAAGCTCTGAAGTGGTCATTACAGAACCAAAGAATTCAATCTTGTTAATGCAAAGCATGACTAGAAAATGTTAAAACTCCTCCAAACTCCAAAGAAAAAGCATTGTAAAAGGAAATGGAATCCAACATGAGAAGAAAAAGAAAAAAGACCATAAAATTTTCAGCGGAAACAAAGTCATAGTAATCCCATAGGCCATTACAGATGAAAACAATCAAGACCTACTCACCCAATTTACTGATTCAAAGCATGACACATTCAAATGCCATTAAAGCTTAACAAAGTTGACCCACTAATAAATCCAATAGAAAATTTGTTTAAAGTTTAACACCACCATATCTCTATTTCTCAGTTCCCATAAAAAAATAAATTAAAAAACCAATGCATCGAATTGTTTATAAATTGCAATGCCATTTACCTTGTCAGTTGTCATTATTTTAATAATTAAATATTGTCTTTAAAGCCCCATCCTCTAAAGTTTGGTTAACACTATATTATGCTAATTAAATCAAACTTTACACATACTCAGAAGCAAAAGATTTAAAGTTTATGATTTAAATTCCTTCCCTTTTTTAATTATTTGAAAATTATTTATAAAAAAAAAAAATCACATAAAAAGACTGAATCAACCGCAAAATCAAGCAAAAGGAATACTAGAATTTTAAAAGAACATGAATAAATATATTATCACAGAGGCCTACATTGCCCTGTATGAATCCAAATCTCACGAAAAAAAAAAGTCGTCTTTCCAGGTCTTGATTGACTAGTGAGAAATCGTAAGGAAAAAGAAAAAGAAAAGTCTCAGTTTTCCTCCATTTTATCAGCAAACAAACAGAATTCGATGCAAAGAAACAAAAAAAAAATACTTACACAAGAAAAATGAAGATCAATCGATCAAACGGCCGTCCTTTTTAATTGCAAAAAAATGAGCAATTTGAGAAGAAATAAAAGGGGAAAAAATGCAATAAAACTCTCTCACTCTCTTCCTTCTTTCTTTGCTGTTGCGATTGCGCTCTCTTTCTTTGTCCGAAACTGAACTGTGAATAGCAATTTATATTTCTTTTTTGGGTTTTTTAAATGAAGAGAGAAAGCTCTAGAGAGTGACACGTGGACTTGATTTGGATCTAAGCGCTGCCACGCCTTGTTAACAGCGTGGATGACTTAATATCAGCCGTTGGATCTGGCATTTGTGCCCATCAGATTTGTGGTTTTAGGGATTTCATCACCAATTCAGCATCCAAACTTCCAAATATCTCATTCTTTTCTGATAAATAATTTCCCAACATTAAAATTTTATTCTTTAAAATATCATAATAATCAGGAATACTAAGTTAATGAACATTTAAGCCATTAATTTGATGTTAACAGTTCATCAATAAAGTAGTATATAATCTGGACAACATTATTCAATGGTTAACCAGACAGGAGAGCAGAGTGTAGTTTTTTGTTGCCATCATGTGTTTGGTCGGTGGAATCTCTTTTTCTTTCTCTTTCTCCTTTCTTCCTATGTTTGTTTCCAAAGCTTCACTTCTTTTCTTTGTCCAAACCTAAAGCTTTGAACACGTCGCAGTTAAAACTTTGCTGTGTCCCATATGAGCTCCATTTGGAGATATGGCTTCACACTTGAGAGTTGGAAATTCATTGACAATGGACTTTTTATTTTTCCCCTCAGCCAGCCCACAGATGTGGTGGGAAATGAGGTGTTTGGTCATATGCGGCCAAATGGGTTAAGCAGGAGGATCTGACTAATTCCTTGTCTGGATAAAAGATTATACCAAATCAACAACTTTTGGATTTATATTTTGCCAGCTTGCATTCATATTTTCTTAATTTGCTTTATAGCCTTGGGAATTAAGTAATCTTGTACAATCTTTTTCATACATACAAGATTTTATTGAGTTAAAACAATAGATGCAATTCAAATTTTTTTAATAAAAGAAGCAATAGTTTGAGAATAAAAAAAGTTTATGGATATTGATATTCGAATTTAAACTTACCGAATTATTTTTTAAAAATGTCTATGTAAATCAATTAAATTAAATTTTGAGTTGAAATTCCAAACTTTTAAATGCCAAGATAGTATCATTTTGGATGTCATCATGAAAACTTCCATTGGCTCCAAAACAAATGTCAGGTAGGGTTTTGACAGGAATTGCATATGCAGAACATAGACCTTTCCTTAAGGGTAATGTCAAGATCAAAGCAGATCTTCAAAAAAAGATTTGAGTAATAGTAATCTTAACTCCAAATCCATCAGAAAGTATATTGATAAAAGAAATTGATTACTCAAAATCAATAACCATTCTCCAAGATTTTACTACTAATACTACCAAGTCACAGCTTTTGATGCTTTGTATAACTTGGAATTGAAGAAAAAGCATTAAAATCAAAATACTTGTCCAAGGAAGTTTAAACTTCAACTTTCAGCTTCCAACATCTGTAAGCAAGCATGTGACAAGTTAATTTCCTATAATTAACAATAACACTAAAGCTTTTTTTTTGTTGTTGATATGAACACTAAAGCTTTGAAACCTCTGTTGCTCAATCTCCACCATAAATGGAAAATTTCAGAAAACCAATATGATCCCCCCATTCCCTAATACCCCCAAAACCAAGCTGACACCAAAAAGATTTCTGCTTTTGATCAAACAAGCCCAAAATTCTTTAGATTCTTTTAGCTCGATCCCTTTCATCTTGCTATCTAATTAACAAGATAATATCAAATAACAGAAGAAATTAAGATGAAATTGCCACTTGAATATTGCTATATCAAAATTCGAATTCTAGCCAATTAAATGTTATTTACAATAATCAAAGAACACATATTTTTTCATAAATTGAAAACCCATAAAAAAGTGAGAAAAAAAAAATCCTTCTTTTTTTATGATTATCCTAAAAAAATGTCATTCCAAAACCGAGCTTGATCTTGAGTTTCTGCTTCTGCTTCTTGTAAACCTACCAAACATAGACGTTGAACCACTTCTGGTCAAACCACCAGATTCTTCACTTCCACGATGAGACTGAGACCTCAAACCCCTCAAAAACGACGTTACATTTCTAACAACTCTCCTAAACCCATTCTCTCTTCTTCTGACCCCAACCCACGAAACCCTCCTCGGTGCTCCATGACCCGAACCCGAGCCCGATTCTCCAAACCCACCATCCATCTCCGTGTAAACTACGGGCACTTCCCTTTCTCCTCTAAACCTTCCCACCGCAAAAACCCCACCAGGTAACCTCCATATACTCAACCCCACCGTTTCCGAAACGTCATCATTTGACTCGCTTCGATCCGACGGTATTTCGTGGCGGCAAACGGGACACGAGTTTCGAAGCGCAAGCCATGGGATGATACAATCTTGATGGTAAATATGCTTACATGGCATCTCCCTAGCTTCCGTCCCAAGATCGAAAGGTTCTTTACAAACGGCACAGTAAGTTTCTGAACAAACATGGGTCTTCGCTATTTGAATCGTCGGCATTGATTCGATCGCTGATTTCGAAGCGGGCGGGTTCTCTGGTTGCCCCAGTCCGGTTATTTCGATCTGGGAAAGTTGTTCTAATAACCGATCGAAACCCAAGCCCATTAGAGATTCGGACATTGAAGTCGGTATGGGCCTTAAACCCGATCCGGATCCGTCGTTATAGAAGAATCCAAAGCCGCTGTTGTTACTTCCATCGGTGTTGCTGTTCTCGTCGTCGGTGGTGCCACGTAGGACGATGATTGGATTGATGTTTGACCGGTCAACGGAACTTCGACGATTTCGACGAAAGACGAGGTTTCGTGTCCGATTCGAATTTTGAAGGTTATTATCGTTGCTGGTGATCATGTACATAGCTGGAAATCGACGGTTCTGATTATCCGATGATTCGATCTCCTCGATGAAACCTCCGTCGCAGTACGGGCATGCAACGGTGTCGCTGTTTCCGTTATCTAAAGCCAAGACACTAACCAAACGGGTGCAGCTGTAACACCAATACGACGACGTTGAAGACATGCTTGACCGGCCAGACTTCCAGATCCAGAAAAAAAGGCAAAGAAGAAAGAAAGAAAAGCAAAATAATCTTTTCGGGACTGAAATGAGCTTAACTCGCTTTTAAAGGGAAACGAGGCCACCTTAAAGTTTAAACGCCGTAAGATGTATTAGTCCACGTGGCGGTTTGGTAATGGAGAAAAAGAGAAAACTTAACAGCGTTAAAGGATTGACCAGTCAATTGGAGACTAAGGTTAAAGTTAAAAACTGGGGTTGACTGAAAATAGGAAGAGTGGTAAAAACTAAAGACAGTGAAACTGTTAAAATGTCGGGACGCCGAGTTTGAAATTCAAACAGTTGGCGAGTAATGAGAGGCGCGTGTGACGTGTTCGAGCGTGGGTGGCCAACTGGCATGAATTACTAGGAAGATTCTTTAAAACGAGGCAAAGAGTGTCTTGTTCTATGTTGGGTTGGCGCGTGAAATGGACCCACACTCTTATCGATAGTATTTATAAACTATAAAATTTGTGGTCCAAAACTTAACCTCAAAAGATTATCCAAACTCTTAATAAATTTGAATTACTAAAGTTTATCACTAAATAAATCTTAATATGAAATTATCCTATATTCTTACAAATTTTGAATATATAATAAATAATTATTTATAAAAAATATATCAATTAAAGTGTATATTTTTATTTATTATGAGTATTAATTTGTGGTATTAAGATTAAGTCTAATAAGTATAACATTAAGGTTTCACTTAATTCTCATCAACTCAAATTTTTAAAATCATTATTCAATTTGATTTTATTTTTAAAAGGTGAAAAATAAGTTAAATTTTTTTACACCAATAGTATTAGATTGAAAATTCTTGAAAATTAGGTAATGAATAAATCAAAAAATTTACTTTATTTAAGTACAACATGTTATTTGTATATTATAAATAATAAATAAAAAAAGCATGAAAGTAATGATCTTTTTATATTTTGAATAAAAGTTCAATTTACTCATTCAAAGTAGTATAAGAATTCATAATTATGATTTTTTATTAAATGTCAATTTACTCCATTTTTATTCTAAAAAAATAAACTTGTTTTAGGTTCATTTGTTAATGTTTTTATTTTTTATTTTTATTATTATTTATCTCTTATTTTCAGTTTATTTTTTGTTTTTACTTTTTTTTTAAAAAAATACTAAAATACCAACCAAATAACTACATCCAAATAAATTTTTTTATTTACAATAATAATGATAATAAATAGATAATACTACTAGGTTGTCTCCAATAGCCGACTTCTAAAGAAAGAAATATGCATGTCATGGTCAAAGTTTAAAGGCCGAACATAGTGTTTACAATTGTTAATTTAGGTCAATTGTTTGTTGGCCAAAAAAAAATTCTTTCCAATACGGTCCAAATGCAATGACAAGGAATGTGCTTTATTTGCACATGTTAATTGACAAAAGTATAAAATTTAGCCCTAAACAAAACTTAAATTTTTTTTTGTCTTGTATATAGTATTTATCTAACTCAATCTTTTTTGGTATATTGTTTAGCTCAAATGTTTTAAAGATGCTTCTTCGCACCTTACATGGTCCAAAATGAAGAACATTTTACCAACATTTTTAGAGAGAGTAAGAAATCAAACCAAAAAAAATTCACTAATCAACTTTAAAACACTTGTTATTATCCAAATTGAGCAAATTTCAATTAGCTAACTTTTTATTGCAAGAACTCTCTTATCAATAGCATGTCTCTCTAAGTTTTTAAGATAACATAATTTTTTTTTTTTTTGATATAAAGGAGGTCGCAGTTTAAGAATAGGAAAATAAGAGATTGCAAATATTGGGATTCGAACTTCAAACCTACTGGATGTCACTTCTTAAAAATGATTGCATGAACCAACTGAGTTAAGCTCGATGTTAAATCTATTATCACTTCAAGTAATTATATGTAAAAAATAAAAATAAAAAAATCTTGCCCATATTAATATTTATAATAAGAGTTATTTGGTAGTGTAATGGAAATATTTTTTTCATTGTGTTGAAGTGTCGTTTTGGATTTATTAATTTAGATACTAAACTCCTATGGATTTAATGTAAAGATTGTTAAATTTTAGATGGAATTTCAATTTAAAATTAATTGTTATTGGTGCAAAAACTAGAGTTATCGGTATCGTATTGGTCGGTACGTACTATTTTTAAGATAAACCGAAACGGTATAAGTGTCGTTCCGTTTTGGTTTTGGTACCGGCCCGTACCGGTCGTACCGGTCAATACCGGTCAGTATCGGTACGTACCGGTCCGTACCGGTTGCTACAAGATTTTTTTTTTATTTTTTTTTATTTAAAAACTCACTTATTTGAATTTTTAAACCAATTTCAATATTTTTTGTGTCATGATATTTTTATTTTTTTCATAATTATATTTAATATATATATGTTCATTAAATTAGGTTATTGAACATAATTATTAATAATTTACTATATTTATTAAATATTTTAATATTTAGTTTACCTATTTGATGTTTAAAAATTTTAGATATTAAATATTTAAAATTTATATTTGTATAAAAACATATATATGCATGTAATAGATGTATAGTTGCATGTGTATATAATATATATTTTATTAAAAAACTTGAAAATAAACTATACATATAGATATATGAAAAAAAAAATGCCGATAAACCCGAACGGTACGTCAAAATACACCGAAATACATTGATACCGATACATATCAATATCAAAATAAAAACGATACATCTATCGATACGGTACTGATTACCTTAACAGAAACCCTTATTATATTTATGTGTCCAATTATCTTAATTTAACCGTTGTGGGTTTTTTTTTTTTTTTTACCCTCCACTCTAATATTTTTACTCAAGTGTAGAGAAAATGACTTATCACGAGGCATGAGTTTCACGTGTAGAAAAAACAAACTTGTCATGAAGAGATAACGAATGGCGAGCAACACCTGCTCTAATATTATATTAAATTTTAAATAAACATTAAACTTAAAATTAATTGATTATAATTGAAAAACCTTTTGTTAGATTTATATTCTCATATTACCCGTTTCACTCTAATAAAAATAATTAAATTTATCTACGAGTCGAATCGTACCAAGCCGATTAGAAAATAAAAATTAGTCCAAAGCCTAATTCTACCCGACTCAATGAACCCGAAAAGCATGAAATATTATTCAAAAATAATTTTTATATATTTTATAATTAAATTTAAATAAAAAATTATTTATTTATTAAATAATAATTCAAATCAGATCCGATCAATTTAAATTTAAAAAAAAAATTATTTCAAATTTAATTTTATTTAAATTGAATGAAATGAGTAATTCAATTTTTGGATAAGTATAAAAATATACTGGATTTCAGCCGTGCTACCAAATGTAGCTCTAACTCTAAGTAATAGCATTAGAATTAGAAAGGAGCCGCCACTTGTTTTGAAACCAACATCAAAAGAAAAAGAAGGCTACAAAAGAGGGAAAGACAAAACAAAAACAAAAAAGCATCTGCTTGGGAAGAAGATGCTATATATGGCCTATGAAACAAAAAAGTAAATATATTAGCATAACTGTTGTTTAAACTCAGATTTTGGGTGACAGATCAAAAGATGACAAAAAAAATATGGCCTTTGGCTTTGGGGTTGCGCACTCATTGATGTCTCTTCTTCCCAATTCCATTTTCCTAAAAGCATATTATAGTGCCTAAGTTTTTGTTGTATTGCACGCCTTAAAAGTTAAAAGTAGTACTAACAAACATTTTGTTTGCATCTCCTTTATTCATGATTACAGACTTCACTTTGAGGCTCCTTTTTGGAAGATCTTAGTTGTTATAAGCTCAATTGCATCATAATTCACTATAAATGAAATTAAACAAGTCTAATATATTCTTTATATATATATATATATATATATATATGCATAGCTAACCTTTTTTTTTTTCAATTTAAATCATGCACATGTTACATATAGCATAGTCCTAATTTAGGTAAATATTTAAAAATGCATTTAAGTAACACTTGGAATTTATCATATATGTGATTAATTGCTAACAATATTCCATTTTTTTTTTTAAAAAAGAGGGATTAATTGAATTCTTAATTATTTGAGTTGAGAAATATATATATATATTGCGATTTTTTTATTATAAAGTTACATGTTATATTCATATAAAAATTATAATAATAATTAAATATTATATTGATATAAAAATTTACTAAATTAATTAAATAAACAAATCAACATATAAGTATAACTAAACAAATGCAAGACGATAGCACTTGAATCGAAATCTCAACTTCAAAATCCTTTTTTTTTTTTTTATAAAATTAAAAATTTTCATATAATATATATCTAAAACGAATTGAAAACAAAAATAACAATTAAATGACACCTAACTATCGAATTTAATGTTTACAAGATTTGGATGAAAGTGGAGCGTTGTTATAGGTCTAATTATGCTCCTGGTCCCTGTATTTATTTAATATTTGAGTTTTAGTCATTCTATTATAATTTATAAACATACTCGTACAATTTCGATTTAAAAATTTTGATCCATATAGTAACACCGTTAGTTTTATCTCGTTAAAAAATGCGACTTGACATTTTCATTTGCTGAAAAGAAAAAAAAAACTGAGGTGTACTTTTTTTTGCCACGTCACCTTAACACCTGAATAACAAAATGGTTTAATATTTTTTTTGCCACATCATCTTAAAAAAAATTACACTTCAGCTTTTTTCTTCTTTCAATCAATGAAAATGCCAAATCAGCATTTTTTAACGGGATAAAACTAACAGTGTTATTATATGGATCAAAATTTTTAAAAATCAAAATTGTACGAAGGTTGAAAATTTATGAATTATAATAGAAAGACTAAAATTTAAATATTAAATAAGTACAGAGACCAGAAGCATAATTAGACCCAATCTATATATATATATATATATAGACCCAATATATATATATATATATATGGAAACTTGACCTTCAAACAGCGGTGCAATTTCGCAATCCTTCCTTTCAACTCCGCTCCAATCCGCTCCAATCCATGCATGCTTTTTGTCCCGAAAAAATTGCGACACCTTTCTTTTGTGCCCCGCGCTCTTATATCCTTTCACTGTTTCCTAGTGAAAGTAGCTTTCAACATTTCACAAGAAAAAAAAGCTAAAGTATATTCCAGTGAAATGAACAGTAAAACAAGAAGTCACTAAGATTACTCTTAGTTTTTTTTTTTTTTTTTTATAAATATTTATTTCATTTATCCAAGAAGCAGTAAATACTACTATGCAATTACATCAATGAAAGAATCAAGTGAAAAAAATGAAGTTATTAAAGCCTCAAGCTATACAAAGAGTTATTTACATCATCTAATTCTAGATTCTTAAGTTCTGTCAATTTGAGCCCAATCTCTTCCTTGATTGCACCAAAAACTTGTATAAAGGTCTGTTGAGGGTTGCCATGAATCCTGCTGCTCCTTTCTTTCCAAACATGGTAGACTGCTACATTCCATGCTAATTTTAGAATGATATTGAGTAGCGCTTTTTTCTTTAAGCTTCAGGACTGCCCAAGCAAAAGTAATATCCCACCTGCAACCTCCTACTGGCAGATGACAAAGTTGCAAGACCTTTAGCCATTTTGTCTTTGAGAAATTACAGTCAAAATATAAATGGTCTCAGGATTCTTGCTCATGATGACAAAGAATAGAAGTTGTTTCGACCTCGATTCCCCAATGAAGGAGCCTATTCTTAGTATCAAGTCTGTTTAGGATAGTCATCCAAGAGATCAGTGAGTGCTTTGGTATATGATGAGCATACCAAAGTAACCTATCTCAATCAACTTTTTGCTTCTTCTACCTAATTTCCTGCCAAACCTTTGCAGTAGAATAAGATGGCTCAAGGAAATTTCATACCAGCCTTCCGTTCTGGTGTACCGTGAGCTGGCTTGCAAGCTGCCTCAATTTCAACAATTTTTCAGCTCTAGCTGTTTCTTTGAACTTCTGCAATTTGCCAAATTACCCTTAGTTGTTGTCTTTATTTTTTAATAAAAAATTATAATTAATTAAAAATAAGAAACAAATAAAAAAATAGAAATATCAATCAGCCGGAATTAATGAGTAAAAAGAATTAGTGTTTTTTGGTGTCATTTATGCTGATTATCATCATAGCAAAGACATAATTAAAATGTTGTTTAAAATCGAGATTTTTTGTTTATTATTATATCATTTTCCTTTCAGCAATAGAGAATAGTGGAGACAATCGCCCCTTTCTACTCGAAGCCGAGGTTCCTTTATTTTTTTTGGGTCGATTTTCTTATAATTTTCTTTTGAATTTTGTCATGTTATCTATCCCTTACGTATTACACAACCATAATCTTTTTTTTTTTCCCTGAAAGTAAGAAAGCTGAGCATATGTTCAGATTTAGTTTAATATTGTTGCTAGGGTTGAAAAAAAAATTATTTAAAAAAGTGCATTTGAAAAAATGTTGTGAAAAAATAATTTAAAATTTGTAAGTGTTTAATATTGTTAAAGTGATGTTATACCATATCGATTAAATTCAGGATTGATTAGGTCTTATATTCAAGTTGGGCCTCTCCACTTATCACCAATTGGTTTTAGGTTGAATGCTTAATATGGTATCAGAGCCCAAGTTCTGTTATGTTGTTTCTGCCTTATATCTCTTATGAGTTTGTCACGTGATAGGCTCCTCGATATCCGCCTACATGTGATGTGGGTCTGTTAAAGTGGTGTTATACCACATCAATTAAATTCTGGATTGCCTGTGGTCTTATATCCAAGTTGATCCTCTTCACTTATCACCAATTAATTTTAGGTTAGATGCTTAACAGATATTATTTTAAAAAATATATTTAAAAATAATGTAATATTAAAAAAATGAAGAATAATGAGTATATATAAATAAAAAAAATTTATATGTTACACCGATGTATTTGCAAACCAACAAAATCACTTCTCAAAAAACTTTTGCAGTTGACTCAAAAAATACGGTTGCACAATACTTTTTTTGGCTTAAATCAACAGTTGCTTAGCACTGCGTTTATACTAAAAACACTTTTTAGAAAGCACTTTCGAGCATCGTAAATACAATATTAACCGTTACTTCAACCAACAAATACAGATGCTTGACCCAATTAGACCCAATTAGTACAATAAAAGATTTGATTTCTAGGTCTGAGAAAACATTGGATTGGGCCTAACCAATACATGTAACTATCTGGGGCCTTGCTGAAAATTCTAAATTACAAAAACAAAATAAATAAGGAAATTATATAAAAGCTGTATGTAGAATTTCTGAAAATTTTTATGATTTATATCACAAATTTACAACTATAATTACTTACTAAAAATCAATTTTTTTCTTTTAGAATATGATTTTTAGTCATATCAAATATCATAAAATAAAAAAATAGCAACAATACAAGTATTATATCCAACATTATAGTTAGTGTCAAACTACTCAAAATAATTTTATAATAAATCTATTATCTTTCATCATGATATTTTGAATTCTTTAATTAGAAATGAATCAATTTTTTTTTTAAATAAGATTCGAACTTATGACCAATCAATTAACCGTCAATTATTCTATTACTGAGCTACTAAGAAACAACGAAAAATTAAATCTCATATAATTTAATTCCCAATTTAAACCTATGATCAATATGAACTCAAAGTTTCTTTCGTAAATGAAAAATAATATACATAGATCAAAATGGCCCTTGAATTGAGAGAGAGAGTTAAAACCTAAAAGCTTAGGCTGCTGTCAAATATCATGGTATACGTGTCTGAAGAAACATGGTTTGGGACAAATTGCATGTTCTAACGTGGCAACAAAATGAAAATAGCAATGGCATTGGGATGAAAACACCAGAGACAAGAACCAGAAAATGTACCTAAATTTTCCATTTCCTTTTGTTCTTCTTCGTAACTGACGTACCTGAAAGCTGAAAGTAAGTTCGTAATATTTGTTACGTCCGTAAATCGCGAAAACATTGTATCACGCTAAGATTATCACTGAACAACCTTAATTATCTACCAAATTTTTATAGTGTTACTGTTAACTACAAAATTAACCTATAAGGTATGTCATTATCATAATTGTTTTATATTTAAAATTCATCGGTAAAAATATCATTTTCTCTTACTTTAGCGTATTTGAATGAAGAAAAAAAAAAAACAGTGAATGTCATATTGAAGTAGTTCATACAGATGTACTAGTTGATGCAAAGATCCATTTGTTTTATATTGTAATGCAAAGCTTGCTACTGAAAATGAGAATTCAAGTAAAATTTATTTCTTAACTAATTATAGATGGATATCCTCCAAATTTCAATCATTTAAAACGTTTTATTTTGATATACATATGTTTTTAAATTATAGGTGGTAATTACTAATTACATACCTTCTCTTATCTTGTATATGTTCAGATTCTTCATCTCAAAATTCAAATTTGAAATTTGCAAATTTTCAAACTTAGTTTGAAGATGATAAAACATATTTGATTTATTTGATATGAACGGATAAAAGTAAGAAAAGAAAAAAAAGATTATCCCATTTTCTATAACTGTCTTAATTAGTATAAAATACAAAAAAATTTCCTTCTTATGAACCAGCACAGTATCAAATGCTGCACTTTATGTATTGAATCATGAAAATTAATTTAAAGATAAAAAAAAAGTAAGTAATTCGTGTATAAATATCATATCTTATATTATTTTGTATTAATCGTATAAATATAAATATAATATAAATTATTCAAATTTTAAAATTTTAAATACAATTATAATATATATATTTTATCATGTTCAAAATGATCTCTATATATACTAAAATTTGTCACACCCACCACCCACCATGTGGGTGGATAGTTTTTTATAAACAAAAGTAGTTATTTTTTAAAAGGTTTTTAATATAAAAATAGTTAATTTTTGTAAATTTTTTAAATAAAAATATTGTAATAAAAAATATTAAAAAATATAAATATTCTTAATTTATAATGTATATAATAATAATTTCACACATCAACTCAATTAATTTTTTTATTATAATTTATTATTTATTATAATAATAGTATAGATAAAAAATAAATAAAAAAAAACTTTATTTATACGCTGAGATCAGCATCGTACACGTGTTACAATTTTGATTGTTACGGTTTTTGTCAGATAAATTTAAGAGATAATCTAAATTAAACTGTACCGTTCACGTGCTTAACCATTATTACCATTAAAAGAAGATGGGTGGTGGCACATGAAAAATATCTCCTTCCAAATCACAGCCGTTTAGGATTTGCTTAAACTGTCAAATTTAGCTAATTTAAAAAGTAACGTTTTGGCAGCCAACGCCAATCTTAAATGGATTTAAACTAATCTAGCTTTTTTTAAATATATTTAAGTTACGATTTATTTCGAAAAAATAATGAATTCTGAAATGAATTTTTATATTTTTCAATATTTATTTTATAAAAGATAATTTGATCAACGAAAAAGAGATAAGACGTGGCCTATCCTAATTCGATATTTGATAGATGAGAGTGTGAAATTGCCAGAAATTAATTTTTTAAATAAAAGACAGAAATCTTACTTAATTTGCATAAAATATACAAAGAATTATTCATTTGGTTAATTAAGAACAAGAATCTTGATGGAAGGAAAACCTGACAATAAGCCTCTGTTTCTTATGGGCAACACTCAGAGAAGATAAAAAATAAATGGTCCAATTGTTGTATTTTTTTATATGGATTATTATTTTGTACATTATCAGTGAATTTTTTTAATTTTACAAATGAAATTTATACATTTTCGTAATTTTTCATAAGATTTATATTTTTTTAATTCGACCGTCGTATTTCATGTTCTATTCGCGTAGACCATGCACGTCGAGTTTCGACTAAATTAAAAATATTTAACTATTTGTTTCGACGTAAAAACTTTCAACCGTTAAATATATATTGAAAAAGATACTATTCTCAATCGATATGATAGGCATATCAAATCGATTCGAAATTTTACGTGCACGACGAGTACGATTATATTGTTAAATCCAACGGTCAATTTGTACAAATCTAAATCGTATGAAAAATTACGAAATTATGTAAGCCTCGCTTGTAGAATTAAAAAAGTCCACTGACAGTGTACAGAATAATAATCTTTTTTATATATTAAAAAACCTATGAAAAAGCCAATAGTCATGTAGTATGTTGGTAGAGTATTGGACTCTTAATTTCAGTGATCAATAATCAAACTCTAGCAACCTTAATTATATAAAAAAAAAACCCTCTCAAGTAGAATTTGAGCTTAATTTAATTAGTTTATACAATCATTTAAGAAGTGATATCTCATAAATTTAAGTTCAAATTTTAACATCCATAATCTATTTTCTTATCATAAGCTACGACCTCCTTTATATATACTAAAATTCTACACACTCACTCATCATGTGAGTGAAAATATATTGTTAAAAAAATAATAAATTGTGTTTTTAAAAAATTAAATATAAAAAATGGATAATTTTTGTGAGTAGTTTTTTGGAAAATGAGTATTTTTTTCGAAGTAAATAGTTAATTCTTTTGTAAAAAATTATTATATAAAATATTAAAGCACATAATTATATTTATTTTTTAATACTTAATGATTTTTTTTGTATTTTTACAAATTGAGTTAGTGTCATTTGACTCAGTAATATCAACTCAATCATTTTTTTTATAATATTATAAATATATATAAAAAAAGCCAGACATCACCCTTTCCATCTATTGCAAATTGCACCTTTAAATACCTTATGGCCATTATTTTTTGAAAATGAGCTATCAAGTTTCAAGGCAAAAACTCACTTCTACCTACTGCCTAATGCCATGCTTCATGTCCCCCCTTTACTACATATAGAAAAACAAAAACAGTTCCAAAGTAAAACAAATCACTCTCTGAACCAAATCTATCTCTCAACATTCAAGAACAAACCAACAGCTTGTTTTAACCCTCAATTTGGTAGTTGTTGGGGTTGATTCTGCTTAGACTTGAACCAAAATCATAATTGGGATTAAAAATAAATTTCTTGTTGACATTTTAGTATAAATGATTAAATTAGCTCTCTTCTAGTTAATAAACTAGAAAATTATGATTTGATTGAAATGTACCCAAAAGAGTTGCAAATAACAAAAGGAAAGAAGTGCACTGATTCACTGAAGCCTGCAAAAATTTCCCAAACTAAAGGAGAAGAAAGATCCATGATTTTCCAGGGCAAAAATCTGAAGGAGTTAAGGTAAGAAAAAGAAATCCAATGTGAAAATAAAAGTAACCAAATGGGGCAGTTCAGATATTTAACTAGATTTTACCTGTATTGTACTGCCTTTGTTTTACTGAGGCAATGCAATGGCAATGGCAATGGCTATGGCTATGGCTATGCCTTAAACTTAAAGCAGCATCGAATCTAAAGAGCTGACGTGTCAGTTACAGATTTCTATTTCTGGAAAACGAGGTAAACAAACATCATTATCTTTTGCAAAAATATGTTCTTTTCCCTGCATCAGTCGGTTACCACTTGGTCAATTGCCCCTGGTTTTTAGGAAATAAATAGATCAATGATCTCATGAATTTCCCAAAAAAAATTAAATAACCAAAAGCAAAAGAAAAAAAAAAAAAGGAAAAAAAATCTTTTTTTACTCTCTCACTGTATTTAATCCCAACCTCCCTGAATTGTAACAAAACCCTAGAAGGATTCTTGTAAGAACCAATCGCCGCCGGATTTGATCTCAAACGTTAACTCTTTCTCTCTATATATCACTAAGCTTCTTTTTACTCTCTTCTTTGATCTCAGCTTAAAAAATAAAGCTTTCTCCTTTCCAAGCTATTCTATTCTATTCTATTCTACTCTATTTTTATTTTTATTTTTGCTGTTGCTGGTTTTACTTGGAAAACAGGGTGCTCTTTATCTGTTATTTTTTTTTGGGTTAATTTTAAATTTGAAGAGTATATAAATTTAAGTACTTCTTAATTTTTGTTATCTTAGTTTTGATAATCTTTAGGAGATGGGTTTTTGCTGTTTATGAGTTTAGGTTGACTAGAGTTTTGATCTTTGACCCTTTTGGTAGCTTAAAGTTAGCATCTTTGAATTCTGTAAATATGGGTTTTAGGTGTATTAGTTTAGAATTTTTTTGGTTTTAGTTTTGGGTTTAGAGTCTGATTATTGGTTTTGGGTAGTGATCGTTTTGATAAAGGTTTTAAGAATGTTATCTGAATTGGGTAGGAGACCAATGATAAGAAGTGGTGAAGGATCATTTGGGGATGATTTGGAGAAGGAGATAGGGTTAGTGCTTCGTGAACAGCGTAGTAGGCAAGACGCCGATGATCTTGAACGCGAGCTAAACTTGTATAGAAGTGGCTCTGCACCTCCTACCGTGGAGGGTTCACTGAGTGCAGTTGGCGGGTTGTTTGAGGGTGGAGCTGCTACCGCTGCTGCTGCTGGTGGTGGTAGTGGGGCTACCGCCTTTTCAGCTTTTGCTGGAGCTAAAAATGGAAATGGGTTTGCATCTGAGGAAGAGCTTAGGTCTGATCCAGCTTATCATTCATACTATTACTCAAATGTGAATCTCAACCCGAGGCTCCCACCTCCTTTGCTTTCCAAGGAGGATTGGAAGTTTGCGCAGAGGTTGAAGGGAGGGAGTTCAGTGATAGGTGGGATTGGAGATAGGAGGAAAGTGAATCAAGCTGAAAATGGTAGCAGTAGGTCGTTGTTTTCGATGCCACCTGGGTTTAATTCCAGGAAACAAAAGAATGAAGTAGAGGCAGAGAAAGTGCATAGCTCAGGGGACTGGGGCGGTGACGGACTGATTGGTTTGCCCGGTATAGTAGGACTTGGAAGCAAACAGAAAAGCCTTGCTGAAATTTTTCAGGTGATAACCAATTGTAGTTTAACATTTAGTCATAAATTCAACTTGTTCTAAGGCTTTTGATTTTGTATGGTCTCTGCCTTTTGTTGCTGATAACAGTTTGCTTATCTAAGGATTCTCACTTTATGGATTATTTGTAGTGACTTTTTATTTTCCTTTTTATTTTATGTTTTGACATGTAGCATGCTTCATATCCTTAAGAGTACATGCTGTCGTTATTACAAATCTACTTAGTGACGCATGTTTTGGAGAGTTATAACTTATAAGTGCAATTTTCTGGCTTGTCTTTGGCATGTTATAAATGGCATATGTATAAGGAAATTCTATTATTGGTAAAAAATCTAGCAGTTTGCCACATGTTCTGAGTCTGACAAATTTGTAGCCTTACTTTCATTTCACTAATTTTAAATGCCATTGAAAATTAGCTTATTTATCTTTTGTTGATAACTGGTGTGCCCATTTATGCTATTGTATGGGCTTGATTAATTTCATTGGAAATGTGACTTGGAGTTGGAGGTAATTAACTTCAAGGCATGTTGAAATGGTGATAGTTAATCATGAAGAAGGAAAGTAATCAGTTCCACAAGCATGTAAATAGGGCCACAGAAACCATAATAATAGCATCCTTTTTATTTTTTGTGTACTCCCTAAGGCCCATAACCATGGCAGTTGTTTTCTTTAGCATGCCTTCTTTATTCTTTAAACATGTCTAAGTTTCAGTAGTCAATGTGGTTGTCTCTTATAGTTTCATGGATCAATTCTTTTGAAGTCTATGGTTAGCATTCATCTTTGAGTTGTCTCAAGATTTGTACTTTGCATGTACTCACAAAATGGTCATATGTATGACTAATACATTTATTTGCCATTCTTGTGATTCCTAAGGTAGTGAAAGGACTATGTGTTAAACTTAGTAGGCATATTTGTGATCAATTTGTGTTCTGGTTCACCAATACCTAGCTTGTTTACAATATATCGTAGGTTTCAAAATGCAACTCAAAATCTTTCTCAGTGTTTTTCCTCTTCCCTTAACTTTCTATGTAACTATCACCCCTAGTTCTTCTTGTTCATATATGAAGAACTTCTGGAACTTCGCATTTTTTTGTTGTTGTAGTGATTTAATATCTAATATCTTTGCAGGGTGATTTGGGACACTCTGCTCCAGTCACAAGGATACCATCTCGTCCTGCTAGTCGTAATGCTTTTGATGAGAACTTTGAGAATGTAGGTTCTGCTGAATCTGAACTGGCTCATTTGCAACATGAACTGACTTCTGCAGATACTTTAAGGTCAAGTGCAAGTGTTCAAGGATTATCCGCAGTCCATACAATTGGGCCACCTTCTTCATACACTTATGCTGCTGCTGTAGGCGCTTCCTTGTCTAGGAGTACAACTCCTGATCCCCAACTCGTTGCTAGGGCTCCTAGTCCTTGCCTGACACCAATTGGAGGTGGCAGAGTTGGTAACTCAGATAAAAGAAGCATAAGTAGTCCAAACACATTTGGTGGTGTCACATCTGGTGTCAATGAGTCTGCAAATCTGGTAGCTGCTTTATCAGGCATGCACCTGACATCAAATGGTGTGATAGATGAAGATAATCAGTTACCATCACAGTTTGAACAAGATGCTGAAAATCAGCAGAATTATTTGTTTGGTCTGCAAGATGGTCAGAATCATATCAAACAGCAGGCGTACTTGAAGAAATCTGAATTTGGCCATTTACATATGCCTTCAACTAAGAGTAATGGGGGCAGATCAGACCTGAAAAACTCATCCTTTCTTTCTGATAGGCAAGCTGAGTTCCAGAAATCTGCTGTCTCCTCAAACAATTTTTACTTGAAAGGATCACCTACTTCCACTCTCAATGGCGCAGGCAGTTTACCTGCTCAGTTTCAGCATGGTGATGGTGCAAATTCATCATTTCCAAACTATGGGTTAAGTGGTTACTCTTTAAATCCTGGTTTGGCCTCTATGATGGCTAGCCAACTTGGAACTAGTAATCTGCCACCATTGTTTGAAAATGTTACTGCTGCATCAGCTATACCAGTCCTTGGAATGGAATCCAGAGTGCTTGGGGGAGGTTTGGGTTCTGGACAAAACATTTCAAATGCTGCAACTGAGTCACATAATCTTGGTAGCGTTGGAAGCCAAGTAGCTGGGAATGCTCTGCAGGCACCTTTTGTTGATCCTATGTATCTACAGTATCTGAGGACATCTGATTATGCTGCAGCGCAGCTTGCAGCTCTTAATGATCCCTCTATGGATAGGAACTTCCTAGGTAGTTCATACATGAACATGAACTTGCTTGAGCTGCAAAAAGCTTATCTCGGAGCTCTGCTATCACCTCAAAAATCTCAGTATGGTGTTCCATTGGGTACTAAATCTGTTAGTTCTAATCTTCATGGTTTTTATGGAAATCCCACCTTTGGAGCTGGCATGTCATATCCTGGAAGCCCCTTAGCAAGTCCTATTATTCAGAACTCTCCAGTTGGACACGATAGTCCTTTCAGACACACTGACCTGAATATGCATTTTCCTTCCGGTATGAGGAATCTTGCTGGGGGTGTCATGGGACCCTGGCATTTGGATGCAAGATGTAACATGGATGAAAGCTTTGCCTCCTCCCTACTTGAGGAGTTTAAGAGCAATAAAGCAAAGTGTTTTGAACTTTCAGAAATCACTGGTCATGTTGTTGAGTTCAGGTATGCTCTTATCTTAAATCCTGTTCTATGTTGTCGTACTGTCACCGTGACATTTCTATGCTTTTTATGAGCAGCGTGGATCAATATGGCAGTCGTTTTATTCAGCAAAAACTTGAAACAGCTACAACTGAAGAGAAAAATATGGTTTATGAGGAAATCATGCCTCAAGCTCTTGCTTTGATGACTGATGTGTTTGGTAATTATGTCATTCAAAAGGTATCTGCTTCTTAATCTGTTGCATATCTGCTTAGCTGTATAGTTTTATGGTTTATTGTATTTACCAATTAAAATCTATATATGCATACAGTTTTTTGAGCATGGACTTCCAGCTCAGAGAAGAGAACTTGCTGGCAAGCTTTTTGGTCATGTTTTAACACTTGGTCTTCAAATGTATGGTTGTCGAGTGATCCAGAAGGTATTAGTATATGGTTGCTATTCTTCTAGACTTTATTTCCCGGCTTTCTTCTGTTTGGTTTGCTCATAAATGATTAAGTTGCATGTTGAACAACTTCTCCTGTTGATTGTTTTAATTCATCAAACTCTTCCTCATAATTATTTGCTGTTTCTTTACAACTTAGGAGTTTCTTTCTAAATGAGATCAGCACAATTTTGTAAACGATTAAGTGAAATTTTCACTGTGGTCAAGTTATACTTTCCATCTCATATCAAATTGTTTTAAGTCTTTGTTTATGTTATTTTGTAAATATATGCTATGCATGCTTCAATCATGGTTGTCATCGCCTTATCTTGCTTTTTATATAGATTTCCTAAAAGCACTCCTGCTATTTGAATGGTTACACGAAGAATACTGCCCAGCATTCTGACAATTATGTATATGCTTTGTTTAACATTCAAGGCCATAGAAGTTGTTGATCTGGATCAGAAGATTAAAATGGTTCAAGAGCTGGATGGTAGTGTTATGCGTTGTGTACGTGATCAGAATGGCAACCATGTCGTCCAGAAGTGTATTGAATGTGTTCCTGAGGAAAACATTCAATTTATAGTTACAACTTTTTTTGATCAAGTTGTGACACTTTCTACTCATCCATATGGGTGCCGAGTGATACAGGTTCAGAACTTGTTTTTTGCTTATATTTTGACCTTTGGAATTGTTCTATATAAGAATGAGCAATATGTATTCTGTATTATTATTAACACTGCAGAGAATACTGGAGCACTGCAAGGACCCAAATACGCAGAATAAGGTTATGGATGAGATTTTAGGATCTGTTAGCATGTTGGCCCAAGACCAGTATGGCAATTATGTTGTCCAGGTTTGCCATTCTTTTTGGGAACTTGTAGTTTACATATTGTAGGATCTTTTGGGGCAAAAATAATTAACCCAAATCTTCTCGAGGGTCTTTCAATCTTTTGGCTTTATGTCTATTATACTGTCCAAATTTTTTGTTGTATTTGTTTATTTTTTACAGTGTATCTTTGAAATGTGTTTATTTTTATCATTAGACATCTCTATGGTATTTCTTGTGCTGCTTGACGCATGAACTGACCTCTTCCATTCACTTAACAGCATGTGCTGGAGCATGGAAAGCCTCATGAGCGCTCAATTATAATTAAGGAGCTAGCTGGAAAGATTGTTCAGATGAGTCAGCAGAAGTTTGCCTCTAATGTTGTTGAGAAGTGCTTAACTTTTAGTGGTCCTGCTGAACGTCAGTTATTGGTGAATGAAATGCTTGGTTCTACTGATGAGAATGAGCCTCTTCAGGTTTGTCCATTTTTTGTGCTGATTTTTTTTTTTAAACTTTGAATAGAAATACTTTCTGATTTTCAGTCCTCGTGTTTGGAAAATAAATGCTCAAAATAACCTCACCTGGTTTGTAAAACCATTGGAGAAAAGCCATGGACCATGACTGCCTTTATTTGTGCCTGTTTTGGCCGAGTATGGTGATCTTCCTTGTTGATAAGAACTATGCATATATATATATATATATATATATATATTCATATTTGTAATTCTGAGTCTGTATGTTGCTTGAGGGACCGATCAACTTTCATGCACAGTATGGAAACTCTAGACAGGATGTTATGAAGTGAGACTGTAACCAGAATAGTCTTTTTAAAATTGACTGCATGGTGTTAAGGATTTACCTTCGGTTAATTGTCTGTAGAAATAGTTTCTGTAGAATTTCATGTCATCCATGTCATTTTTTACTGACAGTTGCTAGTCCATCCCAGGCAATGATGAAAGATCAGTTTGCAAACTACGTCGTACAGAAAGTACTAGAGACTTGTGATGACCAGCAACGTGAGCTAATCCTTTCTCGAATTAAGGTCCATTTAAATGCATTGAAGAAGTACACTTATGGAAAGCACATTGTTGCGCGTGTAGAGAAACTTGTTGCTGCTGGTGGTACTGATTCTTCCTTGTCTTTCATGGTTGCTTATTACTTTATATTTATAAGTCTGTTCATGTAATGTTAAATGAGTTTCTTAGTATTTCATTCACTGCTAAATGTTTTCAAGTCTCTTTTGCTGAAGTTGCTTTTAAGCTCCTTGGACACTGTCAAACTTTCTGCATTAGTAGTTGCCAGTAGGTTCACTTATCTAGGCAAAGTTTTCGTAATTTTCGTGAACTTTGTGTCTACATTGCATTGTATGTTTTAGAAAGTGCTATGTTGTTTCGACTCTTTATTTTTCTTGAAGTACTCATGTCCGATGCATATCCAGACATGGGTATGGGGATATGATCCCCTAAGGACCCTCCAAATACATGAAAAAACTTAGAATACATCAAACATACCCGTGCCGGACACATATTTGTGTTCGACACTCACACCCGAATCTGAGTAACATAGAGAAAGTGAACTAACTGGCACATAACCACATATCTATTGATGCATTGATGCCTACTGAATTTTTTTTGATGAAATTCAATCTCCTGACACTCTGTGGCAAGTATTTATAAAAATGGTCAAATTTTTAATTGCTTATGATTTGTTTTTTTTTCTTTTTCTTTTTCTTTTTCTCAAACTGCAATTTAGTTTTCTATTTAGAAAACCTTTCAAGGACATTTGGTGCTCGGAGAATGTGCTGTTAATTAATAATTACGATTATGAAACCGTCTGAGTTTGAGCTGAGCAGGCATATGGCTCATATTAGTGGATGCTAAACTATAGCACCAAAATTCACCTTTCTTTTCGATCAATTTGAATTCGATCCTTATTATCGTCATAAGTTTTCCGTAACACGCGATTTTACATTATTTTTTTTCAGAAAGAAGAATTGCTGCTCAGTCTCCACACCCTGCTTAGATGGTGTAGGAAAAGAATGTGTTTTGTACAGCTAACAGAAGCTATATGTGAGCTTCTCCTCTTCCTTTCTTCCCCCGTATCTTAGAGCTATGGCTTCTACCCATCTTTTTAGACAGGTAAGAGCTGTATGGAAATAAAGTTATTGCGCTTGTACTGGAAACTGTACATTGTGTAGCTTAAGGCTTTTATACATAGATTCGAGCAAAGCTAAGGTTCAGCTGTTGAATACAACTGATACCCCTGCAGAGGAGATAAATGATTATACAAGTTTTTAAGGGTGTAAAAAATTTAAATGGGTGAGGTAGTTTATATGATAACGTGACTGTACAAATGTTGGCATGTGCAGAGCTGTTGATGTTTAGGTGAGGCCAGAGTTTTTTTTCCCCTCAATGTATGCTTAATGACAAAAAAATCTTCCCTAAATGCGCAATTTTCTTTTTGCTATCAACCTGTTTATGTTTATATATCTTTGTTGGTTTATTTGATGCTTTCATTCCAAATGATCAAAATTAGATGGTCAAGGCACTTCATCATTTATGTATACTTAACATAGAGATTAAAATAAAAGCAAAAATTTTGAAGTCAGAAATGAAAAAAATGTAAAGCTTGCAAGGAGAATTTGCACTCTAAACATCATTAGCATCTTCATCAATCTTTTGACCAAATCCCCTAGGCCCAGCTCTGGCTCTCACCTTCTTCTTCTTTTTCTTTCCATTCTTCTTGTTGGCAGCCTCTTCTTTTCCAAGAAATCTTGAACCCCTATGTATATAACCTTGAACCCAATTCAAAGCACACAAATTCAGGGACAACCCATAGTTCAAAATCACAAATTTAAGTCGATTTAGGAAAAAAAAGAAAGAAAAAAGTATCAATTTTTGAGAAGTAAAGTTACCCCAATAGTGAGAATAGTTAGAGCAACAAAGGCAACAAAGAGAAGAGCCTTTTGTATAATTGTAGCCACACCCTCGTCACCTGTAGTTGCGTTGAAAATTTTATAAAGTTTAGTGGTGAATTTTATAAAGTTATAAAGTTGGGTTGAAAATTTGAATTTAAAAGATGGATTTGAACTTTAAAAATAGTGCAAATTGTATAATAAAACACATGTAAATATAACATTAATGATTATTTTTCAAATTCATGAATTTGTTGGATGCCTATTTAGTGGTGAATTTGAAATACCTTTAATTATTTGTGAATTTGAAATTCCTGTTTTTGTACTTTTCAAATATATAATCATATTGAATTTTAACTAATTTATACATAATGTATGTATTTCATTCTCACAATTTATATAGAAAATGAAATTCAAATCTAAATTTTCAAATTCATGTTTCCAAACATAGCATAAGTGAATTTAAAAGTTGTCATAAGTTCATTTTTATTATATTTTAAAAATATGTATCACTCTATTAATCATATTTGTGTTTGTAAAATCTAATAATTTTACTGTCAGTTGATGTAATAATTTTTCTTTCTTAATTTTTTTTTACTATAATTTACTAAAAAAGTATTTAACCAGCTAAAGTAGTTAATATCCTTTCTTTTTTATTCCCTTGATCTTGATGGGACCAAACTTTGAAATAATTTAATTGACTTAAGTGGATAGTTTATTTAAGCATGATAAGAAAAATAATCTTTGATTAAAGAATGTGGAATCTTGCATCACTTCTTTATAAAAGTTATTATATTTAATATTTGGAATCCAAAATGAAAAGACATAATTGTGATATTAAATTTTTTATTTTTATTTTTATTGTGGACTTTTTAGCATTGCCTTGAATGAATGGAAGATAACATATATAGTAGCATCCACTTTGGTCTTTGGCTCACTACACTTGTAATTAGTCCAAAAAAATAATATATTTTTTGGTATTCTTTTTAATTTTTCAATGCATAAATATTGTCAAATTAACTTTTGATTTAAGAGAAATTATCAGATTTAGTAACATTGAAATTATTAAACTTTACAAGCAGAATTAACATGATGACACATACTCATTAAAATATAATAAAAAATAAAAAATTAATTAAAAAAAATGACATATGACAATTTTTTAATTTATTTATAAAATTTTTAAAAAAATTATCATTAATGTATAATAAACAAACTCTTTGATTAATGAAAAAAATGAGATATTGAAAGTTTAAAATCTCAAATTTAAATTTCGTTGTACGTGGATTTGATCCATTTTATATTAGATTTGTTTAATTATGTGATGGTTTGAGAATTTTTTATATGTAATATTTGATTATAATTATAATTTTTATAAAAAAAAAAAAGCATAAATATTGGTCTTAAAGCGGATAAACATATTATCTTATCAATCCTATGATATTCAACCCATTGATCGTTCATAGTTTCTCATCTAACGGTCTACAACATTCCACGCTGTCCAATATTCATCCACGTCTCTTCTACCAGCTGTTCACCAACATTCTCTTCTCCTATTGGTTAGTCCGCTTAAATGAAAGCAACCCAAGGGCAAAACCGTCCTAAAAATTCCAAGCCCCACATTCCCAAAAACACCCTCAAAAGTGTACCTAGTTGTGAGTTGTGACCCACCACTGACGATCCAGCACAACCGGTTCTATCCGTACGACCCACAAATCACTTACGTGGCAAAACGTAATTGGAGAAATCCTGATTTTGATATTTAGGAGGTAGAGATATTTAGCGGATCAAAAATATCTGGCTAAGTCGTCCACGTTGGAATCAGATATTGCACTTTTTCGCTTTTTCATTTTTTCCTTTTCCTTCAAAAAAGCGAATTTCTTTTTTCCTTTCCTCCCAAACAGCCCCCCGATTTTCACGCAAATATCTGAAAATCTCTTTAGTTTTTACTCTTTCTTTCCGATCCAAACAACAATCTTTAAAAAAAAACTATAAAAAAAAAAATCCCTAATTTGAATGAATAAAAATGGGAGAAGAAGTGAAAATGAGTGAATTTGAAGTTAACGCCGGAGACGATGAAGAAGCCACCGCAACCGCCAACACCGCCTTCGTTGATGACGACGATGATGCTGACGAAAGAGTTCTCGAATGGGAGATGGGATTACCTAACTGCGATGATTTAACTCCGTTATCTCAATCCTTAATCCCACCGGAACTCGCCTCCGCTTTCAGCATCTCGCCGGAGCCTCGTCATACCGCTCTCGACGTCAACCGCGCTTCTCACAATACCCTCTCCTCCCTCCGATCCACTGGAGCCCACTTCTCCACCACCAATAACAATAAAAACAACAATAACACTAATAACACTAATAACAATTTTCGTTCTTTTAATGACCCGATGGTAGTTGAACCGGAAGGTGACGGATCGGGTTCTGGTTCTGGTTCCGGATCCGAACCGAAGAAGATGAGGAAGATGGATATTGGTATTACAGAGGAAGCGGATTCAGCGGTTAGGACAACGGAGAATTCGGACGATCCATCAGCGAGGACATTGAAACGACAGCGTTTAGTGTGGACGCCGCAACTGCATAAGAGATTCGTTGATGTGGTGGCCCATTTAGGGATCAAAAACGCAGTTCCCAAAACGATCATGCAGCTAATGAACGTCGAAGGCTTGACCCGCGAGAACGTCGCCAGTCATTTGCAAAAATATCGGCTTTACTTGAAAAGAATGCAAGGGTTAAGCAACGAAGGACCATCGGCTTCCGATCAGCTGTTTGCATCAACGCCGGTGCCGCAGAGTCTTCATGAGAGTGGAAGCTGCGGCGGCGGCGGCGGCGCAGGAGGAATTGGTGTTGTTGGTGCTAGTGCGAATGGCAATGAGCATGTGGGGATGGCTATACCGATGCCTTATGGGGCACCGATGATGCCGGTAGCTATGCCGATGTATGGACATGTGGGTATGCATCAAGGAGGATATCATCATCATCAGAATGGGTATGAAGCGAATTCGTATGGGATGCAGCCGAGAGATTGGTCTGGTGGGAATAAATATGGGTAACTGGTGTCGTATCCCCATCATATGGCTCCCAATGATATGTTAAATTAGCTGGATTTTCGTACAAAGGTCAGTTCTTTTCTTTCTTTTATCATTTTTAAATATGAATTTTCAGCTTTATTGATTGGTTGACTGTTAGTTATAATTGTATCATGCTAATTTGCTTGAAAAATTTTGGTTCTTCGAAGTTAAGTAATCTTGAGATATACAGTGATATACAATACTATTGGCTTTGGAACTTGCTTGGGTGTTTTTGGGGTTTGGATTGGAATGGAAAACGATTGAGCTTAGATTATTTTGTTATTACCGGGAATGGATGTGACAATATGATTTAAACAGGATTAATAGGCAATAATTTCGTATTTGTACTCATCTAGAAGAAAAGGAATCACTTTTGTTTTTAGGTTACTGTATTATGTTACTTTATTATAATTATAATTGATGCCTTTTCTGCATACAGAGTTACTCTATAATGTTTAGTGTCTAGTTGATTGTCTAAACTGTGACTTAGTTGGTACTTGGTGAGCAATTTGTTTTCACAAGATGAATAGATGGTTTTCGCTGTAGTGTTACCCTCATTTCTTTTGTGTGCATTGGAGCTTGTACTTGCCTCAGCACTATCTTTGAGCTGTTGGCTTCGAACTTTATGCAGTTCTGCAGTGCTTATGTATTTCTCAGCTGTTGTTTCTATTTTTATTTATACTTTTATTATGTACTTTTGAACAGAACTGTCTGCTTCATTTACAAATTGGCATTTCAAAATTTATCTTTAATCTATTTTCTTCTTTTCACCTACATTGGCTTCCATTTTCCTTATCTTTTTGGAAGTGATTTTGCTCCAGGTTGCTCTTGATTATACTGGTGACAAAACCATACTTTTTTCTTATTTCTTAAAAAGGCTTTTTAGAGGGCTTTGATTTTATGTTTCTTATGTTTGCAGATCATTGATTTCTTTCTTATGTTTTTAATATTTTCACTAAATCATTGCATTTCAAAACCAATCATGGATTATTATTATTCTTTTGTATATTCAGAGTTTTTTTATCAACTTGGTGTTCAACTTGACTCTCTGAAATGGTTGGGTTCTTATGGTTTTTGACAGACAGATGGTTGCCTTACGAATTATTTGACTATATTTAAGTGGAGTATTCCAGTTACGAATGAGAGTTGACAAAGAGATAAACAAACCTCTCAGTGGATTGCTTTCTTGATTTACTTGATAGCAGACAGAAGTTATCTGCATATATTACATCTTCTACTTAGCTTATTACTTAATAGCAGCAGGAAGTAGCCCAGCAGTTAGCTCATCATCTACCTAGATTAGGGCAAGTCCCGGAAACTACATTCTTAACTTGTTATTTAATTGATAATTACCATTAACTTGTGTATTATTGAATACATTAAACTTTCTTTTTCTTTTTCTTTTTTTGCCACTGAACAAAAGCAAATAAAAAAGCTAAGCAAAAGTCCATCACTCAATAGCAATTGGATATGACTTTATGACCTTTTCGCCTGTTTCTTTTTAGAGAACTTTTTTTTTTTTTTTAATCTTTTTTTAATTGGCTTGAAGTAATTAGCAGCCAATTCTGCAATTTATCTACATCCTCAAATTGTGCTGAACTGAAAACAAACATTTTTCCTCATAATATAATTTAATCCATGTTTGATTCCATCATCTTTTTGACTATTCCATAGAGCTATGAATGCATACAAAACTATGAGTTGTGTTGGCTGTTGGACATGGGTCGCATTGATTGATTTCGGCAAGTAACTATTTGCCAGAATTTCTATTTTGGGGGGATTTCTGTTCTGTTTCTGGCAGGAGGTTGTGGTTCACTAATTCTACGACTTGCTGCCAAACCAAAGGATAACAAAAGGAGCACATCTATGTTGCTACGACTCTTTAATTTTTTTTTTTTTAAATATCTGTATCTGATATATATTCGAATATGAGTATGGAAATATGACTTTACAAGGACCTTCCAAATACAATAAAAAAATTTAAAAAATTAAACATACTTGTGTCGAACATATATTCATATCTAACACTCACATCCGATACCGAGTAAGATAGGAGCACATCATTGATACGCTGCTTTTGTTGGAGTAGAAGAACTTCCATGTGAGAAAATTGACCTTTCGATAAGGGCAATGGCCCCTCCAAGTTCCAAGTGACTACCCAAATATTAAAAGTTTATCAGGAAGAAATTAACAAATCCGATCTAGGGTTCTTTATTCTATTATTTTATATACTTTTGTTGGTTTGAGATTTTAAGTACTTTTATTCCATGGTATGGGCATCTTTGCACTTAATCCAAACATCTGGTAGATCATATTTGAACGTCAGCATCGTCAACCCAAAAAAAAGGATTTATGGAGAGTTTTGTTTCTAGCCAGACATGTAAAGTTGAATGTGAGGGTCTGGATTCATTTTAAAGATCAAGCAATTATATGCCCAAGTAATTCTATTCCATGAAATTTTTCCTAAAATGCAATTTACACGTAGAATGTAAGCAATTATCCGCTGTTGCCTCACAGAAAAGTTCCACTGGAGTGTCTTTACTCTTCATATCCTCCCCGAACAACATTCTTGTGCTGTGGCCCAACAGTTTCAGGCATTTTACATGGGCCATACATCTGGATGATGGATTCATTAACCTGAGTAACTAACTATATCCTTCCTTTTTTCTTTTGGGTCTTAGAATCTTCAAACTTCATTCACAACTTCTTAACAAGCTCTTTCGATTAAGAATTCGTTTAGGATTGCTGTTGGCTGTCAAAACGCTGTAAAAGCGTTACCTTTCGGCTCTGCTATGAGAATGCAAGGCATGAGACATGAGTGTGCTGTAAGCCCAACACCAAACAAGTGATAAGTGAGCCGCGCAAGTGAGCTTTGAGAAAACCATAATATGGATTATGGAGCATGAGGAATACCAATCACTGTCAGTGCAAATACACGACTTTCTACGAAATCATGCTTATGAATCATGAACCTTATATCCAACTGCATCCTCCAAATTTTCGCAGTTCCTTTTTGTTCATCATCTTCTTTAACCTTGCAACATTTCTCCAACTGCTAGCATCAGCATATAAATTTGCCAACAGCAGATAGTTTCCTGTGCTACCAGGCTCAAGCTCCCGCAAATGCTTTAGCTGCTAGTTCAGCAAGATCAATATTCCCATAGGTTCTACATGCTCCTAATAGTGCTCTCCATACAAATAAATCTGGTTCTATAGGCATTGTCTTAATAACATCATAAGCCTCATCAAGTTTTCCTGCTCTACCTAAAAGATCTACTAGACAAGCATAATGTTGTAATCTTGGGGTATTCTTGTACTTCTCTTGCATCAAGTTGTATACTCTCTTACCAAGCTCAATCAATCCAGCATGACTACAGGCAGTCAGGACCGCTGCGAAAGTCGAGTGATCTGGCTTCTTCCTCCATTTGTTTGAAAAGCTGAATTTGCTTCCTCACAGTATCCATGATTTGCATACCCGAAAATCATTGAATTCCAAGTAACAGTGCTCTTTTCAGACATTTTATAAAACAAAGTTCTTGCTTCAGATATAAAAGCCACACTTAGCATACATGTCAACAAAAACCAACAATTTCCTTGTGATCCCTCTGTTTGTACAGAACAGGATAAAAATATAACACACAAGATTTTTAAAAAAATAAATTTATTTGAAACAAGAAAGTTGATTAAATAGTATACCTAGTTCCATGCATCTCAAAAGATCTGTAAGATCAAGAACAGCTCTAACAGTAACTGGAAGGCGAAATGGGCACCCTGTATTAAGCAAAATTAGACCCTAAATCACATTTTAATATCTTTCTCCAAATCGGAAGAAAACTGCACCAGTTCCGGTGTTATGGTCAACAGCATACTCAGCTCTCACTAGACCTAGCTTGACACCAACACCATATGATGAACCCTGACCCATTCGCCTGTAGACCTCCGTTGGGTTCCCCTTTACATCCTTTGAACTTCCAAGATCATTACCATGCTCGGCAAATGCATAAACATGTGTATTTCTAACAGGTACTCTAATCTCGGCTCCAAGCTGCAGGTAACATAAGAAAAAGGATTTCAGATAAATTTAGTCATTTCATGTAACATAAACACAAGCACACACTTATTGTATTTCAATTTATAGTTAATTAACTCTCCTATGTTTTTTTTTTTTAATCATCAGAATCCTCCTCATTAGCTTCCATTTTCACATGAAATACAACATAAATGATCACATTAAAAGATAAACAAAAGATTAGGAAAGAGAACATGTATCTCCAATTATTCTTACCTCAAGAATGTTTCTGGCTGCTCCTAACTCACCCATGTTATAACCTCTCACGGAATAGGGACCCCCAAGAGTAAAAGTGTCATAACTTGGAAGGTCGCCCACACAACCTCCATAATGGCCATGAAGGACTAGAACAGGTGGTGGGGGTTTACCAGCGCCTTCTTCCACTTGCTTTAGTTGGAGAAATCGTGTAAGTGTTAGTTGGTGGCGGTTAAACAATGGAAATTTGCTGCCAATTCCAAGTCCTTGGTCCACCTGCATAGAGTAAATAAATGCCAGCAATTAGCTAGAAAACAAAATTTTAAGCAAATTCAAATGTAGATATTATGAATAAACCAGTTCGTAACTAAAGGTTGGAAGTGGTTTACAGTAATAGGAGCACTTGTGAGCAAGCTTAAACTTATCCATTTGAACAGTGCACAAAACAAGATATTTCAATATCCAACAGCCAGAATAATGAGGCTATTATTCTGAATCTGATACATTCAATCCTGTTAATTCTCTAAGGAATGGCTAAAATGCTAAAAAGATAATGATATCTATCTTAAGAATAAATCTGATATATTAAGGCCCATTTACAAGCATGTTTCAAGAAAATGTTATACTATCAATGCATTCACCTCATTCCTGATATTGACCAGTATCAGCAAAGATAGACTATCCAGGTTCAGTCAAAAGATTCACAATGTAAATATATGGGCTAACCTGGAACACATTCCTCTCACCAACTATAGCTCCATTTACAAACTTGGTATTATCACGTGTGATATTTGCTTGTAGAAATGCCATTCGATCAACACCAGTACCACTGAGAGTAGTTGGAGGTCCATCTGCGCTGATGCCTCCACTTGGCAGCACTCTTTGACCATTTGGAGAGATATTACTGCTTTCATCACGTGTTGTTATCTCTTCCATCACAAGTCCATAAGTGAATTTACTTTGACGGGTGAAATTCTGCCAGAATCATATTGATCACAATTGATTCCATGGTACATGAAATCAAAAAATCACTTCAGGAACTTTTCTAAAGATAGCAGATTACCTCTGTAATGTTGGCTTTAACACCAGCTCGGTCAACCCATATAGGTGGGACTTCATCAACTCCGGGCCCACCAGTGAAAACTGGGCTCAATTTCCGGTTGTTGAAGCAGCTTGTGCGGAGGGTTCGGTTGCGTGGATTATAAACACCATCTAAATACGGATGCACATATTCTAGCTTGAAAGCAAGATCATCCTGAAGAAAAGAATACCAGGAACATAATAGGATGAAAAATTTACACTAATCACTGATGATAATAGTTAGCACAAGAACCATGAGAGAGAAGACAGAGCACCGTGCCTATTTAGGAAAATTTACCTGAGGATTAAAAAAGTTACTGGTGGTCAATGAACCGAGAATGGATCTGTTAAGCCCTTTGAGATTTCGGTGCTCAAAAGAGACAGTTCCACCAGGTTGAAATGAAGCCTGAACAGAAACATAGCACATTTTGCAAACAATATAAATCATAATTTATTTATTTTTTGTTCAAGCCACAATCGCTTATTCTCTACATGCAGAACCGCAGAGTACAATTGTATAACTATATTTACATACCAATGTGGGACGCCCCCCATGTCCAGGTACAATACTCCACTCCGTACTGACTTCAGCTGATTTTTGATCCAGCTCTTTGAGCTTTATCTCAACAATGATGCCTCCCTCATTCTTCTCATCAGGTCGTGGGTTCACTTCGATATTTGAAAACAAAGCCAACGAGTTTATGTTCCTCAGTGCTTGTTTCCCAGCTTCAATATTAAAAACATTTCCTTGTCGAAGCTGTAAATCAAAAGCACAGACATAAATCAACAATTAATCACCATCAAGACTGAAACTAGTTACTTAAATCAGCAACCAAAAATACAATATTTGAGAAACTGAATAAATAGGCAAAGTTAGCAACTCTGTAACTAAAGGTATAAACTAATAATCAGTCATCCATTGGAGTATGAAACCAAACATTTCAATCAACAAAAGATCACTCATTACCGATTAAATGAAGACATATTTTATGAAAAAATCTATAGTTTATGAGAGCTTATTCAAAAGCAGCAAAATCAGTGCTTTACTTGATATTCACACAATTTTTTTTTTTCTCTTCTATAATTGATCTGAATTTTCATGTTCAGTTAACTATCAAGCTAACTTATCTGATTGTTTAGACTTTAGAGCTATTTCTGAATATAAAAAACAATCAAATATATGCTTCAAAAAAATTTATAATTGAACCAAAGAGCAAAAACCTACCCTAACTAGCATTGAATGTCAAAATTCAAAAACATTAACATCAAATATCAGAATGCACAATGTGGTTCTTCGTTAGTTTCTCAGTAGCTCAAAAACTACGCATAAACATTCTAAACAGAAAAATAGAAATAAAAACCAAGAAACAGCCATAAACCGTCTACCTCTCTAGGCAACTCTCTCCTGACAACAGGAAGCTGGGTATTCCCTTCAACAACATTCCCAAGCTTATCCTGGAACTGAGTCACAAGCTGTGTAATATCCCCTTCCACAACCTCACAAACCACTTCCTTAGTATTCAAGTTCCCAAAATTGACAACCTGAGCACAAGCATACCCTTCATCATGGTACCATTTCTGAACCCTATCCCTTATTTTCTGCAACAACCTAGCACTCACTTTCCCTTGTTCCCTCATCATCTGCAACACTTCCCGATGTACTTGCATTGGCAACAAACAAGGCCTAGCTCTCTCAGTCCTCCTCTTATAATCCTTCTCTTGGTTCTTATAATACTCCAATTTCTCCTTATCTGTCATATCAGGGTCCATTTCAATAGGCTTGGATTGAGCCATTAGCCCCACATTTATACACCTAAACCTATCAGCTGATTGCCAAGTACTTTCTGTAAAAGAAATGGTTAATCCCAAAGTTCCATCTGGGTTAGTTTTGCCTTCCATATCAACTTTCTCAAACATTCCACAAGTGGCTAAAGTTTCAAGCTCTTTTTGTAGCTGGGTTTTTGTGTAGATCCCTCCTGGTCTTAACGAAACCATTTCAAAGAACGAATCTTCATTTCCAACCGTGGTCCATCGCCGTCGATCAAAGAATAAAATATCTGAAAGCTTGTACTTTTTGAACCCACTTAGCTTGTTGAGTTGAACTACTATGTTGGCTGGTAATCCATGAGAATCCCATTCTTGGGTTTGGTTGTTATCGTCTGCAATTGCCGGGGAAGGCGAAAAGAGCTTTTCCCAGAAGTTGCCACTGCTTCCATCACCTCCACTCGAACCACCTCCACCAGAGAAGCCGCCATTTCCGCCGAAGTTGTCTCCGCCGCCTCCAGGGAGAAGGGTGGAAATGGGGGTGATGCGGATGAGGAGAGTGGCGGCGGAAGCGGAGGCAAGCGCGAGGGGTTTGGAGAGGGAGTGAAGGAGGGAATGGGGCTTTTGGGGTTTAGGGTTTTGAGAAGGGAGGTGACATTTGATGGTGGTAGAGCGTGAGGAAGAGGAAGAGAAGGAAGAAGGGGGAAATTGCCGGAGGCTGGAAGAGGGGAGGAGGTGGGATGGGGCAGCGAAAGATTGCATTTTTTGGGAAGGTTTTTGGTGGGTTTGGGGAGGGGATAAGGGGACAGTGTAATTTTGACTCTATTTGTTTTGACAAATCAGGTTTTATGAGAGTGGCTGAAGCGAAGAGGATTTATCAGAGTGGACCTAAGTGGCTAGAGGATGTTCAGTTCAACTTGTGAACTTGTGGTGTAGCCATTATGAACCATGCTTTAGCCCTTCTGATTATTGAGATTGGGCGACATCTGCAATGTTTCCAGTTGTCAGGAACATGCCAGGGTTTTTTTTTTCCTTTCTTTTTCCCTTGGAGATTTGCAGGATGGAGAAAGTAATTTGAGCAAATTAATTACCAATGGGAGAGATGTAGACTAATTGGTAAATCTATTTATCTTGATAGTAATAAAATACGAGTTAGTGATTTCTTTCTGCAATGTAACAGAGACAAGAGTCATGAGAAAATGATACATAACTAAACAAATGAACTGGTTACCTTGTCCGAAGTAAGAAAATTTTATACTTGGGTGTTTGGGAACTATGTAGAGAAGCAAAACTTCAGGGCTCTCTTTGAACAAACATTATCACCTTCTACTTCTTTATTCAATGGCTGCAGATTTTATGACTCCTTATATTTGGATAGTTTTCTGTGATACTATTGTATTAATATTAGCCTTAGCTCAAAACTGAAACGAATTCATTTACAATGGCTTCAATGGAGACAGCTTTGATCTCAACAGTCTTGCTAAAAATCCTTCCGAATGGTCTCTTGCAGTTAACCAACACCTCAAAGCAACAAGTTTGTCATGCATTTTATCCATTCCCATTACAATTCAATACAACTTACTCAAAGTTCAGCTCAAAATTATTCATTTTCTGCCTTTTTTTTTTGGTTGTGTTTTCCATGGTTCCAGGATTGAAAAATTAATCTTAGTGGCCATGACATCTATGTTGCTCCAACTCTTCATTTTTCTTGAAGTACTCGTGTCCGACATCCATGTCCGACGCATATCCGGACATAGGTATGGGGATATGATCCCCAAAGGACCCTCTAAATATATAGAAAAAAACTTAGAATAAATCAAACATACCTGTGTTCGACACTCACACCCGAGTCAGAGTAACATAGCATGGGATTGCTTTTGTCATCTCACCATCTTAGCAGTTAAGAACCCAACTTTGGCAGATGGAGTTTCAATAGAAGTTGCAAGAAAAAAGCCTTGAAATTTTGAAGCTTTCACAACTCCGCCGCATAATAATGGTAATAAAGGAGGGGCAAACCCAAGTGAAATTTGTTTAATATGCTTGATCTAACGAATAAGCTTTGGACCAATCAAACAATAAAACAGAATCTATGCTTAGGTTGAAGTGGCGATTAGAGGATAGGAGTATAAGAAAGGTTCATATAATATAATAGTCTAACAAATCCCGCAGTGAGGTTATAATACCATCCAATGCCGTCCTTAAAAACAACTTAGCAGACTAATGGTTACTTCTTCGATCTTCACTGAAATTATGATGATAGTAGGCATTATGGAGCTTTTTCACTTCAAGATCTTGGATTCAATTTCTTCCAAGCTCAAACCTTTAGTCTCTGGGACGTAGAGTACCACGAACAAAAGCGATACCAGAGCAATAGCACCAAAAAGAAGGAAAAGATTTTCTGCTCCTAGCAACTCCTGCAGAATCAGCAGATATTGATTTAAATTACAACAGTCAAGTAGAATTTAAAGCATGAAAAATGATAAGAAAGCAACTTTGAAATAAGTATATTGTTCAGTATTGAATCCTATGTTGCTCTGACTCTTCATTTTTCTTGAAGTACCCGTATCCGACGAATATTCAGACATAAATATGAGGATATGACCCTCCAAATACATGGAAAAACTTAGAAAAAATTGAACATACCCGTGTTGGACACATACCCGTATCCGACATTCACACCCTAGTCCGAGTAACATAGATTGAATCAATACCTTCAATGGTGAGAATGCAAAGGTAACAATAGCATTTGAACCGAAGTTAGTGAGAACTGCAAGACTAATCCCTTTCCCTCTTGTTCGCAGTGGGAATATTTCAGACACCATCAGCCAACTGATAGGCCCAAATGATATCTGCAACATCATTTACAGGTAATAAATTTGTCAGCTTAACTTGATCTCACTGACAAGGAAAGCACATGAACAAATATTAGCTCACTTCTGAATCTGACTTTTTTTTTTTTTTTTTATTTCCACAGTATTATCTTTCTCTGATTTCCCAGCTTTTTTTTCTTCCAATTTCTATGTTGAAGGTTTATAGTTCTTTTGATATGTAAGACTTTGGGAGTAAAAGGAAACAAAAATAAGATTTCTGATCCTAGAAGCAAAAGAAGGTCTCCAGTCACACTCAAGTCAGTGCCACCAATGCCAACAAGCAAACGAAAAAAAATACTGGCCTGATAGCAACCGACATAGAGAAGTAGAGCAGCTACAGCAACAAAAGGGAGTCCTCCGAGAAATTTGTAATATGCAGAAAGCAGAAACAAGGAAATAGCCTGCAGTGCAATGAGTTCAGAAAGGCAAATAAGAACTTCCATAATCATCTTTGAAACTAACATACCTGAGGCCAAAACAGTTAAACAGAAATGAGGGGAATAGGTTACATACAATCCCACCAACACCTCCAATCAGCAAAGGTCTTCTACCAAGATCATCAACTTTTACAACAGCTATCCAAGTCATTAGAAACTACAGGAAGGTATATTTGAAACAATACTTAATCAGCATCGGGAAGAAGGTAACTTGACAAACCCTGATTCAAAAGTTAAATAACAAGAACTATTAAGAATTACCTTGAATAAACCTACTACAACGGAAAGACGGGTGGCATCAGCAGCCGCAGAGAATCCAGCACTCTGGACAAACAATTTTACAAATGCTATTATACAGTTCGGATAATCGACATTACATAATATGATCCATTTCAAAAACACTGGAAAAATGAGAAAAGGTTTCAATTATCAGTACCTGTAGAATTGGACCAGCATAATACAGAACACTCGGTTGGCCAGTTATCTGTCATAATCAGGTTGGAAATAAGCCCTTTAACATAAAATTCTGAATTCTTAGTGTTCCCTTCTCATATCTTTATTAGCAAAATGGAATAGAAATAACAACTAATAAATTAATAAATAGTACGGTTCAGCAAGGAGGAAGAGATACCTGTTGAAAAAGGACTAAACCTCCAGCAATTATGAAGGCTTTCAAACTTGGCCCCTGAAATACCTCCAAGATATTTCCTTCAGATTCCTGGTCCGTATAGGCAGACTTCACTGAGATTAGGTTATCTTCTATTTGCTTCTCAGATGCTTCATCACCCGGAGCCCGACCTCGTAGTTTGCTTAGGGCAAGGATGGCCTTCTCTTTGTATTCTTGTAAAGATCCTTTACCTTGAACCGCTCTGAGAAGTAACCAGCGTGGTGATGGTGGGAGACTCCACATGCCTAGTCCCATAAGTAATGCAATTGGGGCACTACACCCATACATGTATCGCCACCCCCCAACAGCATTAATTTGGAAGCTTCCCACAAAATAGCCCAACTACAGAGAAATCTATATTTCAGCTGAGCTTGTTTACATAGAAATAACGTAGGCAATTATACAGTATCTTTAAAAACTTACCAAAATTCCCAGAACTATGAATAGTTCCTTTAGAGATATTAGTGTACCACGTATCTGAGATGGGCAAGTTTCTGCTATGTAGAGCGGAGCCCCGTGCATGGCCTGTCAAATGGCATACATGCAAGATGTTACAAGTAAGCACATCATAATAAATCTACCAGAAATACCAGCAGTTGGTTTTGTGAAGCTCACTAATCCAATACCCAGGCCATAGAGCAGCCGTCCTACTAAGAGAACACTAAGGCCTGGAGCATAAGCAGTCAGCACACCACCAAGCACATATAATAGAGAAGCAATGATGAGTTCCCTCCTCCTTCCTTCATGCACAAATCAAAATTATTTGTTAAGATAAATTCATATATGTACAAGATCCAAGTATGATTAAGAAGTTGAATAAAGGAGTACCGAGGAAGTCTGCAATTGGATAGACAAGGAGGGAACCAATAAGGGCCCCATAAAGGGAGCCACTGACCTGCACTCAAGCTAATATAATTAGAAAAAAGAAATACATTATCATTGATTATTGAAAGAAAAGAAACGCAAATGTCCACAAATGATGCACCAATTCTTCAAGTATAATAACCAAGAAATCATACCACGAGACCAAGCTGAACAGCTGAAAGGTTGAACCAAGTAGTGCCACTAAGCTCAGGTGACTGACATTATCAACATAACAACATTAGATACAACAATAGAATCTTATAATGTAGTTAATGCTACTGAAATAAACATCAAATGGCAAGTTAATTGAATAAGGCTACAAGAAAAACAGTACTCTGTTGACGCACCTGCAAAGCGATTGTAGCACCAGAGGTGGCACCAATGTCATACCCAAATAATAACCCTCCCAGAGCTGGAAACAAAAATCTAATTGCAAGAACCAAAATTAAGTCGAGTCACTAAATTGACAGTAGGTTAGAGGAGAATTTTCATGAAAATAATCTATGATCTAATTCTACCCTTTATTATTCCTCTCTTCAAATTTTCGATTATCACCAAATATTCTAAAATGCACCCTTTATGCAACAAATAAAAAGAAAATACAGGCAATTAAACCAAAAAACAAAACTACCCATTAAAGAAAAAGGTCAAAGAAACACAGGAAAGAGGAGAAAATAAGATAAAAACGTACGGCAAAATCACTGAAGACCAAGAAAAAGGCTCTTCGTAAGCTGAGTTAGGTACAAGTGACTCTTTTTTTCCTCCTGAAGAATAATCACCCTGAGCAGCAACCTACAAGAACAAACCAAAACATCCCATGATTTAGAAACAACCCAAACTTCAAAAGAAATCATAATTGTTGATATCTTACATTGGATCCGGGTTTCTGCCTAGAAAACAGTGATGGACTTGAAAAAATGTCAATCCTGGTGTAATCTTTGGCTTGAGAAGAAAAAGGCTTTGGAGAAAGTCTACGCTTATTAGTGAAGGAACAGAAAGAGAGAGAGTGCGGTTTCTTTGGTTGGTGTGAGTGTGAGAGTTCGAGGTTCAAAAGAGGCTGAGTAGTGGCACTGCAAGCCATTGGAAGAAAAGATCAGAGAACCAGAAAAAAGAAAAATCTGACGGTTGGTAGGTAATTTTCCCGCTTTTATCTTTTTTTTTTTTCTTTCTTTTTCCTTTTTTCTTTTTCTTTATCTTTATCTTTATCTTTTTCTTTTTCTTTCTCTTTTTATTTTTTGTTTTTATTTTCCTTGTTTCCATGTGACAGATGTGATTATTTTCTTTGGGTATTTTGATTCTGATGTCAACTCTATATCCAATAATTGAACTTCCTTCCAAAATTTCCACAACAATTTTTTTGGTTTTCCTCTTAATTTAATTCTTATATCCAGTTATAAAGACTACATTAATGTTGGCTCAGTTAATGCTATTGACCTCAACCTTTCCATTAGCTTTCTAAGATCAGGTCTGTTGCCATATCAATTTTTATATAGATCACACACGTTTAATTTTATCAAATTATATTATTAAATTTTCATTATTAATAAATTAAGTCAATTATGTTAATTCTTTTATGTTAATTTTTTTAAGGTGTGTTTGAATGAGAGATTTTAAGGAGGAAATTCCTTTGTAGAGATACTTTCGAAATTCTAAAATATAATTACTTTATTTGGCAAAATAAAAATTAGAATTCTTAAAATTTTTAAAATTTGAAAGAGGATTTTTAGATGGCTTAAATTCCCTTTTTAAATTTCACCTTCGAAGTTTGTGAAATTCTTTAATTTTTTACTAAGATATTAACATTTATCATGTTTTCTTTTTTTATTCAAATTTTATTTTTTTTCAATTGTAACTACGAAAACTCATTTTCAATTTTTTTATTTTTATTTTTCATGTTATTAGTAATATCTATATATTTTTATAAATCTAATAACATCCATATCGAATATTTTTCTTAATATTTTTTTTATTTTATCTCTAATATTGTTTTTTTACATCATCAAATTTCAATATTCAAAATTTCTTTCTAAAAAATATTTATCCAAACAATACAATTACAAATGCTAGTATTTTGAATTGATGTATTTTAAAATACTAACATTTCAAAATTCTTCAAAATTTTAAAATTCCTCATCCAAACACACCCTTAAGTAATTCTAACGAAAAAATAGATTTAACATGAATTTTTTTTATCTAAATATCAATCAGACATTATCTTAATAAATTGTAAAAAATATATGTATAGTAAGTCAACTTTTCTATTAAAATTACTAGACAAAATAAGAATAAATAACATAATTTATTAATAATAAAAATTCAATGATACAATTTAATAAAATTAAAAATTTATAATCTACATAAAAATTAATGTTAAATTCAATGACTCAAAATATAAATTACTTCAATTAAAAGAGAAACATCTTCTCACCCTCCTCCTTTTTTCTCTCTAAAATGGAAGAAAAATGATGTGGTTGACTTGGAGAATTAGAAGCCCTCTGAAAAAATATTAGCCACTAAAGATAATCAAAACCATCGGTAATTTTCAGTAAGTCACCCTTGCCTTGCCCATAAAGTTCATCGAAACGTCTTTCCATTAGTAACTGAGGCCCCCATATCTCACGGTTTCCAACGCAATGCCTTGATTAACCAAAACGTCCCAACTATTATATAGTCTTTAATGAAATTACATATTCCATTGCAGAAATTTTTAAAACTTCATGAAGCATCTCAAGTAGTAGTAATCCATTCTAAGACCCAAAAAGCTCTTTCTTTATGTACAATAACCACAAGCATTCAACCCAAGTCTTAAGGAAGGGGTATTTTAATTAAATTCAAATAGAAGCATCCCATTCCCATACCCTTCCATCAGGCTTTCACTCTAATATTAATTAAAGAAAAATTAACAAAGACCCAATAACACCTCTTGACTTTGCTCTTTTAAAGCAACTGCAATATGATGGTGAAAATAGACATTTCTCTAACAAAATCAGAATTCAAATTCGCCTGTTGCCTGCAAAAGATAATAGCATTCAGCAAAAAACTTGGATTTAAGAACACTGACAGATAAGATAAAAACAAAAAAAGAATCAAAGAGTAAAAAAATGACATATTATTCAGTGACAAGCACACCTTATTAAAGAGAATGTCCTTATTGTTTATATGCATGATGCCATCCTTCAGTGTGCACTTCCATCGGCTCTTGGTACGAGTCACCTACAAACAAAAATATATAATGTCAGCGTTTATTGTCTACACAGAAGAGAAATGAGACTAACAAAAGCTTGTATAAATACAAATTACTGAATAGGTTATGGGCAGTGAATGATGCATGCATACTGCAAAAATAGTAAAATCACCTTGTCAAATTGAGCCAAAACTAGATGCTGTGTGTTCAGCTCCTCTCCCTGGTCCACGTCATCCAAATCATCATCATCATTTTCATTCAATGGCTCATCGTCATCGTCATCTCCTGTATTGTTTTGGGCAACAGGGGCAGGAGTGGCAGCCTGAAGGTCTGGCAAGGAAACAAGAAAAGCAGGTCAAGCAAAAAAAAAAAAACAAGGTGCTTAGATAAGAGAGAGAGGAATAGCCATATAATCAAAGTACAATAAGATGCATTCCTCAGTTCATCCATGGACTAAAGTTACCATTTGGAGCCGGCGTGTTCACTACGTTGTAGTCTTCATTGACAACTCCTTGATAATTGTATATCTTCACAGTAAGAGAAGAAAATCAAAAGGCAGCAGCCTGAAAGTTAGTGAACTATCCAATGATACAGGAGAGCTAAAGAGAAAAGATCAAATTCCAAACCATATGCACAAAGTAACATTAAGTTGCAGAATTACACAAAATAAGATTCGGAACCGACCTAAGAAAGCATATGACTTACATTGGGAGTAGAAAGCATATCATCATATGGATCAGGCATTGGTCCATCCAGTTGAGGAATCTTTGATGATGACCTAGTTAAGTGTGCTAAGATCTTGCTTTTTGCAGTGATTGCTGAGTCATGTCTACCCAGGAAATTACTGCCCTTACTTCCCTGAGAGTTTAGAACTATATGATTAAAAATGGTGTACAACGCATTACTAATACAAACTCAAATATTCAAACTATGATTCTGGTATAAAAGCACCCTTCTGGTTTCAATTAGAATAAAAAAGTTTCATTAAATATTCATCAAATTATAACTCAGAACTTGAACTATCTTTGCTTTTGCATTTTTATTAAGATATAAAAGGTAAGCAAAAAAGAAAAGAATGTGAGGACAAAAAAAAGAGCTTGTCTAAAGCATATCCAACAATACTGGATAAAAGAATTTAGGCTAACAGGCATACTATGGGGAGTCCTTCAGATAACAAATTTACAAATGTTTTTATCCAAAAAAAAAGTTTCATACTGGGAATCCTCTCTAAAAGAAACAGTACCCCCAAAAGACAAGTCAAGGATTCATTCATGGAGTTGACAGAGAAATGAATAAGCAGACAAGCAGTATTTCACTAAATTGCACCAGCAATTTAACTAGTAAGTGGAGTTAAGCAACCTCATCTTATCACACTGATCTCAAAGACCTCTCACATACTTTCTGCCAACACCTTTAACCTTTGAGAACACTCTCTGTCAGCTAAAAATATACTCAACAATGCATCCTTTTAACCTTCGAGAATATTCTTTCCTGATTCACAAACACGTGACGACTGCTAACCTAAAACCTGTACCTAGACGATAACTCTACAATCCAGAAACAGAACTTCCAGGAAGACCTTGATCTTGTCAAGCACTGAGTAATCAACTTATCACTCCTTTATTGTCCGTTTACATGGAAGAAACTACCTAGTCCTATCAAATAACCAGTATTTGACTAAAAGAACATGAAGCCATCACACAGGAGAACAATGAGGATTACAAATGAAATAGATTAATCTTATAATTCTCATATCAATATTACTATTTTAAGCAGATATAACAAACAGATCACTTTCTGTGTGTCAATAGTTTATCACAAGGGATGTTAGATTGATAAGCAGGAAAGCTCTTACCTGCATAAGGCCCTCATCAAATGATAATAGCCAATGGATGTTGGGTCTTAGAATGCATGTACTTAAAGTAATTCCAAGTTTGCTATAAATCAAAAGGCTTGAATTACTATTATATTTTTCGATTAGGCTGCAGCAACACAGATTCAAGAATCCTTTTCCTTGCCCCAAGAAAATTTAAAAAGAAAAAAGGATTCTATAACTTCTGGGAAAGAAAAGCTAATCCCTGATCCACATACAAATGGAGATTAGAGTTGAGATCTACCAGAGCCACACACATCATAGAAGATCTCTAACCAGGATTTGCAGTAAAACAACAATGTCCATTGAACACAGATATGATAGACTGACACTAAATAAGAGACAACTAACCTCTGCATTTGCAACTTCAGATGTAGAATCTCCAGCTCCATCTTGTTGGGGTATATATCCACCATTTTGATATTCTGTAGCAAAGTCCTCACGTTTTCTCTTTCCAGAAGACATCATAAAGAAGTCCTGGAAGTTTCTCCAATATTAAATTCAATCACCAACCTAAGTAATAACAGTTCGTTTTGACATGGGAACAAGGATTATTAAGGGAAATATTTCCCAAAAGATTCAATTTAAACCTTTGGGATACGAATGAATTCTCCTCAGACCAGAAAATACCAAACATCATTATGCAGTGGTAATTTTATTCATAACAGGAGTTACCTGTGTCAGGGGTTGATGAGAGGTTCCTCTGTCCACCTCATCCCGCCCTTCCACATAAGCTACAGGAAAATAGCATTTATTATTAACACAGCATAGTGGGTTAGAACTTAGAACTGATTGCTCTCAACGTCATACTACTAACCGACATTAACATCAACATTTATTGGGGTCCTTTGATTCGGCCAAGGAGAAGGAGATTGCTGCAGAAAGAAAAACAAAAAAGAATATATCACCAATAAATCTACAACAACCCGACAAAGCTACTTTTTCCTTTCTGTGGCAAGTAGAAAATTACAACAACTGTAACACAATGTTTCCTAAAGGAAAGTGACACTCACAGAGCATTTCTTACCATATACGGGCTTGGCCTTCCACCATTTACATCAGCATTACCGCCGCTATCATTCACAGGAGTAGGATAATCACTACTTCCAGTAGGGATGTTATACATAGAACCATCTGCACTTCCCGGCAATGGTGTAGGAACAGGTGTTTGCAATGGAGTCTACGCAATTAAAAACCCCACGTCAGAAAATCTCAAAACAAAAATATCAACCACAATTTAAATTCATAAAAGCACTCAAAATAGAATTCATTACCGGAGGGAAAAGCATATCAGCTGTAGGAGTTTCGTACTCCTCGGTCCCCTCGTAAGGAACATTGAGATCGCGCACCGGAGTAATTGGGCCACCGGGCGTGGGTTGTTTGTGGCCGGAAGACCTCTCTATCGGACCGCATATTACTCCCGCTTGGATCATTTTCATTTCCCAAATCTAAAAACCAATATCCCATGCAATCAATTCAACTAGATCAGTTTCATTTCAATAATTAATCAAAAACCCTAGTGCTTCAATCAGACCCACAAATAATCCAAAAACAAAAAATGTTTTTTTCTTTCTAAAATAACGAAATCAAACCCTTTTTTTTATATAAAAAAGATAAAAAGGAAATGAGAGAAGGATTTTTACTCCTTGGAGTTCGTTGAGGACAGTTTCGCCTGGTCCACCGTTGTTGATGAACTCATCTCGAACCTTGTTGATGACGTCATCGATGACGTGGATGTAGACCGTGCTCGTTGTCGACGAGGTCATTTGTTTTCTCGAATCTTCTATCTAGCTCCTCCTCCGCCTCCTCGGATTCTTCTATTTACTTTTTCGAACAAACAAAGAAATAATTCTCAGATTCTTTTTTTTTTCCTCGGGATAAATTTTAGCAGAAAAAGGAGAGGAGCATGGGAATCGAAGTTGAAGAAATTGATCGATCGAGTGAAATCAGAGAACGGAGCTAGGTTTCGAGAATCGTAGCTGATGAAAGAGAAGGCGGACCAGAAAAGGAGAATAAAGAGTGGAATATAAATAGGTTTGCATCCGATTGTAAGGAGTGAGACACGTGGCGTAATCTGAAGAGCTCCTTTAGTGTTTTTTTTTTTTTTTTTGGTGTCCTTTCTAGAAAAGGCCGTGGCCCGTGGAGAGAGAGAGAGGAGTGGAGTGATGAGCTAATGCGCTTTTTCCAGAATTCTTTTTCTCTTTTCCAATATTTTGTTTGTTATATAGTAGAGAAGAGGAGAGGACAATCGAGTTAGATCATAATCCACGTCAGCGTGTGCTTGATTGTGGGTCCCATTTTGGAAATAACGGTGCTGATCCTTTAGATTTATCATCTGCTGTAATTTAAAAGAATGTTAAAAGGAAGTTACTTAAAATAAGTTTTAAGTAAATTTTAAAATTAACGTAATTTGTTATGTTTATATATAATTTATGTTATATTTATATGTAATATGATAATTTTTAATTTACATAAGTACATGATATATTTTTTAATAATTTATGTAATTTATCATGTTTATATGTAATTTATTATATTTTATATGTAATTTGTCATATTTATATGTAAAAAAAATTACTTAAATACATAACAATTTTTAGTTATATAAATACATAACAATATATTTTAATAATTTATATAATTTTATCATATTTATATGTAATGAAATCTACTATAAGCTCACTATAAAAAGTTTATTTAGAACTCCTTTGTAATTTTACGTTTTACTTTTTTTTTTAAAAGATCAATCTATTGATTTCAATATTTTGAAATTAGTTATTGTATTAATAAAATTGAATATTATAAAAGTGAGATATACATTTAAATATAAAAAATAAATAAAAAATTATCATTAAAGATATTAATATTACTTAATCACCATTTTTTTCAAGATTAATTCAAGCAATGCTACTTACAAATTATGACAAATTCTTAATATTAACTCTGGTTTCAAATTATAAAACATGTTTTATTTATTTTTATAATATTGAAAATGAGATAAAATTGTTTGCACTCGAACTCAAACTTACATGCCTCGTAATTTCGCTTCTGCCAAGAGATTGTTGATTATAGCACATGTTTTATTCTTCAATCTTGGAATAAGGGAATTCACACAAAATTTTTGGGCCCAAAATCAGAACCCAACCCAAACCCATTTAACCAACTGCCTACCAAGTGCATTTCTCTCGTCTCTCAGAGCAACGGCAAAGTAGTAGTTTCAACTGAAACCGAGGCCTGAATTCGGAATCCAATAAATTTCAATTTCACCCATTCCAATCAGGAAACCAACTCCCAAGCCTAAAACAGTAAAACCCCAGCCAAACAAGATATTCTCTCGCACTCTCGCGTCTCGTCTGAGATTTTTTTTTTTTCTTTCTAGATTCCTCTTTCGAGTCGATTAAATCCCCAAACCCTAGCATTTCACTTTCATGGCGTAAAATTCAAGTACGAATCTCTCTTTCTCTCTAACAAATATTTACTCACTCGCCATCTTAAGCAAATAATCACCTTTCAAGCCCTAGAAAATGTCGGGCGGATTTTTTCGGGTAATTCTTTTATATTGTTTTTCCCCGTGTGTATTGTTTAGATCTCTGCCATTGAATCGGTTTCCGACTAATTTATTTTCTAAAATTTAGGGTACTTCGGCTGATCAAGACACTCGGTTCTCCAATAAGCAGGCGAAGCTACTGAAATCGCAGAAATTTGCTCCCGAATTGGAGCATTTGGTTCGCTTTTAGATGCATTATTTTTTCGTCGGAATTTCGATGCCACTATTGGTGTTAATGTTTTATGTTAGGGTTTAGTTTTATGAAAAAAAACATTGTTGCTTTTTTTTTAGGTTGATATGACGAAGGTCAAGATGGATGTTATTAGACCTTGGATTGCTACTCGGGTAACTGAGCTTCTTGGTTTTGAAGATGAAGTTCTTATTAACTTCATCTATGGTCTTCTTGATGTAAAGGTATTATAGTGTATTCGCCCGATCATTTTTGTTTTCTCTGGTAATGATTGTGTAGTTTTATAGTTTGATGTGGCTCGAAAGTGACACTACTAGCTGTGGGATCAAAAACTTCAAGACATACTTCTTGTTAGCTAGATATTGCACACAGCGGGATGCTCACTCATTAAATCTTTTCTTGAGCTGTGGGCTGTCTCTTTATTCTTATGGTTTCCTGCTAAGCGGTTGTTAGTATGGGCTTTTGGTAATGGTGCAATGTTGTTTATAATTCATCTTGTTGTTGACTCTGATGCAGGAAGTTAATGGCAAGCAAGTTCAGATATCCCTCACTGGATTCATGGAGAAGAATACTGGAAAGTTCATGAAAGAGCTTTGGACTCTTTTGCTTAGTGCGCAGAGAAATGCAAGTGGTGTTCCTCAACAGTTCTTGGATGCCAAAGAAGAAGAAACTAGGAAGAAAAAGGTTAAAATATCTCTAGGATTCTGGTTTGGGTTTGCGTTTGTGTTAGTACTCATCTTTTTTCTTGTTTAATAATGTTATCATGGGTGGTTGCAGGCAGAGTCAGATCGGATAGCAAATGAGATTCAGAAGAAGAAAGATAAGGAAACTAGAGAACTTGAACAAGAGAGATTGAGGAAGATGGTAATGCTAATTTGTTCATGCTGGAGTTGCAACGTTTAGAGTTGGGTTTTTGGTTTTAACTTTCCTTTATGTTTCTTATGGCAATCAGCTAGCTTCTGCAATTATTTGGGTTCATGTCCTTTACCTCAAACTACTGTAGGACAATGAAAGAAAGGCTGGTGATGCGGAGTTGGATCCATCCTCAAAGAATATGCTGCCAAAGGGTTCAAGTGAACACCCTGAGGATGAGAGAGATGCTGACCAAAGGAATGGTGTCGGAAGGAAGAGGTAAGGAGTTTAGATTCTTTATATCAGCTTCCATTTGGTGCATTTTTTGTTTTTCCTTCTGTCTATGGGTTATCACAAGTGGCTTTTGAACTGATCAAATAGTACCAATATCACCTGAAAATTTGGTGGTGTTGTTGGTTTGGGGCTTTCTTTTGGGAGGTGGGGGATTAAGAATTTAATTTTTTTTATCTTTGTCTGTACTTGTGGAAGCCCATTGAGTTTTGGGCTATGCAACTTTAGATAGCTTTTTTTTTTTTTTCATTCTATAGACTTGCTTTCCCTATTCCCGAGTTGGAAGTACTAAGTTGTAAACAATTTCATGTTTGTTGAAGTTTGAGATTGTGCATTAAAATGGTTTGAATTGGTAGCCTTATCTTTCTAAGTGGCAGTCAGTAAGGTGAGGGATTATTGAGAAGCGGTTTTTGAATATAAAATATATGTATTTGAAGTAAAGGAATTCAAATTCTGTAAAACTAGGTATTTTAAACTTTTAGAACATTTATGATGTATTAATCTCTAGCAGAGTTTCCAGATCTCCACGTTCAACTGATCGTTGTCCATCCCCTTGGTAATTCAATCACTGCTAGGTTTTTATTGTATTGCTTGGATTGCATTCGAAAAACATGTTTATTAAATATCTTGGCTCTTGGGTTTCATATGCAGAAGATCACTTTCTCGATCAGTCAGCAGATCAGTTTCTAATTCAAGAAGCTATTCGGAGTACGTTCTCTCAATTTACAACTAATAGCATAAATGCATTCAGATCATTGGGCCAGGAGGAAATTTTTGTGTTAACCTTTCTATACTTGACATGGGTGATTACTTGTTTAATTTATATGTTTCTAATTGTTTCATAAGTGTCTCATTGGTGTAAGATTTTTGAGATTTTAGCATCTGAATTTACATGCAGTGGCAAACAAAAGTCTAGGAGTGTATCTAGATCACCTCAATCTTGGCGGCGCTCCATTTCCTTTGATAGGATGTATCGTTCCCCAAGAAGGCGATCTCTAACTCCTAGATCTAGACATTCACCTCGGTCATCACGCTCTCCTGCAAGACGAAGACCGTCTTATTCTAGGCGAAGGTCTCGATCTCGTTCACTTCACAGATCACCATCTCCTGTAAGGCGTAGATTACGTTCTCCTTATCAACACAAGTCGTCTACACCTGTGCGTCGTAGATCACGGTCACCAATCCGACGTCATAGATCACCATCACCTATCCGACGTCATAGATCACCATTATCAATGCGACATCGCAGGTCACCATCTCTTGTTCGGCGTCGTAGATCTCCATTAGATGTGCATCGTATATCTCGTTCACCTGTGCGCCGCAGATCTCCTTCGCTTGGCCACCGTAGATCTCCTTCACCAATACGTCGTAGATCTCCATTACCTATGCGCCGTAGATCTCCATCACCCTTGCGACGTAGATCACCGCCTCCTATGCAACGTAGATCACCCTCTCCTGTGCGACAGCGACAGCGCCATCGCAGATCTTCATCACCACCACGACATAGGCCATCATCTCTTGTGCGACGTAGATCACCGGCATCCGGCCATAGGTCAATAACTCCTTCCCATGGTAAGTCTCCTTCACCTTATCAATCAAGTTCTCCGTCTCCTGTGCAACGTAGATCTTCACCAGTTAGGAGGTCTCCAAAGGAACGAAGATCACCTTTGCGTTCTCCTGGAGAAAGACAACGGTATGTGGACATCCTGTTCCTACAGATTTTGTTTATTTGAAACTTCTAGATTGAATATGTGGAGCAGTTTAAAGTATATTGAAGAATTATATGGTGCAGAATGCGTGGAAAGTTGTCTCCTGTGGGACGTAGGCCCTCTAGTCTGAGGTCCCAACATAGAGATCTTATGGGTCAGAAGGATGCTGGTGATAAAGTGACCGCTTTATCACCGTTCTCAAATAGGTCTCCTGTCTCCAAATCTCCATCACATGTGAGGAAGCGATCTACCAGTGAAGATAGGAGGTAACTTATTATAACTTTGCTTTTGGATGTTTTATTTGTATCATAATCTGTACATTTTTGTTGAGTATCCATGCTTAAGCAACTTATTTATTATTCACATTGTTGATCTTGAAGGTCGTCAAGTCCGCATGAGAGTCCTATGAGGCAAAGGAGGGAGCGAATTGCTCATGATGATAGCTCTAGTCCTGATCGGAAACCGAGAGAATTGAAAGGTCAGCGGGACAGTAAAGGCAATGGGAGAAAAAATGGAGCCAGCAGAAGCAGGTTAGATTCCAAATTAATCATTTTTCTTACTATAGTGCTTCTGTTGGATCTTGTTAGATGATGAATGTTCAATTTAGTTTGGTCTAATTTTTCCCATAGGCATTCACCTCCAGTGAGTAAGCAGAGGGTTTCTCCTAGGAAGGTTCATACTCCTGAACGATTGGCAGGCAGTCGGTCTACAGAATCTCGGAGCCAGCTTGATAACATAGAATCGAGAAAGGACCTTGAAATGAAGAGGTATCATTTTTTTGCAACCATAACTTTGTTCTTCTTGATTGATTACCATTACTTAGAGGTCTGACTGTTCTAGCTTATTCCTCACAGCGAGCGGTCTTCTGGAAAAGGGGTTCATCTGGGAACTCGTGATCGACAGAGATCACCAGCATTATCTCAGGACTCATTTCAAGGTGAGAAGCAAAGTGCATTACACCTGAGAGAAGGAAAAAGATCTGATGAGAGGAGCCGTTCCTGTCAAAATAATATGGAGGATGGTGATAAACACCACAAAGCAGAAACTTCACCTATGTCACTTGAAAAGGTTGATCATAATAACTGTGGTTTGGATTCAGGTTCTGAAGGAAGTGATAAGCGCAGAACTAAGCATAAGGAAAAGAGAAAGCATAAAAGGTCTGAGAGGCATGAAGTTACTTCAGATGATAATTCTAGTTATGATTCTGACATTGAGGATAGGAAAGAATCTAAGAGGAGGAGGAAGGAAGAAAAGAGATTAAGAAAGGAGGAGAAGCGTAGACGTCGCGAGGAGCGGCGTCACAAAAGAGAAGAACGGCGTGCGGATAAGCGTAAAATGAAAGGTCAAGATGATGATGATGGTGAGCACGCAGCAAGGAGGAAGTCTCATCCGAGTGACGATGAAGAGGCAGAGACTGAGCAGAAGAAGCTTGAAATTGAGCTAAGGAAGAAGGCACTTGAATCACTCAAAGCAAAAAAGGGCATTACTTGCTGAAGCTTTTGTATTTTGAACACTAATATGTTATTTTATCTTTGTTCTTGTTGAGCAGATATATTTAAAGTTCGATAGGAGTTTTCTTTTTCAAATTGCTGCGTCTTTATATTGGTTACTGTTTAATGTAGTTTGTGTTTACTGCTGGCAGCTGGAATGGATAAATGAGGATTTCTTGAGCTTTTCTCTTGAGTGCAACTTTACGCAGACCTTGCTGGTAGATTTCTGGTAATAACTGTCTTCCCTCAATTGGGAATTTGTTTTCCTCATAATTTTAGTCACATGGGTGTGAACTGTGAAGGCATGTTGCTGCATTGATGGATTTTTAGGGTTTACTTATTTGATGTGAAACGTGAAACGTGAGTTTGACTTATGCCTGTGGGTCGAGATTAAACAGGTCTGTAGGATCAAATAGTTTATTTAGATAAAACATTACATTAAGTCTTTGCTTGGTAGGAAGAATGGAAAACTTGTTAATCTAATGGTTAAGCTTCAAAGTAGGAAAGTTATGAATTTTAATAAAAAGTTTTTCATTCTTCCTACCAAGCAAAACCTAAGTCTTTTCTCATGCATTAATATGAGATTTCTAAATCACCTTTATGGCCAATTGTTAGATGAATTTTTTTTCTTTCAATTAGATGACTTGGTTGAGCAGGCCATGTGCAGATCTCCAATTTGACCTTCAATTCAGGTGCGGAGTTTCATTCTTTTATGGGCCTTTTAGGAGAAGAAATCAGCCTGGAGATAAATCCTCTTTGTATATTTTACTACCTACTTTCTCACTTTGTTTGTTTAACCTCTATGGTTGGCAGCTTGATAGTTGTTACTAGGACATTGTTTTCTAAAATTATTGCCGGTTCTCAGACTTGTCCTGTCCTGATTATGCATTGTAAAGTTTCTGCAGATGACATCGTCATGTATGCATTTGCAATGATAACTCTTATCTGAATATTTATCTGAATATTTCTTAAAATCTTAAACGTAGCTACTCGTTTGGAATCTGTCATTATAACTGAATCTGAGCCTGTGGTCTCTAGGATGTTAGGCATGCAATGAAAATATAGTGTATATATGAAATATGGCAAGAATGAAAACCTTTTCCATGTATAGTTATACTAGGCAATCCTTCAGTCTCCATGTGATTGTGCTTTTTCTCCTTTCTTCATAGGCTGTGTCTTTTGCATAGTGCACGTTTCTCTGGTATTGATGATTTCATACCATGTTAGTGAGGGTCTATCTGCTATACTTCTTTAAAATGTCTCAATTGTGTAGGGTTATAAGCATTTTCGAATGCCCTGAATCAGTATTGGTGGCTTTGGGAGTTGAAAGTTGGAAACAGTGATATTTGAGCTTGAGCATGACCTTGAAAGCTTAATTAATCACAGTTGATTTTATCATATGCCATAAAGATGTATGGTTTGGCAGTTGGGAATAGAGTGTAACTTATCACTGCCTTGGAATTGCAAATTTCTAGTTCATCCTTAATTTTGTTGAGGAACCGGACATCTGTTAAGCCTTTGGGATTGAAGTAGATTTATCTGGTAGTTCTTTATTTTCATATTTAGAGAAAGATGGAAGAAGACTTAGATTGAAAACCACGTTGATCCAAAAAACCCATCTGGTTCGTGGAGCCATCCAAGGGCTTTAAATGGATGAGCGAAGGTTTTAGTTTGTTGTTAATAAGTGTTTTACTGCCGGCTTAAGTGGTGTGATTATTTGCTCTACTTCAAAGCAGTTTGTTTGTTTGCTAAATGGTAGCAGGTTCTGTTTTTACTGATTTGCCAATTGTCTATTTGTTTGATTTATCAGGAACTGCACTTCTAGTTAATCCAGTGATTGCCAAAAGCTTTAGTTGTCTAGCACACCTGATATTGGTTCGTAATTACCCCATCGATTGGAAATAGATTTGGGTTACAGTTAAAAGTCCTAAAACCGACCCGATTTAAAGTTTAAACCTGAAACTTTGTGTGATTAATCTTTATTAATCTGGATTTCTAAAGCTATTGTTCTTGGTTTCTGTGGACCATGCTTATCCGACTTTGTTCGACTTTGTAAGGCCTTTTTAGTATCGTTGTTGGTACAGTTTTTGAAGTTAAAAATTACATTTCATCGTAAACATAATGTTAAACAAGTTAAAATTTTTAACTTGCGGTTAAAATTATAGTTTGACAATTCAAATTTAAAAATCAAAAAATAGAGTTTTTAAACTTTAAAAACTGAATTTTAAATAAAGAATAATTTTATTATTCTCATATTTTTAAATCTTTATTATTTTAAACATATATTTTTTTTAATTTTTTACAGTAATTGCAAAGATTTAAAAATTTTAAATTATAATTTTTTATTATACCTTTTAAAAATATTTTTTTAATTCAATTTTTTTCCAATAAGAATACTAAACTAACCCTAAATCCAATCAGTGGATGACCCTTGAAACAAAATATAATGTTGATGGATCTGTCATTTTCTGGTGGCTCAATAAGTCAATTTCAAGATATAAGCTACTCGAGGATTGGTGTCCAATTTCCTTTAGCAGATAAAATTGTGACTACGTGGCTCAATTCTATTTGGTAGCCTTCCATCATTCCTTTCATCTGGATAAAACGCAATTCAATTGCCACAGCCCACAGCCACAGGCATCAAGTACTCTGATCTAAATGGACCTTGGATAATTGTAATTATACAGAGAAAACTACTTGAATTGAAGGTTTGAGGGTCGCCATTTGACATCTTTTTTGAACATATCCATGGCTCCAACTCTCACCTCCAATTCATTTCTCTTAACCACCACGCCCCAGTCAAGGCTAACCTTCAAGAACCCAAGAGTCACAGTGTTTGCTAAAAGGTCAGGCCCCTTCTCTCCATTTCAGCTTGGAAAAGCTAAAGACAATCCTGAAGAAGGCCAAACTGAAGATTCAGGCAATTCTAGTCCTTTCCGTTTCAATTTCAGTAAGCTACCTGATGTCAAAACTTTGGTCCCACTTGTAAGTAAACCTTCTACGAGTTTATCCTTTGGAAACCTAAGAAGAAAAGATCCAAGCACTGTATTTGTTGCGGGTGCAACCGGGCAAGCTGGCATTCGCATTTCACAGACGTTATTGCGACAGGGTTTCACTGTTCGAGCTGGTGTGCCAGAACTTGCTGCTGCCCAGCAGCTGGCTCGTCTTGCTGCTCAATACAAGGTTAGCAATCTTAAACCAAAGCCACAATAAGCCTGGACCATAAGCTCAGTTAGTTTGCTAGTATGAAAGATCTCTGATAAGAGTATTAAAATAGTTTCTATAACTAAACTAGTTTTAAGGATCTCCTAGTTTTATATTCTACAAAAGAAATGCATTTCCACGAATAGAATTGTTGAAGGAGCAATGAACTGTGAAGGGATCACGGACAGAAACAAGATCTTCCAATAGACCACTAATATTAAAAGATTGCTTTCCTTTTTCCCCCAGAATTGGAATTAAGTAAGCTTTTAAAGATCAAATGTCACTTAAACAAGATGATATATCCAATTCATATGGAAATTGTATTATCTCAATATGCCAAAATTGAAGAAACAGGATACTGTTATTAACCAAATAAGTCGTGAGGATCAATTACTGACAAATTTCAACACTGGATTGCATTATAAAGATCAGATGTAGCAATTCTATGTAAAATAAGTCCCACATATTTTCTGCAATGTATACATCCAGAAAGCAACATTTATGGACCATACAGCAGTGATGAAAAAATCGGACCGGATCAGCCGGTCGGACCAGTTGAATCGAGAACCGACGGCTTGTCCAATCCGATACATATAAAAAATCGGACATGTAGTGAACCGGTAGAAAACCAGTTCAATCAGTTAAAAACCGGTAAAAAACCGTTTTTTGTTTATTTTATTTTATTTTTTTATTAAAAAATTATTTGTAAATGATGAGATTTGAACCTTTAACCTTAATCATATAGTAAAAACTATACCATTAAGTCAAACACATTTTTTAATTAACTAATAACTATATTTAATATTTATTTAATATTAAAATCATATATTTAATATTTAATTTACTTTTAAATTAAACAATTCAATTTGAACTAGTGATCCGAAAATCACATCGATTTGACTTTTCGATTTTTTCAACATTGCTCAGTACTAATCTTTTTGTCACTACAGTTCATATCCAACGAAGAATCAAAACGCCTCAACGCAGTAGAATCCACCTTCCAAGATGAAGAATCAATAGCCAAAGCAATTGGTAATGCCAGCAAAGTTGTGGTCACAATTGGCCCTGGTGAAAACGGTCCTACTTCCGAGGTCTCAACATCAGACGCTTTACAAGTGATCCAAGCTGCTAAACTAGCCGGTGTAGGCCATGTGGCAATAGTCTATGATGGTAATAACCCCGCGGGTTCATCAACTTATAATGTGCTTGACGGCCTCACATCATTCTTCAGCAACCTCTTCTCTCAATCTCAACCGTTGAGTCTTACCCAATTCTTGCAAAAAGTAATCGAAACTGACGTTAGCTACACGTTCTTAAAGACAACCCTGACAGAAGATTATTCGGCAGAGGGCTCTTACAATGTTGTGGTGTCAGCTGAAGGTAGCATTGGTGCAGACGACTACAAAGTAATGTATGCAGTTTTATCTGTTTCATTGTAAAAAAAAAAATTATATCTTTATCATAATTTTTGTTTTGTATTGCTCAATATTTTTGAAAATTGTGGTTAGGTTGCAAAATCTCAGATAGCATCTCTAGTGGCAGATGTTTTCTCCAACACAACCGTGGCAGAAAACAAGGTACATACACAGTTTATTCTCCCTTGTGCTTCTTAAAACCTTCTTTTGGAAGAGTTCATTGTCGGGTAACAACTCAGTCGTATAGGTTTCTTTAGGTGGTAAAAGGGTCGATTTAAGAGGATATATATATATATATATATATATATATATATGTGTGTGAGCATGGATTTGATTCCAAGTAAAAGTGATTTATATGTGAACACTTGTATCTTGCATGATGCAAGTATTCAAAGTCTGCTTAAAGTTGGATAGTAGTTTACTATATTACTCGGATTCGGGTGTGAGTATTGGACACGAGTATGTTTAATTTTTTCTAAGATTTCCATGAGGGTTTTTGGAGAATCATATCCCCATACCCATATTTGGATATGCATCGGATACGGGTACTTCAAGAACAATGAAGAGTCGGAGCAACATAGGTAGTTTATATCTTTCTGTTTTATTTTTTTGGCTTCAAAGATCATTTGTCTGTTACTCGTATATCTTAATGGTTGCTAAATGAGACAGGTTGTGGAAGTTTTTACTAGCCCATCTGCTCCATTAAAGGGTGTAGATGAGCTTTTCAGGTAAATTGCTTGGTTGTTAGTTTATCAATTATATAATTATAAAAGATTTTAGATTGCTTGGGAAGAAATATATATGTCCTAAGTTTTGCTTTTGTTACTTGCTTTTTAAGTGCTATTCCCGAGGATGGAAGAAGAAAGGCATATGCAGAAGCTCTTGCAAAGGCTAAAGCTGAAGAAGAGGCAACAATAGCTGCTGAGAAAGCTCGTGAAGCGGCTGAAGCAGCCAAGAAGCTTGAAGAGGAAGTGAAAAAACTTTCACAGCAAGAAGCCAAGGCTGCTAGCCTAGCTGAAGAAGCACAAGAGAAAGCAGAGGCTGCAGGGGCGTCAATGGAGGGCCTCTTGAGTAAAGCAAAAGACTTAAGCTCTGGACTTTCTTGGGAAAAATTCAGTTCCCAGATAGCAACTGCAGTTCAAAAAGCTTCTGATGAAGAAGAGAAGCCTAAAGTGCAGATTGCCACTGTCAGGGGACAAGCTAAGGCTAGAACTTTACCGTCCAAGAAAGCTGTTGTTAAGCAAGCTCCAATTTCATTTTTTCCTTTTCCAAAGCCAAAGGAGACACCAAAGCCGAAGGCAAAAGAGACAGCGGCGAAGACAGAAGTGAGGAAGGCTTTTGGCGGCCTCTTTCAGCAAGAAACCATTTATATGGATGATGACTGAGACACAATAATTTGCAGTCAATATCTTTCAGATGATTTTTGTGCAAATGTGGCTTTTAATATTTGTGTATTATTGTTGGAGGTGTTATGAGACTAATAAACATGCACTGGCTTAAGGCTTAAGGCTTAAAGAATAAGTAATATCTAACTAAAATCTCTCTTGATTACTCATCATAGTTGCCAACAATTGGTTTGAAACCGGACCTTGATGTTCCATAGTTTGCAATTCGATCCGATCCATTACTTCGTAGAACTATTTACTCGATTGCAGTACTTTGATCAAATGATGATTTTGTTATGCATTGCTTTACTCGAAAGTGAAAGATGCTGACAACAATTATGACGAACTATTTCTGTCAAATTGGAAAAGTACTTGCAAGGATTAACTGGCAATTACTCAATAGTTTATTTGCAAGGATTACCTGGTATTAGACTATTAGTCAATAGTTTATATGGTAAATTAATCCTCTTAATTACAGTTAATCTACAATACGTCCCTAGCTATATCAGCTCATCTCTATTCACCTTCCCTTGCCTGTTGATCGGATATCAATCCCATATAAACCCTATTTTGATTCCATTTCCTTGGGTTTTTAGAATCACTGAAACAGAAATCAAAACAAACAAAAGCAGATTAAAAAAAAAAGGGTGAAACTTATCTTTTGCCTCATGAGTGGGAAGCTAAAATCTATATAAGCAACTCTAATTCACTAAGAAGTTGAAGATAAACATTTATCATTTATGTCATTCCCTTGTGTTTGTACCAAAACACGATCTTATTTTATTTGTTTCAGGGGCCACCAACCAGCTTGCAAAAGTATTGGCGTGTGAGTGGGCTAGCTGGAGATAATATTAGGGTTAATACTGTTGCACCTTGGTTGATCAGAACTTCTCTAGTGAATATGTAAAAAGTTTTTTCCTTATGTTTAGAAGCAATATTATCATAATTGGACATAGTTAGCAAGCATGGATAAACAACATAGAAGTAAATTGATTTAGATTCTCGAGAAAGAAAGAAAGAAAATGTCCAATGAGCGACAGGCCAACTTCTCACAACCTATGTTATCTTCATTCGGATGATTCAGAGTAAGTATCGGATACGAGTATATTCACATACTTATATCCGAATGTGTCTGATATAAATATCGGACATGAATATTTTTAAAAAAATAAAAAATTTAAATAATATAACTCACAACTAGTTAATGTCCTTGATTTTGTAGTATTTGCGAGTGGTCGGACGTCAAATTTTTGTCCAATTACTAGTGAAGCATGTATGCTCCCACATCTGCAATTTTTGAAAGAACTTAATCACAATTGAGCATTGACTGGGCCAAGGTGGGCTATGGCTCGAGCCTGGGAAAGCTACTTGCAAGCGCACTCATAAGCTCAAACTTTTATAATAATAATAATAACACTTTTTTAAATATTGTTAATGAATTTTTAATTAAATTAAAATATATTGCTTATTTAACCATGTAAAATCTTAAATCCTAGACTTTGATTGATAGATTGAAAAAGGGAAAGGATGGACGGGTTAAAGTGAAAAAGTGAAAAAAAATGAATATTAGATAGGCTTGGTAGAAAAAGAAAATAAGAGAGATCATGAATTCATGATCATTTTTATATTTATTCAAAGAAAAGAAATTATTTTAAATTGAAAATGTCATATAGAGAAAATGGGAAAGCATCATCGTGTGAGTTAAATGTTGCAAATTTATAAGATTATTTAATTTTCAATTTTTTTTTGTATCTTCATTGACAAAAGATTATAATGGTAAAATAATGCAATTATTATTTTTGTCACTCATTGTTCAATAATTAATATAATCAAACAATGAAAAAAAATATTTTTTTCATCTTTCTTACCAAACACATTAATAAAAAAAAAAATTATATTTTTCATCTTCCCAATTTTTCTCCTATTTTAATTTCTATTTTTTTATTTTTCTATTTAGTCTACCAAACAAAGCCTTAGTCAAACTTGAATCAAATAAAAAAGGACAGTAGTTTGCAACATAGTTTCAAAAAAATAAACCAACAAATATCAAATTATCAAATCTTTGAGCATTATTGAAACAACCAACCTCCAAATCTAAAATAGTACCTTAGAAAATGATTTCACAGTACAAGCTGGTAACACCCAATCCCACCATCCCTCTGAAATTTCTAGCAGTTACCAAATCACCTAATTACTAAGAAAAATGTTAATTAGTATATTTAATAACCTCATTAAAATGGTATATATAAAAAATACGTAATTAATATATATTTTTTGAATTAAATAAAAATAATATATTACATATAATATTTTTAAAATAATTTTTAACTAATGTTCAAATTCGTACAAATTATCAATTCTCTTACTTTTGCATATATACCAACACCAATCTGATTCGATTAATTAGCAAAAAAAAATTGAGGAATCTTTGATGACTTCGAGCTAAATCGAAGCCTCATCTTTCTTTAATGGGTCAATGGTGTGGGTGAACCGAACTGATCCGTTTTTGAAAAAAAAATAAAATAAAAAATTGATCAAACCATAAATTTGGTAACATTACACACGCAAAGAAATAGATAATTTGTCTAATCCTGAATTATGATTTGAGGTGTTAGTGCTGATTTTGAATCGAATCTATCTGACTTAAGAATTTGTTAATCAATAATTAACATCTGTTTGATTTAGTGTGGTGTTAGATAGACATACAAACAAAACACTGAACAGTCAGCCAAGTACATGATTTTTTTTTTTTTTTTTAATAATTGAGAGTTTTAATAGCATCAATAATCCTCAAATTATAAAATATATTTTATATTAATCCTTAAATTTTAAAACGTATCAAATTGATCATTAATTACAAGTATCATAATAAATTGGTCCCTACCGTTAGCTTTTTCGTTACCTTTACTGTAACAATCAGTTTAGTGACACGTGTTACCAACTCATTGCACCACATTTTTTTTTCCTTTTTCTTTATTTCTTTATTATTATTTTTTGATATTTTTTAATAAATAAATATAAATAAATATTTTTATAAAATTAATGTAAATTAATATTTATATTTTATAAATTATTTAATTATTAAAAAATTAATTTAAATTATTATTTATCTTTTGTATTTATTTATAAAGAATAAAAAAAAGGGGAAAATGAAAACATTAATAAATACAAAAGATAAATAATAATTCAAATTAAATTTTTAATAATTAAATAATTTATAAAATATAAATATTTATTTACATTAATTTTATAAAAAAAAAAAATTCTTTTACTTTTTTCTTTTTATAAATAAATTAATTTCGTAAAAATTAAATAATTTATAATTTATAAAATATTTATTTACATTCATTTATTAAAATTATATTTTTTTTACTTTTTTATTTTCCTTTTCTTTCTGTCTTTCCTTTTTTTCCTCTTTTCTTATAAAATTAATGTAAATAAAATATTTTATATTTTAAAAATTAATTTAAATTATAATATGAATTATTTTTTATTTTTATTTTTATTTATTTACAAACAAGAGAAAAAGGGAAAAGATAAGAAAGGAAAAAATAAAAAAACTTATAAATATTTTATATTTATAAATTATTTAATTTTTAGAAAGTTAATTTAATTTAAAATATAATATACTTATATATATATATATTGTATTTGTTTATAAAGAAGAGAAAAAATAAGAAAGGGAAGAAACAAACAAATAAAAAAAAAATATTTTTATAAAATTAATGTAAATAAATAGTTTTATATTTTTTTTAATTATTTGATTATTACAATATTAATTTAAATTATAATGTAAATTATTATTTAGTTTTTAATATTTATTTATAAAGAAGATAAAAGCAACAACAACAAAAAGGAAGAAAAGAAAAAATTAAAAATATTTTTTATAAAATTAAAGTAAATAAATATTTCATACTTTTTAAATTAATTATATTTTTTAAAAAAATTATTTTAATTTATAATATGAATTATTTTTTCTTTGTATTTATTTATAAAAAAAAAATCAAAGAAAAAATATAACAGAAAAAAAAAAGAAAAAAAATGAAGACAACTGTTGGAGCAATCAGCCGATGACATGTGTCACTAGCTGATTGCTAACGGTAAAGGTAAAAGAAAAGCTAACAGTATGGACCAATTTGTTATGATACTTGTAATCAATGACCAAATTGATACGTTTTGAAATTTATGAACCAATATAAAATATGCTCTATAGTTTGGGGACCATTAGTGTTATTAACTCTAATTGAAGGCTTAATTTCTATCACTTTTTTGACATGTTTTATTAATATACATGCTTCAATGGGCATTTTTGAGAATATTTAGTTAATGTACAAAAAATATATATATTTAAGATAAAATTTTGTTAACAAAGAACATTTTTTAAAATTAAAAGATATAATAATATCTTAATTATCAAAAAATATATATAATAATATCTTCGTTTAATACATTAAAAATAATAAATAAAATTGTTCACTATTGCATTTTGTTGAACTCATCTCGTCCACCAGACAAGTCCAGCAAATCCAATCTGGACCCAACCAAGCGAGCCCAAGAACCACTCAGGACAAAGGCCCAGGACACGTCACGTCTTCAGTCACCTCGGCGTCCACCTTGGGCAGTGCGAGTAGGGATGGCAATGGAGCGGGGCGGGGGTGGATTTTTGATAACTCGTGTAATTATATAGTTTTTAGTTATGTTTTATTATTGTTTTGTGTCAAATACGAGTTATTATTGTTTAGTCTAATTGTGTTTATGATCTTTTATATTTTTATGTATTTTGGTGTTTTTCACAAGTTTCTTTGAGTGATTTCAGATTACTAGAATTAAGGGCAAATCCAGTTCAGTTCCAGTTCCGACACCTTTTTCCATATCAGCTATATCTCGAGTTTCACTGAAGCAATAAGGCTGAAATTTGTAGCCGTGCAAAGCTAAGAGGCATATCTATCTTTTTCATGTTTTACACTTCTTGAAACGGAGTCGTTTTCCCTAGCGAAATCGACCATGAAGTTGGCTGATGTGCAATGACGTCTGTGCTGACCTGTTTTCGTATTTTGCCCATATCTTCTTATCCACATCAGCAAATGAGCTGATTCCAACGGCTATGGATCAGTAACTGATAGGGTAACATTTTTCTAGAATACCATGTGATCAGATAAGGCCTGCAAAATGGACAAAATCGACCATCAAGTTGGCTGATCAAAATCGTCATGTATGACGAAAATTGTTAGAAAATGCACCCACCTATTATACCTACCTTTGAAATTTGTAAAGCTTGTCTCTTGTCATTTAGCCCTCCAAAATGTGTATAAATAGAGGGCCTTGGATGATTGTAAGGGATCATATTGTACATAGGTAGGATATTAGCCATTGTAATAAAATTCTCTAAGTTTTCTTCTTCTTTCTTTTCTCTAGTTTTCTTTTTCTTTAGAAAGAGCAAGAGGTTGGATAATTAATATTCTTCTTCTTCTTCTTTCTTTCTTTTATTTTCTTCTTAGATTCTATTTAATTTTATGTTTATAATGCCTATGCTAGGCTAAACTTCTATTTGGTTAAGGGTGATTTCAAAGTCCTAGACATGTTTTGTGATTGATTTTCAGATTCTATCTATCATTAATTTTCTATCAAAGTTGCTTATGTTCTTCTACAAGAATTGTTCATGATGTTGTCTAGATTTATTTAGGTGTACAACTAGATAGATCTTGATAATTATCTATTGCTAGTTTAGGAGTCTTGATCCGTGTAATTGTCTTGATTTCCTATTCATAAGTGGCAATTTGTGATTAATGATTATGGTCAAGTTTTCAATAATTGCAAAGTGGAACATAACCTAAGTTGAACAATCCGAGCTTATGTGTTTGTTGCTTAGATCAACCTATCTTTCTCATCATAAAGCTGCCATTAAATTGAATTTAGAGAGCTTATTCTAGGTTGTTTAATGGTTAGAGATTAAATAGAGAGCTTGTTCTATTTAACGACAAACTAAGGAAAGATTGGGATAACAGAGCTTGTTGTTATCTACGGTTGTTAACTTTGATAGTTGGTTGATATTGATAGATCTGAAATTGATTCTTAATGATGTCTAGTGGTGGAGAATGAAACTTTAACCATATTTTTCATATTTGATTCTTCTTACTTACTTGTTTTCTTACTTTTCTAGTTTGCTTATTTTTAAAAATATATTTATTTTTATTGGCTGGTTATACCGCCTAATTTGTATATTAACTTTGTTTTATTTTTATTGGCTGGTTATTGATGCCCCCAAAAGAGTGTATCTTATTTAACCTTGCAGTAAAAAGATAAATTGTAAGTATAGTAGTTAGCAAGGGTCGAGTCCTCAGGGATTGGGTTTTAGTTTATAAGTTAATAGTTTAAAACTTAAATTCAAGAACAATAAAAGAAAAGGGGTTTTTGAAGCCAGATTTAAACTAAAGTAAATAATAAGAATAAGATGCAAGGCGGTATAACCAGCCAATAAAAATATATATACTAAATTAGGCGGTATAACCAGCCAATAAAAATATATATACTAAATTAGGCGGTATAACCAGCCAATAAAAATAAAACAAAGTTAATATACAAATTAGGCGGTATAACCAGCCAATAAAAATAAATATAAAAAAAAAGTAAACTAAAAGTAAGAAAACAAATAAGTAAGAAGAATCAAATATGAAAAATATGGTTAAGGTTTCATTCTCCACCACTAGACATCATTAAGAATCAATTTCAGATCTATCAATATCAACCAACTATCAAAGTTAACAACCGTAGATAACAACAAGCTCTGTTACCCCAATCTTTCCTTAGTTTGTCGTTAAATAGAACAAGCTCTCTATTTAATCTCTAACCATTAAACAACCTAGAATAAGCTCTCTAAATTCAATTTAATGGCAGCTTTATGATGAGAAAGATAGGTTGATCTAAGCAACAAACACATAAGCTCGGATTGTTCAACTTAGGTTATGTTCCACTTTGCAATTATTGAAAACTTGACCATAATCATTAATCACAAATTGCCACTTATGAATAGGAAATCAAGACAATTACACGGATCAAGACTCCTAAACTAGCAATAGATAATTATCAAGATCTATCTAGTTGTACACCTAAATAAATCTAGACAACATCATGAACAATTCTTGTAGAAGAACATAAGCAACTTTGATAGAAAATTAATGATAGATAGAATCTGAAAATCAATCACAAAACATGTCTAGGGCTTTGAAATCACCCTTAACCAAATAGAAGTTTAGCCTAGTATAGGCATTATAAACATAAACATAAAATTAAAGAAAATCTAAGAAGAAAATAAAAGAAAGAAAGAAGAAGAGGAAGAATATTAATTATCCAACCTCTTGCTCTCTCTAAAGAAAAAGAAAACTAGAGAAAAGAAAGAAAACTAGAGAAAAGAAAGAAGAAGAAAACTTAGAGAATTTTATTAAAATGGCTAATATCCTACCTATGTACAATATGATCCTCTACAATCATCCAAGGCCCTCTATTTATACACATTTTGGAAGGCTAAATGACAAGAGACAAGCTTTACAAATTTCAAAGGTAGGTATAATAGGTGGGTGAATTTTTCTAACAATTTTCGTCATATTGTATGACAATTTTGATCAGCCAACTTGATGGTCGATTTCGTCAATGTTGGAGGCCTGATCTGATCACATGGTCTTCTAGAAAAAGGTTCCCCTATCAGTTACGGATCCATAGCCGTTGGAATCAGCTCATTTGCTGATGTGGATAAGCAGATATGGGCAAAATACGAAAACATGTCAGCACAGACGTCATTGCACATCAGCCAACTTGATGGTCGATTTCGTCAATATTAGAGGCCTGATCTGATCATATGGTCTTCTAGACAAAGGTTCCCGTATCAGTTACGGATCCATAGCCATTAGAATCAGCTCATTTGCTGATGTGGATAAGCAGATATGGGCAAAATACGAAAACAGGTCAGCACAGACGTCATTGCACATCAGCCAACTTGATGGTCGATTTCGCTAGGGAAAACGACTCCGTTTCAAGAAGTATAAAACATGAAAAAGATAGATATGCCTCTTAGCTTTGCACGGCTACAAATTTCAGCCTTATTGCTTCAGTGAAACTCCAGATATAGCTGATATGGCAAAATGTGTCGGAACTGGAACTGAACTGGATTTGCCCTTAATTCTAGTAATCTGAAATCACTCAAAGAAACTTGTGAAAAACACCAAATTACATAAAAATATAAAAGATCATAAACACAATTAGACTAAACAATAATAACTCGTATTTGACACAAAACAATAATAAAACATAACTAAAAACTATATAATTATACGAGTTATCACACCCCCACACTTAGATTGTTGCTAGTCCCTAGCAATGACTCAATAAAAATAAAATAAGAAAATCTAATCTAATCCACTTTCGTAGGAAATCACGGTGGCACTTAGCATGTGACACAAGCCTTTAAACCCCTAGGTGTCCCTAGTGGACGAGTTTAGTCTCGTGAGGGTTTACTAGAACGATACCCACAAACATTGAAAAATTAAAATATAAATAAACTTCATATAAATAAACTACATATACTAAAAATATTTACTCCTAATCCTTTCAATACAAATTAGAGACAATATTTGAACAAGTCTTATAAACTAATCAATAGCTTAAAAAATTTCACAAAAAATCATGCTTGAATGTAAATTGTTTGAGTTAAGCCAATATTAGCATAACATATCTCAATCAAAATAATGCATGTTCAAATTTAATCTCAACTTCTCACATGGGATACTCTCTTGATTTTCACTCTTTAAAGTAGTGGTAAAGTGTTTACACTCAATCAATCTCATGAAAACACTTCTACCATATGCTTGCTTGTCCACCTATTCTCCACTATTTAGATCATACAACTTCATAAATCAAGAGGTCTTTATTCAAGGTTGTAATGGGGCCAAAGGGTTATAATGTGGTTAAAGAACAAAAGGATAAAGATATCACAAAGGTTCCAAAGAGTTAATAGAGTTTAGAGACATAATAAGATCATACAAAAAAAACTTCTCAAAACTCTTTACAAGTACATAGTCACCTAGGCTAAATATTCATGTTGAGCCTTTGCATCATTCTAACCAACTTTGTAACATCTTTTTTTTTTTTACTTTAACTAGAAGTTCAAGAGAAGTTTTTTTTTTTTTTTTTTTTTTTAATATGGGAATGTATTTGACAATGATCCCTTTCTTTTTCTCTTGACTTTTTTTCTTTCTTTTCCCCCCACACTTATTTCTTGTTTCTAACCCAAATTTTCAATAAATCTTCCTTGTCTTTGCAACTTGTCTCGAAACATGCTAATTCATCTTTGGAACAAAGGTAAAGATATAAGTATATTTAGGTTAGGGACAAGTTATGGTTACCAAAGAGATAGCTTCTTCAATGTAGGCTCAAATTGGTTCACTAAGGGTGTGTTCTCTTGGAACATTAATAATGGATGGCTGTTTGGCTCTGGTTATAATCCTAATGCCTCTATCATATTCATGTTGTCACATGTATCAATATAGTCTCAAACGGTTTAAAGCAAGTTCTAGAGAATCATGTAATCATAAGAGCACTCAAGAAAGAAATTAGATTGATTTGTATAATGCATCAATCATTATAGGCTCAAAAACTCACAAGAATGATTATACAAGTCAGATTAAGTCTAAACATGCTTCTTTCTCAATCAACATATCATATTAACATTGGCTCATAAAAAGGTTGACATCAAGCTCAATTCTCATGAAAATCTTCTCACTAATAAATATGTTTTAGACTTATGCAATTCATATCTCATCATTGTATTTAAAAGGAACTAAAACACACTAAAAAATAATAATAATAATAAAGACTCATAAAAAAAAATAGTAGACAAAAATAAAAGAAATCCTAAATCATTCCCCCCACACTTAATTCTTACATTGTCCTCAATGTAAGTCTATTAACCCAAATGAAAGAATCATGTGTAAGAGAAAAGAACTAATAACATAAGAATAGGAATAACTAGACTCAAAACAAAACAAACTCATGCAACCTAAATAATCTTAAAATACTAAACAAAAATTAACAAGTAAACATAAAAAATAAAAATAAAAACAATAAAAATAAAAATAATAAAAGAAAAAGGAAAAGAAAGAGAAAGAGAAAGCAAATCTGAATATGGAAGGTTGGCAATTTCTTCTTTAATTGGGTTGCCTTCCCAATTAACACTTGAGTTAGTGTTTTGAACCTAACCAACACCCCTTCTTGGCTTTTTAGGCTTGTCAGGCTCATACATGAAATTTTCCAAATTTATGCGTTTGAGAGGAAGCTTTCTTTGCACAACACTGGATGCATTCTCCATTACAAGTATTATTCCATCATCCTTTGTGGTGCATATCTCATCGAGGAATGGAGCATATGTTGGTACTTGTTGAATGACATCCACAAACAAACTGTTTAAGGTTTCCAGCGTGTCTTGTTCATGTTCATCCTCCTTGAACTTTGCGAATCTACTAGGAAAAGGTGGAGAAGAAACATTAGTAAAAATTGGAATCTCAAACGTTACCTCAGGTGCTGAAATACTCTTATTTGGATCATTGGCTTCATTATCCTCAAGAATAGAATTCATCTCTAATTTTGTCTCATCCTCATCTTGTTCATCATTTCTCAAGGTCACAATAGTAGCATTCTCCTTTGGGTTAATCATCGTTTGGGCTGGGAGTTCTTCAGATCTTTGTGCTACCCATCCCACCATACTACTAGTCAATTGGATCATTTGTTTTTCCAAACTCTGGATGCTTGCCCTTGTTTCCTGTTGAAATTGCAAAGTATCAGTAACAAGAGAATAGACAAGATCTTCTAAAGAAGTACCTGAGTTTTGAGTCATATGTAGTGGCTGAAAAAGATCTGGTTCTTGAGACCATGATTGATTAAATCTAGATGGATGAGTGTAATTGGCATAAGGATCTACTTCTTGGTAATTTTTCGAGTAGCCATAATTAGTATGATCCCACCATCCCTCATGGTAAGTGTTTGAGTAATGATCATACTGTTGGTCTTGGAACACTTGATGGCCTTGACATCCTCCCATGGCCAATTGTTGAACTGGGGAGGTGAGATTGGCTTGTTGATTCTCCATGTTCATGTATGCCACCAACTCTTCAAGTGTTAGATTGCTCAATTCCATTGTTTTTTTTTTTTTTTTTTTAAATTTGAAAAGAAAAACTTGTATGTACAAGAAAATAAAACTAATTAGAACTGAAAATAAGAATAAACCAAGTAACAAATAAACTAAAGAAAGCAATCCCCGGCAACGGCGCCAAAAATTTGATGCCCCCAAAAGAGTGTATCTTATTTAACCTTGCAGTAAAAAGATAAATTGTAAGTATAGTAGTTAGCAAGGGTCGAGTCCTCAGGGATTGGGTTTTAGTTTATAAGTTAATAGTCTAAAACTTAAATTCAAGAACAATAAAAGAAAAGGGGTTTTTGAAGCCAGATTTAAACTAAAGTAAATAATAAGAATAAGATGCAAGGCGGTATAACCAGCCAATAAAAATATATATACTAAATTAGGCGGTATAACCAGCCAATAAAAATATATATACTAAATTAGGCGGTATAACCAGCCAATAAAAATAAAACAAAGTTAATATACAAATTAGGCGGTATAACCAGCCAATAAAAATAAATATAAAAAAAAAAGTAAACTAAAAGTAAGAAAACAAATAAGTAAGAAGAATCAAATATGAAAAATATGGTTAAGGTTTCATTCTCCACCACTAGACATCATTAAGAATCAATTTCAGATCTATCAATATCAACCAACTATCAAAGTTAACAACCGTAGATAACAACAAGCTCTGTTACCCCAATCTTTCCTTAGTTTGTCGTTAAATAGAACAAGCTCTCTATTTAATCTCTAACCATTAAACAACCTAGAATAAGCTCTCTAAATTCAATTTAATGGCAGCTTTATGATGAGAAAGATAGGTTGATCTAAGCAACAAACACATAAGCTCGGATTGTTCAACTTAGGTTATGTTCCACTTTGCAATTATTGAAAACTTGACCATAATCATTAATCACAAATTGCCACTTATGAATAGGAAATCAAGACAATTACACGGATCAAGACTCCTAAACTAGCAATAGATAATTATCAAGATCTATCTAGTTGTACACCTAAATAAATCTAGACAACATCATGAACAATTCTTGTAGAAGAACATAAGCAACTTTGATAGAAAATTAATGATAGATAGAATCTGAAAATCAATCACAAAACATGTCTAGGGCTTTGAAATCACCCTTAACCAAATAGAAGTTTAGCCTAGTATAGGCATTATAAACATAAACATAAAATTAAAGAAAATCTAAGAAGAAAATAAAAGAAAGAAAGAAGAAGAGGAAGAATATTAATTATCCAACCTCTTGCTCTCTCTAAAGAAAAAGAAAACTAGAGAAAAGAAAGAAAACTAGAGAAAAGAAAGAAGAAGAAAACTTAGAGAATTTTATTAAAATGGCTAATATCCTACCTATGTACAATATGATCCTCTACAATCATCCAAGGCCCTCTATTTATACACATTTTGGAAGGCTAAATGACAAGAGACAAGCTTTACAAATTTCAAAGGTAGGTATAATAGGTGGGTGAATTTTTCTAACAATTTTCGTCATATTGTATGACAATTTTGATCAGCCAACTTGATGGTCGATTTCGTCAATGTTGGAGGCCTGATCTGATCACATGGTCTTCTAGAAAAAGGTTCCCCTATCAGTTACGGATCCATAGCCGTTGGAATCAGCTCATTTGCTGATGTGGATAAGCAGATATGGGCAAAATACGAAAACATGTCAGCACAGACGTCATTGCACATCAGCCAACTTGATGGTCGATTTCGTCAATATTAGAGGCCTGATCTGATCATATGGTCTTCTAGACAAAGGTTCCCGTATCAGTTACGGATCCATAGCCATTAGAATCAGCTCATTTGCTGATGTGGATAAGCAGATATGGGCAAAATACGAAAACAGGTCAGCACAGACGTCATTGCACATCAGCCAACTTGATGGTCGATTTCGCTAGGGAAAACGACTCCGTTTCAAGAAGTATAAAACATGAAAAAGATAGATATGCCTCTTAGCTTTGCACGGCTACAAATTTCAGCCTTATTGCTTCAGTGAAACTCCAGATATAGCTGATATGGCAAAATGTGTCGGAACTGGAACTGAACTGGATTTGCCCTTAATTCTAGTAATCTGAAATCACTCAAAGAAACTTGTGAAAAACACCAAATTACATAAAAATATAAAAGATCATAAACACAATTAGACTAAACAATAATAACTCGTATTTGACACAAAACAATAATAAAACATAACTAAAAACTATATAATTATACGAGTTATCAGTTATACCGCCTAATTTAGTATATATATATTTTTATTGGCTGGTTATACCGCCTTGCATCTTATTCTTATTATTTACTTTAGTTTAAATCTGGCTTCAAAAACCCCTTTTCTTTTATTGTTTTCTTTGAACGTAAGTTATAAACTAATAACTCATAGATTAAAACCCAATCCCTGAGGACTCGACCCTTGCTAATCATTATACTTACAATTGATCTTTTTAGTGCAAGGTTAAATAAGATACACTCTTTTGGGTGCATCAAGTTTTTGGCGCCGTTGCCGGGGATTGTTTTCTTTAGTTTATTTGTTACTTGGTTTATTCTTATTTTCAGTTCTAATGAGTTTTATTTTCTTGTACATACGGGTTTTTCTTATCAAATTTTGAAATAAAAGAAAAAAACAAAAAATAAAAAAAACAAAAAAAAAATGATGGAATTGAGCAATCTAACACTTGAAGAGTTGGTGGCATACATGAACATGGAGAATCAACAAGCCAATCTCACTTCCTCAGTTCAACAATTGGCCATGGGAGGATGTCAAGGCCATCAATGGTTCCAAGACCAATCGCATGATCATTACTCCAACACTTACATGAGGGATGGTGGGATCATACTAATTATGGCTACTCAAAAAATTACCAAGAAGTAGATCCTTATGCCAATTACACTCATCCATCTAGCTTCAATCAATCATGGTCTCAAGAACCAGATCTTTTTCAACCACCACATATGACTCAAAACTCAGGTACTTCTTTAGAAGATCTTGTACATTCTCTTGTTACTGATACTTTGCAATTTCAACAGGAAACAAGGGCAAGCATCCAGAGTTTGGAAAGGCAAATGAGCCTATTGGCTAGTAGTATGGTGGAATTAGTAGCAGAAAGATCTCTAGCACTCCCTTCCCAAACGGTGATTAACCCAAAGGAGAATGCTACTATTGTGACCTTGAGAAATGAGGAACAAGATGAGGATGAGACAAAACCAAAGATGGATTCACTTCTTGAGGATAATGATGCCACCATTCAAATTGAGAGTATTTCGGCACCTGAGGTAACGTTTAAGATTCCAATTTTTACTAATGTTTCTTCTCCACCTTTCCCTAGTAGATTCGCAAAGTTCAAGGAGGAAGAACATGAACAAAACATGTTGAAAACCTTAAACAGTTTGTTTGTGGATGCCATTCAACAAGTACCAACATATGCTCCATTCCTCGATGAGATATGCACCACAAAGGATGATGGAATAATACTTGTAATGGAGAATGCATCCAGTTTTGTGCAAAGAAAGCTTCCTATCAAACGCTCAAATTTGGGAAGTTTCATGTATGAGCCTAACAAGCCTAAAAAGCCAAGAAGGGGAATTGGCTAGGCTGAAAACAATCAATCAAGTGCTAATTGGGGGAGGCAGCCTAATTAGTGAAAGCATTGCCAAACTGCCATCCTCAGATTTGCTCTCTTTTTCTTTATCTTTTTCTTATGTTTCTTTGTTAATTGTGTTTAGTGTTTTTAAGTTCATTTAGGCTGCATAAGTTTATTTTGTTTATTAGTTCTTTTCACTTACACATGATTCTTTCATTTGGGTTAATAGCATTACATTAATGACAATGTAAAAATTATGTGTGGGGGGAAGAATTTAGGATTTTATTTAGAGTGTTTTGTTTTTGAGTCTTCTTATGCTGTTTTTCTTTCTGATCCTTGTTTTGAAAATAACTAGATGTAAATATTATATTTATTTTTTTTACCCCGGTTAAATGGCGGATAACGGTACTCCGTGATTATTTAAATCGGTTCCATCAGCTACCCAAAAAACTGATATTGTATATAAATTTCTCTTCCAATTTCTCTTTCAATTTTTTTTCATTTTTTTTTCAGGATGGATGATATTCTCACAAGATTGCAGAAACGATTTCCTCCTTTTCCTCGAAATATTTTACTGAAGCTTTACCAAGTTCGATTCGAAAGATTAAGAATGCTTATGCACAAAGGGATTCCTGGAGATATACGTTGGATAATTGAAGCCAAGGTACGTGAAGATGAATATCTTCCTGTTTTGCATTTACCAGGTACAGGTAGAAGCACTTTTGCAAAGAAGCGACGAGCAAAGCGCATGAGTTCAAATTGCCACAAATGTGCACGATGGACGTGTAACGGTAAATGTCGTTCTATTGGGATTCCGTCCTCTAATCGAGATGATAAAATTGAATTCATTAAGGATGGACTGAGTAAGGAGAATTTGGGTAATATCCAACTTTCTCTTGAGACGCATCCTAGTGGAGACGTACAAAGAGAAATTCTTGATTTATGGCCGCAATTCCAAAGGGAATGGCAACATCTTGGGAATCTGATGTTAAAAGACCCTGTTTGCCAGCTTGTAAGAAAACTGGATGGGAAGCATATCCTCGACTCATAGAAGGCGTTTAAGCCGTTTCTGGACGTAAAACCAGAGGAAGATGTGAGCCACAATCACAACTACAATAAATGACTTCTCAGTTTTTGGTTTGATTTGCAATAACTTTATTTTGGTTTAATTTACGTGTTGTTCGATTTGTGTAATTATTCTCGTTTTTTTTATTTGTTTTTTACGGTTGATTTTTCTTCACTTTTTGATTTTCTTCCTGAAATCACGCAAAAATCTTTTGTTAGGTTAACATTTTCTTCTGACAGGTCAGATACACTTTCGGCGACATTATTACTCTTGTCTGATTCACTACTCAGTCCTCTATATATTACACCATGTACTCATTCTCTTTTAGGCACTCGAAAAAGAAAAAAAATGGAAAGTACTTCGTCCCAGCGCATTAAAAAATTTGTGTCTTTGGAGGTGCTTATCCAGGGAAAAATAACATATTCGCTGATGAAGCCATAAGAGTTGGAGTAATACTTGCCCAACAAAAGATCCACTTGATTTATGGAGGCGGTAGTACGGGTTTAATGGGAGCAGTCGCTACAGCAGCACACGCCGGAGGAAGTCCAGTTCTAGGAATCGTGCCAAAACTATTCACAAGTTTTTGTGGACCTACCGTGGGTAAGGAAATACAAGTCTGGAGTGTCCCTGAACGGATAACAATCATGTACCATTCTGCCGATGCATTCATTGCTTTACTAGGAGGTCTGGGTACATTGGAAGAAATAGCTTGCGTGGCTTCTTGGTCATCTTTGGTCACAAATAAGAAACCCATTGGTTTGCTTAATATTAATGGTTATTTTAGTAATTTGCTTTCATATTTAGATAATGCTGTGCATAATGGATTCATGTTTTCAGAGGCAAGGAGAACCATAATTTCTGCTACAACCATTGAAGATTTACTTAAAAAGCTCCAAGCTTATGAGTGTTTATCTGCTACGGTTGTTTCGCAAACGCTCGGAAAAAGAAAAAGAGATATGGACGAGCAAGGAGTGGATTGCACTTTGTCTTTGTGACATTATCTAACATTTTGTTTGTTATGTCTCAGTTATAATAAGTGGTTAGCAACCTCTACAGCTAATATCTCCTAAATTCTACCTTTAAAATTTGACATTGGGGACAATGTCATATTTTAGTAGGGGGTAAGGGACATATTTTGCTAATTTAAAAAAAAAAAATTAAGAAGTATTCATTCTGAACAAGGTCTGAGTAAGGGAGACTTGAGACATACCTTGTCAGTTTGATTTCTTCTTTTAAAAAAAAAAAAAAAAAGTTTTTTGTGTTTTAAGCAATTTAGAAGTATTCATTCTGAACAAGGTCTGAGTAAGGGAGACTTGAGACATACCTTGTCAGTTTGATTTTAATCTTTTTATGTTTACTTGTTAATTTTTGTTTAGTATTTTAGGATTATTTAGGTTGCATGGTTTTGTTTTGTTTTGAGTCTTAGTTGTTCCTATTCTTATGTTATTAGTTCTTTTCTCTTACACATGATTCTTTCATTTGAGTTAATAGACTTACATTGAGGACAATGTAAGAATTAAGTGTGGGGGGGAATGATTTAGGATTTCTTTTATTTTTGTCTACTATTTTTTTTTCTTTATTATTATTATTATTATTTTTTTTGTGAGTTTTAGTTCCTTTTTAATACAATGATGAGATATGAATTGCATAAGTCTAAAACAGATTTATTAGTGAGAAGATTTTCATGAGAATTGAGCTTGATGTCAACCTTTTTATGAGCCAATGTTAATATGATAAGTTGATTGAGAAAGAAGCATGTTTAGACTTAATCTGACTTGTATAATCATCCTTGTGAGTTTTTGAGCCTATAATGATTGATGCATTATACAAATCAATCTAATTTCTTTCTTGAGTGCTCTTATGATTACATGATTCTCTAGAACTTGCTTTAAACCGTTTGAGACTATATTGATACATGTGACAACATGAATATGATAGAGGCATTAGGATTATAACCAGAGCCAAACAGCCATCCATTATTAATGTTCCAAGAGAACACACCCTTAGTGAACCAATTTGAGCCTACATTGAATAAGCTATCTCTTTGGTAACCATAACTTGTCCCTAACCTAAATATACTTATATCTTTACCTTTGTTCCAAAGATGAATTAGCATGTTTTGAGACAAGTTGCAAAGACAAGGAAGATTTATTGAAAATTTGGGTTAGAAACAAGAAATAAGTGTGGGGGGAAAAGAAAGAAAAAAGTCAAGAGAAAAAGAAAGGGATCATTGTCAAATACATTCCCATATTAAAAAAAAAAAAAAATCTTCTCTTGAACTTCTAGTTAAAGTAAAGAAAAAGATGTTACAAAGTTGGTTAGAATGATGCAAAGGCTCAACATGAATATTTAGCCTATGTTATTATGTGCTTTATAAGAGTTTTGAGAAGTTTTATTTGTATGATCTTTTTATGTCTCTAAACTTTATGAACTCTTTGGAACCTTTGTGATATCTTTATCCTTTTGTTCTTCAACCACATTACAAACCCCTTGGCCCCATTACAACCTTGATTAAAGACCTCTTGATTCATGAAGTTGTATGATCTAAATAGTGGAGAATAGGTGGACAAGCAAGAATATGGTAGAACTGTTTTCATGAGATTGACTGAGTGTAAACACTTCACCACTACTTTAAAGAGTGAAAATCATGAGGGTATCCCATGTGAGTAGTTGAGATTAAGTTTGAATATGCACTATTTTGATTGAAATATGTTATGTTAATATTGGCTTAACTCAAACAATTTACATTCAAGCATGATTTTTTGTGAAATTCTTTAAGCTATTGATTAGTTTATAAGACTTGTTCAAAGATTGTCTCTAATTTGTATTGAAAGGATTAGGAGTAAATATTTTTAGTATATGTAGTTTATTTATATTTTAGTTTTTCAATGTTTGTGGGTATCGTTCTAGTAAACCCTCACGAGACTAAACTCGTCCACTAGGGACACCTAGGGGTTTAAAGGCTTGTGTCACATGCTAAGTGCCACCGTGATTTCCTACGAAAGTGGATTAGATTAGATTTTCTTATTTTATTTTTATTGAGTCGTTGCTAGGGACTAGCAACAATCTAAGTGTGGGGGTGTGATAACTCGTGTAATTATATAGTTTTTAGTTATGTTTTATTATTGTTTTGTGTCAAATACGAGTTATTATTGTTTAGTCTAATTGTGTTTATGATCTTTTATATTTTTATGTATTTTGGTGTTTTTCACAAGTTTCTTTGAGTGATTTCAGATTACTAGAATTAAGGGCAAATCCAGTTCAGTTCCAGTTCCGACACCTTTTTCCATATCAGCTATATCTCGAGTTTCACTGAAGCAATAAGGCTGAAATTTGTAGCCGTGCAAAGCTAAGAGGCATATCTATCTTTTTCATGTTTTACACTTCTTGAAACGGAGTCGTTTTCCCTAGCGAAATCGACCATGAAGTTGGCTGATGTGCAATGACGTCTGTGCTGACCTGTTTTCGTATTTTGCCCATATCTTCTTATCCACATCAGAAAATGAGCTGATTCCAACGGCTATGGATCAGTAACTGATAGGGTAACATTTTTCTAGAATACCATGTGATCAGATAAGGCCTGAAAAATGGACAAAATCGACCATCAAGTTGGCTGATCAAAATCGTCATGTATGACGAAAATTGTTAGAAAATGCACCCACCTATTATACCTACCTTTGAAATTTGTAAAGCTTGTCTCTTGTCATTTAGCCCTCCAAAATGTGTATAAATAGAGGGCCTTGGATGATTGTAAGGGATCATATTGTACATAGGTAGGATATTAGCCATTGTAATAAAATTCTCTAAGTTTTCTTCTTCTTTCTTTTCTCTAGTTTTCTTTTTCTTTAGAAAGAGCAAGAGGTTGGATAATTAATATTCTTCTTCTTCTTCTTTCTTTCTTTTATTTTCTTCTTAGATTCTATTTAATTTTATGTTTATAATGCCTATGCTAGGCTAAACTTCTATTTGGTTAAGGGTGATTTCAAAGTCCTAGACATGTTTTGTGATTGATTTTCAGATTCTATCTATCATTAATTTTCTATCAAAGTTGCTTATGTTCTTCTACAAGAATTGTTCATTATGTTGTCTAGATTTATTTAGGTGTACAACTAGATAGATCTTGATAATTATCTATTGCTAGTTTAGGAGTCTTGATCCGTGTAATTGTTTTGATTTCCTATTCATAAGTGGCAATTTGTGATTAATGATTATGGTCAAGTTTTCAATAATTGCAAAGTGGAACATAACCTAAGTTGAACAATCCGAGCTTATGTGTTTGTTGCTTAGATCAACCTATCTTTCTCATCATAAAGCTGCCATTAAATTGAATTTAGAGAGCTTATTCTAGGTTGTTTAATGGTTAGAGATTAAATAGAGAGCTTGTTCTATTTAACGACAAACTAAGGAAAGATTGGGATAACAGAGCTTGTTGTTATCTACGGTTGTTAACTTTGATAGTTGGTTGATATTGATAGATCTGAAATTGATTCTTAATGATGTCTAGTGGTGGAGAATGAAACTTTAACCATATTTTTCATATTTGATTCTTCTTACTTACTTGTTTTCTTACTTTTCTAGTTTGCTTATTTTTAAAAATATATTTATTTTTATTGGCTGGTTATACCGCCTAATTTGTATATTAACTTTGTTTTATTTTTATTGGCTGGTTATACCGCCTAATTTAGTATATATATTTTTATTGGCTGATTATACCGCCTAATTTAGTATATATATTTTTATTGGCTGGTTATACCGCCTAATTTAGTATATATATATTTTTATTGGCTGGTTATACCGCCTTGCATCTTATTCTTATTATTTACTTTAGTTTAAATCTGGCTTCAAAAACCCCTTTTCTTTTATTGTTTTCTTTGAACGTAAGTTATAAACTAATAACTCATAGATTAAAACCCAATCCCTGAGGACTCGACCCTTGCTAATCATTATACTTACAATTGATCTTTTTAGTGCAAGGTTAAATAAGATACACTCTTTTGGGTGCATCAATTTTGCAGTATCCGCCCCTGCCCAGCCATAGGACTGCTCTGCCCCGTCCCGCCGTGGATGTTGAAATTTCAATACCAGTACCACCTCCATGAATGTCTGTTACATCCATAACCGTCCCGCACCGCCCCATTCAATATTTATTTATTATTTTTTTTTTCAAATAATAAAGCTTTGTAAAAAAATTTAAATATAAATTCAATATAAACAGATTTCTAATCTAAGAAGAAAAAAAAAATAAAGTATTAGGTTTAAGTTCTTAAAAATAAAAATAATAAGTTTAATTATTTTATTTTATTGTCCTTTTAAAAGTTAAATATTTAAGAGTGAAATTATAATTTCAGTATTCGGGGCGTTGCAGTGTGGAGCACGTAATTACCACAACTGCTCCATCCCCGTCTTTCAAACAAAAAAAACCTCATCGTCCCGCTTCGCCTCCATTGTTCAAAAAAAAAAAAACCTCTCCATTCGGATCGGATCGGTTCGAAATCCATTGGTCAGATCGGGTTTTGCCATCCCTAAGTGCGAGGCATTAAATACTGCAGCCTACAGACGACGGATATTAAATGCGGTCGTCTCCTCGACGAGACCCCCCGAGACCGCTTACACCAAATGATCAATCAGAGTCGGGCACGTGGAACCAACAGGTCGCCCGACCCTCTATGTATAGTCCTCCCAAAGACTATTCTCGGCTAATCTCTCTCTTCAAGAACTATTCTCTCTCTCTGACCTCTCTTTCTCTAAACACTGACTTAAGCATCGGAACGTGTCCCAAAACTCAACCTCAAGTACCTTCTGACTTACTTTCGACCTTAGACCACCGAGAGCATCACCTCGACACAAAAACATATCAATACATTTAATATAAAATTATTACTAGTATATTAAATATTAACCTTAAAAAATATCCTAAAAGCATTTATTAGCAAAATCTTTTTAAGACAAATTTTAAATTTAAACGACAATGATAAAGCTAGTTAAAGTTTCTCTCTTATCAAAATTTGAAGTTGTTACATCTTCTGAACTTCTATCGCTGAATATTTGGCTCAGCGAACTCGCAATTGTCCAGCACCTTTAAAAGATGAATTTTGTTAATAAGTGTTCTAAAGATATTTTTTAAGATTATTAAATATAATAATATTTTCAATCAATGCATTGAAAATAATTAATAAAATTGTTAGCTTTTATATTTAATATAATATTATTACTAAAAATAGTATATTAACTAATTTTAAAAAATATTTTAAGGACACTTGTTAGTAAAACTCTTAAAAGAAGTATTTAATTTGCACTTATCCAGTAATCAAATATAAATAGATGAGTAAAAATTGATTTAAAATAAATAAAAAATAAAAACACTCAAATCCTCATTACCTATTTATTCTTTTATGTATTTTCAATAATCTTTGAAACACATACTGATCTATCGGAGCGCACACGAAAATCAAACTCCAGCATCTTCTAATTCTCTCTTTGTTTACATATCAACTAAAGCCTTATGCTCCTGTTTGACGTCACTTCAAAATCTCAGCTTCATCTAAAAGAAATTCATATCAACAGAAGTATTCCAATTTCTTTTAATTGGGCATATCCAGCTAAAAGAATCTTAAATTTTTGGGTTTTTTTCTTTCTTTCTTTTTAATTGAATCTTAAATTTCAGGACAAGTGCCTCTATGACACATAAGATCAAAGTGTGAAAATAAAAAATATTCAGTTTGACACTTGACATTATTAACAGAAGTCCATTTATACGTCAATTACTTATGTAAGAAGTCCCCCCTCTTATGTTAGGGAAAAAGAAAGAAAAAAAAAACACCAAGTGGAAAAAGATTCCGTTTAAAAATTAATTTCTCATACCATAACCAATTAAAATAAGACAATATTGTAATCTTTTTTTTTTTTTTTGCTTAGAAAGGGAGTATAAACAAATAAATAGAGAGCAAAATGTTGGTTGAAAAATTGAATTCTGAGATGATAACTTTCGTGCCATTCATTAATATATGTATTAAATTAGATCGTCCATTATTTTAAAATTTTAAACAGTTAGGAAATGATCAATTATTTTATTTAAAATTTTATACATTTTTTATTTACAATTGAATAAATTATTAATGTGTTTGTACATAAATTAAAATGTAAAAAAAAATGTATAAGTTTAAGAAAAATTAAGGAAAGCATTGGGTAAATAATTTTTTTTTTATAAAAAAAGTGATTACCAAAATTTAAACTCGAAAACTCATATATCATTTTAAATTAAATAATTTATTATTCTAAAAATTTAAATTATTAAAAAATAACTCAATTATTATATTTAAAGTCTAACAATATGATCAAATATACTATATTGAGACAATCAATTTGACGAGTACATTGGTTCCAATCTCACATTTTTCATATGTTAACGGGGAACAGGGTAGTCAGTTGAGTCGGATGCTATTTTATCAGGTTGATGAAATGCTAATATTAATTACTTTAAGTTTTTTATTAACTGTATTTATTATTATATTATTATTATTATAAATAATATATTAATTAATTTTAAAAAGTATTTAAAAATATAATTTTGTTAATAAGTGTTTATGGACTAGACCTGTTTAACAGTTGGATTATTCGTTCAAATCAGAAGTCTTGCTCGATATTTAAGAGAGTTTGGACAAAAATATTAACCCGAAATATGAGTTTGAGTAAAAAAACGAGACTCACTTAGAAAATGAGCCGAGCCTTGACTCCAACAAACAAAGTGAGCCCGACCCATTTTTCATTTATATAATATAATATAATATTTTATTTTATATTTATAAATATTATGTAATTTATATCATATAAAAAAAATCTAATATTATAGTATAATAATTTGAAAATATTTTAAGTTATTCATATCTTAAAACTTAATAAAATAAAATTAAATAAATTACTAGAAATTAAATAAAAATTAACATATTTAATTAAAAAAATTTAGAATAAAATAACATGGGCAAGCTTAAACGGGTGCGGATTATCCATTTACAAATATGAGCGGGTTTGGGCAGGATTTGGGACCTATATTTCGAGCCGGGCTAGGCTTTGATAAATATATATGGTGTTGATACCATACTTAGGCCCGACCTGAACTCGACCCGACTTATAAACAACTTTACTAAAAGACATTTTTTAAAATTATTATATAGTAATATCTCTATTTAATGTATTAATAAAATAAGTTGTCTTTATAATATTTAATACAATATTATTACTTCAAATAATATATTAACTAATGTTAAAAAAAATTAAAAATATTCATTAACAAAATCATTAACTAATTAGTGAATCGAATTTCCATAGTGCTAGTATGTTTTAAAATTATCTTGATGTACCTTTTCGGGTACATAAAACTTTCCTTGGGATTTACTCTTCAATAAAGCATTACATTATTTAAGGGTTTAGCATTGTTCAGTCCAAAACTCCAAATCCAAATGCATGTTCACACCTCACATAAAAAGTATAAATAGTGAACAGAAACATTAGATCTTTGCTATATTTTATGTTTAGTACATTTTTCAATAAGATAATTAATTACAGTTGGATTTTAGTAATAAATGTTTTAAATATTATTAAAATGAATTAATATATTTATTTATAATAATAAGTTTTATACTAAATGTAATAATAATAATAAAATTATTCATACTTTTTTATATATTAAATAAAAATATTATTTCAACTTTCCTCAATAAAAAAAAACCCAAAATTCTCTAATCCCGTTAACTTAAATTTTTATTGTAGATAAATCTAGTAATATTAGAAGTGATATAAATAAATAAAAAACTAAATCACGACAAAAAAATGATATAACACAAAAAAATCAACACGACATTAATAAATTAATATTTTAAAATTTATATAACATAAATTATTAATAAATTAAAATTTATATAAATATAAAATATTTTAAACAACGATTATGAAAAAAAAAATACGAATCTAATACGTAAGATCTAATTATAGGCGGCCAGATACAACCTGCAACCAGACTTAGGTGTTATCTGGAAAACCCTCTTTCTAGATTTATACAATTTCCAAATTACAATATCAACCTTTTCTTTTGCATGCGTGATTATGTCACAGGCGCCAAATGTAATTAAAACCATGCCCTGGAAACTACGCCTACATGCAATCTGCCCAACATGCACAAAACTCTTCTCACCACGTACACCCCTCCCTTGAGTCCAAATTTCCCTTACCTGAACTGATCGAACTTCTTTTTTTTTTTTAATATTAAAAGCTAAAACCAAACACCCCTCTCTCTTACCTGCCCTTTTTTTTTTTGCCGTTCTCCCCCAATACGTGTCATGTTCTTCTCTCCACGTACCCATCTCTTTTTTCCCCTCCCTTTCTTTACCCTTTCAAATCCCCTTTTAGCCACGCGTCACTCCTTTTCGTTCCCCAAGAGAAAGAACTTCTCTCGTTTTTCTTCACACCCGCCCCTCTTTACAGGATGCACTTTCCTTTCCTTTCTTTTTCTTTTTCTTTTTCCTTTGTGGATTATGACCCTGTTTTTCTTAAAACGGAAAAAAATAAGAATTTTTTAGGGAGAGTTTGATAAAATTTCCATTCCAAGAAAGAAGAGGATATGAAATCAAAACCACCTTAATTAACCAGATATTTCCACTTTTGATTTGATTAAAGTAAACTCTAGTTAAAGTCTGTTTGATCCATCCGAAAAATTATTTTATAGGCTTTTTTTATAACGATAATTTTAATTTCAATCAATTAAATTTTATTATATCAAATTTTTTTTATTACTTATAATATTGAAAATGAGAGGGATTATTTGGACTCGAACTCGAGTCATACATGTCACAAAATCTCTAATCACTCGATTAAAAAATTGTTGATATATCATATTCATTTTTCACGTCATATTTATTGTTTTATTTTATTTTATTTTTTTGTATTTTTTTGAGGAAAAAAACAAAAATCGTAATTTTTTTTTTTATAAAAAATAGTTCATGTTTTATGTTGAAAGATAAATATTATGTCAAATAAAAAATTGATTTATTTTAATTTTATAAATCAAGATGATAATAGAAAGGGTTATAGAATAGTTTTTCGATCCAGTGGTCCTCCATTTTTCTTCTTGATTTTAGATTTTTTTTCACTCTCAAAAATCACCTGGCAACCTTTCCCTTTTTGTCTCAAATGTGTCGACTTCATGCAACCCCCTTTAGTGTACAAGTTTTGTTTGCCATCTTGATTTTACACGTGTACCTTTTTCAACGGGTTCTCTCACGTGTGGCCCCCACTCTACCCATACTCTCTTCTCTGTCATTTCACACGTTGTCCAATCTTACAATTCCACGTGTCCTCCAGAATCCATTTCGTGATTATGTTGCTGCGCACCTGAAAATTTGTTCCCTCAGTCCCTCTCATAATTGTAAAGGGCCTCCTGCTCTTCCTCGAGGGGCCAAACTGTAAAAATAATAAAGATTTGGTTAATGACCATTGTTAGGATTTTTTTAAAAATTAAATAATATATTATTTGTAAAATAACTATCTTGTACTGATAGGATTTTTTAATTTCATCAGCAAAATTAAAAAATTATCATATATCATTAAATTATATTTAAAAAATAATAATCCATTTATAATACTAAATATTATATTTAATAATTTTATGATAAATATTTTTAAGACTTTTGTTAATAAAGTTCAATAATAAATTTTATAAATAATATTTTAAATTAAAGCCAAGTGATTAATTAACTAATTCAGATCGGGTTAGACACATGTTTGAGATTGAGAATCAAAAGGGATCGAGATATTCTATACAAGTGTCAACGATGTGGACGTGGGGACCCACAACTCAAAATCAGCAACTGATACGCAAACGAATTTGATTGGGCCACGAGAGTCGAGACCATAAACGGAATAAATTTGGAATTTTGACAGAGGAAAAAAATCGTGGCTCAATCTCGTATTCTACAATGGAGACACGTGGACAGCGACTGGAAATCAAAAATAGGAAAAAGTTGTTTTCTTTTTTCTCTCGTCTCAAAAAGAGTTCGAAATAAATAAATAAAAAAACCGTCTTGGGGGAGGACCGCATGCGTGCGTGTCAGGAAAGGAAGTTCCTCTGATAGCGCTGTTGAAAGTGGATTGGGCCACGTAAGAGGATTACCTGATTAGAGGAAGCACGTGGTAAATTTGAAAGGAAGAGAGATGTGAGATCAACGGTGGAGATGAGTTCATTTAGAGGAAAGAACACTACGTCACCTTATAAATCAGGGTTTTCGCTACTGTACAAATATCGGTGGACAAATCGATACATATCAATTTTAAAGAAAAAAGTTACTGTATATCGACATTATTTTTGTAAGGGATCACTTATTTGGTGTTTATAGGTTATTAAAAGTTAATTATTTATTATTTATAATTATTTTTTCTACTTAATATATTATTTTGATTAAATTTATGAAAAAATAATATAGTAATTATATATATATATCATTTTAATAGATGTCTAATAGCATTGATTAATTTTTTTTTTTTTATAAAAGTTTTTACTTTTTATATCAATTCGTATAAATTATATCGATCGATATCAATTTGCATATATTGGTAAAATTTAATTTATTTTTAATATTTTATACTCTTTTTTATTTTTCATAATTTTATTAAAAATAAAATATATCAATTAAATTAAGTTATTAAATTTTATTATTAATAATATTTATAATTTTAAATACTTATAATTTTAAAATTTGAGAAATGTTAACCAGTTTCACTAAGTACTAGTTAAGATTATATCTAATTTAATATATATTTTTTAAAATTCAATTAAAGTAATATTTTTAAATTGATAATTAAATAATCTTTAATTGATAGCTATTGACACCAATTAAGCAAATTTTTAAAAATTTGTATTTATATATAAAGATGTATGTAATAAATATATATTTGTATGTAACATATCTATATCTATCTATCTATACTATACTATACTATATATATAAAAACACCAACTCCAAAACTACTAATAGTGAATGACATATATACCTTTACTCATTTTTAAAGTTAACTATTTTATCTTTAATGATGAAATTTAATTATTTTGACATATATATCCTTACTAATTTTTAAAATCAATTATTCTATTTTTAATGCTGAAATTTAATTATTTTTAAATATAAACCTTTGCTAATTTAATCATTAATTCTAAAATTTAATTATTTTATCTTTAATAATGATTTATTAATATTTTTAAAAAATTTATCCTTCATAATAATTTATTAATTATTTTAATAAAAAATATAATTTTCTTATAGGCTACTACAAATCATTAATTAATCATAATTATTTTTTATCTTTTAGTTTTAGGCTTAATTCTTATTCTTTAATAGTTGTATCCAACACTTTTTTGACAAATATATATTATCTGAGAAGTTGAAAAGAAAATTCAGTCCACATATTTTTTTGATTGGTTGATGATCATTCGGTCACGAAATGATTTTACAATTTGAAGTTCTTTGTATTAAGACTTCAGATGACTTTAATCGATATGTTTTTTTTTTTTATTACAAAAGACGTTGTAATATGAGATTAAAGAAAGGGATTGCAAATGTTGGTATTCGAATAATGAATAATCGATGTTATATTATTTATTTGTTTAAGTTTACAATCGTTGTTAAAGATCCATTTTTGATTCGTGGGTCATCAATTTGAATTCATTCTCTCTATTTTTAAATATAAAAATAAAATAAATAATATTACTATACCTTGCTAATTTTTAAAATTAATTATTTTATCTCCAATGCTAAAATTTAATTATTTTATCTTTAACGATGATTTATTAATTTTTTAACTATTTTATCCTTGATAATGACTTATTAATTTTTCTTTAAAAAATTATTTTCTTTTAAGGCTACTACAAATCATTAATGAATCCTAATTAATTTAGACCTAATTATTATTTGAATCTTCCATTTTAGGCTTAATTATTTTCTACTGATAGCCTTATTTGTAACATACTTATTTTACACAATAAACTGATTATATTGCTTTAGTAATTTATCTAAATTTTAATTTATATTGATTTTCTAACCCTATTTGTAACAACCTATTATACTCTGTTTTTTATGGAACCCTACTAAAGATATATATATATATATATATATGTGTGTGTGTGTTTGGTTTCTTAGTTGTTTTGAGTTATTTGCACTGTTTTAATGGATAATTTATAGGCATATATTCTAATCACAGACATAGAAAGAGAACTTGATTTTCAAACAACATAAAGCTTGACAACTTAGATTTCGTTTTGTGGTTAACATTTACAAATTAACTGAAAATATACAAAAAGTCTCAAATTTCCTCTATAATTGATACAAAAACTTTTAAGAAACTAATATGTATATATATAATTATATAAGTGTTTGTTTATATTATTGGGTGGAAACAATCTTTCTCTAATTTAATTTCACTAAAAATAAATTGATTTAGAAGTTGAATCAGTCTAATTTTAAGCAAAAAAATTATAACGAGTTTTATTATGCTTTATTGCACGTATTGGTGGAGCCTATTTGCTATTGTAATATCAATACTATTACGTCTCTAAAATATATAGTTTGTCCCTTTTTTCATCTGACTTGTATCTATGAAAATCTCAAATTCTTACCAATTTCATTAAGAATGCTAGCTATAGTGATCATGTCATGTTAAGACTTAGGATATAACTTCACAAACTTATAAATTAGCTAATTGTTGGTGCATTACATTGATTGGTATTTTTCTAACAACAAATTTTTCTCGATTAACACATACTCAGCAAAATTTCGATTGAGAAATTAGGCAATGTTTAAATTTAGAGTTATTAGAAAGAAATATTATCAATTGTCAATTTTACTATGAAAATTAGATTCTAAAGTAGTGGTTAATTATTACATGAATAGTTTCATTAGAAAGAGTGTGGAATAAGCACAATCATGAATAATTGTTGAGCATTCTCAAACTATTCAATATAGGAAATTCAAAATATAATGTGGTTGCATCTATCATTGCATGATTAATTTGATTATATAAACCATTGCTTATTCTGTCAACTTCCTCTTATGCATAGTTATATGTCAATTGCAAAAGTTAAGTGAGCAGATTCTTTTACTTTGCTACTCATTAAATCTTAGATTTCTTTAAAAATAATTATGAATGTTGTTTTTTACGTTTAATATGCTCACTTACTAATCTCACTATTGTTAAATTTAGTTATGATAATTTATATTTAAAGCTCAAGTTTATTAAATCAGATATCACATCCATAATTTTGAAGAAAAAAAACAACAAACCAAGATTCTCAATCTTATTATATTTATCTAATTTTTTAATATTCAAAATTATATATATTTATTACAAATCTAATTTATGCACTACAAATATTTATCAAAAAAATACAAAAATTTATCGTATAATTCTAAGATTTTACAATTATATTTAGTCTATTGAGACATCAAACAATCAAGCTACACCCACATGCTTCATTCAATTATATTTGTCGTACACTTTGTAGAACTTATTTAAAATTTAATTTAATTTTAATCTTTTTTAGAGAAATAATAATTATATTATTATTTTGATATATATTAATTACATGATATATCATCCACGTGCAATGTACGTGTAGTTAAACTTAGTATTATTAAAAAACTTAAAAATATGTTATATATATATATATATATAAAAGAAATATTTAAAACATAATGATAAACGTAATTTGATATGTCAAAATATATCGGTACCATACATATTAGCACCGAAGCAGAAACAAAAGCAATACGAACAGTATCAACTATCTTCCTACAAATAGAGTGCTACCTGTTCTTTGGTCAGCCCGGACTGTGACGGGCAGCCTGCCCGTGGCGACTCAAAAAAGAGCTTCTTCCCAAACCGAAAGCTTCTTCATTTTAAACGCCTTCCTCTCTGGAGTGCGCGAGAGTTATTTTTCATTTCATTTTGGCATTCGATTTTGCATTGATTTTTTAAAAAGCGTAATTAAGAAAAAAGATTATACTTTTAATTACGAGTTTAAGAGTTTGATTTATTACTGGAAATTTTCATGATAATATTCGGATGGTTTTAGTTGTTGTTGATGGCGGAGATCTGCTGCGGAGTGGTGAGCGAAGGTGAAGCATCAACACCGTGCGAGCTGCGTTCACGTGCAACCAGGAGACGTAGAATGGAGATTAGACGGATTAAATTCGTGGAAGTGACTCCATCGGAGGCTGAGAACGGCCGGAAACGCCAGAAGCTCGAAGTTTACGCAGCCTCACTTTCTCTAGACTGTGAAAACGCAGAAGATAATTCTGTCTCCGATGAAGGTAAAAAGCAAACGGTAAAAATTAAAAACGGAAGATCGAAAACCAAAGGAGCTATGGTGAAAAGTCACTCGAGTCCCTCGCTGTCGACACCTGTGATCGATTCAGAGATATATCCTAAATTTGGCGTCGCTTCGGTTTGTGGTAGGCGAAGAGACATGGAAGACGCCGTCGCTATTCACCCGTCGTTTCACCTCCAAGGCCAGGACTCTGCCGCCATTGGCTTCCACTATTTTGGCGTCTACGATGGCCACGGTTGCTCTCACGTACGAGTCCTAAAATTTTGAAAATAAAATAAAGATCAGATATTCCTTTTCTTTTATGAAGAAACTGAAAAATTCTTTTGGCGGTTTTGGTTGTTACTGTTTGTTAGGTGGCGATGAGGTGCAAAGAGCGGTTACATGAGCTGGTGAAAGAAGAGTTGGAGTGTGATGAGGAGGAATGGAAAGGTTCGATGGAGCGTAGCTTCACGCGCATGGATAAGGAAGTAATCAAGTGGAACGAGAGCGTGGTTGGAGCTAATTGTAGATGCGAGTTACAGTCTCCCGAGTGCGATGCCGTTGGATCTACTGCTGTTGTCGCTATCGTAACGTCTGATAAAATTGTTGTTGCGAACTGTGGTGATTCTAGAGCTGTTTTGTGTCGTAAAGGCAAGTCCGTTCCTTTATCGTCTGATCACAAGGTTAGCACTTGGTAGCTAGCTCTCACTCTTTTGTTTAATTGAAAAAACTATGATTGCTTATAGCCTGTTTGGCTTCTGAGAAAATTTTCGTTTTATTTTCTATCATATTTCTTAATCGTGTGATTAATAAGGCCGCATAATTTCATGTGAAATAGAGACAATATAAACGATACTTTTTTTTTTTTTTTTTCAGTTTCTCGTCAACCTTGCTCTACGAAACAAGTCTCGATTTTTTTTTTTCTTCCAAAAGCATCCCTCTTTTCCTTTTTTTTTTTTTTTGTCCGTTTAATTTCCAGGCAGCCACACAGCTTAAGCTAGAAGCCTAGAACGTAGGTTAAGCGATTATGTGTACTATCTTCATGCGTATCATGTGGAAACGATGAGATCCGAATCCAACGACTGGGATTTGTTTTGACGGTTTTAATAACGAAGTTTTGAAAATAATATTTTGAATTATCTTTATTAATACCATGACAAAAGAAAATTAAGAAGCTTGTGTTTTTTTTCTTCTTTTGAAACATGTTAACAGCCGGATCGTCCGGATGAGCTGAACCGAATCCAAGAAGCGGGCGGTCGGGTTATTTACTGGGACGGTCCTCGGGTCCTGGGAGTCCTCGCAATGTCCAGAGCCATAGGTAAAACTTCGAAACATTGAACTAAACTTGACAACTCTCTTTAACAACCGGAGCATGAAAGCACCTTGTCCTTATCCTACGCCGCTCACTTGAAAACAATGTCAACGCCACAGGTGATAACTACTTGAAACCTTACGTGAGCTGTGAACCGGAGGTTACAATAACTGATCGGACGGCAGAGGACGAATGTTTGATTCTGGCGAGTGACGGTTTATGGGATGTGGTGTCAAATGATACTGCGTGCGGGGTGGCGCGCATGTGTTTGAGGGGAAAAGGTGATGTACACGCGCCGTCATGTTCGGCGTCAAAAGGATTGGAAGGGGAGGCGGTTGTAGGGTCCACGATGGGAGGGGAAGGGGGAGAGATCTCGGACAAGAAGTGCAGTGACGCGTCCATGTTGCTGACAAAGCTGGCGTTGGCAAGGCATAGTACGGACAATGTTAGCGTAGTCGTGGTGGATCTAAGGAGAGCCACGTAGGCATTTCGAAGTTTCAAATCTTTTTCTCCGTCTCTCGCTTCTCTGAAAACCGAAGGGTTCTTGGTTTAATTTTGTTTTTAGCCCTTTTTTTTTTTGAAGGAGAAGATAGAGAGAGGAATGAAAATAACGGAGCGGGTGAAAATGGGAAAAATCGAATACAAAAATTTAGTTTAGCAAAATGAACATTAGATGAGATGAGATCAGCTAAAGCTTTGTTTGGCTTTGCAGGTTCCATGTTCAAGAAATGAAAATCTTTTATCCGAAATGGTAAAAACTAGAATCTAGTATTAGTAGTAGTAGAAGTAAAACTTTTTTGATTAACATAACAAAAGCTTTTTTTATGTATGAGTTGATTTATTCAATGATGAAAGAATCAAGCTCTTTTTGAGTGTACAAGCAATGCTTCTCTTCATTCATCTTTTAGTTATTCTATTTTTATTCTCTTAATTCGTTATCGGAATTACCTTACAGCACCCTAACTGATGTTCATTCAGTCACCGTCCTGAGCTGTTCTGCTGGTTTTGCAAGTAACAAAGGGGACGAAATTTTTTTATCGTCACTGTATATGCATAATTGAGAATAAATGAGAGTCCAGCATAATAAGGGGATAGATACTCTGAAAAGGAAACAACAAAAAGAAGAAGAGAAAAGAACAAAGAGTTAAGAATAGGACAGCAACTTCATTAGATAGGTCGCAAAATCCCCAAAGAAAATTTTCCTTTGATTCCACATTAAGCACATGATGTAAACATGAACAGCAATTAAACAACAAAAAGGTGGATTGGACAGAAGATGCAGAAGAGAAGAGACACAATGAGACCTTTTACAACATGCCATTTTATCAGGAACCATCTTCTAATGTGAAGCCCTCGAAACTAATTTTCTCCATTATGTTTGCTTGCTGTCACCTTCAACTCCATTGTGCTTTAGTGCTTTCAATCTTCTGTAGCCCTTATCAGTACCAAATATCCTGAGAGAATATACGTGATGGTTACCAATAATCAGTATATATTACAATTAAAAAACCTATTTTGTTTCGACTCTTCATTTTTCTTTAAGTATCCGTGTCCGATGCATATCTAAATATGACTATGGGGATTTGACCCTCTAAAGACCTAAATACATAGAAAAATTTACAAAAAATTGAACATACCCATGTCTGACACATACCCATATCCAACACTCACATTCGATCTTAATAACATAGATTAAAACATTTCAAGTGAGCTCCAAACCTAACACCAAACTGATCTCCAGACCCCTCAATTATTATGAAAACCAAGTTGGATTGCAAATGAAACAGATTTGGAATAATAACTATGATTAGTTATAAAGGGCAGATCAAAATTACAGACAGCACCGATTACCGAGAGTTCTAAGCAGCTATGTTACTCGGACTCGGGTATGAGTGTCGGACATGAGTATGTGTTCGATACGGATATGTTTGATTTATTCCAAGTTTTTCCATGTACCAATGTCCGAATATGCGTCGGACACGAATACTTCAAGAAAAATTAAGAGTCGGAGCAACATAGCTAAGCAGGCAATCCATCCACCATATTTCTTGTCAAAATTGAATAACATTCGAGCAAATAATTGAAAGGGAACAAGTATCTATCATGAAAAACATTGAATTCTAGCTATATATTATAAACATAAAAGAAAGCAGACATTTTCCACAAAACATTCTTCCAAGCATATTGAAATCCGAAGTGACAAACTTTTGAATGTGCAGCAGCTACTATAAAGCTGGTTTAAATTTAATCATAAAGAAGTTCCTAGTGATCAAGTGCAAACTATATCTACAACAGTACTGGCATTTAAACAGATTTTAAGAAAAATGTTTTAGGAAGGCAGAGGAGAGGAGTATCGGTGAGGGCATTGACAGACATTTCAATTGGTTATGACTTACATTTCATACCAAATATGAACTCAGAATGGTGCAATTAAATCCCAAAAGCAGATTCAGTCCAGAAGTAGGCCTTTTACAATAAAATGGAAAAAGCTTAATGTATTGATGTCTAAGAAGATCCATATAAATTCATCTACTACTCAAATGGCAGAAATTTAGTGGAAACCACTATAAACTACAATCTAACCATGGAAAATATGCTAATGCTTCAAAAATAAATGCCAAAAACTCACCAGTCCATGTAAACAAATGTAGACGAGTAGTTTCCAGATTTTGTATAAAGCAAACGGTGATGATAGTCATGAAAATCCGCACTGGAAAAGTGAAAATATGAACAATTACTTCACAGCTGACGGATAAAAGATAAACATAGAACTACATACACTCATGAACGCAAAGCAACAAGTGAAGGTGGAACTCACCCCCCATATAAAGGTAGAAAGTTTGAGAGACTCCATGGAAAATGGTAACCACAATGTGCCTCGACTGTCTCTAGAACTCTAAGAACCATCCACAACCAGAGAGTAATCAGGTGCGGGCCAGTGATGGCAGGACCAACAATTGTGGCAAAGCCAAGGAACAATATCTCAGTAGGGTGAGCATACTCAGATGTCAGTCCAAATGGTGTAGCATACCTGTACGGTGTATATATATCAACTTATCAAGTAACCAATAAACACATGTAAAAGATCCAAGCAAGAACACTATTGTTCATAGTTTTAACTAGTACAAGTACCTAATATTGACACTTACTCATGATGGACACTGTGCACATGCTTGTACAGCCATTTTGTATGTAAAATACGATGTCCCCAGTAAAACACGAAATCCTCCAGGATGAAGTAGAATATTATCTGTGATAGAACCACTTTCCTGAAGAACCAGATAAAGGATCTAGCTAATTAGAGCTCCAAAACAGAGAAGTTAATTGCATGCAGGTAAATCTATGGAGAATATATTTCAGGATAAGTAATATAATCAAAGGATATTATGTCTGAATATGGTAAAAATGGAGGAAAAAAAACTCTAGCATATAAAGAACCTGAAAATACCAGGATGGGAATGGTAGACTACTTTTCAAGCCCATGAATCTGAAGAAAGGATAAGATGCAATCATAAGCGGTAGGTTGACACCAATATGATACAGAAGCAGGCGGGTGATACATTTTTCCTGAGCAGCAAGGCTGTTGTTTTTTGTCTGCATAGAAGCATAAATTACAAATGAAACTGATTTATTATGAATTCTGCTAGATAAAGACAAAGAAAGGATACTTTTCATCATTAATACCACCAGTCCCCCCCCCCCAACCAAATTTTACGTCAACAAAGTAAAAACAGTTGATAACAATAGCAGCAAAGAAGATGGAGCTATAACCTGAATCTTGTATTTGCTCAGCAATCCAGCTCTTTCCAGATATATAAATGGAAGTCCAGATAAGAAAAAAACACTTTCATGAAGAAAGAAACTTCCCAGACTTGATAGTTGGAAGTCACTGAAATGTGTGATCAGATACTGCATGGCGAACAAAGAAGATTTTCAGGGAGAATATCTTATATTTCATAGCATAAACTGCTGTTCTGAGCTTAAAAGATCATGATATTACTCAAACTAATTAACAAACTGTGCATCCAGAAGTGAAATCAATAAGCAAAATTAGACAGATTTACAACTTACTGTGAAGAAAGTGGGAAAGGGTTGAGAAAACAAATCAAAGTTTCGTTAAGATCCTTTGCTAGAAACCAATAAGATATAGGATCAAAATAATCACTGGCAAGAAACACATACTCAACATTGACAAACAAAGTGCTCTAGTCTGGATTCCATTCACAGCTACTTGTTATTGTAAAGTAATATCCTTAATGAGCTAACGAAGTAGCCGATCTAACAAAAAATTATAGTGAAGCAATGACCTGAATTCAAAACCCAAAACAATCTCCATTCTGTAGCTACCATCATCCCAGTTAGTGAAAACCACAACAATCATTTGCAAGACTTATATATATATATATATATATATATATATATATTCAAACTATGCTGGCAAAATGCATTTCAAATTGTAAGAGACAAGAAAACCAAAGAGCATTATTCAATCAAATCCTGCTTTGTAAAAATCGAACATCAATATCCACCATCTACTATCCAAAAACAGCTAAAAAAAACTAAAACTTACAAATAAAAACCAACCGACTCAAACTTCAATTTTAACTACCTTTATCCCAAAACCACATAAACCCAACAAAGACAGATCCAAAACAAGAAATGGGGAGTTCCTAAAAAACTCAAAAAGCAACAAGAAAGAGCAAGAAAGAAGGAACTTTACCAGCCACCCAGATTCAATAATGGAAGCCATGAGAGCTTGGAAGTGAAAAGAAACTATTGATCTCCACAATGGTTATTTAACAAAAATAAAATCTTTGGGAAAGAGAGAGAGTTAAGTAAAGAGACAGCGAGTGAATATTGAGAGAAGCAAAAAAGACCACGAGATGAGTACAGACTGTCGAAAGGAATCTGGGCTTTATTTATGGGCCCCTTGTTTTTTGCATATAAATTCATCAACAATAAAAACTACTAAAAAGTAAAAACTTACAAATATAGAGGGGTAAAAACTCGAAATGAGAACTTTGCATTACAAGAAATGCTAACAAGCGGAGAGGAGAAGTTTTCAACTTTTCATTGCCATTGAGAGAAAAAAATAATAATTTTGCAGTTTTTCTTTGGTTCTTTTGCCTTCCCATGTTTTCACTTTTCTCAAGTTGAATTTGTGGGATTTTGGGGCAAGTATTATATCTATCGCTTGATTTATTTTTTTTTACACACAAATTTTGTATCGAAAACAAAGACAAAAATTTGGAGACAAATTTTATTTCTATAATTTGTATTTGCTAATCAGTGCTTCTGAAATCTTACTGGTCTCTTGCAACAGGTTGGGAGCAAAAATTGTGAAACTGAGTCGTCTTTATGTAAGGATCTTGGTATCCGTCCAGGGAGAGCTCCAAAGTTGTTTGTTTATTCATACATACAAGGAATGGAAATGAAAAGGGTTCTCTAAAAGAATATTGTTAAACATTCAACTTAAAATTAATTGGTTAAACAGAATCTGAATTCTGATATTATGTTAAATATTTAACCTTTGATTCTCAATTAATGATAAATAAAAAGATCCAATTTGAATATAACATCACCTACTATCCAAAATTTAATCCACGTGAGATTTGATTGCTAATAATGTCAAAACATTTTGCCGACATCATTTACCAAGGTTTTCAAAAAGAACTAGCGTAAATCATTTTGACTTCTAGTAATGTAGGGTGATACTTCTTTCTACCAAAAAGGATACACCTGTTATCTGGCGTGTTCTCAATGGCTTGTATTGTATCATAAAAGATTTATTTTCTATGATGCAGAGGTATGTCATCAACATCTCAGTATGTGGAAACTTTTCTTATACCTTGTGTGGAGAAATATGGTGCTTTGAAACCTTATTTGAATTAGAAACATGTCTACTTTATTCTATTTTGTGCAGAGAAAAGGAGCTTCACCCGCTTCAGAATTTTTAGAAAAATGATTAAATATTCAATTGATTTCCTATTCAATTTAGGCTCTTTCATTATTTATGTAGGTTCATGATGTTTCTGATCCAGAGCTAGGGAGAAGCTGGAGTCCCTTTTATCTAAGGTGAGAAGAATTCCCCTCTTCAAAGAAAAGATTTGTCAATTGGTGAAAATAACCCAAAATTGATTGCCAGAAAAGCTGTAACGAGCTTTCATACATAGATTGCAATCTATGGTCCAAGATTTTACTTGTACAGAAATATGAGCCGATGAAAAGAAAAAAAACTGCATTATCAAATCAAAGCAAATAGTAAATGCTAGCCCATATCATATCATATAAGAAAAAGAAGAATACACAGCAAGCCAGATAAAATTAGAAGTTAACTAAGGACATCTAGACATTTGAAAGATCAAGAACTGGCTTAAATTTTTATTTAAAGTAATAAAACCTAAATTAAAACACAATCTAGTTTGTCCTTGGTGTGGCCCATTCAACTCTGAGGATGAGATTGTCATAGCCATAGCCATTTAGTTTGTTTATAGCTCTCTGGCCATCTTCCTTGTTCACAAAGTTAACAAAACCAAAACCTCTACTCATGCCAGTCTTCTGGTCAATGGCAACATAAACTCGACTTACCGCACCAAATGGCCGGAAAAGCTCAAGCAAGTCAGGTTCCCGGGTATCCTCCGAGAGGTTAGTGACGCGGACAGAGTTCTCGTCATTTCTGCGTCTCATATCAGTTCCACTTCTCTCAGCTCCTGCTCTCATACTTGGAGGAACATATGTACTCTTGCCTGAGCCACCAGCAGCAGCAGCAGTTGCAGTTTCAGATACTGCAGGCTTATCGACGAATCCCTCAGCCGGAGCAAGATCCTTGTATGGGCACCTGGATGTCCAGTGATCACCCTTCTTACCACATGTCCTACACACCATAAGAACAGCACCTCCTTTTCCTAGTTGAGCCAAGGAATCTCCTGCAACCTTTGTTTCTTCTACTTTGCTACCTGTAGGCAGCTCCAAAATTAATCTTAGTAAGAATAATTGTCGTAAATTAAGCAAGGCGTTTTACCCCCCAACAAATAAGGTTCAATGATTCTAAGCTAGTAACAAAGCTAAATTTTTTACAAAACCTTTCATAAATTAAGCTCAAATTTGATTCATCAATTCACAAAGACAAAAAAATTAACATCCAAACTAGAAAAAGACTCAATTTTTTATCTTTTCAACTACCCAGAATTCCATGCAATCCCGTAATTCCAAATTAAAAAAAAAGGATAAATTAAACAATTTTTTTGGCATAAACTAAAGTAAAATACAATGAACAACACCAAAATTAACAAAGCAAACATTCATACATTTATTAAAGAAAAAGCATATATTTAAACAAAAACACTAAATTTCATATTTTCAACCACCTATAATCCACATAAGTTCAGTACAAAAGAACAATCCAAAATTTTCCCCAAAAAAAGTTAAGAGAAAACCCAGAAAAAGAAACGAACCAGGGGCTCTAGGGCGTTCAAGGAGGATCTCTTCAGTCGAAACCATAGTGAGTCGGCTACCAACATCTTCCCTTACAGCATCCCCAAACTTGGGCCAAGACCTTCGCTCCACGGCCCGTTTACTGAGCCGGGCATTGGCGAGTTTTCTGACCCGGGTCGTCGTCGTAATTTTGACCTTGTTTCCCTCATCGTTGAACTTGAACTCTATCACTTTCTTGATCCCGTTCTCATCGGGTCCGATTACTTGCTTTGGTGGTAACAAGAAATCCAAATCCCCGGCATCGTCTTCGTCTAATTCCCCCCATCGGAGCTTCGTTTGCTGGGTCGGGTTTTGGGTCACTCCGGTCGCCATCGTATTCGAGTTATCAAAAATAAAAACTAATAATAATTTAGGGTTTTGACTATGCGGGCGAGGGAAACGTCAAAAAAATAAATATCAGGCGGTGATTGAGAGAATGTCGTTTAAATGAAGAGTACTTTTAGGACGATGGCGTTTATTTTCTTTTTTTACAAAATAAAATTTAGGTGATGAGACTCATGAGAGGTATATATATATGAACCAGAACTTACAGATTATTCATAAAAGGCGAAGAGAGGTTATTAAATAAAGATCAGTTTGAGTCCAAGTTCAACATTGAGTTTAAATAAGAATTTAAGTTTTACATTGAATAAGAGTCTTCATCCTACATCAAACATCAAGTAACTTGATTAAGGCAATGGAGTTCTCATCCCATATTGAGTAGTATTGATGAGCAAAGAGAAGTCCTCACTAGACTTGCTCAAGGGTCGGGTAGCCCATCCGACCTGTCCTGGGTCGGCCCTAGAAAGGTGTTTTTTTTATCTGATCCAGATCACAGTTCATAGAATAAAAAAAAATTATTTAAATTTAAATATATATATAATTATTAAGTATGAACAGTAAAATCGAACTCACGGGCCGATCCAGGCTCATCCAAATATGGGTTTGGGCAAGCCAAAAAAAAGTTTTAGCGCGGCTCGATCTATGAGCAGGTCCAGTGCTCACCTATAAATAAGAATTTTGGCTTTTGGGGAAAGACTACCGTCACCTCTTGTGAGAGATAGAGTCTATACACTTGAGAGAGGTTGTATTGGGCTCTATGAGTAATGAGTCATAATATTTGTAGAAAAGTTTATAGCTTTATCCGTGCAAAAGTTACAATGTTTCTAAAGAGGGCTTGTAACTTTATCTTTGTAAAATTTATAAATTGAAATATTTTTTTACTGAAGTATGTTATCCCTTTAGGATTGTGGACGTAGACCTAGAATGACTAAACCACGTTAAAAATATTGTGTTCACTTTTTTTCTTCTTTTCGAATACATGTTGTGGGTTAAATGTTTACAAATTCTGAAAGGTTAAAATAAAAAATAAAAAAATTATTGAATTTTACCATTTTATTTAAATAAGCCTTTTATATTTTTATTACATTCAAATAAGCTTTTAACCTTTAATTTGTATCAAACTAAGTCCTTACCCTTTAACATGTATCAAACTAATCTCACATTCACCACTATTTTTAATCTCACCAGAACCAATCTCACCGCCCATCCAAATGGACCCTAATCGTATTCAATGGTATTGAAATTATTAAATTTTACAAACAAAATTAATTAAATGTAATAAAAATTAAAAAGTAATTAAAAAAATAGGTCTTTTTATCTTAATATAGCAAAAAAAATTATTTACCAAAATACCGTTATTTTCAGATTAATTCCCAAAATCCGTTTTTTTTAAACCAGCCATGGCGATTTCTCAACTGAAAAATTTTAATTTTTTTTTAAAATACCAGTTGGGAAATCGCCATGGGCCATGGCGATTTTCCAACTACAATTTTCAAAATTTTTAATTTTTTACATTGGGAAATCGCCACTGTGGGTGGCGATTTCCCAAGGTTCAGTTTTTTTTCTTCTAATTTTAATAAATAATAAAAATTTAAAAAATAAAGATTTAATAATTTTAATATATAATTTTTATCCATCGTGGTAGAAGTGTCCATGGGTCGGGCCGGGCCCATGTACGGTATCAACACCACATTTGCTTGCCCAAGCCACGGTGAAAAATTTTCAACATTTATTTAATTTTATAAAATAATAAAAATTATATAATTTTTAATTTTAAAAAATAAAAATATAACAATTTATCAAAAATTAAAAAATTATATTCGTAATTAGGCCTACTCATAGGCCGGGCCGCGACCCGAAATTTTTCAACTTCTTGCCAAGGCCCGGCTCGCGGGCCTGAATATAATTATTTTAATATATAAATAGTGATTCGAGCCTGGCCGGACGGGTTGTCCGGCCTATGAGCAGGTCTATCCGTAATGTCAATCGAATTCTTTCAACTTGTATTCGTAATAAATGGACCTCCGGGAGAAAGGCCAACCAAAGTGTCGTATTAGTCCGGGCTTGGACAAGTGTTTTTGTAATTTTATTAAATAATAAATTTTAAATAAAAATGATATAATTTTTAATTTAAAAAAATTTTAAATAACAAAATTCAAAAAATTATAAAATATATACAAATATTTTTTTAATAGTGAAATGGGCTTTCGGGTCGGCATGACTCGAAATGGGCTTGAGCAAGGAAAAAAATTCCGGGTCGCGGTCCGGTCCATGAACAGGTCTAATTACAAATATAATTTTTAAAATTTTTGGTAAATTGTTATATTTTTATTTTTATTTTTTTAAATTAAAAAGTATATAATTTTTATTATTTTATAAAAAATAAATAAATAAAGGTTGAAAAATTGTCACTGTGGCTTGGGCAAGCAAATGTGGTGTTGATACCGTACATGGGCCCGGCCCAACCCATAGAAACTTCTACCACCATGGGATAAAAATTATATATTAAAATTATTAAATCTTTATTTTTTAAATTTTTATTATTTATCAAAATTAAAAAAAAAACAGAAAATGAACGTTGGGAAATCGTCACCCACGTTGGCGATTTCCAAATGTAAAAAATTAAAAATTTTGAAAATTGTAGTTGGAAAATTGCTATGGTCCATGGCGATTTTCCAACTGGTATTTTAAAAAAAATTAAAATTTTCAGTTGAAAAATCGTCATGGGTCATGGCGATTTTTCAACTGGTTTAAAAACAACGGATTTTGAAAATTAATCTGAAAAGAACGATATTTTGATAAATAATTTTTTTTTGCTATATTTTGATTAAAAAAACCCTAAAAAAAAAAAGATATGTCGAAATCTTCTTTATGAAATTAAAAAAAGTTCATACGAACTCAATAGTACGTATATTTGAACAATTAAATTGGAGGAAAATTCTAAGAAAAGTTTTTTAAGGTACGCTTTTGGTAAGCTCCAATAAATTATGACCGTTAGATACATTTAATTTAATCTGAACCGTTGAAATCAAAAAAACAAAAAAAAAACTAGCAACCTGTTTACCGGGTCTCAACCCAAATCTCGAATTTTTTCTCTCAACTAATAAAACCCCAAAATCTGAAAAGCTTTTTTCTGTTCGTCTCCTTCTTCTCTTCGTCGAGGATATCCTTTTTCTTATGGTAATGATATTCTTTCCTTCACTCTTCGTTCATCTCTCACCCTTCCCTTTAAAGCTGTCATTTTTTTTCCCTTCAATTTATTGCTTTCATTTTCTTTTCTTTTCTTATACTAACTCTGACTTCCTACTACTAACCAATTACTAACATTCTCTTTTTCTTTTTTTTTTTGTTTTCTTGTTTTCCCCTTTTTTTTGGGTTCTTAATTTGATATTTGGTTACAAAGAGGGAAATTTACTTCCTTTCTCTTTCAGTGCCTTTCATAACTGTTTTGTTTTGTTTTTTTTATGAGTCTCTCCCTAGGGTCTCTCCTTTTTGTAGTTAGGGTTTTAGGTTTTCAAGGTAGGGGGTGGGGTGTGAATTTTGCAGGGCAGTTATGGTGAGGAAGCATGGATGGCAACTACCTGCTCACACCTTTCAAGTAATGGGTCTTTGTTTTTGTTTCTTTTGCATGTTTCTCCACACACAAAAAATGCTTCAAAATTCTATTTGATCCATTTTTTCTCTCTGCGTTTTTATTTTTTAGCTGTTTACTGCTTAATTTTATGTGAATTGCCCCCAATTTAATGATTTTCCTCCAATTTAGTGGCAACATTTATTGTTGAAATATGTTTTTTATTTATTTTTTGTTCCTTGTGTGTTTTAGTTTGTTGAAATACCATATGAATATCTGCTGCCCTCTTCTCTTACCTTTCTTTGGTCTGTGGCTGCTATGATTTGGCTTTTGGAAAGAATCGCTATTTCATATTCTTCTTCCTGCAATCTATCGCCTTCTTTGTCGCCGGTGTTGGTTATGTTGGAACCTTTGTTCCAACCTCTTAGCAAAATCATCAACCAAGAATCTTCTCCAAACTCTATATTTCTCCTTCTGTCTTCTCCAAATATATGACACTTCAATTTCATTGATTGGTTGTTTCTTTTCTTTTGTTTTTTTCTTTCAAACTGTTACAGTTTTTAGATTATTACAGAGGCTGGTCATTCTTTTATGCTGAGAATAAGTGGATTGAGCAATCATTTGATGTTGGATTCTGAAATGTTGCAGACCCTGGTGGAAATGGAATGCCAAAGATGGGCAAGCAAAGGCATAAACATAAAGTACGAGATAAGGGACAACAGGAATGGATACAAAGCAGGTGCTCTGAAAGAAGGCATGAAACATAGTTATGTCAAACAATGTGACTATGTGGCCATTTTCGATGCTGATTTCCATCCTGAGCCTGACTTCCTCTGGCGTACCATCCCATTTCTTGTCAACAACAATGATATTGCACTTGTTCAAGCACGTTGGAAATTTAGTAACCTTTCATTAACCCCTTTATTAGACTTGATTAAGCTACTTTCGCTTTCATTATTGCTTGAAACTTTTTTTTTTGTCGGTGGTCCTCCCTATCTGGCATTTTTCTTCTGTTTTTTTGCCACGAGGCGTCTTGCCATTTTTTTTCCTTTTAAAATAAGGTTTAATGATATCATTGGACAGAAACAGAATGTTGCCAGGTGTAGAGAGGTTGGTGGGGGCGAACTATTGTCATGTAATTAAAGAAAGTTAAAAACAAAAATGTCAAACTTTTTTTTTTATATTAAGGCAGTTTAAGAATATGAAGAAAAGATTGCAAATATTGAGATTCGAACTTTAAATTTATTGAATATTATCTTTTAAGGATGACTGTTGTATATATCGAGTTAAGTCCTGGATAAAAAAAATATCAAACTAATATCTCTGCATTATTCAATTAGGATGTAAAAGTTTGATTATTTCATGATGGATTAAATTTATAATTAACTAGGCTAACTAGAAAACTAGCTATCTTTTTTTATTGTAGTTAATTGTCGATGTCCAGTGCCCAAATGGCCAACCCTGAAGGAGAGTGATGCTTTATTGTTTGATTTGTCATTGGAAGAAAAGGAATGATTGGTCTTAAGACTCTAAACCACCCATCTCACTTTGACTAAAATTAAAATTCACAAGCATAATATAATTAAATAACTCATGATGTAGATACATTAACTATGGATTAGTTTGCTAGATACTGGACTGATCTTTCATTTTCAGATGATTAAAGTGTCAATCATTTTTATTAGAATAATTCACGATGGGTTTTTATTGTCGTGAGTAAAACACAACTATAAATCCATAAATTGATTATAATATGGTTGGAGTAATATAATAATTATGAGTTTTGGTTGATGTTGCAGTCAACTCAGATGAATGCTTAATGACAAGGATGCAAGAGATGTCATTGGATTACCATTTCATAGTGGAGCAAGAAGTGGGGTCTTCAACCTATGCTTTCTTTGGTTTCAATGGTAAACAACCTTTACAAGGGCATCAACAGTTTTTAAGTCCTCTAATAAAGCAAAATTTCTATTTATATCAGACATGATTAATATATGATCGATGCAGGGACGGCTGGTGTCTGGAGAATTTCAGCACTCAATGAAGCCGGAGGATGGAAAGACAGAACAACCGTGGAGGACATGGATTTGGCTGTCCGAGCTAGTCTTAAAGGCTGGAAATTCGTTTATGTCAGTGACCTCAAGGTATTATTATCATCTTAATATGATTATAGTACTACTCGTAAATGTAAAGGATATAAGCCACCTTAATAGGAAAAAGAGAACGAGAACTGTTTCAATCTAGTGAAAGGTTTTCAACTTTGCATCTATAAGTGGGGCTTTGTTTTAAACATATCTTTTTGTTTTGCAAGATTGCTATTGAAAGTTGAATTTGATGTGGCTGAACTGTGAGCACTTTAAGATCTTAGCAACTGTTATATCTGACTGAAAATTGTTTATTTCTTGTTTTAAGTAAAAATAATCTCATAACAAAAGCATGCAAGATTCCAATAGTTGTATGATATCAAAATATTTTTCAGACACTTAGCCTAGTTGGTTCATGCTGTCACCTTTAAAATGTGACATTTAACAGATCAGCATCTGCAATCTCTTTTCCTTTACCCAAGCTGCAGCCTCCTTTATATCAGAATATTTTTCAGATTTCATGTTTACCAAATTGATTCCATTTGACGTTCTAATTCTTGATTCATTTTAGGTGAAAAATGAATTGCCAAGTACTTTCAAGGCTTACAGGTATCAACAGCACAGATGGTCTTGTGGCCCTGCTAACCTCTTCAGAAAAATGGCAATGGAGATCATAAGAAATAGGGTATGATCCCAAAAAATTAATGAATACAGAATATCAATTAGATTTTTTATACCTAGTAACCTAATACTCATTAAACTACTTTTTATTGCAGAAAGTTTCTCTATGGAAGAAGTTTTATGTGATCTACAGTTTCCTTTTGGTAAGGAAGATTGTAGCTCACCTTGTCAAATCCTTTATTTCTTACATTTTTGCATGAAAGATCTAAATGGCTTGCAAATTTAGAACATTTTTAATGGCCTGCTACTATGTCGGATTGGAGAATGAATTGCACTAATATTTTTGATCCATGTTAAGATATAAGTTATTGCAATGAAGATTATATGGTGCTTGGCCTGTCTGCAAATAATTTTTGGTGAAAAAAGAAGTGATTTCACTTTTGATTCTGCATAATGCAGTCTACAAACATAACCATTGAATCTTATGTCACTACCATTATTCTTGTGATTGCAATGCAGGCACTCCTCGTTTTTATTCTTTATGTTCGGTGTACTGCAATTAACCCTGATGATCCTGGCATCATGTCAAAATTTAATGGTGGAACAAACAAATTTGGTATAAAGCATGGGTTATCAGTGAAGGATTTACCCAGAAAATTTGATGAATTTGGCAGTGGGCTGCATTCATCCCCATCAACAGTTTCCAGAAGTTCCATAGCACCACCGAACTCAAGTAAGAGAGGTTTAGTGGGAGATCCTGGAACAGTAGATGCTCCAGCAAAGTCTGCAACCAGGAAATCTTGTTGCATTGGAGGAATATTTTGTGCCTTATTTGTTCATGAAGATTGTCGCAAGCAGGAAGCGGCTGCTGAGCAAGGCAGTGAAGATATGATATTTCGTCTTGAGAAGTTTGAACCCTTTGATTTTGGAGTGAAGACCAATAGTTAAAGAAACCTTGGCATGAAGGAATCTCTAGTTCATAAGAGCAAATAAAAATCTGAAATTCACACTTTGTGCCTTTGGCTTTGTTTCCCTTTCATATTTACTTTAAGTGTAGACTGTGTAGTGTGGTCTTTTTCTCTTACAACACATAATTCAGTGGATTAACCTAATAAAATAAGGAATTTTGTTCCTGTCTTGAAGCCTTGGTTCATTACCTTAATAACGTCTGATGCGGTTGATTTTATATTCTAAAAGTTACAGCTTTTATATTGTACTTTTATCTTTCCTGAGAACATTGTTCTATTTGATTTTGCATGATTCTTTGATTCAAGATAGCTATATTAATAGGAAGCTGTTACTTCTAATTCTACTGAACTTGCTTTGAGAATCAAAGCCTGATATGTATTTTTTGCTGTCACATTGAAGCACAAAGTAATTAACTATTTTGAAGGGACTTGACTTTAAGCTACCTCTATTTTAATGAAACAAATAACAAAAGAAAAGCTAAAACTACAATACAAGAACCTCCGCAAACAAAAAATACAGGAAACAAGTCATGACTCATTTCATTTAAAAAAAGTTGTATACAAGTCATGACTCATTTCATTTAAAAAAAGCTGTATATGTTGGTAGAAATATATACCTGAGAACAATAGTGCCAGGAAAGATGAAGGCTACGCAAACTGCAGAAGTTGATCCCACGAATTGAAAAAAGTACCATATGTTAGGGATGGCTATTGCTGCCAAGTAACTGAAGGCTAAAAGGATAAGTGTGAGGGACACAAATCTGGTGTTATCATCTTTTACCACAAGAGTTTTATTGAGTAAAGAGCCAATTGCTGAACCAGAATTTTTATCAAAATTGACAAGTGAACTGATCCTTCAGGTTGTTTTCCTGATAAAACATCCCCTGACAAAAAAATTCTCAACATCAGCAACTTATTGTGTTTTCTTTTACATTGCCTTTCAGTTCAAGGAATCGAATCAGTTCTTGTTTTACCCAATTGGCAGTAAACTAAATAGCAAAAATATAAATGTTAAGGGCTAAAATAACCATAAGTAATCAAATTTGTAATGATTTGTTATATTTAAATGTAATTTTTTATATGTATATGTAATTCGTGAATTTGTCAAGTTGATATGTAATTTGTCAAGTTGATATGTAATTCGTCAAGTTCATATGTAATTTGTCATGTTCATATGTAATTCGTGAATTTGTCAAGTTCATATGTAATTTGTCAAGTTGATATTTAATTCGTCAAGTTCATATGTAATTTGTCATGTTCATATGTAATTCGGGAATTTGTCAAGTTCATATGTAATTTGTCAAGTTCATATGTAATTCGTCAAGTTCATATGTAATTTTTCATGTTCATATGTAATTCGAGAATTTCTCAAGTTCATATGTAATTTGTCAAGTTCATATGTAATTCGTCAAGTTCATATGTAATTTCTCATGTTCATATGTAATTCGGGAATTTCTCAAGTTCATATGTAATTTGTCAAGTCCATATGTAATTCGTCAAGTTCATATGTAATTTCTCATGTCCATATGTAATTCGGGAATTTCTCAAGTTCATATGTAATTTATCAAGTCCATATGTAATTCTCCAAGTTCATATGTAATTTCCCATGTCCATATGTAATTCGGGAATTTCTCAAGTTCATATGTAATTTATCAAGTCCATATGTAATTCTCCAAGTTCATATGTAATTTTCCATGTCCATATGTAATTCGGAAATTTCTCAAGTTCATATGTAATTTATCAAGTCCATATGTAATTCTCCAAGTTCATATGTAATTTTCCATGTCCATATGTAATTCGGGAATTTCTCAAGTTCATATGTAATTTATCAAGTCCATATGTAATTCTCCAAGTTCATATGTAATTTTCCATGTCCATATGTAATTCCGGAATTTCTCAAGTTCATATGTAATTTATCAAGTTCATATGTAATTCTCCAAGTTCATATGTAATTTTCCATGTCCATATGTAATTCGGGAATTTCTCAAGTTCATATGTAATTTATCAAGTCCATACGTAATTCTCCAAGTTCATATGTAATTTTCCATGTCCATATGTAATTCGGGAATTTTTCAAGTTCATATGTAATTTATCAAGTACATACGTAATTCTCCAAGTTCATATGTAATTTTCCATGTCCATATGTAATTCGGGAATTTTCCAAGTTCATATGTAATTTATCAAGTCCATATGTAATCTCCAAGTTCATATGTAATTTTCCATGTCCATATGTAATTTGGGAATTTTCCAAGTTCATATGTAATTTATCAAGTCCATATGTAATTCTCCAAGTTCATATGTAATTTTCCATGTCCATATGTAATTCGGGAATTTTCCAAGTTCATATGTAATTTATCAAGTCCATATGTAATGCTCCAAGTTCATATGTAATTTTCCATGTCCATATGTAATTCGAGAATTTTCCAAGTTCATATGTAATTTATCAAGTCCATATGTAATTCTCCAAGTTCATATGTAATTTTCCATGTCCATATGTAATTCGGGAATTTTCCATGTTCATATGTAATTTATCAAGTCCATATGTAATTCTCCAAGTTCATATGTAATTTTCCATGTCCATATGTAATTCGGGAATTTTCCAAGTTCATATGTAATTTATCAAGTCCATATGTAATTCTCCAAGTTCATATGTAATTTTCCATGTTCATATGTAATTCGGGAATTTTCCAAGTTCATATGTAATTTATCAAGTCCATATGTAATTCGCCAAGTTCATATGTAATTTTCCATGTCCATATGTAATTCGGGAATTTTCCAAATTCATATGTAATTTATCAAGTCCATATGTAATTCTCCAAGTTCATATGTAATTTTCCATGTTCATATGTAATTCGGGAATTTTCCAAGTTCATATGTAATTTATCAAGTCCATATGTAATTCGCCAAGTTCATATGTAATTTTCCATGTCCATATGTAATTCGGGAATTTTCCAAGTTCATATGTAATTTATCAAGTCCATATGTAATTCTCCAAGTTAATATGTAATTTTCCATGTCCATATGTAATTCGGGAATTTTCCAAGTTCATATGTAATTTATCAAGTCCATATGTAATTCTCCAAGTTCATATGTAATTTTCCATGTTCATATGTAATTCGGGAATTTTCCAAGTTCATATGTAATTTATCAAGTCCATATGTAATTCTCCAAGTTCATATGTAATTTTCCATGTCCATATGTAATTCGGGAATTGTCCAAGTTCATATGTAATTTATCAAGTCCATATGTAATTCTCCAAGTTCATATGTAATTTTCCATGTCCATATGTAATTCGGGAATTTTTCAAGTTCATATGTAATTTATCAAGTCCATATGTAATTCTCCAAGTTCATATGTAATTTTCCATGTCCATATGTAATTCGGGAATTTTCCAAGTTCATATGTAATTTATCAAGTCCATATGTAATTCTCCAAGTTCATATGTAATTTTCCATGTCCATATGTAATTCGGGAATTTTCCAAGTTTATATGTAATTTATCAATTTCATATGTAATTCTCCAAGTTCATATGTAATTTTCCATGTCCATATGTAATTCGGGAATTTTCCAAGTTCATATGTAATTTATCAAGTCCATATGTAATTCTCCAAGTTCATATGTAATTTTCCATGTTCATATGTAATTTTTCATATGTAATTTTCCAAGTTCATATGTAATTTATCAAGTTCATATGTAATTTTTCAACTTCTCAAGTTGATATGTAATTTTTCATGTTTGATATGTAATTCGTCCAAGTTGATATGTAATTTATCAAGTGCATATGTAAAAATTTGTGACCTGGTAACCTGCTACACAGGTTTCCCAATTTGAAGCTTACCACAACCTTACCGTAAGAAACTTACGGTAGAACTCCCCTAAATTGGAAAAAACATAAATAAGGAAAAATAATGTCTGAGCCCGGGTTCGAACCGGGGACCTCTAGTGTGTGAGACTAGCGTGATAACCAACTACACCACCCAGACAACCACTTCTTTTGATTATTAAAGATTAAATCAATTATTTGTTTTCTGGGATGCCCTCTATTTTTTCGAAGAACCGTTAAAAAATTCCGTTCGGAGATATAATTCTCTGCGTTCAAAGGAAAATAAATAAAAAGGAAGAAAATTTTCTTGTAATTCTTTTCCTTCTGTTTTTATTTTTCTTTTTAATAATGGACTCTCATCATGCTTCACTAGGTCGACGAACGGTAAAAAAATTTCTTCCAAGATTTTTTTGTTTATTTTTTCATCGAATTTTGTTTTAATTTAAGTCCAAGTTTTGATAATATTTATTTTTAATTTTGCTGAGTGTTGATTATTGTTGTTGTGATGATTTTGAATAGCTGGAGGAGATTCGTCAAAAGAGAGCCGCCGAACGAATCAGCAAAGCTTCTTCTGGATCTGATCTCACCAAAGCTTTAATCCCTACCGGTCTCTCCTTTCTCATTTTGATTCCATATTTTCTTTCGCCATTAAAAAAAATAAAAAATTATTTGCTAATTTGTTTATAATTTTGTTTATATATATATATATTTTATGCTTGCAGATATTCCAGTCATGAAGAAATCAGAAAGCGGGAATCGACTCTCTGAGGTATTTTCTAGTCATAGTTTTTTGAAATCCTTTTTTTGGTAGAAATATTGAATTTGTTAAGTTATTGGCTGAGAAAAACTACATAAAATTTCTTCAGTTTTTATCTGTTTGGATGCTTAAATATTGAAGGAAAATATATATTTTTTAATTTTTTATTTTGCATGTGGTGTAAATTTAGTATTAATTTTTCAGTGTCATGGAAGCTTAGATTCAAATTCTCATGCATAGTTAGATGTCGAAAATTATGGTGAATTTTTTTTGTTTGTTGCATTCAAATAAGGGGCTTTTTGGAAAATCAAAGCCATTCAGTACACAGAAAAGATTTAAATTATATATATATATATATATATATATTTGTTAGCATGATATTATTATAGTGAACATATTGTTCTCATGCTGTTTTAATTGGTGGTGCAGGCAGATGTTAGTGGTTTAGTATCTCAGCTGAAGGACTTGCTGAAGAAAAATGCAGAATTAGAAGAAAATAACAAGATATTATCTTTGAAGGTATTATAATCATATTGCTTTTAGGTCTTATGTTGGGAGTTAGAGCTAAAGTAAGCTATTGGGACCTGCAAATGTGTGCTGAATTTGTTGTTATATTCCTGATTCAGCTTCAAGCAAAGGAAGTCGAGCATGATACAATGCAAACACGGTTTAATGAGTTGGTGAGTTGAGGCACCTCAATTTTTTTTTTACAGCATGGCTTACTAGTTATATCAGTTGCAAATTACTCCTTTAATGGGTATTGGTGGAGGAACTTGTTAGACAGCGTTTTGTGTTTACAAGTTTCTTCGCTGGTGGTTGGTTTGCTTTCTTTCTTCTCTACTTCAACTTCAGGACTATGATATGGTATGGGTTAAAAAATTGAAAAGTGATGCTTTTACTCAGGTCTGCTTATTTACATTCAAACTGTAATGATTTGCAGGAACAGAACACTGTACCATCTCTAAGAAAGGCTCTGAAAGATGTTGCTATGGAGAAAGATGCAGCTGTTGTTGCACGGGTATACACCTGTTCTTGCATTTTATGTTATATAAAATCTCTAACTTGTTCATTTTATGCTTTGCTTACTCAGTCTGATGTTTTAGTATAGGAGGACCTCTCAGCCCAGCTTCGCATGCTCAAGAAACGTTTGAAAGAGGCAGAAGATGAGCAATACAGAGTAAGTAAGCAGTTTCTATTCTTGATACATGAAAGCAGCTTAACTTTTATCTTATCTGTTTGTTTTGCTTTAGGCTGAGGAAGATGCAGCAGCCTTGAGAGCAGAGCTCAACTCAATGCAGCAACAAGCGATGAGCAGTGCATTTGGTGGAATAAATGCCATGGGGAATTCACCAGATCAAATACAAGCATTCGAAAAGGAATTAGCTAGATTAAAGTCTGAATTACAGGTTGTAATGAGCTTAGTTTGTGTTTCCTTGTCCCTTTTGAAGTGTTTCTTTGTGGATCTCTCATGGTGGTTTCTGAATTACAGCAAGGGTCATTGTTGAGGCAGCAACAGCAACAGCAATTAGCAGAGGAGCAAGCTCGGGTTTCTGCCCTGACATCAGAAAAGCAGGAACTAGAAGAAAGACTTACTGCTATGTCCAAAAGGGATTCAGGTAATTACTGATTACTCAAAAGGTTTTTGTGGACAAACAGTGAATGTCAACAGTGGTTTTTTAAAATAATATATTATGTGTCCACATCTGTATATGTTTATGCATCTAACTTCATAAAAATTAAAAAATAAAGATAAATCTTCCCGTCCATTCCTTTTCCTCATTTGAAACCTAGATTTTATTTTATAATACATGAATATTAAGTTCCCACAAAACATAATACACTTTTGCAAGTAATTCTATCAAGTTGTCTCTTATTACTATTGACTCCTGTGTTCTGCAATGCAGAAGTAGTCTCAGAAAAAGCAACACACAAGGAATTTTCAGTGGTAAGAGAGTGTCTTTAAGTTATTGACTTGTTCGGGAATTGTTTTAGCGCCTTGATTTGTCATATGATAAATTACTTTGGCATGCATCTTGTAGAACCTTGTGTTATTGATAACTTATATGCAGATGCATGTAGATTACGTACCCCCCTTCCACCCAAATGTGAGAAGAAAATTTTATTGTTGTTTCCATGGTTTGAAAATTATTTCCTCCTCATTTTCTTTCTTGTTGTCTACTGCTGATCAGCTTCTAACTGACGTGGTTGTTTTCATCATTTAATGTACTGATAATAGATTCATTTTCAAAGAGGTTTATGCTTCATTAAGGTGACCTTTTTCTATTGCACAGGAAGATAAAGAAAAACTTGAGAAACAGCTACATGATATGGCTGTAGCAGTGGAGAGACTTGAAAGTAGTAGACAAAAACTTCTCATGGAGGTAAAGCCTTTGCTTATGTTCTTATAAGTTATAGTTTTGCTGTATGAGTTGGAAATTTAAACTTCATTTTTCCATGTTAAGGGAAAGTCATTTTTTTTTTTGCATTGGCAGATTGATAACCAATCTTCAGAGATAGAAAGGCTTTTTGAGGAAAATTCTAATCTCTCATCTTCTTATCAAGATGCAATGACCACAGCAAAGCAGTGGGAGAATCAGGTAAAAATCAGTCGTTAGTGTCTGCAGGATCTATGCAAACTGTTTTCGGAAACTTTTCTACAAACGGCATAAATCTATTATTCTAGTTTTCAATCAGTATTCTATGCATTATTTGATTGATAAACACCAAGTATTTGCAGGTTAAAGACTGTTTTAAGCAAAATGAAGAGCTTCGAAGAGTTCTAGATAACTTGAGAACAGAGCAGGCTAGTTTGCTGTCTAAAAATGGTTCCTTAGCATTCCATAAAGGTGGAGCCATTGAAACTGGTTCACAGGCCAATACAACTGAAATTCTCTCCCTCAAGGTTAGTATGTTTGGAAGAGAAATCCTTATGAAATGTGTTGCATTCTTTACAACTCTACGTTAAACTGTAGGTCGATCAAGAGCGATAGATCCCCTCTACTGTTATTTATTTTCTTACCTAAATTACATAACTTTCTGTTTTTCCTTATTATTTGATTGATATTTCTTTTCTAGGGACAACTTGGGCAAGAACAGAGCAGAGCAGATTCACTATCAGCAGAAGTAATGCAGCTTTCAGCACGTCTTCAACAAGCGACACAAGCATATAACAGTCTTGCACGCCTGTAAGATATTCTTTCACCTTCCTAACGACTTATAAACACATCTCCGACGACGAGATTCTAGATGCTAACTTCATTCAAAATGCCACAGCTATAAACCAGTTCTCCGCAACATCGAAAGCAGTCTCATCAAAATGAAGCAAGACGGCTCGATTACTGTCTAGGTAATGCAAATGCGCAGTTTTGTGTGGTGTGTAATTTGTTTTTTTTTTTTTTTAAAATTCTGCGACACCAATTCTTGGGCAGTGGAGTTAAATTTATGTAGGCATTTTTGTTCGTTTGAAATGGTTGCTAAAGTGACAGTCGAGTAGTTTGTGTACCATTGTAGTCAAGAGTTGAACTCCAGGCCTTTGGAATCAATTCTACCAAAATTGATGATCTAAGATCTGCTATTTATTATTTCACAATAAAGGCACCGTTTGGTAATCATGAAAATGGTTTTTGGAAGTATTTTTTGCGTTTTCCAGTGTTTGGATGGGCGAAAATAGCCTAATCAACTGAAAATAATTTATAGTCTTTTTTTTCTGCGTAAGACAATTTCTGCTAACTAACAGGTTACTTTTTTTTCAGACATTCGAATATTGTGCCTTGGGCATTTGAATATCCAACAAATGTCCAACAAATTTGATCAAGAACATCATTTCTAACAATGGCATTTGGATGCCATGCACAGAGCATTCAGATTTCACTTTGTTTTTTCATTCTATATCAAAATTATTCTAGGACATTCAGATGTCTCTTTTAAATTTTGTTATCACAGTGAAAAGTTTTATCTCATTCAAATTAAAAAACGAAATCCTTAAATCTACTTATAAAAAATTTAGACTAAATTTATTAAAATAAAAATAAAAGGACTAAATCAACAAGATTGAAATAGTAAAGGTTCAAATTCAAACTTTAACATATCTGATTTCATAGTATTAAATTATGGGAAAAAACATAACGATGACAAACCAATTACACTTGGTTACTACTTACTATACATATCTGTGATCTCTCTGTGGCCTTATGATAAAGATTCAATCTCCCCTACATCTTATTTTCCAAAACTTAAAAAGAAAAAAGAAAAAAAGGGGAAAAGACAACATATTACTACCAATAATCCCCACATGAACAAACTCCATTCTGGAAATGGTGAAAGCGATTGACATCACGAACCAGAATCTCTTTATTTGCAAACTTGGAAATGAGCTTTGTAAATGAATGGCAGTCTTCACATAACCTCAAATTTTTTGTTATCCGAATGGTCTCCCCTTTATTGGTATTGATGAGTCCAAATGCAACTGCTAGTTTTTCACTGTGACCCAATAGAATCCGTTCCTTCTCTCCTTCATCGAGATCATAGAGCACCACTTTAGTTTGGGGCACATATCCCTTCTCCTTCATCTCTGCAGACAGTTTAATCAACAAAGATTGGATCTGTTCGATCCGAGGGTTGAGCTCATCAACAGAAACAAATGAATACATTTTCCTTTCGACTTCAATCCAACTTCTGCCTGGAACTTTTTGCAGTGAGCGAGTTTCGAGCAGCTTCCTCACTCTCTTTACCTCATCCCACATCTCAGCTTCTGCATAAATATCAGCTAGAAGTACATAATTCCCAGCACTTGTGGGTTCAAGTTGAAATAGCCTACGGCTAGCTCTCTCTGCTAGCTCTACATTACAATGAATCCTACATGAGCCAAGAAGTGAACCCCAAACCTTAGCTCCAGGTTCAATCCGCATTTCATCTATAATCTTAGCTGCCTCTTCTAACCTATTGGCACGACCAAGAAGATCAACCATACAAGCATAGTGCTCAACACTAGGATATATTCCATGTTCTTTACGCATCGAATCAAACAACCTTTTTCCCTCTTCAACAAGACCTGCATGGCTGCAAGCACCTAAAACACTGACAAAAGTTATAGGACTTGGCGAAACACCTTGATGGATCATCTCTTGAAAAATTTGCATTGCTTTTTTCCCATATCCATGAACACCATAACTCGAAATCAACGAATTCCACGACACAACGTCCCTTTTCTCCATCTGGTCAAAAATCCGTTGCCCCAATTCAAGCTTACCACATCGTGAATACATTGTAATAAGAGCACTTATAACTGGCAAAACAGAATCAAGCCCTCTCCTAAGAATATAAGCATGAATCAACTTCCCTTGCTCCAAAGCAGCTAGAGCTGCACAAGCTTGAAGTACACTAACCATAGTAACCGAATTCGGAAACGAATCAAGAGTCTCAACCATCATTTCCCTAAAAAGCTCCAATGCCTCAAACGGCTTTCCATTTTTTGCATAACACGCAATCATTGCACTCCAAGAAACCACATTCTTGACAGGCATCTCCCCAAAAACAAAACTCGAGTGTGAAACGCAACCAAACCTCGCATACATATCCACCAAAGTAGTCATAATATGAACATGTGCTTCGAACCCATGTCTTAAAATATGAGCATGAATCTCTTTTCCTTTCTTTAAAAGCGACACTAAACATTCAGAAGCAACACAAGCTTTTAGCACATAAGTATAAGTAAATCTATCCGATGGGAGTCCAATTCTATTCATTTTTCTATATAAACCCAAAACTTCTTCTCCAAAACCAGCCAAAGTAAGCGCTCGAAAAAGCGCATTCCAAACAAAAATCGTTCTCTTACGCGTTTTATCGAACACCATGCGAGCGTCATCGAGGGAATCCAAAGCAGCATACATAGAAATAAGTTTGGTAACCAAGAAAGGATCTTGGTCAAACCCATTTTCGGAAATATGGGAATGAAGGGATTGGGCAAGGGAGAGTGAGTTCTGGTGGGCGCAGGAAAGGATAAGGAGTTCGTAGGTTCTTTGCGAAGGGTTGGGTTCTTGGGAAAGGAGTTTGAAGGCTTGTTTAAGGTTGCCTTGTTTGCATAAGGATTGGATTAGTTGATTGTTGTTGGGAGTTGAAGTGGAGATCGAGGGGTTTAAGGTAAGAGAAGAGGAAGCAAGTTTTGGAGGTGTACGAGGTGGGTTGAACAGTGACGGTGGTTGCGTTGGCTGGGGATTGTGAAACGCCCACATCAGTCAAGAACTAAACTGGCCTTCTATTTTGTTTTGTCTTTTGAAAACTGATCTCACATTCATGTTTTGTTGCATAACTTCTAGGGTTTTTTTTTCCCCCTTAGGTTAAGATTTTTTGTCTCACGTGCATATCACATGCAAAATGTTAAAAAAAAAAAAATACTCAAATTAGTGTTCTTTTTAAATGCAATATAATCAATTTTTTATACATATGATTTTGAACTTATATAAATGAATCCTACAGGTTTATATTTTTGTTCTTTTTCTGCTTGAACAAGTTAATATGTAACAATAGGACTTCCATTAGTTAATTGTACAGCAATAAGAAATTTTTACTTCCTTTATTTTTTCTGATTAAGAAGTTTTTACAGGAAATGTTAATCGATGCTGAATATCATTAATTAAAATAATATTTAAAATATATATAATTAATGTATAAATATAAAATTTTAAAAAGTAATAATAATTAAATAATCTGATGCCTATAGGCGCTATTACAACTTACAAGGAAGTGGGAAACTGAAATTTACATGCAACAGGAAATACACAATATCTACTAAGCTGTTGTGGGATCATTAATCACACCCAATAAATCATCCTTTATACAGAACTGCAAGGAAAATATCATTAATATTATTAGATGAGACAGGAATAAGATGTAGAGTTTTTAATCTTAACAACCACAAACGAATTATGTATAAAACTACAGTTTACCCTATGTTTGGAATACTAATAAAGGAAAGAAAAAGAAAAAAAAAAAAAAGGAAAGGGTACATGTACACCTTATTTGGATAGTTAAAATTAATAAAAAAAAAATAAATATAATAACTATTTAAACAGTGGAAAAGAAATGATTTATTATAATAATTTTTTTTTAATTATAACCTTTTTTATATGCTTATTTTCTTGTGATTGGGTGATCAATTTTTTTTTTGGTAACGTACTAAAATCCTGAGAGCAAAAGTCTTGTTACTCAATATGGTCATTACTAAAATCTTATACAAGTGCTTTTATTTAGTAAGAAAGTTTTATATAATACTAGAATGATCCCGCGCGATTTCACAGAAATCAAATGTTAAATATACAATGACAATATTTTTAAAAACGAAAATTAACAATTAAACAAAAAAAAGATTTATAAATAGCAAAAGAGAACTGTGTCATAACAATTTATAAAGACAGCTTAAAAGATAAATCTAAATTAAACAAAGTTTTTCCTAAATCAAATCACAATGACAAATTATGTAAAATATAAAATGAATTGAGACACGACACGAACACAATATAAGAAAAATAATTAAAAACACAACACGAAAAATAATATAAATTCGATAAGAATATACGAACATGTAAAAATATACATAAAATAAATTATTAACGTGTAAAAATTTATATAAATTTATAGTACTTTATATAAATTATTAATGTGTAAAAATTTAAATAAATTTATAATACTTTGAAAAAAAAAAACACGAACACGGTAGGAACATACAAATTTTTTTTCTAAATTGAATCATAATGACAAACTATGTAAAATATTAGATGAATTGAAACATGACACAAACATAACATAGGAAAAATAATTAAAACACAACACGAAAAAATAACATGAACACGAACATAAAGATGAAAAAATAATTAAAACACAACACGAAAAATAATATGAACACGACACGAATATACGAACGTGTAAAAATATAAATAAAACGAATTATTAACGTGTAAAAATGTATATAAATTTATAATACTTTGAAAAACAAAAAAATAAAACGGACACGGACACGAACACGTCACGAACACAACATAGGAAAAATAATTAAAGCACAACACGTAATATAACACAAACACAATACGGATACACGAACGTTTAAAAATATACATAAAACGAATTATTAACATGTAAAATTTATAATTTTATAATATTTTAAACACAAAAAAATAACACGAACACATAAATTTATAATATTTTGAAAAACAAAAAAAAATAAAACGGATACAAACACGTCACGAACACAATATAAAAAAAACAATTAAAACAAAAAAAAAAACACAAACACGATACGGATACACGATCATTTAAAAATATACATAAAACGAATTATTAACGTGTAAAAATTTATATAATTTTATAATACTTTAAACATATAAAAATAACACGAACAAACAAATTTATAATATTTTGAAAAACAAAAAAATAAAACTGATATGAACACGTCACGAACACAATATAAGAAAAATAATTAAAACACAATACGAAAGATAACACAAACACGATACGAATGCACGAACGTTTAAAATATATATAAAATGAATTATCAACGTATAAAAATTTATATAAATTTATAATACTTTAAATACAAAAAATAACACGAATACATAAAATTTTTTTTTTTTTTTTTTACCATTTTTTTCTCTACACTACAACAAAATAGAGTAAAAAAAAAAAATAAGGGAGCGACGTGGCTATCCTCTTCTTGCTGCAAAAAATACAAAATTTATCTATAGGATATATATATATATATATATATATATATATATATATATATATATATATATATATAAGGCTTTAACTTTTATATGAGGTTGGTGGCTTGGTGGTGGTGCTGTCTTAGTTTTTACGGTGAGCAATTGCTTGCTCTGTAAAGTGAAAACAAAAGTTGCAAAAAATAAACAAAATATGTGGCTATAACGACTCAGACAACATTGACTTATTTGGTGAGCATGATTACGTATATTTCTAGCACAATATAGTAACCAAATTTTTTTTCATAAAAATGGATATATATTCAATTGTAAAAAATAAAAATCAATCATAAAATATAAAATAAATACAAAATATGAAAAATTATACATGAAACAAATATTTATATAAAAAAAATTAATAAAATATAAAAAATTGCAAATCAAATTTATTTTTGAAAATCACAAAAAAATATCTTTGATTGTTAAAAAATAAGAGTGTAAAAAAAAAAATTGACGACTAAGTTTATAAAATAAAAAAAAATCTTAATTTATGTAAAACATAAAGAGGGATAAAATAAATATTTTACATATTTGAATTTTTTTAAGTTTTCTTTTTTTTTTTTAGTGTTAAAAGGAAAAAAAAAATGCTCAACTATCTCACTTTTCTTTACATAATTTTTATTTTTAATCCAAAAAAAAAAAAATTTCACTCTCCTTGCTTTCCTTTTCTTTCATTGTCCTAATCCGAACATAGGCTTAAAAACGCTAAAACCCACTTTAATTTTACATTTTCTGCCTCTTTAAGCTATTGAACAATCTCTAAAAATTAACCAAATAAGCTTAATTGAATTTTACTTTAAAAACAAAACACCCAAAACAAGAAAGAACATAATTTTTGGTCACAACCCTTTTGAAATTGTAAGGGAAAGGAAAGAAAAAGAAGAACCTGCAAGTGCCCTCAACATCTTTCATGAGCTCGGATACGAGGTATTCCCGCAGGTTACGACCGAAGTGGCGTGGATGCAACTGCCTGTTCCTCTCCAATACTATGTGAAAAACCATGTTTCTTTTTTTGTCTTTTCGAATGAGAACAGAGTTTTCCCGTCTAAAGTTGTCAACTTAAAGCCACTAAGGTCAAAGAACGAGTTCAGCCACTACTTCCGTCAGATACGAGATTGAAAGATATGGGTTTATCCCAGCCATTAGAGCGTGTAGCCACTCATTCGATTAGGGACAATAGCGGACCCTTTTCCATCTTCGTTGAGTGAGGAGCGATGTAAGTCTTTTATTGTTCCGTGAGTGAATGGAAGTGTCAAGAACTTGTAGCAATGCTCAATGGGATGTAAGATGTTTATGGTGGTTTCTGGTTTGGTTCGTTTGTTTTCTCTTCTTTCTTTGCGCTCCAGATGGCTTTGGTTTTCGGGTCCTTGATTTCATTTCTGTTTTTTTTCTTGGGCTTGGGCTGGTTTCTTCTTTTCTGGGTTGCCAATTGCCACCAAGGTTTGGGCTTTTGACCCGATATTATTTCAACTGTTTTTTTTTTTTTTTTACAAAAGAAATAGTAATACGAGGATAAAATAAAAGATTCAAGATATTGAAATTTGAATTTTAAATTTATTGAATGTCGTCTTTTAAAGGTGACTGCATGAATTAACTAGATCAAGTTCTATTATTTTTTTGCAACTTGCACTTTTTAGAGTATACAATTGATATATGATTTTTCTTTTATATATAATAATGAACAGTCATAATAATTTTTATTAATTCAAAAGATTTTTATATCCGTACATATATATATATATATATTATAGATTAGTAGTAGAATTTGTCCACTAATTATGTGGGTGTTTTTGAAAGAAAAATGTTAAAAAAAAAAGAAAAGAAAATTATGTGATTAAAATCTGATATGTTTTTTTTTTTTTTAAAATTATAGAAGTAAGTAGTTTTTTAAAATAAAAATATTTTTTTATAAGAATAGTAAAATAATATATATTCTTAAATTTATATTTGTTATTTTTATGTAAATTTAATAATTGAATTGATGTCACTTAATTTATGATTTGAATTTTTTCATACGAGAGAATTAAGATGCATGAGTATCAATTATATAAGATTATACGCTTATTAAATTTATCATAATTTTAGTAAGTGGTGTGTTCTTCTTGAGAGAAAAACAAATTCATTGCTCGTAACCTGCCCTGTGAAGTGTGAAGGCCCTATATTGTATTGTGGGCAGGCTTTCCGACATGGGAGAGTAGCTCCTATAAAAATAAGCACTGAACCCGCTCCGGGCTCGCACAAGCGAAACCAAATAACCAATATCCACGTCTGGACTGGACCAAAATAGAAAGCCTCTAATAGAGAGATCACTGTAGATTTTTTTTTTTTCTTTTGCTGATACTATTTTAGTATTTCTATTTCCAATTCACAGTTATTTGGATTTGGGCATTTACAGGGAGTGGGTTCGGCAATCCAAATCCACGCAAAGGGGCTACAACCGCCCATCCCTGTCTGTCATGCATGTAGTAATAGCAATTCCAACATTTCTCATTTCTGAATTTTCAATTCTTTAGATTTAGATCTCCCTTTACCGCGATTTATTAAAACCCTAGCTCGATCCGCCATCGCCACCGCGATCAAAGCTCCCTCTTATTCTCTCTCTTTCAGGTTCGATCCACCTAATGCTCATTTGTCCACTGAATTTTCTTTTGCCAATGATTTATTACGCTAGCTGATTGATTGATTGATTTGATTTATGTACAGAAGGGGAGGAGATTGAGTGATCTATAAAAATGCAGCACATTCCGGCGACGGTCGAGGAACAGTTGTTTTTGAAAGCGATTAGGGAAGAATGCCCGTGGGATAGTTTGCCCAAACGGCTTCAAGCCACTCTTAATTCTAAAGAAGAATGGCACAGAAGGTTAGTTTGGATTCTGCTGCTTACTCTTTGTTTTACTTTTTTAACTGCAGTTTTAAGGATCATTTAATTTGTAGCTTTGAAGAGCTTCATTGTTTTGTTTTAGAGAGTAGTTTAGGATCAATTTGCCAAACAGAGCAGATTGTAACTGTTAGTTTTCTTATTTGAAGAGGAAATACTTATTTCATGCTTAATATATGATTGATGGATTAGTTAACGTTATGCAAGGGAGTTCCGTGAAAGAGTTCCATGAAATTAATTAGAAATTTGAACGGGCATTGCTCTTTCATAGCCATTGCAAGAAAAAAATTTGTGATTTGCGCAGATTAGACATTTAGATGCTCCTATTAAGTATTGAGGTTTGTCTTCCCCAAATAAGAATTTATGCATCGATGGTTTGGTTAAATGATTTGATGGATCTTCCGAGCATTAAGTTGTTACTGTGTTAGTACAGAACTTGTTTTGCTATAGTCATCTGTAATTTGGATGCTTCTGTTGTTTAGCCCTCTATCTTGAAGCAATATAAGCTTCTTAGGTTTTGCAAATGTTTCTTTCTGGCATTTCTTTAAATAAAATAAAATAAATTTGGGATGCTGACATTTTTAAAGCTATTTCATGACAGTAGCTTTACAGACTATTGAATACATTGTTGTTTTCTCAGTTTTCACTTGCTATTGCAAATTACATTTCATTTTCTCTGTTAAGCATGCACATAATGGTTTTAGATTGTTTCTAAAAACATTATTAGTTTTGGTCCCAGGTTGAAACTGAAGTGCATTCTTATTTATCCTGATTAGTCATTAGAATTAAATGCTCATCCTTTTGTGCGCTCTTGGGATTAGTTTTCTATTGCTTGATCTCACCCCTTATTTTTTCTTTCTTTTTCTTTTGGTAACTCCATTTAGGATTATTAACCATTGTATCAAGAAAAGGCTCCAATGGAACTCTTGTTTCGCTCGCAAAGTATGCAAAGAAAGTGAATATTATGAAGAGATGATGCGTTACTTGCGAAAGAATCTAGCGGTGCGTGTTAAAGAAAGTTTTTTGAACTTTCTTTTTATTTCCCTTAGTATGATTTGTTCTATAATATATTTTTAGAAAAACTTTTGTTCTCATATGATTAATATTCTTGTTTCACAATGATAAAGGAATATTTTTTCAACTCTCAGTTTGAATCTTGAATAAAAAAATGTTTTTTTTTCCCTTTTGAAGTAGAAGCAGAACCATCATGGTAAGAAACTGCATTTAAGTGCATTAGTGCAATATCAGCTGCATTTCTGGTCATTTAGAATGGCTTTCATAGTTTGACTGCTTGAATACATTATAAAAACTATCCTCATCAGTTGCAGTTTGTACAAGATGTTGAATGACTCTGCCCTTCAGTTTTTTCCCCTGATAAATTTCTAGTGGTTCTTTGCAGTTCACTTTTTGAATTTCTTAATTGTAGTTATTCCCTTACCACCTTGCGGAGTATGTTTGCCGTGTAATGAGGGTCTCTCCTTTCCGATATTACTGTGATATGATATTCGAGGTTATGAAAAATGGTAATTGCTCCCTCCTATTTGGTTTTCTACTGCAACTTCCTTTTTATGTAATGGTATGACTGATGATGGAAAAAAGTTTTGGCTGAAGATAAATCTGGCTGATTGATCTGCTGAGAAACCTCATATATTGCATCTTGCTAGAGCTATGATTGTTTTATCTTTTTTGTAGTTCAAAGATTTCCATTCATATTAAGCATATCAATTATTGAATCCCATTATGGAATTGCTAATTCTTAAATTACTCTATATTGTTATAGTTTAAAGTTGAATAAATTTCTATTTATCCAAAAAAAATAAAAAAAATAAATTACTATTGATTGGCAGGGGCGGGTATGTGATTAAGTGTTTCTAGGTGTATGTAAGGACTTGAATGCATCTATTTTTATCAGCATAGAAGTGTTAATTATGTGCACAAAGACTGATCTCCAGGGTGCTAAGGAGGCAAGACCCAATAAGATACAACAGTAAAACTATCCTATATGGTGGTGTAATTGACCATTATTTACTAGGTAGACGGAAATTAATAGATAGCATGAACTGTTTGGTACAGATTTGTTGGGTGGTTGAAACTTAAAACTGTTGCTGATAGAAACAGTAGCGACTGATCTAGAGTTCTAGACATGAATCAATTGCTAGACAAAAACTGGACATATGATGAAATGATTGCTTGAAGGATTGAGCAGCTAGAGATGATTTAAATACATTGTAGTTTTCTCTTTTCTGCCCTTTGCCTCCAATTTTGTCCTGGTAGAAAGTAGCATCAATTAAGAATGATGGTGGCTATTCATTTGAGGGCTTTTGAAAGATTCCTGGTAATCTCAGAGAAGACATCTTCAACATCGTTGTTTGGTTGGACTGAAAAACTTTCACATATCCTGTAAACATACCTCCTGATTCTCATATGCCTTCTTCAACCAGTAATCCACTCTGATTTAAGATGTTTCTTCTGATGCTTCTAGTACTATATGCTCATTGCCTTATAAATATTAATATATGACAGTTTGCAGTGTAGATTTATGCAATCTGTCTATAGGTTTCTTTTTCTTTTGAAATTATATTAGATATTATAAAATCCGTCTCTAACATCTCAATCTTGATTTCTCTAGTGTTTTGATTTACAATTTATAATACATTTGACTTGTTCTTATTGAGGTTCTTATTGGATTGGTTGATCAGTCCTATAGTATTGAATATTTACATTTTGTTTTGTAGACAAATATGTGTGCATTTATGCAGATTTAGTGCAGCATTGACCTTTCACCAATGGTTACTGCTTCATGAATCAGTGTTGGCTTCATATTTAGATAGGTACTCACCATTTCTAGGCATTTCTTGTTGTTGACAGAGCAACCTTATGACAGTATCCCAAATTTCAGTGCCGCTGATGCCTTGAGACTTACGGGAATTGGGAGAAATGAATTTATTGATATCATGAACAAATGCAGGTCTAAGGTACTGGATCAGATTTTTGCTTACAAATTCATGTGTGTAACTATGTGCTGGTGAGCACCATTGTGGTTGCTTCTGTTTGTCCTTGCTCCTTTATCATATGCCTGCATAAGTGATCCAAGTCAAATGCATTCACTCATACACTGATTAACACTCGTCATCATGCTTGGTAATGTGGCAGTTGTAACTTGAATCATTCTTTTATTCTTCATTTTGTAGGCAGATTTGCAAAATAATTTTTTTTTGGGGCTGCATTGTCTCATTGCCTTGATGTTTAAAGCAATACTAGATTGAAGAACAGAATTTGAACTTCTTACTTTGACAATTATGTTCATTACTCTATACTTGCAAATGACGGGCAATAATAACATTATTTTAAGCATTGACTTTCTGCCTGATTTAGTACAGATTAGGGTTGTTTTACAAACTGTCTGAGCTCTAATAATTCCCCTTTGAATCATCGAGTGTAGATATGTTTGATGAACTTTTTATTATTTTGGTCATGTCCAGAGAAACCATTCTAATAGACAAAATAATTTAAGTTGCTTGTGTTTACCCTGTAAACTTTTGATGGCACCATTTGTTGTACATTATGCAAACTAGATTATATTTATAAATCCAGTATAGTACCTTTGTTATCATCTTACCTATTGTTTACTTATCTGGAGCTATCCAGAAAATTATGTGGAAGCTGAACAAGTCCATTGCAAAAGAGTTGTTACCTACCCAACCTGTGGACTTTCAAATTGATCCTTGGTGGGGAATTTGTCTTGTTAACTTTACCCTAGAAGAGTTTAAGGTGAGGTTTCGGATGGTCCTTTGTCTTATTATCTAAAGAGTGTCATCAGATTAGCTTGATATTATGCCCTGTTCAGATGCTTGTACTCGTCTTTGTTGGTGTAATCTGCATCTTCACAGTTCTTTGTTTCTTTTATAGAAACTTTCAGAAGAAGAAATGGCAACAATAGATAAAATCTGCAAGGAAGAAGCTAATGCATTTATCCTGTTTGATCCTGACATTGTAAAAGGTCTTTATCGACGGGGATTGGTCTATTTTGATGTTCCTGTCTATCCAGATGACCGGTTTAAAGGTTAGCAGTTTGCTTTAAGACTTTCTGCCAAACTAGGATCTCTACATTTATCCATCTTTACCTGTTCATTAAAATAATTAATTTTCAAGTGCTTAGGTTGCAAGCGCTAAAAATAGACTCACTCTTTTGCCAATTACTCAAAATTTATCTTTTATGCATGTACATACATGAGTATTTTCTTTTTGAATTAATATACTCTGAATCATGGAGTACGTTGTGTGACACATATTAAACTAGGCTGTTCTATTACAGTCACAAACAATTTACATGAAAAGATAGACATCCCTCAACACATTTTTCAATTCTGTGAATTTTCTTCCTCTGTCCCCAAAAAAGCATCTTCTCTCTTTGAAACTGCACTTGGTTTAGGAAGATGTACTTAATGATGTTACACCTTGTCTTTATAGTTGAGGATTGCTGGGACTACTCCATTTTGCTTTTTTTTTTCCAAAAAATTTACCTTTGACATTAAAATCCCTTCATGTTTGATTTTCATAGTGGTATCTTTGTGAGTGTTAGCTGGTGGTAATATGAAAACTGAAGTATACATTTTTTTTTGGGCCAGAAAAACTGAAGTATACTCAGCGCTCTTGACTTTTTTTGATTGATTAACCTTATTGAAAAGTAAATTCCTAGTCAACTTTCATATTAAGAAGTTCTTCAGCTTTTCCTCTGTTTTTTTCACATGCCTTGACCAGTGACCTTGTCCATGAAGTAAATAATTGCACCAACAGTCCAACTGGTTTGGAGAGAAATAGAGAATCAACAGATTCCCATCTTGGAGTGATTAATCTCTCCTGAATGCAGCATATAACTCTCCATTGTACAGAGCAGTCCGAGCGTGCTTGTTCTCCCTTCTTCCTTAATCCTTACCATGGCAAGTATTTTTGAGATAAGAAACAAATTTTATTGGAATAGAAAGAAGGAAGAAGAAAGAACATGGTGTTAAGAGACCCTCTTGGCCAACCCTAAACACTCGAAAATCCTTTTCCAGAGATAGATAAAAAGACACATTCTATTGCATTGATCAAGGGTGTTTGTAGTGACTGATGGGGCGAAGACCTAGAATTGAATTATTTATTAGCCAAGCATTCTTCTCAGGGCCCCTTTTTTTTTTCCCTAAAAAATATATGACGTTGAAAAGATACAAATTTTTTGAACTCTCTTTTTTCTTTAGGATGCTCTCTGTATAGCTGTTTTCTTTATTGCAAGTTCTCTAGTGTTTACTTTTATGGATCTTCCTGCAGCTTAAATGTGTTTTGAATTTGGTGATGGAATGACAAGGTACTTGACCACGTCTGTTTGAGTCTTTTTGGGTTTGTGAATCGAGTTATTAATACTATTGTAGTTCAGTTTCTAGGCTTGAAGGGTTCATTTCAAACAAGGAGCAGTCTTATGAGGATCCTATTGAGGAGTAAGTTATTCTTTGATCTTTGGGTCATTTCAATGTCCTTTAGTAGCAGTGTAACTTGGATTTTTAATGCTAGTAACTGCACTATTCAGGTTGCTATATGCAGTTTTTGTTGTTTCAAGTGAGAATGCTACTGTTGCTGAGCTGGCATCAACCTTACAAGCGGATCTTAGTCAACTGCAGGCTGCTGCATCCTTTGTTTGTCGCTTGGGATGGGCAATAAAAGTAATTGATCCGGCATCTGTGCTTCAAGAAAACACAAGCATACCTCCTCATGGTGTCAGCCTTACAGATGAAGAGGAAACCTCTCACCCTAGTTCAACCTCAGCAAATATGTCCACTGATGGTGAGGCTGCTCAACAAGGAGATTTTTGGGGGACAGAAAACTATGGGCCTCGTTCTAGCTTTGCCAGGGTTGCTTTTGTTGTTGATGCTAATATAACATCTTATCTTATGATGGGCTCTGTTTCACCAGGTTAGTTACCTTTTCTCTTTACCCTTTTGAATGTCTAGTTTATATGTCCCAGTCCCCAATATTGTTTTTCTGTTGGACATCATAACCATTAATGCAAAATAAAAATAAGCTCATTTTTAACTTTTATTGAAATTTAAAAAGTTTTTTTTAAATGGCCCAACTTCAGCTTTCTAGAGTAGAGAAGGTGCTCCAAGCTAGGCCAAGAGGAACTAACTGTTATTCCATGGTGGTGGTATTAGGGGGGAGGAATAGACATATTCCAGTCATTCTAGTTACTAGTTTGTATGTGATGATGATTAGACAAGTTCCGGTGTTTAATAATTTTTTATGTTTTTTTATTTATATCATCTGCATGTACATATACTTACTGTTTCCTCTTCTCTGACATAATTTGTACGACCTCTTACTGGGTTTTTTGCAGGATTGAAATCTCATGCTGTGACGTTATATGAAGCAGGGAAATTAGGCCATGCTAGCATTGCAGATCTTTGCAAAGACCTGAGCACGTTGGAGGGAACCAAATTTGAGGGAGAGTTGCAGGAGTTTGCAAATCATGCATTTAGTCTCCGCTGTGTCTTGGAGTGTCTACTATCAGGTGGTGTTGCCACTGATAATAGAGCTGTGGACATTGCTGATGGAATGGGAGTGTCAGCTTCAGGCTATGATGAGTCTACTCTGATAGCTAACACCTCATTGACTGATGTATCAGATCAATCTGCTACTAATGAAACTGAAGAAAACATTAATGATACCAATAACTTAGAAACATCACAGGAAGATTCTGTACCTGAAACCGCTGGTGATGACAGATCTGCTACCTTATCAGAAGATGGTAAGCTCTCGAGTGAGGTTTCCAAGTCAGATCTGAATGTCCAGAATGACGAGAAAATGATACAGATGGAAGTTCCTGACATGGGAAAAGGAACTTCAAGGAGGAAAAAGAAATATCGAGTGGATATCCTCCGCTGTGAAAGCTTGGCTGCTCTGCCAAAGGCAACCTTAGATCGGTTATTTCTTCGTGACTATGATATTATTGTGTCTATGATTCCTCTTCCACATTCATCTGTTCTTCCTGGACCAACAGGTCCTATTCATTTTGGTCCTCCTTCTCACTCATCTATGACACCATGGATGAAATTGGTGCTATATTCAACAGTGGCTAGTGGGCCTTTATCGGTTGTTCTGATGAAAGGACAATGTCTACGCTTGTTGCCTGCACCTTTAGCTGGTTGTGAGAAAGCCCTAATATGGTCTTGGGATGATTCAACAATTGGAGGCTTAGGAGGAAAGTTTGAAGGAAATTTAGTTAAGGGAAGTGTACTTTTACACTGTTTGAATTCGATTCTCAAATACTCTGCTGTTATAGTGCAGCCCTTCAGCAAATATGACCTTGATGGTTCTGGAAAAGTTGTTACACTTGACATACCCTTGCCCCTTAAGAACTCTGATGGCTCAGTTGCTCATGTAGGGGACGAGCTAGGACTATGCGCAGAGGAATGTTCGAAATTGAATGATCTATTAAATGATTTGGCTCACAAGATAGAGTTATGGACGGTTGGTTACATTCGCATACTAAAACTTTTTAAAGAAAGAGAATCGGATCATTTTGGCCCTGATGAGAAGTATGAATGGGTTCCACTGACTGTTGAATTTGGGATGCCACTTTTCAGCCCTAAATTATGCAATAATATATGTGAAAGGATTGTCTCGTCACAGTTACTTCAAGCAGATTCACTTACTGAGCATCATGATTCAATGCAAAGCATACGTAAAAGGTTGCGCGATGTTTGTGTAGAGTATCAAGCAACAGGTCCTGCAGCAAAACTTCTTTACCAAAAGGAGCAGCAAAAGGATCATTCAAAGGAGTCGAAGCAATCAAAGCAACTCATGAACTATGCTAGTGGAAGGTGGAATCCACTGCTAGACCCTTCTTCTCCCATTTCTGGAGCTTCTAGTGAGCATCAAAGATTAAAACTTGCCAGTCGACAGCATTGTCAGACTGAAGTTTTGAGCTTCGATGGTAGCATTCTTAGGTCTGTCAAATCAGTCTACTGACTTTTTTTTCCTTTTACTCATTGTAGTGTTTGGTTGTGTATTATTTATTCGTAATGTTGAGCGATATTTGCAGAGCATATGCCCTAACTCCTGCATATGAAGCTGCCACAAGACCTGTTGAAGATTCCACCCCAGTAACTGCAACAAAAGTTGATCCTGATGAAACTGACAGCAATGAAATAGTCCTTCCTGGTGTTAACCTTCTTTTTGATGGTTCTGAGTTGCATCTCTTCGATATAGCTGCTTGCCTGCAGGCTCGCCAGCCAATTTCCTTAATAGCAGAGGCAGCTTCAGCCTCCACATCTTTTGCAATTAAATAGGTCTTATGAATATGAGAAGTGTGGATTGAATATTTTCTCGGCATACTGACAAATGGAAGTTATATTGTGTCCTTCATACTGCATTATTCTGGTTATCTGGTTCATTTGCTTCATCTTTGATGTCATTCTATGGATGTGAGCTAGCAGTTACATCAAAGGTAAATATCAAAAAAATTTCTGATAATATGATACTTGTTTGTTTCATTGGTTTCATAAATTTCTAGGTATCTTTCCAATTAGTTTGTACTATTTGTTACCATGAGTAGCCACTTAGCTGCCTGAGGACTACTATTGGTTTGGTGCAAAATGCAAAGAAGCTAATCGAGGCGTTAACTTGTTACCTTATAGTATTGTATCTATGGGGCTTAATTGTAATATTTTATATACTTAGGGTTTATTTGGTATTTTAAATTTATATCAGGGTTTAGGATCTTAGTTTTTATGTTTTGAGTTGTTTTAAGTCTAATTCTTTTAGGATGAGCAATGAGGGTTGCTGGGAGTCTTTATAAATCAATATACTCTTTCTATTGAGATAGAGAATATTATGAGAGATATTTTATTAGCACTGTTGCTATTGTCAACTGTATGATGCAATCGATGTTAAGAGTGAGTTAGACCTTTCAGATTTGGGATTTAAACTCTGCCCCTTCTGCTTTGGTTGATCTTATTGTAACCAATTCCATCTATCAGAAAACCTTAGGAGTGACTCTAAAGGTAAAAGGAATCCTAGGTGTGAAGTTTAGGAATCTTTTCTTTGTACAAAATTTCCTGTTTTCCTCAAGAATTTCAGATTATAAGACAGACAACTATGAATCCTAGCCCCTTGCTATTGCTGCCCTACATCAGTAAGTGAGATCCAGTGCTGATTATCTTTACTGGCATAAATGCAGGTACTCTACATTGCTTCAAGGCTGCTTCCAGATTGCTGCAGGTTAGTATGTCTTGTGAAAGAAAATAGAATACTTGTTTGTGATTAACAGGTTGATTACTGAAATGTTAAACCCTTTTTCTTGTTGCTTATGGGCTGCAAGAAGAGGTAGAAAGTCAATTTTGACATGATACAATTACAGTACATTACATATGTAGGAAAACAAGGTAAGTTTGATTTTTCTGAAAAATGTAAAACAGTTTCAGCTTTCTGCGTCAGTTACATAATACATTTTACCAATTTTTATTTCAGAATTTCATGCTAATTCTTGTATGTAGAAGAGCAAACCCTACCTACTGCAATGTAGTAAGAGATGAATTACATCGAACATATTTGGAGAAAATGTTATGAATTTTTTTTTTTTATCCTAATTACGCTGCAGACAAGAAAATGGGGAGCATTCCACGTTTACCTCATACGTTAATACATTGAAGAAATTGTGCAAGCAAAGCAATAATCTTCATTTTTAGTATATTGAAATGTTTCGGTTCAGTGAAGAGTAGCAAACTTAGTGCATAAATAGTAGCCTCAAACTTGCAATAGGTTACAAAGTTTCAATATAACTTTGCACATGAACTTTGCACCACCCATCGACATGCAAATGATCTGTTGTGTCAATTAGCTTCCACGTTTACCCCATACGTTAAAAGCTAATGCATAAACTTCCTAAATGTAGTAAAAGCTTTGGATTTAGGTTACATGCAAAGTTTGATACTTAAAGATGAAGAAGGACGTCATTTGATTGATTCTTTGGAAAGAAAGGACGAGAATGATAGTTTGCTTTGTTTTCCTGCTAGGCGTCTGTTTGAGGTTCACCTGCTTACATTATATCGACAATTGGCTCAACTTTTGTTCAAGTAACCGAAAGAGATGCAAGAAATCTATCTCGGGCAACTTTTCAGTTCAAACAAAATTCATCAAAATCCACTCAGATTTGAGCAGTAAATAAGCTACAAACAAAGGAAACCCTTCTGCCCATCCCCAGCTATAGCAATTGTTGCCATCCAAAATTCAAGAATGAAGACATAAACACTAAACAGAACCTTCATTTGCAGTCAAATGAATATGTTCTGACTCATAGTATTAACGACTATGAATAAGATCTACGATAACCGGTTTCCCAATCTAGCAGCTAGCTGATATCAGTATATTACCGGCTCAGAGAAGCCGTGAACTTCTGATCCATGAAAATGTAACATCATATTCAATAGAAGCAACAAAACTCATGCAAGGTTTCCAACAAAGAAAGTTTTCCTGTGGAATCCATATTTCACACTCTAACTAATGTATGTACACTGTCATCAGGATTTCTGTGAATCTTTAATCAATCTTTGGTTTATTTATTTTTTCTTTTCTTTTCGATTTATTCCAAATCATAAGATTTAAGAAAAAAGAGGGAGGGAAAATGAAAGATAAGAAAACAATAAATAAATAATGTTTTCTTTTCTTTTTTTCTCTTTTTACCTTTAACCCCATTTTCATGTTTTTAGTTTTATCTTATTGATTGACCATTTTTCTTATTTATTATTTTGTCCCTCTCCTCCTAACTCTTCTCCCTCTCTCTTGGCTTCCTAGGTGCCAAAAAAATTTAATAAAAAAAAATATATCGAAAATGCCCTTAGTACTAAAAAATGGAAGGATAAAAATTCAAAGATACCACGTGTCAAACATTGGTTGAGCCCAATGCCAACCAACCATGTCTTGTCTTTTGATTTCATATGGTTATAAATACTTTAAACAGATAACCTACCCTTAACATGGGAGGAAATGGTGATATTGCATATCATAGATCTTCAAGTAGCTCCAACACCAGCGTACGAAAATCTTAAAAGGTTTCTTCTCAAATCATAATCGAACTGCAAGAAATATGTCAAAAAATAGATTCACAGAATGAACAGGATAACCAGAAGTTTACAACCAAAGTTACAAAACAAACCAACAATTATAAAAGTTATTAAATATATGGGATGAAAAGTCACAAGAAATGATAAAAACAGTTTTTGAAGATTTTACTAACTTTCACTAAAAATTACATGTATAAACTGACAAACAACATAAAATATGTGTAACATTTTATAAGAATTCCATATTTGCAACTTGTAAACATAGAAATCTGTGACCTAGGTGATCTATGTGACAAGTCTTTGTGAGTAGTGATACCGTTAACAAATTACTGAAAGTTACATAAAAAATTTCAGATCCATTAACAATTCTCTGCTAAAAGAATACGATGAGCAGAAATAATTAGTGCTCAAGGGCTCTCGGCATGTCCATAACTAGAAAAAAAAACGATTCTAAACCAAATCTTACCAAAACAAACATAAGAATTCATCATCTAACCTATACCATTGGGTTAATGAAACCATAACAAAAACTAACAAAGCAGTAAGCTAATAATAGTACTCCTGAGAATTGTATTATAATGGATAACAGATTGATTATTATTAATTGGGACAAAGCGACGAATACATGCTAGATGTAGAGTTGTTTCTTCAGCTATTACTAGCCATGGTAGATAAACAGAACAAACTGGAACAAAAAATTTGGAGAGATTGCAAAGCATTAACAATAATGATGGTGGAATACTGATCCCAAAACCAACGCAGAGGTGGTGATTTCATGTAACAGATATTAAAATCATCATTAAAAACATTAAGTAAACAGAGATATTATGCAACAAAGAATGATATTTTCTGTACTTGGGTAAATCATGAAAGCTTTTCTTCAATGAAACTGTTTTTCACTTTTAACATTTTGATTCATATAGAGAGTCAAATCAAAGAAAATTATGACAATAAAAAATACAACCTCCTTTAAAAAAGTCAACATACACAAGCAACAATCAGCAAAAACCAACATAAATAATAATATTTTGAACTCTCGAAAATAGATCATTAACTTCATGGTTTTGTATCAAACAGCCACGGTTACCAGGTTATGTAATAAAAGTGATAGATTGAAACTTACATCAGCAATTCTATGTAAGAACAAAGACAGCAGTCATCATGCCCCTCAAATGAAGCTGGACCTTTTATCTGCAGGCTTAAGAATTTGGAAAGAGCACATTAGGCTTTCATCAACACTCATCATTGCACCAGCGTTATCAAATTCGCCACAATAATTGGGAGCCGAAAATATTGTAACAAGCTGTCTGTCAGCAAAGAACTCATATCCATCTTCAACAACCTGAATTAAGTAGCGCTTAGCTTACACACTCAGACAGATAAAGAAGGAAGAAGAGAGCAAATGTCCCTAACCTGATGGGCACGGCAAACAAGGTCCATATCATTTTTCATTAAGAAGTCAGAGACTCTATCTGGGCCAAAGGTGAATGAGACTCCTCGATCATTCATACCCCAGCCTTTGATATCCCTACTAGGATCTGACCAAAGTAAATCACAAAGCAAACCAGAATCAGGAACATCATTTGGACGGGTTAAACTCCTAATTTGATCCAAATTTGTTAGATCAGGGGAAAGGCCACCATGCATGCACAATATTTTGTCATCTATTAGAGCAGCCACTGGAAGACAGTTAAAACAATCAGTAAAGGTTTTCCAAAGTCTCACATTGAACCTTCGTTTACATTCATCATAAAATCCATAAATCCGATTAATAGAAGCACATTCATGATTCCCTCTCAAAAGAAAGAAGTTCTCAGGATATTTGATCTTATAGGCCAGCAAAAGGCATATTGTTTCTAGACTCTGCTTGCCACGATCAACATAGTCCCCCAGGAATACATAATTAGCATTAGGAGGGAAACCCCCATACTCAAAAAGCCGCAGAAGATCAGCGTACTGCCCATGAATGTCACCTGAAACAAGAAAAAACAGCAAAACACAAATTGTTAAAATTTCATTTAAAAAGTTAAAACCAATTGTCAAAATTAGGAAGATATATTTCCAGAACTGATGTGAAAAATAGAATGTGAAAAATTGAGCTGTATTCCATATTTCCATGTTTCTTCACTTTACCATTTTGATATAGTTGCCACCTCCACATAAATTAAAAGTGATAGTTCAATTAAAACTCTTAATAGTTCGAATATTGGAACTAATAAGAAGCATATTTCCAATATTTCTTTAGGTTGCATTGCCTTACCTATTCTATTCATAATTGAAACTACCAAGTAGTACCAAACAGTATTTAATCAGTTTTTCGTACTATGGTGGAATCAACCTTTTAAAGATAAGATTAAAATGAATTCAAAGAGATGAGCATTGAGCAATCATTTAGTCCTATGTACTTATAATGGAAGCTGTCACAACAGTATAAGGGATTCCTCACCATTGATTTTCATAAAAATTGGGTTTAGCTTTCTAACAATATCTAAGAACTTTGAGGTTGCTCAATTAAGCACCCAATATTAGTTTTCCTATAGAAGCCATTGCAAAAGGCCCATGCATATAACATAGAGAAATAAAATGCAACAGACTGGAACAGAAAATATCTAAAGCTAGCTAGGAGGAGATTCGCATTATTGCATAGACTTGACAATCTCCAAAGCACAGAAATTGTATATAGATGTGATCGAATAATTTCTATTCCCTGGTTGGAGAGAAAATTAGCTAAAAAACTGTGATCGAATAAGGTGTTTGCTTACAATTAGTTATTTTAACTCATTTAAAGGGCAAAAGTTAATCCATTTTGTCCTCCTACAAAGGGCAACCTGCTCTTCAATTTTATGATCTAATCGAATTGATAAAACCTGACAAATATCATGCTTATAGTATAAATCTTTGCAACAATCTTCTCTACCCTCACAACAAAAGTGATTATTCCAGCAAAGAACATCAATGATAACATAACTTTCACACATTTTCTTTTCTTAACCTCATGATTGCCCAAGTCTAAGATAAACTACTATATAATGCATTTCTTTTCTTTTCTTTATTTATAGTGAAGGCTTCCATAATGCTAGGCTCCTTACTTTTATGTCGTTCTATCATTTATATGAGCTTCTCTTTGTCCATCATGTACAAAGCTACTGATAAATGATTTCTACTTTAAACAATCAACAATCCTTAGAGTAGTCATTGATGATTAACATAAATATCCTGCCTTCCCCATCCATTCCTCTGCAATAGCTGACTTTTCTCAACCTAGTAGACCTTCCAGGCAACACATGGGCCACGGCATCCTCGAGTAACCAAGATAAAAAGAAGCAGCCAAGTTTAAAATTTTCTTGTATCTAGACTGTAGCTCCCCTCCTCCTCGTATAGCATTAAAATCCTACGAAAATCTAAAAAGGAGTGGAATGCATCAAGACAGTTACAAGTTTTCACCATCAAAATCTCTCATCTAATTCAGATGATTTTCTTAGCAGAGTTAGTTAATAGCTAAGAAACTATGTACTCAACCTCATTTGCAATCTATTCTAAACCACAATTAATCCCATACTTTCATCTTACCTCAAATAAAAAACCTGGATAAGAAATCAATCATACCAAGAACAACAATAAAACATTAATTTTCAATTAATGCAATTTAAGCAAGAAATCAAGTATACTCTCAATGCAGCCCCTAAGCACATACATAATCATTAAAATTCTTTCAATATTTTCAACTTTTCTTTTTATACAATCAAATTTTCCAAAAAAAAAAAAGACATTTCTTCAAAGTTTTCAACTTTTCTTTTTATACAATCAAAATTCAAAACACCCAAAAACCAAAACATTAATTTCCACCAAATTTCAATTGGAAAAACCAAAAAAATAAAATAAAAGGCTAATATACATTTAAAAAAAAACATAAAGGCGTACCACAGATCTTGATGGGAGCTTCAAGTTCAAGAAGATTAGGCTGTTGAAGAAAGATTTCTCTTGCAACAGTGCAAAGCTGACGGATCTCACCTTCCATCAGCAGCACTTGCTTCCCTGGCCTTGCTTGCTTAAACTCCAATAAACGACATATTATATCATCCAAAACGGCAGGGTCCATTGTAACAGATCCCATAATTTGGGCAAACAATCAAAATCTCTCCAATAAAAAAAAAAAAAAAAAAAAACCTAAATTCTTTGTTTTTCTCTTCTGGGTTTTTTCAAATTCGTTTTATTTTGGGGGGTTCTTTGAAAGGAAGAGGCGGAGAAGAATGTAGCCTGGATTTTCTTTTTTAATTAATATTTTTTGTCTGGGATAAAAGCAATACTACTACTACTATACCACATATAAAATTGATAAAAAAACATTTAAAATTTTTAAATTAAAGGCGGTGGTGACTTGTTGCAACTCCGATGAGGCGGAGAAGCCTATATTTTTATATCTATGACTCAAATTTCGTCGAAGTCGATGAATCCGCTCTTTTATATTAAGGCTTGGTAAAAAGCCATTGATGTTGTGATAAATTTCCGAAAATGCCCCTATTTTTTTTCTTTTTAACTTTTTATTTATAATATAACTATACAACTATACAAGTAGTGATTTCTTTTTTAATCATGATGATTAAGTCGTGATGATTTTATTTTTTTGGATTTATATTTTATTAGTACATATATGTAATTAATGAACAAATTAAAGACTTAATATTAATTTATGAACGAATTAATCAATTTATAATTATAAATAAAAAATAAAAATTGAATTACTTAAAATATCCAAACCAGTAGCATTTTTTTTTTTTAAGTTTGGAGATGTTTATGGAAAAACTAATTAAATTAATAAAAATTATTATATATCAATAATTATGTAATTTTTTGATAACATAATAAATTTTTTATTTACCAAAAAAATATTTATCTAATTAAAAACAATAATTGGTAAATGACAACCAAACAAAAAATAGAGTGGAGTATAGGTTAGGTTTGGGTTTGATCGAATGATAAAGGCTTAAAAAAAAAAAGGCTTGTTCAAACTTGTTAGGCATATACATTAAATATCAAATCAAGTAAATTCATTTTTCCCACATCACATGACTAAGAAACCAAATATTGGTGAACTTGATCAAATAGAAATTGAACTTAGGATCAAATAGAAATTGAACTTAGGATCAAAATTGTTATAAAACTCAATTTAAATAAAATAATAAAAATGAAATTAAAAATTTTAAATTTTAAATTTTAAATTCTTAAATTTTCATGAAAAATAATATTATCAATATCTAAATTATTGAAAAACAAAATAGATGTCAAAGAATAACTCTGATATATTGGTGTTAAAGTTAAACCATGTCAAATACAACTAGAAGTGTTCATGAATCGGGTCGATTCGGGTCGGGTCCATGTATGGTGTCAATATTATTTGCTTGTTCAAGACCGATCCAACCTGAAATATGGGCTTAAAATTTTTTTCAAACCCATCCATATTTGTAAATTGATAGCCCAAACTAGAGGTACTCATGAGCCGGGCCGCGGCTCGATTTTTTTTTAATTTCTTTGCCCAAGCTTGACCCTGGGCGGGCCCAAATCATTGTTTACTTTATATTAAAATATATATTTTTTTATTTTTTTATAATTAAATTTTTAAAAAAATAATATATTTTTTATATATGAACAGTGATCCGGGCCGGGCCATCCCAGATCACAAATATTGAGGCCCAGGCCAGGCGCAATACGGGTCGGGCCTGCCGAGCCGAGCGGGCTGCCCGGCTCGTGAGCAGGTCTAGTCCAAATCCATTTAGGTCCGTCCATATTTTTTTTCTAATTTTTTTAAAATATATATTTTATATTATTTAATCTTTAGTAATTTTATATTTATTTTATTTTATTAAGTTATTTAATATGAATAACTTAACATATTTTTTAATGTTTACACTATAATATTATATGTATTTAATCTTTATATGTCATAAATTACATAATATATATAAATAAAAATAATATATTATTTAATTAGAAAAATGGCTAGACTCAGATCTTGAATGTTAAAATCAAGGTCTGATCATTTTTTACGAGCTTTATTTTTTGTCCATATACATTTTTCAAACTTAATATTTTATCCAAATTCTTTCAAATATGAGCGTAGATTCGAACTTCGACAGCTCTAAACACAACCCAAAGGTTAAAACCAAGACAAAGTTTTATTTTGTTTACTTCTTTGTTATTTTTATTTTACAAGTGACAACAGTTTGGTCAGCAAAACCCTTTTCAATCGCTTTTGGGCGCGTGAAAATTAAACTTTCGTCGTTCCATTTTCTATGGAACTGAAAACTCTTGAAATTGAAACAAATTAAACGCACATGTTTTGTCTTCGTTAGAAGACAACCCTCGAAATCTGCCGTCTGGTAGGCTGGAAAATTTTCATAAAAAATACATGGAAACTCCTACTAATCATTATTTAAATGTTTCCATGTATAGATCATAGCTGATTCTCACATCATATCTTTCCTTTTATAAACTTTGACCTAACCCAATTCATGAAGTAAGAAGAGTCTCCATTCAGATTCAAAGTTCACCGTTTTCTTCCTTCAGCTCTGGTTCTCTGGTAAATTTATCAACTTTTACTTATTTCTTCTGTTCTTTCGTGTGTTTTGGGTTTCTATTAAGATTTTCTGAAATGGGTATTTGATTTCTTGTTAAAATATGGTGTTTTCTTTTTCATATATTTGAATTGTAGCTAGGATCATAAGTTTATCTAGAAAAAAAAGGGGAATTTTACTGTTGGTTTTTTTTTTTTTTTTTTAATGTATGGTTAGTGAGTAAAGGTTTTGTATTGTTAGTTTTTTTTAGTGGATTCTGAATTTTGTGGCCCGTTGCCTATCTGGGGTTTGTGTTTATATGCTGAGATTGTGAACTTTGAATGAACCAATTTAGTACCTTCAAATTCAATGTACCAAATTCATACTTGAGGTTTATCTGAGGTTTATGCATTGACTTGGGGAGATAGTGAAGTCAAGAAATAGGAAGAAAACGAAGAAAAAAAAAAGGCCTTAATAAATGATTGCTATTGAGAAGAATGAGGTTCAGAGGTATGAGCTATCATACAAGAGAAGAAAAGTAAAATTTGGGCAGCATTTAGGATTACATGCAACAATATCCCTCCAAAGTGGTTCTATTATGTTGAGTTGAGAAGTTGAAACTTGAAACGAGCAACGTTTTAACTAATTTTACATGGCAAGAGGGATGAATAAATAATGGCATCTCTTGGTGAGTATAGACACGGTCGTATCAATATGTTATGATATTCAAAAGGTGTGACTTGAGAAGTATCTGAAGGGTGAAAATAGATCTGCCTGGCTGATCCGTTATGCCCTTGTAGAGGTGGATATCAATATGCATAGATTTTTCAGTTTAGTTTGTGAGCTATCATGTGTATAGTGATATGCCTTTTCATTTAGAAGAGATAGGGATGATGTATATTAATTCGTAGATTGTTCAGTCCCGTTGATTTAAAAGTCTTGGTTGTGCTTGAAGCTTGGAGAAATTGTATATCTACTCCCAATTTAAAAACTATTGCTGTTCCATGAAAGATGAAAAGCTATTACCATGTTTTTTAATTTAAAATCGTGGAACTCATGTAAATTGATCGGTTGCTCCAAGCTTTTATTGATGCCCTTGATCTTGGCAAGTTAATTAATCACACATGGCCATTTCTAGCTTAACCCCTAGACCTCCTAATTTGGCAGTTTGAATAAAATTATAGTTTCTGTATAAGGCATCCTATTGTCATCTGGTTTATTTGTTTGACTCGATTAGTGGTCCGGTTATCCAGGTAGATGGAACATGACGAAGTCTCCATTTTGAGATCTAAGGACCAGAAGAAAATTGAGATGCCAATGGTCTCTGAAGGAAATAATGTCATTTCAATTCCACCAGAGTCAAAATGCCGCTTTGTTGGTGCTTCCAGGCAAGAAAACACTACTTTGGAATCAAAGCAACGATGGAAGTCAGCAACCAAACTTTCTGGGCTCATCTTTTTCTATCTTATAGTTATGTTAGTAGAGATTATTGGTGGAATGAAAGCCAATAGCCTTGCAGTTATGACAGATGCAGCCCACTTGCTCACCGATGTTGCTGGATTCTCCATATCTCTATTTGCGGTCTGGGCTTCAGCATGGAAGGCAACATCATACCAATCTTTCGGATTCAATCGTCTTGAAGTCCTGGGTGCTCTTTTATCTGTGCAGCTCATATGGGTTATATCTGCACTCTTAATTTATGAAGCACTTAACAGAATTCTCCACAAAAATGAAGAGGTAAATGGGGCACTCATGTTTGCAATTGCTGCATTTGGATTTATTATCAACTTAGTTATGGTCCTTTGGCTGGGTCATGACCACACTCACCATGCTTGTCGAGACACAGATCATCATCATCGTCATCATCATCATCATGATCATGAGAGAGGTAAACCTTGTGATTTAACCGAAGAAGAGGAGACTAGTCTGGTTCCGAGTAGTCCCGAAACGACCAAGATATTGAACATAAATCTCCAAGGAGCTTACTTGCATGTCATGGCTGACCTAATTCAATCTGTTGGGGTGATGATTGCTGGAGCTGTTATTTGGATAAAACCAAAGTGGTTGATAGTTGATCTTCTCTGCACACTTGTCTTCTCTACTTTTGCTCTAACTACCACTCTGCCCATGCTTAGAGATATTTGTGGTATTTTGATGGAAAGGACACCAAGAGACATTAATATTGAAATGCTGGAAAATGGTATCAAGGGTATCGATGGAGTTCAAAATATTCATGACCTCCATGTATGGGCTATAACTGTTGGGAAACTTGTATTGTCCTGCCATATAGTCGCTGAGCCAGGAGTCAGCTCTAATGAGATACTTTGCAAGATCAGGGATTACTGTGAAAAAACATACAAAATTCATCACATAACTATACAAATCGAGTAGTCTTTTACTCGTTTATCAACAAATCTTGGAACTGATACCTTTTTATGTTTTCTTTTATATACTTTATAATTAAAACATCTATTTTGCTCTAATACCAAATTCATGAACCGTGCCGTTGATTTTATGTGATCCTGCAAGATGCATGCCTATCAGCTATTTGATTTTATTCCCCATTAGCCAAACTGTCGAGGACAATGGACAGCACTAGGGGTGTAAACGAGACACCTGTGCTCGCAAGCTACTCGAGTTCGACTCGAAAAAAATTTGAATTTGATTCGGTCATTATCGAGCTGAGCTCGAGCTCGAGCAGCTCTAGTTATCGAGCGAGCCGAGTTCGAGTATCTTAATACCCGATTCGAGCAGCTCGCGAGCCTAATCAAGCTTTTTTATTTATAATATTTATATTATTAATTTATTATTTTACCCTTAATATATATATATATATATACACACACATACTTAAAAACCCTTAATTCGAGCTCGAGCATATAAACGAGCCTAATCGAGTCGAGCTCGAATAATTCGATTTTATCTCGAGCCGAGCTCAAGTTTAAAAAATGATACTCGATCGAGCTCGAACCGAGCTTCGAGCCTCGAGTTTCGAATCGAGCTCGAGCTCGGCTCGGCTCGATTACAGCCCTAGACAGCACGTCCGAGATGGTTATGCCCTATTTGTTCCTGCAGATACTAAGCAGGAAGCAACCTCCATGGCACCATCTTCCTGGTTATAATTTCCTCGCGCATTATTCTTTCCTTTTTTGAGCTTTTTTATTTCCATTTGAACAAGTCAATTTTCTTGAACTCTCGTTTCCTTGACAAAGTAACTTGCAGATGAGATTAACCTGCTACTGAATTCAGACAAAGGTCTAGCCATACATTGTCCTGGCAGACACAGTCATGACGAAAAGTATAGGGAGAGTAAGTCTAAAAGGAGACACACTTTTATTACAAAGTTAGAGACAAATAAAATAAAACCAATTATGCTTCTTTGTTTATAATAAATAGCAACTTCCCACCTGAACCTTCCAACTTCCACTTTGGAGGGGAACATATTGAGAAAAGAGCAAAGTCAAAGCAGGCCTTTCCATGCTACTAACAATATGGTTGTTTAAAATATCACAAGCTTCCTTATCACAATTAAGTCAAATAAGTATTCTACATGTCTCTCTCTAAGCCAAAAATTCACAAAAAAGGGTAGGTAAAAAAAAAAAAAAGACAAGGGGAAAGAAAGAAAAGAAAAGGCCTGCTTGCTAGCAAATATTTTCCCTTCCTCAAATATAACCTATCACCTTTTTAAGTAGAGCAGCATCCTTTCTTAGTGTTCCCTGATGCATCAGCGACATTAATGGTGGTTCCTTGGCTGGGAAGCGTGGTACTAGCAGCTGCTTCCTGGGCTGCCAATGCCTTTTTGCTTATAATATGGTAGATCTCATTCAATACGGTTTGGAATGCCTTCTCAATGTTGGTTGCTTCAAGCGCTGACGTCTCAAGAAATGAAAGACCTTCCCTCTCAGCCAGAGCATGACCATCTTCCTCAGAAACAGCTCTGAGATGATTCAAGTCGGATTTATTTCCGGCCATCATGATGACAATGTTCGAATCCGCATGGTCCCTCAATTCACGCAGCCACCTTTGAACATTATCAAAGGTTTGCCTCTTAGTTATGTCATAGACAAGAAGAGCACCAACAGCTCCTCTGTAGTAAGCACTAGTGATTGCTCGATATCTCTCTTGACCTGCCGTATCCCAAATCTGGGCCTTAACAGTCTTTCCCTCCACCTATATTATGAAAATTAATAGAAATTAATTGCAAATTACAAACCAAACTAACAATTTACCAAACTGCATTACCATGATTACTAATTAACAAAAGGAAAATGATTCATATACACCTTAAAAACACATAATAAAGATTAAAGGGTATTTTGGAAATTTAGGATCATATGACAAGTTGGCAAACACGAGAAAGTATGGTCTTTTACAGAACCAAATACTCAATCATGTCATGGGCCCATAACAAACAACAATATACACCCTATTATTAAAAATGGGAATTAAACAGCATAATAACAGCTTGGTTTAATATAATAACTTAATTTTCGATAAAATAAAATAATCTGCCAACAGAGAGAAAGAAAAAAAAAAGAGTTGTTTATCACTAAAAAAAAAATCATCTAGTCCTACCAACTTTTAGTAGCTTGATAAATAAAATAGTCACAAACAGAAAAAAGAAAAGAAAAAACCCTTTGAATTGATCAACTCTCCAACATTTCTTACATGTAGAATGTGTTACTAAAAATAGAAATGGAACAATCCGCTTAACTCAACTACAACGCGAAAGCGCCTTCGATGATCATAACTATCTGATTATCTTTTTTCTTACCTTACTATAAATCATTGAAAATGAACTTCCAAATTTAAAATCAGAGTGCAAGAGAAGACAATCGGATTCATCATGTAATATTACTAAAATGACTTTTTTAGATACTAATTATGCAATTAATTAACATAAGATTCAGTCAACTTAATCATGCAAAATTTTCCGAGACTAAATTATCAGATCAGAACTATTCAAACACACTTTAAAATATCAAGATGAGAATTATCAGGTAAAATTCTAGAAACTTCGAGAACCATTAATTTTCAACAGGAAAAAATAAAACATACATGAAGATGAAGCAAAGAGAAGTTGATTGAAACTATGATAAACCTGGAGAGTTCTGGTAGCGAACTCGACGCCGATAGTGGATTTAGATTCCAAACAAAACTCGTTTCTGGTGAACCTAGAGAGAATATTCGACTTTCCAACTCCAGAATCGCCGATCAACACGATCTTGAAAAGGTAATCGTACTCGTGATCTACTCTATGCGCCATTTCCCCTCTCTCTCAAACCTGCAAGATCCGAAAAACAATCAATCAAAAAAAAAAGAAAAGAGAGATCCGGAAGCGATTGAACTTACCCGAAGTGAATAGATCGAGAAGAGAAAATTCTCAAAAAGGAAAATTAATGATTTTAGAGAAATTATACTGAAATTTTTAGGGGGGAAAAAAAAGAAAAAAAAAAAAGAAGAGGAGTTACCGAATGAGAGGAAACGGAAAAAACGACGAGGATTGGAGAGGGGTGGAAAAGGCGGTCGGGACTCGGGAGGGGGCCTTGATTTTGATTTTTGAAACGGGCAAAGATTAAATTTATATATATATATATATATTTTCTATTTTATTACGGTTTTCGCCTTTTTGGTGAGGGGATCAATGGAAACGATGCCGTCTAAGTGGCAATTTTGTAAAGAAAGACAAATTGGAAAAATAAAAAATGAATAGAAGCAGGCTGGCTGGCAGGTGATATGCAGCGACAGTGGATGTATGTTTGCATGTCACCAATGATATCCCTGCATTTGTCCTTTTCTTCAGCTTCGATCCGGTGCGGTCATAACTAAAATCTCCAATTTTTTTTGTAAATAGCTTCTTCTTATAAACATCGTCTGATGGAATCATGACCAGTTTCATTATGGCTGATGGTATCTGTTGATTGAATGATGTTTCGTCAATGATTGAAAGATTGGTTGTAGAATATAATTTCTTAAAAATCTTTTATTGCTTTTTTTTTTTTTTGGATTTATTTAAAAGATTTTGTATCTTAAAGGCACTCTTTAAAGTTATTACATATAGTAATATTTTCAATCAATATATTGAAAATAATGAATAAAATTATCAATTTTTACATTTAATATAATCTTATTACTATAAATAATATATTAATTAAGCTTAAACAGTATTTATTAGCAAAATCCATATTTAAATCATGTGATGAATGACATCAATATTCATCTATCATATGATTGGGAAATAAAAGTATTTTATTAGGTCAAATATTAAAAGTGGGCAGGATTCTGAACCCAAAAAAAAAAAATTTGTGGGCATGATTCGGTTGGTTTTCGAAAATTTTTGTTTAAAGTTTGACTTAGCCAGCCGGTTCAATAGACTCAAATTTTTTAAAAATAAATATTAAAATAATTAAAATATATTTTAATATTAAAATTAAATAATAAATATTTTATTTATTAAATAATATTTCGGATCAAGTTTGGATTTCATAATTTTTATCCAAGGTTCAATTTAAATCGAGTTATAACTCGATCCATAAACAAAACTAATTAATACATAATTATCTTTGTTAGAAAGATATATATAATTTTTCTACCAAAATTTATCTTTTTAAAAATAGAATTATGTTAATCAGTAAGAAGAAATATTATCGACGGAAGACGATCCTAAATTTGTTTTTATTTCATTTAATCTTATCATAAACTTTTTGAAAATATCATAATTAATTAATTATGGTTAAAAAAAAATTGAATTTTATCATGTTACCTAAATAAATTTTTATATTTTTATTGTATCTAAATAAGTTTATAATTTGGACTCAAATAAATATTCGATCTTTAATTTGTACTCAAATAAGCTCTTGACATTTAATTTATACTTGAATAATTCACTAGCATAAATCGATTTTAATTTCAAATAAGAGTTTTTTTTTTATACAAATCAAATAATAATTTTTAAAAAATATTTTAGCTAATAATTATTTTGACTGATAAAATTAACTTTTAAAGAGCTCACTTAATTATTTCGAATATGGCATCTCAACAATTCTTGAGATGAACAAGTGGAATTTATATGTTTGAAAAAAAAAAAATCCATTATATAACTCAATATAGCAAAAAACTACATTCTAACATTTTATTGAATAATTAGTATATGATCTTTATTTAAAAAAGGTTTGAATTTCCTTTTTCTCGAGCCAAAAAAAGAAAAATATCATGAAGAGTTCACTTAAATGTTGCTTGGTTGAATGGATAGAAAAATTAAAATAAAAAATTGAAAGGAGAGAAATGTGGGAAAAAAAAATTCATAGCATGCTTTAGTAAAACAGATGAAAAAGTGAAAAGAAAAATAACATTATTTTCACCCATTACTTGCTAGAGCTGAAAAAAAAAAATTTATTTTATCATTATATCATTTGTAAGTTAAGATAAAAATATAAAATTTTAAAAATAACAAACAATCTTGTAAATAGTTATCTTTCATATTTTATTTTTTCTCACTTTCTTTCTCTGTCAAACACATTCAAATTTTATTTATTTTCACTTTTTTTACGGTCTCATTCTCATATCCATGTTTTTACTTTTTTATTCTACCAAACATATCCTTAACATGTGTTAATCCATGAAATCAATACTATAGTTAGAACTTTTAGTATTTGTGCTTTAAGATTCCAATAACAAGTTATTTTCATCACTAACACATGGAATGCTTTTTTTTTATTATTATTTTTTTAAGTCAACTAAGAATTATCACAAATCATTATCAATTTCAAGTCAATGATAAAATGATTAAAACAGTAGCACAATTTTATTCAAGGAAATTAGATAAATAAAAAGAAAAGAGAGAGAGAGAGAAATCATACATTGATCAAAATACTAAGAAAATAGAAGAAGAGTATTATCCATTCTTTAGTAGTTTATACATTGTACAAAGTTTTATGGGATTTTGGGTTTTACAACCAAATAACCATTTATCTTTTTAATTGTAACTTTTCTTCTCAACATCTTAATTCAAAATTTTAAATCAAAAATATTTAATTTTTAATTATTAGGGTACAATAAAAAACATAAAGAAGAATTCATTCTGGATACACTGATAATAAATTTTGTAATTCTACATGCGAAGTTAAGAGACTGCCACATGTCTCATTTATTTTTTAAATATATATATTTAAATGTATGTGTCACTTTATTAATCTTGTTTATGGAGTCTAAAAATTTTATTGCCAATGAATGAGATATTTTTCTTAAAAAACTAATTAAAAAAAAAAAAAAAGACGTGACAATATGTTAGCCCCTTATAAAGTTATAAAAAAAAATCACTATCAAGTGTATAAAAAACAAACTCATAATCCTAATATAATAAAAGTAATTAATTTACCTTTAAATACTAATTTGAAAATATTAATTAATAAACTAAATTAATGTATTATCGATATATATATATATATATAATAGTTTATAGGTCAGAAATTTGCGAATAAATGTTTTAAAAGTACAATTTAAAATTATTATATAATAATATTTTCACTTAATATGTTAATAAATGATGAAAATAAAGCAAATTAATGAATTATCGATACATAAAAAATATTTTTAGAAGTGAGGATTTTACTAATAAATGTCGATACTCTTTAATATTATTATATAATAATATTTGTACTTAATATATTAAAAATGAAAAAAAATTACCAACTATTATTATTAATTTTAAAAAATATTTTTATGTTATTAATTAAAAAACCCTAATATCGAATCATTAACGTTAGATAATAGGCACCACCAAAGGTGCTAGATGATTGTTTTCCATGATTGTGATTTCCACTATATCAGCAATGATCGTGATTTCCATTTCTTATTAGTGTTATTGTTCTGTTTTTTATATATTTTTCAAAGTAAAACTTATAAAAAAAATTTATATAAAACAAAAACAAAATAAAAAATTTTAAGTTTATAGATGTTAGGATTAATTTTCATGTTTACAAGCCATTAATTATTTCTATCTAAATAGTACTATTCACTTTTACTTTTATTGTGTCCTTTTCTTTATAGCGAAATTCGAATAATAAGGCAGCCGTTTGGTTCCTATCCATGATTTCGCTAAGTCATGGAGAAGTAAACCCGATAACCAAACATCCTTCTTCACCGATCTTCTTTACGTGAAAAGCACGCGCGCCAACTGAGAGCATTCTAAAATCTAAACCGGCTGAAACCCGAAAAATGGATGTAAGAAAAGTAAAAAAGAAAAAAGAAAAAAAAATAATCCGGTAAATACCGAAGACAGAAATTTCTATTTCCGAACAAGTCATCGTCGGCCCCAAAAATTAGAGCCCAAAATCTGGAATAACCGGAAAGTCACTGATAATTGACGAATCCTCTCGCGATCTCACTAGATTGCAGATAATCGGAGAGAGAGGAAGATGAAGAAAGAAGACACAGTGAAACTCATCAGCGCTGAAGGGATCGAATTTGTTATTGACAAAGAAGCTGCCATGGTTTCTCAAACCATCCGTAACATGCTTACTTCTCCAGGTCTATTTCTCTTTAATCTCTTCTTATTTAGTCTTTTAGGAAAATTGGGTTTTCTGGGTTCTTAGTTGTTTTTTGATTGGAATTCTTTGGGTGATGATGAAGGTGGTTTTGCGGAGACGGAGCATGGGGAAGTGACTTTTCCGGAGATAAGTGCTGTGATTCTTGAGAAGATATGTCAATATTTTTATTGGTCTCTTCAATATTCCAGGTTTGTGTTTTTTATACTTGATTTTTTATTCAGTTCTATAAGCTGTTTCTTTCTATCAATGTTTGTTTTGTGTCCTTTGGAAAGAATTCTATGAATGCTGTGGATATATTTAAGTTCTAACTTTAATTGTAGCTTTATGAAAACTGAATATGTTGATAAATCATAAATGGTATGTGAATGAATCACATTTTGGTTGTTGTTTTTCACTTGGAGAGCTCTGTCATGATTATGCTGGAGCTGAATTATCAAATTATATAATGACACCTTCTTTGCACTAAGCTAGAAGCAAATATTAGTATTTCAATGAAGTCTTTGACCATTCATTTATTTTTTTCTGTTGAGAGGGGTGTACTTAAAGTGGAAATCAACATTGCAAACTGTTTCATTGCAATATAAAAATTTTAGTACTCCATTTTACATAATGTATTTCTTAGTGTCAGCTTAAGATGGTACTCTAAAAACTTATCATGTTTTATTGTGATATGAACGAGCCAAGTTACATATTTTTGAATTATTCTAGTTGTTTCATGTGTTGTAGTTGGAATCTCTATGGAAAATTTTATCATCTGAATATAAGCACTAGTTTCTGGATGAATACAGTTTGGCACGAAATCACGGAATGGGCTGTGGATATGATCATTGAGCATGCTATCCTCTTCGAGTGTGATAGAGAGTGCTTTGTATATCATCTTGCTACGCAGTATTTTTTTTTTTTAGCAGCTATACAATTTCTCAAACTCATCAAACTTATTTTGTTATGCAAGAACTGTCGACTGGCTTGTTTACCTTTTTCGATTGCTTGAATCACCTCCTTTTTATGTATTTTGACTTTGAGTTATGTTTATGAGCTCTTCCTATTTTCGTTGTACACTGATAAAAAAGTTACTATTTTATCAGGGGTAAAGAGACTGAGTTCCACATTGAACCTGAACTGACTCTGGAGCTGATGATGGCTGCTAATTATCTCCATACTTAGCCAATTATTTTCTTTGCTCTTTAGGTAAGACGTTCTATTTAAAGTTGTAAAGCTTTTTGCTACACAAATATTCTCTCTTCTGGTTGTTTTTCTTGTTTCTGTCATTTTATTAGCAATGAATTGGTAATTTATTATTTTCTTATGAGCATCACTGTCAGGTAACCGTCTTTCTCTTTCGTGTCTACCTTGCAGAATTACTCCAGGGTAGTATTCTTGCCCAAGAGGTGTATCTGTGTCGTGCATTTTAGCTCTCTGCTGCACTGCATATTAATGGTGTATTTACAGTCATCTTATGTGATTGTTTTGACTTAGAAAACAGACTTATGTAGTAGACAAATATTGCAGTTATTATAAGATGTATAATTGCTACTATACACTGGAATCACTTGAGTACAATCTTAAAACGCCACTGTCTATAGACTAATTGTATGCTAATTGGATGGATATCTTTCCCTGCACTATTGTAACCTTGTATTTCTTCCATAAGATATCAAAAGACCTGTTATATAGTAGAGGCCCTTACAATGGACAATATCACAATAATACAAGTTTCTAGGACACTCCTAGCTTTAAAGCCTTTTAAGAGCTTTTTTAGAGACTTTCTAGAACCTAGATATGTTCTAGGGAATTTTACCCACACACCACACGGATCACGAACTACACTGCAGGGTATGTTGCATTGTGCTTGTAACACTAGCCCTGGCCATAGCAATGCCAGCTATGTGATCAAAATGATAGAATTAGCTCAATTAACTGATTCAAAGAATTGTAGGAAGAACCACCTTCTCTGATGCAGAGTTCAACCATCTCCTTCAAATTTTTAGCCCTCTGCCTCATTTCTTCTCCTTCTTTATCCACCATTAGCCTCTTGACAGCTCTCTCTAATACTCCTCTCTCAAACGTATTCTCCAACTGTAACCCGATTTTCCATTCGTGACTGACATACCTTGCATTGACCCTTTGATCAGCAAAACATGGTTTGCAGATCATTGGAACCCCTTCTGATATGCTTTCCAGTGTTGAATTCCAACCGCAATGGGTCCAAAACCCTCCCACTGCGCCATGTGCTAACACCTCTTTTTGAGGTGCCCATTTTACAATACAACCATTTTCTCCAACAGCTTCTATAAAACCCTCAGGCAACAACTTGTTCCATTCCAGATCGTCAACTGACCCAGGCCTAATAACCCACAAGAATGGCTGCTTGCTATTGGCCAAACCCCAAGCCATTTCAACCAGCTCGTTCTTGTCTATAGATACTAAACTCCCCAAGCTTACATAGAGAACTGAGTTCTGAATTTGCTTGTCTAGCCATGTAATGCAGCTGGTGTCCTCCTTTATTAAACTGCTCGAGGTTGGAGCGACTTTGTGCAAAGGACCGACAGGGAATATTCGAACTTGGCTTTGTTTTTGAATCTTTTGCAACGATGATTGTTCAAGGACATCAATAGTATTCCAAATAACAGCTGAAGATGTTCTTGTCTTGTATATATTAGCTATGAGCTGCAAGAAATTTTCTGGTGTTCCGAATTTTGAAACAGGCAGATCCTTGAATCTGAGGGGATGAAGCCCAGGCACTAAGTCTTGCGATGTTGAACCTATGTAAAAAAAATAAAAATAAAAATTCTACTATCAATTATTCAATGGCCATGATCAAATATGCTGCAGTCTAGGAGCCCTCGAATACTGGTTCTCCCACCAGAAACTGCAAAACAAATACTGTGGGCAAAGCAGGGCAGGAGAATAAACAAAAAATAAGCTCACTAGGAATCTAAATTTGGTGATATGCTTTTCTGGAATCTTTCATTTGCAAAAATTATGACTCTTTTGTTTTGGTAAAACTGAAAATGCTATGAAGCTTTTCTAGGTGCTTTGATATATACCTTGCAAAGTAAGAACACCATCTGCTTTGAGTTGGAGAATAGCATTTCGAGAAATATTTGTTGAAGCAGAGGTGGTGCGCAAAATAATACTTGGCAGCTTCACATGCTTGGCTGCTGCTTCAGAGAAGTACATGCATTCATCATAAATAATGCAGGCAATTTCTTCTTTTCCTTCCTGTTGTTCTACCATCTTAACCAAACATTCCTGGAATGGCACTTGACAATTCACGTTAAGAAGTGATATAAGAACCACTAAATTGCCAGAAGAGATGACTTGATCAGATAAGTTATCAGGTATTGATACGAAACGAAATTCAGGATGGTTTGAAGGAGTAGGGGAGTTGAACGCAGTGTGAACAACTGTGATGGAGAATCCTTTAGAGTGAAGAATGGAGCCAAGCTGAAGCATGGGATTTATGTGGCCTTGAAATGGCAATGGAACTAGTACAAGCCGGCGATGGCTCAGTCTTTGCTTTTCCATCTTTGTCCTAGCTCTGTGCGAATGTACCTCCTTAAAGTTTTACTCTTATCCATACTATAAATATAGGAAAATTTTCTTAATGAGTAAGGTATCCACGTAGTTGGATACTGTTTATCCCTTTTTTTTTTTTTGGATGTAAGGAAAGAGAAAGGAAGAAAAAGAGAGAAAAACAAAAGAAAAGGGAGAAAGGAGAAAAAAAAAAATTGGATGAAAGGAAAGAGAAAGAAAGAAAAAGAGAGAAAAACAAAAGAAAAAAGAAAAGAAAGAAAGGAGAAAGGAGAAAGGAGAAAGGAGAAAGGAAAGAGAAAAAATAATAAAAAAAGTATGCATTCTTGTGTTTTTTTTTTAATGTTCAAACCTTAAAATATTATAAATTTATAAACGTTAATAATTCATTTTATGTATATTTTTACACGTTCATATATTCGTATCATGTTCATGTAATTTTTCGTGTTGTGTTTTAATTATTATTTTTTATGTTGTATTTGTGTCGTGTTTCAATTCATCTCATATTTTACATAATTTGTTATAGTGATTCAATTTAAAATATTATAAATTTATATAAGTTTATACACATTAACCATTCATTTTATGTATATATTTTACATTTTTGTATATTCATGCCGTGTTCATGTAATTTTTCGTGTTATATTTTAATTATTATTTTTATGTTGTGTTTGTGTCGTGTCTCAATTCATCTCACATTTTATATAATTTGTCACAGTGATTCAATTTAAAATTTTTTTGTGTATTCATGACGTGTTCATATTTTTTTTTTTGTGTTTTCAAAGTATTATAAATTTTATAAGTTTTTAATTTGTCATAATGGTTCAATTTAAAGTATTATAAATTTATATAAGTTTATACACGTTAATCAATCATTTTATGTATATCTTTACACTTTCGTATATTCGTGCCGTGTTTATGTAATTTTTCGTGTTGTGTTTTAATTATTTTTTTATATTGTGTTTGTGTCGTTTCTTAATTCATCTCATATTTTACATAATTTGTCATAGTGATTCAATTTTAAAAAAAAAATTTGTATATTCATGACTTATTCGTGTTATTTTTTTTGTGTTTTCAAAGTATTATAAATTTATATAAATTTTTACACGTTAATAATTCATTTTATGTATATTTTTACACGTTCATGTATTCTTGTCGTATTCATGTTATTTTTCGTGTTGTGTTTTGATAATTTTTACTATGTTGTGTTCGTGTCTCAATTCATTTCATATTTTACATAGTTTGTCATTGTGATTCAATTTAGAGAAAAAATGTGTGTTTGTGTCGTGTCTCAATTCATGACATATTTTGCATAATTTGTCATAATTATTCAATTTATAGAAAATTTTGTGTGTCCGTAACATGTTGGTGTTTGTCATAATGGTTCAATTTAGAGAAAAATTTATGTGTTCGTGTTATTTTTTATGATTTCAAATTATTATAAATTTGTATAAATTTTTACACGTTAATAATTAGTTTTACACATTAATAATTTATATAAATTTTTACACATTAATAATTCATTTTATGGTTTTTTTACACATTCGTGTATTCGTGTCCTATTCATATTATTTTTGTTTTGTGTTTTAATTATTTTTCTTATGTTGTGTTCCTGTCGTGTCTCAATCTATTTCATATTTTACATAGTTTCTCATAGTGATTCAATTTAAATAAAATTTTGTGTGTTCGTATGTCTCAATTCATGACATATTTTGCATAATTTATCATATTGGTTCAATTTTATTCGTGTCATTTTTTGTGTTTTCAAAATATTATAAATTTATATAAATTTTTACACGTTAGTAATTAGTTTTACACATTAATAATTTATATAAAGTATAAATTTATATAAATTTTTACACGTTAATAATTCGTTTTATGTATATTTTTACACGTTCATTTATTCTTGTCGTGTTCATGTTATTTTTCAGGTTGTGTTTTAATTATTTTTCATATGTTGTGTTCGTGTCGTGTCTCAATTTATTTTATATTTTACATAATTTGTTTTTGTTATGTAAAGTTAAAATTGAATTACACGTTAATAAATCTTTTTAAATTTGAATTGAAGTGGACAAACATATGTTATGTATTCAAGTAAATAATTTTTTTTTTTAATTTTTAACATTATCTCATTGTTTGTATATTTTCATTATGATATTATCATTATTAATGTAAAGTGAAATTATTTTTTAATTTAAAATTCAAAATGAAATGCAAATATTTTTATTCGTAACATAACGCGGGTTTATTTATATTATAAAATAATATAGGAGCACATGCGATGAAGAATATTTTTTGGTTTAGGATTATTGATGACAAAGTCACGATGGTGTACATATCAGATAACTGCGTAAAATAAGTTTTTAATAGCTGTAATGGTGTAGTATTTCAGGTAGCACTTAATGGTATAGGATTTGTACATATGGGAACTTACTAAAATTTTTCAATCTTGACTTCCTTTGTCCATCGAAAAATTATCAGACTGAACTACATTCTACTTGATGAACAAAAAGAAAAAAGAAAAAAAAAAGAAGCTACAAGCTACTTACAAAGCATTGAATAAAAAATTAGACCGGATCGATCGGTCAGATCAATTGAACGAAAAATCGATGATTTATTCGATTCGGTAGGTGTAATAAAATCGAATTTAATCGAATCGATCAAAAATCGGTTCAACCTGTAAAAAATCGAAGAAAAAAAAACTGAAAAAGAAAACCATATTTTAATTATTTTTTTTTATAAGTGATGAGATTTGAATCTATAATCTCTTAGAATTATATTAAAAATCATACCACTAAATTAAATGCTTATTTTTATTAATTATTTACTATATTTAATATTTATTAACATTAAAATTATTTTTAAAATCTTATTTAAAATATTTAATCGGTCCAACTAATTGAATCAAAATAAAAAATCACATTAATTTAATTTTCAATCCGGTTTTCTCGACCTTGTTACAAAGCCAGCATTTCTCTCATCAATGTATGTAACTTGTTTTTCCAGTTCCGGGACTAGGAACTCTTATGATCGTGCCAGAAAGTTGTCAAATGCTGGTCATCTGTCTATGTTTTTTTTTTTTTTTAAAAATAAATAAATAAAGAAAGAACTTCTCTCACCAAATGCTGATCTGGGTCAGACTAGCTTTGTCTAATTGTCTTGGAATCTGATGTGATTAGGTGGTCATTTCAGATTTGGATCAAGATATGGATGGTAGTCCATTTAAGCTAATTTTGCGTTCGCGTTAACGTTAATGGGTGTTCGTTCGATTAATTCGATTAATAATCGAATTGAATTACGATTAATCGAATTAATCGAATGTGTTTTTTCATTAACCGTTAACCGAATTAAATAGTTAAAACGATGAATTAACCAAACCAAAATTATTTCGATTAATTCGATCGGTTTTCGAATTAATCGAAATAAATACCTAATTTATTTTGCTAACTTATTTTTACATCTTTTATTTAAATAAGATTTTTTTTTCAATTCAACCAAACAAAAAAGTAGAAATTCAGAAACATGGGTTTCAAGCAGCTACATATTTTACATCTGTGATGTAAATCTAGCATACAAGTAAATGGGAGGCACTAAGAAGCTAAATTGGCACAATATCCCTATGATTATGAATCTTGTGTCTTCAAAATAAGAAGAACAATATAAGTTAAAAATGATAGTAAACATTCACTTGGATCACGTAAACACTGTCAAATCTAAATGCTGCCAAGCCCATTATCCTAATGCCATATGAGCCTATTTAAAATGAAAATTACAGGATCTGGGTCCATTAGCATAGATATGTCCACATAAACTTATTTGTCCATAATTTATGGGAGGATGGGTTCATTTGCATTAAACTAGTTTTACCAAATTCTTGGAGCATGATCTAAGGTCTAAATTTGTCCATAATTTATGGAAGGATGCACATGGAAGATAAGTGATAAGATTGCTTGATATTGGCCCCTTCTTTCGACCATCTTTTCCCTAGCATGTTGCCCTTTCAGCATCTTATCACAGCCAATGGCCATAAAATCCTGATATTGCAGTCAAATAAATTAAAAGAAGTAAAACTTTGTATAAAGATGTTTCTTACTTTACCAAAGTCATTATTCATCTCAAAAGAAGGAAAAAGAAAACAAAGCAGAAAAAGGAAACAAATTAATATGTCCTTCATGACTCAAATAACAACAAAGTGGGCGTGCCGGAGTGGTTATCGGGCATGACTAGAAATCATGTGGGCTCTGCCCGCGCAGGTTCGAATCCTGCCGCTCACGCTTTTCCTTTTCCTTCTCAATTCATTGAACAACATATATTAATATCCACAGAATTTCTCCAATTTTGACCATGTATTGTATTTGTAGTCAGTCCTTTGTACATATAGCTTTATTTTTCTGCTATGGACCTTTCTTTTTCTTTTAGAAATATCAAAATAGAGATAGGATTCTGAAACTATATATTGTTTAAACCTTCAACAAGAAATAGTAGTTTCAAGCTACTACTATTATGGATTCCCTAACAAGGTGCAGGAATTAATGTTGATCAATCTGGTGAACTTAGGATCATTTTTCCTTATTTTGTTCAGAAATTTGATATATAGTGCATGGATATGGATTCCATGCATGGACTCCAAGTAAATTCGTGTAGTCAACAAAAGAAGATGGAGTTCAAACATGTAGCAATACAGTACAAATACCATGATCCTTTTCAACATGATGAGATTTAGACCTAAGATTCAATCTCTTATCAAACAAAATCACAGCATGCTCTCTCTCAATCATAATTTTCCCAAAGACGGAAATCATTATGTGAAAATGACCACAAATATTGTACTAGGATATTTGCCAGGAAAGTTTAGTCAAACTAGCACTATCCAATTGGGTGACTTGACATATCAACTTTATCTCTATGATTGAACCATATTTTAGACTAACAACAGTAACTAACAACATGCAATTTAACTTATTATATGGTATTGGAAACCCCATCTCAAACCCCAATTAGAAATCGATTCCTGGAAGAAAAAAAAGCAATGGGAATTTGGACAAGTAGTTTAAATGTGGATAGGAGAGTGTTTATTCCTGTTGGAAAAATTGAACCATTTCTCGATTCTCTTCAATGAACCCATTTTAATGACAGAAAGCAAAAAAGGAAATGCAGAAGAAGAGAGTAAAGGTCAAAGGGTATTTGGTGGTGATGCTGCATTGGGCATCTTCTTCATGACAAAATACAAACAATATGACTCAGCCAGGTAACTTCAGGTATAAAAATGGTATCATTTTCATGGTTTTTAGTAATCAACTTTGGTATTTAAAAGAGAATAATTAATGGTCAACTATTAAGGGCACATAAAAGGAAAAAAAAAGTTGAGTGGGGAAAACAACCTTATCTCGTTATCTTGTTGTGGGGTCAAAGGAATAGAGATTTGTCCAAATCTTTCACTCAAACCCACTTTTAAATATAATATAGGTCATTCCTAGCTTAAATTTTCAGAATAATAGGTCATTCATATCAAAACTGTCATGATTCTATACTTTCACGTCATGAGGTATTGTTCGTTTTGACTTCGCAAAGTCTCATAGTTTTGTCCACAAAAGACGCCTCGTGTGGGATTTGCCTAAACTCAGCTCACTGAGATTTGCCCTATCACGAAGTATTGTCCGCTTTGCCTTGCCTCATCAGAGTTGAGCAGCGCACGGATTTGTCTCCTGGTGCCCCCTCAGGGGTCCGTAAGGCGCCTCATTAGTGAAAGGAGAGCCACTCCTTATAAGCCCAGACCCCTCACCCGTCTCCTGTCGATGTGAGATTTGTCTAGGGGTGTTACAAAAACTTTCGAGTTCGAATTCGACAATCGTTTTTCCTTTAAATATTTTTCACCTAGTGTCTTTAGTCCATCAAGACTGTTTGTTGTTCTAATTTTTATTCAGCTTTGTACCTTTCTTTTACATTTAAGTTCATTTGGGTTCATATACAAGCTTATTAATTATTCATCCGGCTAACATACGAGAGAGCATATTAAAACTTAAATATAATAGTTGAACCTTCTATGAATTTAAGCTTTTGATATAATTAGTCGTCTTATTTAATACCCTCTTGAAGCTAAATCCAAAGAAAATCATTCCCATGAACATGAAGGATCAATTAGCCAAAGAAAGGAAAAGGTAAAAAAAAAAAATAGTTAACTTGGGTATTTTTGGACCAATAAAGCCAAGAGAGACTGCATTTATCCATTAGAGGACAGATGACAGTAAACGGTGCGTCACTTGGGATGCCAAGTGGACCCCTCGTGGCACTTATCCGTTATGTTTAGTTGAAAAAAAGTAACAGATTGTTATTATATTTATATATATTATATATGCAGTATGCAGAGAACCAAATGTGAACGACGAAACTGCAGAGAAAAATTCCTTCAAACCTTTGATTTTAAAAGAAAAAAAGAGAAAATTTTACCATAAAATATAATTGTAGAATACCTTTTTTCTTTGATGATGATGGGCATTGGGCACATGGGCTGCACTGCAAATGGCAAATTGTGTATATATTTGATGGTTACTGAGACAGTTTGAGATACATACATCCTCCCATATACTGTGATCTTCACGTCAACTGCTGTTTTCACTTTGTTTCTTCTCTGCAAACCTTATCTTCTTTTTTTTGTTCTTTCTTTCAACTGGGGCAGTCTTTTCTTGGAAGGTGTTGGTACACAGAATTTGATTAATTTTCTACAATTTTTGTTACTTGGGAATTCAGTTTTTTGGGGGTTTGTTTGACAAAGAAGAAAAGGAAATGGAGAGTAAGAGACAAGATGGTTCCTCTTCCTCATTCACTGCTGATCTTTTTGGCTCCAAGGAATCATCATCATCACCATCAAAAGGGATTTTCAGTTCCATTTTTCCACCTCCACCTACAGTATATACACTGTTTTCATATTGGCGGCTGCATTTGTTATATATATATTTTTTCCCCTTTGCAGTTCATTTGAATTTAAAACTCTTCCTTTCTTGCTTCTCCTTTTATATATTGGATTCTGCTGATTGGACATACTTAAGTTCATATGTCTCGTTTTGATTCATTTTTTAATACTGTTAGTTAGCTTTTTAGAGTGTTTAACATATTCTAGTAATTTTCCTTTTTCTGAAATATGACTTCTAACATATAAATCAGAACTAGTCTTCTGTAAATTGAAGCTTTTTAGACTGTTTCCTATGAAATTATTAGACCTCTTTATTCTGCTCATTACTAAATCTTCTGTTCTGGAATACAAGAGCAAAAATGTGGATTAATGGCAATTAATATTTTGTTTTTCGTATACGAAAAGTATATTTCTATTGGAAACCATGGACTAATTTTCTTTACTAAGATTTCTAGTCTGATAGGGAACTTTCTTTATTTGAAATTTCAGGTGGGAGGGAGGAACTCCTCAAGCTCTAAGGTGTTAGAATCTTGGCCAAAACAGCCTTTAGAAGGTTCAGCTTGGAGACATGGAATGCAAGGTTATAGATCAGGATATTTTGTTTTCTTATAATTTCAGTCCATTTCTTCCCTCAGCCCTCAGGTCAAGACCTTCCATATTGCTTGAATTATGCAGCATTGCTGAAAACAAATTCCAAGTCTATTTGCTTGTCAACTCAAGCACTTTTGTGTCAATAGGAGCATATCCTCAGAATTTTTCTGTACTTAGTAAAAGTCATCTGAGGAGCTATTACCAATTTTCCCTGGAAGCAGCGTTTCCTGGACTGTTAATATTGATTTCCCTAACCTTTCAAAACTATTATCCTCATTTTGTGAAAAATTTAGTACTTATTTATTTGACAATGCAAAACTAGTGTCCTGATAATATTGTCTGATTTTTTTCTTTTTGCTCATATAATGTAGCTCCACTTGCTGAGGGTTTAACCTATAACATACCCAAAAAGGAGAGGAACTCTGTTATTCAGGAAGAAAGGGTGGAACCATGCCATTTAAGTTCATCTCTTTACTATGGTGGCCAAGACATATATTCCCGTTCCTCGAGTAGCCAAACTTCTACATTATATCCTATTGTGAGTCTTGACTGGCCTACTCTCTGATACAAATAGAATACTACTTTCTGATAGATCATGTATGAAAGTAACTATACTATAAGTTTTTTTTTTTTTTTTTATAGATAGATGTATGGAAGTAATTGTAGTATATATTTTGTGAATGAATAGTTTAAGAAGGATGAAGGAGAAGCTGACCCTAATGGAAACAATTCACAGGGTGCTTCCAGAGGGAATTGGTGGCAAGGTATCGAACTCTAGATGAAGTTTCAAGTAGAAAATCAATGCAACTATGAATTTAGACCATATCAATGAATACTTTGCCTTGATTTCTGCAGGTTCGCTTTATTATTAGATCATAGCTTTCCAATGCATATATGAACTCTCCATCAGTTTTCCAAGGTATTTTCATTTACAAAACTTAACTACTTTGCTATCTTAACCAAACGCTTTCACTGCTTAAGATTTGTTTGCAATAGCAGTACCGTTACAGTTTCTGAAATCCAAATCAAGAAGTAGCAAACATGAAAATTGGTGAAGAAAATGTGCACTTGTTTATCCCAAGACAAGAATAATAGCAACTGTAATATTTCTACGAACAAACTTTCCTGAAGATTTCAGTTGGGTTTCTTATATACTCTTTGTTAATCTTGACATTTTGCAGGAATTATAAAAGCAAACAAATAATCATGGAAGACATGAAGCATAAATAAATTTCTGACATCTGGGATTTCAAATCCTTTCTATAATATGATTTCTTTTTCATAATTTTATCTGTAATAGGCTCTGCTCTGGGATAAGTTTTCTTTGGCTGAGGAGAGTGGAATGTGTGAAAGGGCTCAGACCTGATAGATAATTTAGGCTTTCCTTTTCAAATGTCAATATCAATGCTTGAGATTCTGTATCCAAAATGCCATCTCTTTGCTATGAATGAAAGTTACAGAACAAAAAATTTAAATACAAGCAATATCCTTTTGCACTGTTCATACATAAGGGTTTCCCTTTTCAAGGAAAAGAAATTAAATGCAAAGATCAGTGAAGTGGAAATAGAATATCAACATAATTCCAGTGGCAGTGAGCAAGAAAGCTAAACCTACTCCTATATTTTTAGTTTTACTGACTATGTTTGGCTGCCAAAGCACATGGTTCCAGTTGCAGAACCCAATTTTTTCCTTAAAAGATATTTGCAATTAAATAAGTAATGCATATGCATACCATTCCACTTGCATTTCTTGCCTAAATTTACCAAGAATTTATAGATCCACAACTGTCATCTGGCTGCCAAGAGTAAGTAAGCTATGTCCATGCCATGCCATCTTCAATATATGTCTGGGTCTGGCTATAAGAGATTATAGCCCATAAATTCAAAAACTAAAAGAAGTTGATCGAAAAAATTTCCATAAAATATGTAAATTACCTCCATGTCACTGACCTTTAAGATTCAACACTTGGAATGATCACTGATACTTTTGACTTCATCCTGGTAATACTTGGATATAACAGCCTTCAGGCAATGAAGCAGTTTGGTTCTGTTCAATGTTCATTGCTATGTTAATTAAATGGATTTTGGTATTTGCAATATTCTTCCCTTGATATGCAGAGAAATAGTCTTTCATATGCAGCTGCCATTTTTGTGGCAGTGAACAATTGCAGCCCTCTTTGCCTAGCAGCCTTGCCTTTCTTTTCTAAAACCACCTTGCCATCATTCCAAACTCTATAGAGAGTCTTTTTTAAGGAAGCCACATTAGGCGAAAAAGTGTAACCCATTTCTGGTCCAACAATTACTGAGCCTGTGATGCTGGCAAGTCTTGTAGCCATTACTGGTTTCCCAGTGAGCATTGCTTCTAACAGAGTATGATCCAATCCTTGAGCTCGGAGAGTTGGATTCAAGAAAATATCTATTGCATTATAAAAATTTGCTAATTGAGCTTGTTCCAATGGACCCAAAACAAGTATGTTGGCCCCAAGATCTCTGTATCTAGCACCCCAAGGACCATCACCAGCAACAAGAACAATAACACTTTCTCGGAATTTGTTGTTTTCTGTAAGTATTTGCTTCAAAGCTTCGAAAATCAAAGGGTGCCCTTTGTCTTTCACCAACCTCCCAGCCATTCCCAAAATCAAAGATCTACTTTTTGAGATGCCAAACTTGTCTTTAAAATCATTTCCTTGAGAGAACTCAGGTCTGAAAATCTCCTCATCTACTCCATTGAGAATGATGTGGACTCGTTCTTCTGGGATCATGTAAATCCTTTTCAGGACATCTCCAGCATGATCACTTGTAGCAACATGGTGAGAATATCTTGGAAAAAACCTCACCTCTTTAACGACTTTCATAGCTCTTTCAGTCATCACATAAGCCTTTTGTTCTTCAGGAGTCCGCAGAAGCTCTTGAATGATATCAGAATGAATGGTTTCATATGCAATTCCATGCCAAGTAACAGCTAGATTTGTCACGTTCTTTGCTCGCGTATGCAACAGTCCAACGCTTTCTGTGTGGATCACATCGAATGGTCTTCCGGTTGAGTTTTGAGTTTGGAATTGCTTCCATACGACGGCCTGCTCCAGATAACCACCAGCTGTTGGCTTTGAAAGGTGAAAAATTAAATTGCTAATTGGATATCTTGGAAAGGAGGAATTTGGGGAAGAAGTGGTGAAAATGTGCAATTCATGGCCTCTTTTTGCAAGGGCAAGGTGTAGAGTCAAGGCATGCCGTTCAAGTCCTCCTGCATGAGATCTATGAGGCCATTTCTTGACAAAAAGGGCAAGTTTAAGGATTTTAGGAGGAGGGTCAGAAGAGAAAGAAAGAAGATTCCAGGCAGAAAGGAATGTAAGTAGGTCAATGTCTTCCTTTGGCTTTTGCATCATTATTCGGTTTATGGAATAGCAATTGCTGGAAAAATGACACCAATAAAAGATTGAGATGAAAGAAAATGCAGAAAGGATTGCAATTATGCAGCAGAAATAATGGAACCTAAACATAGTACAAATCTGATCCTTTGCCATGAAAATGAGAGACTTATAATTTGATCAGATGAAAAGTTTCAACAAAAATTTCCCTAGCAAAACCTTTGAATCAAGATCCAGAACATCAATCTAAAAAACCTGGGCCTAGAGATAAGTTTGACAAGTTATTAGACTAAGTTTCTGATTCAAGGAACAAGCACATGGGTCTGTACTAGCATAAGGAAGCAGAATCCATGAAATGAGCCATTTCCAATGGACTGCTTTTTTCAGGAGTAAATAAATCAGCCTTAGCAAGTTATCATTGAAAATCACATTGACTTAATGGACTAATTTAATCTATTTATCCTGATTTCTAAGTCATATTATTTCTATAAACAAAAAAGGGAATCTGGAAATGTTGCAGTCCCAACTGCTCAAACAGTGAATTTAATATAAGAAAACCAAAGTGAGCTATTCCCAAGTCCCAACACAATCAATTAAAATATTTAAAACTGCAACTTCACCAAATTATTCACCTAAACCACTGGATCATGTCAAGATTGTCAAACTATGAAATAAATTAGTAACAGACATCAGAAACAGATGTAGTTTAGATATAATTTAGTAAAATTTAAAGCTGAAACGTTTGATTTACTAGCAAAAGTCTGAGAAGCTAAAATAAAGCAACAAAAATTTCCCTAATCTTTATAGATTTTGTTAAAAAGTGCTCTAAGTACATCCTTTAAGGTTATTATATGTAGTAATATTTTCATCCAATGCATTGAAAATGATGAATAAAATTGTTAACTTTTGTAATTAATACAATATTATTACTATAAATAATATATTAACTAACCTTAAAAAGTGTCTTAAGGATACTCGTTAGCAAAATTCAATCTTTATATATCCCATTATTTCTAGCGAGTGAACGGCAAAATAACAATAAAACATAGATAACAAGAGCCAAAGGGACCAAAACTACCAAAGGACCAATAGCAGCAAAACTGTAAAGACTCCCACAACTCAAAGTCCCCAACTTAATCTGAACCAAATCCACCAAAGCCATCATCAAAAACCCATATCCAAAAACCGAACCGAAACCCGAAACCAACACCCCAAGCCTTAAAGCAATCAAGTTCACATCCGCAAGACTGGCGCCAACTCCTTGCCCTGTCAAGTCTTTTCTATCTTTGCTTACTTTTATGGCTTGTTTGATGGCTGATGCAATGAGGCTAGAGAAGAGGAAGGAGCTGAAGGAGTACACGTGGCATGCAATGAGGTTCTCGGCGACGTTTGAGCCAGCGGCGCAGGCTGGGGAGCTGGCATCTATGAGGGTGGGGGTGGGGTACCATGCAAGGCCAAGGAATAAAGCAAAGGTGAAGAGTGAGTTGACATTGACTATCCCGTCTAGTGCCATTATGTGGATGGTGGTGGTGCTGATCATGCGGCGGCGGACGAAGGATGTCGACGGAGATGGGGCGGTGGAAGGTGGAGGGGAAAAGATATATTTCAACGGAAACATTTTTCGATTTTGGAACTGATGGTTGCTTTGGAGATTGAAATAAGAATTGAAGAAAAAGTGAAGAAAACTTTTGGGATTTGTTTTTCTGTTAGCGTGGATTTCCCGCCACGGAAAGATATTTGCAGTTATTTAGAAAATAAAATAAAAAGATACGCCGTTGCCGGGGATCGAACCCGGGTCACCCGCGTGACAGGCGGGAATACTCACCACTATACTACAACGACTTTGTTGATGCAGAAAACAAAATATTTTAATTATATAAATGCTAGTTTGTTTTTCAATTTTTTTGGGATAATTAAAAAAGCATTTTATTAACAAGTATTATAAGGTATAGTTAATTTATTATTTATAACAAACTTTTTTATATTAAATATAGTAAAACAATTTTTTTTTATATTAAATGTAGTAATAAGTCATTAATGTAATGAAGCTTAATATATTGAAAGAAAATATTACTTAGTAATTAGTGTGGTAACCCTAAATAATGTGTTTAAGGCATTCATTAACAAAATTTATTAAAAAAAGAATAGTTGATTAGTAGTTTTAGGTCATGATTATTGGCTTGGGATAAGACAAATGCATTATAGTACAACCTAAGCTGTAAACAATATTGCTTAGGGATAACAAGAATATAGATTAGATCAGATTGTAATCAAAACAAACATTTGTTAATTAATTTAGAAGATAAAAGTCATACTCAATTAGTAAAATATTTAAACCATGTTATAATAAAATCTATCTCAAAAATAAATTATGTTTCTTTAAAACTGATCCTTTTATCATTTTGATAGAAATTAGATATTTCACACATTAATTTGTATATAGATTATATGTTCATTTATCACAGATGTAATTAATTTTTAATATTTAAAATTTTAGACTTCATCACACACATTGAAAATTAAGAGGAAAGAGGTCAGCCTCAGTCTTCAACCAACCAACCAATCCGAGCCAATGAGCCACGGCCACAATCGTTATTTTGTGCCACCAATCATGGGAATCTAGACTTTAAGTAGATATACAAATATAGAGATGGCCGAAATTCTCGAGCTAATCCAAAGCCAGATTATAACTGTTTATTTTGTTTTTCAATGTCATCCACTTAGACTGCATTGTGCAATTCAAGGGGCTGAGATTCTAGTGGTTGAACTGTCAGCTTTTTTTGATGGCTGAGATTCTTGCAATGATCTCTTCATGTTACAGGAATGTTGGAACTGCCTCAGTTATAAAAGGGAACCAATGTTGACAGGGAGGAGGGCAAAAAGCAGTGAAGTGTTTAACCATTTTTAGTTAATTTCAATTCAAAATGTACCAAACTACGGCTGTTGAAGTGAAGCTATTTGGGATGTGGGCAAGCCCTTATAGCCGCAGGGTTGAACTGGCCCTGAAACTTAAGGGAATCCCATATGAATACATTGAAGAAGATTTATCCAACAAGAGTTCTTTGCTTCTCAAGTATAATCCTGTTCATCAGAAAATTCCTGTTCTTGTTCATAATGGAAAGCCAATAGCAGAATCATTAGTCATTCTGGAGTACATCGATGAGACCTGGAGAAACAATCCTGTTTTGCCTCAGGATCCTTATGACAGAGCCATGGCTCGTTTCTGGGCTAAGTTTATAGACGAAAAGGTATAGTCAACTCAACCTTTTGTTGTTCTTTGTTGAATCCTATGTTACTCGGGTGTAAGTATCGGATATGGATATGTGTCCGGATATGTTCAGTTTTTTTAAGCTTTTTCATGTATTTGGAGGGTCCTTGGAGGATCATATCCCCATACCCATGTCCGAATATGTGTCAGACACGAGTACTTAAAGAAAAATGAAGTGTCGGAGCAACATAGGTTGAATCAATGAATATAATCAGTTTCTGGGGTCCTTTGTTTGCAGATTTTGACCACAACAAGGAAGGTTAGTTTTGCCACAGGGAAGGAACAAGAGCAGGCCATTGAAGAAATAACTGAGCAGCTTAAACTGCTAGAGAATGAACTCAAAGGGAAGGAATATTTTTCAGGCCATGGTATTGGATACCTGGATATTGTTGCCAATGTTTTGGTATTCTGGTTTGGAAACGTGCAAGAGGCTTTGGGAGTTGATATGTTCACAGAAGAGAAATTTCCAATTATATTTGAATGGATTGGAAAGCTGGTTAAAATTGATATTGTCAACCAATGCCGGATCCCAAAAGAGAAACATCTTGATTACATCAGAACCCGCCTGGAAGCCTTAAAGTCGCATCCAAGTAAAGCCCTTTAGAATGACCCTGTCAGGATTAAGGTTTTATGCTTTTATTATGGTATATATTCTGCTTATAGAAGAGAATAAGAATTTCTTTTGTTGAGGTGAAAAATTATGTACCTCTGAACCCGAAGTTTAGCTCAGTTGGTTCATGCAGTCACTTTAAGAAGTGACATTCAGCAGGTTTGAGATTCGAATCTCAGTATTTGTAACCTCTTCCCCTATCCCTAGACTGCAGCCTCCTTTATACCAAAAAAACAATTATGTACCTCTGGAAAGTGCAGCTGCAGAAAAAAATTGCTGTTGAACAAACAAGTGCTGCAAAAAAAAAATTCCACATCTATAAAACAATTCAGGGATAGATTTGAAGCTAAATGTTCTGAATAAATTTTCATAATTTTAGATCTTCCAATATTTTGTTTTAACTTCCACAATTGCATAAGATATGTGGTATTTTTGCTATATAATTATAACATACAGTCATCTGTGTCAAAAAGATTAACATTTTTCAAATAAAGAAAAGGAATTTTGACCTGTTAACCGACAACTTTGTGAAGCTTGGGGGCTAAGAGATGCTATAGTAGTCTAAAATTTGTAATGTTGTGATTGTATGCTGCAAACTGTGATGTGGCAGAATGCTGCAATTTGTATTAAACTGTAGCAAACTTTGCTTTTGGATGAATAAAACTTTGACTTATCCAACAAAAAGAAAAGGAATTTTACATTCCTTTTGTTAGTTTTCTTGAGGATTGTAGTCTGTTAAAACAAAGACTACTAAAGAAAAGAGAGAGCAGAACGAGAAAAAGAGTGAGCAGCTGTTTTTGTGTTCAAGTGTACATAATTCATTCAAGCAATCATATTACAATATAACTTGAGAATTCACCTAACACCAACTACTGCAAGTCACATTCTTTTCCTACTTGCAACATGATTTAAGGACCAAAAGTTGATACAAAAATCACCAACCAACACTGACATATCAGTGTACTTAAACACACATAAAAAACTTAAATTCAAAATGGAACAACAGCAGCATTAGCAGCCACTGCTTTCAACACTCCTCCTTGGCTGCTTTGCTGTCAACGCCAATCATCTTCCTTAAACATTCAAATCTGGTTTTGGGGAGAGGCTTACTAAAAATATCAGCTAACTGGTCTTCTGAACTGCAATGAACCAGTTTGACCTCATTGCTTTGCTGTATTTCTCTCACAAAGTGAAGTTTGATCTTGAAGTGCTTGGTCCTTCCATGAAAAACTGGGTTCTTTGCAATTGCAGCAGCAGATTGATTGTCACACATTATCTCTGTTGCATCCTCTTGAACCAGATTCAGATCATTCAATAGCTTCCTTAGCCAAATGGCCTGATTCACAGCAGCAGCTGCTGCAGTGTATTCTGCTTCTGCTGTAGATTGAGCAACAATGTCTTGCTTCCTTGAACTCCATGGAAAACCTCCACAGCCAAGAGTAAATAAGTAACCTGATGTGCTTTTCATATCATCAATTGAACCAGCCCAATCACTGTCTGTGAAGCAAACTAATTTCAGTTTCCCAGCCTTCTTGAACCAGACTCCATAATCAGTGGTTCCTTTTACATATCTTAGCACTCTCTTTGCTGCTTTGAAATGGTTATCACTGCAACAGTGCATAAACCTTGCCAACAAACTCACAGCAAACATGATATCTGGTCTGGTTGCTGTTAAATATAACAAACAACCAATAAGGCTTCTGTAGACTTTCTCATCAAATTTCTCAGAACCATCATCTTTGCTAAGTTTTTCACTTTGAGCCATTGGAGTGCTAACTGACTTACAGTTCTCCATATGTAACTTCTTCAGTATGCTCAAAGAAAACTTGTTCTATCCTATGAAAACACCAGATTGAGATTGATGAATCTCCATTCCAAGAAAGTAGGACATCTTTCCAAGATCAGACATTTCAAATTCATTTTTCATTTGTTGCTTGAAATCATGTATTTGGTCTTCACAGCTGCCAGTCACCAATAAATCATCAACATACAATAACATAATTAACATGCTTCTTCTAGCTCCTTCATATACAATGTAGGCTCACTAAGACTCCTTTTGAATCCAAGTTCCAGTAGATGATTGTCAATTCTTTCATACCAGGCTCTAGATGCCTGTTTCAATCCATACAAGGCTTTTTTGAGCTGATAGACTTTTGATTCACTTTCTTCCACAATGAACCCTTCAGGCTGCTCAACATATATCTTTTCCTTTAGGTAGCCATTTAAAAAGGCTGATTTGACATCCAGTTGATAGATGTTCCACTTCATTTGAGCTGCCAAAGCCAGCAGCAATCTGATTGTATCCAACCTTGCCACAGGTGTACAGGTTTCGGAGAAGTCAATACCATATTGCTGAGCATACCCCTTTACTACTAACCTGGCCTTCAGTCTGTTAATAGAACCATCAGCATTCAGTTTGGTTCTAAACACCCACTTAACACCAATCACTTTATTGTGTTTTGGTCTGTCAACAAGTATCCAAGTTTGATTCTTTTGAATCATTGACATTTCAGCTTTCATAGCTTCCATCCATCCTTCTGTTTTGGCAGCCTCTTCATAATCACTAGGCTCCATAACAGCTATGTTGCACCTTTCATAAACATCTGAGAGTGGTCTGGTGCCTCTCACAGGATAGTCCTCATCAGGTTCATTATCATTGACAGCTTCATTTTATCTTGCAATGCAGCAGTCTTAGTAATTTGGTCTTCAACATATTCAATTTGAGCTCTTTCCCAATTCCAGGCTGCATTTTCATCAAACTTTACATCCCTACTGACATTTATCTTTTCAGTTAAGGGATTAAAGATCCTGTACCCTTTCTTATTGCTGTTGTAGCCCACAAATATCTCAATCTCTGACTTCTTATCCAGCTTGTCCCTTTTTACAGCTAGTACAAGTGCATAACAGATGCATCCAAAAATTTTCAGATGCAGCACAGAGGGTTTGTATCCAAACCAGGCTTCATGTGGTGTTTTAGTCTTCAATGCCTTGGTAGGAAGCCTATTTTGCAAGAAAACTGTAGTATTAACTGCCTCTGCCCAAAATTTCTTAGGTAGGTTCCTCTCAAACATCAAAAACCTTGCCATCTCCATTACTGTCCTGTTTTTCCTCTCACTTACCCCATTCTGTTGTGGGGTGTAGGTGACAGTGAGCTGATGTTCAATGCCAGAAATTGCACAGAACTCCTCAAATTTATCTGAGGTGTACTCAGTCCCATTGTCTGATCTAATCATCTTCATCTTACATCCAGTTTGGTTTTCAGCATGGGCTTTAAACTTCCAGAATACAGATGCAACCTCTGATTTCTGTTTCAAGAAGTAAACCCAGCACATCCTAGTGCAGTCATCAATGAAGAGACTAAAGTATCTGCTTTCATTTAAGGAGAGGGTCTTTATAGGACCACATATATCAATGTGCATCAATTGTAGCCTTTCTGATGCTCTCCAAGCATTGTTTACTGGAAAAGACAATTTATGTTGTTTTCCCAGCTGACACACTTCACACACATCACAATGTTCATGCAATTTTGGCAGACTTAAAGCTAAATCATGCTTTTGCAAATGACTCAAGGTGTGAAAGCTGGCATGTCCAAATCTTTTATGCCACAGATCAGTTTCATCTTTAGCACCAACATATGCACCAGACTTAGAAAATTTCTAGTTTAAAACAAAGCTTCTGTTGTTCATACTAACAGATTCAAGTTCACAACCAGCTGGATCATAGATCATGCATTCTTTATCTTTAAAAACAATAGAATAATTCTTATCTAACAATTGGCCAACACTGAGCAGGTTCTGATCAATTTCAGGAACAAACAGAACATCAGTAATGAGTTTAGTACCTGATGAAGTGTTCACAATTACATCTCCCTTTCCCTTTGCTTCAATGTAGCTTCCATTGCCTATTCTGATCTTTGTGCTGCATGTTCTATCAATACACTCGAACAACCCTTCAGCTGCAGCCATGTGATGTGTACAGCCACTGTCTACTAGCCAACTCACTTTGTTCTCACTAGTGGTTGCATAGCAGGATGCCACGAACATGTGCTCCTCCTTTTGTAGATTCCCATCAACAACTTGAGCCTGTGTGTTCTATTGCTGCCCTTATTCTTGCACACTCTCTCCACATGCCCCATTTGTTTGCAAGCTCTACACTGGATGTCTGGCCTAAACCAACAATATTTCGCCAAGTGAGTTGCTTTCTGACAATGTGAGCATGGTGGATATTTCCTTTTTCCACCATCCTTAGTGCCCTCATTTTCTTTTCTTTGCTTCTCTCGTCTGTCACTGCTATAGTTCTTTTTCCCTTTATTGAATGAGTTTCCTGAACTTCCAGCCTTGTCTTTGCCTTTGGCTTGAAAGGCACTTTCTGCATGCTCCTCTTGTCTGTTTGCCCTTCTTTGTTCTTGAACATACAGAGAGTTTATCAACTCTGATAAGGAGATGCTAGATAAGTCTCTTGAATCTTCAAGAGAAGAGATCTTAGCTTCATACTTCTCTGGAAGAGTAGTGAGCACCTTTTCAACAACCCTTCTATCACTGAACTCATCTCCAAGTAGCCTAATGCTATTGACATTGGCCATAATTCTGTCAGAGTACAGCTTGATGGTCTCACTATCCTTCATCTTCAAGTTCTCAAAGTCCCTTCTCAAATTGATTAACTGTTGCTGCCTTGTTTTCTCTGAACCCTGAAACTCTTCCTTCAACCTGTCCCAAGCCTGCTTAGGAGAGACACAAGCCATTATCCTTGTAAAGATTACATCTGAAACTCCATTTTGGATACAAGACATTGCCTTATACTTCTTGGCTACCTCCTCACTATGCTGCTTGATCTGAGCAAGTGTAGGATTGCCTTTTAAGGGTGTAGGGTCTCTTCCAGTCTCCACTATCTCCCAAAAGTCATGAGCTTGCAGATAGGTCCTCATTTTCACCACCAAAATGTGGTAGTTTTCTCCTGAAAAACAGGAGGTGGAGGAGGAGACAAACTGCTTGAAGACATACTGAGGAAGTAGAACAGCAGCTGGTTTCTGGATTGTTGCTGGATTTGCTTTGTTGTTTCAACAGAAACTCTCTACAAATTTGTTAAGAAGCTTGGGTCCTTTAAGAACAAAGCTTTGATACCATGTTAGTTTTCTTGAGGATTGTAGTCTATTAGAACAAAGACTACTAAAGAAAAGAGAGAGCAGAACGAGAACAAAAGTGAGCAGCTGTTTTTGTGTTCAAGTGTACATAATTCATTCATGCAATCAGATTACAATATAACTTGAGAATTCACCTAACACCAACTACTGCAAGTCACATTCTTTTCCTACTTGCAGCATGATTTAAGGACCAAAAGTTGATACAAAAATCACCAACCAACACTGACATATCAGTGTACTTAAACACACATAAAAAACTTAAATTCAAAATGGAACAACAGTAGCACTAGCAGCCACTGCTTTCAACACCTTTGTCTAGTTTTCTTGAGAATAAAGCAAAATGTGCACATATATACACAAACAGTTACTAAATGTATCCAATTTTCGAATTAATAGCAAATTCATGGGCATGTAGATCGATTATAAACATATACACAAATGGTGTCACCTAGAAAGTATCTAAAACTGTATGGTGTCATCTCATTGGTCATTATTTTTGGTGTCATCTGGCAATTCTTCGATGATTGTTAGGCACTATGTTGTGCAGTCCTAGTAGTTGAAAAGTCTAATTTTTGGATGGCTCAGGTTAGAATCATTCAGGAATCGGTTTATGCTACATGAAAATTGAATTATAAGAGGAAACATGTTAACAAGAAGATGGGGGAAAAAGGGTAAATCATTTATCCCATATCCCTTCAAGACCGTAAGAACTATGGCCAAAGAACTGAAGCTTTTTGGCATGTGGGCAAGCCCTTTCAGCCGAAGAGTTGAACTAGCCCTGAAACTCAAAGAAATACCCTATGAATACATTGAAGAAGACTTGTCCAACAAGAGTTCTTCACTTCTGAAGTATAATCCCATCCATAAGAAAGTCCCTCTTCTTGTGCATAACCAAAAACCAGTCGCGGAATCATTAGTCATTCTTGAGTACCTTGATGAAACCTGGAAAAACAATCCTATTTTGTCTCAAGATCCTTATGAAAGAGCTAAGGCTCGCTTCTGGGCTAAATTCATAGACGAAAAGGTATATTAAGTTCAACCCTTCTGTCATTCTTTCTTGAACAATCAGTTTACCAGATGCATGTGATTTTCTTTCTGTTTGCAGCTCTTGCCAACAGCAGCCAAGGTTGCTCGTAGCATAGGGAAGGAAAAAGAGCAGGCCATTGAAGAAGTTCATCAGCAGCTGAAAATTCTGGAGGATGAGCTCAAGGGGAAGGAGTTTTTTGCAGGCCAGAGAATTGGATATCTTGATATTGTTGCAAATGTTTTATTCTGGTTTGATAATGCAGGAGAGGTTACTGGAGAAAGAGTAGTAACCACAGAGAAGTTTCCAATTATCTATGAATGGATTGAAAAGCTCATGAAAATTGATGTTGTCAATGAATGCCTGATCCCAAAAGAGAAACATCAAGATTATATTAAACTCAGCCTAAAAGCCTTAAAATCTGCTTCGAACTAAAGTCCTGTTAAAACTCTCGACTATGACAATTGACAAAGATTATGTGTTTTGAACTTCTGTTTATGATGTATTCCTTAAACTTGTTGAGATTATAGGATAACATGCATAAATAAAAAGTTTATTTAATTGAAGTGAAAATAATGTACCTTAAGAAAAATTCTGTTGCATAGAAATTTGCTGACAAGGGAAGAAAATTTCTTTGTTTTTCATGGATAGAAAGTGAATCTAAAACATTATAGGAATGAAAAGAACGTAAAACCAGATTGAAAAGTGTTTTCCAGGATTAGTCAAAGTGAAACGGTAGAGGTAAGAGAAAATCAGGTTTGACCCTTGCTTTCATGTATATTGTAGCCATTATTGTTAAAATCAAATAAATCTTTGGTTCATTAAGAACAATAAAATTGGTTTAACAAAACCAACTATAATAAGGGTACACCTCACATCAAATTTCACAAGATCTTGTAATTGTGGCACCTTTTCAACAAATGCTACAAGGTCAATATTAATGAGTCATTTCTAAAATTCGAATAATTTTTTGTTTCGTTCTAGTCAAGGAGCAAAGGCTTTTTGTGTGTTTGATATTGAAGCTAAAGAGCCATACTTATCAAGTCTTCTGATGTCTCAACTAAAAGCTGATAAGAATCCAAACTACCCTAACTAGATACATTGTTAGACAGCAACCTGCAGTTGCTACTTGGAACCTAAAATTCCCAACACCACTTCGCGTCCGACTTGCATGTGTTAAGCATGCCGCGCCCCTAGAGCCAAGGCCATCATGATGTCTCCCTTAGCAACCAATTTTGCCAGGTTATGAAGAAGACACTTGCATAATTTCTGGTATAACTTCATGTTGCATCTCTCTTTCCCTATAAACCAGTGCACCAATATCTATCTTCTGTAAGTTGTCAAGCTGTGACCTCCTGCACAGTAAAAAAACTTATGATTGATCTCAGATAACTGGTTCAATTATAAACCCATAGCTGAAAAGTATTATTTAGGTTACGGCTGTCATTCTGATGCTCTTGCTTTCTTGCCACTTAAAAGAGATAAGTTACAAAATCAGATATGAATTCAGGAAATTCATCATTGGTATAATGTTGCTTATTCCTTTCTGAAGCCAAGATTATTTCTAAAATTTTTAAGTCCCCAGAGGATAGATGAGGAAATGACACCAGAGGTGATAAAATTCTTCGAGATTCTACAAGAAGTTTTAGAACCACAACCTAATCTGGTGCTGATGGAAAGTAGTTCAATCAAGTGAGGTAAAAAGTATAAAGGGGAGATAAACCAGAAAGCTCTAGTTGCTGTGCACTTAAAAATCTGATGATCAATAGTCTTCTAGTTCAAGAAGAAATTAATCACACCATTCAACATTCATAGCTGAAAAGTGGGAGCCATACCTTACTTGTCCTTAGAGACATGATTGTCCAGAAATGCTTTGGCCAGATTACTGAAGCTTACATTTACAGTTTGTGCTGCAGCATACCTCTCAATGACATCAACCACTTCAGGCTTCAAAATCTCCCCGTTGTTAGACTTGTTACAAAGATAATAAAGGGCCCCCATAGCATAATTCACCTGACAATCACCTGTCTCTAAGATGCGCATATATGTAACATAGTTAATTTAATGTATTGAATTCCTTCATTACTTCACAGCAGGTAATATGGATGCAGTTCCCTAATATGACCAGGCTTCAGGGAGTTCCCTCATATATTTTTTCCTTAGCTCAACCAACTCACTTATGTAAAAACTAGATGCTAGATAGGTGTGATATAAGCTAAACTCCCAAGTTCTTTCTACATATAATCTTTGAGAGGGTTAGAGAGAGGTTACATTGAATTGAGTACAATCCATCCCAAGTTCTATCTCTAGGAACTCAAAGCAATTAGAGGGGAAGAGGAAAAAGAAAAAGAAGAAACAACCAAGAATAGAAGATTTCTCACTCACTGTGTTTCTGACTGGGCTGGATAAACACTGAATGACAAGAGGGATTCCACCACATTGAGTAATAATAGCAGCATTTGCTGGATCTGCAAAGGAGAAAAAAGCACTCATCATGCAAGGGTCATCATAAAGAAAGAAAACCATAATTCTAGAATTAAAAGCCCAGACTTTACCTACACAAGAATTGCAGACACCTCCGACTCCAAATTCCACAAGCTTCTCATTTGGTTCTGTTATGCAATCTAGGAAGAGTTCCAAAACATTGAGCTGTTTAGAAAGTAAGATGTTAATGTGGCAGAAAAGTACATGAAAGACATTATTCAAATTTGAGGACAAATTATTTCACAAAAAAATGGGTTTTGAACCTGGTGCAAGAATGAATAATTATATGGATCATATGCAAAGTTTGCCAAGTTTGCAGCAATCTTCTCCTTTGTTTCTGTGGAGACAAGTACCAATCAGTTAAGGAATTTTGAACTGACACTCTGAGAGGTCTTGATACAATAATACTAAGTTGGAAGAAGCTGAATCGGACACGTCAGAAGTTATTGACATTCTATGTACTCATACATTCTAAGCAAACTATTAAAGAAGCATACAGAAACCAAAAATATCGGGATTTTGCTTTCACTCATTTCAGAAAAGCAATTAAACCCGAACTCCTCAAGTATGGAACATTTTCTGAAAAATCTTGTACTAACTCTTACAATAAAGTGAGTCAGTCTACACAAAGATTGTTAATTATATTATATGGACTCTTCATTTTCAATAACAGTAAAATACTCATGTCAGATATTTGTGTCAAACACATATTTATGGGTACGGAGCATGATCCTCCAAATATATGAACAAATATATGAAAAAAATTAGAAAAAAAATTCGGACACATACTCGTATATACTCAAATTCAAAGTAACATAGGTTAACAAAGGACCTCTCAGTCAAAGATTATTAACAACATAAGCAATGCAGGAAATGACTTTATTCTAAAAAATGCAGCATACCTTCATCAGTTGAGTTCTGAAAATGACTCACCAGTTCCTAAAGTGAAATGGATAAACAAGTATTAATGAATTGTTCTCCTACATGCTCTTTTAACAGGAACTTTCATGCCCAGAAAACCTTGGTGTGGTGTGTAATATACAGATGCCCAAAATTAAAGTTGGAAAAAAGAAGGGTATAAAAGTTACCTGAAGATATTGCAGCCTTGGAGTTCCATATTTTCCAGTTCTTTCTTCTTGTCTTTGATCATTGGTAAACATGACAGTAAATTGAAACTTTAGATACAAAAAAGGTCAAAGTCTGCAAAATTTTTAAACCCGTTTAACAAGTAAAAGGAAGCATACAAATTGATTTGGAGAAGCCTAGGTCCTAAGCGGGCAAAAAGGGTAGCCTTAAAAAGGCCAAAAAGAGGGAAATTTGGGCCTTTTGAGGATAGCTTTGCTGGGTTTTTTTTTTTTGGATAAGTAGATTTTCATATATCCAAGAAAGCAGCAATGCTGCTACATGTTACAAAGCAAGCTTAGCTTAGCTAAACAAATCAGAAAACCAATGCCATTAGACAAACATGTCTGCATTTAACCTCCAAGAATTACATAAAAACGTATTAACTGAATCTCTTTTAATCTTCCTAAGATCACTTAACCTGATCGAGATCATGTCTCTCACTTGCTCAGTGAGGTGCTCCTCCTTTTGCTCAGTTGAGTTGAACAAGCGATTATTTCTTTCCTTCCAAACTAGGTAGATAACTGCGTTCCAGGCAAGCCTCAATATCGTTGTGATTAGAGCTTTACCTCTGAGGTTGACAGAGGCCCATTGAAGCTCTACAGTCCAACATGCAACCTGCCTTTTTAACCTACAAAGTACCATCACTCTCTGCCATATATGTTTCGAGTAGGAGCAAGTGAAGAATAGATGATCTCTGGTTTCCCTCTCTTGTTTGCACAGCAGACATTTATCATCCACGGCCATTCCCCAGGAGATAAGCCTATCCTTTGTGGCCAATCTATTTAGGATTGCCATCCAAGAGAGAATAGAATGCCTAGGAATATTAAAATTGCACCATACCAACTTATACCAAGCCACTTTCCCAGCTGAAGGTCTTATCTTGTTCCACACTGCTGACACTTGGTACTTTCCCTCTGGAAAAGGCCATTTGCAGCTTCCATCAGCAGTTGTGAGAACTATTCTGGCAGCCACCTCTCTCAATTGCATGATCTTCCTCCAATTCCAGCTGCTCCCACTCTGGATAGAGATGTGCCATGGGTCTCTATTCTGGGTTTTGCTTGTTGTGAGATTCCACAAAATTACAAGAAGAGAGATGGGAATGAGAAAACGAAGGTAGAAGAAAATGCATAAAACAATGATTTTTATTTTATTTATCCCAAATGAGAATATATAGGACTAGGTCTAGGAGTAATAATAAAATTAAAATCAAAGCACTAGCTATAAAATAACTTAATTTAACGAAATAATCAAGTGTTTTACTATAGAGACTCTTATTTGATTAAAAAAAATTGAATTTTGTGGATTAAAAGGACAAAATTATCTCATTTACGGTTGAAAATTTTAGATTTTTTAAACTTGTTTGTATGGTTAAAAAAAATTTACTACTAACCCAACAATTTTTGTATCAATAATGATACCATTTGTGAGAACCCATATCGGATCCTTATTGGTTTCAATGAAAATACAATCCACATCTTATCTTTTATTAGGGAACTAGTATTGGAGGAATAACAATCCTAAATCTAATAATCAAAGATTTATTTTTTGGCCAAAATATATAATAATCAAAGATTAGACTATAATTTTATAAAATAAATATCATCTTTCCTATATCTAAATACTTTTTTAAGGATAAAACTATAAGGGTAGACTTGGGGAATTATTTTAGCCTCAATGGCAAGTAGTCATGTAATAATGAGGTTATTTTAGTGAAATTTTTTGATGAAAATTCAGAAGTATAATATTCCATCTGATCAAATGGAGTCAATCATATGCCACCTTCTTCACTATATTCAAGCTATTAGATGACCGGCAGTACCACAGAGTAGCATCCTCATCGTTAGCTCTTCCTAAAACTGAGGCAGAAACCGACAGCTCAATATGCAATGGCAATACCAGCCCTTTTGCCCTTCCTCCCAAGAACACACAGAATCATACAAACTGTTAAACCTAATGGGCCTTAGACCCAACAAATCCTCCAGACGCAGACCAGGGAAGGAAGCTCAAGAATGAGCTCGTCCTATTTCGAATCAACCGAGACTCGCCAAACTTGAACTGCCGGGCGAGCTCCACCTCCCAGGATCCGAATCAGTTAGGGCTCGACAAACCCGAACTCCCGGGCGAGCCCTATCACCCATCACTTCAAAAAATCACGTGATCTTTCCGACAACCGTTTTGCCTATCACTTCGCCGCCCATCACTTTAAAACTCACGTGGGGACCCGATCCATTTGTTCTTAACTAAGCCATAACATGTGATACACGACACGTCAACAAAAATATATAAATAGTTAGCCAAAAGATCTAGACACTTTCAACCCCAAAACCTTTGTTGCTCTGCCTGCCCCCTCACCCATCTCCCTTAGGATTACTCTACACCAAAAAGACCCTCAACACAAACAAAACTTTAATAGCATCAGAAGTCCAATAAATAACAATAATAGATAGCAAAACATTGTTATTTAAATGCAACCATGAACAATGTCCATGAACATACAAAGTTTAATCATGGAAACAGCATCGGAGCTGATCTAATTAAGCACTCTCAGGATCTCAGCACAACCTGAGAATCAAAATATCCATACATACATGATACATCCCCATAGAGATTTAAGATCAATTATTTTCAAAGATATAATACTTTGCAGAAAACTAAATCAGACTTTGAGATCAAAATCCATGAGCGCTGGGATCCTTGACAATTGTTACGGGGCAAGTTGCATTTACCATCACATAATTGCTCACACTTCCAATCAGTACCCTATTTCAATCAAAATCGGAATCAAATAATGAAATATGAATAAGAAAAACAGCTCAATTTAATTATATATCTACCTATATGAATGATTTGAACCAAAGTAGTTGACATTTCAAAACATAATTCAGTTTTCCAGGAAGATGATAAAGATTTTACCTTTGGATGGTACCAAGGCCTCTGCTACCCATGACCAAACAGTCAAGCTTCAAATCTGCAACAGCTTCACATAGTCTGTCCCTAGCATCACCCCAGTAAATCTTTGCGACAATAGTCACCTGTAATGAGTTTGTGAGCAAAATCAGATCAAAGATCAACAAATAATGACCAAAAATAAAAAGAGAAATACAAATAGATCTGCCAGGGGAACCTGCTTCTGCCTGGAAGCAGTATCAACCAAATCCAGAACCTCAGGATCAAGGTCAACCTCATACTTTTGCATCACTTCCTTCTCTCGAAACTCCGCCAATGGAATCAAAGCTACAATCAAGATCATCAAGTCAAAACGTCGTTAAATACAAATGATCATAGTATAAAACTTGATCAAAAAATGAAACTGAAGTGTGCAGTGACTTACGTGAGCCAGTGGTAGACCAAAGAAGGTTGCGAGACTCGTCACTCTGATTGTGCTTGACATGGATGAGATATAGGTTATCATCTTTGTCTAGAAGATTGTCAATTGCCCAATTGAGAGCTAATTTGCTTCCCTTGGAGAAGTCCACCGCTACACCAATTTTCCTATCTTTTGTCATCTTTTTTCCTTGAGAAATCAAACCCAGAAAGAAAAACAAAATCTGATCACAGGAACAAGGTCTTGAAGTCTAAGCACACAGTTTTGAGGAGACACGGGGAAGCTATGAGATGCTTCTGTTTAACTCTAGTTGAACTTTTAGGTAGGCTCTTTTCTTTTTTCTTTTTCCTTTTTTTTTTCTTTTCTAATGGCGCGGGACGGGGCGGATATTGCCTTATCCACCTCCACCCCACTCTTGTATGGATGTTGGAAACATCCACATCCATGGATGTCGGTTACATTCATAACCGCTCCACGGTGCTCCACTCCACTATACCTCAATTTATATTAATTATTTTTAACTTAATATTGTAAAAAATTATATTATAATTTATTCATGAACATAATTTTAGTATATAAAAATCTTTAATATAATATATATAATACATATATACTAAAAGTATAGATATAAAATATTAGTATATATATGATTTTAGTATATATATCTAATATATATTAAAAATATAAGGAAAAATATAAAATATTTTAAAGGATAAAATAGTAATTTCAAAAGTCGGGCCGGGGCGGAGTGGAGCAAGCATTTACCAAAACCGCTCCGCTCCACCCCGCTCCAAAAAAAAAACATCTTCATTCGGAACGGATCGGTGCGAAATCCATCGATCGGATCGGATTTTGCCATCCCTAAGGCCAAGGCATATAGTCAAGATCGTTGGATTGGCTCGCCAAAGCGTGTTATTGCTGCCAGGTTCTTAGTTGAATAGTATAATAATACAGGGAATTATTTCATGATTTGGCTACAAATTCATTTTTAATATTTATGATAATTGATCAGAGTAATATTCATTACACGATTAAAAATATATTTATGATTGTAATTTAAATTTTTTATTCTCTGTCAAACTTTTGCATCAAAGAATAAAAAAAAAGTAAAATTTTGATAAGCTTTTATATTTCTTATTTCATTTCCGTAATCAAGAAGTAAAGAAGAGAAGAATAATAATATCACAAAATGTGGAAATTGTTCTTCTAGGGAAGATTTTTTTTTTCCTCGAGCAATTATTGCTCTTCATAATGAAAGAAAGCAACATCATTTTGTTAAGTTGGTATGTTTATGAAATAAGAATTTGCTTCCCCAATTCGCATGATGTAAGTGTATAGGCAGTGTGGTTCCCACACCCTCATGGCCTCATCCTTGATGCCAGAGTCTAGAGATATGGCTGACTCTAGAAGATAAGACCATTTGGTTCAGCTGGTGCCCCACCCACCAGTCCTCTCTCTACTCCACTAAACCTTATAGCTGGAATCTGAAGGATTTTTGCGTGTATATATATATATATATAAAAAAGAATGATTCATTTATATTAATGTAAAATTAATTTAATTTTATATATTTTGATAATTTTTTATACGATTTATATTTGTTTAATTCGATCGTCGTATTTCATATTTCATGTAAATTACGTAAGTCAAATTTCGAGTAAATTAAAAATATCTAACTATTTGTTCGATGTAAAAAACTTTCAACAACAATATTCTCAATCGATATGATAGAGATATCGGATCGATTCAAAACTTTACGTGCACGACGAGTACTATTATATTGTTAAATCCAACGGTCGATTTGTTAAAATATAAATCTTATAAAAAATTATAAAAATGTTAATTCCCGTTTTATATATATATATATATATATATATATATATATATATATATATATATATGGTTCAGTCAACTTAATTATATTTGCATAAATCATGCCCTCTTACGACTTAAAACAAACTCCATTCTTTTCTTCATCTCGTCTAAAATCTAAATACTAAACATTGTTTAATGATGTAGACTTTTTGGAGACAGAGAAAAAGTAGTCATGAAACATGCACTGCCTAAATAAGGCCCTTCTAAATTTATTGAAAAAATATATTTGTTCAGAACAATTTAATTAACTAGATTATGTATGGCAGTGAAGTTTTAGTCTAATGGTAAAGCAAGAAAAATAAAATACGATCATACCAATACTAATATGATGCACCGACAGTCCGACACCAAGTATTTGTGTTAGAACGTTTGGGCTCAGGCATTAGATTTTGGCCCAAAAATAAACTTCAACACTTCAAGCTTTGGTCTTGAGTATATGATCCAAGGCAAGCCTCCCAACTCTTGAAAAACAGCCCGACTGAAGAAAAAAAGCCTACTAACTTATTTCCTTTTCTTTAGTACAAAAAAGATAGTAATATGAGATATAGGAAGAGAGAATCAAACTCTAAATCGAATATCATCTCTAAAAAAATGATTGTATGAATCAATTAAATTAAGTTCAATTCACTTATTTCCTTGTTTACTCAAATGCTTAAGGCAGAAATGAAGTTGACATAGTTTAGGCCAAGAGCTAAAAATGACAATCACTAAACTTGTTAAAAACAAAGAAGCTTTAACTTTTACTGAGATTAGTATATGCTTGAGAACTAATATTTGATATTTTATGTGTATTTGGAGAATAATTTATGGAAAAGAAATGTGAGGGGAGGTTTTGATAGCATATCCATATCATCAATATCTGGAAGCTAAAGTTGATTTTCCAAAACAACTAAAGTTTCTTTTTCTTCCAATCATTTTTCAATCACCATTTCAGCTAACTCCAAAGTTTAGTACCAAACCAATCCAACCAAAATCTAAAACCAATGCACTCCCTTCATTCTCACCTAATCCATTTATCAGCTGATTTAGTTGGCAGCTAAACCTTAAAAAATAAAATAAAGGAAAAATAACAAAAAAATGCTCAAAATAAACCACCTCTTTTAACAAAGTCCACTTAGTACAACTACGAACTGATCTCTGTCTTTTTTTAATGGCTAACTTTTTAACAATGTATTGCTTTTGTTTTAAATGAAAAAATTTGGAATAAATGGTTCTGTTTATACTCTTAAATGTCAAGATAGAAGAAAAGTAATATCAGTCAACCACATTAACCTTTCTTTTGTTTGTGGAAACAACAAACCCAAATTTGTACCTTATTCAACAACTCAATTTAATTTGCATAAACCACCTTTTGAACATCTTCCTGACTAGACTAATACTCAAATTTGTTAACTTAATCAAGAGTGCAACTCCCTAACAAATGGCAGGTGAGTTTGCATAGATGGAAAAAAATGTACAGTCGAACCTCTTCGAACCCATATATAACACAAAACACAACACATAAAACACACTATACAAGTCTTCCTTGGATTAAAAAAACCCTGTTGGCCTGTTCAACAATTCGATTCCTTATAACATCAGTTAAGAAGTCCCACAGATTCTCTCCCCTCACTCTTTGTCTATTTATCTTCTTTTTTTTTTTTCTCTCTGTGTTCATGCGTGATAGATCAGGTAATAATTGTATGTTGTCGAACCAGCAACATCCATAATAGCAAATCATCAATCCTCTCACCTAATTTCTGTTCCACTTCACAGCGCAAAACTTGTAGTTTCATTTATGATCATGGCTGTTGACTTACGGCACAACTGTGAGTTATTGCTTCCTTCTCAGCTTTTCTTCACTCCTCAAGATCACTTTGATGGTCTTTCACTGGAAAACAGCAACTGCAGCAGCAGCAGCAGCAGCAGCAACAACGACAACAACAAGAACAACAAACCCAGCAACCAAAACGCGACTTACTTATTTGGCTCATCTGATTCTGGGTCTGAGTTGAGTTCACCTATTGGATTTGGGTCTGATCAGCTGAGTTCAAGCTCAACAGAGAGCAGTGAAGAGGAAGACGGTTATGTTGGTGAGTTTACTCGCCAGATGGCTCAATACATGCTTCAAGATGAAGATAAACATGAAAAGGTATTTCCTACTCTTGATCATGTTAACAAAGATTCGATTTTGTCTTCAAGGTTTTGTTTAAAAAAAAAAACTGATCTCTTTTTCTTGGTTTTCAGTCCTGCAGTTTCTCTGGTTCACCAGAATCAACGCTGTGGTCACAGCTTAGCTCCAACCTTGATAGTCCTGTTGGGAAATTTGATAAGATGAAGATAAATGAAGAAACAGCAAGATATAACCAAGGTGAGAGATTTACAAGTACATCCACCTCAACCCAAGTATCCAGGAGAAACCCAAGTGCTGGATTTCAATCAAAGCAAGCCCTTATTGCTGATCAAATAAGAGCTATCCAAGTAAGCATGGATATCATTAGTTTTTTTCCTTTTTTTTGGGGACTTATTTACAAATGAAATTGCACTAATTTTACTTCTTATAATTTACAGTTTTACAGGCTTAAACAAGAGCAAGCTATGAAGCAAATGGAACAAAAGCCAAGGATTAAGCATAATCAAAGCAAAGGAAGAGTCTTTGGTGGGTTTAACAATGGCCAAAAAGTTGCCCCTAACTCTAATAATCCCTGGTATCATCTGCAGCAGCAAGAACAACAAAGCAACCAACAAACTGGTTCTGATATGAGAGCTGTTTTCCTTAATGCATCCAGTTCAAGAAATGGTTCTTGTGGAACCGGTGTGTTCTTGCCTCGTGCAATAGGAACTCCTTGCGAGTCACGCAAGAAACAAGGTTACAAAAGTACCTTTTTATTTTTTAACTTTTGGTTCATAGAGTATGTATAGAGTATGTTAAGTCCAAGTTTATTAAATCTTAAAATTTTTATGGTCTTATATATTATTCATCTATAGTCAATTGATTTTAGATTGGGTACTCTAATATATATGATATTAGAGTCGAGGTGAGTTCTTGTCTAATTCCATGTGAGATTCTCCTGTGTAGGTTTTTTGTTGAATTACATGTGAGGGGAGTGTTAAAATGATGTTATTTCACCTCCATTAAATTTTGAATCTCTTGCTGTCTTATATTCAGATTGGACTCCTCGATGCATAATCAATTGATTTTAGGTTAAATTTTTAAAAATTAATTGAAGGGTTACTTTTATGCAATTTTGGGGTCGCTTTAGGACTTAGGCAAAAGTTTGGTTTGATTTGTTGGGGGTGGTTAGTGTTCAGTGGACTATCAGTTATCCCATATTCCGATTAGGATTTGCATTTTATCGTTTAGGGGTTTCCGATTTTTGACCCTGGATTCTGGTAAATGGTTTTTATTCCCCTGTCCCGAGATTCCTTTTCCTCAACTAATCTTTCGTTTGCTAGTGTCCAAGATTTGATCAAGTGTGAACTGGAATCTTCCCTTGCCGTGGTCCCCCTTAGTTTTAGTCCATTTGCATGTTGCTTTCAACTGAAATTTGGGAAGCGAAATCCCAATTAAGAAATAATTTAATACTAGTAGTATATTTGTTAATTACCCTGGTAGATTTGGATTTGCCAGTCACTGTATTTAGATATGATATATCCCTTCCCAGATATTGACCTTTGGATTCTGTTTTTGATCAGGATGTGCCACAGTTCTGATTCCTGCAAGAGTAGTTCAGGCCCTGAAGCTCCACTTTGAGAAAACAGGTGTTCCATCAAGGTTCAATTATAGTGGTTTTCCTCTACAACACGGTAGCTAACTGATCAAACCAAAAAAAATAAAAATTTTGCTTTTGCTTTAGCTTTTTCGGATTTGTATTCACCCTTTAGCATGTCAGGTTAAAAACTTTTTCCTGATTCCATGCAGATGCTTCTGTGAGTGGGAGGAATAGCATGTATTCACAGCAAAAGGGTCGGCCCAGGGCGGTGCCGGCTATGAACCATCAAGAAATTAGTCTACCTCAAGAATGGACGTATTAAAATAAGAACCCTCTCAAGCACATGGGTTGTTTCTCACTTCTAATTTTTCGATTAAGCTAAATGGAGGGAACAAAACAAGTTCCAGGCAGAATAAAGAGGAAGAAAAAAGACAGACAGTGGTCAAATATGACAGAGAATAGGACAAATTAATACTACTAAGGTTTAGGAATATGTATTTTTCCTTTCTTTTTTTTTTTTTCTTTTCTAAAGGGTTTAACTTAGATGGGAAAATAAAATAAATGTGTTAAGAAAAAGATGGGTACAGTCTTTGTTTCTTCCTCTGGCTGGTTGGCTGGGCTTAAGTCTTTGTAAGCTTATTGAGGATGTCTTTTGTAAAATCCATGTAATAAAAATCAGCTATCAGCAATATGAACTTCCTTTGGTTTTTATTTCCATCTTTATTTTCCGATATATATATCCAAATCTTTTCATGTCAAAGCAATGAAACTTGATTGGTATTTTATAGGCAAAAGTCTTTCGTTTTACACATCATAAAAACTAAACAAAATTTATAGGGGAAAAATCATGACATGCACTTCTATTTAGTACCCTTTTATTTTACTCACCTAATTTCTAGCAGCAGTACTGATCTTCATTATGTTAGTTTTACAAGGGATCTCATTGAAAAAGAATGGCTGAATTAGATCAAGTTAAAAATAAGTAAAAAAATAGCCTTCTCTCCCTTTCATAAATGTTCTATCCAAGTTTGTTGTGCACCTTATTTTATACCTTTGAATTTTGAACATGAACTTAATGAAGCTCTAGGGGCAGTGGGGGCTACAACAACAAACGCCACAGTCCAGAAACCAAATTCGTGCCTTTCACTCAAATACTAGAAAAGAAGTATGGTATGGACCCAAATGGATTAGTTTTCTGGTTGTATCATAAAAAAACTAAATTCGTGATCGCCCAAGACGTGCAATTTGTAGGGCTAATTTGTGGATTATTATGCTTCAAATACTCCCGGTAAGTTTGGTGATGGCCGATGGGTTTGATTTGTTTTCACCACATATTGCTGTATACTACCAAAGCAACTTGTACAAACAATGGAATTCTGATTCTTGACTTGTAGGGTTGGCATTGGTAGCTAGAGGTTCCGATCGAAATGATTCTATTCCTACTAAGTTCTGTCCTTGATAGTCTTTGATTATAATATGTTGTTTCTATGAAAAAAAATTACCTTCTCGTTCCATATACTAATTTGGGGACATGGTATTAGTCTTATAAATAACATGCATGTAGGTAGGATCCATCGAAATAGTGATGGATGGTAACTTTCCTGTTTACCGACAATCCGATTCTACTACTTAGCAATTAATAGGGACGAACTTATCAGGCGGAGCAGGAGTCTGTCAATTGGGAAAAGAACATTTCGAACAGCAGATTTTTTAGAAGGAAAACAAGGCCCCGTGATGTCTGGAGGTTTTAGAGGGCATGTTAATTGTTAATGGATGCAGAGATTTCTTGATTCGATTAGCAGTTTGCACAATGGCAATAATAATTAAGGGACCACTGCCTCTATTATGGATATATGGGGTCAATAAAACAAGCCACTGATGACCCTGGTTGGAAGCCTGGAAAGACGTATAACTGGAAATTGTTCAGGTCTTTTCATCTTATTCTGGCTGAAGCTCTATGAGATTGAGAGCTGGTCTGGAGGCGCTATCTACTGCTAATCCCATGTGCAGATGAGCTATCAAAGTTGTAAATAGATACCAAGCAAAAATTGCAAGTGGCTGGCATGAGCATTTTTTTGTTGAAAATTTTTGTGCCAGGTAGCTCCCTTTTACCTCCTTCGGTCCAGTGTCCAAAACAGTCCTCCCTTTGTCACCATCTAGAAATTAAGATAAAGCTAGTCAATATCTGACGGGATTAATTCAAAATTCCAATTCAGATCATCAATTTAGGGCCGTGAGAATTTTGTTATTTACTTTGTCTTTCGGTGGTAAATTTTCTATTTGTTATCTTGACTTTGTAAAAGTAGATTAACTTTTACAAAATTCTAAGTAACTTTTTTTGTAAAATCTTTTATCAATGATGAACATTAGGCTTTAATCCCGAAATCAAGAGATTCTATTAGTCAATTTTTTATTTTTATTCAAGGTATCTTCAGATTTCGTCTAATACTAATCTTTCGAAGTACTGTCGAACGTCAAGGCGGAGACCTTTCCTAAGAAATTTTTTTGCGTTCACAAAGGTTCGAACTCGAAACCACTTATCTAAACGACCAGAGCCCCTTCCACTCATGCCAACTTTTATTGGTCTATTAGTCAATGTTTAATACATGCTGAAATGAGTTACCCGAGGAGAGAACCTCTTTTTCCAGTTTCCTTTTTATTTTTATTTTTAGAGAATGACTAAATACTAAAGTTCATTCCTAGTTAATTTTTTGTTATACAGGGGCTTTAACAGGTATATATTGCAGGATCTCAGCATCCTACTTTAATTTAGTGGGTATAGCTGAAAATTCAAAAAAATAAATATATATTCTATAGGATATATATATGAGCTCAACTCTCAAAATTATTATCTAAAATTCACCTTGATTAAGCTTGTAGACCCTTTTGGCTAGTTATGAGGGGATCGAGAGCTTCTTAAACCTTTCTGTAATGCTGTTGAACCGTTGTAAAAGCCTTAAATTCTCGACAATTTTGGTGGTTGGGATAAATAAAAAGGCTGTGAGGAAGTTGATATTCAAGCTGTTGGAAGGAGTTAACATAGGTAGAGAACATATGTCCAGTGCCTAACGAAAAATTATGTAATAGTAAATGCCAAAAATAATTTTTGTGGGGACAGATCATAATGAACTCAAGAAACAAAAATCTTAATTGGAGGCTTAAATTAATAAATGTTGAATTTAATTGGTTTTATGATCATGTCTGTGTCAATGCTAACTTTACATACAGGTCACTGTTGAACAAAAGGCAAAGCCCTTGCTTTTGCTGGGAAATAAATCTTGGGGCTAATGAGGAACTGAAAAATATCCCTAGCTCAATCTCCTATATGAAGAAAATACAAAAAACATTTATTAATTTGATTAAAATGCTTAGGATTCATATATATATATATATATATATACTTACTTTTGAAAAGGGAATTCAAATATCTAATCCCTTTGGACACTTGGGATTTGGATTGTGGTTGGATCAAGTTTAAGGCCATGGAACATGACAAATTATGCTCCCAAAATAAGCAAACCATTCCATTATTTATTCCTTTTCTTGAGGAAAATAAGAGAAAAGAAAAAAGATGCAGAATCCAATCCTCATCATGTGCAAATTAACCTTTATAAGTCAATTATCGCGGCATCAAAAGGGAAAAAAAAAAAACCTTTTTCTTGATAATTTGGTTCTCAATTGATGACAAATATTCCATTATGAACATAGCTTTAAGGACCCTCAAAATTTTAGGGAATTTTCATTACAATAAAAGATGAAAAAAAACACAAACAAAGAAATAATTAATTAAGAACCTAGCTATAACACATTTGGTTAAGGAATTGACTGATGAATTTTACAATATTTAAAATCAGATATAACAAAGAGTGAAGATACAAATTTTTTTTTTGGCTAATTCAAGTTATATTATTAATAAGATGTAACAGAAGCAGAGCAAGCTCTCACAAAAGTACATCATGAAACAAACAGATTAACAACCATAACAAGAGGGCAAACACGAACAAAAGCTAGACATGAAAAACAACATCCTCAAATAAACCCCTGGCTACAATGACAACACACCCACCAGCAAAGACAAGACAATTACAAACAAAAATTAAGTCCTCGACTCAAAACACCAAAACGAATTTCCTACAAAACCTCTTTGCATAAAACCTCCAGAGTTACAAAAGATCTGCAATTGAAGAGTACTGAAAATTGGAAATTGAATTGAAACAGAAGGATTCAGTATATAAATCATCAGCAACTCATAGGAGGAAGATCAGATGTTTTTTCATCAGACAACATTTGTGTATTATTTTTCTTGAAAACCCTACTACCAAACAACAAAAAGCCCAAGGTATGACCAGCAATCGCCATGAGAAACACCCCACCATTAAAAGACATGACAGCAAGCATTACCAAATAAGCAAGACCAACCCTTATGGCATACAACAACGTTTGCACAATACCAGCTGAGACATTGCTTAATCCTGGCTTGATCAGCCGAGAATGAGAGAGCCATTCGACAAGGAAAGCAAGAACAAAGATGAATATCAAGGCTAATGCATACATGCCGGCACGCGAGCCGGGCCAGCCTGAGAAAAGGATCAAGGCGTTCTTGCCCCAGAAGAAGGTCATATGCATCATCATGTGGTGGTGCATCCCAGAGGTGCCATTGGTTGACTGCGGCATTGGTGCCATGCCTTCCATGCCATGGTCATGATTCATTTTAGCTATTTGGTATAACTTATAAGTACTGTAAAAAAATATTTTGATGGATATATGATGGAAATTTAAAGTTTAAAGACAGAAAAGCACATAAATATTAGTCTCAAGTTTGATTAGTGTTTTGGGTGGAAATTAGTGTTGGATTTAAAGATATATAATGATGAGGATGATTAAGGACCTTGTTATTAAGACCAAAATTTTAGGGTTTTTGGAAGATTACTGTATAGTACATTATCCCCTATTGTACTATTAAATTTTGTACTACGCTTTAACTTTAATTTTCTTGGTCCTGCAATTGGCAAGTTCCCCTTAGAAATTTGTTTTCCAAATATGACCAGTAACCAATTTTTTTAAAAAAATTAAATGGTAAAAGAAATCCTTCCTTATATAAACCCTAAAAAAATTCTAATGAAATACGACGGTCGAATTAAACAAATATAAACCATATAAAAAGTTAATGTAAGTGGATCCCTCCTTTTATTTATACATATATATATATATATATATATATATTTGGTCTACATTATATATTTTCATTTTTCAACTCTTAACCGGAGGAAGTATATGAATACTTATTAATATCATACATTGATGCCCTTGGAAAATGCCAGCAAAAGTTAATTTCATGTTATTTATATCTAAGAATTATTACAAAGTAAATGTATAGACAATGCTTTTCTTGTTTTCTTTTTCTTTTCTTTTTTTTTTTCTCAACAGACATAGGGACTGATAACAAATAATCTATAGTAAGTTAAGGTGATGAGTAGTGATGATAATCAAGATTTTAGCATTCCTCGTGAAGAAACCTTTCAAACTCATGAAGAAAACAAAATGAACTCCATCCTGCTTCTTTTGATAATAAAATTTAGTTTCTAAAAAAAATGTATAATTAAGGTTTGATAGTATAGAGATCCGCATCCGTTCCGAATCCACTGCGGATAGTAATTATAATATTCGAATTTGACTTTTATCCGAATCCGCAAATCCGAATTCAAAAAAATAGATCGGATATCTGCGGATATCCAAATTCGTATTTTAAATTGTCATCGCTATTTGAGTTTCATAGTTTTAAAAATACTGTTGTTTTTCTTCTCTTTTTTTTTAAAATTTTTTTTTAATAGTTGAAGTTAAAAGAGTTCTGGGATTTGATGGGTTATTGGATTAAATGATTTGGACTCTTATAACTTAAAAAAATATGAATGAGTTGTGATGGAATCCAGAATCATGGAGCTGGAAAAGAAGCTGATGGAAGCAAGGACAGTTGATGATGGTACAGAGGAAGCTATAGTGGACTGTCACACAGAGAATGGAAGCTCACTGTACTAGCTGGATAACCGTTTCTGCTCAATTACTAGATTCCTAGTCTGTTAGCATATTGTAATTAGGACCTATGAGAATGTAACAGCTGGCCATTATTGTTAGCATGAGCACAATGATGCTATTTGTATGAAAATGCTGTACCGAGATCATTATCAATGAAATATCAACTATTTTCTCTCTGAATTCTCTTCTTCTTCATTCTCCTTTCTCTTCTATATTCCTATTCTTCTTCTGTTATTCATGTCATTACATAACAATTGGTATTCAGAGCTTTAAAGATCCAACCACAACAAACTGGGGAAACTTAAACCACCCAATTCTATGGCAGAAGGCACACGACTCAATACCCTGCAAGAACAAATGCAAGCTGTCCAAGCTCAACTGGAAACGATGAAGGCTGCTGATAACATTGTTCCAAAATGGTGGGAGGAGCAAAAGAAGAGCATTGATGCCAAATTTATGGAAAATCAAGGCTATATCAGCAGGATACTCGAACTGATGGCTCAAAAAGGAGGGATGCAGAGCCAAATAGAATCAGGAGCAGTCACCAATGCCCAGAATAGTCCTTCAGCCTCACATTCTCAATCAAAGGCAGAAGGTAAAATTCCTATAGAAGTGACTGTCATTGATGAGCAAGGAAGGCGTGTGTTCAGGCACAATGAACCAGGTATATTGTCTAAAAGCTCCTCTGATGGACATTCTAATATGTCACCTAATGTTATAATGCCATCTAAAGTGAATGAGTATGCCATGAATGCTAGTCAGAATGGTAGTATGAATGCATTTTCACCTAGGCCAAAGATTGAGTTGCCTGTATTTGAGGGTTCTAATCCTAGAGGATGGGTAAAAAAATGCCAGAAATATTTCACTATTTTTGGTATTACTGACCAACAGAAACTAGAAGTAGCTGCTATGTACTTAACTGGGAAAGCTGAAGTTTGGTATGATGGGTATATAATGCAAAGGCAGAGGGTTAATTGGGATGAATTTGTGATGGACCTTTGTCAAAGGTTTAGTGATCGATCCTATGCTGATATCATTGAAGAATTCAACAAACTTTACCAGAAAGGTACCTTAGAGGAATACCAGGAAAAGTTTGAAGAACTTAAGCCTTACATGCTGCAATTCAACCCAAACCTACCTGAACCTTATTTCATCTCTAGTTTTGTAAGTGGACTAAAAGAAGAACTTAAACTTAGAGTGAAAGCTTATGATCCTACAACATTGGAAGTAGCTTACAGACAAGCAAGATTACATGATATGTCATTGGAGATAGAACACAAAAGAACCAGAGTTCCTGTGAGAACCAGTTTTACCAATACCCCTAAACCTCCATACCTTGCACCTCACCAAACACAAAGAACCACACCCTATCAAACACCAAGAACTACAAACAGTAACCCTCTTATAGAACAGAGAAGACTTCAGAATCTATGTTTCAAGTGTGGTGACAAATTTGTTCCAGGCCATGTGTGCAAGAAAAAACAATTAAATTCCATTGTTGTAGAAGAAACTGAAGAAGAACCAACAGGTGGGGAAGTGATTCTTGTTGACACAGGACAAGAACCAGTGGTGGAACAAGGAGGAAATGAGGATGGATTGGAAATTTCAATGAATGCTTTGATAGGTTATTCAGGGCACAGCACCTTAAGGATTGCAGGCAGTATCAAGGGCAAGCCTATTAATATCCTAGTGGACAGTGGTAGCACACATAGCTTTATCACTCCTAGGTGGGCTAAGGAAGGGGTGGAATTGATACATACAAACCCTCTCTCAATCACAGTAGCAAATGGAGAAAAATTGTACAGTACTGCTAAGTGTAGAGAGCTGGAATGGGTGATGCAGAACCATACTTTCAGTCATGACTTAAGAGTTTTGGCAATGGGAGGCAGTGACATGGTCCTTGGAGTGGATTGGATGAAGAAGTTTAGTCCCCTCACCTTTGATTTCAATGACTTGTCATTATCATTCCAGAAAGGTGGCAAACAAGTTACCATCAAAGGAGGGCAATTTGGTTCTAAACTCAAGGTCATCTCAGGGGACAAGTTACAAAAGCTGGTTGAGAAAGATTCAGAAGTAATGGGAGAGATGTACATGCTAAGCATTGAATATGAGGAGCTGGAAACCCCAACAGAATTACAAGAGTTGCTGGATAGGTATTCAGACATCTTTGCTGAACCAAAGGGATTACCTCCCCTGAGGTCACATGATCATCAAATTCCCCTTAAAACTGGTTCTGAACCAGTCAACTTAAGGCCTTACAGGTTCCCTCATTTGCAGAAGACAGAAATTGAAAGACAGGTTCAGGAAATGTTAACTTCTTCAGTCATACAAACAAGTAGAAGTCCCTTTGCCTCTCCATGCCTCCTAGTGAAAAAGAAGGATGGAAGTTGGAGGCTATGTGTGGATTACAGACAACTCAATGCCTTGACAGTGAAAGATAAATTCCCAATTCTAGTTGTGGAAGACCTATTGGATGAACTCAGTGGTGCACAGATCTTCTCTAAAATTGACTTGAGATCAGGGTATTGGCAAATCAGAGTTCAAACTGAAGACATTCCAAAAACAGCCTTCAGAACACATCATGGGCATTTTGAATTCAAAGTGATGCCCTTTGGCCTCACCAATGCCCCTGCAACATTCCAGGCCCTAATGAATGATGTGTTTTCCAAGCAACTAAGGAGGTATGTTCTTGTGTTTTTTGATGATATCCTTGTATATAGCCATAATCTCAAGGAACACTTGATACATTTACAAACTGTTCTAGAGATTTTAAGACTTAACCAGTTGTTTGCCAAGAAAAGCAAATGTTTCTTTGGACAAAGACAGGTGGAATACCTTGGTCACATTATATCAGCTGAAGGAGTTGCAACAAACTCTTCAAAGGTAGAGGCTATGAAGCACTGGAAATTGCCTAACACCCTGAAGTCACTCAGAGGATTCTTGGACTTGACTGGCTATTACAGGAAATTCATTAAAGGCTATGGGGTGATAAGTAAGCCTTTAACTGATATGCTTAAACAGAATGGCTTCCAATGGAGTTCAAAGGCTGTAACAACGTTTAACCAACTTAAGGAAGCAATGTGTTCAGCTCCTGTACTAGCACTGCCAGATTTTTCTAAGAAATTCAGTTTGGAAACTAATGCTTGTGGAACAGGAATTGGGGCTGTGTTGTCACAGGAGGGTAGACCTATAGCTTATCTCAGCAAAGCCTTAGGTCCCAGACATGTGGATCTATCAATCTATGAAAAGGAGTATCTGGCAATTCTAATGGCTGTATCTAAATAGAGACACTACTTAGAAGGTGGTCAGTTCATCATTAGAACTGATCATGAACCCCTGAAGCATCTCTTGGAACAGAAATTGACTACCACTATACAGAAGAAGGGGTTAACCAAACTTTTGGGATTAGATTATGTGATCCAATACAGGTTGGGCAGGACAAACAAGGTTGCTGATGCCTTGTCCAGACAATTTGAAGAGGAAGCTCAATTGCAGGCCTTGTCTTCAACAACTATTGTTCCTGAATGGGTCAAGGAAGTTGAGCAGAGCTATGAAACTGATGTGGATGCCAAAGAAAGAATTACACAGTTGAATGTTGTCCCTAACAGTGAACCTCAGTACTCTTTCACCAATGGAATTCTGAGGTATAAGGACAAGGTTTATATTGGTAGTAATGGACATTTAAGGGGCCAGATTTTACAAATTCTACATGACTCTCCACAAGGAGGTCATTCTGGGGTGTAGGCTACCTATTACAGAATCAAACTGTATTTTTTCTGGCCAAGGATGATGAAGGATGTTCAGCAATATATTAGGCAATGTGATGTTTGCCAAAGGAACAAGGGTGATCATGTTCCTTATCCAGGTCTGTTGCAACCGATTCCAATTCCTAAACAAACATGGGAATTGATCACTATGGATTTTGTTGAAGGACTGCCTCAATCCCAGAGGTACAACTGCATAATGGTAATCATTGATAAATTTACCAAATATGCTCATTTTTTGCCTCTGTCTCATCCTTTCATAGCATTGGAGGTAGCTAAACTATACCTTAAGGAAGTGTTCAAGCTTCATGGAGCTCCCAAAACCATTATTTCAGACAGAGATAAAATCTTTACAGGCAATGTTTGGCAGGAACTTATGAAATTGTTGGGAACTGCTATTCATTTGACCACAGCTTATCATCCAGAGTCTGATGGTCAATCTGAGAGGTTGAATCAGTGCTTGGAACAATATCTCAGATGCATGTGTTTTCTAAAACCAAAATCTTGGTCCATTTGGCTTCCATTGGCTGAATGATGGTACAATACCAGTCTGCATTCAGCCTTGGGAATGACTCCATTCCAAGCTCTATATGGCTACAAACCTCCTGGTTTTGCATGGGATATGAGTTCTCTTGCTAAGGTGTCTACTGTGGAAGAGTTACTTAAGGAGAGCGAACAGCTTAGCCGATTGTTAATTGATCAGTTGGAAAAGGCACAGCACAGAATGAAGTACTATGCTGACAGGAAAAGAACTGAGAGAGAGTTCCAGGTTGGTGATGAAGTGTTCCTAAAGCTACAACCTTATAGACAGACCTCGTTGGCTCTTAGAAAGAATTTGAAGTTGTCTTCCAGGTTCTATGGACCTTATCCTATATTGGCCAAGGTTGGATTGGTAGCTTACAAACTACAGTTACCTCCTACATCCAGTCTTTCATGTGAGTCTCTTGAAGAAGAGAGTGGGAACTAATATGGTGACCAGTACCACACCACCAGAGATTAATGAAGAAGGACAACCATTAGTGTATCCTGCGATTGTTTTAGACAAGAGAATTATGAAGAAAAACAACCAGGCAGTGACACAACTGCTCATACAATGGTCTAACTTAGGCCCAGAAGATGCAACTTGGGAAGATTATTCTTTCCTTATGTCCCAATTTCCAGACTTTGATCCTTGGGGACAAGGATCCGGTGAAGGGGAGGGTAATGTGATGGAATCCAGAATCATGGAGCTGGAAAAGAAGCTGATGGAAGCAAGGACAGTTGATGATGGTACAGAGGAAGCTATAGTGGACTGTCACGCAGAGAATGGAAGCTCACTGTACTAGCTGGATAACCGTTTCTGCTCAATTACTAGATTCTTAGTCTGTTAGCATATTGTAATTAGGACCTATGAGAATGTAACAGCTGGCCATTATTGTTAGCATGAGCACAATGATGCTATTTGTATGAAAATGCTGTACCGAGATCATTATCAATGAAATATCAACTATTTTCTCTCTGAATTCTCTTCTTCTTCATTCTCCTTTCTCTTCTATATTCCTATTCTTCTTCTGTTATTCATGTCATTACATAACATGAGTATATGGTATGAAAAAATATAATGAAACAATTATTTATTACTTATTAATCTATTTTTAAAAAATTACTCCGTGACCCATCATAAATCGTATCGTAATCAATTTCACGGGAAAAAAATCTTGATTCAACCCGACAATGTGATAAAAATTATACTTGACACGACTTGATAGTATAGCAAATATATATGATTAGATCGTGGCCCTTATTCTAATTGATAGCAAATAGTAGCAATTAATATCTGAGTACATAAATTTATGAAATCACTGCTAAAAACCTGACCAATCCCTCTACACAAAAGAAACTTAATTGATAATCTAGTTTTTGCTTTAAAAAAGTCTATTATTTAGAATTTGGCATGTCAATTTAGACGATGGATTACCGAGTACACAAGAGAAGAATAGATTAATTAATAGTTTATTATCACTTTGACAAAACCATCGTCCGGTGTTGTTGTCATCAGCCACAGCCAGAGATGGATTAATTTCTTGCCTGTTTCTCATATAACGCAGGGCAATATGGCATGATGCAGCTTTTTGGAGTAAAAAAAAAAAGGTTATTTCAGAGTAATATATAAATTTACTTGCATCATTAGTATTTCATGACAGCAACAAGTATATTATGCTGGAAAGGCTATATATTATAGAGTTTTTTTTTTATATAAAAAGATATCATAGTTTGGGGATAGAGGGAATAATTGTAAATATTAAGATTCGAATTTTAGACTTGTTAGATGTCATCTTTTAAGAATGATTACATAAACCAACTGGACTAAATTTATGATTCGTTTCTTTTCCTTTTTAATTAAACAATTAAAAGTATTTAAAACCAACACGACACATACAAGTAGAAAGATAATGTAAAGATTCTTTCTTAAAATTCTTGATTGCATTTCTATGTATAGAAAAGTGATTTTAATTAATAGGCTTGTTTGAATTATCACATACAAGTAGAAAAATAATGGAAAGATTCTTTCTTAAAATTCTTGATTGCATTTCTATATATAGGAAAGTGATTTTAATTGATAGGTTTGTTTCAATTATCATTTTGTCCATTTGAGAGGAAGAAGAAGAATTAAGTTTTACAAATAGACATCACATCGTTAGGTAAAATTAATATGAGAATATGATTACATGAAAATAATTTAATAGTTTCACATGCAAATTGATCATATTTGCATCATGAACTACATGATTTTAAAAGTTTAAGCATTTAAATACTTAATGGTAAATACATATATTTCTTTTATTCGAAAAGTTAAATTAAAATCTTTACTAAAAAAACTATAAAATAGTTTTTAATCCATTAAAATGCCATTTGCATGCATGCTCATTGGAAGCATGAATAAATTAGAACTTCAGTACGTATCTTCTGCTGAAATTTATTTATTTAAAATTTAAAAGTATTGGGAATATTATTAGAATTTGAAGTTTAAATCACTTAATCAAAGATTTTGATATCACATTTATAAAAAAAGATAAAAAAAAAAAACCCAAGTGATCATACACAGATCTCACTACAAGAAAATTCACTTTTATTCGCATTTATAAATGCCGTTAAAAGACAATAAAATTATTCCTGTTGATATTGCCAGCAGTTCACTAACCGTCGGTTGATCGCCGACTAGGCGGGTGCCGGCAGTGCCTCATATCAAACCCTTGTTGACATTCTATTTAATCAATGTTAATCGTCGTCTCAAAAGAGAGGGAAATAAATGTTCCAGAACCATTAAATTAAGAAAAAGAGATCCTAAAAAAATAACCCATTATCATCAAGGTTAAACTTAAATGCAGTCTAGAACTAAAAACCACTGATCAAGATTCAAACAGAGCATACAAGTTTGCTCAAAAACGAACCTTAATCAGTTCCAAAAGAGCTCATGCCATTCCACACGTACCAAACAGAGCAAATAGGAATTCATGAGAGGTAAGAAAATGAACCTAAAATTTGGGAATAAGCCTGTTAGAAATGTCATGGAAATAAATACAAGAAAGGAATCAGAGATAATGATCTAGTAATTTCAAGTGAAAGGATAAATTTCTTATTAGAGGTGCTCATGGCCGGGTCACGGTCCGAAATTTTTTTAAACTCTTTGCCTAGACCCGGCCTTGGACGAGCCTGAATCATTGTTCATTTATATTAAAAATATATATTTTTTATTTTTTATATATTTTATAAATAAATTTACAAAAATATTATTATTTTATTATATGAACAGTAATTCATGCCGAACCAAGCCGACCCGGATTACAAATACTCCTGTCCAGGCCCGATCGGACGGGCTGCCCAGGCCCGACCCGTGAGCAGTGAGCAGGTCCACTTCTTATAAATCTAAATAGATTTGCAATATTGATAATGCTGTCGACAAAGACATCTGATTCAGATATTCAACTAATAACCTCACAAAGAGCTCATAAATTGTCAATTGCAGATTAATGAGAGAAGAAACGTGACCAAAAAACAAAAAGAAAGAAAACATTGACTGAGCTCGATCGGAGGATTTGAGCTTGGCCAAAACAAGAAAATCAAAATGAAAGAAACAATACTTTACCTGAATCAGGTTTAAAATCTATGAATTAAAGAAAAATTAGAAAATGATTAGCTAGGTTTCTTTTGAAAATCAAATTTTCATTTCCTTCATTAGAAAATCAAAACTAAAATATCAAAATCAAAGCGAATAGCGAATGATTTAGGTGAAACTACCTGATTGAAGAAATGGTGGTGACATTCACGATCGGCGGAGCTGATGATGACGGTGGTCAGAATGGAGCTAATGGTGCCAATGGTTAGAGGAAAAAGTTAACGTTTAATTTTCAAATTAAGAGAAATCTGATTTGAGAGGCTTTTATTTCGATTTGAGATAGAGAGAAGAAGAAAATTTTGAGAAAACAAATGAGAGAGAGCAAAAGGAACCGTCGGGTGAGAAAGAGAGCTGGGCCATGGTGTCGTTTAAAGCTTCCTTAATACCGGCGGTTGCAACTAAGCCCGGAAATATCAATTAAAAATAGAAAAGCATAGGCGGTTCCCACAACCCCGATAAGGAAAGTGCCCTTAAAAATCTTTTTTTTTAGTGCCTGCTCATGAGTTAGATCGAGTTACGATCTGAATTTTTTTTTTTTCTTATCAAAATATGTTTTGAGTCGGATTCGAATCGATCCGAAAATTTGTTTTACAATTCAAAAAATATTAAAAAATCAATTTTACATTAATATTTATATATATATTTTTTATTTTTTAAATTTAAATTTAAATTTAAATTAAAAAATATTTTTTATTTAATAAATATTAATTCAAATAAGAACTCAAATTATCAAAATTTTTATCCATACCTAACGATCGAGTTGTCGAGGCCTTGAACAAGATCATAAAAATATTTTTGTTTTTTCCATTAATCGGTTAGAATATGCACATTCATCCATTATGTAGCTCAAGGTATCCTCCTCCCCACAATTCTTTTTTGTTTTTTTTTTTGGGTTGGGTTGGAGTTTCAACATTAGTTTAATGCACGACAAGTTAATTTGCAATCACTCTTATCTAAAGGACAGTACAATTGCATTCCAACTAGAAAACACAGCAGGTAATAAATCCAAGGATAGTGGTGCCCACTGCTAATAGCAAATATCAGTTTGACCAAGAACTTAAATGGAGTGGTCTGAGCACCATGGCTGAATCTTCCTGGGTGCATTGCATCCTTTTCACAATGACTTGACATATGCAACTTCCTGGTTGCCTTAATTAAATCACATCCTCACGTTTAAGATTGGAATTTGGAATCAATACTCAACCCCCCACATTCATTAACGGGTAAAAGAATAATCCCTATTTTTTCAGCAATCTATGGATTTCTTTTCTGTCAATTGGAAAACAAATATAGAGCAAAGCATAGATTAAGATAAAGAAAATCCAAAAGCATAATTTGTACATTACTTTCAGAAATTAAAACATCGACTCTTTTAGGGAGAAGGGGTTTAGGAACAAATTAATCCAACAGCAAGAACTGAAATCAATTCTTGTATTCAACAACTCATAGGAGGAAGATCGGATGTTTTTCCAGGGACAGGGGCAGAGGATTTCTTGAAAACTCTACTGCCAAATAACAAGAACCCCAGAGTATGCCCAGCCACAGCAGCCAAGAAGACACCGCCATTGAAAGACATGATAGCCAACATCACCAAATATGCAAGACCAACCCTGAAAGCATGCAACCAAGTCTGAACAAGACCAGCAGCCACGTGGTGGGTTGAACCAGGCTTGATAAAGTGGGAGTGAGAGATCCACTCAACCATGAAAGCAAACAGAAAAACAACTACCAGTGCTAAGACATACATGCCGGTTCTTGTTCCTGGCCATCCTGAGAAGAGAATCTCAGTGTTCTTGCCCCAAAAGAAGGTCATGTGCATCATCATCTTGTGGCGGTGCATCATCCCGCCAGCTGATTTGTTGTTCATGCCATGCATGTGGTGGTCATGGTTCATATTCTCCATGGCTCTTTTCTCAATTCCCTCTGCCTCTCTTGAATCTGGGCCTGGATACTTGGGAGCTTTGAGTTGTGAAATGTGAGGTTTTATGATGTGGTGGCAACGGCAGAATCTCGTAGAATTTTGTTTGGTTTATAAAGGAGGTTGCTGTTGGTTTAAGTATCTACATAATTTATTATGTGTACTGTAGTAAAAAAATAAATTTAATCTTTATACTGTAAAGTGAGTAATTTAATTTTTGTATAATTGAAATAGGTGCAAATAAGTAAAATTGATAACGATGTTAACGAAAAATCGTTAAAATGCTGACGTGGATTCGTAAAATTTAACAGAATTAATGACTTAGTATAAAATATAACTTGAAATATATCTAAATCTGTTAGATTTTACTAGTTCAAGTCAGTATTTTAACGGTTTTTCGTTAACATCGTTATCAATTTTACTTATTTGCACTTATTTCAATTGTACAATGACTAAATTACTCACTTTTTACAGTACAGGAACTAAATTACTCTTTTCACTATAGTACATGGACTATATTGGTACTTAAACTGGTTGCTGTTACTCAAACTGATCGTACAGTACACGTTGTAATGTGTAGTTTCGGATTTTTTGTAGATTCGGATTTTATAATTACTATCCGTAGCGGATTCGGGGCGGATGTGGATATTTATAATTATTCGATCCATTTTTTGTAGATTCGGATTTTATAATTACTATCCGTAGCGGATTCGGGGCGGATGTGGATATGAAAAACCTCGGATATCCATTATTCGAATCCGCATTACTTATACGGATAACGGATTCGGATATCTGAATCCGCAAAAGTAAGTGGATTCAGATATCCGAATCCATTATCCGTTTATTTGAATTTAAAATTTTTTTTTATATTTTTATTTAATTTTTTTTACTTACTAAATTTGGATATTTATCGGATTCGGATATCCGACGGATAATATTATTTAATTCGGATTCACATTCAGATAATAATATTCGGATTTAATGAGGATAATAAATGAATTCGAATTTTAAAACAATTTTACGAATTCGAATTCAAAAATTACAAAAAAAAATAAATATTCAATCCGTTATTATCCTCAAGTACATGTCAATCTATGTGGATTGACCTCACCCAATATAATGCAGGTCTATTCAAGAAGACTGATAATTTTCTATGCTTTACTATATATTACTGTTAGTACCATTTTTGTGATTTCCATTATTTTTCTTTACAGGTTGTTATTAGAGGTGCTCATGGGCCGGGCCGCGGCTTTTTTCTTTTTTTTGCCTAGGCCCGGGCCTGGGTCGCCCAGGCCCGCCCGTTTAGGCCCGAATCACTGTTCATTGGAATAAAAAAATAATTTTTTATTTATTTTTTATAATTAAAATTAAATAAAAATAATATTATAATAATAAAAAACACTGTTCCGGGCCGGGCCGGCCCGGAACAGGATTTTGCCTGCCCAAGCCCGGCCCGTATTGGGCCGGGCCGGGCGGGCTGCCCGGCCCGTGAGCAGGTCTAGTTGTTATCGTATAAAAACAACTATTGTCACCTTGTAGCTGGCATGAATGAGAAATATACTCTAAATTCTCTCTTCCTCTAGTGTTTTTATTTTTATATATAAAAAAAAAAAAAAAATACATGTCAATCGGATTAAGGGTTTTCAAGAATTGCAATGGAATCTTATATAAATATATAAAAATTAAAATTTTTTGCAAATATGACAATTGTCCTATGTGAATGACCTAACTTTTTAACATGTGGATTAACTTATATTTTTTTACATGTTTACTCATTTAATGCATAATAATTAATTTAAATTCAAATATTTAATTAAATCAATATCAATTATCACCATAATTATTTTTTGGCAATCCTAATTTTAGGAGTCAATATTATTCTTTGAATTTCATATATATTACTTTAGATTAATTTTTTTTCAATTATTTTGAATTCAAAACCATATATGTCATCTTTATATTTGGTAATCTTTAATTACTTTTAGGCTCAACTTCCTTTTATATTTATTGAATTCGATTAAAATATCTAGATATTCCTTGTACTATAGTTAAAATTATATTTTAGTCTCTGTATTATAGAAGTGAATAATTTAATCTTTGTAAGTTTGAAATTGATGTAAAGAAGTAAAATTGGTAACAGTATTAATGAAAAACCGTTTAAATGCTGACGTGAACATGTGAAACTAACAGAATATATGACTTGAAAAAAAATGATGATGTGTTAATTTTTTCTGCTCAGGTGGAATATATAAACTGACAGAATAGATAACTTCGAAAAAAAATGATGACATATTTTTACGAGTAAAGAGGGATTTGGGTAAATATAGGAGAGGAGATTAGAAATAAAGCTATGGAGTTGAAGCAGAAAACAGAACTTGCTCTTCATGCAGCTCCTTGAATGAGTTCACAAAGTTAATCTTGTCGGTTTGATTACATGATGACATGGTCTAATGACATGCCCCGGAATTGAAGTCAAAGCTTAGGCTTGGTTAACTACTAGTATTTTTACTATTTGGTATGTTCTTAAGGTATGATCTGGATTTAATTCAAACGTGTGCCTGGGCCCTGGGGCCTATTGCCCTGTTTGTTAGTGATGATAATGTATTAGTTGGGTCTACTAATCCTGCTTGTCTGATAAAATTAAGATTCATTACAGTCTAAAACTATAGCTGCCTGCCTAGATTCAACAAAGTTGTGCAAATATCAACAGCTTTCTCGTATAACAAAAACTAGTTATCTCGCTTTTAAACTTGAAAAAGACTAATAATCAAGGTAATGTAACCAGCAGCTTTTTAGAGGAAGATTTTTTTTTTTTTTCTCCAATGGCGTATTTTGGCTAACAAAAGCAAATTGTTTGGTCAGGCTGCTTTTATACGATCAAATATTAAGTTTTTTAAAGTGGTGGAGGATATAGAAGGGCAGTGGGTTTGGAGAAAGCAGAGTTGTCTAAGGAAAAGACGTCCTTCCTTCAACTTCTTGACAAAAAAAATAAATAAATAAAAGAGCAAATCCTCCCATGTTGATTTATATTAAACAAAAAAGTCCTTGAATTCTAAAAGGGAAGGGATAGCAGTGAGATTTTCAAGACTTGTGACGAATTAAAAAAAAAAATTATTTATTTTGAAATATATTTAATCATAATATATTAGTAGTACTATTTGTCAATAAGCTTAAGGTAATGAAACATATATATGAAATTAAATGTCTATTAAACTATAGAGGTGAAATTACGTGATCTTATAATATCTTAAAATCTTTCATTTTCACAAAATTTAATCAATTTATAAAAATTATCGTCTTTATTAATTGTTTTTTTTTTTAAAAAAAAATTTGTTGGATAAATAGACATTTTATCATCCAAAAAGCATGTCAAATAACTTGCTATAAAAAATATTTTTTTTACCATGTTATCCTTTACTAAAGATTTGTTTATGTAATTGTTAGATGTTTACTTGTATCTCTTAAAAAAGAAATTAAGATAAGTATGATATTATTAAACATAAATTATTTACTAAATACAAAATAATTAACGTGTAGCATCACGTGCAACACATGTAACATAATGACTAGTAATTAGTAAATGTAAGTAAAAAAGAATTGAATAAATAATAATTGTAATAACCAATTTTAGACCGGGTCGGATCCGAACCGACCCGGGCCATTTGCAACCGGGCCTGCTATTTAGCAGGCCCAATCTGCAAACCCAATCAAGCTCAGCAGGCCCAACAAACCCCAAATCCAAAACCTAGCCCCCCTAAAACCCTAGCAAACCCTAGCCTCCCCACGTGAGCCCCCTCCCTCACCAGCCAAACAAAATCCTAACCCTAGGAATCCCTGACACCAGCAGACAGCCACCATAGCCCCTACCGTACACGCCACCCCTTACCCACTGCCACCACCACCCTAGAAACCCAACCCACACTCAACCTCCCCCAAACACTCAACCCCTCCATAAAACCCCAATCGAAACCAAAAAAATTGGGGGCCCCAGATTCGGACCCCAAAAACCAGATCAAGCCCCCTCATTTTCTCTCCGAAACCGGACTCCCCCTACCAAAAACCCAGATCGGACCCCCCCTCTCAGAGATCCCCTGCAAAAAAAAAAAAAAAAAAAAGAGAACCGAGCCAAAAAAAACCTACAAAAAAACCAAAACCACGAAACCCCCCACAGAAACAACAGCGATAAAAAAAAGCCCTGCAAAAAAAACCACAAACCATCACACACAAAAAAAAAAACCAAGAAAACCCAAAAAAAAAAAAACGTAAGGTCTTAAAACCTAGATCTAGGGATTTCAGTTCGGATTCGGGCAAAACAAAGCCCGAATCCGAGAAGAGGGGGTCGAAACCCCTCGGGTGTGAGATTTTGGAGGAAATCGGTCGCCGGCGACCGGCTATGAGGTACGACGGTCGGCGCGGTGGCCGGCCGCCGGTTTCTGGGTTTGGGGGGGAAGAGAGAGAAGGGAAAAAGTAGAAATGAAAAAAAAAGGGCTTTTATAGCCCCCTGGAGCGGGTCGCGCAGACCCGCAGGTCGACCCGGGGTCTGCGCACCCAACCCGGGGTTTTTTTAAAAAAAAAAAAGGAAGATCCGGCCCAAACCGGATCCGGGCAGCGCCGAACCGGCCCAGGCCTTGGGCCCAACAGCCCAGGCGCTGTTTCTTTGGGCCAGGAGAAAAAAAATAAAAATAAAAATAAAAAAGAAAGAAAAGAAAAGAAAAAAGCAAAAAAAAGAAAGAATTTAAAATAAAAAAAATAATAATAACAAATAAATTAAATTTTTAAAAAAAAAAAGAAGGGAAAAATAAAAAAAAATAATAATAGAAAATGAAAAAAAATATAAGGAAAATAAAGACAACAAAATTAAAATAAATAAAAAAAGAAAAAGGGAGATAAAAAAATTAAAAAAAAATTAAGAAAAATTAAGAAAAATTTTAAAATTATTAAAAAAAAAGTTAAAAATTAAAAATTGAAAAAAAAAATAATGATTCAAAAAAAGGAAAAATTAGAAAATATTAAAAAAAAAAAAAAAAAAAGATTCACGATTATCGATTTTGACATTTTGATTTTTTTTTTTTTGGATTTTTGACATTTTTCAGGTGGTCGAGGAAGAACAAAGAATTTTACGAAGATCAAGTTCGACATTCTAATTTTCGGATCCTCAACATTTTTCAGGTATTATTTTTATTTCCTTTGTTATTTTTTATTACATTACTATTTTTGTTTATTTATTTTTGTCCGGCATTCGATATATTATTATTCTGTTTCGATTTTAAAATTATAAAATAATAATTCCTCTAATTATTACATGTCTTTTAAATTATTTTCGGTAAATAAAATTCTCTAAAAACGGATTTTTTTTTCTTTCTCGGGATGGTCGGAGCATCAATCGTTCTTTGAAATGGTTCGAGTAAGAATAATAATCGAAATACTATCGAAAATATCGAAGTGATTCGAGAATTATTCTTACAAAGATAATTTCTTTTATTTCGGAAATAATTATTAAAAGCATTTTAATTTACTTTTCAAAAAAGAAAAAAGGTTTTAAGAAATGTGAATTACCGACGACGGAATTCGAAGGACGTCACGGTAGTGATTCCTAAGATATCTTGAGGTGAGAGAATTTCGTTAAATATCACCACGAGTGGTGGGAGTATTTAGCGACATGCTCGATACAAAATTCGTTCAAAAAATGGAAATAATAAAAATGAATAAATAGTGAATGTTTATGCGCTCGATATTTCGCTATGCTCGTGTTTTTAATATTACGATTTGCATGTTTAATCTTATAATTCTGTATTTAATCACATGTCTTATATGCTAAGTCGTATGCATCCGAAGTTTAAATATTCGCATCATACGAAAATTTAAAAAAATGGATATAAATTGCAGACGACGGAATTCGAAGGATATCACGGTTGTGATTCCTGAAATATCTCGAGGTGAGAAGATCTCGTTAAATACCACCAACAGTGTTGGGAATATTTAATGAGTATTTTCGATAACAAATTTATGTTCACTTTCGTTTTTTGAAAAAAATAATAACAGTTCAAAAAATTCAAAAAAATAATAAACATGTTTTTTTTTAAAATTAAATAAAATAAAATAAAAGAGATTTATTTTTAAATAGTGATGTCAAGTCCATTAAATCGAGATTTAAGATAACACGTGATTAAATGGTACCGTTTTCTAAACGGGGGTTGCAGGGGTGCTAATCCTTCCCCGCACGTAACCGACTCCCGAACCCAATTATGTTTTACTCTCTGGTTCAAAGCGCGGACATCAAAATCGGTTTTAAAAAATATTTTAATTAATTTTAAAATATTTTACTACAACCGGTTTTAATAGGTGGCCAATCACACCTACAAAAAAGATTGGTGGCGACTCCATTTGTGTTTTCAAATCGTCTTAGCGGTCGAAAAAACCGTTATGACAGCTTGGCGACTCCACTTGAGACTTTTGAGAGTCGAGCCACAAATTAATCATGTGTTATTTTAAAATCTCGAATTAATGGATTTAATCGGTATTTAATTTTAATTCTCTTTATTTTCTTTCTTTCTTTATTTTTATTTTGCTTGCATTTACATCTTGATATTTGTTAATTCTTTATTCATATTTTTATGTCGTTTATTTATTTTTTAATAATTATGGAATATTTAGGATAAAGGGTCGTAGACAAATAGTCGAAGATTTGTTTGTTCCTTCTCACACGCGAGCACGTGCATTTCATACATAAGCTCTATACCTGAGCTTTATCCCTTTAGGTGAAAGTAAAGTACCTACGCTCTCGTGAGGTAATAACCTCCGCATGGGCTAGTAAAACACTTTCGGAGTAATAAAGTACCTACGCTTTCGTGAGGTGGTAACCTCCGCATAAGCCCGGAAAATATACTCCAATAAATTGAACCTGTTTAACTCTGGGTGCCGTACTAGCCTTCACGGGCAACAGTGAGGAGCAATTTCTTTTTTTTTTTTAGAACCTAATTCAACCTCATGTAGTGAACTTAGTTGGAGCCATATCGAATTTTCGATCAGGTATCCCCGAAATTAGAAAGGAACATTTGTGATCTTTCGCTAATTGTCTTACATTCCAAACAAGAACTGTAAATCGGGTAATGATGAACGTACATCGTGCTACCCGCAATAAGTTTCATTTTTCACTCCGAAGGCACCGTGATGCTTAAATAAGTTGATACTGTCGGGGCAAATGTTCGTTAACTTTTTGAATTTGTAAATATGAAAATTCTTTCTTTTCGTACATCTCGTACATTTCATGCACTAATGCACTTGTAAGTAAAGCATGTACATTTATAATTGTATTTATGATTTCACGGTGATAATAATCTCATTTGATAAACCGCATAGACACTTGTTGTTGATTAAATGAGAATTGCAAACCGGTAGTGTTGAACAAATATTTGGACATCTGTGCCATGATAAGACCCACTACCCCAAAAGTTTTTGATAAAAATTGGTTTTTTTTTAAATAATATTTTTATTTTTACGGAAAAAATATGTTTAAAAAAAACAAAAACAAAAAAACAGGGGATTGAATTTGGGGGCAAGTTTTGTGCAATAAAATTGTTGAATAATTAAGTTCAGTCCAAATCATGAATAGTTTTCTGTATATATTCATGCATTAATTTGTTTATTCTTTAGACAAATCAAATTCGCATCATATTGCAATCATAACATGCATGGTCATTCATTGTAGAATACATTAGTGACATACATGATCGTTCTCCGTATATACCAGTAAATCAATTTATTTATTCTTTGCATGCATCATACCGACATCGTGATTGCATTCATAACAATAAGGTCATGCATTCGTGACATACATGGTTACTCATTGTATATGCTCATGCATTAATTTGTTTATTCTTTACATGCATCATATGGGCATCGTGTTACATTCACGGCATTCATAGCTCATGCATCCTGAAACACACCTAGGTAATGAAAAAGAAGTCGGCTTAGTTTTGAAAATTTTGAAAAGATTTCCCTTTCAAATCAGAGGTATAAGAATTACTGCGTACCTCTATGACACAGGCCGGAACCATGGAGGATGAACAAAATAGTCTGGATAGAGTGGAAAGAGCACAGAGGGAATTACAAGAACAGTTAGTGATGGAGACTCAATTAAGAGTTGTAAACCCAAGTGCAGGTTATGTTCAAGTAATAAATTCTCGGGTGTCCGAGGTCGAACCACAGGGAAGCGTATTAGTAAGTATAAGTTTATAAATATATAAGACAAAGAAAGTAAACAAGATATTAGGGAATCAACAACAAAATAAGATAAACAAGATATTAGAGAACAAAATAAACAAAATATAAAAGAAATTAAACAAGATATAAAAAACAATAAGAAAAGATGTTGAGGTTAGAGAATCCACTCTTGGTGTTATGCTAAGATTAATCTTGTTTTATTACACAATTGAAATCCACACATAAAGGAGGTTCCAATCGGAAGGTTTAGCAATTCAGTCCAAATTGTCCAACGTCCATAGCATATGATATTATGTTCATTTGGTGTCCTCAAAACTCATAAAAAGAGTCCAAGCATTCCTTATGCCAAGGTATATGTCTACAACAAATCAAGGTTATGAAACCAAGCATTTACTGTGCCATTTTCATTGTCAATAATGAATCAAGATCTCTACTTTGCAAGTATGATTTTAAACCAAAAGAAAATATTATCTATACTAGTGTTTATAAATGATGATTCATTTTAGCTCATGTTTAAGAGACTAACCTTAGCATTTACCAAGAGCTTCACCTCATCACCTCAACAATATGATTAGCAACACATACTAGATATGAATAAAATGAAAAGAAATGTAAGAAGCATAAGTAAATAAAAAAGAAAACTAGAGAAAGGAAAGAAGAAGAAAACTTAGAGAATTTTACTACAAAGGCTAATATCCTACCAATGTATATTGTATCCCAATACTCATCCAAGGCCCTCTATTTATACACATTTTGGAGGGCTAAATGACAAGAGACAAGCTTTACAAATTTCAAAGGTAGGTATAATAGGTGGGTGCATTTTTCTAACAATTTTCGTCATATTGTATGACAATTCTGATCAGCCAGCTTGATGGTCGATTTTGTCAATGTTGGAGGCTCGATCTGATAAAATGGTCTTCTAGAAAAATATCCCCTATCAGTTACGGATCCATAGCCGTTGGAATCAGATCATTTGCGCACATGGATCGGAATATATGGTCAAAATACCAAAACGGTGCAGAACAGACGTCATTGCACATCAGCCAACTTGATGGTCGATTTCGCTAGGGAAAACGACTCCGTTTCAAGAAGTGTAAAACATGAAAAAGATAGATATGCCTCTTAGCTTTGCAGGGATACAAAGTTCAGCCTTATTGCTTCAGTGAAACTCGAGATATAGCTGATATGGCAAAAGGTGTCGGAACTGGAACTGAACTGGATTTGCCCTTAATTCTAGTAATCTGAAATCACTCAAAGAAACTTGTGAAAAACACCAAATTACATAAAAATATAAAAGATCATAAACACAATTAGACTAAACAATAATAACTCGTATTTGACACAAAACAATAATAAAACATAACTAAAAACTATATAATTATACGAGTTATCACACCCCCATACTTAGATTGTTGCTAGTCCCTAGCAACGACTCAATAAAAATAAAATAAGAAAATCTAATCTAATCCATTTTCGTAGGAAATCACGGTGGCACTTAGCATGTGACACAAGCCTTTAAACCCCTAGGTGTCCCTAGTGGACGAGTTTAGTCTCGTGAGGGTTTACTAGGACGATACCCACAAACATTGAAGACATAAGAAAAACTAAAAATAATAATTATAACTAATCCTTCCAATATAAATTAGAGATAATCATTGGACAAGTCTTAAAAACTAATCAATAGCTTAAAGAAATTCACAAAAAATCTTGCTTGAATGTAAATAGTTTGAGTTAAGCCAATAATAACATAACATATTTCAATCAAAATAGTGTATATTCAAACTTAATCTCAACTTCTCACATGGGATACTCTCTTGATTTTCACTCTTTAAAGTAGTGGTAAAGTGTTTACACTCAATCAATCTCATGAAAACACTTCTACCATATGCTTGCTTGTCCACCTATTCTCCACTATTTAGATCATACAACTTCATAAATCAAGAGGTCTTTATTCAAGGTTGTAATGGGGCCAAAGGGTTATAATGTGGTTAAAGAACAAAAGGATAAAGATATCACAAAGGTTCCAAAGAGTTCATAGATTTTAGAGACATAATAAGATCATACAAATAAAACTTCTCAAAACTCTTATAAAGCACATAATAACATAGGCTAAATATTCATGTTGAGCCTTTGCATCATTCTAACCAACTTTGTAACATCTTTTTCTAGAAGTTCAAGAGAAGATTTTTTTTTTTAATATGGGAATGTATTTGACAATGATCCCTTTCTTTTTCTCTTGACTTTTTCTTTTCTTTTCTTCCCCCACACTTATCTTTTGTTTCTAACCCAAATTTTCAAATAAAAATATCCCTTGTTTTTTTGCAATATGTCTCAAAATATAAAATTCATCTTTAGAACAAGGGTAAGGATATAAGCATATTTAGGCTAGGTGTAAGTTGTGGTTACCAATAAAACATCATATTTAATGTAGGCTCAAATTGGCTCACTAGTGGGGATGTTCTCGTAGAACATTAATAATGGATGGCTGTTTGGCTCTGGTTATAATCCTAATGCCTCTATCATATTCATGTTGTCACATGTATCAATATAGTCTCAAACGGTTTAAAGCAAGTTCTAGAGAATCATGTAATCATAAGAGCACTCAAGAAAGAAATTAGATTGATTTGTATAATGCATCAATCATTATAGGCTCAAAAACTCACAAAGATGATTATACAAGTCAGATTAAGTCTAAACATGCTTCTTTCTCAATCAACATATCATATTAACATTGGCTCATAAAAAGGTTGACATCAAGCTCAATTCTCATGAAAATCTTCTCACTAATAAATCTGTTTTAGACTTATGCAATTCATATCTCATCATTGTATTGAAAGTAACTAAAAAAAAAAAAAAAACACACTAAGTCTAAACATGCTTTTTTTTTTTGTTTTTTTGTTTTTTTTGTTTTTTTTGTTTTTTTTGTTTTTTTTTTTGAAAGGAAAGAAGAAGATTAAATCAAACTGACAAGGTATGTCTCAAGTCTCCCTTACTCAGACCTTGTTCAGAATGAATACTTCTAAATGTCTTAAAACACAACAAATTTTTTTTTTTTTTTTTTTTAGCAAAATATGTCCCTTACCCCCTACTAAAATATGACATTGTCCCCAATGTCAAATTTTAAAGGTAGAATTTAGGAGATATTACCTGCAGAGGTTGCTAACCACTTATTATAACTGAGACACAACAAGCAAAATGTTAGATAATGTCACAAAGACAAAGTGCAATCCACTCCTTGCTCGTCCATATCTCTTTTTCTTTTTCCGAGCGTTTGCGAAACAACCGTAGCAGATAAACACTCATAAGCTTGTAGCTTTTTGAGTAAATCTTCAATGGTTGTAGCAGAAATTATGGTTCTCCTTGCCTCTGAAAACATGAATCCATTATCCACAGCATTATCTAAATATGAAAGTAAATTACTAAAATAACCATTAATATTAAGCAAACCAATGGGTTTCTTATTTGTGACCAAAGATGACCAAGAAGCCACGCAAGCTATTTCTTCCAATGTACCCAGACCTCCTGGTAAGGCAATGAATGCATCGGCAGAATGGTACATGATTGTTATCCGTTCAGGGATACTCCAGACTTGTATTTCCTTACCCACGGTAGGTCCACAAAAATCTGTGAATAGTTTTGGCACGATTCCTAGAACTGGACTTCCTCCGGCGTGTGCTGCTGTAGCGACTGCTCCCATTAAACCCGTACTACCGCCTCCATAAATCAAGTGGATCTTTTGTTGGGCAAGTATTACTCCAACTCTTATGGCTTCATCAGCGAATATGTTATTTTTCCCTGGATAAGCACTTCCAAAGACACAAATTTTTTTTAATGCGCTGGGACGAAGTGCTTTCCATTTTTTTTTTCTTTTTCGAGTGCCTGAAAGAGAATGAGTACATGGTGTAATATATAGAGGACTGAGTAGTGAATCAGACAAGAGTAATAATGTCGCCGAAAGTGTATTTGACCTGTCAGAAGAAAATGTTAACCTAACAAAAGATTTTTGCGTGATTTCAGGAAGAAAATCAAAAAGAGAAGAAAAATCAACCGTAAAAGTCAAAAGTAATAATGTCGCCGAAAGTGTATTTGGCATCTTCCTCTGGTTTTACGTCCAGAAACGGCTTAAACGCCTTCTATGAGTCGAGGATATACTTCCCATCCAGTTTTCTTACAAGCTGGCAAACAGGGTCTTTTATCATCAGATTCCCAAGATGTTGCCATTCCCTTTGGAATTGCGGCCATAAATCAAGAATTTCTCTTTGTACGTCTCCACTAGGATGCGTCTCAAGAGAAAGTTGGATATTACCCAAATTCTCCTTACTCAGTCCATCCTTAATGAATTCAATTTTATCATCTCGATTAGAGGACGGAATCCCAATAGAACGACATTTACCGTTACACGTCCATCGTGCACACTTGTGGCAATTTGAACTCATGCGCTTTGCTCGTCGCTTCTTTGCATAAGTGCTTCTACCTGTACCTGGTAAATGCAAAACAGGAAGATATTCATCTTCACGTACCTTGGCTTCAATTATCCAACGTATGTCTTCAGGAATCCCTTTGTTCATAAGCATTCTTAATCTTTCTAATCGAACTTGGTAAAGCTTCAGTAAAATATTCCGAGGAAAAGGAGGAAATCGTTTCTGCAATCTTTTGAGAATATCATCCATCCTGAAAAAAAATGAAATAAAATAAAATGAAAGAGAAATTTATATACAATATCAGTTTTGTGGGTAGCTGATGGAACCGACTTAAATAATCACGGAGTACCGTTATCCGCCATTTAACCGGGGTAAAAAGAAAAAAATTATATTTACATCTAGTTATTTTCAAAACAAGGATCAGAAAGAAAAACAACCTCTTCTTGAGTAACATGATTTTCCAAAAAGAGTTTGAGTCTTTGTCCATTTACCTTGAATACGTTACCATTTTGAGGATTCTCAATGTCAACTGCTCCATAATGATACACATGCTTAACCACAAATGGGCCAGTCCATCTTGATCTCAACTTACCAGGAAATATGTGAAGTCTAGAATTATAAAGTAGAACTTTTTGCCCAACATTAAATGTTTTTCTTGAAATTAACTTGTCATGAAAGGCTTTAGTTCTTTCTTTATGAATTTTAGAATTCTCATATGCATCATTTCTGAGTTCCTCAAGTTCATTTATTTGTAATTTTCGTAAATTAGAAGCGTCATCAAGGTTTGAGTTGAACATTTTAATGGCCCAATATGCTTTATGCTCAAGTTCCACAGGTAAATGACAAGGTTTTCCATAAACTAGCCTATAAGGAGACATGCCCAATGCTGTTTTAAAAGCTGTTCGATAGGCCCATAATGCATCGTTAAGTCTAAGAGACCAATCTTTGCGATTTGGATTAACTGTCTTTTCCAAAATTTGTTTAATCTCCCTATTTGCTAATTCTACCTGTCCATTTGTCTGCGGGTGATAAGGGGTTGCAACTTTGTGTGTAATGGCATATTTCTTCATTAATGTTTCAAAAACCTTGTTGCAAAAATGTGTTCCCCCATCGCTTATGATAGATCGAGGAATTCCAAATCGACTCAAAATATTTTCTTTTAAAAATTTAATCACTGTTTTGTGATCATTATTTCGACATGGAATTGCCTCTATCCACTTTGAAACATAATCTATTGCAACTAAAATGTATAAGAAACCAAAAGATGGTGGAAATGGTCCCATGAAATCAATACCCCAACAGTCAAAAATTTCAATTACAAGAAATGGGTTCAAAGGCATCATGTTTCTTTTCGAAATGGAACCTAATTTTTGACAACTTTCACATGACTTGCAAAAATTATGTGCATCTTTGAACAAAGTTGGCCAGTAAAATCCACACTGTAAAATTTTTGCAGCAGTTTTCTTTGATGAAAAATGACCACCACATGCCTCGGAATGACAAAACTTAATTACACTACTTACCTCATTGTCGGGAATGCATCTTCGAAAAATCTGATCAGGACAATATTTGAACAAGTAAGGGTCATCCCAATAGAACTTCTTTACCTCATTCAGAAACTTCCTTTTATCTTGTGTGCTCCATTGAGAAGGAATTTTTCCTGTAGCAAGAAAATTAGCAATGTCAGCAAACCAAGGTGTCGTGGAGACAATTAGAAGTTGTTCATCAGGAAAAGTATCATTTATTGGTGAGGTTCCAAAAGATTCATCACAAACAAGTCTTGATAAATGATCAGCCACCACATTTTCTACTCCTTTTTTATCTCGAATGGTGATGTCAAATTCTTGCAGCAAAAGGATCCACCTCAGCAACCTAGGTTTTGCATCCTTCTTAGAGAGAAGATATTTTAAAGCTGCATGATCACTAAAGACAACAATTGATGATCCAACAAGGTAAGATCTGAATTTATCCAATGCAAAAACAACTGCAAGTAATTCCTTTTCTGTAGTGGAATAATTCATTTGGGCTCTATTTAAAGTTTTACTTGCATAGTAAATTACATGTGGTTTATTATCTTTCCTTTGTCCTAACACAGCACCAACAGCATAGTCACTAGCATCACACATTATTTCAAATGGTAAAGACCAATCAGGAGATCTCATAATAGGAGCAGTAGTGAGCATATTTTTGAGTTTTTCAAAAGCATCTTCACAATCTTTAGTCCATTCAAATGCAGTGTCTTTCATTAAAAGATTACATAGAGGTTTAGATATCGTGCTAAAATCTTTTATGAATCTTCTATAAAAACCTGCATGTCCCAAGAATGACCTAATGTCCTTTACTGTCTTTGGTGTGGGTAGATTAGCAATCAATTCAAGTTTTGACTTGTCTACCTCAATCCCTTTTGCAGAAACAATGTGACCTAGTACAATACCTTTAGTGACCATGAAATGACATTTTTCCCAATTAAGAACAAGATTTTTTTCTTCACACCTAATCAATACATTTTTCAAATTGGCTAAGCAATCATCAAATGAATCACCAGAAACAGAAAAATCATCCATGAAAATCTCAAGATTACGTTCAATCATGTCACTAAAAATGCTAAGCATGCATCTTTGAAATGTGGCAGGGGCGTTACATAATCCAAATGGCATTCTACGATATGCAAAAGTACCAAAAGGACATGTAAAAGTGGTTTTCTCTTGGTCCTCAAGTGCAATGGCTATTTGATTATACCCAGAATATCCATCTAGAAAACAATAAAACTCATGCCCTGCAACTCTTTCTAAGATTTGATCCATGAAAGGCAAAGGGAAATGATCTTTCCTCGTCACTGAGTTAAGTTTCCTATAGTCAATGCACATGCGCCAACCAGTAACAGTCCTAGCTGGAATTAATTCATTGTTTTCATTTTTAACTACAGTAACTCCAGATTTCTTAGGTACGACTTGAGTAGGACTTACCCATTTGCTATCAGAGATAGGATAAATGATTCCATTATCTAGAAGTTTAATGACTTCATTTCTCACTACTTCTTTCATATTAGGATTAAGCCTTCGTTGCATTTGTCTAGAGGGTTTAGCATTTTCCTCTAAATAAATATTATGTGTGCAGATTAATGGGCTTATTCCCTTTATGTCAGCTAAGGTCCATCCTAATGCATTTTTGTGCATCTTCAAAAGTTGTAACAACTTACCTTCTTGTAGTTCATCAAGATGTGAAGAAATTATGACTGGAAAAGTTTCACTCTCACCCAAAAAGGAATATTTTAGCTCGGATGGCAATGGTTTTAACTCCAGCTTGGGTGGTTCAATAGTTGATGGTACAGTGACATTTGTAAGTGATGGTAGTTCCTCAAACTTTTGTTTCCAACAATGCTTATCCTGAAAAGATTTTAACAAAGAATCAGTGTGTGAAATTTCTGAAGCATTATCAAACTCATATTCAATTAAATAAGCTTCTAAAGGATCATGGAATGTGGTAGTGGTGAGATGTTCATGAACAAGTTCTTCAATGAAATCCACTTCATGTACTTCTGAATTATCACCAGGTTGCTTGCAAATGTTGAACACATTTAATTCTAAAGTCATATTTCCAAAAGAAATGTTCAACATACCATTCCTGCAATTTATCAGAGCATTAGAAGTTGCAAGAAATGGACGGCCTAATATAACAGGAATTTGAACATTTGGATTTGAAACAGGATGTGTGTCCAAAACAATAAAATCAACAGGGAAGTAAAAATTATCAATTTGAACCAAAACATCTTCAACTATCCCTCGAGGAATTTTTACAGAACGATCAGCTAGTTGAAGTGTAACAGGTGTTTCCTTGAGTTCACCTAAACCTAACTGTTGATAAACAGAAAAAGGCAAAAGATTAACACTAGCACCAAGATCAAGCAATGCACGTTCTATTCTAGTGTTTCCAATGATGCATGAGATTGTTGGACATCCAGGATCTTTGAATTTTGGTGGAGTAAGGTGCTGAATGATTGAGCTCACACTTTCCGTCAAAAATGCTTTCTTTTGTACATTATGTTTCCTTTTAACTGTACACATGTCCTTCAAAAATTTAGCATAAGATGGAACTTGTTTGATTGCATCCAATAAAGGAATGTTAATCTTAACTTGTTTGAAAAGTTCATAAATTTCTGCATTTTGATTCAAATTCTTTATTGTTTGCAACCTTTGAGGAAAAGGAGCAGGATGCATACCTTTTTCTTTGTCCAAATTTTCAAGAAGTTCAGACTTACCATTACTTTTCGGAGGGGAAAGAGGATCTTGGTCTTTTGATGGAATCTTTTTGTCAATTGCCTTTCCACTTCGAAGAGTTGTGATAGAACTGGCATTTTCCTGTTGAGTTTCATTGGAGCAAGAAACAAGACATTGAGTAGAAGGGTTAGGCTGAGGTTGAGCAGGAAACTTACCTTTTTCTTGAGTGCGTAATGAAGCTGTCAATGTGGACAAGGTGTTTTTGATCTCATTGATGTCCTGTGAAGTCCGGCTATTCACATTTGCTTGTGTTTGCATGAATGCTTGCAATGTCTCTTCCAAGGTTTGTACACGTGAAGGTTGATAGGAAAAAGTGTTGCCCGGCTTTTGAGATTGTGGTACCTGAACATGATTATTATTCCGCCAACTGAAGTTGGGATGATTTCTCCATTCAGGGTTATACGTTTCAGAGTAAGGAGAAGGAAAAGGTTTTTTAAATGTGTTTATGGAATTTACTTGATCATGCAACGCTTCTTTAAGAATGGGAATGTTTGGACATTCAGAAGTGGGGTGTCCCATGATTTCACAAATTCCACAACTTTCTTCATTTTTAACCGTTTTGACTTCTTTTACTTCTCTAAGTTCCATGGCTTCAATCTTTCTAGCCAAATTAGCTACTTTAGCTTTTATCTCATCTTCTTGACTAAAATGATATTTTCCTCTGTTAGAAACAACATTAGATCTATTGGAACTTTCAGAGGAATTATCTGTGTGCCAGGCTTGAGAGTTATCTGCCAAATGGTCTAAGTAGTCAAAGGCTTCTTCAGGTTCTTTTTCTAGAAACTCACCGTTACACATTGTTTCAACAAATTGTTTAGTTTCGGGAGTTAAACTTTCATAAAAGAAACTAATAAGACGCCATTTTTCAAAACCATGATGTGGACAAGAACTTAACAAATCTTTAAAACGATCCCAGCACTGAAAAAATGCTTCATTTTGATTTTGATTGAAATTTTGAATCTGTCTTTTCAAAGCAGTAGTTTTATGTGCTGGGAAAAATTTCTTTAGAAACTCAGTTTGTAATTCTTGCCATGTGCCAATTGACCTTGGTTTTAAATTATGAAGCCAAATTTTTGCTTTATCTTTTAAAGAAAAAGGAAATAATTTTAGCTTGACAATTTCATTTGTACATTGTTGGTCATTAAAGGTGACACATACATCTTCGAAGTCTTTTAGAAACGAGTAAGCACTTTCCGATTCCAACCCATAGAAATTTGGAAGCAAAGCTATCATACCTGGTTTAAAACGAAAGTTGTTTGCATTGAGAGGAACAATAAAACAAGAGGGTGATGAGCTTCGAGTTGGTTGCAAGTAGTCACGCATGGTGCGTACTTGTCTGTTCTCATCTTCAGCATGAACACTTTCATTGTCAGCCATGGTAGGAGTTGTATTAGAAAGATTACCTGAAAAAGTTTCACAATAAAATCTAACTAAACGACGAGATCTAAAATCACGTCGCCAAACAAGCATAAAACAAAGTTAATATACAAAATTAGGCGGTATAACCAGCCAATAAAAATAAATATAAACAAATTAGGCGGTATAACCAGCCAAAAAAAATAAATATACTTATAAACTTATATACTTAATATTGCCTCCCCGGCAACGGCGCCAAAAACTTGATGGAGACTCAATTAAGAGTTGTAAACCCAAGTGCAGGTTATGTTCAAGTAATAAATTCTCGGGTGTCCGAGGTCGAACCACAGGGAAGCGTATTAGTAAGTATAAGTTTATAAATATATAAGACAAAGAAAGTAAACAAGATATTAGGGAATCAACAACAAAATAAGATAAACAAGATATTAGAGAACAAAATAAACAAAATATAAAAGAAATTAAACAAGATATAAAAAACAATAAGAAAAGATGTTGAGGTTAGAGAATCCACTCTTGGTGTTATGCTAAGATTAATCTTGTTTTATTACACAATTGAAATCCACACATAAAGGAGGTTCCAATCGGAAGGTTTAGCAATTCAGTCCAAATTGTCCAACGTCCATAGCATATGATATTATGTTCATTTGGTGTCCTCAAAACTCATAAAAAGAGTCCAAGCATTCCTTATGCCAAGGTATATGTCTACAACAAATCAAGGTTATGAAACCAAGCATTTACTGTGCCATTTTCATTGTCAATAATGAATCAAGATCTCTACTTTGCAAGTATGATTTTAAACCAAAAGAAAATATTATCTATACTAGTGTTTATAAATGATGATTCATTTTAGCTCATGTTTAAGAGACTAACCTTAGCATTTACCAAGAGCTTCACCTCATCACCTCAACAATATGATTAGCAACACATACTAGATATGAATAAAATGAAAAGAAATGTAAGAAGCATAAGTAAATAAAAAAGAAAACTAGAGAAAGGAAAGAAGAAGAAAACTTAGAGAATTTTACTACAAAGGCTAATATCCTACCAATGTATATTGTATCCCAATACTCATCCAAGGCCCTCTATTTATACACATTTTGGAGGGCTAAATGACAAGAGACAAGCTTTACAAATTTCAAAGGTAGGTATAATAGGTGGGTGCATTTTTCTAACAATTTTCGTCATATTGTATGACAATTCTGATCAGCCAGCTTGATGGTCGATTTTGTCAATGTTGGAGGCTCGATCTGATAAAATGGTCTTCTAGAAAAATATCCCCTATCAGTTACGGATCCATAGCCGTTGGAATCAGATCATTTGCGCACATGGATCGGAATATATGGTCAAAATACCAAAACGGTGCAGAACAGACGTCATTGCACATCAGCCAACTTGATGGTCGATTTCGCTAGGGAAAACGACTCCGTTTCAAGAAGTGTAAAACATGAAAAAGATAGATATGCCTCTTAGCTTTGCAGGGATACAAAGTTCAGCCTTATTGCTTCAGTGAAACTCGAGATATAGCTGATATGGCAAAAGGTGTCGGAACTGGAACTGAACTGGATTTGCCCTTAATTCTAGTAATCTGAAATCACTCAAAGAAACTTGTGAAAAACACCAAATTACATAAAAATATAAAAGATCATAAACACAATTAGACTAAACAATAATAACTCGTATTTGACACAAAACAATAATAAAACATAACTAAAAACTATATAATTATACGAGTTATCAGTTAGCCAGATCTCAGCAAGAAACACGAGAACAGATAACAAAATCTCAAGAGGAATCACGTGAGCAAATAGACAAGATGATTGAAATGATGACTAGGCTGACCCGAGGAAAATGGGTTGCTGAAAGATCGATCATAGGGGAAGAATCTCGACCTCAAGTAAACAACAATGAAGATCCGATCTACCTACCAAGTCAACAAGGCCGAGGACAATTTCAATTGAACTCGGAATTTCACCCCTCAGACTCAGTTGTTATTCCAAGCCAAGATGGCTCACTAGAACAAGAAAACAGAAAAAACGTGTGGCAAAGCAAGTGGAAGACACAGAAGTGCAACAAAAGTATGATCTGTTTGAAGAGAGACTCAAAGCCATAGAAGGAATAGACGTTTTCGGGAATACGGATCCGAATGAGCTCATCTTGGTCCTAGATTTGGTGATTCCGCTAAAATTCAAGGCCCCTGAATTTGAAAAGTATGACGGATCGAAATGTCCATCAACCCACATCACAATGTTTTGTCGGAAAATGGCTGGCTACACCAACAATGATAAGCTGTTAATCCACTGCTTCCAAGACAGTCTAACAGGGTCAGCTGCAAGATGGTATAATCAGTTGGATCGGGGCTGTATCCGTTCTTGGAAAGATATGGCAAAAGCTTTCAAGACTCAGTATAAGCACATGATCGACATGGCACCAGATAGGTTAACATTCCAGAATATGGGAAAAAAGCATACTGAAGGTTTTAAGGAATATGCCCAACGATGGAGGGATATGGCAACACAGGTGCAACCATCACTCACTGAGAAAGAAAATACTGTGCTGTTCATCGATACATTAACGGCACCTTATTATGACAGGATGGTTGGCAATGCCTCAAGAAATTTCGCTGATATGGTTATTTCTGGTGAGATGATCGAGAATGCTATCAAGAACGAAAAACTCGAAGGAGATAAGACATCCAATGCCGAGAGAAACGAGGCACCTGAAAGGAAGGAGGAACATGTCCAGGCTATGGGAGAATTCACTCCATATCCCCGAGTCTCTCCATATCAATCATGTTACTCTACCAATGTCTCTCCAAGTCATTATCCTTACCTTCCAAATATTCAAACACCTAATCCTATGTCAACCCCTGCAACTAGGCCTGCTTCCCAGAAACGACCGAGGGGCAACCAAGAGAAATTTTTAATCCCAATCCTTGAACTGTTGCCATTACTAATAAGGAACCAATACCTTACCCCGGTGCCTTTGAAAACAGCTCCAAACCCATAAGCAAGGAGTTATGACCCGAACAGCAAGTGTGAGTATCACATGGGGGCGATTGGACATTCAACTGAAAAATGTAGACAACTGAAGGAAAAGATTGACGGTCTTGTCCACAATGGCATTTTGACTCCAGAGCTATTCGAATAGTGGAAATCCGCATTGCCATAAATCGGTTTCTTCGCCACGAGTTTAGAGGATGAGAATGGTTACCTTTAAAAGCATGTCGACAAGCATTGAGGAATATGCATGTAGTTCTATGCCTCATCATGAAAGCACTTGTCTTATGTTGGCATCCATATGAAATAAATAAATTTTGAATTTCAAAGGCTTTGTGTTTATTTTGTTTTAATTTGAATTTGCAAAAATAAACATTAAAGAAATTCTTGATTTTGAAGAACGCGTTCTTAAAAGAAAAAAATCTTTCTTCACATTAAGAAATGATGGAGAGTCTTGAGATTATTGATGATCATTGTTAGAAATGACCCAACATCCTTCCCCCTCTCTTTCGGACTTGCCTATGCTTGAATCCTTTGAGTTTGAAACAGTCAATGCTTCCAGGAATATATTGTTGAATTTCAGAAACCGTAGTCAGTGCAATAAGAAAAATGCGGATCCTAGTTTAGGTTATGAGCAATGGAACAAACTTTTTGAAAAATCCGAGCTTTTTGGTGTCTCAAACAAGTGAAACCTTTTTCAAGAATCTAGATCATGGTAAATTGATGTGTGTCAAGGTTATGCCAAAACCATTCACATCCGTTTCCGTAACCACAAAACAAGAGTTGCCCAGACGTCACTTCATGATTAACGTCTCAGGTAACAATGACTAAACCTGATTTTCTCATGTTCCTAGAAAAAAGCTGTTTTGAACCATATTCTTTCTTGTCCCTTCGGAGAGCCAAAAAAAGAAGACTTGAGGTGTTCCTCGTTATGATACGAATTCTCATTTGTATGACCAATCAAATGGTGCATCATTTGTAGATACAGAGGACACGTGGTGAATAAAGATGAAGTAATTTTCGGAGCATGCATCAAAAAGAAAAAAAAAAGAGAAAAGAAAGAAAATGAAAAACGAGTGTGACATCATGCATTTATGAAATTCAAGATGGTTTCAAGAAAGAAAAAACCGTTTCATTATTTTCCTTTAGGGAATGACTCTTCGATTTACGTGCTTGTGTTCGAGATAAAAAATGGCCATCTTTCATCATCCTTTCACAAATTATAAAATATCCTTTTGCTACCCCTTTTGAGCCTAATGAATGCTTTCGTTCTTTCAACCCCGATCAAGGATCACCCTCCACACTAGGGGGCAAATGCGAGGAAGGATCTTTTCAAAAGTCACACATAATGAAGTCTTGGTTCAAAGAAGAAAAAAAAAGAATGCCTTGAACTAAAGAGAAATTTGAGCTTCCAAATAACTACGGGCTCACCTTGTCAAAATAAAAGTGCAAAAAAAAAAGGAGATAAAAAGAAAAAGGAAAGCAAAAAAATAGAAAAGGAAGAAAAGAACGGATGAAAATCATCGAATAAAGAGAAGGCTCAGAAAAGAGAAATGTTTCGAAAAGAATCCTCCTCATGAAATAATCATTGATTTGATCACCTTCAAACACATGTTTGGGCCTATTTATCTTTTCTTTCAGTACCTCGAACTTCGGCCTACATTACGTACCTGAAAAAAACCATTTTGATCGAGCATGGTCATTTAAATTGATGAGTCTATTCTTATAGAAATGCATGAGACTTCGGTCTCCTTTCTGGTTAAAAATCCTTTTTGGATAAGTCTTGATTTCTTGAATGCATGGTGAAACATTTAATGAAAAAAAATGAAAAAATGGAAAGAAGGAGACTCTAGGGTGAAAACCCAACACGGGCAATCTAGAGTAAAATGGGAGAATTTCGGTGCCGCTCATGGTATTGTCAAGGCCATAACAAAAGAAGAGGTCATTTTGGAACATCTGGGAATTCCAAAATATCCCAAAACTGTCAACTCTCGTTTGGAGGTTTGACTTTAAAAACTGAGACCGTTTTCCTTTCCAGAATTAACTTTCCAGTTTGAACATCCCAGCTAGTCTTGACGTTTGTCAAAATGCCATAATTTGGAAACTAAAAGAAGGTTGAATTTGTTTGAGTCCAAAAAATCATGTTCTATAAAATCTGTTCCATTTGTGAGTCTAGAAAGGATATACATTTTCCTGTCGTGAAGTCTCCTTGGATCAACCAAAATCTTGTGGTACCAAGCCTTCCGACTCAATTTGAAAAAATCTAAATTGACACTCAAAAAAACTTCTAACAGTGATCATCAATCTTCAAGAGATTTGGATATCACAACATGAGGGACATTTTCAGCTCAAAAGTTTTCAGTGAATAAGCAAATATTAAAAAAAAAAAAAAAAAAAGAGCAAGCAAAAGCAGATAAAAAATGAAAATATCTTTGGAAGAAATCATTTTTGATGTTGACATAAGGCAAAGGTTCTTCTGGCCCAAAGGTATGGAACTATTGAGGTAGAAGAAATGAACACTCGGACTCCAGTTGATAAAAATTTGAAAAACTATCGGGGCAAAGAGATAGTTCCAAAGTGAAGAAAAAGGTTGATCTCTTACGAGGCACGAGCGTTTCAGGATACACTCTGTTTCGAAGAGGAAAAACGATTTGGAAAAGCTAAACCAAGATCAGGAAAAACAATTGGGAACATTTGCATCATTCATGAACATTCGCATATTTATTAAGTTTTGCATCTGCATCGTGTCGTAAAATATGTACATTATTCATGGGTACTTGCAAGTGCATCATCAGGGGCATATGCATTGACTTCGCATGACATTCACATTTCATGCATGACGTGGACTATTTGAAATTTTGACATTTGAATCTGAACAGTCAGTGAGATTTTCTTCCAAAATATGATTGTGAAAGATCTTCAGGTATGATCACCAAGACCTTCGGGCACCTCTTTTAAAACCTCCGGGTTACCTCTTTTAAGTCCTCTGGGCACAGGAAAAGAAAAAGAAAATTAAAAAAGAAAACCTCCAGGCATCTCTTTTAAAACCTCCAGGTTACCTCTTTTAAGTCCTCCGGGCACAGGAAAAGAAAAAAAAAATTAGCAAAAGAAAAAAGGCAATTAAAAAAAAGACCTTCGGGCACCTGTTCTAAGACCTCCGGGCACCCCTTATAAGACCTCCGGGCACCTGTTCTAAGACCTCCGGACATTTCTTTTAAATCCTTCCGGCACAGCGAAAGAAAAAGAAAATTAGAAAGAAAGAATACCTCCGGGCATCTATTTTTAAGACCTCCGGGCACCTCTTTTTCAAAGACCTCCGGGCATTGTTTTTAAGAACTCCGGGTTATAATCTTTAAGACCTCCGGGCACAGCAAAAAAGAGAAATTAGAAAAAAGACCTCCGGGCACCTGTTCTAAGACCTCCGGGCATTTCTTTTAAGTCCTTCCGGCACAGCGAAAGAAAAGGAAAATTAGAAAAAAGAAGACCTCCGGGCATCTATTCTAAGACCTCCGGGCACCTCTTTTAAGACCTCCTGGCATTTCTTTTTCAAAGACCTCCGGGCATCGTTTTTAAAACCTCCGGGTTACAATCTTTAAGACCTCCGGGCGTCTCTTTTTCAAAAACCTCCGGGCACCGTTTTTAAAACCTCCGGGTTACAACTTTTAAGACCTCCAGGCAATTCTTTCTTCAAATACCTCCGGGCACCATTTTCAAAGAAAATATCATTTTTTATAAGACCTCTAGGCATCCGTTTCAAGACCTCCGGGCATTATTCTCAGAAGTCATGTTTTCAAGACCTCCGGGCACTATTCTCGAAAATCATCTATAAGACCTCCGGGCACCATTTTCAAAGAAAATACATTTTTTTAAGACCTCCGAATATTATTCTCAAAAATCATGTTTTCAAGACCTCCGGGCATCTGTCTAAAAAATCATTGATAAAGACCTCTGGGCATCATTCTCAAAGTCAAGAATAAGACCTCCGGGCACCACTTTCAAAGAAGTAACATTTTTTAGACCTCCAAGTATCTGTTTTCAAAAACCTCCGGGTAACATCTTTCAAAATGACATTTTTCAAAAACCTCCGGGTAACATCTTTCAAAATGACATTTTGCAAAACCTCCGGGTACCATTTTCAATTCTTGCGAAGTCAAACTCGTTACTTTAAAGAAGGGTCGAGCCTCGGTATGATTAGTCAAGTGGCGATATCCGAAGCATCTGGTGAAAATTTTGAATTTGGTAAAGTCTTAGGAGGCGATATCGGAAGAATCTGACAAGGAATTTCAAAACTAAACGAGAAAGAGATGGGGATATCCAGAATGAGTCTTCACTTTCGTAAGACTAAGGTAGTAAGTAAGGTGATGATCTCAGTTGTGTTCAAACTCATTGTCAAAAATTCGAAGTTCTTTTTTAAATTTCAAAGTTGTGGAGCCTCTGATGAGATGAGCAATTTATTTTCAAAGTTGTGGAGCCTCTGATGAGAGCAGCAATTTAAATTTCAAAGTCGTGGAGCCTCTGATGAGAGGAGCAATTTATTTTCAAAGTCGTGGAGCCTCTGATGAGAGGAGCAATTTATTTTCAAAGTTGTGGAGCCTCTGATGAGAGGAGCAATTTATTTTCAAAGTTGTGGAGCCTCTGATGAGAGGAGCAATTTATTTTCAAAGTTGTGGAGCCTCTGATGAGAGGAGCAATTTATTTTCCAAGTGATGGAGCCTCTGATGAGAGGAGCAATTTATTTTCCAAGTGGTAGAGCCTCTGATGAGAGGAGCAATTTATTTTCCCAAGTGATAGAGCCTCTGATTAGAGGAGCAATTTATTTTCCCAAGTGATAGAGCCTCTGATGAGAGGAGCAATTTATTTTTCAAGTGATAGAGCCTCTGGTGAGAGGAGCAATTTATTTTCCAAATGATAGAGCCTCGCTAAAAATGGTTCTCTATAACTGGACAAGATTGGTTATATTATCTTTGCCCTATTCCTGATTCTCAGCAATGTGCAAAGAGGGGCAGCTGTAATAACCAATTTTAGCTCGGGTCGGATCCGAACCCGACCCGGGCCATTTGCAACCGGGCCTGCTATTTAGCAGGCCCAATCTGCAAACCCAATCAAGCTCAGCAGGCCCAACAAACCCCAAATCCAAAACCTAGCCCCCCTGAAACCCTAGCAAACCCTAACCTCCCCACGTGAGCCCCCTCCCTCACCAGCCAAACAAAACCCTAACCCTAGGAATCCTTGACACCAGCAGACAGCCACCATAGCCCCTACCATACACGCCACCCCTTACCCACTGCCACCACCACCCTAGAAACCCAACCCACATTCAACCTCCCCCAAACACTCAACCCTTCCATAAAACCCCAATCGAAACCAAAAAAAAAGGGGGCCCCATATTCAGACCCTAAAAACCAGATCAAGCCCCCTCATTTTCTCTCCGAAACCGGACTCCCCCTACCAAAAACCCAGATCGGACCCCCCCTCTCAGAGATCCCCTGCAAAAAAAAAAAAGAACCGAGCCAAAAGAAACCTAAAAAAAAAACCAAAACCACGAAACCCCCCACAGAAACAACAGCGATAAAAAAAAGCCCTGCAAAAAGAACCACAAACCATCACACAAAAAAAAACCAAGAAAACCCAAAAAAAAAAGCGTAAGGTCTTAAAACCTAGATCTAGGGATTTCAGTTCGGATTCGGGCAAAACGAAGCCCGAATCCGAGAAGAGGGGGTCGAAACCCCTCGGGTGTGAGATTTTGGAGGAAATCGGCCGCCGGTGAGCGGCGACTGGCGATGAGGTACGACGGTCGGCGCGGTGGCCGGCCGCCGGTTTCTGGGTTTGGGGGGGAAGAGAGAGGGGAGGAAGAGAGAGAAGGGAAAAAGCAGAAATGAAAAAAAAGGGCTTTTATAGCCCCCTGGAGCGGGTCGACCCGGGGTCCGCGCACCCGACCCGAGGTTTTTAAAAAAAAAAAAGAAAAAGGAAGATCCGGCCCAAATCGGATCCGAGCCGCGCCGAACCGGCCCAGGCCTTGGGCCCAACAGCCCAGGCTCTGTTTCTTTGGGCCAGGAGAAAAAAAAAAAAAAAAAAAAAAAAAGAAAAAAGAAAGAAAGACTTTAAAATAAAAAAATAATAATAACAAATAAATTAAATTTTAAAAAAAAATAAAAAAATAATAATAGAAAATGAAAAAAATATATAAGGAAAATAAAGACAAAAAAATTAAAATTAAAATTAAAAAAAGGGAGATAAAAAATAAAAATTAAGTAAAATTAAGAAAAAATAAGAAAAATTTTAAAATTATTAAAAAAAAGTTAAAAATTAAAAATTTAAAAAATAATAATGATTCAAAAAAAGGAAAAATTAGAAAATATTTAAAAAAAATAAAAAAAAAAGAAAGATTCACGATTATCGATTTTGACATTTTGATTTTTTTTTTTTTTTTTTTTGACATTTTTCAGGTGGTCGAGGAAGAACAAAAATTTTACGAAGATCAAGTTCGGCATTCTAATTTTCGGATCCTCGACATTTTTCCAGTATTATTTTTATTTCCTTTGTTATTTTTTATTACATTACTATTTTTGTTTATTTATTTTTGTCCGGCATTCGATATATTATTATTATTCTGTTTCGATTTTAAAATTATAAAATAATAATTCCTCTAATTATTACATGTCTTTTAAATTATTTTCGGTAAATAAAATTCTCTAAAAACGGATTTTTTTTTCTTTCTCGGGATGGTCGGAGCATCAATCGTTCTTTGAAATGGTCCGAGTAAGAATAATAATCGAAATACTATCGAAAATATCGGAGTGATTCGAGAATTATTCTTACATAGATAATTTCTTTTATTTCGGAAATAATTATTAAAAGCATTTTAATTTACTTTTCAAAAAAGAAAAAAGGTTTTAAGAAATGTGAATTACCGACGACGGAATTCGAAGGACGTCACGGTAGTGATTCCTAAGATATCTTGAGGTGAGAGAATTTCGTTAAATATCACCACGAGTGGTGGGAGTATTTAGCGACATGCTCGATACAAAATTCGTTCAAAAAATGGAAGTAATAAAAATGAATAAATAGTGAATGTTTATGCCCTCGATATTTCGCTATGCTCGTGTTTTTAATATTACGATTTGCATGTTTAATCTTATAATTCTGTATTTAATCACATGTCTTATATGCTAAGTCGTATGCATCCGAAGTTTAAATATTCGCATCATACGAAAATAAAAAAAATGGATATAAATTGCCGACGACGGAATTCGAAGGATATCACGGTTGTGATTCCTGAGATATCTCTATGTGAGAAGATCTCGTTAAATACCACCAACAGTGTTGGGAATATTTAATGAGTATTTTCGATAACAAATTTATGTTCACTTTCGTTTTTTGAAAAAAAATAATAACAGTTCAAAAAATTCAAAAAAATAATAAACATGTTTTTTTTTTAAATAAAATAAAAGAGAATTATTTTTAAATAGTGATGTCCAGTCCATTAAATCGAGATTTAAGATAACACGTGATTAAATGGTACCGTTTTCTAAACGGGCGTTGCAGGGGTGCTAATCCTTCCCCGCACGTAACCGACTCCCGAACCCAATTATGTTTTACTCTCTGGTTCAAAGCGCGGACATCAAAATTGGTTTTAAAAAATATTTTAATTAATTTTAAAATATTTTACTAAAACCGGTTTTAATAGGTGGCCAATCACACCTACAAAAAAGATTGGTGGCGACTCCATTTGTGTTTTCAAATCATCTTAGCGGTCGAAAAAACCGTTATGACAATAATGATAGAACATAAAATTAAATTTAAAAAATTAATATATCTTTAATAAATTACAATCTATATTTAATAATAAAACAAAATTAAAAATAATTAAGAAATTTGTGTCAAAAAAGGAAAAAAAAATGGCTAAGGTAATTAAAACATTATGTGCATTACAAAAGCAGTGCTTTCTTTAAAAAACCACTAGTGTGTATGACCGTGTGTTGTTGCGGTTTTTTTAATGGTTGATGACTACACTTAATTTTAGACCTATTATTGATCTCCTATGAAATAGAAAAAATTGTTCATGCGAAGCTACTTAAAATTTTTATTAAACTATATGGTTAGTCATCGAAAATATGCAATTTACTAAAATAGTTTAAATATACACATGAATAAAAAACAGACACAAAATTACAATGAACATGCATCATGAATTAACGTGTAAAACAAACACAGTAATAATAATAGGAAAAACCAAAAGCAACTCAAAGTCAATGTTGGAACAGGTAAGTCTCCCAATTAGTGATTAACTATTAAAGACAAAAATTGCAAATATGATACATAGAGATCAAATTAGTAAACAATTTTTTGAAATATCAAAAACAAATAAAATTAGCACAAAACCAACAAAACGTAATAATTTTAATTCCCTAAATTTTTTACTTGGATTGAAAAAAAAATTAAAATATTACTCTTTAAACAGAAAAACATATATAAACTACTGAATTAAATGTTACGAAAACATGCTATTAAAGAATTTTTCTAGTATTTTCCAAGATAAGGAGACAAAACTTATGTTTCAAATAAGTGATGCCAAGCAAAGGATGCAATGAAGTTCATTTCGAGTCTGCGTGATGCAATCCATATTTGGGCCCTTGATCTAGTATGTATCATAATATTATACTATGACTATAAGGTCGCTGGTCGGTCGTACTTGTTTAGAATGGCTGGAGATTAGGATAGAGATTCATGCTACATATAATTTTGGTCAGTCAACCTATGTATGCGTGAAACTTTTGCGTACTGCCTAGACCTGCTCATGAGTTGGATAATCCATTCGGTTCGGCAGATTCGGTCCGTATTGAGTCAGATCTGAGCAGAATTTTTTTATTCCTGATCGGCCCGATTCGAAACAGTATTTTTTAATTAAAATAATATTATTTTATTTAATTTTAATTATAAAAATATTAATAAAAAAATTAATCCGATAAACAGTAAATTTGAAATTACCGACCCGGCCCGATCCGATCCAAAATCGGGTCTGAACAAAGAATATGGAAAAAAATCAGGTCGCGATCCGACCCATGACAAAGTCTAGTAGTGCCTGAGGATAAATTATTCTTTTGTAAGAAAGACCACATAAAAAGTGAGATGATACTAATACCTGCAGGCTGCAGCTGCTTGAACTGTAATGTGACAATAACAGTTTCACCAGTAGTCTTTTTGCAAAATATATATATATATATATATATATATATATTGTCATCTAGAAAATTTGCTAATTCTGAATTTAATTGCTAAAAGTTCTGCAAAATATTAAGCAACAAAAAAGAAAATTAAATAAAACGAAAGTAAGGAAAGTTCACAGTAGGCAAAGGAAGCTAATATATTAAAATATGTACAAACAAAGAAATGAATTTACTTTAATCTTACTCTCATCTCAAAATCCAATCTCAAAAAAACCCTAGAAATGAAAAAACAAAAAATCTTGTCTTATAAAAGAACCCGTCGTTGCGAAAACAGAATGCAAAAGCATCCTTTGAGTCCCCCCATTAACTTAAAAACTTCATCAAATAAAACTAACATCTATGAAAAAGACAGTGAAATCAATTAAATTCCCTTGCTTGACTCGCATTCACATTAAACTGTTAGCATACAGCCACGGAAAAGAATTAACAGTTCGGTTAAAAATTCAAGATACAACATGATCATCATATTTACAGCAGAAAAATTTGATAAAAAAAAATGAAAAAAGAAGCATTTGAAGCAATGGCGGAACAAACAGAACTCAAAATATTTGCATGCTAATAGAAGAAATCGAAAAGTAAAAGTCTGAGGGAAAAGGTGTCAGGTAAAAAAAAATAATAATAAACAACAGCTGTCGATTAAACTCCTTACTAAAAGAAATGTAAAACAATACCTGTTAAATTTCTTGGGATTACAAAGTAAAAATCTAAGGTTAAAAAATATTAGTAAAAAAATAACAACTTTCAACCTAAGGTTAAACTTCTTGGGGTTACTTTAATTAATCTTATGTTTATGATATGTGGATTTGTACGTGCAGCCCAACACATACATGCATATATATCATTCCTTCATTCTTTGAAATGCTTAATTAGGATTTATATATAATTTTGAAAAGGGAATTCAAGTATCTAATCCTTTTGGACACTTCGGATTTGAATTGTGGTTGGATCAAGTTTAAGTCATGGAACATGACAAATTATGCTCCCAAAATAAGCAAACCATTCTATTATTTACCTTTTCTTGAGGAAAATAAAAGAAAAGAAAAAAGATGCAGAACCAATACCTGCAGAATCCAATCCTCATCATCATGTGCAAATTAACCTTTATAAGTCAATTATCACAGCAGCAAAAGGCCAAAAAAAAAAAAGAAGCTTTTTCTTGATAATTTGGTTCTCAATTGATGACAAATATTCCATTATGAACATAGCTTTAAGGACCCTCAAAATTTTGGGGAATTTTCATTACAATAAAAGATAGAATAAAAATAAAAAAACACAAACAAAGAAATAATTAATTAAGAACCTAGCTATAACACATTTGGTTAAGGAATTGACTGATGAATTTCACAATATTTAAAATCAGATATAACAAGAGGGTGAAGATACAATTAAAGAGTACTGAAAATTGGAAATTGAATTGAAACAGAAGGATTCAGTATATAATTTATCAGCAACTCATAGGAGGAAGATCAGATGTTTTTTCATCAGACAACATGTGTGTATTATTTTTCTTGAAAACCCTACTACCAAACAACAAAAAGCCCAAGGCATGACCAGCAACCGCCATGAGAAACACCCCACCATTAAAAGACATGACAGCAAGCATTACCAAATAAGCAAGACCAACCCTTATGGCATACAACAACGTTTGCACAAGACCAGCTGAGACATTGCTTAATCCTGGCTTGATCAGCCGAGAATGAGAGAGCCATTCGACAAGGAAAGCAAGAACAAAGATGAATATCAAGGCTAATGCATACATTCCGGCACGCGAGCCGGGCCAGCCTGAGAAGAGGATCAAGGCTTTGTTGCCCCAGAAGAAGGTCATATGCATCATCATGTGGTGGTGCATCCCAGAGGTGCCATTGGTTGACTGCGGCGTTGGTGCCATGCCTTCAATGCCATGGTCATGATTCATTGTAGCTATGGTATAAGTACTGTAAAAAATTATTTTGACGTCTGAAGTTTAGATTAGTGTTTTGGGTGGAAATTAGTGTTAGATTTATAAGGAAAATGATGAGGGTTTTTGGAAGATTAACTGTATAGTACATTATCCCCTCTTGTACTATTAAATTTTGTACTACACTTTAATTTTCATTTTCTTGGTCCCTGCAATTGGCAAGTTCCACTTAGAATTTTCTTTTCCAAATATGACCATTAACCCAATTTTTTATAAAAAAATTCTTCCTTATATATATATATATATATATATATATATATATATATATTTGGTCTACATTATATATTTTCAGCTCTTTACTAGAGGAAGTATATGAATACTTATTAATATTATTTGCTGCCCTTGGAAAATGCCAGCAAAAGTTAATTTCATGTTATTTATATCTAATAATCATTATTACAAAGTAAATGTATAGACAAAGCTTCTTCTTTTTTTGTTAACAGATAGTGATGATAATCAAGATTTTAGCATTCCTCATGAAGAAACCTTTCAAAACTCATGAAGAAAACAAAATGAACCCCATCCTTAGACTCGAATTAAAAATTCTAACTCCTTTCTAAATGAAATTTACCTTTTAATAGTAGGCGACAGCATGCTTCTTTGGATAATAAAATTTAGTTTCTAAAAAAATGTATAATTAGGGTTAATAGTAGAGATGGTAAAATAAATTGATTGAGTCAACTTGATACGGTCCAATGTTGGGCTCGATATTATCCGGATCGTTTTAAAGATATATTTTGTATTACAAATCATTGTTTTCTTTCAAAAATATACTTTCTTCTTGATCTGTTACATGATGTTTGAGTTTCAAAGTTTTAAAAAAACTGTTGTTTTTCTTTTTTTGAATTTTTGAAATTTTTTTTTTTTAAATTTTTTTAGTTAAAAGAGTTTTGGGATATGATGGATTATTGGATCAAATATTTTGAGCTCTTACAATTTAAAAAAAATATGAATGAGTATATGGTATGAAAAAAATAATTAAACAATTATTTATTATTTATTAGTCTATTTTTAAAAAAAAATACAGATATAATAAATCATGGATAGGAATCAAATAAAAAAAATATCGTATTGAATCGTATCACGTATTAATCGTTGATCCATCATAAATAATGTGTTGTATATCAATTCATCAGAAAAAAAATTTGATTCAACACTGTGATAAAAATTAAACTTGACACGACCTGATAGTATAGCAATATAGACTGTGCCAACGGCAAACACGACCTATGATGAGCTAAATCGTGGCCCTATTCTAATTGGTAGCAAATAGTAGCAATTAATATGTGAGTACATACATTTATGAAATCACTGCAAAAAACCTGACCCTTCCCTCTACCCAAAAGAAAATTAATTGATAATCTAGCTTTTGTTTTAAAAAGTCAATTATTTAAAATTTGGCATGTCAATTAGGAGAATAAATTAATTAATTAATAATTTATTATCACTTTGACAAAACCACCGCCCGGTGTTGTTTTCATCAGCCACAGGCACAGCCAGAGATGGATTAATTTCTTGCCTGTTTCTCATATAACGCACGGCAATACGGCATGATCCTTGCCTTAATGGCACAGAGATTTTTCCATGGGACGTACGGCTGATAGGATCAAATATATATATATATATATATATATATATATTATACTGTCGCCATCCTACTTGCAACAAAGCTTCTCTACCTTAACTGATGCAGCTTTTGCAGTAAAAAAAATGGTTATCTCATTGTAATATATAAATTTACTTGCATCATTAGTATTTCATGACAGCAACATGTATATTATGCAGGTAAGACTATATATTTTATTTATTTATTTATTTTACAAAAGAGGTTGTAGTTTGAGGATAATTGAATTGGGGAACAAGTTGTAAATGTTGAGATTCGAATTATAAATCATTTTTTAAAAATGATTACATAATTCAACTGAGTTAAACCCATGATTCATTTCTTTCCTTTTTCGTTAAATAATTAAAACCAACACGATAACATACAAGTAGAGAAATAATGTAAAGATTCTTTCCTAAAATTCTTGATTGACTTTCATTATATAGGAAAGTGGTTTTAATTGATAAGTTTGTTTGAAATATCATTTTGTTCATTTGAGAGGAAGAAGAAGAATTAAGTTAGACATCACATCGTTAAGTAAAATTAATATGAGAATATGATTACATGAAAATAAATTAAGAGTTTCATATGCAAATTGATCATATTTGCATCATGAACTACATGATTTTAAAAGTTTAAGCATTTAAATACTTAATGGTAGATACATCTATTTTTTTTATTCAAAAAGTTAAATTAGAATCCTTACTAAAAAAAAACTATAAAATAGTTTTTAATCCATTAACATGCTACTTGAATGCATGCTCATTGGAATCATGAATAAAGTCGAAGTTCATTACGTATCTTCTGCTGAAATTTAAATTTTAAAAGTATTGGGAATATTATTAATTAGAATTTGAAGTTTAAATCACTTAATCAAAGATTTTGATATCATGTTATAAAAAAAATTTAAAAAACCCAAGTGGATCATACATAGATTTATTCATGAATCGAGCCTGGTCACAATCCGAATTTTTTTTCCTTACTTAAATTCATTTTGAGCTGACCTAAAAACCCGTTTCAATGTTCAAAAAATATAAAATATTAAATAATATTTTTATATTAATATTTTTTTTTATAGTTTAAATTTAAATTAAAAAATATTTTTTATTTAATAAATAGTAATTTAAGTCGAATCGAAATTTGTCGGATCGAACGAGTTATCCGATCCTTGAGCAGATCCAAAAACAATTTTTTTTTTTCCATTAATCGGTTAGAATATGCACATTCATCCATTATGTAGCTCAAGGTATCATCCTCCACATAATTCTTTTTTTTTTTTTTTTGGTTACATAGTTTGAAATCACTCTTATCTAAAGACAGTACAATTGCATTCCAACCAGAAAACACAGAAGGTAATAATCCAAGGATAGTGGTGCCCACTGCTAATACCATGGCTGAATCTTCCTGGGTGCATTGCATCCTTTGACAATGACTTGACATATGCAACTTCCTGGTTGCCTTCATGAAATCCCATCCTCACGTTTAAGATTGGAATTTGGAATCAATAATCAACACCCCACATTCATTAACGGCTAACAGAATCCCTATTTTTTTTTCTGTCAATTGGAAAACAAATATAGAGCAAAGCATAGATTAAGATAAAGAAAATCCAAAAGCATAAGTTTTACATTACTTTCAGAAATTAAAACATCGATTCTTTTAGGGAGAAGGGGTGGTTTAGGAACAAATCCAACAGCAAGAACTGAAATCAATTATTGTATTCAACAACTCATAGGAGGAAGATCGGATGTTTTTCCAGGGACAGGGGCAGAGGATTTCTTGAAAACTCTACTGCCAAATAACAAGAACCCCAGAGTATGGCCAGCCACAGCAGCCAAGAAGACACCGCCATTGAAAGACATGATAGCCAACATCACCAAATATGCAAGACCAACCCTGAAAGCATGCAACCAAGTCTGAACAAGACCAGCAGCCACATGGTGGGTCGAACCAGGCTTGATGAATTGGGAGTGAGAGATCCACTCAACCATGAAAGCAAACAGAAAAACAACTATCAGGGCTAAGACATACATGCCGGTTCTTGTTCCTGGCCATCCTGAGAAGAGAATCTCGGCGTTCTTGCCCCAAAAGAAGGTCATGTGCATCATCATCTTGTGGCGGTGCATCATCCCGCCAGCTGATTTGTTGTTCATGCCATGCATGTGGTGGTCATGGTTCATATTCTCCATGGCTCTTTTCTCAATTCCCTCTGCCTCTCTCGAGTCTGGGCCTGGATAATTGGGAGCTTTGAGTTGTGAAATGTGAGGTTTTATGATGCGGTGGCAACGGCATAATCTCGTAGAATTTTGCTTGGTTTATAAAGGAGGTTGCTGTTACGCAAACTGATAGTACATTACAAGTTATAATGTGTAGTACATGTCAATTGGTTCGAGGGTTTTCAAGAATTGCAATGGAATAGTCAAAGAATAGACAAGCCTCACAATAAGCCAAAGTTAATTGGAAACTTGATACATATACTTTGAATGAAGCTACAAATATGTACATATATACAAGTATCCAACAAAATTATTGAGTTATCAAAATATTACACCTATGCCACTTTGAAGTGGTAAAAGTGATGTAAGATTTGAATAGATATCCTTACAATAAATATGAGCTATTTTCCAGCTCAAAGAAGGCATCCACGTCGCCCCTCCCTTCACTTTCTCTTCTTTTTTTTCTTTTTTTTTTTTTTTTTTTGTACTTCTTTTTCTTTGTTTTCTTTATTTTTTTAATTTTTACATTAAAAAATCCTTATTATGAGGTATTTTTCGGGATGAAGAGGCCATTCACGTCTCCGGTACTATTCATCTCCTTTTTTTCCCCGATACTGTTCATCCTTTTTTTTTAATTAAAAAATATAATAGATAAGAGTTAAAAAAAATATTGTGAGAAAGAAAGCTAAAAATGAGTGTACAGTCAAAGGGTCACTTTTTTTTTGTTTTATTTTTTTTTATTTTGAATTAAAAAAATAGAATAAGAGTGAAAAAAAATTAATGAGAAAAAAAAGCTAAGGCTATGCACGTGTAAAGGTTATTCCTATTCTCAAGTTCGCTTAATTGTCTCTCCCTTCTGTTTCTTCTACTGTATTCCCATTTTTCTTTTTTCTTGCCATTTACTTCACGCCTTTTTCAACTTTTCCCATCATGCAATTTGGTAGAACAGTCAAAAGGAAATCAAAAGAAGACACAAGGAGGAATTCGTGGCAAATAAAAAATTTTATACTGACCAAAAACACTGTGTTATTGTACGGTCGCCACTCATACCATACCCTTAACCCATCCGCTTTTCTAACCACTTTCACCCGCCAACACTCTTGCCTGTCTAATTTCCTGACTCCGTTCCCTTTTTTGCAGTCCCCGATTTCTTCACTGACCCTGATTTGCTGCTACCCTTTTAGTGGGTTTTAGTCAAATCTCCTGTTTGCTTTTGGGAGCCCTTTGCGAGCTAGCCCTTCTATCCCATCTTCAAGGTTGGTTTCTCTTTTTTTTTTTTTTTTGGCTCAAGAATTGCTCATTTGTTTCGGCCTTCTCCTTTCCCCAACTTATCAACCAAAAAAAAAAAAGGCATTCATCTTTTTTTTTCCTTGCCAATATGGTTTGCCGATTGTGTTGGTTCTGTGCCCTCTCAGGTTGTTAAAATGTGTTCTTACTTTGTGGTGCTCTGATTGTCGCTTGCATTTTCCCTACCCTTGCTCAGCTTATCTACTTCTTTCTTTCAAGGGAGTCATTGCTGTTTTTTTTTAGGTTATTATCACTGATGTTGGAATCTGTTTTTTTGGATGTCCTGTACTTTGATTGGATTTCTTTTTTCTCTTGGTTATGCTATCTAATAACTTTAAGTTTCTTTTTTGTTTGTATTTTGCGATTCACGTTTTCTCTTTTAGGTGAATACAATTGTTACATGCTTTGATTCATCTTTAAATTATCTTTTTTTAAACTTCTTTGTGCTTTAGCCTGGAAATTCCTTCTGTTTTTTTACGTTCTGTCCTGCCTGTAATTGATGTTTGTTTGATGATTGGTTTACAGGTCTTCCTATCTTTCATTGATTCGGCTTTTAGATTATTGAACCTGATCCGTTTGCTTCTCTCTGGTGTTATTTCTTTTTTTTGTGTGGTACGTCTTACTCTCATTCTCTCTAATAGTTTTGTATTCCTTATCTTTTTCTGTTTCACATTCTATTGTTGTTGTATGCCTTAAGCAACAAGACCTCGCTTCTAAACTTAAGGTTTTTACTGTTTATAGTTTTAGTTCACTAAATTACATAACCGTAATATTTACCTTAAGATATTTTCTCTTTTCCAGCAAGCACTTTTTTTTTCTATTCTCATTTTCACTATTCATGGAGGCCAGGAAGTTTTTACAAGGATTCTTTTGGTGGCGACAATGGCCTAATGTACTAAGGTGTATAAGTGGTACGCAATCATGGGTCAAATGTTGTCAGTCTGCCACATGTTATGTTTTTTCTATGTTAATCTCATTCCATCCTACATTAGCTATCATGATATAACATTCCTATAATTGTTCTCTATTGACTGAATCAGTTCTGTTGTTTTACTGATTCGTTCTCCAAAGTTTTAATAATGCATAAGGATTATACTAAATATATATGTAGTGTCTTAACCTTTATAAATGTAAAAATGCCAATCTTGCAGGAAATCATTGACATACGTGACTTTGCTGTGGGATTAAGCCAGCAATTAAATGGATCGATAATACCTTCAGAACGTAAGTGCATACATTCATTAGCAATCATTACGTTATACATCATCTTACGGTTGCTTTCTGAATGGCTTGAATTCAGTTTTATGAGCTCCTGATGAACTAAAGTGCAAAACTTTTGTTGGAATGTTGAAATTTGCATTTTACTGCTGTTGACATTTCCTTATAATTATAAACTATCAGCAGTTTGGATTTTATATTAAATATAGTATAACATGAGATGATATGATATGATACATTTTAATACAGTATAATATGTATGTAGATATGCATGATATTCTAGATGACTGGAATTTATCCTAAAATGATTGGTTCTCTTCTTAACAGGTTCAAATCACATAATGTTGGAGGTGAGCTATGTGTTTAAACATATTAAACTTGGACACATAGATGAAGTATGAGACTAAGGTTAACATTTTGCTCATGTATTCCGGGAACGGATGTGGAATCCTCTTCGAATAATTGGTGTAATTTTTTAGTTTTCTTTTGAAATTTACAATTAAAATTGTTTTTTTTTTCTACTGACTAACATGACTTCACTTGAACTTAATTGAGGCTAGCTGTTTACATCTTTGAAAGTTACTTCTCTAAAACTAAATATGCATGTTTCTCTAAAACTGTGAATTCCCCTTTTTTTTTTTTTTTATTAAATTGTATATCTCATGTTTTTTTATTCACAGATTATGTTGATGTGAATATATATTTACAAGAAATGGGGGATGAGGTATATTCATTATATGATTGCAGTTATGCTTACTCATTTGTTAGCTAATGATGTTTATTGCAATACCTTTTAATGATATAACATTGAAGTTTAATCTATATCCCATTGCAATTTTAGAAGCTTGAACATTTGTATGGGGTTTAGATTCCTTACTGACCCATGTTGTACAAATTTTAAGAGTTGATTACATTGCTTTTGATTTGATTCAAGTAATTTCTAATTGACAGTAGTAATGTTGGAGGAATAATGGTCAAACAATTAAGTGAGCCATAAAAATACTGCTTTACCTTAAGCTCATTCTTAGTTAATAGTTCATAGCCAAACTAGCCAACAGTTTTGACCAACAGTTTACTTGAGTTTGCTTAAACCTTTTTCAAATGATAAACTAATATTAAAAATATTGGCCTTATATTATAGGTAATGATTGTAACAACATATGAAGGGGTCTTGCAGGACTTCTATGGAGCAAAGTTGATTGGATCAAGAAGCTTGGTGTAATCAACTTAATTGAAGTTATGGTTTTGACTATGCTTCCACATCATTCCTTTTTGTTCTTACTCATGTTTTTCTAATTTTCAATATTTTTTGAATCTTGATGTTAACTTATAGTTCAACATGCTTTGCAAGCAAAAATATCTAGAATTGGAAATAGAGTTTATTTAAAAACAACAAAATACTAGCTGCTTAATCATTTGATTACAGTCTCAGTTGTTGACAAGCCAAAGCTGACTCATTTTTACTCAAAAGTTATTATTCACAAAACATTTTTAGACTTATAAACACTAAAAGGTTGATGAGAAGGTCAAGAACATTTGATATCGTCTTGAGTTTTATTGATCTAAAAAAGTCTTACCATAATTTATTTTGATTTATGAATTATATGCATGTAGTTAGTTTGGTGGGTCACAGCAACAAAGGTGCATGCTTGCTTATGCATTGGAGGATTCCTCAGAAAAAATCTCCAAAGCATCTTTACTTTGTGTCACAATGGTGTCTACTGGTCAAAGGCCTTTTCATGTGTTTGCTAAAAAGGTACTTTTATCAATATTTGGCTGCCAGCTGTTGTACATCAAGTGATTACACCATTAATAAACATAGCCAAATCACATTTTCATGTTGGTTTTTTAATTTCCTTTTGTTTGTTTCTGCTACATTTCATATAATTGTTTTTTTTTTTTTAATTTTTGGGTATCTATTTATTTGGGATCAATTCATACCTTTAAGCATTTATTAGTCAAATGTGTTTCCAGTGTCAATTATTGGTTTTTCAGAAACTTTCAGTTTTGATTTGGTTGTTATGAACTTGAATAAATGGCAATAAATCTTATTTGGAAGATACAAGTTCGGATTATACTATGAATTATTGGGATATGTATTATTGTGCTTTCTCTAAATTTCTGCAGATTCCACACTGATTATGTAAAAGTTGGATACAGTTTGCAGCTAGCTTTGATACTTTTGCTGCTGCTGTTGGTTTTGTTGCTTCTTTCATGTTCTGTTGTAGCCTGTAACAGACTTGCAAAGAATATCTTGGTGTAGGTTCTATTTCTATGACATTTTACCTTGATTTGATTGATTTTTATAATATAAATCAAGGAAATTTATCTTTTTTTAAAGTTCTTTTTTGATTTTTTTTTATGGAAAAATTACATAATATTGAATTTTATGGATCCAAGTTTTTTTTTTCTTTCTTTTTTTGTTAGTTAAACTATAATACAAGACACTAGAAATTGGTTTTTTGTTTTTACTTTCATACTTATGACAAATTCCATTGTTTTGTCTCACTTGATTTTTAAATGTCAAATTTTAGTATAAATATGAAATTTCACAACTCTCTTTTCACTTTTCTGTTTTATTATTTAGTTAGGTAGGATTGATATTTTTTTTTAAATCAACATTTTTCTTCTTTTTTCTTATCACACTTTGAGTTTTGTATAACTAAACATTTTAAATTAAATTGATTTGGATCGAAACTGAAGCATGTAACAAGATTTTTAATCTTGCAAGACTTTTTTCATCTGTCGATGAAATCAAGAACGATAAACTTATTTGTTGTATGTATTTATTTTTTTAATGATTCATTTCTTTCAACAAAATTTAATAAAATGATAATTAGATGAAAAAAATTTTGATTCCTACATGACTAAAATATCACTTGCTACATAACAATTACTGTCGTTGCAGTAGTCGCAGCTGAGCTCGGGTCTCCCTCTAGTTTCTATAAAATAAAAGATTTGGATAGATTACACTTGGGGCGCTTGATTTGGAGAATCTTATATTATTGTTCGGAATCTTTGTTTTCGTTATTTTGGAGAATCTTTATTAGAAATAAAGCTATGGAGTAGAAGCAGAAAACAGAACTTTGTCATCTAAGAGAGGGCGGCTCTTCATGCAGCTCCTTGAATGAGTTCACAAAGTTGATCTTGTCGGTTTGATTACATGATGACATGGTTTAATGACATGCCCTGGAATTGAAGTCATAGCTTAGGTTTGGTTAACTACTAGTAGTATTACTATTTGGTATGTTCTTAAGGTATGATCTGGATTTAATTCAAAGGTATTGCCCTGTTTGCTAGTGATGATAATGTATTAGTTGTGTCTACTAGTCCTGCTTGTCTGATCAAATTGAGATTCCTTACAGTCTAAAACTATAGCTGTCTAGATTCAACAAAGTTGTGCAAATATCAACAGCTTTCTCGTATAACAAAAACTAGTTATCTCGCTTTTAAACTTGAAAAAGACTGTTAATTAAGATAATTTAACCAGCAGCTTTTTTAGAGGAAGATTTTTTTTTTCTCCAATGGCATATTTTGGCTAACAAAAGCAAATTGTTTGGTCAGACTGCCTTTATATGAATTCTAAAGGGAAGGGATAGCACTGAGATTTTCAAGACTTGTGACGAACTGACGATTACAAAAGAAAAATTATTTATTTTTCATATCAATGCTGTACTACTGTTTTAGATGAATGTCCTGAATATCAAAGGTTCTTCCTGTTTCTTCATATATTGTGGAAGCTGTGGATGGTTGAGTCGTAAGTTTTTTAATTAATTTGAAGGAGAAAGTTCAATTGTTGAGAGTTGAATGGGTCTATTTTCCTCTCAAATCAAAAGAAAAATTGAACCGGCATTGACTGCATGCTTCCAAGGCCGTAGCTTTTATCTGACAAAGAAGTCAAATTTGATGTGCAAATTAAAACTTGTTCCAGGACTAAACGTATAGAAAACAACCATTGTTAATATCCAAGCATCTCATCTAAGTTCTTCTAAATTGTCGACTCCATTGGCCATTTGGCCTTGAGTCTTCAGTTTTATTTTCCATTAACTTGACCAAGACTTGCTACACCAGAAGCCTGTAGAAAAAGAAAAAAAAAAAAAAAAAAAAAAAAAAAGCAATGGAGAAACAACAGAAGTCGGGTCATTTGGTGCTTGTTATGTTTCCATTTCAAGGCCACATAACTCCCATGCTCCAGCTAGCTACTATCTTACTCTCGGAAGGCTTCTCAATCACTATAGTTCATCCTGAATTGAACTCTCCTAACCCTTCAAACCACCCTGAATTCACCTTCATATCAATACCAGATAAGCTAACGGAATCTGAAATCTCAGATGAAGATGTAGCCAATCTCATGCTGAGTCTCAACAAGAACTGTGCAGCACCATTGCAGGAATGCATGAAAACGATATTTTTGCAACAAAAAGATTCACATCATCATATTGCCGGCATCCTCTATGATACACTCATGTATTGTGCTCAAACTGTTGCTGATGATCTGAGGCTGCCTGGGATAAGTGTGCGTACAAGTGCAGCTGCAACATTGTTACTCTATCCTCTGTTTCCTCATCTGGATGGGAAAGGTAAACTTCTTTTCATGTTATGAGTGAAAAAAGAATTAATGTTTCTGCCTATGTTACTCGGAGTCGGATGTGAGTGTACGACACCTGTATGTGTCCTACACGGGTATTGTTCAAATTTTTTTAAAATTTGCATGTATTTGGAGGGTCATAAAGGATCATATCTCCATTCTCATATCCGGATATACGTCGGATACGAATGTCTGACACGGATACTTCAAGAAAATTGAAGAGTCTGCCTGCTCTCCTTGTGTTGCTAACTGCATCAAATTCTATACATGCTGATTATCTGTTGGAAATTAAAATTTCTGCTAAGAAAACACAAGGACTTACTTTCTATCTGGAAATAAGCTTGCATACTAGGGAAAAACCATTTTCAAGTTCAACAATACAGCAATTATACATAATTCTTTTCTGATGTCATGTTAAACTACCCAATCCACTAATTATTTACAGTGACACATCCAATATCCTGAACTTTTAAATTTCGGTTACAGATTCTATTTCTGAAAATGAAATGCCAGAGCTTCAATCCCTTCAGCTTCAACACATTCGTGCATTACTATCACAGAATCCAACAGATAAAATGACAGAAGTGAGAGTTGCATTTACAAACGGGTTGAAGAGCTCATCAGCTATAATTGTGAACACAATGGACTTCCTTGAACTAGCAGCACTGTCAAAGATCAAAGAATACTTCCCTGTTCCAATTTTCACCATAGGGCCGATTCACAAATTGGCTCCAACGATTTGCAGCTCATTGTTGATGGAAGATACTAACTGCATCTCTTGGCTTAACAAACAAGCCCCGAAATCTGTCATCTATGTAAGCTTCGGTAGCTTGGCCAGCATCAATGAGCAAGAACTAATTGAGACAGCTTGGGGGCTAGCTAATAGTAAACAACCCTTCTTGTGGGTGATTAGGCCTGGTTCGGTTCGTGCCTCAGAATGGATTGAGTCATTGCCAAATGGATTCCAGGAGAGTGTAGGGGAAAGAGGTAGCATTGTGAAATGGACACCTCAAAAGGAAGTGTTGGCACATGATGCAGTGGGTGGATTTTGGAGTCATTGTGGATGGAATTCAACCATTGAGAGTATTTGTGAAGGGGTACCAATGTTATGCAAGCCTTTCTTTGGAGACCAAGTCTTGAACTCAAGCTACATCTGTCATGTTTGGAAAGTAGGCCTGGAATTGAATAAGTTGGAAAGAGGAAATATAGAAGGAACTATAAAAAGACTAATGGTGGACATGGATGGAGAGGAGATTAGAAAGAAAGCTATGGATTTGAAGGAGAAAGCAGCTCTTTGTCTACGGGAGGGCGGTTCTTCATGCTGTTCTTTCAATGAGTTAACAAAGAAGATATCATCAGTTTGATTAAAAGGCATGAAACTAAGATCCTTGTACTTCCAGTTTATGGTATGGCATAAAAAAGAATAATGTATTTCTTCGAATGGGTTGGCAAAGGAGATACTGTCAGTTTGATAAAAAAAAAATTACATTTATAATATTATAAACTAAAAGTTCTCATTAATATCATTTCATGCATAAACAGAAATCAAATTTCATGTTTTTATCATACAATACAAGTTAAGAACATTTCAGAAACCCTCTCAAATTCATTAAAAAAAACAAAATGTTTCAAAGCTTTTAACCAGAAATCTCAACGGCTTTGACATCAGGTTTCTTCACTTCCACCTTAGGAACAGTAACAGTAAGAACCCCATTTTCCATGGAAGCTTTCACCTGATCCATCTTCACATTCTCAGGCAACTTGAACCTCCTCATGAAGTTCCCACTGCTACGCTCAAACCGGTGCCAAGTGTCGTTCTTGTCCTCCTTCTCAACGTTCCTCTCTCCGCTGATTTGAAGCACCCTGTCATCTTCAATCTCGACTTTCACTTCCTCTTTCTTGAGGCCTGGAAGGTCAGCCTTGAAGACATGAGCTTCTGGGGTTTCTTTCCAGTCGATCCGGGTGTTAACAAAAGCAGAGGTTTCAGGGGCATGTAAGGCGAGTGAAGAAGAAGAAGAAGAAGAGAAAGGGAAGTCCTTGAAAGGATCCCATACGTCAAGAGAGAACGGATCGAAGATGTTGCTCTTTCGATTGCCAAAGAAACTTGGGATCATCGCCATTTTTTTCTTTTCTCTTTATGAAATTAAGGATTGATGTAGAATTGGATAAAAGGATGTGTTTGATTGCTGATTGATGATGGAAGCTCTAGGAATTTGTTTCTTTTCTTTGATGCAGGGAACGCAGGATATGTTGGGTATTTATAAGAAGTAGACAGGAATCTAGTACTTTCTCGTACTTGTGTTTGGGCCTCAAGAAACGTGACTTTTCCGGGTAATTCAGGAATGTTTGAGAATCAACTCGAATTTTCTGGACTCCTTTAACATCCACTTCATATTGAGCCTAAGGCTTAAAAACTTCAAATTGGGCCTGGTTTTTTATTTTCTGTTTTAAATTAAATAAATTATTGGCACAACTCAGAATCTCTCTCTTTTTGCCCGAGTAGCATATCCTATTTTGCCTATAAAGTTAGGGTATGTTTGAGAATTTTTTTTGTTTTGTGTTTTTTTTTTATATTCGTTTTCACTTCTTTTATTTAATCAAGCTACAACCATAGTCACTTATATACCATTACTTTTATTTTAGTGCAATTGCAATAAAAACAAAATAACCATTTTTTTTTTAATTTTTGTTTAAATAAATTGAAAACGAAACAAAATAAATCTTTGAAAACGTAAAACATAATCTCGGCAAGAATCCCAAACAATCCTTAGTGCTTTGAATTGAGTTGTTCTAAAAAGAGAATTTCTGGACATTACTTTTCTAAAAGGGATTTGTTCCAACTGCCGCTAGCAGTTTACTAAAAGAGGATAGCATAGAATGGCTTGACAGGCTTACTCATAACAAAGTTTTATATGTAACTAGGAAGCGTACCGTCCATGAATGAGAACCATTTAAGAGAAATTAATGGCTAAAAGGCTGAGTAACAGCAGACAGCCTTTCTTGTGGGTGCTCAGGCCAGGTTCATTATTGCCTCAAGATTTCAATGAAATTATTGGAGAAAGAGGCTTAATTGTGAAATGGGCACCCCAAAAGTAAGTATTGGCACATAAGGCAATTGGAGGTTTTTGGAGCAATGCAAGACTTGTGACCACTGTATGGCAGGTAGGTTTGGAAATGGACAATAGCTTGGTAAGTATAGAGATAGAGAAGGCCATTAGAAGGCTTATGCTGGACGAAGAAAGGGCATGATTTAAGGCGTAGGGTAATCAGTTTGAAAGCGAAGATAGAACTTTGCACCCAGGAAGGTGCTTCTTTCTACAATTCGTTGAGTTGAAAAAAAAAATGTTATCTTATCATGCTAAATGAATAAAGTCGAGCAATTAGTAGCTAAAATTCCTTTAAAATTTCAACTAGACGTAGATAATACAGTGTATGAGTCTTGGTAATAAACATCTCAACTATCTACTTCTAATCGATAAGAGTCACTCTTGTGCGACTCTGCAAGACTGCAAATCAGCTTGCTCTAAGCCCAAATTAGGCTGAAATTGAAGTAACTGGATGCGCTGTCATCTGGTATCAGCTTGCTAAACTCCTAAACCAGACTCGCTGATTTCGGCCTTTGTCGAGGATTACAGAGTTGACTAAGATCAGAAGACCGTGAAACCCAAGGAATGAGTCTTGATTTGTACATTATCAGAGTAACAATATTGCTTTAGATTTTTGTTCCTGCACTTCAATATTTAAAGTATCTATGTTAACTGAAAATCATTCCTTCATTCATTCATCCGTTAAATTCAATGTCATGAAAACTCTTTAAAGTTCAAGTTGTCAGAACCCACACCATACATGAGAAAATAAAGAAACAAGTCACAGTTCTAAATGCTGGCTTCAACCAATTTAGATTTCTCCAATTCTAGGCCAGATTGCATATACAGATGCACATTATGACATGCAATTGTATATTTATAATTTATTGTCTAAAAATAAGTTCTTGAACGAGTTACTTCTCCAACCAAAATCCACAATTTCATAAACACGGAAGAAGGCTAATTGGTTTTATTTTTTACATATAGAAAAGTTCAGAACTACGCAAACTTTAGACAAAAACATAGAAGTAGTCGTAATACTAGTATTTTATTACACACAATCCGTTACCTGAGAAAGACAAAGGCACTCACTCCGTAACTCACAAACATCTTTCTCTATTTTAAGTAGTTATTTTGACTAATCTGTCGCTGGAGAGAGACGGCTTAAAAACTTTAACTTCAATGAATTTCTTAGCTAGAAATCTCAACAGCCTTGACATCAGGTTTTTCCACTTCCAGTTTTGGAACAGTGACAGTAAGCACCCCATTCTCCATGGAAGCCTTGATTTGATCCATCTTGGCATTCTCAGGCAACCTGAACCTCCTCATGAACTTCCCACTGCTACGTTCGACGCGATGCCAAGTGTCGTTCTTGTCTTCTTTCTCTATGTTTCTCTCTCCACTTATCTGGAGCACCCTGTCATCTTCAACCTCCACTTTGACTTCTTCTTTCTTAAGCCCTGGAACATCAGCCTTCAACACATGAGCTTCTGGGGTTTCCTTCCAGTCGATTCGGGTGTTGACAAAAGCTGAGGTTTCAGGGGTATGTGTAGTGAGTGAAGAAGAAGAGAAAGGAAAGTCCTTGAAAGGATCCCAAACATCAAGAGAGAAAGGATCAAAGACGTTGCTGCGGCGGTTGCCAATGAAGCTCGGAATCAGAGACATGTTCAGGAATGAAAAATGAGATTAATAGGAAACTTAGGAGGTTAGGAAAATTGAGAGAATTGTCTTTATTAACTTTGCTATGCTTTGCTTGTCTGGGAACTCAAAGCACCCGAAATGGAGTTTTATAGGATTTATGGAGGATTCTAGTATTCACTATTCAGAAGATCTTTTTTCTATTTTTAGGTTGAAATCATTTTCTAGGACATTATAACTGTGCCAATGACCAAACTAAAACACTTGAGTATTCTAGGACATTCACGAAATTCTATTTGGGCTTTAAACACAGATAAGTGGAGTACTTAAGGCCCATGGAGAACTGAAATGGACTTCACTGTTTTAACTTTTGAGGTTTAAGAGAAAAAGACATTCCAGAATCCAGCCTAATCTTAATCTTTATTTTGGATCTATCTAGTTCTAGCCTCCCAAATTCAAATACAACACTTTCATTAACATAGTTGATTCAAATTATCTCATATGAAATCTACTGAATTGATTGAAGATTATGGATTTGAGGTTCCTTTTAATTGCTTGATTTTATCAAAACCCAAAAGCTGATTACTTTTGTGAGGTTTTGCTGGTATGAATATGGTCATTTGATCAAAGAATACTTCTGATATTATGTACTCATCATAGTCATATTATATATGTTGTTGAATTATGTGGGAACAACCAAATTCTTCCCAACTGTTGTTTTGTTGAAAGGGAAGTTGGAGGAAATGCAGAGAGAGATTTTCTTCCACTCATTGAACTTCATTTGATTGGCCCTGGGATAAGTAATGCTAGTTAACGACCCAAATGGCACAAGACATATTGTTTTTCTTTTTTGGTTAGACAAAAACATTGGGTTTTCTTTTTCTTAAATAATAAAAAAATTCATAAATTAAAATTAAATAATCATTATGATAATTTTTTAAAAATATAAATAAATTCATAATCGTATTAACCGTGTACAATTATGTTAAAATTTTCTAGTATCGTATAACAAGTATATTTGTATTTGTATTTAAAATATTAACATATCTAATTAATTATGTGATTTTTTATCTAATCATATTTCGTATTTTAATTATTTAATAAAAAATTGACAGGTCTAAATCATGTTGCCCATAGTAGCCAACATTTTGGTTCTGATTCAGTTGCTTCCAAAACTTTCATTTATCATAAAATAAGAAATAGCAAGTACTTTGATTTCTTAAATGTGTCCTGGACTTTTCCCTTGCTTCAGATTGAGGCTGGCCATTAGTATAAAAAAGATAATTAAAAACAGTTAATTGAGATGAAAAGATACGTATGTTGATCACTAATTAAGAACCAACGCACATTTTCCATTACCACAATTCTGATTACATTCTTACATCATTTGAACCACACACATTGTAATTACATAATCTACTGAGAGACACCTTCCACCATTATCAGCGGAGACAAATTAACACTCGAGATTCCTTGTATTAATTCTAGGATTTTTCATGTTTCAGAACCCTGAAACCTCAACCAGAAATCTGAATAGACTTGACGTCAGGCTTATTCACTTCCACCTTAGGAACAGTGACGGTGAGAACCCCATTTTCCATTGAAGCTTTAACTTGATCCATCTTCACATTCTCAGGCAACCTAAACCTCCTCGAGAACTTCCCACAGCTCCGCTCCACGCGATGCCACGTGTCATTCTTGTCTTCCTTCTCAACATTCCTCTCCCCGCTGATTTGTAGCACCCTGTCATCTTCAATCTCCACTTTCACTTCCTCTTTCTTCAGCCCCGGAAGGTCGGCTTTGAACACATGAGCTTCCGGGGTCTCTTTCCAGTCAACACGAGTGTTCACCAAGGCTGAGTTTTCTTGGGAAAGTGATGCGAAATTCTTGAAGGGATCCCATACGTCTACAGAGAATGGATCGAAGCTGTTGCTTCGTCGGTTGCCGAAGAAACTTGGGATCAGAGACATTTTCTTTTTTTAATTTCTTGAGAATCAAAGTCAGTTTCTTGTATTTCTTGATTCGTGAAGGAGGGATAGGTTAGGTATTTAAAGGATTCAAACTTCAAAGGAAGATTCTAGTACTTCCTCGGACACGCAATTTTGGGCCTCGATGGACGAGAAGTTTCTAGAAAACTCAAGGGCGTTCCAGGCTTCTCTTGAGGAACCTTGATTTAAGGATTTTCTTTCTGATTAGGCTTTCAAATGGGCCTCTCCTAGACCTCCATACACTTCTACTGGGCTTATTTCCAATATTTGTATAATTGTATTGTCTTTGTTGGGTACTTAATATTATTTCCAATGCCATTTTTTATTACAATTTCTAAGGTCAAACAAGTCTAATTCTTAGCTTTCTTTTAATTTAATGGTAAACTAATTGAATTGTGCTCATTCAACATGCATCGATTTCTCATTGCAATTTCAACACATCTTCAAAGAAGCTAGCCAAGCTAAGCTATGGCTAGGGGGCTAAGAATTAATCCCTTTTCCTAATTATCTAGCTACAATACCAAGATTTGGAAAACATAATGTAGTACTACTTAGATCATCAAACAAGCCATCGATGATTCAGCACTAGAATCGGCCAGAGCAACTGGATACCACAAATGGGATTCTTTTTCTAGGGCCCCTTTTTAGCCTTTGGCCGGGTGATGGTGAGCACACCGTTGTCTGTTGCAGTCTTTGTTTGTCCCGCATTTAACACATTCTGGCAGAGGGGCAGCCTTTAATGTAAATGTCCATAGCTTCGACCTTCACGGATTAACAGGAACACCCTGGCCTGTCTCTGATCTCTAACTTTACTTCTTCACTCCTCAGCCCGTGCACTGGCGCAGTAAGCACCAGAGCTGTTTCTTGCCAGTACATCTAAAGTTGAGCAAAGCTGAAGGATCAATATAATAATACCCATAGTTAAAATGGTAAAGAAAAAAAGTTTTAACTCACAAGAGTTGGATATATTACTAACAGCGACAGAGAATGGATCCATGATGTTGCAATTGAATCCATGGCTGAAGCTGCTTGCAATAAACATATCTGAAATATAAATGATGTTGATTACTAGAAAACTTAACCACCATTGAACCATTTTGAGCATTATATGTTACAGATTGATTTCTCTGTTCTTAGACAAATTTTGGAGATGAAAAAAAAACTTGATTATTCCTTTTTTAATTTATTATTACTATGGTAAGTAATATCATTGAATGATTGGTGCTAAAATAACTGCTAAGATTTGTACATTAATAGTTATGCACATGATCAGTTTCTCCCGAGAACCAGAAGAAAAAGGTGAGAAAATGCATAGCCCTTTTATGGCTTCAAGTCAAATAGTTAATGTATTTCATTCATAGAACAGTGTCAGTAATGGTTATGAAATTGGAAAATGGTATTGGAAATTTAACTTCATGAAAAAATCCAAAGTAGACTAGAAATTTTGAACCCAGATTTAGAAGGCCAGGGACCAAAGTTGAACTGCTTTCCCATTGGTTAAAAAACAAAAGACAAAACCACAATCCTAAGTACAGAGCAAAACCTAGACTTTTGAACTTTGAAAAATTTGTACACATTCACGTGCTCTTTCTTTCTAAGTTAGTACAGAACTACAGATTCACGTGTTTTGAATAGTGTTAATGAATGAGCTATACAGCTTAAACAAGTTCTAATTATATGGAAAATGAATTAAACCCTTATCTTTTCCTCTTCGTTTTGGTTTAATTAACATCATTGATTGATCAAGAATTATGTCAAATTCGATGTCGGATGAGGTAAAAATTCAATGGTCATATGAAATTCATAAGGATCATTTCTATAACCTGAATGCACTTTCCATGCCCACAACTGACAAAACTGGCTATAATATAATGAAATAACAATGAATTTTTTGTACTCAAAAACCTTTAACCAGCTTGATTAATTTCATGTAAATCCATGTTTCTGTTTTTCTGATTGACTATGGCTTTTGGTTTATTAGTTAATAATCATTCCATTATTGCTCGTGTTCATGTAGGACATTTTACGAAATAAAGTTAATGTGAACTAGTCTGCAAATTATTCTTGCAACCAAATCCAAAACCCCTTAAATACCAGCTTAATTTTGTTTCTTTATTGCTTTTCTAATTGATGAATTATTTTGACATGACATGATCTATGATTGTTAGATGCTGAAAATTAAGGTTTCCAAGAGAAACTATCAATATTTGTATATATTCCCCACAATGGTCTAGAAAGAAAAAGAAAAAAAAACAATTTTGACCAATTCTCTGTCTCTACTTTTTAACAGGTTTTGGACAATTTCATTTCACGATAGCTATATATAGGAAATGTTTAAGCCATTACCATGCTTCTTCATGTCTTTGAGTGATATAAAGAATCCAAAATATAAATATGCATCTCTTATTTGACAAGCTAGCTGTATATCAGTATGACCTTTCTCATATCCTATCATTATTAATGTCTTTCTGAAATTGCACTCCCATTTTTTTAAAAGGAAATGATTACAATTGGGTTTTTAGTTTTTACCCTGAAGAAGGCTTTTGAGTTTAGTAAAACTTGAAAAATAAAAAAATTACCGAATCTAATTAGCATTATTCAAATAATTTTCAAATTTTTGTCACGTAATTTTTTTTTTTGTCGTGTTGATAGATTTTGACACATTTGTGCATTCACATTGTGTTAATGTTATTTTTTTTTCATGTTGTATTATATTTTAATTATTTTTTCATGTTCGTTTCGTGTGTGAAATTGTAAGGTCTAATTGACACTATTCAAATAATTCACAATTTTGTGTCAAGTTCGTTTTATATACTTTCGACACGATTGTGCATTCATGTTTTAGTCATGCTTTTTTTGTGTCGTATCGTGTTAATTTTTCATGTCATGTTCGTGTGTGACACTATTCAAATAACTCTTAATTTTGTGTTATGTGTTGTATAATGATTGATTCTTTATTTTATTTTTGAAAAATAAAGTCATATTATTTTTTTAATTTTTATACTATTGAATAAAAAAAATATTGTATTGATAAATTATCGGTAAAAATTAAAATATTGAATAATAATATGAGACGGATTGATGTTAGTAAAATTTTTTAAACTTTTGGTGTTGAATCAAAAGAAAAAAAATATTATGATGATTAAATAGTAAAAAGAAACTATGTTAAATGATGTTATAAGTTATTGTATAATAGTTGTTAGGTTTATATTTTATTATTTTTTAATATGAATAGAAATAATGGATATCAGTATAATCTAAATGAATTAAATTTTGATATCCATATTAATTTGTTTACATATAATGTACATATAATGAATTAAATTTATGTTGTATTTGTGTTATTTTATATTTATACCTTACTTTAAAAGATGTCATCAAGTTGAGATATTTTACATAGTTTATCATAGTAATTTAATTTTAACTCTAAATTCATGTTTTTTTTTATGTCATAATCGTATTCAATATATTATCAATGACAATAAAATTGAAGCAACGCGAGGATTCAAACACTAGTATAAATTATTTTAACCGATATCATTAGACATTTATTAATTTTTTCATTCAAACATTTACAAAATCAAATTTGCTCCTTAGACCTTGTTTAGCATTTTTTTTTTCACAATTTTTGAGGTCAAAAACTGTTTTTCACCACAAACGCAATATTAAAGAGATAAAAAAAGTTGTTTTCTGCTATTGAAATCATGATTTGAAAAGCCAAATCAAAAAACTAAAAATATAACTTTTGGACTTTAAAAGCTGACTTTTTGATAAAATGACTTTATTTTACTCACATCTCTAAACTTTTATTATTTTAAATATTTTTTTTTTATATTTCAATTTCTTATAACACTTTTTCACAGCAATGCTAAACATTTAAAAGTTTTTAAACCACAATTTTTTACCACATTTTTTTCAACCCAAGTTTTTTTCAATATAGGCCTTGTTTAGCATTGCTTCTGACATAGTTTTTGAATTAAAAGCTGTTTTTTACTGCAAACGCAATGCTAAATAGATAAAAAAAAAAAAAAATTGACTTCTGCTGTTGAAATCATGATTTTAAAAGTCAAACCAAGAAGTCAAAAAATATAGCTTTTGAACTTTAAAAACTGACTTTTGAATAAAATAATTTTATTATCCTTACATCTCTACATTTTTATTATTTTAAACATATCTTTTTCTGATATTTTAATTTTTTACAACACTTTTTCATAACAATACTAAATATTTAAAAAAAAATTAAATCATAATTTTTTATCATATTTTTTTTAAATATTTTTTTTAACCCAATTTTTTTTTTAATAACAATATTAAACTAATTCTTAAACTTTTTCAACAGCAATTCTATATGTTTTATTCATGAAGCTTAATTTCCGAGGGAAGCTGTACTTTCAAGAGGAAATTATTGATTTTCTTTTTTTGGATAAGTAGATTTTCATTTATCCAAGAAAGCAGCAGTGCTGCTACATGTTACAAAGCTAGCTTAACCTAGCTAAATAAATCAGAAAACCAATGCCATTAGACAAACATGTCTGCATTTAACCTCCAAGAATTACATAAAAACGTATTAACTGAATCTCTTTTAATCTTCCTAAGATCACTTAACCTGGTCGAGATCATGTCTCTCACTTGCTCAGTGAGGTGCTCCTCCTTTTGCTCAGTTGAGTTGAACAAACGATTGTTTATTTCCTTCCAAACTAGGTAGATAACTGCGTTCCAAGCTAGCCTCAATATCGTTGTGATTAGAGCTTTACCTCTGAGGTTGACAGAGGCCCATTGAAGCTCTACATTCCAACATGCAACCTGCCTTTTTAACCTACAAAGTACCATCACTTTCTGCCATATCTGTTTCGAGTAGGAGCAAGTGAAGAATAGATGATCCCTGGTTTCTCTCTCTTGTTTGCACAGCAAACATTTATCATCCACTGCCATTCCCCAGGAGATAAGTCTATCCTTTGTGGCCAATCTATTTAGGATTGCCATCCAGGAGAGCATAGAATGCCTAGGAATATTAAAATTACACCTTACCAACTTATACCAAGCCACTTTCCCAGCTGAAGGTCTGATCTTGTTCCACACTGCTGACACTTGGTACTTTCCCTCAGGAAAAGGCCATTTGCAGCTTTCATCAGCAGTTGTGAGAACTATTCTGGCAGCCGCCTCACTCAAGTGCATGATCTTTCTCCAATTCCAACTGCTCCCACTCGGGACAAAGATGTGTCATGGATCTCTATCCTTCAACACATAAGTCTTGATCCAGACTATCCATAGGAGCCTGCTTCAATCAGTACAGCCCAAAAATTCGTGAAATTATTAATTTTCCCTTGTGCTACACAATTCCCAATTTGTGTTAGGAGGCACAGGCACCGGAACGAAAGGGTCAACAAAGAATATTAATGTACGTACAATACATGCACTGCACTGAGGCTGAAAATGTTGAATAGTAAATTTCCACTTTCCACTTTCCTCTTTCCTGGAAAATGGAATATATGGTAGCTAGTAAGATTCAGCCGTACAAATGGCGATGATCCTTGTCTTTTCAACACTGTTTCTTTTCCTCCTAAAAAGAAATAATAGTTAAAAAAAAAAGCTTTGAAGTGGTGAAAGATCAGCCTGCCTCGATTTTCCAAACACATGGGCCACTGTCGGTGATTTTTCTTTTCAATGTTGGCCTGCCAGCTGGCCTAACAAATTTATTGAACATGATCATGATCATGATCATCAGCAATCAGAAAGTGCACCATCACACGATCAACAATCACAACCCAAAATAATCGACGGATCCGTTTACCCATCACCTTTATCTAGTAGTTATTATGTTCAATAATTATTATTGATATGAGCTCAAAACTAGCATTTAATGATTTTTATTTTATGAAATTTGTTAATTATTAAAATAAAATATTTTTAAATTAAAAATAATATAAATACGAAAATATTTATCAAATTAATTAAACTTTTGATTTTCAATTGAATCAATCGATTCGATTTAATTTTGTTAACATTATTATTAATTTTGATACAAAAATCATCAAAAATAAAAATACAATGATCAAATTCAATAAATAAAAAAGTAAAATAACAAAATTTAATAAAATCAAAGTAAACTAACAAAATATAATATTCACCTATATTATAGCAAGTAAATTTACCCTTTTTATCTTAAAATTGTATGCTATAAACCAATTTTTTTGACCCTCTTTAGAATTAGGAAAAGTAAATGATCTATTTATCTTTGAGGATAAGCAGCTGCTATCATCATCCCCAAGACTGCAAAATTTTGGATCATGTGAGAATAATTTCTCCTTTACAAAGAAAGGGATGTTATTTTAAGTTTGTGTAATGAGTGGGCAATTAAAGACCACATGTGGCACCACCACACTAAGGAACTTTAACATGGTGATTGAACAAATATCAGAGTAATTGATGTTTTATAGAATTTGGATTATTCTATCTTATAATTCATGGCTCAAAGTTTTGTTTCCTAACCTGATAATTGATGACAATCTTTATTCAAATTGCTTTCATTTGGCCCTCATGTATCCATTGAAAACTTCACACCAAAAACAATCATCATAATCATTTAATTTAGAGTTTTGGATGAAATCAAAAATAAAATAAAACATGCTAAATTGACTATTTTGTTATATTGTTTCCATGCTATGAACTGAAACTAGAATTAAATGCTAACCCATTGCTGAATTAAAAGGGTAGGTATAATTAATGAATCATATTTAACACCAGCATGAACTATTCTCCCTGTCAAAACCACCATGATTACACTCCTACAAGACAGCATAAAAATACCAACTTATTTATTCATCCTAAAAGGAGAAAAGGAAAAAAAAAAAAAAATCAATTACTACAATTCAGCATTTTTCATATCTTTCCTTATTTTATTCATAACTATACAAATATATTGTAGATTTTATTAAATTTTTGCCATTGAAAAAGAAAAGGTCATTTTTTAGAATAAAAGTTCAAATAAAGATAGAAATTCCTTTCCTTTTTTTTTATTCGTAAAAAAGAAAGATTCATTAATCAACTAAGCCAAACATTTGGTGTAAGAATTATTTTTCTAGCTCACTGCTGAAAGTTAATCTTTGAGAGGGATATGGTATTCTTTACCTTCTAATTCTATCTATGTTTTCGTGAGCAATTAATTATGAAGTAATCTTTTTTTCTTTATAATTTCAAATTATGATTATTGCTTTGCCTTAACAAAGTAACTTTTTTTTTTCTTATATTGTTCAATCAATCTTGTTTTATTCCTCCTTAACTTCAAGCAAACAAATAGAAATTTCAATAATTTTATATTTTTGAGAAATATAAATATATCATCTCCAAATAAAAAACAATGAAGATAGAATTATTGGTGACGTTAACATCCCAGAAATTCCAAATCTGCTTAAGCAATGGAAGAAAAGATCAAAGGTTTCTTTTTCAGTAGCTGGAATTTCCAACTTTTTTTTTTGTGTGGATTTGATGAGACAAGCAAGTAGATGAAACAAATGACTTTTCTATGATATAATTTGGGTTGGGTCTCTTCGTTATCAAAAGAGGTTTTAATATTTTATAAGATATATACTTTCTAGATTATAGTTTCTAGCTACCAGTCAATTTGGTCCATTGAAAGTTGACACGTGAAATTGCTTTGCATTTTGTAATTTTGTGTGCTGCCTGCTGCTAATCTGACACTCTTTATTTCATTAATAAGAATTAAAATCAGTATGCTAAGATCATTTTACCCAAACAGTACATATTATTTTTGAAGAAAATTTATATAATATTAATATTGTACTTTTTTATTTTTATATTGATTCATACTGTCTGTGTATCGATCGGTCCAATATTTTAATTTTTTTTTATTTTTAAAATTTTTTCACTTGATTATTTCAACCAATTTTTAATGTGTTTCTTTCATTATTATTTTTATTTTTTATAATTTCATTCAAAAATAAAACGTATTCATTAAATTAGATTATTAAATTTGATTATTAATAATTTAATATTTATTTTATTATTTGATGTTTAAAATTTTTTGGATATAAAATATTTATAATTAAAAAAAATATATTTACATATTTACATATAAATGTATGTAAATGAGGTATATTTGTATGTATATATAATATATATTTTATTAAAAAATTTAAAATTAATTGGTTATATATATGAAAAAATATTTAAAAAATATCAATAAATTCAAAATAATCCGTAAAACACACTACACATATTAAAACCAAAACAAAAATGATATCTTACCAATATGGGTATATGGTACTGATTAGTTCGATTTTATTTTTTTAATTTGCATATATATATATATATATATAGATAAAATCAAAATCCATTGTTTTCTCCTGCTCATATCATACGTATATATAAAAAAAAAAAGCAAATTTCTTAAACAAATCAAACACTCAGTTAGCTGCACATCTTTAATTTTTTATAGCTTAAGCTTAATAATTTCTTACATTTATAAAAATAGGAAATAATATCTGAATCCAAAGACTACTAAAAAGTGTGGCAAAAAAGAGTAAGAGACAAAAACAGGTCCTATGATGAGAACAATATCATGTCAATTAATCAATTTTTTTTTTCTTTTTTGCCTTTTGATTGCTGTGTAAGAACTAAGTGATTTTGAATTTAACAGTAACAATCATATAGCTTGGATCTTAGCAAATATAAGTAATAATTACCAAAAGCAACATTAATCTCGAACTCTTCTCTTCTATTCTCACTGTCCTTGTATTATATAATTTATTTTCCGATTTTATTAACGAGTTTGCTAAAAATATTTTTTAAAATTAATTAATATATTATTTATAATAATAAATATTATATTAAATATAATAAAAATTTTGTTATTAAGTGTTTTTAAAATACTTTTTAAGATTAGTTAATATATTATTTATAATAATAATAATATTATTATATTAAATGCAATAGTTGACAATTTTATTTATTATTTTAAAGGGTTCGTTTAACCGGTGCTTATAGACACCAATTAAAAATTATTTAATTACCAATTTTTTGCATTTAATTTATTATTTTTACTGAATTTAAAAAAAAACTCATTAATTACATTTTTTTTGTTATATATATCACCTTAACCAATGTTATTAGACATTGATTAATATTTTTTTATTTTAAATGTATTAAATGAAAATATTATTATATATAATAACTTTAAATTCATACAATAATTAATAATTTTATTTATTATTTTAATATATTATATAAAAATATTATTATGTATTTATGTCTAACAATTTGAATAAGTATTCTTTTAACACTCTTTAACAAACTTGTTTTTCACTTTTTCTCTTTTTGTTTAGTCATCTTTTTTCTTTGGACTGAAAGTGGAGCGGACACTTTTCATATCAAGCGCGGCCTAGAAAAGCATGCCATTTTTTTTTTCCCGTTTAAATGATCATATTTTGGTGCGCATAAAGTGGATAATATTTGCATGTTTCAAATTACTCCACTATTTAACATAAAAGAATAAGATAATGTCTGTTGGGACTTGGGACCTCATATTACAATTTACAAGGAATCCCATGCATTTGTTCTTAAAAAATTTACACTTGCGAACAGATTTGGTTTGTAAATAGATTTTTGAAATTAAAAAAATTGAAATTCTCAAAATTCTTAAAATTTGAATGTAAATATTCTGTCACTTTAATTATAGAAAAGAATAAGTTCCTCTTACCTAAATTTTTTATATAAAAGAATCTATTATCTTTTTTTTTTATAATTGGGTAGGGGAGGGGTTGCTTGGGTTTGAACCTAAGACTTCATGCCCCAAGACTCTTGGCCACTCAGCCAAGAGCTTGTTGACAAAGAATCTATTATCTTGTTCATATATATATATATATATAAAATCATTTTTATATACGATTGGTGAATTTTTAAAATTTTATAAATTAGATAAAAAATTAATAAATGTTTTTCTTATTAATATTAATTTTTAACATTTTTTATTATATACATATGTAGTCTTACTATAATTGTATTAAATAATTTTGAATATATATATATACCTATCAATCTTTACATTTTTTTATTTCACGAAATTTAAAATTTTTACATATATAAAAACGAAATAATAATTAAAAAAGCCCTTCATAATCAAAAGACAAGTGGAAAGGACTGAAGAACTCCCGGTATATCCCGATGAGGCGATGATCAACACTCCATCATACCGTTCATCCATCAAGTAGTGGACCCTATCAGTATCACATATTATAAGATCTAGGGAAAATATGAGAAACATGCAATCAACAGTAACATTATTGTTAAAAGATACCATGAAAAAATATTATTATTGAAAAGGAAATAGAAAATTTATAAATTTATAAAGAGGAAATCGTAATTACCATTTTATCCTTAGTGTTAGATTAAGGGTATAAGCCTATTTTGGCTTCCTTTTCTCTCCCGATTGGTTTCTTCTGTTTTGGCTTTCGTTTCTCCCCTTCCTAAGCAAACCATCTTGGATTTTGTCTGATTGTGTTCTTGAGTTTAGCTTCCATTTGGTCTCGATTTTTTGCTTCAATTTTTCTCTCTTTCTGTTCTTCACTCTTTATTTCGTCCTTTTCCTTTCTCTCTTTGCCTCATTTTTTTTTCATCTATTTCTTCCTCACTTTCTTTGCATTTTGGGTTTAGGCTGACTGAAATTAAAAGCTTAGACGACTGAAAATCGGAGGATAATCCTTACCCGAGTGAAACCTCCGAAAATCTTCTCATATTCTTGGTCTTGAAGAGCTTTAGGTAAACTTCTTCCTCTTTGGATTTGTCATGGCATAATTTTATTTGATTTTTGAAATGTTTTCTTTAGATTTCATACATTGTTTTTTATTTCTGCACCTATTTGTTTTCCTTGCAGCTAAATTATGCTCTAATATAATGGGATTTGGGTAGCATCAATTGAGTTCAAACATGTGCATTGTGTCTGTAATATACAACATATGTTTATTTGGTTTATCAAGTTCTAGAAATCCTGAGTTATTGAAAGTTGTGGAAGTCTGGTAGCGAAATATAAGTTATATTTTGATGTTAGGAATTTGTTTGGTAGCATTATTATTGAATGACTTGTATACTGACATAAATGTGTGGATGTTTTGTTAAAATTGCTTTGCTAAAAGTGCTTTGTGACATAAATGTGTGAATGACTTACATACTGACATAAATTCGTTCTTGCTCCCGATTATTCTTTGTGAAATTCTATTTTTTATGAGCCATTAGCCATTAGTAGGATTCTAGACATTATGACATAGAGTCCATAAGTTCCTCCTTTATGTTGGGGTTCAACTGGGATATTTCCCGACCATTTGCATTGTCAATTCTGTTAAAATAGTTTACCCTTTCATTTTGGACTTTGAACATAATAGCTGCAGTATTGAAAATGTACATATAATACATTGTTAATTGAATGGGATTTAGGATAGAATTGATTAGAGTTTTGAAAATGTACATATAATTCTGCCAAATGTATATATAATCAAAGTATGTAGCCTACGTTATAACCATTTTTTTCTGCAACTAAGAGCTTCAAATTTTCTTATTTGTTTAAGTCTCTTTTAAAAAGAAACAACATCCTTTCTTTAGCATTTTCTTTTCATTGGTGCTCATTGGTGCTCATGTATTTATACTTTAATCCAACGTTTTACCTTCCATTTTTCTTAGAAATATCTTGAGGAAAAGGTTGGCCCACAAAAGCGACTTCTATTTGCTCAAACTAATATAGGAAAAGGTTTCCATGGTAAGTGAAATTCAACAATTAACTCAATTCCCATGTTTCAATTATTTTATTTTGTAATATAGAAAAAGGTTTCTATGGTAATTGAAAAAAGTTGGCTACATTGCTTTATAATTTAAAGTAATACATAAGCCATGTTTTAATTATTTTATTTTGTATAATTTCTAAGAATATATGCAAACTCATAGAGAACCAATCATATGCATTATGTTCTTTATTTTTTAGCAAACTTTATCTGTTATGTAAATGTAAACCTCTTGTATTGTTATTTTTAGTGAATGGTGGTATTATTTTGTAACTTTTAGAAACAATACTTCATGGAATCTTCCTCTAAGATAAGGTCGAATTCCTAACATATGGAACAGAATTCCTAATACATTGTGAATATCTTGCTCAAATTTTTTAGTATTTTGGGGCGCCGCGGCGTCGTGTTTCTGCCCTATTTAAAATTTTTTACACTGCCACGGCGCCCAATAAACTGCCCACTTTAATAATTTTTTAGGGCGCCGCGGCGTAGGGCTGCGGTGCCAAATTTCTATCTTTCAAATGTTTTTTGGAGTTGCGGCGAGGAGCCACGGCAATAAGTTCCTGCCCATTTTAATAATTTTTCAGGGCACCGCGGCACACCGCCGCGACACCAACTTTCTGTCTTTAAAAGTTTTTTTGGTGCCGCGGCTCTAGGTTATTGTCCATTTTGATAATTTTAGGGCATCGGCGTCGCGGCTCCAATTTTTGTTTTTTTAATAAACCTGCAAAAAATATAAAAAAATAAATAAAATTAGTAAAATAAAGTTGAAATCAAATATAAAATAAAATGTAAATATTGTTTTGCCTAAATGTACATATAAGTTTGCAGGAATGTACATATTGTCTTGTGGCCATGTACATATAAGTTATATTTTTTAAGAATTTTTTTATTAAAATTGATGTTCTATACGTCATTTAAATGTATTGGAGATTAATTCCCAGTTGATTTAGGGTTGAATTTAGGAGAAACTAAAAATGTACATATTATTTTGCCTAAATGTACATATAAGTATACAAGAATGTACATATTATCTTGTGGCCATGTACATATAAGTTATATTTTTATTAAATTTTTTTTTACTAAAATTGATGTTCTATACGTCATTTAAATACATCCCATTTTAAGTCCCAGTTGATTTAGGGTTGAATTTAGGAGAAACTATAAATGTACATATTGTTTTGCCTAAATGTACATATAAGTATGCAGGAATGTACATATTGTCTTGTGGCAAGCTGTGTTTATTTTTTATTGATCTTAAAACACTCATCATATATATAACCATTAAGAAAATTACTTGTCATTGTTTCAGGGGTATTCACCATTGGGTTCCAAAACTATTTTGCTACATGTACATATTATTTTGGAATATGTACATATAAGTTGGCTTTATTTTGTTGAAGCATTTCTTATAATTTCTGTTAATTTTTAGTCGTTTTAAATGAAAAAAATGACATGCAAACATAGTATGATTAAAGGTTTGGCTTTAGGGAGCAAGACTCTTTTGGCACAATATTTGGATCGACTTGTCATGCTTATTGTTACAGACATATTAAGGAAAACTTTAGTGCTGAAGTTAGCAAATTGATGCATGGTAGGAAAAAAGTGAAGGAGCAAGCCCTACAGTTGTTGGATGCAGTGTTTTATGCTAGACTTGAAGAGGATTACAATGTTGCATTCACAAATTTGACCATGTACAACAAAGAGCTAGGTGAAAGGGTGTTAGATAATCAGCCAGAACATTGGGTCATGTCACAAATTTTTTGTTCGAGCACCGAAATATGTTTGTAGGTTAGAAATTGAATGGTTCAACGTGCTATATTTTTTGTGAAAGCACTGAATCGATGTCTAATTCGTCGAAACTGCTCACATGTCGCATTTGGCATGCCTTACATTTTGTACAGCAATGTATAGACCTTTTGTTTGTTTAATCGGTCTGTTGCATTTAGGTTCACAAGCTTCAGAAGCTTTTGGGTTTAGGTGGGACTATTGTTTAGTCTAGCCTTCTCTTCTTATTTATGGTGTATGTAACTTCCTTTTTGTACGCTGGTTGTACGAAATTCTTGATGTTAATAGGTGATAACTCGTATAATTATATAGTTTTTAGTTATGTTTTATTATTGTTTTGTGTCAAATACGAGTTATTATTGTTTAGTCTAATTGTGTTTATGATCTTTTATATTTTTATGTAATTTGGTGTTTTTCACAAGTTTCTTTGAGTGATTTCAGATTACTAGAATTAAGGGCAAATCCAGTTCAGTTCCAGTTCCGACACCGTTTGCCATATCAGCTATATCTCGAGTTTCACTGAAGCAATAAGGCTGAAATTTGTAGCCGTGCAAAGCTAAGAGGCATATCTATCTTTTTCATGTTTTACACTTCTTGAAACGGAGTCGTTTTCCCTAGCGAAATCGACCATCAAGTTGGCTGATGTGCAATGACGTCTGTGCTGACCTGTTTTCGTATTTTGCCCATATCTTCTTATCCACATCAGCAAATGAGCTGATTCCAACGGCTATGGATCCGTAACTGATAGGGGTATATTTTTCTAGAAGACAATTTTATCAGATCGAGCCTCCAACATTGACAAAATCGACCATCAAGCTGGCTGATCAGAATTGTCATACAATATGACGAAAATTATTAGAAAAATACACCCACCTATTATACCTACCTTTGAAATTTGTAAAGCTTGTCTCTTGTCATTTAGCCCTCCAAAATGTGTATAAATAGAGGGCCTTGGATGAGTATTGGGATACATTGATACATTGGTAGGATATTAGCCATTGTAATAAAATTCTCTAAGTTTTCTTCTTCTTTCCTTTCTCTAGTTTTCTTTTTCTTTACTTATGTTTCTTACATTTCTTTTCATTTTATTCATATCTAGTATGTGTTGCTAATCATATTGTTGAGGTGATGAGGTGAAGCTTTTGGTAAATGCTAAGGTTAGTCTCTTAAACATGAGCTAAAATGATTTATCATTTATAAACACTAGTATAGATAATATTTTCTTTTGGTTTAAAATCATACTTGCAAAGTAGAGATCTTGATTCATTATTGACAAGGAAAATGGCACAGTGAATGCTTGGTTTCATAACCTTGATTTGTTGTAGACATATACCTTGGCATAATGAATGCTTGGACTCTTTTTATGAGTTTTGAGGACACCAAATGAACATAATATCATATGCTATGGACGTTGGACAATTTGGACTGAATTGCTAAACCTTCCGATTGGAACCTCCCTTATGTGTGGATTTCAATTGTGTAATAAAACAAGATTAATCTTAGCATAACACCAAGAGTAGATTCTCTAACCTCAACATCTTTTCTTATTGTTTTTTATATCTTGTTTAATTTCTTTTATATTTTGTTTATTTTGTTCTCTAATATCTTGTTTATCTTATTTTGTTGTTGATCCCCTAATATATTGTTTACTTTCTTTTTATTATATATTTATAAACTTATACTTACTAGTACGCTTCCCTGTGGTTCGACCTCGGACACCCGAGAATTTATTACTTGAACATAACCTGCACTTGGGTTTACAACTCTTAATTGAGTTACCATCAAGTTTTTGGCGCCGTTGCCGGGGAGGCAATACTAAGTATATAAGTTTATAAGTATATTTATTTTTATTGGCTGGTTATACCGCCTAATTTTCTATATATTTATATTTATATTGTATATTAACTTTGTTTTATTTCTATTGGCTGGTTATACCGCCTAATCTGTATATTAACTTTGTTTTATGCTTGTTTGGCGACGTGATTTTAGATCTCGTCGTTTAGTTAGATTTTATTGTGAAACTTTTTCAGGTAATCTTTCTAATACAACTCCTACCATGGCTGACAATGAAAGTGTTCATGCTGAAGATGAGAACAGACAAGTACGCACCATGCGTGACTACTTGCAACCAACTCGAAGCTCATCACCCTCTTGTTTTATTTTTCCTCTCAATGCAAACAACTTTTGTTTTAAACCAGGTATGATAGCTTTGCTTCCAAATTTCCATGGGTTAGAATCGGAAAGTGCTTACTCGTTTCTAAAAGACTTCGAAGATGTATGTGTCACCTTTAATGACCAACAATGTACAAATGAAATTGTCAGGCTAAAACTATTTCCTTTTTCTTTAAAAGATAAAGCAAAAATTTGGCTTCATAATTTAAAACCAAGGTCAATTGGCACATGGCAAGAATTACAAACTGAGTTTCTAAAGAAATTTTTCCCAGCACATAAAACTACTGCTTTGAAAAGACATATTCAAAATTTCAATCAAAATCAAAATGAAGCATTTTTTCAGTGCTGGGAGCGTTTTAAAGATTTGTTAAGTTCTTGTCCACATCATGGTTTTGAAAAATGGCGTCTTATTAGTTTCTTTTATGAAAGTTTAACTCCCGAAACTAAACAATTTGTTGAAACAATGTGTAACGGTGAGTTTCTAGAAAAAGAACCTGAAGAAGCCTTTGACTACCTAGACCATTTGGCAGATAACTCTCAAGCCTGGCACACAGATAATTCCTCTGAAAGTTTCAATAGATCTAATCTTGTTTCTAACAGAGGTAAATATCATTTTAGTCAAGAAGATGAGATAAAAGCTAAAGTAGCTAATTTGGCTAGAAAGATTGAAGCCATGGAACTTAGAGAAGTAAAAGAAGTCAAAACGGTTAAAAATGAAGAAAGTTGTGGAATTTGTGAAATCATGGGACACCCCACTTCTGAATGTCCAAACATTCCCATTCTTAAAGAAGCGTTGCATGATCAAGTAAATTGCATAAACACATTTAAAAAGCCTTTTCCTTCTCCTTACTCTGAAACGTATAACCCTGAATGGAGAAATCATCCCAACTTCAGTTGGCGGAATAATAATCATGTTCAGGTACCACAATCTCAAAAGCCGGGCAACACTTTTTCCTATCAACCTTCACGTGTACAAACCTTGGAAGAGACATTGCAAGCATTCATGCAAACACAAGCAAATGTGAATAACCGGACTTCACAGGACATCAATGAGATCAAAAACACCTTGTCCACATTGACAGCTTCATTACGCACTCAAGAAAAAGGTAAGTTTCCTGCTCAACCTCAGCCTAACCCTTCTACTCAATGTCTTGTTTCTTGCTCCAATGAAACTCAACAGGAAAATGCCAGTTCTATCACAACTCTTCGAAGTGGAAAGGCAATTGACAAAAACATTCCATCAAAAGACCAAGATCCTCCTTCCCCTCCGAAAAGTAATGGTAAGGATGATGGTAAGTCTGAACTTCTTGAAAACTTGGACAAAGAAAAAGGTATGCATCCTGCTCCTTTTCCTCAAAGGTTGCAAACAATAAAGAATTTGAATCAAAATGCAGAAATTTATGAACTTTTCAAACAAGTTAAGATTAACATTCTTTTATTGGATGCAATCAAACAAGTTCCATCTTATGCTAAATTTTTGAAGGACATGTGCACAGTTAAAAGGAAACATAATGTACAAAAGAAAGCATTTCTGACGGAAAGTGTGAGCTCAATCATTCAGCACCTTACTCCACCAAAATTCAAAGATCCTGGATGTCCAACAATCTCATGCATCATTGGAAACACTAGAATAGAACGTGCATTGCTTGATCTTGGTGCTAGTGTTAATCTTTTGCCTTTTTCCGTTTATCAACAGTTAGGTTTAGGTGAACTCAAGGAAACACCTGTTACACTTCAACTAGCTGATCGTTTTGTAAAAATTCCTCGAGGGATAGTTGAAGATGTTTTGGTTCAAATTGATAATTTTTACTTCCCTGTTGATTTTATTGTTTTGGACACACATCCTGTTTCAAATCCAAATGTTCAAATTCCTGTTATATTAGGCCGTCCATTTCTTGCAACTTCTAATGCTCTGATAAATTGCATGAATGGTATGTTGAACATTTCTTTTGGAAATATGACTTTAGAATTAAATGTGTTCAACACTTGCAAGCAACCTGGTGATGATTCAGAAGTACATGAAGTGGATTTCATTGAAGAACTTGTTCATGAACATAACACCACTACCACATTCCATGATCCTTTAGAAGTTTATTTAATTGAATGTGAGTTTGATAATGCTTCAGAAATTTCACACACTGATTCTTTGTTAAATTCTTTTCAGGATAAGCATCGTTGGAAACAAAAGTTTGAGGAACTCCCATCACTCACAAATGTCACTGTACCATCAACTATTGAACCGCCCAAGCTGGATTTAAAACCATTGCCATCCGAGCTAAAATATTCCTTTTTGGGTGAGAATGAAACTTTTCCAGTCATAAATGAACTTGAGGAACTCAGAAATGATGCATATGAGAATTCTAAAATTCATAAAGAAAGAACTAAAGCCTTTCATGACAAGTTAATTTCAAGAAAAATATTGGATGTTGGGCAAAAAGTTTTACTTTATAATTCTAGACTTTACATATTTCCTGATAAGTTGAGATCAAGATGGACTGACCCATTTGTGGTTAAGCATGTGTATCATTATGGAGCAGTTGACATTGAGAATCCTCAAAATGGTAACGTATTCAAGGTAAATGGACAAAGACTCAAACTCTTTTTGGAAAATCATGTTACTCAAGAAGAGGTTGTTTTTCTTTCTGATCCTTGTTTTGAAAATAACTAGATGTAAATATAATTTTTACTAATCTTCTAAAAAAAATAATAATAAAAAAATACATTTTTTTTAACCCCGGTTAAATGGCGGATAACGGTACTCCGTGATTATTTAAGTCGGTTCCATCAGCTACCCACAAAACTGATATTGTATATAAATTTCTCTTTCAAATTCTTTTTCATTTTTTTTTCAAGATGGATGATATTCTCACAAGATTGCAGAAACGATTTCCTCCTTTTCCTCGAAATATTTTACTGAAGCTTTACCAAGTTCGATTTGAAAGATTAAGAATGCTTATGCACAAAGGGATTCCTGAAGACATACGTTGGATAATTGAAGCCAAGGTACGTGAAGATGAATATCTTCCTGTTTTGCATTTACCAGGTACAGGTAGAAGCACTTTTGCAAAGAAGCGACGAGCAAAGCGCATGAGTTCAAATTGCCACAAATGTGCACGATGGACGTGTAACGGTAAATGTCGTTCTATTGGGATTCCGTCCTCTAATCGAGATGATAAAATTGAATTCATTAAGGATGGACTGAGTAAGGAGAATTTGGGTAATATCCAACTTTCTCTTGAGACGCATCCTAGTGGAGACGTACAAAGAGAAATTCTTGATTTATGGCCGCAATTCCAAAGGGAATGGCAACATCTTGGGAATTTGATGTTAAAAGACCCTGTTTGCCAGCTTGTAAGAAAACTGGATGGGAAGCATATCCTCGACTCATAGAAGGCGTTTAAGCCGTTTCTGGACGTAAAACCAGAGGAAGATGTGAGCCACAATCACAACTACAATAAATGACTTCTCAGCTTTTGGTTTGATTTGCAATAACTTTATTTCGGTTTAATTTACGTGTTGTTAGATTTGTGTAATTATTCTCTTTTTTTTTTTTTTTTTGCATTGGTCTTTTACGGTTGATTTTTCTTCTCTTTTTGATTTTCTTCCTGAAATCACGCAAAAATCTTTTGTTAGGTTAACATTTTCTTCTGACAGGTCAAATACACTTTCGGCGACATTATTACTCTTGTCTGATTCATTACTCAGTCCTCTATATATTACACCATGTACTCATTCTCTTTCAGGCACTTGAAAAAAAAATGGAAAGTACTTCGTCCCAGCGCATTAAAAAAATTTGTGTCTTTGGAGGTGCTTATCCAGGGAAAAATAACATATTCGCTGATGAAGCCATAAGAGTTGGAGTAATACTTGCCCAACAAAAGATCCAGTTGATTTATGGAGGCGGTAGTACGGGTTTAATGGGAGCAGTCGCTATATCAGCACACGCCGGAGGAAGTCCAGTTCTAGGAATTGTGCCAAAACTATTCACAGATTTTTGTGGACCTACCGTGGGTAAGGAAATACAAGTCTGGAGTATCCCTGAACGGATGACAATCATGTACCATTCTGCCGATGCATTCATTGCTTTACCAGGAGGTCTGGGTACATTGGAAGAAATAGCTTGCGTGGCTTCTTGGTCATCTTTGGTCACAAATAAGAAACCCATTGGTTTGCTTAATATTAATGGTTATTTTAGTAATTTGCTTTCATATTTAGATAATGCTGTGGATAATGGATTCATGTTTTCAGAGGCAAGGAGAACCATAATTTCTGCTACAACCATTGAAGATTTACTCAAAAAGCTCCAAGCTTATGAGTATTTATCTGCTACGGTTGTTTCGCAAACGCTCGGAAAAAGAAAAAGAGATATGGACGAGCAAGGAGTGGATTGCACTTTGTCTTTGTGACATTATCTAACATTTTGTTTGTTGTGTCTCAGTTATAATAAGTGGTTAGCAACCTCTGCAGGTAATATCTCCTAAATTCTACCTTTAGTAGGGGGTAAGGGATATATTTCGCTAATTTTTTTAAAAAAAAAAAAAAAAGTTTGTTGTGTTTTAAGCAATTTAGAAGTATTCATTCTGAACAAGGTCTGAGTAAGGGAGACTTGAGACATACCTTGTCAGCTTGATTTTAATCTTTTTATGTTTACTTGTTAATTTTTGTTTAGTATTTTAGGATTATTTAGGTTGCATGAGTTTGTTTTGTTTTGAGTCATAGTTATTCCTATTCTTATGTTATTAGTTCTTTTCTCTTACACATGATTCTTTCATTTGGGTTAATAGACTTACATTGAGGACAATGTAAGAATTAAGTGTGGGGGGAATGATTTAGGATTTCTTTTATTTTTGTCTACTATTTTTTTTTATGAGTCTTTATTATTATTATTATTTTTTAGTGTGTTTTAGTTCCTTTTAATACAATGATGAGATATGAATTGCATAAGTCTAAAACAGATTTATTAGTGAGAAGATTTTCATGAGAATTGAGCTTGATGTCAACCTTTTTATGAGCCAATGTTAATATGATATGTTGATTGAGAAAGAAGCATGTTTAGACTTAATCTGACTTGTATAATCATCCTTGTGAGTTTTTGAGCCTATAATGATTGATGCATTATACAAATCAATCTAATTTCTTTCTTGAGTGCTCTTATGATTACATGATTCTCTAGAACTTGCTTTAAACCGTTTGATACTATATTGATACATGTGACAACATGAATATGATAGAGGCATTAGGATTATAACCAGAGCCAAACAGCCATCCATTATTAATGTTCTAAGAGAACATCCCCACTAGTGAGCCAATTTGAGCCTACATTAAATATGCTGTTTTATTGGTAACCACAACTTACACCTAGCCTAAATATACTTATATCCTTACCCTTGTTCTAAAGATGGATTTTTATATTTTGAGACATATTAAAAAAAAAAAAATAAGGGATATTTTTAGTTGAAAATTTGGGTTATAAACAAAAGATAAGTGTGGGGGAAGAAAAGAAAAGAAAAAGTCAAGAGAAAAAGAAAGGGATCATTGTCAAATACATTCCCATATTAAAAAAAAAAAAAAAAAGAATCTTCTCTTGAACTTCTAGAAAAAGATGTTACAAAGTTGGTTAGAATGAAGCAAAGGCTCAACATGAATATTTAGCCTATGTTATTATGTGCTTTATAAGAGTTTTGAGAAGTTTTATTTGTATGATCTTATTATGTCTCTAAAATCTATGAACTCTTTGGAACCTTTGTGATATCTTTATCCTTTTGTTCTTTAAACACATTATAACCCTTTGGCCTCATTACAACCTTGAATAAAGACCTCTTGATTTATGAAGTTGTATGATCTAAATAGTGGAGAATAGATGGACAAGCAAGCATATGGTAGAAGTGTTTTCATGAGATTGATTGAGTGTAAACACTTTACCACTACTTTAAAGAGTGAAAATCAAGAGAGTATCCCATGTGAGAAGTTGAGATTAAGTTTGAATATGCACTATTTTGATTGAAATATGTTATGTTAATATTGGCTTAACTCATTTATTTACATTCAAGCAAGATTTTTTGTGAATTTCTTTAAGCTATTGATTAGTTTTTAAGACTTGTCCAATGATTATCTCTAATTTATATTGGAAGGATTAGTTATAATTATTATTTTTAGTTTTTCTTATGTCTTCAATGTTTGTGGGTATCGTCCTAGTAAACCCTCACGAGACTAAACTCGTCCACTAGGGACACCTAGGGGTTTAAAGGCTTGTGTCACATGCTAAGTGCCACCGTGATTTCATACGAAAATGGATTAGATTAGATTTTCTTATTTTATTTTTATTGAGTCGTTGCTAGGGACTAGCAACAATCTAAGTGTGGGGGTGTGATAACTCGTATAATTATATAGTTTTTAGTTATGTTTTATTATTGTTTTGTGTCAAATACGAGTTATTATTGTTTAGTCTAATTGTGTTTATGATCTTTTATATTTTTATGTAATTTGGTGTTTTTCACAAGTTTCTTTGAGTGATTTCAGATTACTAGAATTAAGGGCAAATCCAGTTCAGTTCCAGTTCCGACACCGTTTGCCATATCAGCTATATCTCGAGTTTCACTGAAGCAATAAGGCTGAAATTTGTAGCCGTACAAAGCTAAGAGGCATATCTATCTTTTTCATGTTTTACACTTCTTGAAACGGAGTCGTTTTCCCTAGCGAAATCGACCATCAAGTTGGCTGATGTGCAATAACGTCTGTGCTGACCTGTTTTCGTATTTTGCCCATATCTTCTTATACACATCAGAAAATGAGCTGATTCCAACGGCTATGGATCCGTAACTGATAGGGGTATATTTTTCTAGAAGACAATTTTATCAGATCGAGCCTCCAACATTGACAAAATCGACCATCAAGCTGGCTGATCAGAATTGTCATACAATATGACGAAAATTGTTAGAAAAATACACCCACCTATTATACCTACCTTTGAAATTTGTAAAGCTTGTCTCTTGTCATTTAGCCCTCCAAAATGTGTATAAATAGAGGGCCTTGGATGAGTATTGGGATACATTGATACATTGGTAGGATATTAGCCATTGTAATAAAATTCTCTAAGTTTTCTTCTTCTTTCCTTTCTCTAGTTTTCTTTTTCTTTACTTATGTTTCTTACATTTCTTTTCATTTTATTCATATCTAGTATGTGTTGCTAATCATATTGTTGAGGTGATGAGGTGAAGCTTTTGGTAAATGCTAAGGTTAGTCTCTTAAACATGAGCTAAAATGATTTATCATTTATAAACACTAGTATAGATAATATTTTCTTTTGGTTTAAAATCATACTTGCAAAGTAGAGATCTTGATTCATTATTGACAAGGAAAATGGCACAGTGAATGCTTGGTTTCATAACCTTGATTTGTTGTAGACATATACCTTGGCATAATGAATGCTTGGACTCTTTTTATGAGTTTTGAGGACACCAAATGAACATAATATCATATGCTATGGACGTTGGACAATTTGGACTGAATTGCTAAACCTTCCGATTGGAACCTCCCTTATGTGTGGATTTCAATTGTGTAATAAAACAAGATTAATCTTAGCATAACACCAAGAGTGGATTCTCTAACCTCAACATCTTTTCTTATTGTTTTTTATATCTTGTTTAATTTCTTTTATATTTTGTTTATTTTGTTCTCTAATATCTTGTTTATCTTATTTTGTTGTTGATCCCCTAATATATTGTTTACTTTCTTTTTATTATATATTTATAAACTTATACTTACTAGTACGCTTCCCTGTGGTTCGACCTCGGACACCCGAGAATTTATTACTTGAACATAACCTGCACTTGGATTTACAACTCTTAATTGAGTTACCATCAATAGGACCATTATACTTTGTAATTTTGTGTGTTGTGTAGAACATCCTATTTTTGGAATGAATGAAAAAAAATATCAACTATCTTGGTTCGAAGTTTATGATATTAGTTGGATTTGTTATTGTGTAATGCTACGGACTTGGCCAGAAGATAATATGTACATTCTTGCTTATATTTACAACTACGAAAAGGAATATGTACATTTCTAGTTTCTCCTAAATTTAACCCTAATTCAAGTGGTAATTAAACCCCAAAGCATTTAAACGACATATACAACATCAATTTAAGTAAAAAAAAATCATTTACAGAATTGATGTTATATGTACATGGGCAGAAGAAAATATGTACATTCCTGCATACGTATATGTACATTTAGGCAAAACAATATGTACGTTTTTAGTTTCTCCTAAATTCAACCCTAAATCAATTAGGTCTTAAAATGGGATGCAGTTAAATGAGGTACACAACATCAATTTTAGTAACAAAAAATTTAATTCACAATATAACTTATATGTATATGGCCACAAGACAATATGTACATTCCTGCATACCTATATGTACATTAAGGCAAAACAATATGTACTTTTTTTTTCTTATGTACATTAGTACAAACTTATATGTACATTGAAACTTATATTTCATTTGAACTTGATTTTAGTAATTTCATATATACATATATATATATTTATATACTTTTTTCAGTTAAAAAAAAAAATTGGAGCCACGGCCTGAGTAGTAATTTTAGTAATTTTTTACTTTAACACTTATAGTAGTATCTGATCCGATTTCATCCTTTAATAGCAAAACTTTTTGCTTTACTAGCTTATAGTTCAAAAAATATGGTCTAAAAACAGTTTTAATTCTAGAGGAAAAATTTCTTAGGTCTCTATTGTGTCTCTCTTTCACATTATTTTTCTACGTTCTTTTCATCCTTGTGGATTTTTCAGATCATGTATACTTATATATAGTGGAGACAGACAATTAAAATGTAATAAATTAAAAATTATTTTCAACTTAGAAAGGGATGAATATACATTCTTTATGAGTTCAAACCTAAACAATAATCCAAAATATTTTAATTTACAAGACCCTTAAAGGGGTTAAAAAAAAGTAAATTAAAAGACAAAAACCACATCAGAAATTCCACCAGCTTTTTCGATCCAAGGAAGATTTAGCGTAAGTTTTCCATTGGCTGACCACTCAGAAGCCACCTCAGCACCATTCATATAACAGACCTTTGGAGGAATACTGGAATAGGCTAGGAAGTTCCCACCACCTTTAACTTTGACTCTGGCAACAGGGCTTGTTCCGGCCATGTTGTAATCCAATTCTTGAATTGTTCCACCAGAATTTAAGTAAAATTACAGCTTTACTAAAAAAAAAGTTTTAAGAAAATAGGCCCACTTATATGTACATAGAAGTATAACAATATGTACATATAGCATAATTATATGTACATTCAGCAAAATTATATGTACATTTTCATATCAGTGACAATTTTTTTTTTAAAATTCCAGTCAATTAAGATCTTATATGTTTCCAAACCCTAAAATTAACTAAGTTCCACAATAAAATTAAGAATAACGTATTCATCAATTATCCCATCATTGGGTTTTCAAGTCAAGCTGATAAATGAAGGCAACTAAGAGAAATGAAAGCTTGACCATAGTCTAATCATGTATGAAAAGACTAACATTGGAATGAGTACTCATAAGAATACAAGAGACTTCAATTTCCTTAGTAAAATGGCATGGCAAAATCTCATAATTCCATAGATAATTCAAAAAAAAAATTCCATATAAGAATGCTAATGATACACCTCTTATCAATTTGGAAATTACAACTAAAATTGTTTCCTCAAAGCTAACAAAAAACACCCAACTGTAACTTTTTTATGTCATAAATTACAAACATGTTCTTCTCAAAAGGACATGAAGATTATAGGCACATCTAGTATAACCCCAAACTTCCTCAAAAACAAACACTCAAAATACTTTAATAAGCTTCATATTTTCCTTTTATAATAACTACTAATGGGAAAAGTACAACCTCATCCAATCCAACAGTTTTCTAGAGAATTTACTCAATTTTTTCAATCAAAGCATATCTATATGGAAAATAAACAATAAATAAATAAATTAAACGAACCCAAACCCAATTTAAACCATGCAAATAGTACCTCCCTCAAATACAAGTTTCAGATAATACAAGAGGACAAAGGAACAAACCTTGAGATCTGCGTTGGAACGACACATCTTATGCTAGGAATTTTGAACGGTTTATGTGAACTGCTCTAAGGAAAGAAACAGCAGACAATCTTGCACCCGATCTCTTTCAAATCTTTTGATACTGAATCAAATTAAGTTTTGGAACCCAATGGTGAATACCCCTGAAACAATGACAAGTAATTTTCTTAATGGTTATATATAAGATATGATGGGTGTTTTAAGATCAATAAAAAATAAACACAGCTTGCCACAAGACAATATGTACATTCATGCATACTTATATGTACATTTAGGCAAAACAATATGTACATTTTTAGTTTCTCCTAAATTCAACCCTAAATCAACTGGGACTTAAAATGGGATGCATTTAAATGACGTATAGAACATCAATTTTAGTAAAAAAAAAAATTTAATAAAAAATATAACTTATATGTACATGGCCACAAGACAATATGTACATTCCTGCATACTTATATGTACATTTAGGCAAAATATGCATGTGCAACTTGAAAACTGCAGCTTCTCACTTTTCACACTCAACAATCTTGTTTTCGGAATTTCACAGGGAAATATGCATTGCAATAGTTGATTACAACAAAATAATGGCTCTCAGAAGCCTACATCTAATGCTGAATACAACAAATAACATTCAACAGTTAATATGGTGGGTAATCAACCTAATCAATCTACTGCTATTACAACCAATTTGTGAGGACTGTTTGTCCAAAGGATTGGTTTGGTTGCATTGCACTGCAGTGCAGCCCACCAAGGTGGGAGTGCTCCTAATAAGTGTCTTAGGAGTGTTTCTCCAAAGCTGAAGGGCATATTTGAGAATATAGCCCACCACAAGCACAATTTTATATTTATGCCTCTCAAATTATGGTACTAATTAATTCATGAATGCTTAATTCATATGGCATTATAATAACCTGCTCCTGTTGTATCATCAAGATTCAAGATTTGTGCTTTATTTAAAACTCAACTAATCATATAATATATATATATATAAATAGCATTATAGTTCATAAAAGAAAGATATGTAATCGTAAAAATTTTCTTTTTCAACAGAAAAAAAAAACAAATAAGGTAACGAGGCAAAGAAGACTAACACAATGTATTTTATAAGACCAAACTAGTTTCAAAGACAACTACAAGTGAAGCAGGTTGGAGAACTTTGCTGCGCATTTGTAGAACACAAAGAAATTGAAAATATAAAGCTTCCTATATCATCTTCAAAATAACAACAAGTATATCTTCCATTATAGGGATATAATCTAGCAAACTAGTTATAAAACACAAACCACCAATCGGCTAAATACTTAAAACTAATCATGTTTGCTAACACCATAATATCCATATCTACGTCCATAAGAAACTTGGGAAAGGAAGCTTCAAGATATGTTCATTTCTGTTGTGAAAACTACATAACCGAAGGTGTACATGCCTACAAGGTCTCACAGAATATGCACCAGAAAAAAAGTTCATAAATTATTAAGTAATATTTGTTATGACTTTGTCTTTCCTCTCGGTTTTGTACTCACTAGGTATTTGTTTGCACTTGCAAACAGGTCAAGAGATGATATTATCAACCATGGCATCTACTAAAATGACTTATTTTCAAGTTTCCAAATTAGTCTTAAACTATTATAGTTCACGTAATGAAGTTTTATGTATAACAAAATAAGGTGAAACACCAACAACAACAACAACAACAAAAAACAAAGGAAAACAGTCAATGTTTACAAGAGATTATTGAATGGTAAAAGAACTGCTATGAACTATGTTGGGGCATATTTTGGTGAACTACTGATAAGAAAAATGACTAAAGCACTACCTACTCTAAAGATTAAAGAACACAAAGATAGCAGAACGGAAGAAAAAAAAATAACATAGATGAACACAAGAAAGAAGCAACTGGTGTCTTTTTTTAACCTAAGAGTAAGGATAAATTAGTAATTGTGATTTCCTCTTTATGAATTCCCATTTAGCTGAAAGAGTGACATCTGCAGTGGCTAAAATTTCAACCAAGCACTCTCCATCTCAATTCTCAACTTAAAAGGGAGAGTCCAACAAGAATAAAGGTAAATCCAAAACAAACATCTAGTGTCACGAAATCGGAGGAAAACACCAAGCCCAAGATTGGCATTACAGGTCCAGCAATATACTCCCAAATGTTTGCTACAATGGAACTACTGGGAACCCATGAAATACATCCAAATTTTCCCAAAAACCAAAGCATATAAATAGCTAGCTAACATAATCTTAAACCCAGTTTAGTGTCAAAATTTTGCATGAACAGTATAAAGACTCACCAACTGAACAATCCATCAGCAAATTTTACAATAAAGCTCAGAAAAAAGACCTACATTTTCCTAATAAAAATGGACAAATAGCCAAGCTCTATAATAGAAACCAACCTATCACTTGAAATCCCCTCAGCAAATTCCCTAAAACAGAGAAACCACTCAGCAAATTCCCTCTTCAAAAGGGTATCTTTACATTTTAATCCTTTTCAATCCTATCACTTGAAATTAAAACTTGAATGTCTCAGGTTCAAATCTTGAAACAAAAATCATATAATAATTATAAAAAAATAGCATTGCTTTGAAACCCCAAATCTATCCTTTTCTCGCTAACATTTTCCTTTCACTTTCCCAGCAACCAGAAACTAACCAGGCATGATTTGGAGGCGATCAAGGCCCTGTTTTTCGAAATCAGCAATAATCTGAAAAGCTTTCCGCTGCTTATCGGGACTCCAATTCTCAATGTGGTGCAAAATATCAATCCCAGACGGGTTTGCAGCTTTGATCCTCTTCTACTCGTCGTCTCCGAGGACAGCCTTGTACATTGCTGCGAAGTCGATGACGGGGACGGTGAGGGTGCCGTCCATGTCGAAAACGACGCCGCGGAGGTGGGATTTGGTGGAGAGAGACGTGGACATGGAAAAGTGGCGGAAGAGAAGGGATTTGGGGGGCAAATGGAAGAAAGATTTGGAGAGAAGAAATGAGGGCATTGGGATTGGGCAAATAGCCAAAACAGAAGAAACCAATCGGGAGAGAAAAGGAAGCCAAAATAGGCTTTAACCCTTAACCTAACACTAAGGATAAAATGATAATTACGATTTCCTTTTTATAAATTTATAAATTTTTTATTTCCTTTTCAATAATAATCTTTTTTTATGGTATCTTTTAACAATAATGTTACTGTTCATTGCATGTTTCTCATATTTTCCCTAAGATCTAATACAGAGTGGGCCCACCACTTTGATCAAACAACTTTTTAGAGTAGGGGACCACCCCAACATTACCTTCCCGTCCCGCGTCTTTCTGATCTGATGTGACCACTTGATTTGATCCTTTCTCTTAAATCTTACATTTTCATCCGTCTGATCGAAAACTACTTTTTTACATTAAACAATGAAACAAACTATTTCCTCTTAACTCCCTTTCTCTCTCACTTCGACTGTCATAACTAGCAATGAGCTCTAGCTATTAAATAAAATAATAATTAATAATAATAAACTCTCTCCGGCTGCGGCTTTGAGATTCGGATTTTTGGAGAAGTAAAATTACAAATACAAAAAAACAAAAGGGATTTTTTTGAAACGTTTCTTTACGAGGAGATGCGTCATTGTTTTGGGCGTTTTATCTCTCTCTTTTTCGCCTCTGATTTTCTGTGAGTTCGCCGGTTTTTTTTCCACTGTCCAATGAGCCGCCAGCACGTGGTGTTTCTTCCCCGAGGTATTCGTGTTTTCCGTTACTGACCGCCGTTTCGTTCTGCAGTTCCTGTACTCAGACCGGTATGTTTCTTACTCTCACTCGAGAAAGTGTTTTCTGCTTGGTTCTCGGGAAAATTTTGAATGGTGGTGAGGGGTGACGTTAACAAGCACATTTCTTTCCTTTTTTCTGTTTTAAGAGAATAATTCTAATAAGCATTAGATACTGTTTGGAATTTGGATTCCTGAAAGAGAAAAGAGATAAAGTGAATCTTTTGTTTGAAGAAAATTTTAGTTTTCTTAAAAAAAAAACTGCGTTTAATTAATTTGGTGAAGTAAACGAGGTTTTTAGTTTTTCGAAATTTGAAAAAATGATTGCGCCTGTTGATTTGAATAAGCTTAGGGCGATCTTGTCGTTTCCGTTAAACTTAAGCGGATTCGACGATGTCTCTTCATTTGTATCTTATCTGAATAATTACTTGCAATTTCTTTTTGTTTTATTTTTTTTCTTATGGACCACTCAGTCTTGATTTTTTTGCAAACTATACATCAAGATTCTCTGGTTTCAATTTCAATTGTCTTCACCACCTTGTGTCAATTTGTCAACCTTGAACTCTGAAAAATCTGAGAATTTTCATTTAGTTTTAAAAAGATTTTGGAACTGTTAGCGGAAATTGTTCACTGGAGGTCTATTTTGCAGTAAATTTGTTAGTTTTGGAAATGATTTGAGCTGTGTTAATAGTGAATTAGTGCTTAATACATAGTCTGGAATTTTTTGAAGGAAAAAAAATGCATGGCTTTAATTGTTTAGGTAGGAATCATGGCAATTTGTGGTTGATTTATGGGATACTCAGAAGGAAACAAATTTGATGGAACCATAGTTGTATGTCACTTTGAATTAGTAGTAAATTTGATAACTACTGTGCTTACTGAGTTAGGAGATATTACTTGTGAAATAAGTTTTATGGTTTAACTGGTTTGTTGCAATCTTTAATTTAGGCATTTGCTGCTCTACCTTCTATTTGTGTTTTAGTATTTTCAGTGTGCATGTAGTATATTAGAGTAGGATGGTAAGTTTCTGTTAGTGTTATAATAATTATAAAAAAGATAAAGCTTGTAGTTTTTGACCATTTTTTTGAATAATATTTAGCTATTAATTGGTAAAGAATACCTGAAAAATACTCGATTCAATAGAGATTGCTGCTTGGGGGGATATCTCACAACTTCATCATAGGTTAAGAGAATTAATGCTTGTTGCTTTAGGAGTTGGGTTCTCTTGGTTGCTCTAGTTACTGAACCTTCAGCTCTTATTTATTTTGAGAACCTTATGCCACTATGCATGTGGTAGACTTGCTTTTTTTTTCAATTTGATATGGTTTTACAATATTGTTTTCCAATGTTTGTTCTTATCTCCAGAGTGGCCTGCATCAACGTGAATCGAGTCAAAACTGTGCAGCTGAAAAAGATCTGGGTTTATTAAGACCTATCAAGTCTATGGAATGCCATTTAGAGCTCTAACGGAATTCAAGAGGTTAATCCTTTGGAACTTCTGTAAAGACCATGTTGCCCCAAGCAAGCCAGAGGGCAAATATGCAAGGCAGGGTTAAACCTGAAAGGTCTAATTTGTCATATGCTGATCTTCATCAAGAAATTACTAAAGGTGGAAAAGAGGTCTCACCTAAATCTTCATGGAAGCATAAAAAACAGCATGCTGATATCAAGGCAAATGAAGAAGAAGAGCTTGTAAAGTACATGTCAAATTTACCAAGTTATCTGGAGAGAGGAGCAAAAAAACCCCAAGAAAAAGTTTTAAATGTTGGGGTCCTTGAGTGGGGGCGTCTTGAAAAATGGCAGTGTAGCCATAAACAGATCTCACATAGAAGTAGTATCTCTTCACTGTCCAGCAGCAACACATCTTCCTCGTTTTCAACAGATGAATCATCAGCACATTCGAGCAGAGGTCACAGTTGCTCTCCTGCTCGTCAAAGGTTACGGCGCCCTTCACTGCAATCTCATCTGATGTCAGTTCCCATGGAAGGCCATTTGCCATTTGTCAAACCTTTTAGGGAAAGCATTGGAAAGTTTCAAGATCTCAAGGCTTCCCAGAGAAACACCTTCACTGTTCAAAAAAAATTCATCAGAGAAGATGAATCTTTTTACAAAAATAATCCTCAAATCAAGCTGGAACAGTTCGAGAGAAGAGAAATGCTCCCAAAGATGGATTCAGAAAGTGGAACTGTGTCAAATGGGGTAAAAGATAATGTGGCATCATGTGACAAGGTGAAAATGAAGAACCAAGTTGGTGAATTTATGAATAAGGCTGAGACGTTTCAAGAGGTTATTCCAAAAGGGACTAACCAAGATGTCACTGAAAAAAGAAACACAGTTGTCCTCCTTTTGCCAAGAGATTTGCCCAAAACGAATCATTCAGGAGCAGCCAACCTTTCTGATTTAACAACAAAGTCAAGTAAAAAAGAAACAGAACCTAGTCAGAGGACCTTCACAGAAACATTTAAAGAGGCTCACCATGCAGAGCTCAGTTCCAATTTCCATCGTTCAGGCCCATTGCCTTGTGAATTTGATGGCAGTAAACATTTACGGATTAAAGCCATGGGTTCTGTAGACGCAGATGGTAATGACTTTACATCAGAAAGATCTTGTTCTGTACCTCGTGCGGCAAAGGTAGAAATTAATTCTTCCAGAAGCAGACATCTAGAGGAGAAAAAGTTAAATGCAACAACCGTAGCTTATGCTGCAAGTGAGGCTTGCAAAGGATCGGACCCAAAAGTATGCAAGGTTGCATCTGAAAAAGTACGAAGCACTTCACCTTTCCGTCGTTTTAGCTTCAGCATGGGTAAGACAGGCAAAAGTTCCGGCCTCAAAGAGGGTTTTTCTATACCTCAGATGAGCTCAACGTGTAGTTCTGCCAAAACCGAGCCAGAGAATCTTGTTGCTTCTGGTGTTGATACTTCTTGTGGAGATAAACTCAATGCTAAAAGCAGAGCCAGGTCCAGCCCTTTGAGAAGACTATTAGACCCGCTTCTGAAACCAAAGGCAGTTAACTGTCGCAATTTTACCAATCAATTACAGGACTCAATATTAACAGAAGGTGCCTGTAAGTCATCAGAACGGCTAAGACATTCAACTGTGACTGTGCAGTCAGCGAAAGTGAAATCAGATACAGTCAGCCATTGCACAATCAATGTAAATGATTCAGCACCGAACAAATATGGATCTTCAGCAGTTCAAGCTCTTCTCAGAGTTCAAGTTAAGAATGGGTTGCCTCTGTTCACGTTCGCTGTTGATAATGAGAGTAATATTCTTGTAGCTACAGTGAAGATGTTAAGTGCCTCAGGTAAGGGTGATTATGGATGCATTTACACATTCTTTGCCATTCAAGAAGTCAGGAAAAAGAATGGAAGGTGGATAAATCAAGGAGGGAAAGGCAAAGGTCAGGATTATGCCCCTAAAGTTGTTGCCCAGATGAAGGTTTCTGGTTCTGAATTTTCTCATTTGTCCAGGCCAAACAATGTGGATCAATTTAGCATTAGAGAATTTGTTCTTCTTACCTTGGACGTAGGACAGGCAAATCAGCAAGCATCTGATTTCCAGCCAAATGATGAGCAGGCAGCTATTGTTGTCAAGATCCCAAAAAGGAACAGCAGAACTTCAATCAGAGATGGGTATCTAATTGATAAGCGTAACCACTTGCCTGAGGCTGCATCGAAAGAGTGTGTGCCGGAGGTAAAACTTGAACTTAATTCTGGGAAGAAGGGTTCTTTTGTTGGTGTTCAAGACATTAGTGCGACAGTCATACTTCCAAGTGGTGTACATAGCCTGCCAAATAAAGGTGAACCTTCGTCACTGATCCAACGATGGAAATCAGGTGGAGCATGTGATTGTGGTGGTTGGGATTTGGGTTGCAAACTTAGGATTCTTTCTAACAACAGCCATTGCAACCAGCGATCTAGTTCGTTGAAAGGTTCTTCAATTTCTAATCAATTTGAACTTTTCTTTCAGGTATGATTGTGGATCTTACGCTAATCAATCTAAAATGTCCACTATATTATATTGAAAATGTCAACTGAATTCTGTCTTTGTTTTGATTATAACTAACAGGAAGGAGTACAAGACGATAAGCATTTCTTCAGCTTGGCCCCTTTCAATGATGGTATCTATTCAGTTGAGTTCAATTCATCGCTTTCTCTTATGCAAGCATTTTCGATTTGTATAGCTGTTTGGGATAGTGGAAAACACTGTGAGCTTTCAGAATCACTTGCCTCTTATGAAGAAAGAACTTTGGGGGAAACCATATTAATTGACAGAACAAGTGCACCTAATCCTATTGAAGGAGAGGCCCCTGCTAGACATGTCTCATATCCACCACTTTCCCCGGTTGGAAGGGTCTAATTTCACACAACGAATGATTTAATTAAGTGATAAAGATATATAATTATATATATTTTTGTTTGTTGGTTGGTTGGTTGGTTGGGGAATGCTCAATGAAAAATAAGAAGTAATGAACAAGGCTTGTTTGTAATAGCCGGGGACAGGTTCCCTTCGAGCTTTGGATCATTGTATTTTGATTTACTTTTGACAAAAGAAGCAATATCTGATGTAGTATGAGCAAAAATTTTCATCAATGTAATTGTGCATATGATCAAAGGAATGATATTGCTATCTGCTTTTCTCCTAACCTTTGAATTTCAACATACTTGATGGATGGTTTGGTGCCATTTATAGATGTCCCAACCCAAGCAAACTTTTCGAAAACAGGGTAAGTTTTTCAATTTACAAAACAGTTATTGAATATAAGTGAAAAGTGAAGAAGGTGAATTTCATTTGTTAGGCGAATTCTTTTCTTCTGGGCTATTCTAGTTCAAGGCTGGCTTTCTAGCCTTTGGTTTGTGTTTCTAACCTTAGGCCAATGCCATATTTTGTTGCCAAAGTTTTCATTTGGAATTAGTAAGAATTAAGATAGAATTATTTGGTAATCTAACGCCATCTTCCATGCTTTTTGGCTACTCTTAAGACTCGGATACTTAACATTATTCCACCTTCTTTACTTCTCTTCTGCAATATATAACCAGAAAATTTTAAAACAGATTTTTTATTTTATTTTATCACCTAATCAATGCAAAACAGCAGGGTCTATGTGGTTCATCAGTTTAACATAACTGTAAATGGACCATCAATATACACACGGAAAGAGAAGCTTTGGAGGAAGGTATACGCAGAAGCTTTGATAGAGATTTCACTTATTGCAGAGAATTGGAAGCTTATTCTTGCTGGACTTGTTTTTCAGGTTCTGTTTTTGACCTGTTTTTAAAATTTTAATACGTTGAATTTAACACTTTTTCAATCAGTATTGATTACTTTAGGCCATTCACTTCAATGGGTTCTTTATTTCCTAGAACTGCCTGACCAATCAAGTGGATATCTACTAGAAATAAGGATGGCAAGAACAAGGAAGAACACCAGAAACTACTAAATGGGAATTCTTTGGCAACTACAAGCTCAGCATGAAATATCAGCAAAGACTTGTGGTTATATCCAGGTTGGCTAGACGCTTTCATCAGGTATTAAAAAGTAGAATTCCGTGTATAGAAACAGGTTACAAATGAATCACAACTCACAAGATTCAAGTTAGGTACATTGATAAATGGCAATTAGATGTCAGCACAATTTCAAGTCCAAAAATACAATGCATTCTCATCATTTTTACAAATAGTACTGATAATCGTTGATGTAATTATCCCCTTCGAAAATGGAATGGAATCAAGTTTTTCAAATTTGATATGAGCTCTTTTCATTTGATTTTTATTATTTCTAGTATTCATCTGTTTCCATGAGGCCATGGGGAAAAAAGAAAGTTCCATGGCAACCCTTTCATTGTTCTCTTCTCCTTGAAAGAAAGTAGTATATATAACAGAGAGAGAATAGCGGAAGAAGCCATTTATATACCACCAGATTGTCATATTTAAAGATGAAAAAAATGTTCCAATTTGCATCCAGAGAATTGATAAACTGACTGAGCTGAGCAGATTGAAAGCAAGAAAGCTGAAAGATTTACAGGGGGGCATGGGTACTTTGAAGGTCACATGCAGGGCTTTTGAACCTTTCTGAGTATACAGTGACAAGATTAGGGAACATGTGATGGCTTTCATTTTGGCAATAGGAAGCTGGCATGAACCAATGATTCAATTGAATAATGCTTCTTCTCTGATGTCCCACCATTGCCATTGCCACCACCCTTTACGTTACATTTAACAATTGCCTTTTCTTTTGGGATAATAAGCAAATTGGCCCTGCATTATACCTCTTTTAATGATTTGGTATCTAAAGAAAAAAAAAAATATCACGATTTGGTATCCAAACTTTACTTCCGTCACCCATGTTAGTCTAGTGCTTAACAGCGTTTATGTAACGATACTATTCTATTGGGGTAACTTGGTTGACAGAATACAAGTTAATGTACCTAATAGTGAAATTTTTTTTTTATGTACCATCATTAAAAGGGATATAATTCGGAGGTAAATTTATATATATATATATATATATATATATTTTACTTTGTACATTCTTTTCTCCAAGGATATGATATTGGAGAAAGCAACTTGTTATTTCACATGCTTTTCTTAGTTCCTTTCACCATCAAAGCTACAGTTCCCTGCCCTTTTTGCTCCAATCTTGGGTACTGTAGGACATCTCGTTTGCTTGCCATGCCATTGTCAAACTTTTTTCCTATAAGTAGATATTGTTGCAGTTGCATGCACTTTTTCTTTCTGAACTGCTCTGCTTCAGTGCAAGTGCAACCCAAAAAGCCTGTGCTAAGCTGTTTGCAGCAACTTCACAACATTTTACGCCATTGCTTTAGCCAGTAGCTAACCATGCATCAGAGATTCAATAGTCCAACACCAAATAATTCAAGCATACAATACAATACTTCATTGGAAATATGGCTTATTACTTGAAGAATCAAAATTATTACTAAAAATTAGGATTTAAATGAAACGAAAAAACAATTGGTCATTAATTATGATCTTCTCAAACAGAAGACAAAAAAAAAAAAAAAATTCAAGATTCAAGATTCAAGCCTTCACAACTAAATGCCATTAGACATTAGCAAAGGGAAAAAGAAAAAAAAAAAAAAGAGACTTGGGGTTCTTACTTCTTAATTAGTCCAGTGGATAAGGAAAACAATGATCAAGGCAATGAATCAATGGCAAATTGTATCTATTTTGGTATCCCAAGTATTGTAATAGTATTCTTAATATGTTTTTTTTTTTTTTGTTTTCTTATTTCCAATTTGGTTCTGTTCATTTCTGATGTTGAATGATGCGTGTATAATGCAGAAGAGGCAGTTAAGGTAGTTAACTTGTTAGCTGAGTTAGTTAAGTCAGTTAGCAGTTAAGTCAATACAGTTAGCTTGGTTAGTTGTTACTGTTAGCTGTTATAACAGATTGAACCAAATGCAACTGCTTTGTATTCATTGATCAGTATAAATTGTACATTGGTATAGTGTTACAATCATCAATGAAAATACACTACACTTCTCATCTCTCTTCTGCTTCCTTCTTCTCTTCTTTCTCTATTCTCTGTCCCTGCTGCCAGGCTTCTCTCGAGAGTTGTTCAAGCTCCCAACTCTCCTGAATTCCTTGGTGAATCAGTACAGCCTGCATCAAGTGGTATCAAGAGCCTCTTTCTTGGCACCTGGAAATGGCAGACAATACCAGATCACATGATTTCAAGAAATTTGAAGAGGCTGTCAAAGAATCCTTGAAGGAAATCTCAGCCAAGATCCATGGTCAAGAACTCAGTCAAGAAAGGATAATTGCAGCATTGAGGCAGGATATTTCTGCTCTCAACCTCCAGCAGAACCTCATCATGAGCCAATTCCAAGCAGCTGAACCTGGTACTCAAGCTGCACGAGCTTCACAGGGGAGGGGACAATATATGGCCACTCGACAGGCCAAGGTGGATTTCCCCAGATTTACAGGAGATGACTTAGGGGGATGGATTTACAGATGCCAGCAATTTTTTGAAGTGGATGGCACTCCAGAAACAACCAAAGTTAAGCTGGCAGTCATCAACTTGGAAGGAAGGGCATTACAATGGCACCAGAATTGGACAAGGTATAAAGGGGGCAATGCAGTCACTTCTTGGGAAGATTTCATTCAAGCACTGGAGGCTCGCTTTGGGAATAAGCTGTATGGAGACCCTATGACAGAGCTCCTCAGCTGCAAACAAACAGGTACTGTCTCTCAATACCATGACCACTTTGAATTCTTGCTTGGTCGAGTGGATATTTCTGAAGAATATGCCATTAGTTTCTTCCTAAATAGATTCACAGCCACTATACAGAAACCTGTTAGGATGTTTATGCCTAAGACTTTACAACATGCCTTTGCCTTGGCCCAATTACAGGAATCCTCCTTAGAAACCTTACAACATGAACTTACTGTTTTACCCAAGAAACCACCTGCAAACACCTTCCCTACCACATTCACCAAATCACCACCCCTACTACCCACTCCCAACTACATACAGAAACCACCAACCAGAAACCAACCCTTACAACCACACATCCCCAGACCACATAACAACATAGCCAGAAACCACAACACATCATATAAACCAACCAACCTCAGAACCAGTACAGATTTTGATGAAAAAAGGGCAAAAGGATTATGCTTCTGGTGTGATGAAAAATATGATCAAGGGCATAAGTGCCAGCGCAGACAATTGTATCAGATTGAACTTAATGAAGTGGAAGAAGATGTAGTGGCAGATGACAATGCTGAGAATCTTGAATGGGAAGAAGAAAACCCCCAGATTTCTGTGCATGCTATGAATGGCCATGTTGACAAGGGCTATAGAACCATGAGAGTGACTGTCTTTGTAAAAAAGAAACCTCTCCACATCTTAATTGATTCTGGAAGCACCCACAATTTCTTGGATGTAGAAGTAGCCAAGAAACTAGGATGCCAGATCATGGACATTAGTCCCCTTAAGGTTGATGTAGCAGATGGCAACAGTGTCCACTGTAGGGCTACATGTAAAGGATTGGCATGGACACTACAAGGGACCACTTTCACCACAGATGTCTTACTGTTACCCTTGAGTAACTGTGATATGGTGCTGGGAATACAATGGCTGGAAACATTGGGTGTTATACAATGGGATTTCAAACAACTCAGAATGGAATTCATTGTTGAAGGGAAAAAGCATGTTCTCAGAGGTACTCAACCTCAACCAACTCTCAGAACTGTTACCAGCAAACAAATGGGCAAACTTTTACCTCACTCTTCACAGTGTTCATTAATACAACTGTGTTGCATGGTGATTGAACCAGATTTTGAATGTACACTTCAGACAATCAGCCCTACTCTGGATGAGGCAACCACAATTCCCCAGGAGATTCAGCAACTTTTGCTCAAGTATGCTGGTATATTTGAGGAACCTAAGGAGCTCCCTCCCCATAGGGGACATGATCACCAAATCTTGTTAAAGGAAGGTACTGCAGCAGTTAATCTAAGGCCTTACAGACATTCTGCACTCCAAAAGGATGTGATCGAACGAATGACTCAGGAGATGTTGACAGCAGGTCTCATTCAGCATAGTAACAGTCCTTTCTCTTCCCCTGTGGTTCTGGTCAAGAAGAAAGATGGCACTTGGAGGATGTGTATTGACTACAGGGAGTTGAATAGGGGAACCATTAAGGACAAATATCCTATTCCTCTCATTGAAGAGTTATTGGAGGAGCTTCATGGGGCTGCATGGTTTTCCAAGATTGACCTAAGGTCAGGCTATCATCAGATTAGAATGCACCCTCCTGATGTGCATAAAACAGCATTCAGAACCCATGATGGCCATTATGAGTTCTTAGTCATGCCTTTTGGCCTCACAAATGCTCCCTCCACTTTTCAGAGCCTAATGAATGATATATTTAGGCCTTACTTGAGGAAATTCACCTTAGTCTTCTTTGATGATATTTTGGTGTATAGCAAGGACCTTCCTGCACATGTGCAGCATTTAGAAATGGTCTTCCTCAAGCTACAACAACATTCCCTCCTAGCCAAAAGAAGCAAATGTTACTTTGCTCAACCCAAGATCGAGTATTTGGGTCACTTCATCTCTGCTGCAGGAGTTTCCACTGACCCCAAGAAGATTGCTGCAGTGCAACAATGGCCCCTTCCCAAGAATGTCAAACAGTTGAGGGGATTTTTGGGTCTCACAGGATACTATAGGAGGTTTGTTAAGAATTATGGGCTCATTAGTAAGCCACTCACAGAATTGTTGAAAAAAGACCAGTTCATTTGGACTGAGCAAGCTACTACAGCTTTCCAAGCCCTCAAGGTGGCCATGACCTCCTCACCTGTGTTACTCTTGCCTGATTTTTCTCATCCCTTTGTCATTGAGACTGATGCATCTGGTAATGGCATTGGAGCAGTGCTTATGCAACAAGGTCATCCCATTGCCTACATAAGTAAGTCACTCTCTCGTAGGCACCAGGGGCTCTCAGTGTATGAGAAAGAACTGCTAGCAATTGTCTATGCAGTAACAAAATGGCACTATTACTTGGTGGGACAACGTTTCAGTATTAAGACTGATCATCAGAGCTTGAAGCACTTACTGCAGCAGAGGATCACCAACCCTGGCCAACATGCTTGGCTCACCAAATTAATGGGGTATGATTATGAGATCAGCTATAAAAAGGGGAAGGAGAATGCTGCTGCAGATGCTCTTTCCAGGGTTCAATCTCATGAATTGATGCTTATGGCCATTACCAGTGTTTCATCAGAGTTATGGCCCTTAATACAGGCTAGTTGGGACAATGATCCTGAATTGAGCAGGGTCATCCTACAACTTCAGCAACAACCAAATTCTGATTCTTCCTATACATGGAAGGATGGCCAACTGAGGCGTAAGGGAAGAATTGTGATAGGTAAGGATCACACACTTCAAAATCGACTCATTCAACTGTATCATAGTGGGGGACTGGGTGGTCACTCTGGGATGCAGGCCACAACAAAGAGACTCATGGTACTGTTCTACTGGAAGGGATTAGCTAAGCAAGTAAGACAGTTTATAAGGGAATGTGATGTCTGTCAGAGGTTTAAATATGATCCTAGTGCTTCTCCAGGCTTGCTCCAACCGTTGCCAATACCTGCTGAAGCATGGTCTCAGGTGAGCATGGACTTCATAGAGGGATTGCCCAAGTCCTTTGGTAAAGATGTTATCTTAGTGGTGGTTGATCGACTCACTAAATATGCTCATTTCATCAGCCTGCTTCACCCTTACATAGCAATGACAGTGGCCCAAGCTTATATGGATTTTGTGTTCAAACTCCATGGTCTCCCTACAGTTATCATCAGTGACAGGGACCCCATCTTCCTTAGTAATTTCTGGCAAGAACTTTTTAAGATCCAGGGTGTCTCCCTGCACATGTCCACTGCTTACCATCCTCAAACTGATGGTCAGACAGAGGTGGTTAATCGTTGCTTGGAAACATACCTCAGATGTGTATCAGGGGATCAACCTCAAGCTTGGAGCAAGTGGTTGTCTTTGGCTGAATGGTGGTACAACACCAATCATCATTCAGCTATCAATATCACCCATTTTGAAGCACTTTATGGATACCCTCCTCCGTTACATGTACCTTATTTCCCTGGAGACTCTTTGGTGCATTCAGTGGATACAAGTCTGCAAGCTCGAGAATATATGATGCACCTATTGAAGCATCATTTGAGTAGGGCTCAACAAAGAATGAAGATACAGGCTGACAAACATAGAAGTGATCGACAATTTCAAATTGGGGACTTGGTCTATTTGAAGTTACAGCCTTACAGACAGAATTCCTTGCATGATCGACAATTCCAGAAATTGGCTCCAAGGTATTTTGGTCCCTATAAGGTTGTTGACAGGATAGGACTGGTGGCCTACAGGTTGGCTTTGCCTGACAATGCAAAAATCCACCCAGTTTTCCATGTTTCTCAGTTGAAGAAGAAGCTAGGTCCTGATCCTATGGTGCACTCCCAGCTTCCATTACCTGGTCCCTCTCCTACTCTAGAACCGTTAGCCATTTTAGAAAGAAGAATGGTTAAAAGAGGCCAGCGTGCTGCAACTCAGGTTTTGGTTCACTGGTCCAATTCTTTCCCTGAGGATGCTACCTGGGAATTCTTATATGATTTGCAACGAAAATTTCCTGATTTCCAACCTTGAGGTCAAGGTTTTTGTTATGGGAAAGGGATTGATGCGTGTATAATGCAGAAGAGGCAGTTAAGGTAGTTAACTTGTTAGCTGAGTTAGTTGAGTCAGTTAGCAGTTAAGTCAATACAGTTAGCTTGGTTAGTTGTTACTGTTAGCTGTTATAACAGATTGAACCAAATGCAACTGCTTTGTATTCATTGATCAGTATAAATTGTACATTGGTATAGTGTTACAATCATCAATGAAAATACACTACACTTCTCATCTCTCTTCTGCTTCCTTCTTCTCTTCTTTCTCTATTCTCTGTCCCTGCTGCCAGGCTTCTCTCGAGAGTTGTTCAAGCTCCCAACTCTCCTGAATTCCTTGGTGAATCAGTACAGCCTGCATCATTGAACCTACCTAGTAAATAATGAAGGAGAAAAGATCAGCAATAATAAAGCACATAAATGGCTAGGAGGAGGACATTGTTCTTGTTGAACATGTTATATTCATTATTGAAGTGGTTTTATGAATAAACATGGTTTTCTTTCTTTTAAAAATTAAGGTTTAAAGATTCATCAAGGTTAAAAAGGAACTGATCTTTGATCTCATGCTTTCCAACTCCAAGAAACCACCCTAGAAAGTTGTCAAACAGATGCTGGAGAGGATCTTTTGCCTCTGTGCTGAAATTTTAGCAGAAAAAAAAAACTAATATTAAAACTTGGGCTGTGCCCACTGCCAAGCTACACCTGCACTTAGCTCTCTTAACAACTGGCGACAATTTTGAACATGACATGATTATACATAAAAGTGTTAAATCTGAAAAAATATGAAAAAGTAATAAAAACACAACAAAACACGACATGAAAAATAATATGATACATGAATGTGTTAAATCTATATAACACAATTAATATTTTAAAATTTGTATAAATATATAATACTTTAAATACACTTATGACAAAAAAAAGAATAACATGAACACAAATTACGAGATCTACTCCCATGTGACCCTTTTTTTCCTATAATTTTTTTCTTATTCTTTGAAGTAGGAGACCACAGTGTTTTTTTTTTTTTTTTGAGTTTTTTTCTGTCAAATTTGGTTGGAAAAGCTGGTCAAGATTCAAGAACAACCTGACTACTTTAAGGTTGAATGGTTTTTTTTTTTTTTTCGTTTATCATTTGAAGCATGTCATGCTAGAGACGTCCATTATTCTTCACCACAATTTTGTATCATTCTTTCAATATCTTAAATCAAAAACTTTCTTCTATATCCAAAACAACTTGCTGGAATCTTTCATGCTAGGATTGACATGGCAAACACTTTGATTGAATGTATATTTGTTATCTAATTATACTAATTGTTTGCTTATTAATAGACATTCTTGTTCTTTCCCCCCTTAAAAGTAGCTTTTAATATTTTAAACACAATTTGGAAAAGGGTTACTTGGTGGCAGAATAATTTAGGCAGAAGTAGGTCACCCTTTTTGGGATGAAATTTGATGTTAGTATTACTATATCTAATCTTAGACTCTATTCTTTTATTGGAAGGAGTCAAAGTTCTATTATATTATGTATTTGGCCCCAACTATTGCCCATTGGCCAATACTCAATTCACTTTTGCTTCAAATTCAAGGCCCTATTTATATGATTCATCATTTTCTTTTTGTATTCATCACTTTATAATGTCCAAAAAGATTATTAATTGAAATGAGTAGAAAATGTATATATTAAGATTTCTATTTCAAAAGCTTATCAAGAAAATACTTACAATTTTCTATCAGGCAACAAAGAATTCTACAATCATCTTCCAAATATGAAAATTTTACTTACAAAAAAGAAAAGGAAATACAGATATTAATATATTATTATATTATATTTATATTGTTACATAGTCGAAAATATAAGTCCAAAAAATACCATCAAATCAATGATGAGGGGACAAACAAACCATATCTCATGTTTACATCAACATCATAAAATAAAATAAAAATGCAAAGGAATTTATTTTCTAGCTTTTAATCCAAACAATTATTCACACAAAAGTCTAACACCTTTTCCTCAAATTATTTAATTCAACACCTGCAATAATAACTATAAGAAAAAAATTAATTAATTTTTTTTCTTTTTCTTATTTTCATTTTCTCTTGGATTTTATGACAAAGACATCACTTCTTAATTAAAATTATTGTTATTACTAAGACAAATATTTATCTATCTATAACTTAAATGACTTTAAATTTTCATCTTTGCTTTGACTTTGACTCCCCTTATTACTCCATTCTCTCCCTTTCCCTTTCCTTTAGATTAACCACGCACATTATATTGTTTCCAATTTGATTGGATCGTGCACTCCACGCGGTGGAGTAAAGACTGGGTTTAGGATAAGGAAAAAAAAAAAAAGGAAACGAGAGAATGATGGATGAGGTTTTGAAAAAAAAAAATGTGAGAGAGAAGAAGAAGAAAAATAAACCTTGGATCCAAAAAGTTAAAAAGTTTTTTCTTTTTATTTATTTTCTCTTACTTTCTCACTTCCCAAACACCCGCCCTCTTCGTTTTAGTACTAGCTGTAGCATTTTTCTTGCTCTCTTTCACTCCTCAAATTCCGTCGCCAACCTCAAAGCAAAGATAAGCATAAAAACGAACTTTTTTTCTTTCTCTTTGTTTAAGTTGAAATTTGAGGTTTAAGCCAATGGGAGCTCGTTGCTCCAAACTATCACTTTGCTGGTGGCCGTCTAATCTCAAGTCAAACCTCAACGACTCCTCCGATCTCGGTTAGTTTAGTTGACTTGTTTCCATCACTTTCTCGAGAAAAGTTTACTGTTATAATTTTCTTTGTTTCTTTTACACAAATTTTAAATTTTTTCTTTGGTTTGTTACATCAGAGAATGGGAAGGAAGCGTTACCTGGATTCAGCGAGTACAGCTTGGACCAATTAAGAGCTGCCACATCAGGATTCTGTACGGACAACATTGTATCGGAGCATGGAGAGAAAGCTCCCAATGTAGTTTACCGAGGGAAGCTCGACGAGGATCGTTTGGTTGCCGTTAAACGCTTCAATAGATCGGCTTGGCCTGATCCTCGACAGTTCCTTGTATTTATTTACTTTTCCATTTTACTGCAATTTATTTTGATTATTTTGGTTGATTTGTAATTATTGAGTTTTTCTTTTATTTGATTTTAGGATGAAGCGAGGGCGGTTGGGCAGTTAAGAAGCGAGCGGTTGGCGAATTTGATTGGTTGTTGCTGTGAAGGAGATGAGAGATTGTTAGTTGCTGAGTTTATGCCTAATGAGACTCTCTCTAAGCATCTTTTTCACTGTAATTTTCACTCTTCTCTTTAACCTTTTTCCTATTTTTTAATTAACATTTCATTTTTTTTTACATATAATAATAATCCATAGTTTGATTTGATTATATTAGTCTCTAGGAAATGAGTAATGAATTGAAGTAATCATATAGAATCTTCATTTCTTTTAGTATATAGAATAAATGTGCTGGTAATGAATATCTTACTAATTATACTAATTGTTTTGTATTTGGTTGAAATGGTGTAGGGGATAATCAGCATATGAAATGGGCGATGAGATTGAGAGTGGCGCTATATCTAGCGGAAGCGCTTGAATATTGCAGTTGTAGAGGGAGGGCGTTATACCATGACCTTAATGCTTATAGAATCTTGTTTGATCAGGTAATTTTCATCTTTATTATCCATATTTGAACCTATTACCTTACTGCATATGTTCACTTTGAAATTTGTATTTTATCTCTTACAATGGGTTACTTCTTGACAGGATGGTAATCCCAGACTTTCTAGCTTTGGCCTTATGAAGAATAGCAGAGATGGAAAAAGTTATAGTACAAACTTGGCTTTCACCCCTCCAGAGTACCTAAGGACGGGTAATACTATGCTAACAGATTAAGTTTACGGAACTCTTGTACAGATTGCAATAATCTGTCTATATATATGTATGTATGTATATTGGGGGAAAGGGTATGTTAGGTTCTCATACAACATGCTTTGCTGTCTCTTCAGCTGAGCTAATTTAGACACCTTAACATGGCAGGAAGGGTTATACCAGAGAGTGTGGTTTACAGTTTTGGCACCCTATTGCTTGATCTTCTCAGCGGCAAGCATATACCACCAAGCCATGTGAGTTTTCGTTTCTTGCCTTAATCTTCATTAAGCTGGAAGTCTTGTCTGAAATCTTTTCTATAGCAATTGAAGAAATTATTCAAACTGCGGATATCTAAACTTCATCATAGGTGTCTTTAGGAGATAATTTAAAAGCTTAAATGCTCGATCGTTATCATCATTGCAGGCACTTGACCTAATACGTGGAAAAAACTTTCTGATGCTAATGGACTCATGTCTGGAGGGTCATTTTTCAAATGATGATGGAACTGAATTAGTGCGGTTAGCTTCACGCTGTTTGCAGTATGAACCTCGTGAGAGGCCAAATGTGAAGTCTCTTGTAACTGCTCTTACTCCGCTTCAGAAGGAAACTGGGGTATGCTCACATTATTCCCCACTAATCTTCTCTTCTTTCTTATCTCCAACTTTTATTTTATAAAGTCCATACCAAAATATTATACCTTCACATAGAGACCTCTTTTAGATTTTGCCAACAATGGAGTTGCTGTGGCAGATAGGACCTTCATAATTTTGTATGGCATTTATTTACTACTAGCTTGAAGCTTTATGATAGGTGTAAAGAAGTTTAGCTTTTCTTTAAAACATCGAGTGCTGAACTCAGTTTCATTATTCTGCTATTCACAAATATATGATTAGTTGAATTACCTTTTTCCCATGAGAGAACTCTGTGTTACCTTTCTTATCTGTATTACTTAACAGGTTCCATCACATGTTTTGATGGGCATTCCACATGGAACGGCATCCTCAAAGCAGACAATGTTACTAACGCCTCTGGGAGAAGCATGCTCAAGAATGGATCTTACTGCAATACATGAAATATTGGAGAAGATTGGATACAAAGATGACGAGGGGATTGCAAATGAGGTCAGCAATCTACATGTTTTATGTTGTTTCAAATCTGAGTCAAAAGGAAAAATTTAAAAATCAAAAGAAGGCTTTAATTTATCTTTGGTAGTTTAGAACAAAAGGTAGTAGACACCAGACAGCCTCATTGGTGCATTTACAAAGCACATTTGAGTTAATAAGACATGAACTCCATAAATATAATGTTCTTATTGTCTTCATTGCTGACAGTTTCATCATTCAAACTGCTAGAAGAACAGAATTGCTTCAATTACTTTCTTAGCATTATCAAAATCATCTAAGCAAACTTTTGACATGGATCCTCTTACAAAATTGCTTTATGCTAAGTGGCACTGTATTTTGCTGCTTTGTAGCTTTCTTTCCAAATGTGGACAGATCAAATACAGGAGACTCTTAATTCGAAAAAACGCGGAGATACTGCTTTCCGAGCAAAAGACTTTGGAGCAGCCCTTGAATGTTACACTCATGTAAGTCTTTTGTAATCCTCAGTACATCAAGATAAAAGATTTCAACAATATGCTTAACAGTTTAATAATGTGCCTTTGTATATAGTTCATTGATGGTGGGACGATGGTATCACCAACTGTGTTTGCCAGACGCTGCTTGTGCTACTTGATGAATGACATGCCACAAGAAGCCCTTGGAGATGCTATGCAAGCACAGGTAATATCTCCCGAGTGGCCCACAGCATTTTATCTCCAAGCTGCTGCTTTGTTTAGCCTTGGGATGGACAATGATGCGAAGGAAACCCTCAATGATGGTACAAACTTGGAAGCCAAAAAACATAAAAACTGAATGTGTATAGGCCCTTTTTTTTTTAAACTTTCACCTTTAAAATCCCTTGTATCTTCCTGTCTTATGTTCCCCTTTCGCATTATTTATGTTTCCTGAGCACCACAGAGTAATTATAGCGTTTAATATTCTGGTTATGGTGCATCTTCTCTTTTATTTTCTCATTCATCAAGAGAGATTTGCCTATCAATCATGTGACGCCCATATATATCTACTGATGGATTGAGATTATTTGCATTTAACAAGGAACTTTGGCATGTTTTATTTATAATTTATAAAGAACAATGGTAGTTTTATGGATGAAAGCTCGGTTTATAAGAACTTTTGATTAGCAGCTCCAATCCAGATAAATTGCTAATGGCAATTCTCTATTCTTATTTTTCCTCTGATCAAAATAGATGAACCAAGAATCTTCTCCCATAAACATTACCAATGAATGTAATTTCGGAAGACATTAAAAGAAATATGTTGTACTTAGTTGAAGTCTCCACCTTTCCCCAGCAGCAGAACTAGCCATGCTTTAGATGTAAACAGGATTCAGAATGGAGGAAGACTGTTTTACATCGGAGGCCGACCACCGGCACCGAGCATCTGGCCAATCATACCATTCACCTAGAAAAGAAGAAAAGTTGTATGTATAAGAACCAAAATGTCAGCCATCAACTAAGAAATAAATGCAAAGACGGAATAAATCTAAAGGAAAAACATCATAGGTATCAGAATCAAGCATAGTTTGATTCAAACAGGAAAGCTGAAATATAACTTTTTGCCAAGCATATTGGGCCATAAATACAACACAATGTTTTGAATAATGCATCATCCGGAAGGTTAACACTTAATACTATCCCAACGTTTTGTGTATAACTTAAGAATAAAACCAGAGATTAGTATAGGACATGTTTTACAACTTCAATAAAACACAAATTAGAATATTTATGAATACTTTGAAACCTAAGCTTACCTGCCAATACTTTGAAACACAGCGATCAATGCAACTATTTTCAGCCATGTTTAGCTCAGACTCCTTGTACCTAAAGCAGAAAGATATTATCATTGACACCATTTTTCTTTAGGGAAAAGATTAAATGTATACCATTCGTAAATCTCTTAAATAGGTTGAAAGAAACAATAAGAAAGGGGTGTTAGGGATTCTCATACCTTTTGTCAACACACTTTTTGAAACACGTTTGTGCAAGCCTGAACGAAAATCATAAAAACAAGCTGAATTCAGAAAATCGAGTATTGGCAATAAAAACTTGCAAGTAATGGAAAATATTGCCACACTGTCGATAACGAAGAAGCATGCCAGGCCACAGAGGTCCATTTCCAAATTCTGAACTCTGAAAATTTCCATTTCTTGGCAGATATATTGAGTATACAGGGAGTTTAAGAGGCGAATCGTAAGTTACATGTGTTTCTGATAGCAATCTAGACGTTTATTGTTAACTTCTAGGTGTACTACTAAACATATTCATTAAAATTTGGCAATTCTCTCTTACCTGTTAAAGAGTTCTACCCTATATTCCATCTCTGTTTCCGCCATGCCAAAGGCCTGCAAAGTGTTCAAAACATGAGCTTTAAATCACCCAGATTGCAGGAGTGGTAAAAGACAAAGATAAACACAATTACAATCTTTCAACCAAACCCCAAAACGAAATAAATCTCAAAACCATTTCCTGTTAGTTCATGACAAACACCTTAATCCACTGAGACTAGAGACTCAAGATTACTTGAACACTACAAACTCAATAAAATAAAAAGCCAAATTAATCAGTGGAAAAGATCAAGTCTTTCTTCAATCCAAGAGAATTAATTGACGCAAAGCTAACGTTCATGAACTAAGGGAAAAAAAAAAGTAGAAATAGCTAACCTGCTCTTTGTCTATTCCAGCTGGGGTGTTGTTTGCAGCCATTGGACCCCTGAGCAACAAACAAGATCGATCTAAAACTAACCAGAAATATCAAAGGGAAAACATTTAATCAATATCAGAAAAAAGGGTTTTATAAAATTTTACTTACAAGATTTTCCTCTGATTGGAGAAAAGCACTGTTCTAATAGGGTTTAAGGAGTCGCCGAAAACAAGGAACTGGCAAAAGAAACCATCTTACTAGGTTCGTTATATTCGAATTAGGGTTTTAGGGGTAACTCTACGGTGTAATTTGATGTACGGTTGAAAACTGAATAGTAACACGCCACGTAATACAAAAGTCATCGCTTACTTTAAGTGAGGGGCTAAATTTGTAATTTGATTGATGCTTTCTTTCCTCGGTTCCTTATTTTTCTTTCACACAAGGAAAAAACTTGTTCAAGCTGTAGGGTTTTGCAGGCAAAATAGTAAGGTAAGTCAGATTTTGTGCTTCTCTTTTTCTTTTGATTTCTCTCTTTTTTTTTATATTATCCATGATTATTGGGGTTTAAATTATTCCTTTTTATTGTTATTTTTGCCTGTTTTTGCAGCTTTTATAGATAAAAGTCAGGGTGTTTTTGAGATTTAGAATTTGGATAAAGAAACAATGGAACACGGGTCTTTCACTGATAATAGCGCTGCAACTTTTTCTTTAACTGAAGAGGATCATACTCTATCTAATGCTGTTAGATTCACCTTGAATCAAGAGTCAGTTCAATCACCTCTGTTTTATCCTTTTTTCTTAATTGTTGTTGCTTGAGTAATGTTGGGTTTTCTTTGTTGAAGGATTTTTGAGTGATTTATATATGAAAGTGATGCTATAATTTTAATTGTGCAGCCCAAGGGTAACATTTTCTGGGTACAGTATTCCTCATCCTTCGGATGCTCGAGTTAATATTAGAGTTCAGACAACTGGTAACTCAATACTACTCTACTCTTTCAAGCTGTACTGGTTCATTGTTCATGATTAACTGTTTTGACAATTTCTCTTTGCATGTTATTTAATAAGTGTGCGTTTTGCTACTGGTTTCGTCTTTTGTTATCAAGCAACTTGTTTTCCAAGTACTTTAGTTGGGTTACTTGATTCGTTTTTCTGCCTTAGATTTCTGGATATCAGTATGTTATATGAAGCAACATTGTTATGTTGGGTTCGGATTTTTTAGTGTTTAGTAAACATCCAAGTCCTCTGTTTTTTACAGTTGGATATGAACTGATTTGTGTTTGGAATATTATTCATGGATATTGCCTTCAAGCCCCTCCCTTTAGGGCTTCCTTTCCTCAATTCACATCTTTAGCACATTGTTCTGCTTCTGTGATGAATTCGATCTTCACATTAGTCTTTGCATCTAACTATGCAATTCTTATTTTTGTTTTCCTTCTTGTGAATTTTTTGTTTTTGTATGAAATTTTGCAGGCGATCCGGCAAGAGAGGTATTGAAAGATGCAAGTCAGGATCTGATGCTGATGTGCAGGCACGTAAGGAGCACTTTTGACAAGGCTGTTGAAGATTTTAAAGCAAGCAATGCTGTGAAGGCCATGAATATTGATTCACAAGACAGTAGTGATTCAGAAGAGAGTGAATGAAATTAGTATATTTCCATTATTGTCTTCTTTGACATCTTAAACTATCATGTGCTCAAGATATCATTAGCTCAATCTAAATTAGTTCTTTTGTTATCTTATTATTGAAGCTTTCCGTTCTTGATCTTGCTTAGGATTAGCCAACTTTATTTGATTGCAAACTAGAGTTGCCTATTCTTCAAATCAGATGTGCAATTAGAAATGTGATTGTAATAGCAGGCTTTGCCATCACAATCAACTCAGTTAAATTGCTTTCTCAGAGTTTTTTGGTTATAAAATCACCTCTCCTTGTCTTGTGATGCATAAGATTGGCATATTGGACTTGTTGATTGTTCTATGGATATGGAGAAGGTGGAGCTGGGTTATGATGGATATGGAAATAGAGCAAAGTAAAGCAAGACCTGTCAAAAGAAAACACGGTTAGAGGGATGTCGAAAACGTGTTCTGATACTTAAGTCAGCGAAAATCTAAGGGAGAAGAATATGCAGAGAATTGGACCTCTTGCTATGGGGCCTTTTGGGTCTTGATCAAGCATTGGATCTTAATCAAGTATAGTTTGGGGTATAACAGGGCTGTTCATGTATGGCATTATAGTGAACTAAGCATAAAAGGATCAACCCGCTCGTGATAAAATTTGCCCTTGTTACAGACACAGAAAACAGCCAAGATAAACATCCAGCTCATACAAGCAAAAGCATTATTCGCTGTACTTGCCCAATAATCCCAAGCCTCGCGTTCCATATTTATAAATACTTTGTAGTAAAAACTATTCTAAGAGGAGAAAACAGCTTGAAACTGTTATTCTGCAACCAACCAGCATTCAACTTCTTCCACAAAACATTCAAACGTAGGAGACATTCAAGCCTATACCATCTAAAAGTTTTGATATGATACCACCACGCCTCATTTCCAAAGCAGAATGCCGCTTCAAACAAAAGAAAAAATTAATAATGTAACTCTCTCACAAAACTTTTAGTTTTGACTACAGATTTTCCCATTTGTGCCAGTAAATTTGGGTAGTTTCAAAGCACAGAGTTGATAGTGTACATGAAAGCTCAAGTGCATCCAGAAATGAATTGTAAAGCACTACCAAATCCGAAACTAAAGATATGCCAAAGGAATGCAAAGGAATGAGCTGAGGAAAATACAATAGCATGTTATTAGCATCCAGAATTTCAGGCAATGCATCAAGCTACTTGAACTTCAGGCTTTGGGGCATTTTCTGTTGGTTTCATCAAGTTGGGAGTGGTTTCTCCTGGTTTTGACAGATGTGGAATGTATCTCCAACAGCGCTTGTGAACTCCACTTATTTTCTTGGGAGCATCTGCAGCTGGCAAGCCTGCATTAGGCATCAATAACATCAACTCAACCATCGTCGTGTAACAGGTAATAGCAGATACAGAAATCTGATCAAATGGTAAAAACTGTTAAATGCAGAAATCACATCTATTCTTCTTGAGTTATCATCACAGTAGGAAAATCAATTCCGGAATTACCTGTTTCTTCTACCATGGGTCTAGGACATTGCATATGCTCCATCAGAATCAAATATAACAATACACAGTATGATAGCCCATTCAATCTCCTTAAGCACATTCCCACAAATAACATTGGCGTTCATTTTTAACCAAAAAAAGAAGCAAGCTATCAAGGCACTTGGATCTTTGAAACTAACAGAGAGACTAAGCAAGGTTCTATTTTAGTCCATATAATTTGTAAAAGACTAAGACATCTAGTCTCTGCTGAACTTTTTCCCACACAAACTATCCTATTTCCCACCTTCTACATTGACATTAAGATTGCCTCACTATAGTAATTATTAGGTTTAATTGTTTAAACCAAAAGGGAACCATATAATTGACTTCTTCTGATCTAGCCAATATTTGGCACAACATTTAAGTTTCAGACTTTCAGTAGCATCTTTTTTTTTTTTTTTTTCTGAATTAATGCATTTTAAGTACACAAGTGTGCATTCGTTTTCCAAAACCTATAGAATCTTTTACTGCTTTCTAGAATCCTCTGAAATCATTCTAAATTGTGTTTAACATTATTCAGCTCACTGCTTCGCTTCTCTCTTCAGTCTTCCCCTACCAAATCAGTATGCATTTGTTTCTACCATTGGCTGCTCCTAACTCAACAAAAATCAGCATTTCCAACCAGGGATCAGGAGTGTCAAGGGAATAAACTTTATAAAATGCCACATCAGAAAAGGCCAAAATAAAGCATGAGGCCAGACAAAGAAAATCAGAAGCTCATACACAATTCTACTTAAGGATGCCCTGAGCATGAGATTAGACAAGAAAACACCAAGAATCATTTCACCAAAATTAAGTGACCACAATGAGCAGAATAATACAAAAAGCTTAAACCCTAAAATTCTAAAAAAATGTCTTACGCCATCTAGCAAAATAAACTTTTCCCCCCTTTGTGATAATTACAGCAAATTAGTTACTAACCGTCTTTGTGAACAATTCCCCATGCCTTACCATGCCTTCCATCCTGCAAACAAACTCAAACCTCATAAACCCTAAAATCCTTAAACCCTAAGAATAGAACCAACAAAAAACAAAAAAAAATGCATAATCAATTAAATCCCCAATTTTTTCATCAATAAATTGATCAAAATTAAAGAAAAGAGAAGAAAACAAATCAAAGATTAAAAACCAATACATTTTGCTCCCAAGACCGAATTCCATTTAACTCCATCAACCTTCACATTTCGCAGCAAACACAAAAAAACCCATAATTTCAAAATCATTTTTCAATATAAAAGAATCCAAAAGACCAAACTTAAGAAACTCAACCCCAAAAAAATCTTTTTTTTTCCTTTCATTCTTTTTCCTTTTTTTTTTTTGGACTGAGAGAGGGAGAAAAGAGGACCTTGTAAAGATTGATCTTGGTGATATGATAAGAAACATCAGTCCAATGGGTTTTGGCCATGTGGTAACCAAGCCCCCAGTTGGGTAAGAACTGAGCTACCTCGAACAGATTCTTCTTCCTTTTTCTCTTGGGCTTTTTGGAAGCTGAAGAGGAGGCGCTAGGGTTTTGAGTAGAAGTGGCAGTCGAGAGGTTTCTCAAGAAGTTGAATGAGAGTCTCCATAGCCCAATACTGTGATTTGGGGCAGCTCTGTTTGCGAGTATTGTCGCCATTTTTGGTTTTGGTTTTTTTTCTCTTCTTTACTCTGTAGTAATAAGGCAACCGGGGTGTGAATGATAATAGGAAAGCAGCAATGAGTGATTTTTCAAGAAAAAAAGAGTTGGAGAAGGAGAAGAGCCTTAACCGAGACGCTGTCGTTTAGGAGTTTTTTTTTTTTTTGCCAAAAAATCATGAAAGTATCTTCTCAATTAAAAGAAAAGAAATGTTAAGTTGTTACCCAATATCATTAATCACCTTAATTGAAAATATTTTTTTAATTTTATATATATCACTTAATCAACGTCATTAACTCGTTAAAGATGATACATATAATTAATGTATATTTTTTTAACTTAATAAAATAATATATTAAATATAAAATACTTTTTTTAAGACGGAAAATAAATAATCGGAACCTATCGAATTTTTTTATAAAAAAAATGACAATAGTACTATTCTAATAGGATTAATAAATTTTACATAGTTTAAAATTTGAGAGGGGGAATTAAACATAATACTATCTCTTTTCCACGCTTTGGAGATAAGTGGCTGGTTTGTAGTAGTCGAATCCTACAAAACTAGATTGTCTGGCAAAGATGATACGGGGTTTTTATGAGTAAAATTTTGGTTTAAATAAACTCAATCTTAAAGATCAAGGTGAGTGAGATATCAAGATAGAACAAATTCAACAAAAAAGTTTACTTAGAAACTTAAAGGAGAAGGGTACTTAGTCTTGCATGCTTTGCTGAAAGAGCATAAAAGTATTGAGCATGAAAAACTAAGAAATGCTACTACAAGGGATCTCAGCGATAGTGAAACCCCATAAATGCAACAACAGTAACAGCAAAATAACTAATTCTTTTACATTTTAAAAAGAAAACTAGCAACTGGAAGTTGGGATTTTAAATTTGCCAAAATGGCAATAAGTTTCCTTCCTCATTAGTCCTCATATTCTGCTTCCTCTTCCTCGTATTCTTCTTCATCAGCTGTTGCATCTTGGTACTGCTGATACTCCGAGACAAGATCATTCATGTTGCTCTCTGCCTCAGTAAACTCCATCTCATCCATGCCTTCTCCTGTATACCAATGCAAGAAAGCCTTCCTCCTAAACATAGCTGTGAATTGCTCACTCACACGCCTAAACATCTCCTGTATGGATGTTGAATTGCCTATGAATGTTGAGGCCATCTTGAGGCCAGTGGGTGGGATGTCACAAACTGTTGACTTCACATTGTTAGGAATCCACTCAACAAAGTAGGAAGAGTTCTTGTTCTGAACATTCAACATCTGCTCATCCACTTCCTTAGTGCTCATTTTACCACGGAACATAGCTGATGCAGTCAAGTATCGGCCATGTCGTGGATCAGCTGCACACATCATGTTCTTTGCATCCCACATTTGCTGAGTGAGTTCGGGAACTGTCAGAGCTCGGTACTGTTGGGATCCTCTTGAAGTGAGTGGAGCGAAACCCACCATAAAGAAGTGAAGCCGAGGAAATGGGATGAGATTCACAGCAAGTTTCCTAAGATCAGAGTTAAGCTGGCCGGGGAATCGTAAGCAGCATGTAACCCCAGACATTGTTGCAGATATCAAATGATTCAGATCACCAACTGTCAAAGATCAAAAAGTAAACAACAAAAGATGTAAGATTTTTGAAGATCCGCAAGCCAAATAAACAGATCTTAGTTCATACTAACTTGATTTTAGCCTTTCCGGAAACTATTGTTATTTACAAACCAGTTCATATAGCAAAAGCCCAAAACAACAAAGAATGATCAGTGCTAAAATTTGAAATAAAAGGCGATACTGATGAGCCATGATAGTTCAAATTAGACCAAGCCGCAAAAGGCTTCTTTTCCATACTAAGATGCTGAATCTTTGGTACTACGTTAGAACTAGTAAATCAAACTCTAATCAACAATTAAATGCAAAACAAGTAAATCAGGGGAACACTTACAGCTGGGAGTGGTGAGCTTAAGTGTCCGGAAACAAATGTCATACAAGGCCTCATTATCAAGAACCATACACTCATCAGCATTTTCAACCAACTGATGAACAGATAAAGTAGCATTGTAAGGCTCCACGACTGTATCAGAGACCTTGGGAGATGGGAAAACTGAGAAAGTCAACATCATCCTATCTGGGTATTCCTCCCTTATCTTCGATATCAAAAGTGTTCCCATTCCAGATCCAGTTCCTCCTCCCAAAGAATGACAAACCTGAAACCCTACAAAGAACAAAAAAGAAAAATCATTTAACACCAATTGTTATACAAGAAGTCCCTAGATCTTACTTTGTCAGATTTCTCAGCATACTTTACCTTGAAGACAATCGCAATTTTCAGCCTCTTTTCGGACAACATCAAGGACAGAGTCGATTAACTCAGCACCTTCAGTGTAATGGCCTTTAGCCCAGTTGTTACCAGCACCGGACTGACCAAAAACAAAGTTGTCAGGTCTGAAGATCTGGCCAACAGGACCGGATCTGATGCTGTCCATGGTTCCAGGCTCAAGATCCATGAGAACGGCACGAGGGACGAATCTACCACAACTAGCTTCATTGTAGTAGACATTGATTCTCTCAAGCTGAAGATCTGTGTCTCCTTGGTAACGCCCGGTTGGATCTATACCGTGCTCTGCACAAACAACTTCCCAGAACTTGGCTCCTATTTGGTTGCCGCATTGGCCACCTTGAATATGAAGGATCTCACGCATTTTTTTTTTTTTTTTTTGGGTTTGGAAAAGAGAAACAGGAAAATGAAGGAATTTGGAGATGAGAGATAAATGGGAGTTTGTGGGGGTGAAATGAAAATGGGGAGAGGCTTATATAATTACTTATTAGGAGGTTTTTCTATATATTATTCAGATTGAGTGAGAGACAAGGTTATTTAATTTCAAATTTTATTTATTTTAAAATTTTTTGAATGGATGGATTTTTCAGTTTACGAGGCTAACGGCGCCACAGAAAGATTTCCTTTTGTAACGGCCAAAATTGAATTTTTTTTTAAATTCAAAATTGCAGAGACAGCTGGATGCGATTGTCGGCTAGCTGAATTTGAAATTCAAATTAGAAGGAGAGGAAGAAAGGCGCCTTCTAGACTTCTAGATCTAAAGGTTAAAAACAGCTGGCAACTGCACGTCACTAACATCCACTAGCTTTTAAATTTATTTATTTTTTATAATTACACTAGCTTTTAAATTATTATTTTTTGATAATTACACTAGCTTTTAATTTTCTTTTGGATTTATTTATAAGGTTTCTATTATTATTGTATTCAATAAACTCTTACAATTATTTTTCATACAAATTTCTGAATATATATATTTTTAAAATCTTGTTAATAACTGTTTGATGATTTCAATTGAAACAACCATAACTATAATCTTTTGTTAAGCCAAGCCAAGCTAAAGCGTTCACAATTAATTAGGCACAAACCATTGAATCAAATTAACTGGCCTGGACTACAATTTCTTAGATGAGAACATGCAAAATTTTCTTATATATTGAATTAAAGCCAAAAATTTCAATCTCATAATTTTATGCATGTGAGCGAGCAATATATCAAATCTCTCTCACCCAAAGAGAGAGCAGCCAAGCTTCAGAGAAACGAGAGAGAGAGGAGAGGGAACTCACCAACTCTACTGATTTTGCCATCGCCTGTTCTGCCTTTTCTTCATCCAAGCTCTCATGCTCCTCAGAATAGGCAATCAATTATGAACCTCCCAAACACCCCCCAAAAATTGGATCATACAACATCTCCGTTGGCCCATAGTGCCCAGGAGATTCACATTAACAACACCCAACTCTCTGCCCTTAAGGTATTTGGTGTACGTCAATTCAAGATCTTTGCCAGCTCCCTGCCTGGTAATGCAGGTGTTCCCGAGAGTGGAAGAAACAACCATTGAACAATCTGTAAGATTTCATCAAGCAACTCGCACTGATCCTGTGTATGTACTCATATGGAACTGTCGGTGATCATCCAGATTTTGTTAGGACTGCAAGAGATCTAGCAAACTACCATCAACCACAGATCAATGATTACTGAAACTGGGGCATGAGCCCAAGATGTTCTTCGTATCATAGACATGCTGCTGTTCAATGGTTGGAAGGTGATATCATATAATATTCTTGCTTTTATTCTAAATTGATGAAAACTTATATATATATATATATATATATAAGCATTCGTGTACAGACTTTACTTTTACATAATCGAGACTTGAGAATACAAAAATTCATTTTCTTGTTATCCGTTATAAGCTTAATCACAAACTTTAAGTAACAATAATCTCTTCCTTAACACACTAGTATATGATTTAGCAGGACTGTTGAGGAACTTCCATCAGTAGACGATGAAGCATACTTTCCGTGAAGGAAACCCTTGGGATTATGTTATGCCCTTACAAGACTTGGAAGTGAATGGCCTACCCATCTATATACTGATTTAGAAAATTATGCTCCTTTTTTTTATCGTATTATTTTCTAATGCTATGAATATTCGTTCCTATTTCAGACCATAATTTAATATACAAACAGTTCACCAGAGAAGTGAAATTCATTTAAAAAGTCTTTTATAGAACAAGGCAACGTAAAAATATAAAGTAGCACTATTTCTTCTAACCTTCATCAACACAACATAGTAAAAAAATTACAGATTTCATCTATTGATTGCAATTGGCACAGTATCTATTCTTCCCTTGACAAGGATCGATGGCTTCATTTTTGCTTCAGGAAGTGAAGTGAAGTGAAATCACAACAACCCACCTAACATCACAACAACCCATATAATAAAGGAACTCCTCGCTCAAGAATCAGCTCCTTAATTTCCTATACTCTACAAGACAACAGGCATTAGCAGTTAATTAACACTTCAAAGCCATATCTTCGCCCAACATTTGAAATGCATAAGTCATTATTCACCCTGCAAATACGCTCTACTTGTATGCAACAGGTATTCCACTGCACGCTAGATAAGTGACTTGATGAGTCCATTGGCCAAAAAAAAGAAGACTTGAAGAGCCCACATGTCATCTGTCTTAGTAATTTTAAACACACCAACTCTTATATTGAAAAAGATGATGGGCAAAAGAGTTGAAAAACATACAAACTTTCTATTCCATCAGTTTTGAACTCCCATGATTTATTTGCAAACCCAAATTTTGAAAAGTAAAAAGTTCAGATATAGATTTCAATCTAATAATCCATAAATCAATATCACAGTTTTTGTATGTCTTACTATTATTAATTACCTTTTACTGTTTAGCATCCACCTAAAAACTTTGGCAGATTATTTCTTTTCTTTGTATCATTAGTTCATTACTTTAAACAAGGGGCATATTCTCCATAATTTATTTCCTTATTTTCTTGTAGCTCCCCAAGGATTCTCTCTTACTCTGGCCAAGTAATTAATTTAACAAAAAGGCTTGTCCTGTTCACCGAATTGACACTAATTTACAAGGCACTACATGTAAATGTTTTTATTCGATTTTTCTTGTGCAGGGTCATTTTTAGTAATTCACTGTTTAGCTAGGATGAGCCTTGTATACGTGGCTCATTGGATTTTATACCGAATCGAGTATTAGGACTTTTGATGTGGTCCTAAATTTAAGTAAAAGGGGATTTACCTCTAAATCTAAAGCATTTAGAATTCCTAGTCCAATTATGATAAAAAAGTGTCTGCCTGTTGATATTTTTATGTATTTTCGAACTTGGTAGAAATGATTTTAATGGATATTTTACTGAATGAAATGTTGAACTTATCAATTGTTGATTTACCTCTCCAGCTTCTTTGTTATCCTTCTCAAGGTTCTGTTGCCACAGTGTTCACAAGACAACAGCACCATGATGCTCTACTCTTGCCAAATGCAGCCACACACCACTCTTTCTTATAGTATTAAAACCCTTAAATAAATAGGTTTTCATTTTTCAATCAGTTCCCACCAATTTGACCCTACATTTATTTGTAAAATATATCTCTATGTTCACTGTTTCCAAGAATTGCAAGCAACTAGAATAATCAAACCGAACCAACATTTTGAATTTTTGATCTCAAACTCCAATCATCAAATGTTGACCCTAAAAGCCTCTCTCTATAACCATGAAAAGAATCCCTTACTTCATAACCCTAAGCCCCAAACCTCTTGTACATTGCACCCTCCTTGAGTTTATAAAAGATTACCAGTAGCCATTGCTTTAACTAGAACCAAATTGGTAAATTCTACAACACAGGTGAAAGATCTTTGTCTAGCATACTATACTACCTAATACGGCTTCCGAATTTGAGCTTCACACTCTACTCACTTCAAGAAAAAGCAACACCGATATAATAACAAAGAGAGAGGTGGAAGACTTGAGATCTTAAATTCAGAAAGGAGAACAAACAAGCAAAAAGAGGAACATCATATGGGGTTGCAGATTCAACCACATAATGATCAAGAATAAAATCACAAACCTGGTCAAAAAATACAGTGAAAGATACGGGATTTGCAGTTCAGAATTGCCATCCAACATTCAAAAGAGGCTGCCCAGCTTCAAAGAAGTAGAATTTTTTCACATGGAAGTCTTATGAAGCATTAAGCATTTCCCAAAGGATTCATGATGCAAATTCAACCAAAGTTCAAATCAGAGGGAAAGAAAACTAATTGCTTAATTATACTCCTGCCAATCACCATTTATGTAACCTCTTGATCATAGAATTAGTATTATGAGTATTAGAGCACCAAAGTTTTAAAGTTGAAATTTCACCTTGGAATGATTTAGACAGGCAACAAATATCCTACAATAGGATTAACTTAAGTGTTATAAAGGTTTCAAAACAAAGAACTATAGCGATTTGAGCTTATGTGAACTTGGAAGTTAAAGGCCCATAAAGTAATGCCTAGGGAAACAAATCAACATTGGTCATCTTCTACTTGATAGTTATTTGTATGTCTCAGATTTATGTTTATTGTTAATTACTTTCCACTTATTACTTTATTATGTCTCATTTAATAGAGCAGAGCAGATACAGATTATCAAAGTTTTTGCACCTTACAGAATTGAAAATCACAAATTAATGGGAGTCATTTAGAATTGTTGGAAGATAAAAATATTAGCCCAATTGTGCTTGACTATTTACTTGGAATTGGAATATCTCAGGTATGACTAAGCAGCTTAACATAGAAACTAACGATGTTTTACTAATGAAACATAGCCAGTAAATTAATAAAGGTCAACGAGAATATTAGATTAACGCCTCTACAATATTACATCAAATATAACTGCAGGAGTCTTAAGTCAAAACAGACTGATTCGCACACACACTACAAGGACAGAAAGGAAGGCAATGCAACCACCAATATTGGGAAATTTAGGTCATAACTTGTCAGATCCTATTATTGAAACACCAAAGAACCTACAAAGAAAGGTTAAAATAACAAGACTAACACTTTCTTTTCTCAGGAATGTCGTTCAACATCCACAAGTACGGAAAGACGGATCCTAGCAAAATATAACATTCCAAACAAAGTCATATTTGACATGAAAGATAGTAGGCCTTTTCTTGTCCATCCTAAGCCTAAGCTTTATCCCTTTCACAAGGGGATGAGGCACTGCTAAACTAAAAAGGAGAGGTAGTCAACAACCTAGCTCAATCCAAGTATTCATAAGAATTACTAGCGTACATTTTAAGGAATAACTACGCTCTAATTAACATTTTTATAAACCACTCAATTCTAAAATTTCAGACTACCACAACTTAGCATTTGACATAAAAAATGTAAAAGATTAATTTAACAGAAACTATAAAACAAAACCAGTGTGAAATAAAGCAATATATATAATACCTTGCAGTTAACCAATTTCAAAGGAAAAAAAAAAACAATATTACAAAGCAAAAGTTTACCGCAACGCTGAACACAATCTTACCACATCTAAAAAAGATGAGTGTCAAAACCTTCCCACTGAACTTTCAGCCATTACGTTGTCTGCTTCGCCGAAAAAAGAGAGGTTGAATTGAAAAAATCTATTATAGAAAAAAAGAAATTCCACCAGTATAAAAATCAATTCTATCAAGTTTAAAAGAATTGTGATAGCATTAAGCATTGGACCTGAAAAATATTAAAAGATAACTAAAGGAAATTATTTTAGTATTAGAACTAATGAAACCAAGAACCTAAATGGCAATAACTTGGATAACAATTTTCTTGGAATTCCAGCTAGAAGAAACATAATTAAGTTCTTTATGGCAAGGATATTGAACCTATAAACTATAATAGGATCATGAATTCAGAGGTTGGAAACAAGCCACCACAGGATGGAGACAATTTCACCCCTTGCTAGTTATGAGCTGTTCAATAGTCTTAACCAGGAGCTTATTCATTAAGCCAAGAATGCTTATCCTCCACCAAGCAAGATCTATCTCTCATAGCCTAACTAAGTCTTCAAAAGTTCATACACTTTAAAAGGTACCACATAAAAGCTACCAAGTATAAAAGCCAACAATCTTCAGCTTATGCTTCTAATTTTTTTGTTTCTGGATTTCAATTGAATGAACATGCAGGTCCCCCTTTTGATGTTCATGCCATTTTAATAATCTTTTCCACTGGTAAAAGCATGCATAGATTCTCAAATTGAATTTATATCCTAGACTTGCTAAGATGATAGAGATTAAATGCTTTGGGCCCATAGGTTTAGCAATCTATAGCACAAACATTTTCCTAGCAAAATAATACAGTGCATTAAGCAATCGTAGTTACAAATATGGCAAGGAACTAGTAATACCCATAATCCTTAACAAGTTGCATTATTAATATTTTTTGGCATTAAAATGTTCTATTGATAAACTATAACCAGGTCTAAATGTCAACATATTTTAACATAAAGTGGTGCCCCTTTATATAATACAGAAGTCGACAACCATTTGATTTTAATATTGAGCATTAATATTTAGATTAGATCACAGTACTTGAAGTTTACAAAATCTAAGAAGAAGCATGTTTTCAAAAAACTATATTTCAAATGCAACTTTAACAACTAAACAACTAAGAAATTAATTATAGAAAGCATGTGAAGCCACAATTAGACTACTAGTTTACAGCAATTTAAGAAAAAATTTCCATATATACTTCGCCACATTATGTACACTTGTTCTGTCATCTACAGCTGACTCGTAATACTTTGTAAATATTTTGAAATTCCAGTAAAACTTATATTTTCTTCCATTCAGTATTCAAGAGGCAAGAAAAGTTGATAGTGCAAAAGCATCTGGCAATAAAAAGATGGTTGGACAGATGCCAATGGATAATCAACAACCTTTTGTTATAGAAGAAAGACAAAAGCCGCAAAGGTTGCATGCTGAATTCAACAATGATTGAGGAAGAAAAACAGTTTGTCCAGTTAAATGCCACATAGTGTCACAAAAGGACTCTAATCCTAAAATAAAATAAGAAAGATTGAGCCAGAGGTTGATTGAAGAATGCGTGCAAAAGCTTATATATTGGATCTATGTATGGTTCAACCTAAATAACCTAGGGATAAGAAAACACAATATAGATACATATATACATACATACATAGTAAAATATACCATCTCAACAAGCAAAATAAGTACTAGTTCAGAACATCCTGATATAGTAAAAACATTTTTAACTAGATAATGCTTAAGTTGACACAAAATAATAAAGTTCTAAACGCAAAAGATATCATATCAAAAAAAAAAAACCAACAAACTTAACTGCCACTGAACTTCAGTTCCAAAAACCATCTCCATTAACATGGCAGCAACCTGAAATGACAGGACCAGCATAAACCACCCAGAAGTAGAAAAGAGGCATCGAAGGGTGAGTGACCTACATCACTAAGTGCCAAATACCAAACCAACAAATTTAATCCCAAGCCACCAAGGGAACAACCACAATCTATGAGACAGCAGATATCAAGACTTAATCTTATTCACACGGCCTTCAAATTTTGCATTCTTTGATTTGCTTGAATCATTACGTAAGGAGTAATCACCGGAGGTTCTACAAAATAAAGCAACACAAAAAATAAAGATATTTGTTTTTACCCGTAAACAAATCAAGGTTGGGGCTTCGGATACCACCATGCACAATATGGAAACAGAAAACTTACTGTTTCTGTTTCTTTGCATTTTGTTTGATGGTCACAACCATAGCCATAGCCATCTTCTGGTGCTCCCTTGTTTGCGAGTGCAGGTCCAAGCCTTCAACTGTTTCACAGTCCACTTTACAAATGCGGCACCAACCCATGCTCACTGGTTTTCTCTTTCTAAAATTTTCAAACGAATCCATATCACCCTGAAAATACCAAGAGTCAAAAATAGGGCAGAAGCAGAAACCCATGGAACTCAATGATATACACTTCCCAAGCATACATAGATTATGTTTACCCAGAAACATGATGAATGAGCAGTATTTTTGCATAACGTAATTGACAAAAATTAGAACAAAATCACCACTTAACTGTATAGGTTCCACCATCATTAGGAAATTCTCGAAGTGAAAAGCTGCTTCTAAATCCTGGCTCACCAAGTCGTGGTTGACGGAAGTTTCCAGGCCCACCAAATTCTCCCAATTGTTCATGGCTAGAAAAATCACCAAAGCCCCTAGGTTCTCCCATCCGCAACTGACCAGGCATGTCATGATGACCAAAATGTTCACCCCTTCTAAAGTGCGGAGGCCGAATATCTGGACCAATCATATCACGACTCCTCCAATGCTCTGCCATGTGATCAGAACTCTCAAACCCACCCCTATGTAGATGCCCAGGCAAACCTGAAAATCTATCATTGAATCGAAGCTCCCTGCCATCTATATCATCACCAGGACGCCCTCCAAATCCGTGTGGGGATATCCCTGGATATTCTCTGCCTGGACTTCTAGAGACAAAACCATCCATACGATGCCGACCAAAGCTAGGAACTGTTCCAAGAAAATCTGGTCTGCCTAGAGTATCTTCGGGAAGACCAACTGGTCTTTCTCCTGCATCATCAGGATGATATGGTGGCAAGAATCGAGAAGGACCAGAGCCAATCATAGGATCAAAATTCAAACCATGAGGTTCCTTTTCATGAGCCCCTGGTACCATATCCTTAGCAAAACCATGAGGACCTCTATCAAGGGGTCTGGATGAGGAAAAGTAGCTCCCAAATTTCGGAACAGGCTCAGTATCCAAATGAGAAGGCCTAGGAAATTGTTTAAGATCTTCGTCAAATTGTCCTCGATCACCAACACGATGAGCACGATCCAAAGGGAATGGATTCAAATGCTCATCTTGTGCAGGCTTTAACCTTTCACCACGCAAGCTGAATGTTGATGTGGAATCAAGACCTGATGCCCTAGGATCTAGCTGTCTATTATCAGCATGATAGTCCATCATGTTTGCAGAACGCTGCTGAACCAAATGACCTTCATAGCCATATGATGGTGCACCATGCGAGTCAAAAGCATTAAGAAGTGGTGTACCAAATGGTGGGCGTACAAGAGTTTCACCTCGAGGTATTCTAGGAGCACCAGAAACAGGAGGACCTTGATTATAAGGCCCTTGAGGACCATAATTACTTGGTCCTCTGCCAAAGGAACCAGGAGCTAAATTTTCAGGTGGAACTAAAGTCTGTCCTGGGCCCTGGGGCCTAAATTGATTGGGAGGAAGTCCCCGTACTTGTGCATGTGAAGGCAGTCCTGGTGGAGGTGCTTGTAACATTGCAGAAGCAGAAGGTTTTTGTTGGTTACTATTAGACCCATAAGGCATCTGTTGGGGTTGATGCCTTCCCTGATCAACAATTGGAACTGAATGAGAAGGCTGCAGAAAGCTGCCAGGCTGCAGCTGACTAGATGGAGGGATGCCTCTAAATCCATTGCCTGCAGGGCTTTTAGCAGTACCCTGATCTTGAGGTAGAATTCTTTCTTTCTGCATCTTTCCATTCTGTTCTTCACCAAGTTTAGCCTCCTGTAGCGGGGGAGTTTTCAGCAAAAGGCCATCCTTAATTTTATTTTCTTCTACCTTGCGCTCACCATTGTCAACATCTTTCTGGTCCTCAATAGCCTCACCCTTGACCGTATTCTTAGACACAGGATCTCTATGTGGTACAAGATCTGTCCGACTAGATTCTGGTGTCTCCTTAGTAGATATATCAAACCCACTACTATTAGATCCAACATCACCAGTAGGTTTTTCATCTACAGATTTCAAATCAGCATTGGATTTTGAAGTATTAGTGTTGCCCAGATCAGCTCCAAGACTAGATGCCACAACCAACTCATTAGCTTCCTTCTTAGCAATTCCCTGTGAGGATAAATCTGCTTCTTGCTCAGCCACATTTTTTTCAGTACTATGATCTCCTGGCACCTGAGACATTGGTTGTGAATTTACCCCAAATTGGTTGTTGGTTCTAAGCACATGATTCTGATAAGAAGATGGCTGGTTCGCACCAAGCTGCATAGGCTTAACCAGCATACCAGCTGCAGACTGTGGATATGGCTGTGATTGTAATCCATGATTTGGTGTCATAGGTCTCCCAACAAGATTAGGCGATGGATAGGGATGCACCGCATGAGATCCTGCAACATTTTGTTGTGGTTGTGGATAGGCATGAGGAGGCAGCTGAAAGAACTGAGGGGGGCCTGGGGGGCGTAATTGAGATTGCAAGGACTGTTGTGGCTGCACAAAAGGACCTTGCTGATGCATCTGAGGCTGAAGCAAGCCCACCGGTTGGGTTGACAGAGGTTGCTGCATATACTGCTGAGACATAAGTGATGCAGGAGGCTGCATAGCTGGTTGTTGTTGAACTGAAACCGCAGGTTGAAGAGAATGATGATGAGCTTGTTGCAGCATAGGAGAGGGTAAAGGCAACAAACCAGGCTGCTGTTGGTTTGGAATTGCAGCATGAGATTGGGGTGGGCGCATCTGAGAAGGTTGCTGAGGGTATGAATTCTGCATTTCAGCAGGATGTTGCTGCGGATGAAAGCCACCTAGAGCATGCATATGCAAGGGATTTTGTGGTGTTACCAGCTGCATTTGCTGGTTAGGCTGCGATTGTGAATAAGACTGATGACCAGTCACAGCATTGGCTGCAGGGTGCTGTGTCTGAGGCACCAAATTTGGATTCAAGGGCTGGCTTGGTTGAGGATGTGGCTGCAGCTGGGGCTGGGGCAGAGGCTGAAGCTGCGCCTGTGGCTGAGCTTGTAAATGAGGTTGAGCTTGAGGAGCAGGATGAAGCTGGGGCTGTGGTTGTTGCATCTGGGAATGATGCTGCTGATACTGAGGCATTTGCCCATGTTGCAGATGAGGCTGAATAGTTTGGACCTGCGGATGAGGCTGAGCTTGAGGAAATGGCTGAACCTGAGGCTGGGGATGGCCCTGGGCTGTTGGGTAAGTTTGTGATGGAATTTGAGAGTGTGGTGGCATCGTAAGGTGAGTTTGCTGCTGTTGGTTGACTTGTGCCTGGTTCTGAGGTTGAGCAGCCACAGGAGCCTGAACAGATGAGTGTGACTGAGGCGGGGCCTGTGGTTGTGGCTGAACTTGAGGCTGCACCTGTGGTTGAGGTTGGGGCTGTGTCTGCAGGTACACTGGATGCTGTCCAGCCATGTGTGATGCATTAACCTGCAAAGGTTGCTGCTGGTATTGTGGAAATGCCTGCTGTTGATAGGGGTAGTATTGCTGATAATACGGGTCATATCCAGAATACTGCTGGTAGTATTGCTGACACTGTTGTTGCTGTTGTTGATACCACTGTTCTGAAGTCACCACAGCAACCTGGGAGACAGCTTGAGACTGGGAATTTGGGTTGGCCTGCTGATTGGGGTCCTGTACAGGTGCACTGGATGTTGTAGTTTGAGATGCCTGGGCCTGAGAAGTAGCTGTTCCTGCCTGAGAAGCAACCTGGGTCTGATCAGCAGCAGCTGTGGTGCCTGAGGCTGCAGTTTCCTGACCACCCTCAGCCTGCTGTGCTTGAGGCTGCACCCCCTATCATTAGAAGTATGTATAAAAGTCAAACTTACCACAAATGCTACATAAAACATGGTCCAATATCAATACAGTGATTCAATGCACTCACAGGGCAATTTTGTGCATGTTCTTGAACTTGACGATGCACAATCTGAACGCCACACCTATTACATACAACTGGAGAATTGCCAAATACACACCCAGAACAATGAGTTGTACATTCAGAAAGCGGACCCTGCCATGTGCAGCCACTCCTATGGTACAGACAATGAACCGTGATTTTCCCAATGGTTTCAGCAAGTGTCTTATTTGACTCAACAAGCGGCTGTAATTTGAAGGGAAAAAAGGTCAAATGAGAAGGAAACAATAATCTTAAGAATACAATAAGAACCAGCACAGTGTAAGAGACGTACCTTAGAATCCGCTTCTGTTACCAAGTAACCATCATAAGGACAAGCTCGGGTAGTGCTGACAACATAGGTTAAACATGGTTTGCAGTAAAGATGGGTGCATTGTGACTGTAAAGCTTCATTTGGGTAGACAAGTAGACGACAAACAGGACAGAAGTACTCTCCGGCCAGAGATTGGATATTCAGTATGCACTCGTTATCAAATCCCATTCCGTCCAAGAAATTTGTCTTCAACTCCCAACGAGCATCAATTTAATTAGCCTTTGAAAACAAAAAAGAAAGGAAAATTCAAGTATCTGTTTAAACCCTAACTCCAATCGCACCAAAAAAAACCTTTGAAAATAAACAAATGAATAAATAAATTAGGGTTTTTCAAAAGGATCGAGTAAATTGAATGCGAATGATTTAAGGCATTGATAAGAATCTTACCGTTAGAAAAGGCGAAGAGCGGCGGAGAGAGCGTGCCAGAGACGAAGAAAGACTGAAAGAAACTAAACTGGAAAGATTAACAAGAAGGTGATTATGGTTTTATATTTAATTAGTTTGTTTAAAAAAAAAAAAAAAGTACACAAATTAAAGGGAAAAAATTTATTCTAATTCTTTTTATTGACGGACTGAGGGTGTTATTGGAACTTTAACCAAACAGCTACGATTAACATTTTTTGGGTTTTTTATTTATTTTAGTTTAGTTTACTTAAATATTCGAAAAAATGTCCTGTGCAAAACATATACTATATCAGCAAAATATTCTACTAGTATTAATTTGGTACTTTTCCTTACTCAAAACAAAAGTTTTTTTTTATCAGATAAATTTTTATATATACTAAATTCTGACATATTCATTATGTGAATGAAAAATAAATATGAAAAAATAGGTAAAAGAATATAATTATATAATTATTTGATAGTTTTTTGAATCGAATAACTTAAAAAGTATTAAAATTTTATATTTAAAGGTTTTAAATTTTTTTATATATTTTTATAATTTAATTTAAATTTTATGTTATTTTTTTAACTGAATTGATGTGAATTGATTCAATGATATTAAATTCATTTAATTCTTTTACTAATAAGTAAAAGAATTCACATGTTAAAGAATTAATATCTCTTTGAATTTCCCTAATCTAATTAATTTTTTTTTATTGAAAGTTGAGACATTTGCCTTTAATTTTATAATCATTTTGCCTCCAAGATTAATCCATGATGCAAAGTTATATTCCTTCTAGATTGGATTTTTTTGCTGGTTAGTAAGAGTTTGGTTTATATTCCATCAAAAACAAAAAAATCTTCTATACTTTAGGATACATAATTTAATCTAAAAAAAAAAAGTAGTAAAATTTTGCTTTCATTTTTTTTTTTGAAATTATTTTCAGTGTTTTAACAGAACTACTGTTACAGATCCATGGTGGACATCATGAATATTCTACATTTAATCAATAAATAAAAAAAACACTAAATTTAGATGATAACATAAACATTTTCTTTTAGCAAATGAAATTGATTATTAGGAATAAATAAAAATAGAGTAAACATAACATAGGTATCATATTCACTTGGTGGGTCCATTAAAATGCATACTTTTGTTTGAGTTTAATAGAAAAACTAAGAAGACCCAAGTCAAGTCAATCTTGTGACTGTACATATCTTCTCAGGTAAGGACCTTTTATTTTATGATATGATAAAGCTGTTGGCTTTTTTTTTCTTTTTAATCATTCCTGAGTTAACACTTCCGGCACTAAAAATTCCTTCTCACTTCCCAGCATCATCATCTACAAAGCTGCTTCCTGCTGACTTCTATTTTCAGGTAACATTGTTTCAATCAGATGCTTGAACCTACTGTATGTACAAGGTCCATGAAAATGCTTAATCTGCAGAGTTTAGTTTCTTGTTGTCTTATCAGTTTAACTCTATGATCATCTTTAAAAATGCTTGGAATTTGGAATGTCAGCAGATGGTTGAGTTCATATCATACTGTTTATTTTTAGGGTTTTTTTTGTTTTTTGTTTTTGTGCTTTGATGGCAATGAAAAGCATTAGGACTTGTTTCGTACTTGAATGATTAGTGGGATGGGAACCTGCCATTATTCATCTCGTTTTGCTGGTTTGCCTTTTGACTGGTCAATTTAAGAAATTTGTAGGCCTTGTTGGCTTCAGTATACTTGCAGAAGAGGCCAAAGTTAATTAATGGAAAAACAAAAAGTAAACCAAGCCTTGATCGAACTTGATTCCAGTAACTTGATTTTGTTTCCATGGGAAGTCCATTCCCGACGGCATGTTAGGATAAGTGTTTAAACATTTTGCTTGCTTGTTTATTTTTAGACTTTAAAACTTCATTTGCATTCAAGTAAAGTGGACAACGAGCTTGTGTTTAACTTTGGGCATCTTTATGCAGTAATACTTGATTTTTTATATTTTCAAAGAATGGAAGGCAAACTTGTAAAAGGTTTAAGCTTGAAGGCATCAGTTGATGTGGAGAAAAACAGAGTTATCTTTGTTGAATCCGATGAGGGTTTCATCGATATCCTATTGAGCTTCTTGACAATGCCTATAGGATCAATCATCAGGCTCATCCGTTATCAACCACCACCAGTGGGAATAGGTTGCATGGACAACTTGTATGAAAGTGTTCAGAATCTTGATATGCAGCTTTTCCAAACTGAAGCTTGTAAAAACATGTTATTACATCCACGAAATGGAGCTGCAACTCAATGTGAGAACCTAAGATTGACAGTTGATGACAGTGAGCCACTGCAATATTTTTTATGTGAATCTTGGGAGTGCACTGCTTCACAGTATAAGGTGTTGAGTCATTACAGAAACGCGATTTGCGGTTGTGGAAAGCTCATGAACCGTGAGATTGATCTGTCTGAGAAAGAAAATAAGCAACAAATGTCATTTGATGCTAGAGATAGAGGAGTGTTTGTTAAAGGATTGACTCGAATGATAGTAAGTGATGAATTAAAAATAATGCCCCCTTTAACTGCTACTAGCTTCTCTTTACTTTCAAAGCTTGGTCTCACAGATGGAAGCACCATTGAAGAGAGGACTTTCAGTTTAGGACTAGATGAGGTAACCTAGTAAAAGTGCTGTGTTTTCACACCAATGCACTAATTTCTTATTTTTATGTGGAACTTTACCATATATATATATATATATATATTTTTTTTTTTTTTCAGGTTTGGAAATTGCTCAAATTCTCATTGGTATCAAGGACACCTTTGACAGAAACTCTATTGAAGAAATCACCCGAGTTGAACGATGAACACTACGATCAGGGAAGCTTTACTAACTTTGATCATGGAAGCTTTACTAAATTTCAAATAGTAGAAGCATCATCAAACGTGTACAAAAGGATTAGTGTTAAGCTTATTGTAAGCAAATCCAGGAAGATGGTTTGTTATGCTGAAGCCTGTGAAGGTTTTGTTGATTTACTCTTCAGTTTCCTCACAGTTCCCCTGGGCCATGTGGCAAAAGAAATGAAAAGGTATACTTCATCAAGAGGATGCATCAATCTTCTTTACAATAGCATCCAGGATCTTGATGCTGAGAAATACCTCAAGTCAAATGATCACAAGGCAATGCTAGTTAGTCCCAAGCTTGCACAGGGTTTTAGACTTGGGAACCAGCTGTTAGGTGTTGAGGAATGCAAGAATCAGCAGTGCTTCTACTACCATTATGATATGAATCGGCCATTTTCCAGACCAAAACTGGTTTCTGATCAAACACTTGTCGCTTCTAGCAATTCAGTTCCGGTCTCACTCCTAAGTGTTATGGATCCGAAATCGCACTTCAAGGATGCTACAAGCAGTGGAGGTTTTGTTAAAGGACCATCAATGTTCACAGTAACTGACAATCTTATCATAACACCTATATCACCAGTGTCAGGTCTGTCTATTTTAAGCAAATTAAAGGTACCTTTCAGTGATATAGAGGAGCGCATTGTGCATGTGGGCAAAGAAGAAGTAAGTTTGATTCTGCAATGAAATTCTGGTAAAACAAAATTGAATGGATTTTTTATAATAATTTTAGATGTGGGCAATTTATAGAATTTACAGCCTCATTACTTCATAGTGAGGCAAAGGATATCATCAGTTAAAATTTCCATACCAGGTGCTTCAGAAGCTTCATCAAACCTGGTATATAATCACCACCTATGTTATATCGACTTTTCATTTTCCTGAAGCACTCGTGTCCGACACGTATTTGGACATGGGTATGGGGATACGATTCTCCAAATGTATGGAAAATTTTAGAAAAAATTGAGGATACCCTTGTCGACACATACCCGTATCCGAGACTCACTCCCGAGTCCGAGTAACAGGTAATCACTTCATGCATCAGTAAAATATTATTGGACACTCTAGACCTCTGAACTTGTTCAACTCACTTTTTTCAAGCTAGTTCCCAATGAAACAAATAGATTCAGGTTGCACATCTTGTATAGATCCTTTCATGAACTGTTGAACTTCAAATGCAGATTTTCATATGATTTTAGGACCTCTTTCCATTTAACTGGACAACTCTTTCCTCATGTGAATTTAAACAGCTTGTCAAGTAAAGTGATCATTAAGCCAATAAAAAACAATAGACTTGTTAGCAAAAATCACCTTAAAATTAGAGTCCAGAATTAGTTGCATTTACTATAGTCTATAAGCTAACTGGGATAATTACTACATTTTGTCATCTGGTTCTAACTTATGGGTAGAAATCTCTCATGAATCAGTTTTCTGTTTGCAGGCTACTCGACTACTGGTTGCTGCTTTTGTCACCAAATCTGCTTTAACCAATGCCCTTATCCTGGAAGAACCAAAGCCAGATTACGAAGGAGTAGTGAAGGACTAAATTATGGTTATTACTGAGAAAAAGAAATGATATAAATGCGTGTATGTATATATTTTGGTTATCAGAAAAGTAAGCTTATATGAGCATGAAAATTTATGGTTTTAACTTTCATTTTGATGTTAAAATCTAAAGGGTTGCATTTGTATAATATAATAGATGTAATCATAATCTTGTGCCTACTTCAGACTATAGTATTAAACAGAAGGCTGCTCTTTTTAGTACTAAGATTTCATTGTTGTAATTTATGTTACTCAAATTCTTTAATTTTTTTTTTTTTGAAGTATTTATCCAATATTTGTGTCCGATATATATTCGGGTATGAAGGTATGATCCTCCAAATATATAAAAGAACTTTAAAAAAATAAATATTATACTTGTATCAGACACATATCCGTATCCGACATTCACCCGAGTCTGGATAATATAAGTTGTAATTGTAGAAATAAGATGCAAAACAATCAAAAGCATGGAGAACTGCTGTAATTCAACTGCCTGGGTCTTCCCCTAAAGAACATGAATCCTTTAAAGGGTATTTCCTTTTTTCATTATGTATAATTATGTCTAATCATTTATATATACACTAATTTTTGTATATTAAAAACCTCAAAATACAATTATATTTAAACGTATGTATTTATGTTTGTATTTATGTAACTTAAAATCAAAATAGGGTTTTTTTATCATAATTAAATAATATAAAAAATTCTGTAATTATCTTAGATAAAATTTGGCATATCACTTTTAATTCTAAACAGTGATAAAACCTGATTCTATTTGATTGATTTTTTTAAAATCCAAACCAATTCGACCCAACCTCTACGAGACTAAATCAATGGTCCAAACCCAGACTTTAACTTAAACTCAAAATGATCTTTACTCAATTTTCGCAAGAACTTAAAATACTCAAAACTTAATTCCAACCTAAATCCTCTAATTATCTACTTACTATGATTTAAAATGTGACAAAACCGACACATACTTGAAAACCCATAGAATTATGGCGACCCAATTAGTTGCCACTGCCACCTATAGAAACATCCAAGAATAATCCTAATAATATTTCACTTAAGCTTGGTTTCGGCTTGCTGGTTGTTCCCTAGATTTGGGTTAAATGGGTCGTGGTTGGGCGCTCCCCTTCTAGTACTCGACGTAGCAGATGAATTACTACTAAAAAAAACCCGTGCTACGCCGTGGGGTAAAAGATGATTTTTTTTTTTATGGTTTGTTTAGAAAAAGTACAGAAAAAAATGATAAATATAAAAATTATAGGGTAATTTTATGTTAAAGTAAAATAAATTAAAAAGAAAATTGTAAAATAACAAAGTAAACTTGGTTATCAATAGTATATAAATCATCGTTGCAAGATTAATTAAAAAGCAACAGATATCAATAGATATCTAGGAGATTGGCAAAGCAAAAACAAAATAAATTATTATATTGATTTACTTTACCTATTTATGATATACCTCAAATAAAATATATATAAATTTAGTCTTTTAATTGGCTCCCCCAAAATCAAATGTCAAGATCCGCCACTGATTACAAGCCACATGCTATATGAAGTGCTCATGTTTCCAAATGGATTGAACCCATCAGTAGCAAGACCAAGCCTAACATTTCGTGGATCTTGTGCAAACCATTCATTCTCCTTATCAAACTGTTTTCACGCTTCACCATCTGCTGGATGCCTCAACATGTCATCATCAACATTTTTTTCTTTATGCCACCTCATGCCTGTTGACGTTTTCCTAGACATAAACAATTTTTATAATCTTGGTTTTATTGGGAAATAACGCAAGATTTTCCAAAGAATTTGCTTATGTCCGTTATCGATTTTCCACCTCGATGTGCCACATCGTTGACATGCTTGACTCTCTTTGTACTCTCCCAAAACAGAGCACAATCAAACTTACATGCATGAATTGTCTCATAACAAAAACCCAAGTCTCGTAGCATGCGTTTGGCATCATAGTAGGAACTTGGGATTGAACTTTTAGGAAAAGCATTCCTTAACATTCCTAATAACATATCAACTGATTTGTTGTTCCAATGATTATACACCTTCAAATGGAGCAGTTTCACAACAAAAGATAACTTAGACATATCGCTACAGCCTGACAATAATTCACATTGTGCTTCATTTAATAGCTTGTTAAATATCTCAGTTTCTTTCGTTGGAATACCAGAACTACCACCCAAACTACTTTTCATTTGACCTTCAACTCTTCCAGGGAACCTATCTTCTAACATAGCATATAATTCATTATCCCCAACTTCATCATCACCCATTATGCCATCACCATGATTGGTGGTATCACCATCATGATCATGATCTCCAACTTCTAGAATACTAAATTCAGAGGACTCACCATGATAAACCCAATTAGTATAGGTCTCACAGATCCCCTTCACTAGTAAGTGGTCTTCTACATCATCCTGACTAATACGAAAGACATTCAAACAACTTCGACAAGGACACCGAATCATGCATTGCCTTCCCATGTTATCATGAACAAATTGCATGAAAGATTGAACTCCAGACACATAATTATCAAAAAATTTATGTTCATTCATCCAACTCTTATCCGTATTTGACCCTTAAATAATATAAGAATATGTTATCAAATTGTAATGCAAAGTAAACAACCAAGTTACTAATAGCCATGAGCAGCATTGACAAAGACATTTTAATATGTAATCACAGGTATTTAAATTGTCAATATCTCAATCCATAAATGTTTGGTTATGAGTATGGTGAGTTTAATTTTGTTTGTATTAATTTTGTTTGTATTAATTTATGTCGAACATTTCTAAATTAGGAATAATTCTTACTAAGCAAAAATTCACTAAAATAGAAGTATGTCTGACATGAATCATTCTCAGACCCTCCTTGTTTGTCAACTAAAGTTTGAGAGTTTGATTTTATTTTAGTTGCTGGAGAAAACTCCACATATGACTCTTCCATTTGGTCACAATAACTATGAAGTTACTTGTCTGACCATACTACGGCAATTGGTGAAAGTTGTTTGCTGAAAACCTTATTTTTTTTAAGGATTCAGAATAAAAAAACTCAGTCACTTTTAAAAGTTTAATGCTTGATTGGCAGTTTAACACTTTTAACAATTTAAGCTAAGCTAAAATGATAATGTGAGTTCCTTATCGAACCATAATAGTTTTAAAACTTATTTCCCATCAGATTGTACGTAGTGTAAATGAAATCAAAGTCAAGCCAAAACCAAAGGTATACCCTAACCCTCCAGCGTAGCCGATTAAGGATCTTTATACATTTTATAGTAATTTGAGACATGCAATAGTTAAGTACTCTGTAAGGCTTCAGTGAATGGTCTGAACTTATTCTGGAAAATGTTTTTGAATCATAGGCTAGTCTTTTACCTTTTTCTTCACATACTTGTGAATTTATTATGATTATATTGTAGTTGCAAATATGAATATTCTTTATTGTGGATGAACATTTTTCTGTTATAGAACCAATTTTAGAACGTGATTCTTATGAATTTTTTGTCAGAAAAAAGATTGTGCTTTTAATAACATAGATGAAAAAAAAAATAGAAAAAATCAACGGATTTTATTGACTTTTAATAAACCCATGTATCCTGATATATAGAAATCTAATTGGCTTTCTAGCTATTATTTTGATCCAAAATACTGCTATTTTCTTAAAAAAAAAAATTACAACCATCAAGACACAAGCATACCAATAAAATAACCACAATTATGTCATGAGCATATTTCAAAAAACAAACCCAAAAAATAAAAGAGAAAACAAAAACAAGTGGAATTTTAGCATACCTTTTTGGAGCAACTTGAATAAAAACCCAAAGAATTGTTGTAGCTTGTAGGTGGAGATGCTGAAAACGGTTATGGATGAGTAGAGACAGAGTCCATAACTCAAACAAATACATGCACTGCTTGTTTGGAGGGAGAAAAACACGTGAAGTCAATATACAACTCAAACGATGTAGTTTAGTATTTTAAAATTAAAATAAAAAAACTAAAAATAATTCAAAATTAAATAACCTACCTCTTCTATGTAGTATGTACCGGTTGGCCTCTTCAACCCATAAGCGGCTTGGATTCGATCTTCCCTAAATACCATCCCAAAAATCCCACCTTTGATGGACGAGGTTGAAAAGTTAAGCAGAGTAGGAGACCCTTTGAAATTTGTGGGTTTATGAGAGGAGGACAATGACTAAAATCTCCATTTTTGGCTCGTAGGAAATTCGTTGAAACTTTTCCATGGAAGAACGAATGGCGTGCTACCGAGGAGAGTCGAAGGCCGCCTGCCCATTTCTGGATTTAGGAAAGGAAACGTTGTCCATGTTGCAATTCAAAGGGATGGTAAAAAGTATATAATAAAATATATATGATATATTATGTGTCGCTTAGATAACACTAATTACGATTATATTATATTAGTTATTTCAAAATTATGATTAAATATATCGTTGAAACTTAGTTATTTTATTATAGTAGTAATTACTTGGTAATAGTAAAGTTACTAAAAACGTATAAATATAAAATTATTTTTTAATATAAAATTTATTTATTTAAATTTTTTTAAATAATAAAACAAGCTTTCGAACCCAATCAAGTTGGGTTTAGGCAAGAAAAAAATTTAATATGGGTCAGAGCTCAAAACTGGACTCCTACCTTAAAAAGCAATCTCAACTAACAGAAAAGGGGAACTGTCTATAAAATTAGGGCAAAAAACTCAAACTTCCACATGGGCAGAGGTGACTACGACCCACCCCTATTGCGGCTACACTAGCTGTAACAAAACTCGGTTGGGAAGACACTATAGATTAGAAGTACATCTTTCCTTTGATTGCTGGAACTTTACACATGCGCAGAACTATACTCGATTCGACATGGCCTGATCCATGGACACCATATTATCAATATAATATATATTTTAAATCACAAAACATTTTAAGAAGAGACTAAAATTATATAACAAAAATATGCTTTTTAATAAGTCCTAAAAGGATTTAGTATATTTAAAAAGTGTGAAAATACTAAGAGTCAATTCTTCCTGATTCCATTGTACATCATATCAACATTCATTTTTACAAATCACTTTGTATATGTATTTTATTAATATATTGTTATTATAATGGATGACATAATTCTCACAAAATGATAAGCATAAACATATATAAGTATATGTTATGTCCATGCATGAATAGTTGAATAATTGAGTATTGACTCATTCTTAGGCATAGAGAACAAAAAAAAAAAAAAAACTATTGAAGAAATTTTGATTAATATATGCACTAAATAAATTTTTTGCATCATTAAATATTTTTATTTGAATAATTAAGTGAAAATGCTTTTGAATCTAACGACATTAAATAATTCGTCACCAAAAAATATATTCATATATGACAGAAAGTAAAATTGACACAAGTAAACATGAAACGTCATAAAAAATTTTCCTTTATTAGGATTTGATGAAAAATTTTGGCGCCATATCTTGCTTGACAAAAATTCTTAATAAATAAAAAAAACCGTCACACATAATAAAGAATGATGTTTATTAAATGGGTGATGAAATCTAGATTTTTTCACGTAATGATATGAATTTGTAATATAAAATTAACGCGTCACTAAATAAACGTCACTAATTCACATATTTTATCTATGACAAAATATGAATTGTCACAAATGCACTTGAATTGTCACAAAAACATTCCCTCCATTAGGATTTGGTGGGAAAATTTGGTGTCATAACTTGCGTGACAAAAATTCCTAATAAATATATAAAATGTCACGCATAATGAAGAGTGATGTTTATCAAATGGGTGACGAAAGCTAGATTTTGTCACGTAATTATATGAATTTGTAACATAAAATTAATGCGCCTCTAAATAAACGTCACTAATTCACATATTTTATCAATGACAAAATATGAATCGTCACAAAAAAATTTCCTTCATTAGGATTTGATGGAAAATTTTGGCGCTATATATTGCGTGACAAAAATTCCTAATAAATATATAAAATGTCACGCATAATGAAGAGCGATGTTTATCAAATGGGTGACAAAAACTATATTTTGTCACGTAATGATATGAATTTGTAACATAAAATTAATGCATCACTAAATAAATATCACTAATTCACATATTTTATATATGACAAAATATGAATCGTCACAAAAAAAATTTCTTCTATGGTGGAAACATTTGGCGTCATACCTTATGTGACGCAAATTTACGATAAAGCTATAAAACATCACGCATAATAAGATGTTCATTAGATAGGTGATGTTATTTCAATTTTGTCAAGTAAAGATATGAATTGGTGACATAAAAATCACGCATCATTTAATAAATTGTCACAAATAATCAAATTTCTTGTAGTGATGTCTACTGGTGACTTCTGTTGTCTCCGAATCTACTCTAACAAATACCTTTCTGCTTAAAGATTAAAGTAAGGATCTTAAGCAACTTTAGTTTCATTATGGAGTCATCAAGGGATGTAATGTTTGCTATCAGTTCATTGTGATTTTAGGGGTCAAGAATGCAGTTATTATCAATTATCATACCATAATATCTAAGTAGGAGAGTTCCATATCATAACAATAAAATAATCTTAATCAGTATCACTAGACATCTTAATCAGTATCATTAGGCACCGGTTAATATATTTTTTTATTATATTAATTTTTAATTTTTTTAATATATTAAAAAAAAATATGTATATTTTTTAGCCCACCGTTAATAAAATTTGGTGAAATAACTTATTTTTCATATTTTCATTTAATAACATACTAAAATTTATTAATTTAATTATTAATTATAGACACTTGTAGTTAGATCACTTAGATGTTAGGATTTAGGAAACTAACAAGTAACAAGTACCTTAAATAATTATTAATTATTGAACTGGCTGAAGATGAAAGCCCACTTCCTAATCCAATGGTTCTTGAGGTGTGGTTGGCCAGGCCTAGTTGTATAGTTACTGAAGCAGTACAATTTCCTTCAAGTTTGGGCCCATTCTCCATGACTATATGTATTTACACCTTTGTTTCGTTTCCTTATTTTTAAAATCCATTTCTTCGTCTCAAATATAGAATCGAAATATGCTGATTTAAGTAGTAGGATGGTGAAAAATAAATGCAGTCTGCCGTAGGCGATGAATATTAGCAGACAAAACTCCATTTTGAAATTGAGATTTCTCAGTTCCTCATTTCCTTTCAAAAGAAAACCCTTTTAAAAAAAATAAATAAATAAAAATATTGATTTATGTTTCACAACACAAGAGGGAACCAGCTGAACAAATTTCTTCTGCTTTTTATGTGTCTTTTTTTTATGACCCTTCGATAGTTTTTAATACGTATTTATAAATAATTAATTAACTGAACACATGATAAAATTATAATGAAAAAGCATAAAAAAAAACAGAAGATATCTATTCGAACCAGCCATGTGATATGAACAGTAATAATTTGTATATTTTGTCTCTGCCTCTGCTCACTGCTCAGTCATATCATATCTGCATTCTTTCTATATATCTTATTTCAAAGTAATCTCAATATATCCAACTTATGGGATAATTTTTTGGACTTTATTGGCCTAAATTATCAAAAAAAAAATTCATTAATTTATTTTTAGGCAGACCCAGTCAGTTCTTAAAAATGGTCAAACATGAAGCCACTGGCAATGGCGTATCTTTATCTGGAAAAGAATTTGAAAAGAAAAAGAAAAATAAACTACCATGGCAATATCAATTTGGCGGTGGTGCCACTGCCTGCCATAACAGAGAGATTTGGCTTTATAATTTTCTTCCTTTTACAAAAAAAAAGTACTCTTCCAATGTTTATTTTATATGATATTCTCTTTTATAACAAAAAAAAAAAAGAAAACCAAAAATGATGATACAGGCATTGGCCAAAACTTAATTTCCTGATTTTCAGAATTATTCAGCTCCACTCGATGCAGCTTGCTCAGAGTCCGAGAGATGGTTCAGAAGGATGCAGAGTAGGCTTTGCATGCATTAGATATTCATATACATCTTCAGGGTTTCAGGAGGGGAAAACTGTTATTATTCAACTGGTTATAAAAATACATTGATGTAAACCCTTTTCAATTCCGACGTAGCCTTAAAGCTAAAGCTGGGGATGAAAGCATCCTTAAATATATTAAATAAATTCCAGGGCCTACAGGCTAATGCACTGCTAGATCAGATAAAATTTTCTGTCTCTTTTAACAAAACTCAAATTCAATTAGTAGTAGAAAATGACTTTGATTAGCATATATGAGAACGTTAGCGTTTGAATTCTTTTGCTGCGAATTATTTTTATGTCACAAAACAAGTGTCAGGATTTGAGCCAGGAGGCCCAGGACCAGGGATCGATTGTGAATTTTTTTTTTTCTTTTTTTGGGTCTGTTGTAAATTAAGTTTAGCAAATGTTTCCACATGGCAGTTTGTTTTTGAATAACGTTATTGTTATACCGATTATGACAAAACTAAATTCATAAGATCTATGATTAAAGAGCCATTTAAGTGACTTTAAGACACAAGGTAACCCTTGTTTAAATAAGATCTGATTTATTGGTCAGAAAAAGACAGACACGCACCACTGTTGGTAAAGACAACCATCACTATTCATATAATACTCAAAATCCTAAATTAAATTATTCTCATTTTTTGCTATTTTCTCTAAGTTTCTCTCATTTTCTCATCTCGATAATCTCACTATTTAAATGTCGAAACGTAACCAAAATCTCAATTCCGAGTTCTTTACTCTGACAAATTTGGGCCATCATCATCTTCAAGCCTCTCTCGAGCTCTTCTCCCATAAATCTGAAAAACCTCATTTTGATATTTGACGTCTGAAGTGTGAAATCGATCCGTCAATAGTCGTCACTGCTTGTCATTTTAAATCATGAAGTTTATGGTTTGAGAGGTGGGGGCTTTGGCACCTATGCTGTCGGTTTGCAAATGCATCAACTTTCCATTTATGCAAAGGAATTTGTTCGAATTGAAATGATGAGAGCGTGCTCGTGTTAAAGTTAGAGCTGCTCATGAGCCGGGCCGTGTCCCGTTTTTTTTTTTTATTTTCTCAGTTCAGGCCCGGTTTCGGGTCGGTCCGGCCCGTCCGTTTAGGTCCGAAACACTGTTTATTAAAATAAAAATAATAATTTTTTTATTTTTTTATAATTAAAATAAAATAAAATAAAATTATTATAATAAAAATTACTGTTCCGAGTCGGGCCGGCCCGAAACACAAAATATCCTGCCCAGGCCCGACCCGATACGGGCCGGGCCTGCCGGGCCGGGCGGGCTACCCGGCTTTAAGCATGTCTATGTTAAACTACTTATCTCCAATATAGAAATTTTGAGGAAAGAAATTCAAAATGAAAAGATTATTTGGAAGGGAATTCCTAAAAAAGGCTGATTAACAGTAACATAATACTTAAGAATTTATCACAAATAATGAGAAAACGGATTCTCCATTTCTTTTTACTTGTTCGATTGAAATCTTATTTAACTTAATAACTTCTCATTGCAAACTCTTTTGCCATCGATTTATACTTCTTTTTCTTTTCTCTTTTACTTTTGCATATGCAAAAATATACCTTTTTTTTTTTTTTTTTCATGTCATGATAATGAATTAATAATAATGTGATAACGTAATATAGAGTATGAAACATTCTGGATGAAAAAAATAGAAAGTTATGTAACTACAAGTGTTATTTTTTTAAATAAAAAAATTAATAATATTGAGTTTTTTTCATCTTTTTTTTTAATTTTTTTTAAATTAATAATATAATTTTATTAATATATATTATTTTTTATTTTACAATTTGATTTTTTGTTAATTTTTTAACTGTTGGTGTCACTTATGACAGCAATTCACTAAGGTTTTATATATAGTACTAGTTTTATTTCCATCATCATGTGGATGGAATAATAAACAATTTATTATTAAAAATTACAATCATTTAAATACAAAAAATAAAAAAAAAAGTGTACGTACAATTATTTAGAGATAAAAAATAATAAGACTATTGTTAAAGTGGTGTTATCTCATATAGATTAAATCCTACATTGTCTGTGATTTTATATTCAAGTTGGGTATTTTCACCTATTATCAATTAGTTTTAGATTAAATACTTAATATAATATTAGAGCTCGGGTTTTGTTATGTTATTCCTGCCTATTACCCCTTATGAATTTATCATGTGATAGGTTCCCACATCAATTAAATCTCAAATTGTGTGTGATTTTATATTCAAGCTGGATCTCTCCACCTATTATCAATTGATTTTATATTGAATGCTTAACAAATATAATAAGTTTAAAAATATTAAATTAATTTTCTATTTTTAAGAAAAATAAAGAATTAAGATGGCCCTTAAAATTTAAAATATATATTTTATTATGTAATTTTTAAGTAATTTTTTTAATTGAGTTAATGTCATTCAATTTGTGATATTAATTTTAGTCAAAAAATTTATTATTAGTATAAATATATTGTATAGATATATTTCTAATACATATTCCTATAAAAATTACTCGAAAAGAGCAAAAGAAACTTTTAAAAATTGTTTTAAAATGTTAATTTTCAAATGGAAATTAATACATTCTTTTGGCCATGTTCCGAAATTCAGCTGAAAATACCAAATTTTTTATAGCATTAAAATTTTAAAAAAATAATTATTACTAACCAAAAAGGGAATTTGTTAATCGTCATTAAACCGAAAAGGGAATTGACTTCGTTAACAGATCTTTGATCCCCTGAAGCAGAGGAAAAAATCGAAATCCATGTCCCCAGATAAAATAAAATAAAAAATCTAAATTCTTAAATTAACCAATTTCACACCTGGCAGCACAGACATCCTATGCACCCCAACAGTTGCCCACAACTAAAATCCAAAAACCAAACTTGAAAACTCGCAACGTTGTACCAAACAACAGCATCATCACTGTCTTCCCTTCAAAGCAACCAGTTTAAGTTTCCTTAGTTTGACTCTCTTTAAGAATCATAGCCTCTCAACACCTCCTTCTCTCTATCTTCACATACAAAATATCAGAACAATCTGAGATAAGTCTTTACTTTGAACAGAAAGGTATAGTTTTTTCCTCTCTTTTTTTTCCTTTTTTTTTTTTTATAAAAATTGTGGGTATTGTTTAATCATTTGGAACTTATTGATTCTTGTACTAAAAAGTGATTATCAATTCCAGTTTTTCAATGGGTTTTCTTTGAAAGTTGTTTTAATGTGGTTTATGGAAGGTGTTCTTCATTGTTGACTTACTTTTAATTGATTGTTGCTTATTGAACCTGCTAAGTTCGAGAATGGATAATTATTTTTAAATTGAACTAGATAAATTAGTTATTTAGGGTTTGACTTATTGGTTGAAATGATGACATCGATGATCAGCAAGTTTTCACTGACGTTCGATATGTCAAGATGTTTTTTTTTTTTTTTACTTTTTGCTTTGCTTCATTTTAGGTTTGATGTTGGTTTTTTGATATAATGACAAGTTTTTATATTTAGAATTAAATGGAATAGGAAAGGGGATAAAATCATTGGTTAAAGCCGTTTTTGGATCATGCAAATTATTGTTATATATTTATTCCTTTCTGGTATCTTCAGTTTGATTAATGGAACTTTTTTGGTTTTATGCATGTGGTTATACTAATTTCGGGCAATTCATACTGATTCTTGAATATATGAGAAATCTTGGCCATCTATAATTTCGATTAATGCTTGTTTTTTCCAATAAAATGCTTTGACATGCTGTTGTATTTGGTGAAGGGAAATGAGAAGAATATACTAAGTGCTGCTTGGTGTACTTGTTTGGTTCATGATGGAGTTACTTGCTTCTATTGGCTGTCATTTTCGGATTCCTTTGAGAACTATGTGGTTATGGATATCTCTGGTACTTGTGCTGCAATATAGTAAAATAGTACTGTCAGATTCCAACTATTTAATTGGGCTTGGAAGCTATGACATTACCGGACCTGCAGCCGATGTTAATATGATGGGATATGCTAACACAGAACAAATTGCTTCGGGGATTCACTTCAGGCTACGAGCTCGCTCATTTATTGTGGCAGAGCCACAGGGGAAACGAGTAGTGTTTGTTAATCTCGATGCTTGCATGGCTTCACAATTAGTGACAATTAAAGTGCTTGAGAGATTGAAAGCAAGGTAATTATTATCATAGCAAGTTATGCCCGAAGATCTGCTTTTTTTTTAACCGTATAAAAGTTAAATCCTGATTGAGTTTATGCTATTATCTCTTTGAAGTAAGTCACATATGCACCACAAACTTATTAAGGTGTAAAACTCATTCAGTATGATCTTTTCATATTGAATATTATTGTCTGACCTTTTTTTCTTTTTAGAAAAATGTTGTATCAACATAGACTAAGACTGAACCAAAGACACCAAAGCCTTTGAAATAGATGAAATTGGATACTTGTTCAAATGGATTTTAGTTTGATATGCATTTAGTTGATATTTTAGCTTTTGATTTGTTTACCCTTATTTAATTGCTTCTTATACTTGCAGATATGGGAACTTATATACTGAACAGAATGTTGCTATCAGTGGTATTCATACCCATGCGGGTCCTGGGGGTTATCTCCAATATGTGGTGTATCTCGTTACATCTCTTGGATTTGTTCGTCAGTCATTTGATGTCCTGGTAGATGGCATTGAGAAAAGTATTGTACAAGCTCACGAAAATCTCCAACCTGGATCAATTTTTGTGAACAAGGGTAAGGAAAATGAAATATTCAGTTGCTACATTCTATTCGTTTTTTAGATGTTATCAATCTTGTTGAGCGGAATAATGTGAAGGGAGAATCTTCCTTGATTCTGGTGTTCTCTGCTCTCAGGTTAAAATTTTCTGAAATTATTCCACATACTTGATTTTTTACCTATTTGGTTTTATCTTGCTGTGCATTCCACTCTGTTTTGTATATTGGACGCGTATGCATTTATTTGTGCTCAAAGATTATGGGTTTTCAACAGGAGAGCTATTAGATGCTGGAGTAAACCGTAGTCCCAGTGCCTATCTCAATAACCCTGCATCAGAGCGGAGCAAATATAAATACGATGTTGATAAAGAAATGACCCTTTTAAAGTTTGTAGACGACCAGTGGGGTCCAGTGGGTAGCTTCAACTGGTTTGCAACTCATGGAACATCAATGAGTCGTACAAACTCACTGATCAGTGGGGATAACAAGGGTGCAGCAGCACGATTTATGGAGGACTGGTTTGAGCAGAGTGGTATTAAAAGTTCATATATTAATGAATTGGGCACTGATGGAATACCTCGAAGAGTCTCCAACATCATCCCCAACATTCATGATAATCGTAAGTTTTTAGCTTTCAATTTCAATAACCGTGCATTAATTTGAAAAATATGTACAAAGAGCAATTGGAAAAATAGCATCATTACTAGATATTATCTTTAGTCTACAACAGAAATTAGTCATCAGATCATAATATGTAGCTCGAACTCCTTGATGTGCTGGGTTCATGCAATATTTATTTTAATATCTTTTTGATGTAGACCATGAGTTTCTGGAGCTTGCTGCATCCTTCCAGTTTTCTCCTGGTAGGCCTGCAACCAGGAGTCTGACTGTTGCTAGACGTGTCCGGGGTGCTCTTAGACAGGCTGATAAGCCGGGATTTGTGTCTGCATTTTGCCAAACAAATTGCGGTGATGTTAGTCCCAATGTACTTGGAGCATTTTGCATTGACACTGATCTTCCTTGTGACTTCAACCATAGTACCTGTGGTGGAAAGAATGAACTATGCTATGGCCGAGGACCAGGGTACTAATCCTCTTCCTGCTGTGCTCTTTTTTTTTCTTATGCCGTACATATATATCAGAAGACTAAAATGCATTGTGTGTTTCACTTGGCAGCTATCCTGATGAATTTGAAAGTACACGTATTATCGGAGAGAGGCAATTCAGTAAAGCTGTGGATCTGTTTAACAAAGCATCTGAGCAATTAAAAGGAAAAGTTGACTATCGCCACACTTATCTAGACTTTTCCCAGCTTGAGGTTACACTTCCTAAAGCGGGAGGAGGTTCTGAGGTAGTTAAAACATGTCCCGCTGCAATGGGATTTGCATTTGCAGCGGGAACAACTGATGGACCTGGGGCATTTGATTTTAAGCAAGGAGATAACAAGGTGATCTAAGACTGCACCCATTATATATGCACATTTTCGTTTTTCTTTGCCATATACGATTAATGTTGTTCCAATGTTATATCAGGGAAATCCTTTCTGGAGGCTTGTGCGTAACTTACTTAAAACTCCAGATAAAAAACAAGTTGATTGTCAGCATCCAAAGCCCATCTTGCTAGATACTGGTGAAATGAAGCAACCATATGATTGGGCGGTAAGTTGCAACTATATATTAGGGGATATACAAGTCCAACTGAGTCTTCATAAAGTGAAAGTCATGACATAACACGAGCTTTACTTAGATGCCTGATAAAGGATTTCAATCATTTGATCTGTGAACTCCTTTGATGACATATTGTCTTCTGTTATGTCTAGAATAAGTTCACTGATGATACATTTGCTTATTCGTGATCTTGGCAGCCTTCAATACTTCCAATCCAGATCCTTCGGATAGGGCAGCTAGTCGTTCTCAGTGTACCTGGAGGTAGTAGTTTTTCTCAATTTCTATCTTCATTTTTCACTTTGAATTGAATTGTACTACCTATGTCTCCAATCTTTCTTTTCTTAATCATCACATCTTGCACTACCATGTGTTGAGTTTACCTTCTGAGCACTATATTTCTTTTTCTTTTTTATTACTCTGTGCAATTATAAGGATAAATTCTCACCATTTTGTTTCAAGCAGAATTTACAACAATGTCTGGAAGGCGTCTTCGTGATGCTGTAAAAACAGTGCTTACAAGCAGTGTTAATGGAGAATTTGGTAGTAACATTCATGTTGTTATAGCTGGGTTGACTAATACATATTCACAGTATGTTACTACCTTGGAGGAGTACCAAATGCAGAGATATGAGGTCAGTGCCAAATAGACAATACTTGTGTGGATAATTACCCAAATATTGCCAATTATTGGCTATAAAAAAACAACCAAGTGATAAAAATTAGTTTTAAAATATTTTTATTCGCAGCTTTCTTCTCACTATCAGTAAGTTTGTTGATTGACCATGGTAGACTACTTGACAGTTTCCTTGCTTAAATGGAGAGCTTTAGAGTTTGAACTTTGGACTGATATCTGTGTTACTCGGACTCGGTTGTGAGTGTCGGACACGGGTATATTCAATTTTTTCTAAGATTTTTATGTATTTGGAGGGTCTTTGAAGGATCATATCCTCGTACTCATATCCAATATGTGTCGGATATGGGTGTCGGACACGGATACTTCAAAAAATATGAAGAGTTGGAGCAACATAGACTGATATGGCTTGTGCCACGCATAAAATTGGCATTGAATCACTATATATTTTGTTTATTAAGTGCTTTCTCTTTACTCTCTGCAAATTTGTTCCTTAGTTAATAGACTAGCGGTCACTTTCACTGCTTGAATCGAGAGCTTTAGAACTTGAACTTACTATAGCTTGTGCCACACGTAAACTGGCATTGAATTCGCATGTAGTTTCTTCTGTTATGGCTCTTTGGTCATACATGCACATGTGAACATTTAGAATGGTGTCATTTCATTTGTGTTTGGAATTTGTAATCTCATATTTATTATTTGTCTAGTTTTTTTAGTTTTTTTTTTTTTGTTTCTTAGGGTGCCTCAACGCTGTATGGTCCACACACACTCAGTGCCTACATTCAGGAGTTCCAGAAGCTTGCAAGTGCTCTTATCAAAGGCCAACCTGTTGAACCTGGCCCACAACCTCCAGATCTTTTAAAGAACCAAATAAGCTTACTCACTCCTGTTGTAATGGACTCTACCCCTGCTGGTATAAATTTCGGGGATGTCAGCTCCGATGTTCCTGCTAACTCAACCTTCAAGAGAGGTAGCACGGTGACTGTTGTCTTCTGGTCGGCTTGCCCCAGGAACGATCTCATGACAGAGGGTACATTCGCCCTTGTCGAGATACTCCAAAGGAAAGATACATGGATCCCAACTTACGATGATGATGATTTCTGCCTTCGTTTTAAGTGGTCAAGACCTTCGAAGCTAAGTCCCCGAAGTCAGGCAACCATCGAATGGACAATCCCTTCATCTGCCAAGCTAGGAGTATACAGAATAAGACATTTTGGCGCTGCGAAAGGGCTTATGGGATCAATTCAGCATTTCACTGGTTCATCGAGTGCTTTCGTGGTAGCATGACAAAATAGCACAAGCTATTTGTGTACATATGGCAGCTTAAAAGTTTAATTATTTGCGCTATATATGTAATGAGTTGCCATTAGGTTATAACTTTAACACGGCAAATCCAAAAATGTTCGTGTAATGCTGAACTCATATAAGCTCATTTGATTTTCAGTGCAAGACATGAAAATTCTGACAAATCAAATTTTCTGTCATCGATAGTTCGATTAAGAATTGAAGTTTGTTATAAAAAATTGTAAGTAAAATTTCAAATATTTATTAAATGATAAATAATATAGTAATAAATAATTAATAACATTGTAGTAACATATCTGTTACTAATATTATAATAAATTATGGATAAAATAGTAGTTAATAATTGATAACAGAGTAGTAAATTATGATAGATAAAATAGTAGTTTTCATAATTAAAATTGTAAAAATTTGCATAAACTATTAATAAAAAATAAAATTTTTGTATATATTTACAAATGTCATCCTTTTTATAACATAAAATTATAGTTATAGTTTAAATTTTTTAATTATGTCAATTTAACAAGTTTACTCACAATTAGATCATCAAATTTTGCATGCTTTTAGACTGGAAACTTTTTTAGAATAAAATTATTAGTTTATTTTTTTGATAGTTAACAATTAATAAATAATATAATAACAAATTATTGATAGTAAAATTCATAATTATAAAGATAAATAATTGTAAAATGATAGTACATAATGAATAATATTAGTAGTAAATCATTGATAAGATAGTAGTTTATAATTGATAAAATAATAGTAAATTTTATAATTATAAGATAAATAATTATAAAATATTAGTATATGATAAGAACATAATAATAAATGATTGATAAAATAGTAGTAAATGATTAATAACATAATAATAATTAAGGACATTATAATAATAACGATATAATAGTAAATTATTGATAACGTAGCAATAAATTATTAATAACATACTATTATCTTTATAATACAAAGTTGTAATTATACCTTAAGCTTTAAAATTATATTTATTTAGCAGGTTGTCTCACAATTAAGTTTTCAAATTGCATGTTTTTATATTAAAAATTTTATTAAAATAAAATTATTAGTAAAAAAATTCTAAACATTTAGTAATCAAAAAATAATATAGTAGTAAATAATGCATATCATAATAGTAAATTTCATAATTATAATTGTAAAAGATTATATAAGTTATTAATAAATGATATACTTTTATAAAGTATTATTGTCTTTATAACATCTAATTGTAATTACACATTTACATTTTGAAATTATGTTAACTTAAAATGTTAAGTCATAAATAATTTTCAACTTACATGCTTCTAGATATTGAGAACTTTATTAAATAAAATTATTAGTAAAGAAACTAAATACTTAATAAATGATTGATAACATATTAGTAAATTTCATAATTTTAAAATTAATAATTATAAAGTAATAATATATAATGTATAACATAATAGTAAATAATGATATAGTCGTAACCGATTAATAAAATAATAGTAAACACTTAATAACATAATAATAAATAATTCATAACACATAACACATAAGTAAAAAAATATATTATATATAATATAATAGTAAATGATATATAATATAATAATAAAGATTAAAAAATAATAGTAAATTTTATAGTTATAATTGTAAAAATTTATATAACTTATTAATTAATTATAAAAAATTGTATATTTTTATAAATATCATCAACTTTATAATACTTTATTGAAATTATATATTTATATTAAAAATTACAAAAAGTTCAAAAAATTAACTTATCAATTATTTATTTTTAAAAGTATTAAATTAAATTAATTAATTAAAAAAATTATTAACAAAGTTTTATTATAAAAAATTTAAATTTTTATATTTTTAAATAATTCGCGTGCATTGCACGTGAAAAAAACTAGTATATAATAATAATAATAATAATAATAATAATAATAATAATAATATATAGTAAGTATTGATATTGATAGAGGTGTAAAGAATCGAGGAAATACTAGACACAAAAACTAAAAATTAATAATCTTTCAAAATTAAAATAAAATAATATAGTTAAAACTTACAACAAACTTATCATCATTTACATGGATCGTGTCATTTCTCCGAAATCGTTTTCTGTCAAAAGCACTTCTATCATAAAAACAATTACCAAGAACATTCGTATAATTATTGTTGTTCCTGAAATCAATTTGCCAATTGCTTTTCTAGGATAGAAAGTATTGAACTCATCCTTTTATGTTATTCGTCGAGGTTGCTTTTCGAAACTCAGTTGTAGGAAAGCTGTAACGGGAAATGAATGGCTTTCGGTTAAAAACATCAAAAAGATGACTCATGTACTTTCTCATGTCATTCCTATTTGTTAAACAGTCAATAAAACATTAAATTATTAATGTAAAATAGTTTACAATATAAAAATTATTAGTATTTATAATATCTACTTACACTTTAAATGTTAACCTCAATTTTCTATAAAAATCAACAAATAAATCTAATGCTATCTAATTTCATTTCACCCGCTAATTCTTATTCGTCCATCAAAATCATTTCTTTTACTAAATTACTATTAGTAACAATAAATATATTAGTTATAGTAAATAAATTAAATCGTAAATTAAATCAAAACTCAAAATAATATAAATAATATATAAAAATCTTATAGCACAAATTTTTATAGCTCTGAAACTAACTGATCAGTCCAAGATTTGTTTTCCACAAAACAATAATATTCAACTAATGTATGTTCTATCCGTTTCACAACTAAAAAAACTATATCCTTGTCAATGTCAGTGACATGGTCTCTCACGAAATTAGTGTTAGCAAACTTGTTTGTGGTACATTAAATTTAACAATCTTGACTTCTCTATCGTTTACAGTAATACTATCTAATTTCATTTCATCCGTTAATCCCTATTCGTACATCAAAATTATCACTTTTACTAAATTACTATTATTAACAATAGATTAACATATATTAGTTATAGTAAATAAATTAAATCAAAACTTAAAACAATATAAATAATATATAGAAATCTATAATATAATAAATTACTTACAGCACAAATTTTTTATAGCTCTAAAACTAACTGATTAGTTTAAGGTTTGTAATCTATAAAACAATAATATTCACCTAATGAATGTTCTATCCTTACGCAACCAAAAAAGTTATATATTTGTCAGTTAGTGATATTTTCTGTCATAATAAGATCTTTCGCTCTAACGAAGTTAGTGTTAGCACACAGATCCAATTATTTTTTATTTTCAAAAGCATTTTTAATTGAAGAAAAAGGAACAAAAGAAACTTCCTCATCATCAAATGTTCCGATGTATATAGATGGTAAGCCAACTTGTGTACCTCTTATTCTTACCTTATTATTTGTCTTTATTTATTTAATATAAATTTTACTCTTATATCACCATTGGTCAAAATAAATAACAATTTTAAATTAAAATTTATTAATTTTTTAGGTTTGTTTTGCTACTACTATTGCTCTCCATGTCAAAATTTATAATTTAAGAAAAAATCTATCAATAATTTGAGAATAAATAATAATATTAAAATATAAAACAAAAAGAATTTTAATATTATTAATTTAAACAACATTTTAGAACTTTTTCATATATATTTTTGGCCAAATCTCTATTTCATCCTATATCTTTTTTGTTGAGAAAAACTTAGAGTAGATAACTCTAATTTTACCACTCAAAGAAGAAAGTTTAGATTTTAGGAAAACTCACAAATGCTCACACTTCACTCTAGACTACACTCTTTAGAGAAGAACTCCTTAGGAAAACTTAGAACTTTTATTGCTTATTGAAGCTTACTACTTGATGATTTACAAATGCAAGGGAGGGGGGTATTTATATAATACCAAGACAAACACAAGCCACACAAATATAAAATCTAAATAAATTACAACCACCCATTGTTGTTTAATAACAACCACACATTTAAATCACACAACTACAACCACACATTAAACCACACAATTGCAACCACACATTGTTGTTTAATAACAACCACACATTTAAATCATACAACTACAACCACACATTAAACCACACAATTGCAACCACACATTGTTAGGCTTTTATTTTTTCCTTGGGCTGGTATTGGACAATTTAACACTCCCCCTCAATACCAGCTCTTCCTCTTTGCACCATGTTGAGTTGACGACGAAACATTTCAAATTTGTTGATACTCAAACCTTTTGTGAATAAATCTGCCATTTGATCATCTGTCTTGATCTGCTTCATCTCAATCTCTTCTTGTAGAACCTTTTCTCTGATAAAGTTATAATGCACTTCTATATGTTTGGTTCTTGCGTGAAAGACTGGATTTTCTGCCAAACGAATTGCTGACTGGTTGTCGCAATACAACGGAACTGCATAATCTACTGGTTGATGTAGATCATTCATTAGTTGTATCAGCCACGTACACTCTTGAGCTGCCATTGCTGCTGCTCGATACTCAGCTTCGGTAGTTGACAATGATACCGTTGGTTGTCTTTTACTGCACCAAGAAATTGTTCCAGAACCAAGTTTAAACATGTACCCAGTTGTTGATCTCCTGGTGTCATGATCTCCTGCATAGTCAGCATCACAATAACCAACTAACTTACAGTCTTCACCTTTCTTGTACAAAAGACCATAATCTATTGTACTTTTCACATATCTCAGTATTCGTCGAACTGCTTCTAAATGAGGCTTCTTCGGATTTTGCATATACCGACTCATCACACCAACTGTATAAGAAATGTCAGGTCGAGTCAAGGTTAAGTAGATCAGGCTACCTACCAATTGTCGATACATAGTTGCATCTTCCAAGTCTTTGCCTTCAAGTGCACACATCTTGCCATTTGGTTCCATCGGTGTTGAAATTGGCTTGCTCTCGAGCATTCCAAACCTTTTTAGCAAATCTTTAGAATATTTTTGTTGACAGAGAAATATTCCTTCTTGTATGTGATCAACCTCTAGACCAAGAAAGTGCTTGAGTTGTCCAAGTTCTTTCATTTGGAAACGAACTGATAAATTCTCCTTGGTTTGAAGAATTTCTGCCTCATAATCACCAGTTATGATTAAATCATCCACATATATCAATACGATAGCTAGCTTTCCTCCATTAGCTTTGACAAACAAGCTGGAATCTGCAGGTGTCACTGAATAACCACTATGAGTTAAAAATTCAGCAATCTTACCATACCATGCTCTAGGTGCTTGTTTCAATCCGTAAAGTGCCTTTCGCAGCTTACACACATGCTCAGGATGATTTTGGTTTTAAAATCCCAATGGTTGAATCATGTAGATTTCCCGATCTAGCTCTCCATGAAGGAATGCATTCTTCACATCCATCTGCCACAAGTTCCAGTCTTTGTTGGCTGCAAGGGCAAGTAGGACTCGTACGGTTGTAAGTCTTGCCACCGGACTAAACGTTTCATCATAGTCTAGCTCATACTTCTGAGAGAAACCACGAGCCACCAACCGTGCCTTGTACCTTTCAATCGACCCATCTGGACGATGTTTTATCTTGTAAACCCACTTGCAGGATATGGGTTTCACATCTCTTGGTTTTGGCACTAGATCCCAAGTCTGATTCTGCTCAAGCGCAGTGATCTCTTCTTTCATAGCCATAATCCACTCAGAACTCTGTGATGCTTCTTCAAACGTCTCAGGTTCTGTTGCAATTGGTTCTTCCACTATGGCTGCATTAGCATATTTGGGATTTGGCTTCCGTGCTCTTGTTGTCCTTCGGATTTGTGATTGTGGAGATGGTTCTTCCACTTCACTCGATCTAACATCTGGTTGATACACACCAGTTTGCCAAGGACTCTGGACTAACACTTGCTCGTCATCGTCATCATCACATAGGTCTTCTACTTCATCTGAAGTTGATTGAAGTTGGACAATATACTCTCCCATTTTCTGTTGTAGCATGTCTTCAAATTCTTTTGAATCTGACAACACCTCCTTTTCTGAGGACCACCAAGAAGATGCTTCATCGAATACCACATTGCGTGAAGTGTAACATCTTCCACTCGTAGGATCACAACATTTCCACCCTTTCCTTTGGTTGTCGTATCCCACAAAGATACACCTTGTTGCTTTCTTATCAAACTTGCTACGTAAATGATCAGGAACAAATACATAACATACACAACCAAATACTCGAAAGTAGCTGACTGAAGGTTTCATTTTCCACAATTTCTCAAAGGGTGAAACAAACTCTAACCTTGGTTGAGGAAGTTTGTTGATCACATGGGCTGCGGTTCTCATAGCTTCGGCCCAAAATCTTCCGGGTACATTCTTTGCATGCAGCATACTCCGACAAATTTCTGCAAGATGCCGATTCTTTCTCTCTGCTACACCATTCTGTTGTGGTGTATTGACACAAGTATACTGATGACGTATGTTGCATTCTCGTAGGTATTGAGAGAATTCGCCTGAGCTATATTCTCATCCATTGTCTGTGCGCAAGCAACATATCTTCTTTCCCACTTCTCCTTCAACTATCTCTTTGAACTCTTTAAACTTTGAGAAAGTGTCAGACTTTTCTTTCATAAAGAAAACCCACACATACCTGGAGAAATCATCAATAAACGTCACCATGTACCGCATTCCACTAATTGATGGTTGCTTAACGGGCCCAAATACATCAGAGTGAACTAACTCTAATGGTTCTTTTGCTTTAAACTTTGACTCCTCGTATGGCAATTGGTGTGCTTTACCATATTGGCATCCTACACAAACTGTGTCTGTTCTTATGTCAAGCTGAGGAAGTCCCTTAAGCATCGACTTCTTCATCATCATACTTAGCTTGGAATAACTAACATGACCTAACCGCATGTGCCATAAATCTGCTGTATCGCTCCTTCTTGTCTTGTCTACATATGCTGACTCTGCTGACATCACATAGACTGACTCCAGACGTCGTCCTTCCATCATCGGCTGTCCTGAGATTTTGAGATCACGATATACCTTCACATCTCTTGGACCAAACAGAATATGGTGACCTGACGATGTTAATTGTGCCACTGAAAGCAAATTTTTCTTCATGCCTTGGACATGGTAAACATCTTGTAGTGGTACCTGATTATGACTATATCGAGGTGCTACTACCGTCTTACCGATGTGAGTAATCGGTAATCTTGAATTATCAGCTGTCACAACAATGCGATTTCCCTTGTATTCTGACAGGTTCTGCAACTTCTGTTTATCGCCTGTCATGTGATTTGAGCAACCTGAATCGACAATCCAGTCATTCTCATAGTCAATTCGGTCAGCCGTTGTTACTGTGAGAGCTAACTCTTCCTCTTCCATAGCAAAAAAATGCTTCAGCGTCCCAATCATCTTCGCTTTTCTCCTTTGTACTAGAAGTAGCAGCATTGCTCTCAGCGGGCCTTTTGTTAAACCAACAATCTTTTGCCATGTGACCTTTCTTGTCACAGTTGTAACAGTTACCTTCAAATCTTTTATTGTTGTTACGATTCTTTGAAGCTCCCCCTGGACGAGAGCTCCCTTCTCCTTGATGACTTTTTGTCTTGTCACCATACTTTTTAGATCCACCACCGACGTGCTGTTTGAATTTGCCTTTGCTTTTGTTGGTGTAGAGTGCTTCCTCTTCACTTTTCAACGAGACCCCTCACATTTGCTCGGCCATAGATTCTTGACCAACAAGCAAATTTTCAAACTCTACAAGTGATGGTTGAGTTGGCCATCCTTGTATAGCGGCAACGAAGCTGCGATATTCGGGCCTCAAACCATGGATAATTATTCTTTTTACCCTGGTATCTCCAATAGCAGCTGTAGGATCTAAATCAGAAATTTCACGGCATAACGTTTTTACCTTGTGAAAGTATTGAGCAATCGGTATATCTCGTTGTGCAACTGATAACAATTCATTCTCAAGAAGTTGAAGTCTTGTGTTATTCTTTCTCGAAAAGAGTGCATCTAAAGTATCCCACGCTTCTTTTGGCGTTTCTAGCTTTTGTATGTGTTCCAACATTTCTTCTTCAACTGTGGTCTTAAGGGCAAACATGGCTTTACCCACTTTAATCTTCCATTTGCGCAAGGTTCATTGAGCATCTTCTTGCTCGGGCTTCGTAACTTCACTACCACCAACGACTTCCCAAAGGTCTTGACCTTGTAGGTAAGACATCATACACGTCTTCCACGTGTTGTAATTTTTGTGATTGAGCTTCTTGATTCCTCCAACTACTTGAAGATCACCCATCGTGTCGGCAAGACTCTAACAATACCGAACAAGCTTGATTTTGAGACACAAACTTGTAGAGTACAAACTCCTCACGACTCAAGAACGCTCAAACCAAAAATAGTACCTGAATAACTATTTCACCGTGAACAGTACCGTATACGTGAATAGTATCGTATACCATATACTTGAATAAATCTCGTATATGTTAACAATTACTATAAAAGTATATAGTGACACGTGTGAATAGTAACTATGGTAGTAACTCACAACCTAGCTCTGATACCAATTGTTGAGAAAAACTTAGAGTAGATAACTCTAATTTTACCACTCAAAGAAGAAAGTTTAAATTTTAGGAAAACTCACAAATGCTCACACTTCACTCTAGACTACACTCTTTAGAGAAGAACTCCTTAGGAAAACTTAGAACTTTTATTGCTTATTGAAGCTTACTACTTGATGATTTACAAATGCAAGGGAGGGGGGTATTTATACAATACCAAGACAAACACAAGCCACACAAATATAAAATCTAAATAAATTACAACCACCCATTGTTGTTTAATAACAACCACACATTTAAATCACACAACTACAACCACACATTAAACCACACAATTGCAACCACACATTGTTGTTTAATAACAACCACACATTTAAATCACACAACTACAACCACACATTAAACCACACAATTGCAACCACACATTGTTAGGCTTTTATTTTTTCCTTGGGCTGGTATTGGACAATTTAACATTTTTTAAATAATTTTTTTTTTAATTAAAAGGAAAATCTTTTAACATAATCAACAAAATATAGATTCGACTAAAACTTTTTAACAACTAAAATTTCATAGTTATAATTGTAAAAATTTATATATCTTATTAATTAATTATAAAAATTATATATTTTTACAAATATTATCAACTTTGTAATACTTTATTTAAATTATATATTTATATTAAAAATTATAAAAAGTTCAAAAAATTAATTTATAATTAAATTATCAATTATATATTTTTAAATTTATTAAATTAAATTTATTAATTAATAAAAATTATTAATAAAGTTTTATTATAAAAAAATTATAATATTTGCATTTTAAATAATTCGTGTGCAATGCACGGGCAAAAAAAAAACTAGTATATATATATATATAATAAGTATTGATATTGATAGAGGTGTCAAGAACCGAAAAAATACGAAACACAAAAACTAAAATTAAATGATCTTTCAAAATCAACAAATTTATTATCATTTACATGGATCGCGATATCCTTCTAAATCGTTATTTGTAAAAAGCACTCCTATCATAATAACGATAACTAAGAATATTCGTACAAGTATTGTTGTTTTTAACATCAATTTGTCAATTGCTTTGCCTAAGATAGGAAGCATTGAACTCATCCTTCTATGTTATTTCTCGAGGTTGCTTTTCGAAACTTACTTGCAGGAAAGCTGTAACGAGAAATAATGCATTTCGTCAAAATATATATAAAAAAATGACTCAATTTCTAATGCTATTCCTATTTGTTAAACAAGCAATAAAGTATCAAATTATTCATGTAAAATGTTGGACAACATAAAAATTATTAGTATTTACCATATCTACTTACACTTTAAATGCTAGCCTCAATTATCTATAAAAATCAACAAATAAATTTAAGGTGCTATTACTTTGAAAGATATATTGTTTCAACATTTATATATGTTGTTATTACTTTCAAGAATATATTATTCCAACATTTATGCTAAATTTCTAACTTGCTGTGTGGTAAATAGTAGCTGTGTAGAAATGAAATTTAACAATCTTGACTTCTTTATCGTTTACAGTAATGATATCTAATTTCATTTCATCCGTTAATCTTCATTTGTACATCAAAATCATCGCTTTTACTAAATTATTATTAGTAACAAATAACAATAGATTAATATATCTTAGTTATAGTAAATAAATTAAATTTTAATTAAATCAAAACTTAAAATAATATAAATAATATATACAAATCTACAATGTAATAAATTACTTACAGCACAAAATTTCTATAACTCTAAAACTAACCGATTAGTTTAAGATTTGTTATCCATAAAATAATAATATTCAACCAATGTATGTTATATCCGCTCCACAACCAAAAAAGCTATATCTTTGCCAATGTCAGTGATATGGTCTAGCGAAATAAGACATTTCGCTCTCACGAAGTTAGTGTTAGCAAACAAATTTAAGTATTTTTTATTTTCAAAAACATTTTTAACTAAAGAAAAATGAATAAAAGAAACCTTCTCAACATAAAACGTTCCGATTTATCTAGATGATAAGCCAACTCGTGTACCGCCTATTCTAACCTTATTATTTGTCTCTATTTATTTAATATTAAATCTCACTCTCATATTACCATAGGCCAAAAGAAATAACAATTTTAAATTAAAATTTATTAATTTTTTACGTTTGCTACTGGTGCTACTATTGCTTTCCGTGTTAAATTTTTGTAATTTAAGAAAAAATCAATCAAAAATTTGAGAATAAATAATAACATTAAAATATAAAACAAAAAGAATTTTAATAATATTAATTTAAACAATATTTTAAAACTTTTTTAGACATGTTTTTGGTCAAATCTCTATTTTATCACATACGCATTTTTAAATAAAAAATTTTATTTTTTTAACAACTAAATTTTATAAAATGAAAACACGCTTACTCAACCTATCAAATTTAACTTGTAATTTTTAATTTTATTCGGCTAATATCCAAAGATTATAATAAAAATCTATTAAAAATGTTATTTAATTGATAAAATTTAGAAAACAAAAAGTTATTAGCTAACAAAATAAAATTAAACTAGGTAAGAGATATTGAAATAATATAATTTGTAGGTTTAAGTTCAAATTTAATTATCTATTATTTTGATTAAACAATTTATATATTAAACTTGTTTGTTTGCTTTTTTTTTATTAATTAATTTATTACTATATTGTGTGATATATTAATTATATTCTATACTTTTATATAGATAAAAAAATCTCTTAAGGGATCATTATTCGATATGTGTCAAGGTCATTTACTAGACACGTGGTACGTTTTCTTTTAGTTTTTTAATTTATATATTATTTTATTTTTTAAAAATTTAAAATTATATTAATTCATTTTATTATTTATTTTTATTTTATTGCTCGACACGTGTCGATCTTCTTTGCTCGACATGTGGTTTTTTTTATTTTTTTTATTTTATAGTTTTAAGTTTATCTCTTTTAATTTAAATTAATTTATTTTTAAATAATGTATTTAAAAGGGTTATTCCGCATATAAAGTAAATTATTTATTATTTAATTAATTAATTAAAAAATTTATAAAAATACTTAAATGGCCTAATTCTAGTCTAAAATATATATAAAAAAAATGGGCTACAAGTAGTTTTCATGTTTTGACACCTGTCTAAAAAACTTATAAGGGTTTTGTTAGTTTTGAAGGATAAAAAAAGTTTTTCAACTTTAATCATTGAGGCCTCGTTTAGCATTGTTTCTGGCACAGCTTTTGAGATCAAAAGCTGCTTTTCACCGCAAACGCAATGCTAAACAGATAAAAAAATTTGGCTTCTGCTGTTGAAACCATGGTTTGAAAAGTCAAACCAAAAAGCCAAAAAATATAGCTTTTGGGCTTTAAGAGCTGATTTTTGGATAAAATGACTTTATTATCCTCACATCTCTACACTTTTATTATTTTAAACATATTTTTTTTGACATTTCAATTTCCTACAACACTTTTTCACAGCAATGCTAAACACTTAAAAAAATTTAAACCACACTTTATAAACACAATTTTTTCAACTCAAGTTTTTTTCAACTCAAATTTTTTTCAACAAAAATGCTAAAGTAGCCCTGAATAAACAAAAAAACACTATTCGGAGGAGAGGCAGGAATATGTAATAATATATAATAACAAAAAAGGACAACTATCACATCATTAAAATTTGTAATTATCTTTTATTCAATAATTAGATTAAGTATTAATATTCTATGCACATACACTAAAATTTTTAAATTCCAGAAACATGTCATATATTTATTTAATAATTAATTTATTTTTATAATTATATATATTAATAAGATATTTTTATTTTGATAATACTATATATGATTAACTTTTTATCAGTAATTTTTAAAAATATATACTAATAAGATATTTTTATTTTGATAATACGGTTAAAAGTATTTATCAGATGTGTCTAAATATAGTTTCTTCTATAAAAAATCTTAAAAGTATATGTCATAACGATTTTTTCGACCACTACGACGAATTTTGAAAACAACAAAAAATGGAGTCGCCACCAATCTTTTTTGCTAGGTGTGATTGGCCACCTATTAAAGCCGATTTTATTAAAATATCTTAAAATTAATTAAAACATTTTGTAAAACCAATTTCGAAGTCCGCGCTTTGAACCAGAGAGAAAACAAAATCGGGTTCGGGAGTCGGTTACGTGCGGGGAAGGATTAGCACCCCCGCAACGCCCGTTTAGAAAACGGTACCACTTGATCACGTGTTATCTTAAATCTCGGTTTAATGGATTTAACATCGGTATTTAAAAATAATTCTCTCTTATTTTCATTTTATTTTATTTTTTAAAAAACATGTTTATTATTTTTTTGAATTTTTTTTGAACTGTTATTATTCTTTAAAAAAGGAAAGCGAACATAAATTTGTTATCGAAAATACTCATTAAATATTCTCGACACTCTCGGTGGTATTTAACGAGATCTTCTCACCTCAAGACATCTCAAGAATCACAACCGTGATATCTTTCGAATTCCGTCGTCGGCAATCCATTTTTTATTCAAATGCGTATGATGCGAATATTTAAATATCGGATGCATACGGCTTAACATATAACTATAAAATTAAACATGCGAATCGTAATATTAAAAACACGAGCATGGCAAAATATCGAGCGCATTCACTATTTATCATTCTTATTATTTTCATTTTTCTTTTATGAATTTTTGTATCGAGCATATCGCTAAATACTCCCACCACTCGTGGTGATATTTAACGAAATTCTCTCACCTCAAGATATCTTAGGAATCACTACCGTGACGTCCTTCGAATTCCGTCGTCGGTAATTCGAATTTATCAAAAATGTTTTTTTTTTTTTTTGAAAGTGTAGATTAAAATGCTTTTAATAATTATTTCCGAAATAAAAGAAATTATCTATGTAAGAATAATTCTCGAATCACTTCGATATTTTCGACAGTATTTCGATTATTATTCTTACTCCGACCATTTCAAAGAACGATTGATGTTCCGATCATCCCGAGAAAGAAATCCGTTTTTAGAGAATTTTATTTATCGAAAATAATTTTAAAAGACATGTATTAATTAGAAAAATTATTATTTTAATATTTTAAAATCGAAATCGAATAAAAAAAATATTATCGAATGCCGGGCAAAAATAAATAAATACAAATAGTAATGAAAATAAAATAAAAAAAATTAAAATCATACCTGACAAATGTCGAGAATTCAAAAAATAAAAATACCGAACTTGATCTTCGTAAAATCACCTGTTTTCCCATATGCAAAACCGATTGCTTTTGTTCGATTGAAAATTAGTGGGACTATTGGCTCCACAGTCTCAAAGTACACTTCCTCATTGCTAACATCTTCATTCAGCACAGCATCAAAAAGAAATTCATGCTTCTCAACATATTCTATCAGGTCAACCTTTAGCTTTCTTTCATGAACCATTAGCGCATTGGAATTTGACTCTATAGTGATAATATCTTATTCTTTCTTTGCTATTTCCTTTTTGTTCAATGGTCTCATGCGCACCACAACTTTAATCTTGGTAACATTGTTAGCTCTTTCTTTATCTAGTGAGATGCTTTTAAGAACGTTATTCTGAGGCATTCCACGTGGCCTGTTCAGAAGTTTGTTGGTAGATAGATATGGTTCAGAATCATCAAAACTTTTAGCACGAACAGATTTCTGAAGCCCGTATCCTTCGTATAGGTTAGGAACCTGCAACTCTGGAAGCAGGTCAATATCAAATGAATGCAGATCTAGTAAGCCAAGGCTGAGCTCACTGGGCGACACGTATTCATCGCTGTTCTTCCTCAAACTCGACGACCTCGAACATCCGGCGGTGTCCCCGGCTCCGGCGACTTCTTGCTCATTCTTCCCCCGCCATAGAATCCGAACTCCTGAGAAGAAGGGATATTGGAGGACTGAAGCCATTTGCTGTACGCGTCGAGGAAGTTATCGGAGTATTGCCGTTGATGATGCGCCGTCGAATTAGATCTCGCCATCTGTCTCCCTACCACGCTCATTCTCTTTCGCCGGCCGTAGAATAATTTTGCAAAGCTTCTTCAGCTAAATTTTTACTATCGAAACCCAAAAAAAAAAAAAGAGAAAATAAATAAACAATATCAAGAGCCAAAGAGAAAGCCAACGAGAGACCCCCCCGGAAGTTTACAATTTTATCGATCCTTTTTAAGCTTTCCTATTGGTCTTTCTCTTTATTTGAACCTTGTCCCATCACATCATTGTCCAAGGCCATTAATGCTTGCTCTGTTTGTTCCCCTTCCTTAGCCGAACCCATGTGCTCCTTCTGAGCTGCAATTAATGCACTGGGTTGTGCTTGGGTTTGCTGTTGGGGCTGGGCTTGCTGGGCCAGCAGGCCCCGGGTTTGATTCAGGTTTGACCAAGAAATGCATTTTGAATTTAATCCGAGAAAGACCCGGACAAAATTAGGTTATTACAGTATACTTCTCATATTATTATGGTACATTTAAAATTTTACTTTCGAAATACATTCACAAGATTTGAATCTTAATTATCAAAAATTTTAAAAAATATTTTTTAATTTTTTTTTTTGAAAAAAAAGGTTCATTTCTTTATCAAAACTAAAATCTAATCCATGTAGATATCCATAAAATACACATGTTAGCTATCACTCACCAAAAAAACATTGTTTGCAGAGCTTAAAACGGTTTTTTTATTCAGATATAGCCAAAAAAAATACCAAAATACCGTTGTTTTCGGATTAATTCCCAAAATCCGTTTTTTTTTTCTAGCTGGGAAATCGCCATCCCCCTTGGCGATTTCCCAGTGTAAAAATTTCAAAATTTGCAAAAAACACCAAGGGAAATCGCCATGGGGGTGGCGATTTCCCTTGGTGTTTTTTGCAAATTTTGCAAAATTAACCAAGGGAAATCGCCACCCCCATGGCGATTTTCCTTGGTTAAATTTGCAAATTCAATGAAGGGAAATCGCCATGGGGGGTGGCGATTTCTCTTCATGTATTATTTTTTTAAATTAATAAACAAATTTTAAAATTATTTTTTAATTTGTAAATTTTGTTTTTTAATTTTAAAAATTATAAATTAAATTAAAATATTTTTTAGGTTTGGTTATTTATTTTTTTAAATATATATTAAAAATGTAATTTAATTTATTATTACAATTTTATAAAAAATAAAAATATATTTCTTATTAAAATTTAAAAAGAAGATTATATTTTTTATTAAATTTTTATATCAAAAATTGTATTTTTTATAATTTTGTAATATTATCGAGTAACTTTTTTAAATAAAGAAGTTATTTTTAAGTTGGTATCGTAAAATAATTTTTTTAATTTGATTATTTTTTTTGAGTTGGTATTCGATTAACTCGTGACATCAATTTAATCATTGTTTTTAATAATAGTATAGATTGTTACAGTTTAAAACTGGATATTTGATAAAATAATTTTAATTTAATTTATGATTAAAATTTTATTTCTTATTAAAATTTAAAAAAGAAAATTAAATTAAAATGACAAAAAGAAAATCAACTTATCATGTAATTTGGATTATTATATTAAAATTAAATAACAACATTAAGATATAAATTAAAATAAAATATAACAATTAATTTTCGAACAAATTTAAAATAAATAACATGAAATGCAAAACATATAAATTTATATATTAGAAATTTAAAACACATTATTCTCGTTATATTGATAAAAGTACATTTATTCTAATTATTGCGTGGTGTAGAGCAATAGTGCCGAGCTCTTCTAGTGCGTGGTGGTTGCACCCGTCGTTCAACCTCGTCAGTGGCACGTATTCGCGGTCCACCACGACCTCTTGCTATAACCGCCACTGGTTCCGGTTGTATGTCATCAGTCATTTCTTCCGTATCAAAAATTTGAAACCCACTGCTGGATGAGCCAACACCTAGTTCACCCACAACGGGAACCTGACTACTAGATGCACCCATAAATGATGTACCATCAAATGCTGACGAAGGGGTTCCAAACTGATACATTGATGTTAGATATGCTGAACTTGGATTTAGGATGGGGAGCTGGTCATCTAACATCGTTCTTGGCGGTGATGGTCGGTAACACTCATCAACGTCATATCCGGGGTGACTTACGGAATAACGATGACTGGATGGTACTCCATGATCCCGTTCAGGTTCAGGATGATCAAATGACATCCTCGGTGCTGTGAACTCCGATGAGGTCGGTTGACGCGTTCGCCCACGTTGTCGGCGAGGTCTAGGAGCATCCATATCCTGTGTAGGAGGGACTGGAGCTGAAGTTTGTCCGATAAATGGCATACTCCTAACATCCTCATACATCGACGGTGGACAAACGAAAGGCCGACCTTCATTTCTATACCATCTTATGTAATCATCAGATGGGTTGAAATTATTACCAACAATCGGGTAACCTGTCGGAATTCGTTGAAAACGTATATTCCACCATTGGATCCAATGTTCATGCTTCGTAGGCCAGAATTCCTCATGACGACCACGCATGTCGACCTTGTGAAGCTTATCAAGGTTCACCGGGGCTGCAGGAATTGGTTGTTGCATCCCAAATTGTCGCAACACCCTGTCAGTTTGGTGCCACTCTACATATGAAAAGCATATCAATGCTGTGTTTGCTTTCCATATATTGAAATTATTGTAGGCATCCGATGGGAGGCATGCCATAATTTCACGCGAGGAATATGGCATCCACAGAAACTGCAAATAATTATTACAAATTATTAGTTTCATATGGATTAAATAAAAAAAAAACTTCAATGTAACAATCGAAATATTTACCTTATCATATCCTACTCGATCTAGTCGTACTCTTATACTTGCAAGATCGCTCGAAGTCTCTGTAAAATTTCTACTCGTACTCCTACTCCACCTATTAAAATGCATATAATATCTTAATGACCTATAAAAATACAAGTTCGTACAAAATTAATAAAATAGTAAAGATTATTACCTGCTTGCAAGGGGGTATACAGCCGAAATATCCACGCGCGGAGCAAGAAATGGTAGCCGATACCAAGCCCATGATTGTAGAAGCACTAAACATCCACCTATGTCATGGCTTTTTGGAACTGTAGCCCGACAAAGTTCTCTATACAAAACCGCCAAACACGCAGAACCCCAACTATAATTTGCCGCAAGCTCTAAATCACGTAGTAATGGAAGATACATTAAATGTACCCGACTGCTCGATTTGTCAGGCATCAGTAATCCTCCAATCAAACGTAAAATATATGCTCTAGCAGCATATTGTATCTGTTGTTCAGTTGCATATAATGGAAGATTTTGAAACGATTTCAACCAATTTAGTCTCACCGTTGAGCCAGATACATACTCATCTGGAGGTACCAAGCCCAATAGATCTTGACACACTTCATTCCAATCTAGCAGGCTTCCGCCTGTAACTGCATCGCCATGGATCGGAAGTCCAAGTTGCAGCGCAACATCTTCGAGAGTTACCGTGCATTCACCAAATGGAAAATGAAAAGTGTGCGTCTCGGGTCTCCATCGTTCGACCAACGCACTGATTAAGTCGGGTTGTATCAAAAATCGTCGAATTTGACTTGCGTGATAAAATCCGGCTCTTCTTAAGTGGTCGATAATAGATGGATGCGGGTCCTCCAATGTAAATTTCCTCGAACGTAACACGCGACGAGTTTCCTGTTATAATAATAAAAATTAATATATTATAAAATTATAACAATTAAAAATTAATAAATAAAACTATAAAACTATAAAATAACAAAACAATAATAATAAAAAATTTCAATTTTTTTATATAATTATTAAATAATTCAATTATATAATAAATAAATAACTATAAAATTAAAATTAAAAGACAATAATAATTACAAAATTATAAAACAATAATAATATAATATAAAATTTAAAATTATATAAAACTATAAAATGAAAAAATAATATTAATTAAACAATTATAAAACTATAATAATACAAAATAATATAATATAAAATTTATAATTATATAAAACTATAAAATAAAAAAAAATAATAATTACAAAATTATTATTCTATATAATAATAAGAAGACCATTATAATATAAAAATTAAAATTATATAAAACTATAAAATGAAAAAACAAAAATAATTAACAAATTAAATAACTATAATAATAAAAAATTAAACAATATAAAAAATAAAAAATTATATAATTATGAAATCAAAAAACAATAGTAATTAATAAATGATAAAACTATAGTTGAAAACTATAACATTAAAAATATAAAAATTATAAAACAATAAAACTATAAATTTACAAAATTCTAATCAATAAAAAATAACTAAAAATGTATAATGTAATACAAATAATATTATAACAATTTACTTACCTCGTTAAATATAACCTCCGATATTTGATTTTCTTGCAACCTCAATAGTGATGATGAAGCCATTTCTAAATATTGTTGTAGAAAAAAAAATTGTTGTAGAAAGAAATTTTTTTGGTAGAAAGAAATTTAATTGTTGAAAGAAGAATGAAAAATGAAGGAAGGGAGGGAGGTATTTATAGAGAAGAGTGGTGTGTGTGGGGGGGTGGGGGGTGGGGGGAGGGGGGACGGGTGAAGGCAACGGTCATATGACCGTTGCCTTCATTCAAATTTAAATTTTTTTTTTTGTTTTTATCTAATTTGTTTGAATATTTTAACAAAATTTACGAAAAAAATTTCATAAATTTAAAATCATAAAATATACCTTACGATTTTTTTTTTTAAATTATAAAAAAATATTTTAATTTAATATATAATTTTTAAAATTAAAAAACAAAATTTACAAATTAAAAAATAAATTTAAAATTTATTTATTAATTTAAAAAAATAATAATAATACATGAAGGGAAATCGCCACCCCCATGGCGATTTCCCTTCATTGAATTTGCAAATTTTGCAAATTTAACCAAGGGAAATCGCCATGTGGGGTGGCGATTTCCCTTGGTTAATTTTGCAAAATTTTCAAAAAACACCAAGGGAAATCGCCACCCCCCATGGCGATTTCCCTTGGTTTTTTTGCAAATTTTGAAATTTTTACACTGGGGATGGCGATTTCCCAGCTAGAAAAAAAAAGTGAATTTTGGGAATTAATCAGAAAACAACGGTATTTTGATATTTTTTTTGGCTATATTTGAATAAAAAAACCGCTTAAAACCTTATGTGTCAATGAATAACATAGTTTTCTTAAATTAATATATTTTATATCTAACATCTATCTATACATACATATATTTTTTACTACACAAATTCTCCACACACTAATACGTGCTAATTTTTTTTTTTAGGAAAGAAAGAAAAAGAAAAAGAGGAAGAAAGAGAAAGAGAAAGAAAAAAATGATAAAAATTTGTGTGTTTGTATTCGTATTATTTTTTTCATGTTTAAAGTATTATAAATTTGAATAAATTGTTACATGTTAATAATTCATTTTATGTATATTTTGACACGTTCTTATATTCGTGTAATGTTCATGTTATTTTTTGTGTTGTGTTTTAATTATTTTTTTATGTTGTGTTCGTGTTGTATATCAATTCATTTCATATTTTGCATAGTTTGTCATTGTGATTCAATTTAGAAAAAAAAAATTGTGTGTTTGTGTCGTATCTCAATTCATGAAATATTTTGCATAATTTGTTATAGTGATTCAATTTAGAGAAAATTTTGTGTGTTTGTAACGTGTTCGTGTTATTTTTTGTAGGTTTAAAGTATTATAAATTTATATAATTTTTTATATATTAATAATTCGTTTTATATAGATTTTGACATGTTCGTGTATTCATTCGTGTTCATGTTATTTTTCGTGTCCTGTAGTATTTTAATTATTTTTTCATGTTGTGTTTGTGTCGTATCTCAATTCATCTCATATTTTGTATAATTTATTATAATGATTCGATTTTAACTCTAAATTCATTTACTTATGATATTAAAATATAAAAAATATTTAAATAAATAATAATTTTTTTATATGATTCAATTTATATTTATTTATAACTTTAAATATAATTAAAATTTGATAAATATTAAAAAAAATCTCCAAACGAAACGGGAAAAGAATTCTAGTAAAGTTTAAATCTTGTATACATAATAACCTTCTAAAAAATTTTTACAAGTGGACTTTTTGGAGACAAATAGCAAATCAAATAATTACATGATCTTTTTTTGGACCACTCAATTAAATAAAATTAAACATTTTTATTAAGCTATAAATTGGCAGATTAAATATAAATATAAAAACAAAAATAGTTTGGAGTTAGATCAAATTTGACATACTCGTGAGTCGGGTAGTTCACCCGACTTAGTAGGAGTTTCAGTGATATGGTTTGATTCAATCTGAATCACTGTTTACATATTAAAAAATATTTTTTATTTAAATTTAATTATAAAAAGATATAAATAACAATCAACCTATTTTATAAATATAAAAACAAAAATAGTTTGGAGTTAGTTCAAATTTGACATACTCATGGGTCGGGTAGTTACCCGACTTGGTAGGAGTTTCAGTGATATGGTTTGGTTTGGCTCAACCAAAATCACTGTTCATATATTAAAAAATTATATTTTTATTTAAATTTAATTATAAAAATATTAATAATTTTTTTTTAAGTTTTTACTATTATTATAAATAATGATCCGGATCCGTCCAAAATTAAACAAGTGTAAAAAAAAAAAATTTCGGACCGTGATCCGATCCACGAGGAGATTTTGTTCAAATAACTCACCAATATTATAGATCTTTTAGGATTTTAATTTTCGATATATGTACTTGCAACTTCTGCTTTTTTTTTCATTTCGCTTAAAATTTCACTTTTTTTTTTATCAAAAATTAAAAATAAAATATTCTTTTAAAAATAAATAAATTTAAAATTATAGAAATAAGAAAGAAAAAAAAAGCAATGATGACAATCCCAACAACCATATACATGTGAAACAAAACGAACATGTTAGTGCAAAATTAATGAAAAATAAGAAAGAAGATGAGAGGCAGTGAAAAACCCAGCTGCACAACCTTCAATGGTTGCCAATGAAAGCGATTTTTAATTACTCTCTCTCTCTCTCCCTTCTATCAAATTCCTATATATCTTTCTTTCATTGTCCTGTTCCTGTTCCTTTTATTCTTTCACTGTCACTCGACCAACTTCTTTCCTTTTATTGCCCCAAATCTCTTCTACCCATTTCTCATTCAATTCCGAATGGCAGATCTCAAATTCTCTTTTGCTGAAACTTTTCTTTGCAGTGCTTTTGCTGCTTGTTTGGCTGAGGTATTCACGATCTATGGATATAAATTTACGTGTGCTCTTTTTTTTGTTGCTAATTGTGATTATTGCTTCTTGATTGCTAGTTTAGTTAACTTGTTTTTTAAAATTAAATTGGTAGTTATATGCTTATATCTGCTTGTTCATGTTTCTATTTGAAGCTCATTGCTTAGTTCCATGCTTTCTTTTTTATAGTTGTTTAATTTGCTGATGATGATTCAGTTCGTTTTGCCCTTGGCATTAGCTCCTTGTTTCTGGGTCTTTGATATTTTATCTGTTCTTGTACAATGTTAAGAATTTTGAATGAAAGTTAAGGTTTTGGATTCTAATGAATCATCAAACTTTGTTAGGATTAGGAGAAGGTCACGTGGTACTAGCTCGGTAAGATTTTAGATGCTTGGTCATTTTGTAAAAAAAAATGTATGCTCAAGTGCTACTAATTCAATTATATATCTCCATATGGTTGAAGATAGGTCTCGGTAGGAATTCTTGTACCGAGTTATCCATGGATATATGCCAAATCAGCTTTTGATACCCTGTTTTGTTTAAAAATCATTGTTTAATCAAGATCACAGGAAGCATTGCTTGATATCAGAACTTTTATATGCAATGATATGGAATATTTGTTTCTATAACTGGTACACAGTAGCATCATAAATGCTTTGAGTATAAATTGAACTATTCTTGTTCAATGTGCTTCACATTGTTTGCTCAGCATTCAGAGAGGTGTTTCCCCTATACATGCTTTTATTTCCTTTTATGCTTAACACCCTTTTACTTAAACATTTCGCTTATGGTTTTGCAGTTCTGTACCATTCCTTTGGACACTGCCAAAGTCAGGCTCCAGCTCCAAAAGAAAGCTGTTGGTGATGAAGTTAATTTACCTAAATATAGGGGCTTGTTGGGTACTATTGCTACTATTGCTAAGGAAGAAGGTTTATTAGCACTTTGGAAAGGAATAATTGCTGGCTTACATCGCCAATGCATTTATGGAGGTTTAAGGATTGGATTATATGAACCTGTAAGGCTATGATATGGCTCAAGTTAGCTTGTTTTACACTTTTTTTTTGTAATAGCCTGACGTGTATGTGTAAATGGACAGGTCAAAACATTTTTAGTTGGCAGTGATTTTGTGGGAGATATTCCTTTATACCAAAAAATTCTAGCAGCTTTATTGACCGGTGAGTTAACAGTAACTAGTCTGCAGCATTAAACTATGTACATCTTCCATTTTAGTTTTATACCTTGTTTTCAGTTTATAGGTGCTGCACTATAATCAATCTTTTAGTTTTGATTTAACAAAAGGATACTTTTTGCAATAGACTTATATAAGAGCCATTCACATCAAACAGGTGCTCTAGCTATTGCAGTCGCTAATCCAACAGATCTTGTCAAAGTTCGGCTGCAAGCTGAAGGAAAATTTCCAATTGGGGCCGCTAGGCGTTATTATGGGACTTTGGATGCATACTACACCATAGTTAGACAAGTCAGTTTTCTTAGAATAATACTATCCTTTTTCCTTGAGACATTAATTTACTTATCATATAAAATTTGCAATAATCAGGAAGGACTAGGGGCACTGTGGACTGGGCTTGGGCCCAACATTGCACGAAATGCCATTGTAAATGCTGCTGAACTAGCCAGTTATGATCAAGTGAAAGAGGTGAATTTTCAATTTTAAGTCAACTACACCATAGTATGGTTGTTCTGATGTTCTAACTTCTAATATCTTTATATGCATGCAGACAATTTTGAAAATTCCAGGGTCCTCAGACAATGTTCTAACTCATCTTCTAGCAGGTCTTGGTGCAGGTTTCTTTGCAGTCTGTATTGGTTCTCCCATTGATGTGGTAGGTATTTGATCTTGACTTATTATCTGCCATGCTTGCAAAGAATTATAAGATTGGTAACTTTTGATCATCTGTTGTCTCTATCATGATTTTTGTCCTATAGCTTTGAGCTTTTACTTTAGAAAATGGCTCAAACAATGTCTGTTGCTTAGTCGATGGAGTTGTTAAATTTGATTATAATCACGCTTCTATGCTTTGCTTCTGTTAAACCGACATTTTTCACTGCAACAAGTTTTAGACTGAAAAACTTGTGTTGAACCTTTATTTAGAGATAATCACCACCACTGGATATGCAGAATCATTGTGCTTTTATGTGCTAAAGTGCAAACTGCTCTGTATGGGAATTATGAAAGAAGATGATGTGCCATGGTCATGCTTGATACAGATTAAATTCTGACTCTTTTTCCATGTTGGTACTTCAGTTTTAGTCTAATCTGTCTTGTAAGCATCAGAGGAATGACAAGTCAATACTTGTAGAAGATTGTGGAGCTCTGTACCATATAGACTACTTTTATAAAACTTATGTAGGTGGATGGATCTGCTTGTTATGTTCCAGGTAAAATCTAGAATGATGGGAGACTCTGGCTACAAAAACACTCTTGATTGTTTTATTAAGACTTTGAAGAATGAGGTATGTTCATTTTATGGTTGTTTTATCTGCATCTCATCTAGATTTCTCTAGAATCATTACATGTCTTTTTGGTTACACTCTATGTTCTTGGTACTACTGGAGGGTAAAAATTGGTATCAGAACCATAGATTTTTGGATGTTCCTGGGCTGAAATTTTTTACCTTCATCCTTATTGCTATCCCTCTGTGTAGTTAACTTCAAGCTTCAGAAAACAGTTGGCTTTTGTGGTTCATTACATGTTTATCTCCTTTCTCAAAGATGCAACTTTTGAAAGTTATCTTGATAGAATTAGAAACTGATTTTTGACTAGAAAAGCATTATTATTATGTGTATTAACTTTTTGATTACTGTGCATCCAGGGATTCTTTGCCTTTTACAAGGGGTTTCTTCCAAATTTCAGTCGGCTGGGATCTTGGAATGTGGTTATGTTTTTGACTCTTGAGCAAGTAAGACCTGCATTTTAGATTTGATTAGTCTTTTCTTAATATATCTATGCATGCGCATTCCAATCTCCTATTTTTGCAATAGCATTTCTAGTTTCACTGCATTTGGGCTAAACAGACCATGATGCAACATCTGGATTTGGAAAATGCTATGTTTATTTGACTCAAGACTCAAGAGTAGTAGTGCTATTATATGTCTGAACCATTAGACATGTGTGGCGCCTTAGTGAGTTTAAAGAAATTAGAACTTTATTGATCTAGAATTCAAGATGACCTTTGCCAAAATATCGCGCCTGTATTCAGTATAGATTTTATTTTGTTATGTTGAGAAATCCTTTATATTTGCTACCAATAATGAATATGCTAACCTTCTTTGTTATGTTGATGACAGGCCAAGAAAGTTTTCCGGGGGGAATTATATTATGACTGATTTTAGTTTTTGCAACCAGGAGACATAGCTTTTGCTTGATTATTGGCCCTTTGATTCTTGAGCAGTATATTTTTTGAACAAAGAGTAAGGTAGGCATTGCATTGCCCAATTTTTCTTTTTATAACTTTTCATTTGTCTTAAATAAATAGTGTCATTGTAACTATGAGTGAACTTTTATGTTACTAGTTAGATATCTTTTAGAAGGTATTATTAGTATTACTATACTCTTTTGTGGGAGTACAAGCTGTCTGTCTGTCTCCTCCCAACCAAAACTGAAATTGGCAAATATTTGCCACATTGTATTTGGAATCATGTAATACCTACATTTTGTGGGACATTCAACAAATATTGTTTATTCTTGAAGTAAAACATGAAAAATTTCAGTTGCATGGACTATGTGCCCTGCATTGCCTTGTTTGTAAGGAAACTTGGTTGAAGGTGGAAACAATACTGCTCTTGTTCAATCAATATGCCTCCCTTTGGCAGGTAGCTTATGGTATACATGGGCTATACCATAGTTTTGCTACATGATAATTTGCATATTTCAAGGGTTTCCATATAATACATATATATATATATATATATATATATATATATATATATAACCATTGGGGAAGAGGAGATTCAGACCTTTGAGTCTTTGACCTTGTCCCTTCATTGTTGGGGTAACAACTAAGAACTGTAAGCTAAGAATTGCTTGTTAGTGTGTCAACCATTGTATAAAGTATTTACTATTTACCATGTAAATGTTATAGGTAGGTAAGAACTCAGCAAGATGTTACATAACATATGACAAGTTAATCCTCTTGCCTTTGCTTCTAGTTCCTAGTATACATATATGCAGATTGCAGATACACTCTTTGCTGAATAACAAATAATTAACTGGCCTTTACCCTGTCATTCCATTCCCACAAACTTTAAAATAGTTTGTTGGACAAGATACTTTTCTGGAAAGTGGAAACTTAACTGAGGTGATCGAAAGTTAAATCTCATCATAATTTTGCAGCTAAATTTTGAGTCCTCTGGATATACAGGCTTCAAGAAAGGCAAGGATCTGATAAAGCAAACCGAACAAGCAACCGAAAGACTGAAACATCTGCAGAGTTTAAACCAAATGCTCAGGTTACATACAGCTCAAGAGTAGTGACCTAATAATAATCCCCAGAAGTTCCTCCCGAGTGTTGTCCAGAAACAGCAACAGCAAGGTAAACAGAATTCCCCCTATTGTAAATCCTAAAACCTATCCAAGCAGATACAAGAAGTCTGATAATAACTACTTCAAGTCCTAGCCACTAGGTAAACCCTTGCCTTGACAACAGATCCATTTCCTAGCTTGAACCCAGGGCTAACTGGGAATCCCACGATCTGACCTGCAGGCAACCGCCCACCTGAAATTTTGACAACACTTTCCATATAATGTGGATGAAACTCTGCTCCCCTACTTGCCTCAAATTGACTTGGTGATGGCTCAAGTGAAAATGCAAGCAAATGAAGCAACCATATTGCCTTGGCCAGCACCAAGAACTCCCCATAAAACTGACTCCTAGGATGGTTTCCAGCCATTACTTGGCTGCGCTGCTCCAGGTCTCCAAACAAGGACTCTTCCATCTTGGGATGAACAATGGCAAGGTACTTCTTGGAACAGAACTTGCCAAAATGGCATGTAGGCAAGATCCCAAGGAGTTCAACAGGGTCCATTGCCTTCATATCACGGTATTGGGTGAAGCATTGTCGGCGGTACTGATCAGGATTAAGCAACGAGGAGAGGCTGCCATCCATGTAGAAAGTCTCGTGGTCGAAGGCTTGAAAAAATTTGCGCGAAACATATGACTCAAGCGCAAACTTGGCATGGTGATTTGAAATACCAGAGGGATTGATGGTGGTGGTATAGGTGGCGGTATCAGGAGTAGCGGTGGCAACTTCTATAGATCGAACAACGGCGGCAATGTCCCAACGAGCCTCACGCATGAGGGAAAGGAGGAGAGATGTGAAGGACTTTGATGCCTCCTTCACCTGACTCATTGTGGCCTCAAACAGCTCTGGTGCTGGTGCTGCTGCAATTACTGTCAACAGGAACAAGAAAAGAACTTAAACTGATGAATAACACCAAAGATTAATGCTTAATTCAAACCTTAAAATTCCCATAATATTTGCCAAAAAAAAAAAAAAACCCTAAATATTTGCTAGTTATTTGAACAAGAACGAACGAATAGTTAGTTTTGAGTATGATTCCTGATGACGTGGCATGATGCCATTGGTCTGAAACAATATTTCTAACTTTGTCTGTATGTTGTCTAATTCCTCTAATTACCAATATAACCCTTAATTTCATCAAATGAGATACAAATATAGAAACAAAAAGCTTCTCAATGACAAGTGTAGAAAGGTCATTTTAAAGCAAATTACCTTGACTGCAGCCGACTTTCCTCTTGGAGAGACCCCGTGCTTTCTTTCCACCATTGGAAAGGCTAGTTACAGTACTCAGCTTCTCTTTCAAGTTCTCGATCTCCACCTCCTTAACCTTCACTTCCCTTTTCAACTCCTCCGCCGCTGCCTCGTACGGCGCCACCACTTCCCTCAGCATAGCTACGTGTCCTTTCCCACCACCCCCACCCCCACGTGTTCCTCTTCTAAACCTTTCCCTCAATACCCCAAGCCTCCTCAACTCCCCCACCACCGCCACGTCAGCCGCCCTCATCCTCTCTGGGTCCCATGGACAATGCGCCTCTTGTAACCTGACGTAAGCCTTCTTCATTTCCGCCACCACCTCGAAAACTTCCTCCATTAACGTCACCATTTCCTTTGTTTTCTGTCCATTATTGTTCCTAACCCTCGTTATTCTCCTCGACTTTTCCACGACTTTGACTCCATTTTCTTTCTCTTCATCCTCACTCGAATTGTTATACTCATAATATTCTTCTTCATCCGGTTCCTCCTCAATAACGGCTTGAGTCACGGTGTCAACGTCGCCGGGCTCTTGTCTACCGGCGGCGAGCGGGTGCAACAAACAAGAAGCTGCAACTCTTTGTATCAGATCCGAAAAGTTCGAAATTTTGGTCGCCATTTCTCCTTTCTTCTTCGCCGTCACCGCTGCTTCGTTTCTGAAACAACCAAAGTGAGATGAGGCATGAGCAGCGAACTCAGTGAGTTGAAAAGTTGAGTCTTTTCTAACAAAGTCAGAAACTTTTGTATTAAACGAGGATGCGCAGGATAAAAGGTAACACCACTGCAGTTGAAGATAGCCAAAAACTTTTATAATTTTTAATTCTGACAGAAGGCTGACCTGGAAAAGTGAGAATTATCAGATCTTAAAGAGAATCTCGAGGACTGATTCTGAGACGGATCTTTGTTAAACGTAACGGAGTACCAAAAGTCAAGGTCTTTAGCTTCGGTTTCCAGGCTATCCCGGTTGCCTTTCTTCTTCCTGCTCCTGGTACACCACAAAATCAGAACATTGCAAAGCTTTTTCCAGTTTTCACTGTCAGTTGCTTTACACTTGTGATTGGTGTAGTTTGTATTTACCAGAATGCCCTCTTGAGACACGTGTATGGTATAGATTTTAAGTGGGATATTGTTTTTTCTTTTTGGTGTGATTAAGATAAGGTTGGAGTAAAATTGAAGGAGATGGGATTGATGACAGTCACATGGCTGGCGTAGGTGATGGTGCTTTCTTTTATAGATATTTTTAATCTACTCGAAATATGACGTGCATGATTTAAGTGAATAAAATATGAAATATAACGGTAAAATTAAACAAATACAAATCTTATAAAAAATTATGAAAGTGTAAGAGTTCCTTCCTCATATATATATATATATATATATATATATATATATATATATATATATAGGGATTCACTTACATTAAGATTAATTTTACATATTTTTTAATTTTTTATACAATTAATATTTTAACAAATCGACCGTTAAATTTAGCAATATAATTATATTCGTCATGCATGAAAATTTCAAATAGATATAATATTTTTATCATATCGATTGAGATTACTTTTTTTTTTAAATATATATTTAACGAGTGAAAGTTTTTTATATCAAACAAATAGTTAAATATTTTTAATTTATTGACGTAAATTAAATAAAATATGAAATATGATGATCGAATTAAACAAATATAAATTATATAAAAAAATTAATTTAATTTTATACTATTCTAAAATAAACAAAATACCCATTCGACCCTTAAATAAATCTGGCTGCCACCTACTACGTACCATCAAATTTCAAGAATGGAACAAATCAAACGAATGGATAAGGGCAGGTTCACAAGATTTTTTTTGGCTCCAAAGGGTAGTTGATTTTTTGGTCCAACATCCCGTACAAACTTCAAAGCTCCAAAAATATCAAGCAATAATAAAGGAGACCCAAACAAATATCTTCCATTGCTAATAAAACTCTACCTAGCTAGCTCTTGAAAACAACTAACAAAGTGCTGAACAGGGTTTGGAAGTAAAAGAGAAGAGAAAAAAAAAATGGAGTGTTGTAGGCCTAACAGGAGTGATATGCATTTATCAGTGGAGGAAGAAGCTAAAATGGAAGAGAAGACAAGGGAATACTTTGATGAGAAAGCACCTAAACGTCATACTAAGCCTCAACGAAGCGAGTATTCTTCCAAGTACGCCGATGGTGTTGACAACAATGATTCCAATATCCCTGAATACGTTGAGTTTCAACGTCTGGAAAATGATCCACAGGTTAGTTTTTCTTTCATCATGCTGGTTTTACTCATCAAAGTGATTTTGAAAGAAAAAGTTAAAACAAATGATTAAAAAATATGCGTTTGCCGGGAGTCGAACCCGGGTCTATTGCTTGGAAGGCAATTATCCTAACCGTTGGACTACAAACGCTTATTAATATTCCAACAGAATTACGAAATCTTGGCATTTGATTCAATTACCTGTCAATTCATTATTCTATTATTTTCTCGTTTTACATTAATAATTTATTTTAATTCATTTATTCGCCGTATCCAATATTATTAGATTAATTTCAATAAGAAGTTGTGAGTATATTGCTTTATATGATGCACTTTTAGATAGTTTGTCGACAGATCTAAAAGCATTTCACATTGGAAAATATCCAAATTAACAATTTTAGTATATGATCTGTGTGGTAAGTGGTAATGCTTGTATTATTATTATTATTATTATTATTATTATTATTATTATTATTATTATTATATCGTGGTTCCATCGATTTATGTCATTGTTGGCTGGTAGTTTGCTACTTTAGTTTTTCTTTCCTAGTTTGTCTGATTTTCTTTTTTCTTTCTTCTTCAATTTGAAACCAGAAAATAGTTTATAATGGAAGTGAAGTGAGAGAGGAATTTGTGGAGACTGAGTATTATAAGGATCTCAATTGCGTTGACAAACAGCACCACACGGTACAATGAAATCTTTCAAGGAAATTTTCTTCTTATTATTCTCTTCAAATTATAATCAGAAAGCAAAAAAAAAAAAATGATTAATGATGGTGGGTTTCTATTCCAGACAGGAACAGGTTTCATCAAGGTGGAGAACACCAATGGCAGAAAGTTTAGTCTGGAACCAGATCCAGATACCAGCTGCCATGCCTCTGGCAAGGGAAATCCAGCAACTAACGACTGGATTCCAGCTGCTTCAGATGGGGTAAACCAACAAAACTTGGTTCATTTCATTAGCATTTAAAGAACAGAATATAGTTTTTGATTGGCCTAACTTGTTTATACAATCTCTTTGATTTCCAGGCTTATTTTGCTTCAGACAAGCCTAACAGGAGTGATCATTGAATTTGACGAACCAGCAGTGTTTTTCAATTGTCTTTGTCTCTGTCTCTGTCATGTGTTTCTAAATTCTGATGTGGAAAATAATTTCAGAACCAGTTTTATGCCATTCATGGTTAAATTATATGGTATCTTTACTAGATTATGATCAAGAATTGCTTACTGTATGTGTCTTTGTGTAGCAAACTAGAAATAAATGCAAATGAATGTATCTTGTTAACGAAATTATATTTTACTAGATTTTCCTAAAACAGATCAAGGAAATATTTATCATGCTTTTGATAAGGAAACATTTATCATGTTTTTAAAATCTGACAATATTGGACACTATACGAAAAAATAACTAAAATACAACACGAAAAAATAAAAAACATAAATAAACAAATATATCAAAATTTATATAATATTTAAAAACGATACAAATACACAAATAATTAGGTCTACTTTTAAACTAGAGGTGGTCATGGCCAGGTCGGGCCGCGGCCCGTTTTTTTTCCTCTGCCCAGGCCCGGGGTAACCCAAGCCCGCCCGTTTAGGCTTGAATCACTGTTCATTGAAATAAAAAAAAAAAAAATTTTATTTTTTTATAATTAAAATTAAATAATATAATATTATTATAATAAAAATAACTGTTCCGAGCCGGGCCGGAACATAAAATCTCCTGCCCAAGCTCGGTCCGTATTGGGCCGGGCGGGCGGGCTGCCCGGCCCGTGAGCAGGTCTATTTTAAACACATCAAATGTACAAATTAAAGTTGAAAAAAGGTCGTGCCAACTAAGTGAATGGTATTCTTGGCTAAGATCAAGTGACTTAGGGCCTAACCTAGTCTGAAAAAAAAAATCTCAATATGTTGGCTACTAGAACTAAGAAAAGGCAAAATATGTTAAACATCTTGTCTGATTAAGGATCTATCATCTTAACTATGTCACAATCATGGATCACAGAATAATATACAGATCACACTCCTGTAATGTACAAACTAGCTGCAAAGACGATATCACGCTTTATGGCATTGGAAGCAGATTCCATTTTCTTGTAAAGTGATGAATTACCCATTATAGCTGCAGCAGTTTTAAATTCACGACAAGTCTCATCCAGCCTGACAATTGTCCGCACTATTAGGCCTTCCGGAACATCCGTGAGCTCACAAATATCTGCAAATGGGGTTCCCTGCAACAAGGAAGACTATATAAGACGACAAACCAAAACCTAGATCAAGGTGTAATCAGCATGTTAAGTTATGAAACCTTTGCCCATTCGTAAACCACTTCAACAAGACCAAACTTGAGATTTTCATGTGCATACTCCTCGGGCGTTATTTGTAATTTGAACTCCGCTTGAAGGTTACCAAGTCTTATAGCTGTGTCATACAACCTGGAAGAAATAATTATCCAGGTTAAATTCTTTTTCTTACCATAGCATGGCAAGGAATAGATAGAACTCTTGATTTCGATCAAAATATCAATATTTGACTCAGAACTGTAATCTACAATTTCTTGTAAGTACACCAGCTGAAGTACATCACTTAGCTATTATGCACTTATGCAAGTGTTGAAAATATTAAGCAATGAGAATATTAACCAAAATAATCTCTGCAAAAGAAATTTCAAGCATTAGACTATGACACATTTATTACATCAGAATTGCAATGAGAATATTAAGCAAAATAATCCCTGAAAAAGAAATTTCAAGCATAAGACTTCACATGCATAAAGAGAAAATAGAAGGACAAGAAGATAACCTTTTTTTGGCCTGAGAAAGTTTGGATGTAAGAGAAGGTTCAGAAGTGTTCTTTTGCTGAAACACGAAGGCGGACATTAAAGCGACTGCTTCTTCAGGTTCGAGGTCATCAAGTTGATTCTCAAATAAACATTCTGTACATATCAATTCCTCCCCTGAATTCATCTCACAGGCAACACGACCTTTTATTTGAACCACAAGGTCTTCATCTATACAACCAATTTCTTTCAGAACATCAATCTGCAAATAAGCTTAAAGTGTTATAAAAGATGCCAAATAAAGATCAACATCAGAACATCCATCTTATTCATAGCAGAACAATGGCCTAAGAAATATGCACATGACGAGGCCATACCCGGCCCTGAAATTCTGGCATCTGTTCGAGTGCTTCATTAGATAGTTGAAATTCAAGATCATTAACTTCCTCTTTATGCTTCTTAATTTCTCTAGCTAACTTAATGTGCTCCTCCAACTTTATACAGTCGTGGCATTTGTTCTCTGACATTTTCTGCAGTAGATGGGTCCATTTGTTGTATTTTTCAACAAGATCCATGTCATTCATTTTCAGATCTGAAAAAAGAATCACCGTTAGAAAGGTCTCTTTAGATTTACTGAAAATCCTAAACTATGATCACCAAAAAGTGCTGACAGAATCACAACATCAAAAGGAGCATTCTTCGTGAATGAAAAGCGAAGTGACTAAATTTGTTTTTTGGAATGTCATGCTTTTTTCAGATCTTTCTTAAATTAGTTCCCTGATATAATTCAACTAAATCAAGGTGCTGCTTACCATACCAATCTATAAGGTGGTAGAGGAAAACGTATTTGAGTAAGTACACAAGACCTAAAAGCAACATTCAATAAGGATTATTATCCTAAATGCTGGAAACCATTGTCCCCCAGGCAGGCAGAATAACCTATAAGCGACAGAGAGCAACTGGCAGGAGGGCTTGTGTGTTTTTATTGTTTTCCCCTCAGACCTACTGAAACATTATCATCGTCCTATGTCAATAAGGCCAGCAAAAGTGTTTGTTTGTACTTCCTCAGTTTCTGAGAACATGTAAAATTGCATACCTCAGAGCTAAATCAGAGTACTTAAGTTGCTGAACGTCTTAGCTTCATTTACAACTCTAAGAAACTATTAAAAAGAAGAGATGCAGTTAAAATTTCCCCAAAATATCAACATTCCCATTGATAAAATAACAGCCATACCTTTACGTGGATCTAAGGCAGGAGGATATTTGTTTCCATTATTAGACTTCAATTCCAAGAGCTGCTGAACTGTGTTGGAGAAAGCGGTATCGCTAACATATTCAAGAAGCTCAGCTTGGTCCACTTTTATCTTGCTAATGCATATGCATAAGAATTCTGTATTGTCAGTTTCTCTGACCTCAAAACTCACTCCTGCAGCAGCACCACGGTGAGGCAGTGTTATTTTGATGATACCTGATCCCTTACGTGGACCAGCAGATAAGCGGTAGTCTTCTTCAAGAGAATCAAGACCACGCTTGGATTTTGGTAGCAGCACATAACCTTGATTGAAGTCGGCACTTCTCTTATCCTGCAAGTTACTTCTGCCCGAGGGAGTTTGAGTCATTGATGGCACATCAGGTTTAAGAAGTAGCACAATATATTGTTTGTTATTGGCAGAAGGTGATTTCACGACAACTCCTAGTAAATGGTCCTGGGGCTGTCAATTTTAAGTGCAAAATTTAGTACCCATGACCAAACAATGAAATGAAAAAGCCTCCACTTTAAATGGTTCAACATGAGTAAGACACTGAAACTAAGACCCTCAAACAAGAGGTAACAGCAAAACCAAACCTAAATATGGCATAGAATGCTGTTAGCAGCAGTAAACTATACAGGGTGGAAAGCACATTTCCACATCATCAAAATGACTGTTTTTTTTTTTTTTTTTTTTTTTTAACTTTCTTCTTCATGTGAGTTAATGTAGAAGAAGAATAGACAACTGTGCTGGAAATCAACCAGTTTTTTATCTTATGATTAGTTCTTTAATTTGCTCCAAAGGTTGCAAAAATCATGCATCTTATAGAAGAAAAAAATCCAAACAATATAAGCTCCAAGTAGGATGATCATCAATCAAGAAAATTAGCGCAGAAGACAAACTTTTCTTTGTCCGTTGGGGAGGGGGAAGATACATGAGAAATTCTTAGTGTGCCAACTTTCAGCAGCATGAACATTGAAACTTGGCCCCAAAACCAAGGCTTTCACAAGTTAGTGAATACTGACAGAGATAAGCTTCCTTCAGTCAGAAGTAAAACATCTTTCTATGTTTTTGACAGAGGTTACAAGTGCATAACTAATAGTGGAGCACCTAAATATGACAGAAACTGAAACATGCAAAGAACTAAATTGAAATAACTCACTGATTGAGATTTGACCACAACCACTCTCCCAAGGTTAAGAAATCGTTGGGCAACAGGAGACTGCATGACAGCTTTTGATATCTGTTCACTGTGTTCCTCGGCTTCTGCATGCATCTCACAGTACTCTTCAATTGCCGGTTCACCTTTAATACATCTACATGCAAATAGCGACATTTAAAGCGAGGATAAATATCAACCTTGAAAAGAGCTGAACCCTTAATACATCTACATGCAAATTGCAACATTTAAAAGTGAGGATAAATATCAACCTTGAAAAGAGCTATAAACAAAGAGATAATGCTGAAAGCCACTACACCAATGATTAGACTTCTAAAATGTTTTCAATCAGTGCATTATGATAATGCTACTTACACCCTGCAATGGTACATTCTGTATCAAAAATCAAAACTTAAACGACTTCAATTCCCTTTGATAGAATGCTATCAAAATTACAGCCACAAGTATCAAAACTGGTATCCACTTTATTAAATCAGTATCAAGAGAAAAATCTTTCTCACATTGTTTGTCTTGCCATATTCTGTTACTTTCAGCATTTAGTAAAGTAGATGAAGCCTTTTATTTTCTTTTATTAGCTGAAAGAAGTAAACATTCAACCCATGAGCAACACAAAATTCTATGACCAATGCAGTATAATCCCCAAACATAGAACTTGTCAAATCACAAATCAGAAACAAGTAGAGCCAGATTAGTATCAGTTTATAACATAGCCCGAACCATCAAAATGTGCACTAACAAAAGTAACAAAGCATATTTTGTAGGAAGAAAACATTCAAGCCTTACAGACATGTCGGCAATCATGTTTTCATCATGCAAACACTTACTCTATAGTTTTCTTTGGCAGCGCAAGCTTTCGCATTAGAAGTTGTTGCTGCTCTGGAAGTTTCTTCTGAGCATGAAATTCAGCAAAACTCCGTTTCAACATGTCCTCTACCTGGAATCAAGGTCCACTTACGGTTTCCAATCAATGCGAGTAAACTAACAGATAGCAAAAACTTTGAAAACTGTGTAATATAATTGTATTTTATCAGGAAAAATGATAATCACTAAATTTCTGCAAAATGACCGCATATAAGAGAGCACTAAGTTTTTGACAATGCGATGTCAAGTTTGATCCTTTGGATGCAACAAACCTAAAAACTGAGGCTGAGTGCGTTATTGTCAACAATATTCTTGGATTAGTATTAAATGAACCTCAAGTCTAGCCTTAAAGAGTGACCAACTATTTCACTAGGAGATAGAATTACTAGGCATAGCATTAAAGCTGTCGTATTTTTTTTTCTTAAACAAAAAGAGAATTATTTATCTTTTTGTTCGTCAATAATACAACAAGTTTCTGCATAAGCATCCTCATTACTGTCACTCAACACACACACTCTCCCAAAGAAAAAAGAAAAGAAAAGAAAAAACCCCACATTTGCACAAGGTCTAAACAGAGTTCAAAGGGTTGATATCAAATCAAATATCAACCTGATTGACAGAAGAAAAGAGAGAAAATCACAGGAAAGCTGCTAAAAATAAACCATATTATACTAGAGATCATGGAGCGTTACACGAAAAAACAGAGATGTGTAACATCCTATATTTAAAAGGTCTCTCATCCATGCACAGTAAAAATTGAAACAGTCATGCAATGCCAAATGGTGAAGAATGAGCAACATCATAAATTTCCAAATATTGGGATCTTAAAATTGTTAAATAGCAGGGATAAATAGCTCCTGTCCACTCCAAAAACTATAAAGTACCTTCAGTTCTTCCACACGAAGGAGATGCAGGATCATGATATATGTCAATCGGAACTGAGATTCAAGCTTAGTTGGAGTTCCAGTTATAACATGCTTCAAATCCCTCTCTTCTGGGATTTCATCACGGCACATCACAATAACTGTACCAGTTTTATCAAGTCCTCTTCTGCCAGCACGACCTGCCATTTGAGTGTATTCCCCAGGAAGTACCTGTCTAAATTCCTTGCCATCAAACTTCCTTAATGTATCAAAGACAACCTGCAAAAAATCTTAATTCAAGTTAAAATCAGATTTAAGAAAGTACCCATATAAGTATACTAATGTGCATAGGTGAAAGAAGACTTATGCTTCTATAATAATCCATTTTGGCACCAATAGCAACAACATCAAATATCACTCACCGTTCTGGCTGGAGCATTAACCCCCATTGCAAATGTCTCTGTTGAAAACAAAACCTACAACATAAATAACAAGAAGCAATAACTAATTTGCACATCTAAACTGTCCAAAAGAAAGCAAAATACGTGCTAAAACAAATCCTAATAAAACCAAACTATGATGGATTAAAAAATAGTTTTCTATAGATGCAAAATACAACATCATTTTGAAAGCCAAGCAATCAAATGTGGATGTCACACTGCATGAAACCAGTACAGCAATTGAATGCTTTTACCTTAATCACACCTCGACAGAAGAGCATCTCAACAACTTCCTTAACAATTGGAAGCAAACCTGCATGATGTACACCAATTCCTCTGCAAAGAAGTCTCTGAACTCTGACAACCTGTACATCACAATCAAATTAGAACTTCTGAAATAAAAAGGATTTAAACAAATTTAAAATTGATTATGTAGAAGATGAAACCTGAGGTAAGTTGCGATCAGATCCCTTCAGCCGTGAAAAAGCTTTATCACAAAAAACACGAATCTCACTTTTCTCAGAACTACTAGTGAGGTCAGTCCCCGAGATGCTGTCAGCTGATTTATCACATTGATTCTTTGAGAAACCAAATATAACCACCTACATAAAGGTCAATAGCAAAAATTGTCAAGTTAACAAAGAAAGGAGTAAAATGTGGGGGAAAAGAAACCTTGTGTGGTTCTATAAACATATTTTTAAATTAAATATGATAACTAATGAAGGCATCTAGGAAATAAATTCACATGGTCCCGGTAAAATTGGCAATGCAAAAGTGTGTTGATTAAGGATGAATTTAAAAGTTAGTATGAACACCCCAGACTTGATTGTTTCTCACACTTGATCACCAGAAAGTAAATTTCCAATTAAAACAGTCACCAAGATAAAGAAACCAATGATACAATGGATCAACTGGATGCTGGATTGCAGTGAACATTGCAAGTTTTGTGGCAGTTATTAGAACTAAAAATACAATCCCATTTTAAAACAAATACATTAGTAACCAGCAATAATGCAGAAATATATTTGACAGCACTTTTTCCTGTTCTTTGCCTCTCTGTTGCTTCCAGAAGATTTTCTGTAAGTTGTTGGTCTCTTTTAAATTGCTGTGTTTTGCATTTCCATTTCTTGTTTAATATAGGAGAAACAAAGAAACCAACTGAAAAGTTCTCACCATCATTTCAAAAACAAAGTTAACAAACTAAACCAAACACGCTGCACATTTAAAGAACATGTTCAAAGATGATGGTATAAAGTAACTTACAGGTACTAGTGACTTCTTCGAGAGCTTGTCAATAAGCATCAACCATGTTGATCTCCTAGAGCCCCAATTATTCTTGCCACCTCCATTGTTTTGATTCCCCCAACCAGTCCCAGAATAGTTCCCAAAATTTTGTGGACCAGAATGCTTATTTTGTTTCCCTCGGTTAAAAATTTCACGTTTCTGACCTCTAGCCCCATCCTGAACTGCAGAAGACCCAGTATATGAACCAGTACCACCACTAACTGCATTGGAATTCTTTTTCTTGTATGCATCTTTAGCAGCCTTTAGTCCCTGTGATATAAAAATTTCACTCTCACATATTTTGTAAAGTTCTCCGGAATAAAACAGGCAATGCTCCAGTGGGACTGGTCTTTTTGTTGTCCTGAAAATGGAATATACAACAGGAAGCTAGTGTCAGAAGTTAACCCATAAAGATAGCACAGATCTTTTCTGCAGTATTTAAAATTTTCAGCAAAAAAGAAACAAAAAAGGCAGGAGGGAAAGGTAATAAAGAAAATATCAATAGTTTCAAAAGACTAAAAACTAGTGATACAACTCAGAATCTAGCTTCAACCACAAGTAGAGACTTACTACTTACCCAGTGACACGGATTTTCTTTTGCTTTGTCCGACCAATCCAACCAGCAAACTCAATTGTATTAGGCACCTGTATATTATAGGTACACCGATGTGTCAGCGATGTGGAGACAGGTATAAAGAGAAACAAAGAAAGCAATTGTTTTATTAAGGAAACAAAATGTATTAAAGAACCGAATAGCATAAGTCAAGAATGATCAGTTTAATTGTTAATTTTCAAAAGTGATATTCAAAAAAGGGAAATCATCAAGAATATACTCTATTGCTGATGTTCATCACCAATTGTATCTAGTTTCATCAGGCAAGTAATAGAGGGTGCTTCTCCCAGTCACCCAATTTCTATCCCCACCATTTAAGATAGGGAATCCCAGAAGCAAAGGTGTAAAAGCACCAACAGAACAATTATCAGTTACCAACAATATGTAAAAACACTAAGCTTATAGGGAAAGACCAAAGTTTGTAATGTATACTAGCACTAAGCTTATAGGGAACTCTAATGCTTGAGGAGAAAGTACCGTGGCTGAAAGGAGGATGATATTAATATGCCTTGGAAGCATGATTATGACTTCTTCCCAAACCACACCTCTTTCAACATCATTCACATAGTGCACCTCATCAAATATAACCTATGTTCATACAGTCACAACAGAAAGCAACATTTTAAAAATTCGTATTAACAAATTATAAAAAAGAACAAACAAAAGCATTCAGCAGCAAAACAAGTAATGAAACAACAATATAAAGGAATGCCACATAAAACAACCCCTTTTACCCATTCAATATCGCGTATAATATCTGCACCCCGATAAAGCATTGACCTTAATATTTCAGTTGTCATGATGAGACAAGAAGCCTCTGGCCTCAAACTAACATCACCTGTGAGAAGGCCAACATCAAATTTCCCACAGAAATCTCTATACTTCTGATTGCTGATTGTTTTAATTGGAGCAGTATACACAGCTCTAGTGCAATGCTGCATGACATGAAAAATTATCAAAAATCTTGAAACTAATTTGGCATAGAACTTCAGAAACTTGAAAATAAAAAAGATATGGCCTCTGGTTCTTAATCAGTGTAAAAGATTCGTCACATCTCCGCCTAACAAAAATCGAAACAATGTCTATAGATTTATGAGCAAAAACCAAAACAATTATCATACTTTCGATGCCAAAGCAAATGCATATTCTGCAACTACTGTTTTTCCAGCAGATGTATGAGCCGCCACAAAAACAGACTCCCCCTTTTCCAAATAATAAATAGCCTGTAATCATCACAATAAACAAAATATTCATATGAGCAGCTTGTTATAGAAGATAAAGAGATGCCTTGTAGGCAAAACAGACTGCAAATCATAAGAGGAAAAAGAAAAAAAGCAACCCATACAAAGGTTTTATAAGTGGATAAACTTAAGGCAATTACATATTCACGTGTGCTAATAGAAACTCCAAAGAAAGAAGGGTTTCTTTGAAGCATTTATGATACCCTAATTGTATTCAGTTCGAGAGATAATTCAAGTCAAAATGTCAAATAAAACAAAAAACATCAAGCTCACACATGGAAAAACAAAAATTAATCCAATCAGGTAAAAGGGCACTGCTCAATATTTTCGTAAATGGGGAGAAAAGTATAACAGAAATAAATGACACTATGAGAGTTGTACAAGCTTGAGCAATAAGAAAACCAAAAGGATGACATTGACATATAAATCTATTTTGGATATCACTTGACCAGTCAGGATTCGACTAAAGAACAGGTGCTTAGGAGAATCTGAATCATGTAAAAGAATCCATTTCAATTAAAGGACTAAAGGATCAGTTATTTTCAGAAGTCTGGCAACATCATTTTCTATCCTAACCATAATAAATCTATTTCATTCAAATGATAAAATAAATTTCAAGGTAGATACCTCCTTCTGGAATGTATCCAACTCAAAAGGAAATTCAATTGCCATGTCAGGAACTAGTTCATAAAACTGATCTGCAATCCATTCACTACCTCCACTAACAGCCCAAGCCTGTAAAAAAATGGTTTCACTAACCAAAATCATTACCAAAAGGGAATAATAATAATAAAGAAAGGCTGCATAGAAAGAAGAGTGTTCCATATGTGACAAATTGTTGTAAACTGCCTTCTCAACTACTTTACCTCCTTTTGTTGCTGACCACCCCCATCACTGCTCTCATCTAATCTTTCAGCTTCAACTGATAAAATCTCATCCAAAGCAGATGATCCAGTATCAAGACCGATGAGAGCATCAGCCTGGTTTGCTTCAGCTTCTGACTTAACAGAATCTGATTCTGTTGAATGCCCTTCTATACACGTTGCATTAGCAACAAAATCAACGGATTAAATGACCAAATAAGAGGGAACAAAATATGTCATTCAAACAAAATCTTCCTGGACTCTAGCTTGCAAACCATGTTTGAACATGAGTACAATGGAAGTTAAATGTTCTTTCACAGGTTAACAGTTCCTAGCATTTCTTACATGAGTAGACTAGAAAGCCAAAATGGAAGAAAGCAAGATTTTCAATTAATGAACTGTCTTCTAAGGGTGCAGGGTCACATATATTCAATGTAGAGAAAGGTCAATCTTTAGCAAGGTAGACATGGACCAGCACTTTTTTTCCAAGGCAGCTTCAAATAGTGTACCCAACCGTTTAAAGGATCCAAAGGATTGTGCCAACCACATGCAACTTAATGTTATTCCAATTAAAAACCATCCATAATTACCCAATACAGCCAAGATATTAGCAGAGATCTCAAATACATATACAAAATTCCGGTCATAATAACAATACAGTTCTTTTTTTCAAATATTTGCCCTAATGGATTTCGAGTGAACATATAATCCACTAAATAATTAAAAGGGTTAGGATTTTTAGCAAGCAGGCAACCTCTAGATCAAGAACAACCCTGATACACCACAAGTCAGTTTAAAAGAGCACAAAAAGGCCTAAACTTTTTTACTATCATCCGCTTCCTCCGCCACCCGCCACCCCCCCAAAAAACGAAGAAAAATGCATGCACACATCTCTAATGGTAATTAAATCTCAATCATGCACAGATACAGCTTATTTTTCATCAGCCAAACAAAACCAAGGCAAAGCTCTTCAAGTGCTTTCATACTTTTTTGCCCATGAGACCACAACTTTACAAGCATATGCACAAATGAAGAGAACATGGTTCAAGTCATGCATACCATCTTTGTCAAATTCTGCAACATCCTCTTCCCAAGCTTTCTTGAACAAGTCGTCAAATTGTACAGACAACTCACTCTGCAAACACCATGAATATGCAAGGCACAAATTATACATGAGACATGTAACCATTATTCATAACTGTTTCTGTGAAAATTCACAGCACTTATATGATACTTGTACTATTTTCATGATATTGCCAGGTTTAAGTTCATTCAGTCTTGACAATATGTATGCAAAACAAAGTCCAATAACTAATAGATTGGTAGTAGTTTCAATGGGAATACAATACAGCAATGGAAAACACTAACCAAGTTTCCACCTGATGTGTTATTGAGCGCACTTTGGTCCTTGTAAACATTCCATGAGCAAGGATGTGCCTTCGAAATTGGAAATGCAAAAGAATTAGGAACAAACAAAAGTAAGAAGACCTTATGATTTAAAAGGGAAAAAATAATTCAAGTTCAATGATTTATTAAGAAGATTACCCTAAGATCACCAAGGTTTAACCCTTGCTTAAAGCCTGGAGGAATTGTCTGAGCAGGACCACCATTTAGCACCTCATTAACCCACTCACCATTAGATGCACCATCAGGAAGAATCCTCCCTAAAGATTGATCCTCCAAGCCTCCTGGACGAAAAGGGCGGTTATTAATGCTTCCTCTCATAAAATCTTTGGCAGCACCACCAAACGAGCGTGGAAAAGAACCAGGTGCTTCACCCCCAACTATAAGTTCTGATACGTCCACCTAAACAATATAAGATTCCAATTCTACTTATTAAAAAATAAATAAATAGAAATACCAGGAAAAAAAAAATCCTATACCACTGGTCAATGTCAAAACCATAAAAAGGAGACAATATCCAAAGTCTAGAATAAGCCCTTTTGTTTTCCTTTTTCAAGGGAATACATACAAAGATAATAGTAGCAATTGCAAATCACACCTGCATTGAATTAGGTTCCCACTTTCCTTCAGTTGATCCCTCCTTGCACCGTCTGAAAGGTAATTCCCAGACTGGAACCATTACAGTTCTTGGCATTGATGGCTCCAATGGTATTTTTGCTCTGTCAAACCAGTCAAAATCCCACTGCTTTCCAGCTTTTTCAGGAGAAAAAGCATCCTCGTCCAATCTTGGTAAAAGATATTTCTCCTTTATATGCTCCTTAATCGATTCAGGTGTTTCCCTCGGAAACGCAGGTGGCTGAAACACACATAGAAACATAAAAGTAAGTTAGTACAAAACCCTAGACACCGACAAAGCAACTCTGAACTTAAACCTTTTCGACAAAAAAGAAAAAATGTAAAAAATCAAACAATAGTTAACTGTTTGGATATGATACAAGTGAAAAAAAAATTACAAGAACAAAGTCGGGGAGAGATTTGATAGGGTTATCGCGCTCCTCGGTGTAGAGAGGCTCGACTCTGAGGTGGCCGCTGTGGCCAGAGAATCCGACTCGGAAACTGAACCCGTTTGCTGCTTGGATCGGTTTCATTTGCCGGTGCTACGATTTTCCGGGAATTGAACGTTTTTTAGGGCGGTTTAGTTTCTGATTTTGATTCGAAGCTTTTTCGCGGGTTTTGAGTAAAGTTAGACAAGTGAAGTATAATTTTCCGAGTGCCGGTGTGCATTGAGCAGAGTTTGGGGCCTTGTTTGGCTGCTAGGAATTCAAAATTTCCAGCTGTAAAATCCATACAATAAAATTTACATTTTTTCCACCAAACGTCTCCTTTTTTTTTTTTTTTTTTTTTTGCCTCACTTTTTTTTTTTGGATCGGTAGCGGTAAAAAAAATAGAAAAAAAAATATAAGAAGGAAAGAAAAAAAATAGAATAATTTGTGTATTCATATTTTTTTTACACGTTAATAATTCGTTATATATATATTTAAACATTCGTGTATCAGTATCGTGTTTGTGTTGTTTTTAGTGTTGTGTTTTAATTATTTTTTTATATTGTGTTTGTGACGTGTTCGTATTTGTATTCGTTTTATTTTTTTGTTTTACAAAGTATTATAAATTTATATAAATTTTTATATTTTGATAATTCATTTTATTTATATTTTTACAAGTTCGTATATTCGTGTCGTATTATTTTTCGTGTTATGTTTTAATTATTTTTTCATTTTTATGTTCGTGTCGTATCTTAATTCATCTCATATTTTATATAATTTGATATTTTGATTCAATTTAGAGAAAAAATTGTGTGTTCGTATCGTATCTCAATTTATAATATATTTTGTATAATTTATTATAATGATTCAATTTAATGAAAAATAAAAAACGAATCATTTTACCTGCAGCGTAACGCGGATTTTTTTCTTAATTAGGATCTTAAATAAAGCAGCATTGGGATTTTGGACCGTTGATGTGATTGAGACCCAACTGAACAACCTTGGGCTTAAATACTGAGAATACCAAACCTTGGACTGAATTTGGCTCTTTTTAAGAACCCTAAATCGCCCCATCTAGTCTAGCCTCAAAAGTTATCTCAAACCGGCCCATTCAGCCTAAAAATTAACCTTACCAAATTCCTTTTTTTTTTTTTTCTGACTCAAAATATAATTATATTCATCACAGACAAAAAAAAAAAAATTCATACAAAAGATATAAATATATTTCCGAAATAAAGGTATTGTCTTCTCACCTCGAAGCTTAATTGGTAATAAAATTAGCTTCTTTCAAAAAGTAATACTAATAATAATCAAGTTAGCAATCGTTTAATTTCAAACAATCCAACATTTTCGTCAATGAGTGACTAAGTTGGACACTAAAACAATTACATTACCTGCAAATTTGATTCATGAAATAGAATAAAAATAAAATGGAATAACTATTTTTATAGGAATAAAATTAACGTGTTAAGCATTTTATTCATCTCATGAATATATATTTATTGGAAATGAGAAATATCAAATTTGAAAATTTTAATTTTTTGAATAAGAAAAATATGTGTCAAATATTTTAAACAAAAAGTTTATTCTTGATACATTGAAAACAAAATTTAAACTTCATAAACAGGTTAAGACATTAAGACATGCTTTTTTTAATTATTTTCAAAACATATATTTATATGAATCGAAGTTTAGTTCAATTGATTAATGCCATTACTTTTATAATATAGCATCTAACAGATATGAGATTTGAATTTTAACATTTTAATTTTTTTTTATTATCCCTCGATCTCATTTGTATATAAAAAAAAATCATAATATCTGTTTGTATATTTTATCGTGTTATAATCGTGTTTAAAGTATTTTATATTTATATAAATTCTAATACGTTAATAATTTATGTTATATAAATTTTGAGATATTCGTATATTTATATCATATTTATATTATTTTTTTCGTATTATATTATTTTTTCATGTTATGTAATTGTATGATGTCCAATATTATCAGATATCCAATCACAAGTCGCTACGTAAATTAATGAGGGACTTTTTGGTCATTTTATGTTTTTCTAGCTCATCTTTCCCTTCACGTAAGCTCCCTCCATTTTTTTTACCAAAATTCGCATTCCTCTCAACACGCGTCACGCTTTGATTAACTCAAGGCGCCTTTAAGGCTTTAACCGGAAAACAAACCCATTGGAATGACCAACAAGCCCACGGACCTGAAGGGGAAGAATTCAACCTAATTTTAATGCACTTCTCACGTCCGCAGCTCCAGAAACTTCTGTCAGAGTCCCTTTTCTATATATAAAATCTTTTTAGCCTATTTTTTATGTCTTCTACATTTTTAGCTGCGTAACGAAAACAAATCCTCGCTATCAAGAAAGAGAGTCGAGAGATCTAAACGACTCGATCTTCAGCGTGTAACTGTTCATTTGTTCAAAGGTAACATATCGATTTTAATTAGTTTATTTCCTTAAATTTAATCAATTTTTATATTTTGTTTCCTAAATCGATCTGTAATTGTTGGTAGGGAATTATTATTTGTTCGGTGAATTTGAATTTTCCTGATGAGCTATAGGTTTTTCCTTAAATTAAAATATTTTTGCTTACATGCTAAAATTGATAGTTAATTTGAGTCTTGTTTTCTCAAATAACAATTTTTTAGAGCAACAAAAATCACTTAAATGTTTAATATAATACGTAGCAATAATTGGTTAAATTGTCATCTGTCGCTATAATAAAAGATCTAATTACGTAAATCAATATATAAAATATTTCAATTCTAAGAGTCTTATATGTTAGTATTTTTCTAATTTAATAACCAGGAAGGTGAAATTAAAGGGTGGGTCTTGAATTTCTGATCAATTGGTTATAGAAAGATTAAATTGAAGATTTAGTTATGAATAGTTGTTTCAGAATGTGGCGAATTTTGTTCTTTTGAGTTAAGAAAATGGTTTTCTTCTTTACTCACTGGAAATGCTTTTAAATATGAATAAATTATCTATATACATTATAGAGGAGAGGCTGTAAGTAAAGGTTACTGTTTGGGAATTAAGTACTGAGCTGTATATTATGTTCATCTTGTCAGATGTCCTACTCTAGGAGGTCAAGCTATTCTCATTCTCCTTCCCCATACAAGCGGTATAGCAGGTCTGTCTCAAGATCTTTGTCGAGGTCAAGGAGTCGTTCAAGGTATTGTTTATTCATCTAGTTCTGCCTTACTACTGCTGTTTGTGTTTTTTGTCTCAAAATTTTGATATGTATTTTCCCATTTGATTTTTTTGATTGGTAGGAGTGCTGAAAGGGACATTGAAAATCCTGGGAACAATTTGTATGTGACAGGCTTGTCACCTCGGATAACCAAGAGAGAGCTGGAGAAGCATTTTGCAAGTGAAGGAAAGGTATGGATGAATAACTTTCAATGTGCGTATTGTTATGTTCGAATTTTGTGAATATTGGTTACCCAAAAAAGATTCATTTCATTCGCTAATGTTATATCATTCAAACTTTTCCATATGGTCAAGCAATATCTATATGTTCTTTCTGAGATCTTACAACGACGAACTTGATGTATAGGTGATTGATGTTCATCTCGTGGTTGATCCATGGACAAGGGAATCTCGTGGCTTTGGGTTTGTTACAATGTCGACCAACGAAGAAGCTGAACGCTGCATTAAGTATATGAACCGCTCTGTTCTTGAAGGACGCGTCATTACGGTGGAGAAGGTAAAAGATTCAGAATTCAGTTTCGTCTTGATTAGTGGCTGCTTTGATAGTTATTAGTAATTGCTCCTTGCTTAAATTGCCTAACAATTGTGGATGGTCGGTTCTATGAGTTTGAAAGTTGTTTGCTTCTTTCCACTTGAAGTTTTTTGTGGCAGCAGGTTAGCTGTGTGTAGCAGCTCTTCACCAAATTCCAAAAGTCTTACATCTAACCAAACAAATCAAACACAACAACAAGAATCAGACTGTTAGGGTTGTATGCCCAGAATTTCTCTCTTTATTTAGCTGTTATGTCTTTTGCTGTTTCAATTATTCTGCATGTTGATTCAAATTTATAACACCTATTTCGGGAAAAAGAAAAAGTGAAAAACAACTTTACTCTCTTTCCAGCAGCTCTTATTTCTGTACTTTTCGTAATTTCACTATCTGATGCTTTGAATTGTGTTTACTGCAGGCCAAAAGGCGGAGGGGGAGAACCCCTACTCCAGGAAAGTATTTGGGGTTGAGAACCATTCGTGGTACGTCTTCTTTTTGTCAGTTTTGTAATTGAAAAATATTTTAGTTATCTGGATTACTTAATATTTTCGAGCCAACTAGATTATGTTTTATAATTTTCTTCTCTACATACAGTGAGTCGTCGATCACCAAGCTACTCAACCCGTCGATCTCCTAGTTATTCTTCTTATTCAAGGAGCCGAAGTCGATCACCTCCTTATTCATCTGATAGGAGTAGGAGCAGATCTTACTCAACTCGGCACAGGTCATACTCACGTTCTCACTCCCCTTATAGCAGATCACCAGATGGCCGCTACTATAGAAGATGTGACCGTTCCTACTCTCCTGATGATCGATACTACAGAAGGCGTGATAGGTCTTACTCGCCAGATGACCGTTACTACCGTATGCGGGACCATTCCTACTCACCTGATGATCGATACTATATAAGGCGGGATCGTTCTTACTCACCAGAAGATCGTTACAGTAGGAGACGTGACAGGTCCTACTATCCATATGACTCTAGGTATGATTTAGCGGATGGTCGATACTATAGAAGTCATCGTTACCGTTCTGTTTCTCGAAGCCCTACGCCACCTCGGTCAAGGAGAAGTTCTAGGAGGAGCTGCTCACGTAGTGTCAGCCCCAAGCGAAGGACCAGCTCAAGGAGGAGTTACTCGCGCAGCATTTCCCCTGTAGAGAGGAGATCAAGGAAGAGCTTCTCACGAAGCATTTCTCCACCAGCTAGGAGAAGCTCCAAGAGTTCCGAGGAGGAAGTGTCTCATGACAGCTACTCTAGAAGTAAAAGTGCAAGTCCGACTTCCAGATCTGTTTCAAGATCAGTTACTCCTAAGTCTGATTCTTCATCCTGAAGGATAGCGAAGGATATTTATGCTGCTTTAGTTCTTAGCAAACCTTGATGTATTTTAAATGAATGCCTTATTTTTGTAGTTTCAATAGAACTTGACCTCTTTTCAATAATTGGCTTTGTTTTTAGGGTTTTTATTAGCTTTGTGAAACTGGTTCATCCTAAGAACTCGTTAATCAAATCTTACTAGAAATTTGCTCAACCTCTATAGAGTCTTTGATTTGATGAGTTACCTGTTTGGCTTGAATACCTAAGGCTTTTCAGGTAGAATTTCGTGTATAATATAAAACAGAGCAAGGAAAAATTCTACGAACAGCCGCACTGATGTCCCATGCAAATGAGTGAAGTCTCTGCCCATTTATAGCAGTTTCCACTGAGTCAAGAACCCAAAAGTAAACTGTATAGTAATCTTTATATAGTCATGAATAAAAATTTTAATAAACACGTTTGGACAAGAATAAGAGATAGAGTAGGTATAATATAGTATTTTTAATAAATACTACAACTTCAGAGTTCAAACTAACACCTTGCTGCTGCTGCCACAAAAAATAGAATTCTATGAACTAAAATACAGATAGATTAGATAGAATATCGTTTAAACAAACAGCAGTAAAAGCTAAGTGAAACAGAGCTTCTTAGTTTATTACGTGTGCAGTGAAATCAAGAAGCTGGGCTTCTGGCTAAAGACGAATGATTTTGGAATGTAAACCTGAATAGTGAGACTGGTAGGAATTATGGCACACGGCATTCCTCTATGTTCCAGATTTCGTTAGCATACTGAGCTATATAGTTCGATCGCTGCTGAACTTGCCAGAGCCAGCAGTGCTAAGTATAGACATCTTTAGCCACCTCTTCCGATCCCTGAACGTGCAATATATGACATATATAATTCCAGTAACGTGATATTAAAGCTCATGTAAGTTGGGAACATTCAGATTATAAATAAATAAAAAAATTAAGATCACCAATATCTTACTTGTAAGCTTCATCTACTCTTGCTTGAGCATCCATGTAACTTGGGAAGTCATGACCAACAAGGAAATAATCACCTCAACCATAACCTGAGTTACCCTCTAGAGAGTCAAGAAGTGGATTGTAGTCATAACTTCCAAATGCTCCACTTCTTATGTATTGCTTGGCCTCTTCAAACCGAGGATCGGGTTTGAACTGTTGGATAGGTAAGAAATAATATCAGACAAGGATTAAAAAAAAATGAAATTACTAGCTCAAACTAAGAAGTTGCACTTTACATAATTTTAGGCAAAATATTAATGTTTAACGGTCATCGAGGTTGTTAACTTCAATTAAAGGCATAATTCTAAGCTCACAAATTTTGCCAGCGGCTTCTTCTTGTATTTACAATACTAAATATACTGACATAGTGACATGTATATTTTTAGCAAGTGATATGTTCATTGATTTTGAAATGCATTTGGTGCGCATGTGTCTTAAAAGATTGGCTACATAACAGTCTTCTGTAATTTTCGGATTCACAAAAATAGAGAAACATATATAGATAGATAGATATATATATAAATCGAATTCATACCAATCCGTTCTCTCTTTCCTTGCGCAACCTAGGGACTTCATCTGCTGTTGCACCAAAAAGAAAGAAATTCTCCTCCCCAATTTCCTCTCTGATTTCCACATTAGCCCCATCTAGTGTTCCGATTATGAGGCAGCCATTTAGTGCAAATTTCATGTTGCTTGTCCCACTAGCCTCCATGCCTGCAGTACTAATATGCTGGGAGAGCTCACTTCCTGGAATAAGCATTTCAGCTACAGATACATTATAGTTTGGAACAAATACCACCTGAAAATTTTTTATTAGTAAAAGAATGAAAGAATGATGAGTACAGAACATACTATTTTGTATCATGAATCCAACATTATGGGAATAAATGGAGAGATCAAAACATTTACCAAATGTTCTGCCCAGTGGTAACAGTTTATAATTTCGTTTTCAAATTAATTGGATAAATATTTATGCTTCCCTAGTTAAGAACAAGCAGAGAACAGCATATGGGGAATGATGCAGCCTATATACTTTTGTTTATTTTTTATTGATAATTACAGCCTATATACTTTAAACGGTAAAGAAGAATTAATTGCTTCTCAAGCCTTGTTGAAGCCTTAGACTTAAAGAAATCCTGTACCCAATTTGGCAATTTCTACTGCATCCATGCAGCAATTTTTCACCAGACTACTTTTCTTGTGTGTAACTTTCCATATCCATTCTCAGTCAATTGTGTCAATTGCCCTTGTTGCTTTGCTAAATAATAATGTCTTCAAATTTCCACACATATGATACAACAGCATGATGTAGGAAAAAAAAAATGTAAAGAGGACTTCAAAAGGTAGAGAAATACATGTTGCATCCACGGATAATAAAAGATTTCAAAAAGTTAATCGAATTGTGAAAGATAATTAATTTACCTTCAAATAAATATTGACTTCAGGATCATTGTTGACTACTGCACCAACATCATTCACCAATTTGACTATTCTTTTAGCATTTGTATATGTAGCAAATGCTTTCTCTCCAATCATAATAGTGCGGGGAGTTGTATTCTTCCGCTGCTCAGCACTCATCTCCTACCATAAATTAGTTTCAGGAAAGTTAAGAAATTTCAGAGTTCTTCCGCTGCTCAGCACTCATCTCCTACCATAAATTAGTTTCAGGAAAGTTAAGAAATTTCAGAGCATAAATCTTGCCACATCAAAATATAATGTTTAAATTAAGGTAGCTTGTTATGGACATTATTTGATCATTGACTTTGAGATGAATGAAAGTCACAGCTTGATTACATCGAGGATACAATTAGATTGGCATTCTTATGTTTCATCTTAAGTTGTTTTAACAGCATAATTTGATTAATAGTGATGAAACTGTGAATGTTGTAAATATGGAGACAACAATCAGATAGAAAAATTATGGCAGACACAGAATAGCAATAGAAGAAGTTCTAATATGGATACAAGAATGATGATGATTTTCGAATTTGGTAGACCACAAAGTATAATACGTTGGTTCAAATGCCAGTGTAAATGAAATTTCATTAAGCAAACAAAATGCCAAGAACGATCAGTATGCTTTGATACCTTTAACTTCTTGTATCTATAGATTGCACCCAAAATATTCAGCAGTTGTCTCTTGTATTCATGAATACGCTTGACTTGTATGTCAAATAAACTATTTGGATCAATGCTTACTCCTGTTACACGCAATATGTACTGTGCCAAACGTTGTTTATTAGCCATCTTAGCAGATGCCCATTCATTTTGGAAATCTGCATTATCAGCAAACTGTTAGAGAAGCGTAAGTTCATATGCAACATTATTGCAATTACAGTAACAGTTTTACAACAAAAAAAATCATACTCCAGAGAATCACTTTGATACATACTTTTTGAAGACCAGAAAGCATGTCAAGGTGTGCCACCCATTGATCAGTTTCTAACCACTTGGTGATTATGTTACTGAGCTCTGGACTGCAAAACCGAAGCCATCGAACTAGGTGTAATGCCATTAGTCTTGTTTTGGAACTTGGTGGGCCATATGGAGACATAATCTGCAAATAACTCAGCCTTTAAGATGTCACTGTGCAGCTGGGCTACACCATTCACCTGAAAGGAGGTCAGCAACATAAAGTTACTTTGAAGATCATGCAATAAATCGCTGAAAGCTCAATGAAAGGTCTATTTGAAAAACCTTTCCTCAAAAGCATTTCAAGCCATTGCAGTTGCTGACGCTTTCACAAAGAACAGGTTAAAAAATATGTGTTTGTGTATGTCCAGAGTGAGTTATTTCCTTGGAATACAATTCATGACTATTCATATTTTTAACAACAACTTTACAAACGTTGGTGATTTTTGGGAAGAATCTAGAGCTGAATTAATGATCTGAAAATAACTTTATCCTTAAAGTGTTTTTATAGAATGGCTTACTTACCGTATGTGCAGATACCACACATAAGTTTGCCATCCTCACAACAGGCTTCTGGGGATTATGATCCAAGATGCGCATGCTAGCAAGCTTATGCTCAAGGTCAGGACGGGTGGCATTTATCGTTGCAAGAAACTGCAAACACTTAAAAATTTGAGAATAAATGCAGACTCAAACATATAGCAAGGAAAAGACAAGTGAATTACCCTCTTGTCAGTTTCTTCTATGATTTCCATGTGGCGAGGAAGAAGCTTCCACATTACAGGTTGTGACCACTTCTCAAGTGCTTCAGGAAGGACAGTGTGATTGGTATAAGCAATTGTCCTGGTTCAGTTATTGACATTTAATACTTGATATGTCAACAATTGTTGATGGCAATACCTGCCAGAAAGCAACAAAGCTACTATAAAACACTCTTAGAAAGTAGAACTAGGCACCTAGTTGTCACATCCCAAACCTCATCCCACCCAAGTCCTTCATCATCCATTAGTAAGCGCATCAGCTCGGGAATTGCAAGTGTAGGATGAGTATCATTCAACTGTACAGCAACCTTGCTGGGAAACTCAGACCATTGCCATGAGCCCTTTCCACTTCTTCGCTCCTTGAATCTGAGAATAATGTCCTGTAATAATTCCAACATTGAGACCAATATAATGAATTCTAGCAGAAAATATAAAGACCCTGACACTATTGAATTTAGGACAATTAACTCGGTAAGAAATACTTGTACAACTAAAATTGGGTTGGCATACTTGACTGCAGCAAAGAGGTGTACCTTCATCGACATTTTTCTCTGATTTTAAATTTAACCTGTATGTAGGTTCTTGAATACAGATTAGTCCTTACTTTAATTCTATAAAGCATGCACTAATCTTTACATGCCGTATCGACCTCTATCATATATATTTAAATTTGTTTTTAGCTTTCAAAAAGTAAATTCTACAAAAGTAAAGAAACCTTGGGGGTAATAAAAGAACACTGAGATTAAAGAATTCCATTTTCATGCAACCAATCTGTTGCAGCAACAATGGTAAGTTCTCAAGCATGCAAGAACACAGTTATAAAGAGAGGCCAGTAACAACAGGAAACAAAAAAAAAAAAAAGGAATAGAAGAATCAAGGAACCCGAAACATTAGAAAGGATTGATGAAACAAAAACTGTATCAACTAACCTGCAATGAAGCACTGCAGAGGAAAAATTGTTGTTTCAGACGTAAAAGCTTCCCATTTTCAGTAGCATCTCCAGGATATAAAACAGCACATATCTGCGAGCAAAAAGTTCATGGACTGTAAGCTCCAAGAAAACATGCAGTGGGAAGTGTACATGAAATGTAGCGGAAAAAATTCAGGAGCTTATATATACTAATCAACAGAATCATTTAGAAGCTCGGTGATTAATATCATTTTGTACCCAGAACCAACAATTTAATTAATCAATTTATCTTTCCAAAATTAGTACAGTTGGTTCCTTCTGCAATATGAAGGCTTTCCACACCACCCTCATTAAGGATTCTTGATAATTCACCTGCTGAGCTCCAGAATGAAGCTGCGCAGCAGATTCATATTGTCCATCATTAAACTGAAACAGATTGAAATCCTCAGCACAAGCTTTTGCTTCCCAGAGGCGAAGACTAATTGTATTCTTGGTTTTATATCCTGGAATTGGAACATCATAAGCCAGAGCTTGCACTACCTCTCCTCCAACCCATTTTCGACTCTTATGCATTTAAATCAAATAACATAACTTAATGAAATCTATATTTATATAAAAACTGAAGCAGTAGATAATGACATTCAGACCAGGAAAATGGCAACAGAATACAGTACTAAGCCTCTGTTTAGTTGTTTCTTTTGCTACTAGCTTTTGCTCCCAGAAGCTAAACTGGATAAGTGCATTGGAGACAACCATAATATTTTGAAGAATTACGAACTAAAATTTGATTTTTTTTTTTTAAATTAAAAATGCATGCTTTAACTTAGCAAATTTTGGGGAAGTATAAAACAAATACCAGTAAAATTATCAACCAAACAGGGTATTATGTCTAAATTAACACTTACGAGTTACGACCCATCTGGATTAACCTCAACACGACCAAAGAATCTGACAGGAAACACTATATCATGCCTGACAACTTCCCAAGGACTAAACTTCTGCAAAAATTCCCAATCAAAACAGAAGCATCAGTGTATATTCCAGGAAGCCTATGCAAGGTTTGGAACAACTTCAAGGTGAATTGAAACTGAACCAAACTCAAGCCAATCCTCAGCATTTTCCTCTTGTCCTTGTTTGGTGATCCGCTGCTTGAAAAGCCCATATTTATACCTTAAACCATATACCCAAGCAGGCAAATTCAGTGTAGCCATGGAATCGAGAAAACAAGAAGCAAGCCTTCCCAAACCACCATTTCCAAGTGCAGCATCTTTCTCCTACAACTTTTGCAGTCATCAAAACAATGCACATTAAAATTTTAAAAAGAATAAAAAAAAATTCACCTTTATGTAAATTGCAGTTAAGGTGCTATAAAAAAAAATAGGCTTCTTTCTGAACATAATTATTTCATATAAAAATAAAACCATGCATCTTATTATTAAAAAAAAAAGTTATTTTTTTACTGTTTTACAATATTACTACTATTCAAATGTTTTTTTTTTAATCTAAAATAAGAAGTAACAAAATCAATGACTAAATAGATTCACGAATTACCTGCTCAACAATCTCTTCGAGTTCATGTCCTAATTTATTCAAAGCATCGCCGTAAGCATCTTGAATGTTGAGATTCCCAATCGCATTTGTCAAAGCTCGTCCTTGAAGATATTCCATTGATAAGTAATAAGTTTGTTTCGGATCTACTTTGTGAAAGTGAAGGAAAGTTTCATTCCATTGCTTCACAAAATATCCACACAAAAAAAAGTTTCATAATTAGCCAAAAATCTTTACGAAGAAAATGAATAAATAAACAAAACAAAAAGAAACCAGTAAATACGTTGATGAGACGACCACGAACGCTCTCGGCTGTAGCAAAGAAGGCTTGCTCTGGCTCGAATTTGAACGGCGAGAAATGAGGATTGAACTGCGCGTGGTAATTGATATTCGATGCGATATCGGTTGGCTTTTCGCTCAACGGATTCGAAACCGCCGGTACTTTGTCCGTTGCAGCTTCGCCGTTTGCCGCCATGATCATCAAATTTCGTTAACAAAAATTTTAAAAAAAAATGAGAGAAAGATAAGAGAGAGAATTGAGTGAATGTAAAAAAAGTAGCGTAGTGAGTAGTGACTCACTCTCTCAAAAGTCTCTTAAATTTTTTCAAACGAAAGTTCCAAAATTTTCCAAAGCCAAGTTGTTAAATGAAGATATTTTTTGGGGGAATATGCGGAAGAGCTAAGTTTTTATAGCAAAAATTACAACAAAAAAAAAAAAAAGACACGAAAGGAAAAGAAAATTAGAATGATTATTTTTTTATAAATTATTTTTACATAATCCTTGTTTATTAATTATTATAATTTTTTTTCATAAAAAATGCTTATTTTTTTATAAATATATATTTTTTACATAAACAAATTCAAATTTGTTTTTGTTATTTGTCTTATTTTTGAAATTTTTTATTTTTTATACAAATATTTTTATTTCAATTCTAATTGTGTTGTCAAATATTAAAAGTCCAAAAGAAAAACTAAAGTTCACTCACATTAAAAGTCACACCAAATGAAAACTAAAGTTTCTTCACGTTTTTAATATATCCAAAAATCATTAAGAGTCACGCCAAAGACTAAAGTTTCTTCACGCTTTTAATATACCAAAAAAAGTTAATTTGTAGCCTCTTTTTAATATACCCAAAAAGAGTTAATCTTTGAGCGCGACTAGGAGTACCCAGGATGATGTCTTCTTTAAGTAGGGAGTTGGTGTTTTTGATCTTACAGTTCCTGAATGAGGAAAAATTCAAAAAAAGGGTTCATAAGTTGGTTAATTTGCCTATTTTGCTTTACAAATGGCTATACATTTCTCTGTAACTTTATAGACATGAAAACTAACCACTTTTGGTGGCGAATTTCAGTATTTTTTTGGCTTAATATTAATGGTTTCCATGCCTTTTGGTGTCTGGTTTGCAATTACTATGCTGTTTTTAAGCCAAAATGAATTACAAACTTGTATTTCATGACGAATGTTGTATTGTGGTTTGTAATGTATAATGCTAAATATAATAGAAAAGAATCGTTTTTAGATAAATTTTTGTTCAGATTAAAGCTTTTAAATACTTAACAAACTAGAAGAAAATTTTCCCCAAATCATATTTTTATTATATTTTGATTATTTTCAACAATTTTTATGTCATTTTAACTTTTTATAAGCATGGAGGGTGGCGTCCTGTTTCGGCCATGAATGCAGTATGTGGCATGAATACTGTTAACTTAAATTCATTTGATGACATGCATTAATACTCTTGAACTGGCTATTTTCAAATGTTTAGGAATCTAGTGATATGTAGTTGTTATGAGGAATTAGACCTATGGTTTTATAGACATGAAAACTAACCACTTTTGGAGGCGAATTTCACAATTTTTTTTTTAATTTTTATGTCTTTTTAACTTTTTATAAGTAAAATTTGCCCATATGTGGTGGCTTTTGTGCATAGTCTATACTCTATATTGCTGGTGAACTTTGAGCAAGGAGGTGGCAAATTAGATAAAGCTGCTACTAATATCTAAAAAAGGGATTACTTAAGTTTTCACCAGGCCAGCGAGTTGCTTATGTTTTTCATACTATGTTACCATATGCATTGCTACTCTTGTCATTGTTTTAGATAAATTCCATGCTAGGAATTCTGTGAAGGATATTAGACTGCAGTTAATACTGGATCATGCAAAATGCCGTGTAATTTTACTCTTACTGGAGTGTGCATAGCAAAAGGGGAAAACTTAAGCATGTTTTTTTTTGTTATCCAATGTCAGAATTAATTTTTTGAAGTACTGTCGGGCGTTAAGACGGAAACCTCTTACAAGAAAATTTTTTGCGTTCACAAAGATTCGAACTCGATATTATTTGCTTAAGTGACCACAACCCATTCCACTCAAATCAACTTTCATCTATGAAAACTTAAGCATGTTGTTACTGGAACATTACTACCTGATATTGTGTACTTGTGTTAATATATAATTTGATGTGACTGAAGATTCAAGTTGATGTACACCTATAAAAAGGACTCCAAAGCAAGATAATTACATCTAGAGTTTATTTGAGCTGAGGTTCAATTTGATTGTGAGACTGAAATACATAATTTGTATCATTTTAATATTTGTCTTGTCGATAGTTAGTGTTCCTTTATGTGAAATCACATAAAGAGTGGTAATTGGCTACATCTCTTTGCCACTGAAACAATGCTTGCTTAACACTTGGGTGGGTCATGTAATATTGAAAACGTGTTATTATTTTATTATGCATCACTCAGTTATTAAAGAAATGAAATACTGGTAATTCTTTTGTGGCTAAGCAAATTAAATCTTTGTTGCCATAATTGACATCTATTAAATAATTTTACTTCTGAAAAGCAAAAAGAATGATTCCATTTGAGAGAACAAAGAAAATATCGGAAAGATTGTATTGTAGAAGAGATTTTGTTTTTGTTTTTGTTTTTGACAGGAGGTGTGCAAAGCTCAGCCACGTCCGTTAGCTTATTTGGATCGATTTGGTTTTCGGAAAGGCTCCGGGGGACACGTGGAGAGATTGAAGGGAAAGCCCGCTCAACGAGATGGCTGAACCAACGGATCTGAAAACGGAATGGGTCAATATCACGGGTTTCCTTTCTTTCTGAGCTCTTTTTGGGTGATTGGGACCCAAAGGCCAAAGCCCATATCAGTAAAACTAAAAATAATTAAAAGTAATAAAAATAGTAAAAAAATTTATACCTAATAACTAATAAAATTTTATACCTAATAACTAATAAAATTAGTGAAGAAAAACTATCTTATACACAATCCAAGTTTTTAATTTCATTAAAAGAAATTAGATATTATAACATATATAATTTTGTAATTTTTTTTAATAAAAACTATCTTATACATAGATATATAATAATTGTAATATTATTTATGAAATTAAAAAAATTTACTGACAATTATAAAAAATTTAACTCTATTTGTTAAATGCAAGTAATAGATTTGGTAATTTAGATACAACACAAAAAAATAACTAAAATATGATACGACATGAAAAAATAATACGAATACACAAACATGTTAAAATTTATATAACACAAATTTTTATCGTGTCAAAATTTTTATAAATATGTAACACTTTAAATACGATTATGACACGAGATAATAGCACAAACATAATACGAATACATAAATTACAAGATTAAATTTGGTACAAATTTTTAATATAACACCCCCTTTCATTTCTTTCTTTTGTTTCTAATAAAGAAGGAAAAGTGAAATATGTAAGTGTATAATAAATTATTAATATTGATCAATTTTGAATGACAGTGATTTAGATATATTTCCTGTTTCTTCTTGTCGATTTTTGTATTTTATTTTATATTATAGGCTTTCCCTTTTATTTGTTATATTCCTTTCCTCAACAATATTATTTTGCAACTTTAAATCCCTCTCTATCTCTCTCTTTTAAATAGAATTCAACATTAGTGAAGGCAGTGTCATCAGCATAAGATGATAATATATCTATGAACATTATTTTACTTGCAAATTAGCAATAAGAAAATGAAGTAGAATCTCTGCAAATGTAATCCATTACTTCATTTGGGGTATAGCACCAAAAAGAAAAAAGATTAGGAAAGCCAAGGGCAAAGCTTTGTAAAATGATTTACTAACTGTTTATGAGTTCTATACTATAATTCCTTTTGAATAGAAAAATGTGGCACAAGCTCTAAGAACAGTAATGTTTTGTTTACATTCTTGCTTGATTTCATTTGAGATTGAAACTTGATGAAGTTTACTAAGAGAAAAGAATGGGAAATAATTGACAAAACAATTCAAGAAATCACTCACTACTTTATGCAGAAATAAATCCATAGCTCTCATCCTCTTCTATTCCAAATAAATGCCTGTTATTCTTTGCATCTCTGTCAGGAAAGTTTGCAGAATAGTGAGAGGCAGAAGAAGCAGAAGAAGAGGAGGCTTTTTCTTTGAAATCTTTGCGGATTCCCCATAAAACCTCTGCACATTTCTTCATGGATGGTCTAGATTGTCTCACTGGTGCAAGGCATTGGTGAGCCAGTTTCAGGACTTTCTCCACCATCATGTTTGATGCTGGACTTCTCCTTAGCCTTTGGTCCATGGCAATTACAAACTCTCCTTCCTTTAATCTCTTCATTGCCTGCACAAATAAAAAAAAGCTCTCAGTCTCAGAGAACATTATGGTTGGCAGCTATATATAGAAATTTAGCAGATTGTATGTCTAGCAAGTCCAGAAATGAATGAATTTCCAGTGTTATTATCATATAATATGTTCTTCTACATTATATGATGCAGTATAAAATGACTTCCTTTATGCACTAGCATGCATAGGCTCTAATTTTACTTGAAAGAAGAAATACAAACCATTCTTTCATGCAACTTAAGCAATGTACAGTCAAGAAAATTTCTGAAATTCTTTCTCCAGAATTCAACCTTATAGTAGAGGATATGCATCCCCAATGTTTTCCAACAAAGATAATAGAGTATACACGAAAACTTGCATTGGAGTTGGAACATCGTTTCAATCCCCAACAATTGGCCATACTAAAAGGGAACAAGTCACATGAGGATGTGACAAGCAATTGAAATTGTACCTTCTTCAGGTGATCACTGTGATGGATGTTTCCCATGCAAATACCAGAAAGAAAATTTCTATTTTGTCTTAGAGAGTTGACATGATACCTTGAAACACAAATACAATGATAACTTCTGACCAACTTCTGTATCTTTAATTAGTACAGTAAACTGGACAAAGGATGCAGTTGGCAATGACCTCCTTCAGTTTTCATTAGACTTTTATCCTTGTGAATTGCCATTACCAATTCATTTAGAAACAATTTAGGTTGTTGTAGATTGGTTAAAACCCTAGAATTATCAAATGCAGGATTAAGATTACAAGCCTCTAAGCAAAGGAATTTGGTTATGAGTGTGATTTGAACCAGCATTTGTTAGACATATGCTACTTTAAACCTAATTTCAGGCGTAGGAAAGGAGGCAGAGTAATGGGATTTTTATCTTGCAACTAAATGTATACTCTTTTTATATTGAAGCACACACAGAAAGAGCACTGTGCCTGTGTCAATGTAATGGAAACACTTATTATCTCAGATTATGTTTTTCTCTTTTTTGATAAAAAATTCAGATTCATAAAGGCTAAACAGCATCATGGAATCAATTTTCGTAATTTGACACTCAAATGAGAAGCTAAATTACTGTCTTTGCTTTTTATTAACATGCATTGTTGCTGTCTTTGATGTTCCCATAAGAGCTATATATACTAAAAAAAAAAAAACTAATTTAACTGCATATCTGGAGCATCTCTCTGAATAACCAGTATTTTTGTTTGTAGTCATAGGGGAAGGAGGAAATACTCACCCATCGTATGGTTACTCTTTCCTTAACTGGTCTATTTGATTCTATTGGATATCTTCCAGTCACCAACTCCACAAGCAATACACCAAAGGAGTATACATCACTTTTTTGAGTGAGCTGATATGTTCTGGTGTATTCGGGATCCACATTGTTGAATATGGCTCAAAGTTAACCAAGGAAGCTTCCACCAAAGCCACCAACCAAGGTCAATAATGGAGGCTACCACCAACCATAGTTGGTGGATGGTAGACCAAGATAGTTGGTGGATGGTGGCTACTTTGTTTGCCACTAGCTATGTGTTCCCACCATGATAGTTGGTGGATGGTGGCTACTTTGTTTGCCACTAGCTATGTGTTCACACCATGGATGGTGCCTATAAAAGGCCATGTAGAGTGAGAGAGAAAAATGTGTGAGTTAAGAGTTGAAGCAAATACTCTGAGCTTATTAGAGTTTTCTGGTATTGTTGAGTTGTGAGTTCAGTGCTAGCATAGCACCTTGAATTGTGTATATGTTTGTACTCCATCTCCATTAATACAAAGCTTCAAGCTCCTCCTCCCGTGGATGTAAGCACACTTGCTGAACCACGTAAAATATCAGTGTTTTTCAGTGTGTTTAAATCGGTTTTAGTAATCTCGTTTTAGTTCCGCACAACAAATTGGTATCAGAGCCAAATTTTACGTAAAACCGAGTTTGTTCGATTCTGTCCGTTTTTTCAAAAGTGCTCCAATTTGTGTTTTGAAAATACCAGGTTGAAGAGGTCGTCGAGAGGAGTGCAGCAGAATCAACCGGAGCACCAGAGGAGGCCGCACGCGCCCACACGCGCCGCCAGAAGAATCGCGAGTGGGCCTCACTCTCCCACGCGCCGCACGCGCTCCAGAGGTTGAAGGCGCGTGAAGCCCACGCGCCGGTCACCACCGGTCTGCACGCGCCCACGCGCCGCCGCACGCGCCACCACACGCGCCGCCGTAGCTCCGACCAACTTTTTCGGGCCATTTTTGGAGCCGTTTCAGAACACTATTCCGAGACTTTTCCGAGCCGGTTGAGCTAAACCGAGTCCATTTCGAGTCACCTGCAGCTGAATATTCGCAGAATATTCACCGTGTGTCCAAAATTTACACAGTTGGACCCGTTCCTGGCTATTTCGACTATTCAGGCCTCAACCGCGGCATCCGTTTTTTCCATACAGATAAGGGAAAAACTCTGAGTTGGTAATTTTGTTTTATTACCATGGCAGAATCATTAGAGACAACTGAAACAACCAGCAGCGCACCATCAAGTTCTTACATCAGAAAGAACTCGATGACCACTGCAAAGTTCGAGGTGGAGAAATTTGATGGCACCACGTAACTTTGGCATGTGGCTGTGCGAAGTACTGGACCTGTGAGTCCGCGAAGGACCAGTAGACAGTGAAGATCCCGTCCAGTAGGAGGTGAAGACCCCGTCCAGTCCAGTAGGCGGTGGATATCCTATTTAGGAGAAGAATCCTGTTAATCCGCGAAGGACCAGTGGACGGTGAAGATCCTGTCCAGTCCAGTCCAGTAGGCGGTGGATATCCTATCTAGGAGAAGAATCCTGTTAATCCGCGAAGGACCAGTGGACGGTGAAGATCCTGTCCAGTCCAGTCCAGTAGGCGGTGGATATCCTATTTAGGAGAAGAATCCTGTTAATCCGCGAAGGACCAGTGGACGGTGAAGATCCTGTCCAGTCCAGTAGGCGGTGGATATCCTATCTAGGAGAAGAATCCTGTTAATCCGCGAAGGACCAGTGGACGGTGAAGATCCTGTCCAGTCCAGTCCAGTAGGCGGTGGATATCCTATCTAGGAGAAGAATCCTATTAATCCGCGAAGGACCAGTGGACGGTGAAGATCCTGTCCAGTCCAGTCCAGTAGGCGGTGGATATCCTATCTAGGAGAAGAATCCTGTTAATCCGTGAAGGACCAGTAGACGGTGAAGATCCTGTCCAGTAGTCGGTGGATATCCTATCCAGGAGAAGAATCCAATTAATCCGCAAAGGACCGATAGATGGATGAAGATCTCGTTTAGGAAAAGTATCATCGACAATCTGCAAGGGACGAGTGTGCCCAGTGTTGGACACTGGAAGAAAGACTGTCCAGACAGAGAGGTCGATTGTGATCAAAAGCTCAAAATACTGAAATCTGATATTGGCGATTATCCGTTCCTCAAAGTGAAGATCAGACACTTTGAAGCTCCGGGCACTCCACGATAGAATGGAGGTGCAGAACGGATGATTAGAACTTTGGTTGACAGAGTTCGAGTTATCTCAGTGAGGCTTGAGAGAGGCATTTTGTGTAGAGGCTTGGCCTCTTAGAGTATCAACTGACTACCCTCTACAGCATTGGATGCATAGATTGGAAAATCCTTAGAGGTAGAGTCTTAAAACCGGATCGGCTGTTTTTCGGATGCTTAACTGGATCCTAGAGCCAAGAAAGCTGTCTTCATGGGCTTTAGTGAAGGAGTAAAGGCATTCCGACTGTGGAACCTTGAGTCAAAGAAAGTCATCGTAAGCCGAGATGTTGCCTTTGACGAATCTGTAATGCTGAAACTGTCAACTCCAGAGAATGTGAACCAAGATTCTCTAAAGCAGGTGGAGTTTGAATCAGAAGATGCTGGTCAAAATTCCGATGAATCTGAACCAGAATCTGATGACACCTTAACTGAAGTGGAGGAGTCATCACCAGAAACCTTTCAGCAATTTGAATCAGTTGCCACCAGTAGACCGAATAGACATATTCGGAAACCTGCTCGGTACACAGACATGGTGGCATACACCCTTCCAGTAATTGATGATGATGTTCCGATCAATTACAAAGAAGCTGTAAACAGCCCTGAGCATGCCCAGTGGAAGGAGGCGATGGATGAAGAGATGACATCACTTCATCAAAATCAGAATTGGAAGTTGGTTCCACTTCCAAACACTCAAAAGAATAATTGGGTGCAAATGGGTCTTTGCCAAAAAGGAGAGTGCTACCGGCAAAGACAGCATCAGATACAAAGCCAGATTGGTAGCCAAAGGTTAGGCTCAAAAAGAAGGAATAGACTACAATGAGGTATTTTCACCTGTTGTTAAGCATGCATCTATTCGGATCTTATTGGCTTTAGTAGCACTGTATAACCTAGAGATAGTTCAACTTGATGTAAAAACTGCATTCCTCCATGGTTCCTTAGAGGAGGAAATTTATATGACTCAACCAGATGGTTTTGGAGTCCCCGGTCGCAAAGATTACAAAAGCAAGTTGAATCGGTCACTGTATGGTCTGAAACAATCCCGTGACAGCTGTATAAACGGTTGGACTGTTTCATGACAGGATGAAAAGTACACACACAGTCAATTTGATCACTGTGTTTATTTCTGGAAACTTCAAGATGGATCATTTGTCTATCTGCTGAAAAAGGCAAGGTGGAGATCGACAGGCTGAAGGCTCAACTGAGCTCAAAGTTCGAGATGATCTTGGAGAAGCTAAGAAAATTCTTGGGAAGTAGACAGAAAAATTGACTCAGGCTCAGTGCATTGATGGATCATGCCAATGCAGTAGGTGCCCTGATGTGTGTAATGGTGTACATGACACCTAAAGGAGAAAGGAGGAAGCTCTGATCTGTGAATTCTCTCTGTGGATTCTCGCCAAGGTGGAGATTGTTGAATATGGCTCAAAGTTAACCAAGGAAGCTTCCACCAAAGCCACCAACCAAGGTCAATAATGGAGGCTACCACCAACCATAGTTGGTGGATGGTAGACCAAGATAGTTGGTGGATGGTGGCTACTTTGTTTGCCACTAGCTATGTGTTCCCACCATGATAATTGGTGGATGGTGGCTACTTTGTTTGCCACTAGCTATGTGTTCACACCATAGATGGTGCCTATAAAAGGCCATGTAGAGTGAGAGAGAAAAATGTGTGAGTTAAGAGTTTAAGAGTTGAAGCAAATACTCTGAGCTTATTAGAGTTTTCTGGTATTGTTGAGTTGTGAGTTCAGTGCTAGCATAGCACCTTGAATTGTGTATATGTTTGTACTCCATCTCCATTAATACAAAGCTTCAAGCTCCTCCTCCCGTGGATGTAAGCACACTTGCTGAACCACGTAAAATATCAGTGTTTTTCAGTGTGTTTAAATCGGTTTTAGTAATCTCGTTTTAGTTCCGCACAACACACATAGCCTGCAGTTCCTTGGACTTGAGTAGAAATGTGGGTCGCAGTGGGATCCTCTGTAGCAAGTCGTGCAAATCCAAAGTCTGCCACTTTGGCTTGAAGTTTCTCTGTGATAAGGATATTGGATGCTTTTATGTCTCTATGGATTATAGGAGGATCTGTCAATTTAAGAAACAGAATTCAGCATCTTCAGATTGTAACAATCAACTATTTCCAGATTGTAACAAGAAGAATCCAAAACATGCCCATAGTGCAACAATTTGAGTTTGAACTTCAAAAACTCATACCATTGAATCAGGTAGAGAGTAAGATATAAACTCTTTGAATCATTTTATAGCCAAGGAAATGCTTAATGTTAGATAAATTGGAAAAGTAAAAGTAATACCTGTGTACGTATGAAGATAGGTAATTGCATGGGCGACATCAATTGCTATGTCCAGACGTTCTGCAATTTCAAGCCCATTCCCCCTTACACCTGCATTAAGAGAAGATTTCTTACTGGTTAATGCTAATATTAAGCTATATTGAGTACCCAACTATCTGCTGTTATGATAGCCATTGAAGCTATTTAATTTAAAATCAACTCTATCTATTTTTCATATTAACAGTTGTTCTTTAGCTTCCTATTCTCAGTCATTAATTACAGCCTATAAATCAATACTTAAGTTTCCAAAAATAATGTATTTATCTCCTGTTTCTACTTCCCCTGACTCTAGTTTTGGTACTTTCAGAGTGTGAAACTTGTTCCTTACCATCAAGATGTTCTCGAAGATTTCCATTTCCAACATATTCAACCACGATAATCTGCTCATCTCTGTGCTCCAGGAATCCAAATAACCTTACTAAATTAAGATGTTCAATCTTCGATAATGTAAGTATTTCATTCTTGAACTGCAGTGGTAAGCCCTGGTCATATTTGTCCTGTCACAGATTAAAGTATTAAATGCACATGTACTAAATAGATGAGCATCTACTTTTCCAAGGCTATCAGCATATATTTTTGAAGGATCCCTACATGTTCTTAAGATTTGTTGCTGTTTTATATCCAAATCACATTCATTATATATGATCAAACAACCTATGCATAACCTTTTTAGCACGCTTTACAGCAACAAGAGATCCATCCTTGAGCTTCCTTTTATAAACTGTTCCAAACCCACCTTCCCCAATTTTATTTCCTGGAGAAAAATTTCCTGTTGCCTTACAGATATCTTCAAAAGAGAAATCGGGTGTTGGGATATGTCCACTGACAGAACTGGAAGAACCATAAGAACCAAAGGACTTGAATTTTGCTGAGCTCCTAACATCACTTCCTGTCGAACAATCTGTTGAAGTTGAAACTGCAAAACATAAGAAAGCTTATGATCAGTGGGTATAAGATTAACTTTCTTAGACTAGCCAAGTCATGTTAATCTGTCTTGTAGGATATATTCATCTTTACACAAGTTTTATTGTTGCTTCTGAGCATATGGCCATTGAATTAACAGCTGAGAGCTCATTGGTTTTCTTATGCTTTTTGTTCATTTATTCGACAAGAAAGTAATGAAACCAGAAAAGCTTACGGGAAATTCTTTTGACTTGGTTCTTCGTCTTGTTGACATCAGTAATAGCCTTTTTTCTTTTCCTAAATAGTAATATTGTGAAAGCTCCAGCTAGTTTCCTGGATGCAGCTTTGAAGTAGTTCCGAAAAGTGTGAATTTTATGTTGATTTTTGTCAGAGATTTTCCCAGGCAGATCATGATGAAAACTGGAATCTTGTTTTCCTCGACCAGATTGGAGCATACTTGGATGCGGTGCATTCTTCATTTGCGGCAGGTTATGGCCTTTTCCTGAGTCAGTTTGATTTTGTCAGTTGCCAATAGTAAAAGCAAAAAGGTCTTCATTGCCTCCCTGTTCTCTCCAGGATATGGACTTTATTTTATGCCAGAGCGACCAATTCAAGCAGATAATTTATTATCTTGTGGAGCCGGCCAGCAACGTGCAAGTAAATATTGAATCTAAATATATCTAAATACTACTAATACTATATGCCTGATACTGTCATTGCTATGGTCCATACATAAAATTCGAGCATTAAATACAATGCGACGTTAGTAAAACAGCCCAAAAATCAGTATACTTTTTAATTCAGAATCTAATCCAATTGATACAATCATCTTTAAAAACGACAATCAACAAATTTGAAAATCAAATCCCAACATTTGCAACCCTTCATTTTTCAGATTTGAATTTAGTCCATTGATGGTGCTCCTCATCTTCCATCCTGCAGCAATTCATTTTTTCAGATTTTACAGGTCAACCAGAGAGCAAGGTCAACACCATCTTTAGGAGAGAGATACATAATTCATGACTGAATAGAAACAGGTAGACAGATGAAAGCTTCCAGCATTTATCACTTCCTTTCAAGATTTTATTTATTTCAGTTAAACCTTGAATGCACGGGATAATCAGATTCTCGGCACGCTCGGACAGTAAAAATCTTGTACTATAATTTTTTTTTGGCTTTATACTAGAAACTAACAGGAGGATTATTTCTTTTTACAGGATCTACTACTCAGCATTCTCTATTACTCAACAAATTTGCTCCTCTTGTTGCAGTAGATGACTCCACACTCCATCATCAAGACATCGACTAGGTTTACGACGAGAAGTCTCAGAACTTGTTCATGAATCTGCTGAGCACAAATTATGCATGCAACCGATTAGGAAAACAAACAAAGGTACAGAGTCAAGCTAGCAAAGCAACCAGTCAGCTAATAATTACACATCTTATAAAGATTATAAAACTAATTACAAGTTTTAATAGTCAGCTAGTATTTATATCTTATAGTTTAAGCATCCTGTTATTACAAATTACTATTCACATCTGTCGTCGGGTAGAGACTAAGTAATCATAGCACTGAGTTCTATAATGCAGAATCAGTTATGAACTTAGTACTAGGTTGAAAGGGTTTGGGGCTCTATTCGACATGCGGAATCATAGTACTGGTTCTATAATGCAGAATCATTAGAACATTGGCTATGATACTGACCAGTTTCATCGAAGTTGACTCTCTCTCCAGTGGAAAATTTATTGTAGAAAAGAGCCGCAAGAACGTATAAGAGTGATGTGAGCAACAAAAATCCTTGGAATGATCCCACCAACTCGACAAAGAAACCAGCTCCAACTGTTCCCACAATAGCAGCAAATGTTCCGGCAGTATTTGACAATCCTAAGGTCAGAAATAAAGGGGATCATTATTTAAACATAGTCAAACTGTATCTTTCTCCAGCCACCCCCCCCCCCCCCCCCCGAATATTGTTTTTTTGGTTGGAAATTTCTATATTTTTTCACTAGAATCTGGAAAAGCAATATGCTCCTAATAAATTCGTTTGTTACTCATTAGAATTAAGATCTAATTATCATGCTCAGGTTCATTTCTTCAGAAATAATACTGGAAGTCCATGTACCAAGATAATTGTTTGAAGTGCTTAACAATTTACTTTCTTGTCAATAAACACAGGCAATGCACTCACATATACACATTCTACCAGGCAATGCACATAACAAATTATATAGTGGAGTTAGCATCTATATTAAGAGCATAAGAATAAGTCTTCAAAGCAGTGGTAACAATAATTTATACTTTGGTGGAAAAATTAACACGTTACATTGTAGCATGAAGTTTATTGCTTAAGGCAGTTTGCTCTCCAACTTTTCAACTGAAGAAAGAAATCAAACAAAAATCACATATGATGCAAACAAAATATCATACCATGTAAAACACCAGAATAATGTGGAGCAATCTCCTGGTAACAGAAACAAAAGGGAGAAAGTTAGAAGAAAGAGAAAAATTCATTCAATCTTATAATTTGACTTTTGAAAATTACTCGGCAATCCGACCTGAAGGTTGACAAGGAAACCGCAATGACTGAATGCTTTCAGTCCAACAGCTAAACTAAGCCAAGCAGATGCAATTGATGGACTTTTTGCTGCAGTTAAACCAATCAGAGCAATCGCAGGACCAATAAACCCAATGGACTGCAGATAAGACACAGATTGGATGCTTAATGAGCAGAAAGGAAATCAGAACCAAATGAAGACAAGCAAATGACCACCAAAAGAAAAGGAGCTAAAAGCACAATGAAACACAGTATAAGAGACTCATTTTTAAAGTTAATAGCATCATTTTCTTTGAACATTACCTGCATGATCTTGCGAGTCAAAGTGATACTGGTACCATTCCTTATCAGCGTGTCTGACCATAAACCAGCTAAGTATCCTGTCAATGCCATCGTGCTCCATGGAACAGCACTAAACCATGCTGCTTGTCTGAGATCAACATGATGAACCTATGCCAAAATGTTCCTTATTTGCACCTTAAAACAAGATTATATTCTTGCACACATCACACAATGAACAGCTTGTAGTTAAGTTTTTTCCCTTACCGTGTTAAAGTAGATAGGCATCCATGAGAGAATAACAAAAAAGCCCTGGAAAAATGATTTTGTAAAAAGGTTAGAGTATTTGGAGATACCTAAAACTAAGTGACTAAAAATATATACTCTAATGAGAATTTTCCATAAGTTGAAGAATTATTTTGCCCTGTCAATTAATGCATCCAAATCCTAAAAATGTGTGCATTGACTGAAAAAAAAGATCAAAAACTATTAAATTCCTTTGTGTTAAGGGAGGAGATGTAGTGTAGTTATGTTAGTGGGCAAGGCAACAGCATTTTGTTTGAACTTGGAAGAGGCTTACAGCAGAATGTTCAGAGTGTATTTACAAGCTGCATAATCATAGCAAATTTAGAAAATTATCAACATTATCATGTAATAAGCTACAGGGAAAGGAATGTGCATTACCCAGCTATGCATGGCATTTGCAACAATTAGGGACCATGTTGGCATTTTAGAAAGCAATCTTCTGAATGGAGGGATCATTTTGGTCTTAGGTTTGTTTTCCACTGCATGAGATTTCTGTCTCTTGTTCATTATGTAATCCAGTTCATATTTTGATATCTGGGGACTTCGGTCAGGAGTACTTGATGTTGCAGATAACCATACTAAAACCCAAAGAAATCCACATAGTCCAAATATCACAAACGGTCCGAATATACCACCTTGGGACATGAGAATTGGGGACAAAGTGAGTCCTATTGCATTTCCAAGCTGAAATCCAGCCATTGCAATTGCAACAGCCCTGGCACGTTCTGTTGGTGGAAACCATCTAAAGGAAAAAGTTTGCACAAATTCTTCAACAATTTGGCTTGCATATCGTTACTACAAAAATGAACTTGCTCGAAGGCACATGATTTAAATCATCAATTAATGTTGATCATCATCAAGCAGTAAATATAAGCAGACCATCAATACCTTGCTACCATGTTGTTCATGCAAGGAAGAGCCACACCTTCTGCAACACCAAGCATAGCTCTTGCAAAAAGTAATGCCAATAAAGAGTTTTCAGCAGCCCAGGGTGTAAGAAATGTAGCTAATGACCACAACGCCACTCCGCATGCCATTACAACCTTACCACCATAATAGTCCACTAATGTCCCTCCTGCTATTGGTGAAATCAAGTATCCCCACAGAAAGGATGACTGCAACAAACTTTAACAAAGGAGTGAGAAGTGGGCACTTAGTTTTAAACCATTATTCTAAAAAAATCATGCACCCAAGTTTGATTATGCAATAAAAAGCAATTGACTAGGAGCTTAGTTGTTCTACCACTTAGAAGAAACTAAGTAACAAACATGTCTGAATTTAAGGCTCGTTTTGGTCGTTACCTTTACTACTTGCACTTTGCTTCCTACAAAGTCTTTAAAAGGAAAAAGTAAATGGTTGAAGGAAAATTATACAATTGATTTAAATTGTAACATGCCAATTCTAACACAATTAGTATATATAAAAGTAAAATCATGCATTTTGTGCTCTAAAAAATTACATTTTGCTACAAAATTTAACTCATTTCCAATCAAAAACAATTTCTTTTTCTTCTAAATTCAAATGCGTATCAGTTCCTTTAGCAAATTATAGTGTAATCTACTATCATTTGAATGTCAAAGTAACAAAAAACGAATTTATAATCAAGAGAAGCAAAACAAATGTCTTAAAAGCGCCACCTGAACAATGCCGGAAAACGACCGGCTCCATCCATTAGCAAGTGACAACGGCACAATCGCCACTGACATCACGACTCTATCCGCATTACAAAGCGCCAGAGCTAAAGCCAGCATCGCCACCACTTTAACACGCTCGGACGTGATAAACTCAGCGAAACTCGACGACTCAGCCCCGCCTTTGTTCGGCAACGAACCGAACTGAGCATCGTTGGATGAAACCCTAATTCGACGAGATAGAATCCTCCTCGACTCACCCGAGTCATCTCGTAGCTGCTGCTGAACACTCACACCGGTCCTCAAATTTACATTTCCGAAGCATTTAAGTTTTGAAGACTCGATCAAATGAGAAGGTAATTGAAGTCTAGAATGCTTAGCTTCGATAAATTTTGGGTTTTTAAAGCTATTAAGAGTAAAATTGCGAACCGATCGATTTAAACAGAGTGTTGAGTTCATCGTTGAAGTGACCGCCGACTGCTGACTTGAGAAGCTGTAGCCGCCGCCTTCTTTATATACGGTAATCTTTCAAAATGACTTAACTACCCCTACTTTTCCCCGTGAACTATGGAAGGTAGATTTGTGAATTTTGGGAAATTGTAGGGATAAATTTGGACGTTTGGTAAACTGTTTAATTTCTTATGATTTTATCCTAATCGTTGACTGAAATTAGATAAGGTAAGTTTTCTCTTATCCTCTTATCATGCGACAGACTCAAATTATTTCTTGATCAACGAATTGGGATTTGTTTGATCAAGGTTCTATTTTTTCAACAATGGTTGGGAAAAGATATCAGGAAGCCAAAACAGGTAAATTCCAATGTCAAATATAAGTAACTTAATAATTTTTTTTCAATTGGTTAAACGCAACCTGTTCGATGAAATGGCTGAATGAAACTAGTTTTTCAAAATTTCAGGTTTTCAGTTGTTGAAATCGATAAATGCGGACAAGTATTTGAAGAAGATAGGGTTAGGCAAAGAAGACCATCACTTCTGGAAACAAGTTGGGAAGGCATTGCTATGCACCTACACGCTCTTCGGCGCCGCGTGGCTTTACAACGAAACATCCCCACTGGGGTGGTGGACGTTGAAGCCTAGGCCAAAGGAAGAAAGAGAGCTAGCCCATTTATATGAACGGAGAGAGTTTCCTTATCCTGGTGATGCTGAGGCAATGGAAGAGTTTGTTGCTAAGGGAGGCATGATTGGAACTACGATTGGTCCGAAAGGGATCATTGAAACGGATAAAGATTCCTCTAATTATCAGAAGGAGATGCAGAACAAGAAGTTTGATCAGGAAGCAATGAAGTTGTGGCTCAGGATGAGAAATGAGGTTATTTCGGAGCTTCAGGAGAAAGGGTATGATGTTGAGTGAGTGATTTCTGCTATAGCATTCAGGTTGTCAAGTTTATTGCTTACTGAATAAATGAGGATTTTGCATTGATATGTTTGTATCTTGTTTGAAGATTGAGTTTCCTGGATGATCTAAGACTAAGTTATGTTTAATTATCCATGTTTTGTTAACCCTTTCAATGCTGCATCTTATTTCCTGCTTGATATCTGAATTAGATGCTTCATCGTGGACTAAACTAAGATCTCTACCAACATTCTTAAGCTAAAGCGCAAGCGGCAATGTGCTCTCTATTTTGCATCAGTTTAGCTACAGTAAAAACCAGAGCACATCACCCTAAACAAGCGCCCATAAAGTGTGTTTTAAGCTAACAACTATCATATAATAACTCATAATTTATAACATTATTTAACATATATTTTTTTATACTATTTAACCATCATAATATATATTTTTTTTTATTCAATACTTAAAGTTTAAAAAAAGTTGACTTAGGTCATCTCATCTTATTATTTAATATTTTATTTTTTACTAATCATTTATGATACAATAAATGATGCAATTATTATAAATTATTGTAAGCATATACTTTCCTGAGTCCAAAGATGATTCCAAAGTTCCAATTGCCACTTCTTCGTGTCTATTAAAAATTTGGAAGTCAAATCTTCCAAGGTGGACCATTAGCAATTTGGCATTGAAATCCTCGCATTTGTTTTCTTCCCATAAAGTGTGTTTTAAACAATCGAGCTTAATATTTTTTTTGACAAATACTTCTTTTTAAAACTAAAAACCAAACTGTCAAAAAAATACTACTAGTAAACAAATGTGTATAAAATAAGAGTTAATTTTGTTTATTACAATAGAGTTAGAAGTTTCAATGAAAACTTAAAATGGATGTAATCTTTATGTATTAATAATTTAACAAAATTAAAACCCAATTGTTAAGAATTTGAAAATATCATAAAATTTGGGAAGAAAGGGATAGTAAGTGCTTTTCTCTTGTATTAAACTAACCTAACCCAGTCATGTCCAACAAGGCCCAAACGATTTTTCTAGGCTAAATAAGCTTCAAAGACCAGCCAGAAGGACTAAAATGAAGTCCAAGACTGATCCGCTTGACTCCCATGTCCATGTCCATGTCCAATCCAAACCCAGCCTAATTGAATTACCGATAACTGGCAACAACTTTTTTAATCGTCTTATCTCATGGTTCTCAGTTTTCACAATTCCTGGAACTAGACAAACCAAACATGGAAAAAGTCAAAGAATTCCTGGAACTAGACAAAGAAGAAGCAGAGAGCGTGTCACGACTCACTATTCACCCTCACCGAGTCGGTTCCCAGTGCAGCTTCTTCGAAGATTTCGCATTACGTGGCATCCGTGTCGACAGGGTCGAGCCTGGCTTCGTTTCCTGCACCTTCAAAGTCCCTCCTCGCCTCACCGTAAGCTATCCAAAAACCCCCATCTCAAATTCCATAGAATTAGAATTATATGAGATTTGGGTTCATTTCTTTTTGTTTTTTGAATAAATTAACTTTGGTAGGATAAAAGTGGAAATTTAGCAACAGGTGCTGTTGCGAATCTTGTTGATGAAGTTGGTGGGGCTGTTGTCCATGTCGAAGGTCTTCCTATGAATGTTTCAGTCGACATGCCCATTTCATTTCTGGGAACTGCTAAACTCAATGTAAGTCAGCTTTTTTATGAGTTCAATTAAAATTATCTTGGTCCTTTAATGGAGTGAGTTGCTTTGAATTTAGTGCTAATAATTTCCATTAATGCTTTATCATTTCTTACAATGCATTGAATGTTTTGAGAAGCAATCAGATCTGTTACTATTTCTTGTTTTTTGGCATGCTATTTGCGGCTCGAATCTGTTAGTCAGTTTGATCATGAATTTAAGTCTATTGGGTTTTCCACTATCTGAATTTGGACTAATTGAAAGGTATATTATTAGTAGAAAGTTGTAACAAGGATGTGAGATCGAATCTTGCCCTTTTTTGAGGATTTGGATATTTAGAGGTGGAAGAGGATCTATTACATGCCTCCTGTTGTGAAGCTGAAGGGAGAAATGATACCATAATTTTCTATAATCCCACTGATTTTTTATAATCAGTTCAGTTCAGTCCAAGATTATGATCCTTGGCAGACATAATGAAGGGCCAGCTGTTGTTTCTTCTTTCTTCTTTCACACTAGTTATACTGGCTGTAAGAGAATTTGGTTATACCTCTTTTAATACGATTCTGATCCCTAGGAGGCAATTTGCAGGATGAGTTAGAGATTACCTCAAAGGTTTTAGGACGAAAAGGAAGTTATTCAGGAACAATTGTTCTTGTCAGAAACAAAGCAACAGGGGAGTTAATTGCTGAAGGTCGGCATTCGTTGTTTGGTAAACAATCTAGCAAACTCTAGTTCCATTCCAAGTTTCTGTAAGAAAATCCTTCTAGGGCACTGGTGGATGTTGTACTAGTACGATTTACTGAATTGCTTTCTTCTAAGTATATTATGTGATTTCTGACTTAATAAAGATTCTGTTTTGTGGCAAATTTACAAGTTCCTAAACTTCTGTCATAATTTGTGTTTCATTATTGGCCTACTGGTTGTGATAATTCAGAATATTGAGGGGACTCTAATTGGCACATGAAATAGAGGGGGAAAACTAAATCGTGTTGCCATTATTGTCTCAAAGAACAATAGTTACTTTAAATCTTAAAACCATTGCAAAAGCCAAAGGGTCAATGGTAAACCCCATACACTCCAGTTGCATTTCATTTTCACTTTGTCATGAGACACATGAGCTATGACATTGTGTCATCTATCTTTCTCACCCTGTTTCATTGTTCATTAAATCATTTAGAAGCACACGCATGAGTAAGCCTTTTAAGTTTTAACTGTAAATATAGTAAGGGGAGGGAGTGGGGGACATACTACAATTTAATTTGGTGGAATATAATTTACAGTCGCTTCAGCATGTAAAGTGGAAGGGTACAAAATCAACGAAGCGACCCGACTGGCATTTTATATGTGTACCATTTCGCAATCAAGAGAAATGCTCCTAAATTTAGCACACTCAGCAGTGCCAAGAGCCAGAAAAAGTAATGAACATGGCCGTAATTTAAGTTGTCTGGTATCCACCCGAGCTTTCCGTTCCTAGTGGTTATACTTGTAACAATAGTCACAAGCAGAGAGCTCAAGTAGTTACCAAGTGCAATGGTAGTGAGTTGTAGAGCCGAGCAGAAACTCCTCATGGCATCGGGTGCTTGCTCATAGAAAAATTCCAACTGTCCTATGAGTGTGAAAACCTCTGCACATCCTATGAGGAAATATTGTGGAACTTGCCAAAATATTGTCATGGGCATTTCCTTAAGCTCATAGTAATTGTGCCTCCTCACTATTCGGAGTCTTTCAAGTTCCAGAATTGCTGCAACTACCATGGCAAATATTGATATGAAGAGGCCAATGCCCATCCGCTGAAGTTGAGTTATGCCATTCTTGTGACCAGTGAATTTTCTTGTCACTGGGACAATTATTCTGTCATAGATTGGCACCCAAAATATCACACTGAGGGTGTCAAATATCGAAAGTGATGCTGGTGGGATCTTGAATGAAGAATTGCCGACGTGAGTATTCATTCTTTCACCTTGCAACACAAATAAATTGCTCATCTGACTGTAGACAGCAGCAAAGATGATACCAGTGGTCCATATGGGAAGCAAGCGAATGACGGCTTTTAGCTCCTCAACTTGAGTAACTGTGCAAAGTCTCCATGGGTTTATTGTACCCTTTATGTGGTCTGATTCAGTTTCCACAGCCGCTTTGTCAAAGAATCTGAAGATTACAACATCTACCTTAGAGCTTGAACATGGAAACCAAAGAGAAAAAAGCACTTGACAGTAAAGTATATCTATCTACATGCACTGAGCCTGCTGAAATGAAGTTGAAATTAATTTGAATATTGAGAGGAAGTTTGAAAATTGAATCACATGAACATGGATTATTGTATTTGTTTGTCAAAATGCAAACTCCATTTAGCCTATGTGCCTAACGGCTTTGGGGAAATACCAGGAAATGCTTATAGCCTCACTAGCTATTCAGGATTGCAGGTAATACCTCTGGATTAACTTGTTCAGACATCATCGAAGAATTAACAGAACTCTATAAAGTTAATGAAGAATGAATAATTTTTTCGCAATTATTAGACGTGACTGTAACCTAATTGCAAGTTTGAGATTGATGGTCGGGCACTAACCTAAGATCTTGTGTGTGCTCAACCTTCCGGCTTCCTCTGATATTGGATTTTGCATCCGCAGTCTCGTACAGAATAGACTTATCAGCAGGGACTGCCAATCGGAATTTCCTGAAGGATGCCACCAGAACCTGACAGAGGCGTGTGAGAGGGCTGCCTCCAGGCTTTTGGTAGCGGTACAAACGAGTACCTGAAAAGAAAAATGCAACAGCTACTGCCATAGCGATGGCAGGAATTCCAAAACCCCATCCCCAACTCACATTATCCTGTACCCAGACCAGCACAGAAGAAGCAATTAGAGCACCAATATTTATGGAAAGATAAAACCAGTTGAAGTAAGAGCTCTTGTGTTTCTTCTCAGCCTCATCGGTGTCATCAAACTGATCTGCTCCATATGATGAGACACAAGGCTTAATTCCTCCTGTTCCCAATGCAACCATGTAAAGTGCTACAAAGAACACAGCACTTTGCGTCACTGTTGGGTTGCAATTATCTTCTGCGTAACACCTTGGCCTGATGCCATGTAAAGTTACAGACAATGCCAGAAGTGTCATGCCCTGTGTGAAAATCATTAAATGATTTTATAACATTTGTGAAGATACAGATTTCATGAAAAGTTTGCTTCAAATTTCAGGTTAATATTGAACTTATAAACTTTAATCTGTTCTACAAGAATTCTGCTATACAAGCTTCTATATGAAATGCAATTATAAGCAAATTATCTCCTTTTCATGTGACTAGAACTTACAAAGACATAAAAGATTGAGAAAAGGGCAATTGTCCAATATCTTCCCAGGTAAGCATCAGCCAGAAATGCTCCAATCAACGGTGTGATGTAGCATGTTCCACTCCAGTTCTGGTTATTTCTAGTAGCAACAGAACTATGTTGATGGAGTCGATGCTTGAAGTAGCGCACCAGATTGCTGCTCATCCCATAGTAGGCCAACCTTTCACAACATTCATTTCCTGTTGATTAATGCTAAATTGATAAGCATCCATCTTTGACTACACATTACCAAATATAATTGGTTGATTTTATAATTACCAATAATAAAGGGACAGGCTTTCCAGGTTCCAGTTTTCTTTCTATTGGCAGGGTTTCCCTGGTAATCTACTGTTCCATCTTTCGTGTAAAAATCATCTTCAGCCATAGTCTTTCCAGAAACTTATCTTTGCCTGCTTATTATTGGTTCGAGAATTCACTCAAAAGCAGAAGGGCTGAGAACTTGAAAGATGTAACCTATATTCACTGGAAAAAGAACCATAGCTGCACTTAACAATTAATAAATTGCAGAGAAGTCAGCATATAGAAGCTGAACTGCCAGTTTTCAGTTTTTCTGCCCCATGGATGTTAATCAATGTAAATCTATTCAGGAATAGAATCAAGAAGCCTAAACCAAATAAATCCATTTAACTTTTATACCTTTGATAAACAAAAATGGCGTTAATTAGCACTGTATAACTACCTTGATATGAAAAAACAAGTTTCTAAAACTAATAAAGAAAAAATAGAGTTCTTCAAACACAACAAACCAAGTTAAAATAGAATTAAAGTCGCAGGATAACAAACCTGATGCTGATTAAGCTTTATTATGCAATAGCATCCTGAAAAGCGATATGTCTCATGAATGAAGGAGTAGAAGAATTAGCATTAGAACATAATAGGAAAACTTGAATCAGGATCTTACTCGATCGTCATCAAGTTGCGGGAGCCACCTAACTGGATAGTGGATCCAGCTAAAGTCTATCCTCTCCTAGTCATTTGTGGGTGTAAATTTTTCATAAAGATTCCAAGGAAGAGCCATGAATTGAATAGTTGAATCCTTTGACTAGTTTGTGTCGATAATGATGAGAGGGTGAGAGGTTTTAGCATATAATATCTAGTAATGGAGAGAAAGTTGGACTGGGAATTGTTGAGAGTGAAAAGATCCTAAAAGATCATAGCGCATTAACCGTGGAATATGCACATGAACAAAGATATTTTTGTAGGATCACCCTATGCAATATCTTTTTCTATATAAAAAAATTAGGTGAAAGAAAACTAATTTGTCTTAAGGTTTTAATGAAGATTTATAATTTTTTTATTAAAAAATTGTTGCCAACGAAAATAGAACTTAAACTTTATGTAAATATTTGATCCTTTATCATTTCAATCTACTACGCGGGCACCCTCAACATTCATATTGTCTATTGGCTATTGGTGGCCCGGTGGGCATAAAACATTTTTTTTTTGGTTTGACAGGTGGCTCCAATAGTTTTAACTTTCGTATCGAAGGCAAACCTTGAAAGAGAAAAACTAGAATTGCAGAGAAATGGGTTGTATGAGACAAGTTTGGGTGGCTTTAGCTTATAATGTAGTGGGACTGAGGCCAGCCCAAGAAACAAACTTGAGTCCGCCTAAAGTTGAAATCCGGTTAATAATCCCTTTAAAGTCTAAACCATCATGGATTGAAAAGAGGAAATGAAGTGATTTTGGCTTTGTCATAACATATGCTCTCCAACTGTTTCACCATCTTTCGTTGTTATTATATTACGTTATTTTGAAACATTGACATGAAGAGACCGTATTTCATACATAATAAGGGGGATATTATTTACTTCTTTAGCAGCGAGAGGATAATTTACAGTTGCTTTAACAAGCCAACATATATAATCAACGAAGAGTCCCCACTGCCCTTTTATATGTGTACCAATTCGCAATCAAGACAAAAATGCCTAAGTTTAGCACACTTAGCGCTGCCAAGAGCCAGAAGAAGTAATCAATGTGACCATAATTTAGGTTGTCTGGTATCCACCCGGGCTTCCCATTCTTAGCAGTCAAACTGATAACCATAGTCACAAGTAGAGAGCTCAAGTAGCTACCAAGAGCACCAGTGGTGAGTGATAGAGCCGAGCAGAAACTCCTCATGGCATCCGGTGCTTGTTCATAGAAAAACTCCAACATGCCAATGACTGTGAAAACCTCTGCACATCCTATGAGGAAATACTGTGGGACTTGCCAAAATATTGTCATAGGCATTTCCTTTAGCTCATAGTAGTTGTGCCTTCTGATCATTTTCAGTCTTTCATGCTCCAGAATTGCTGCAGCTACCATGGAAAATATTGATATGAAGAGGCCAATTCCCATCCGCTGAAGTTGAGTTAAGCCATTGTTGTGACCTGTGAATTTTCTTGTCACTGGGACAATGATTCTGTCATAGATTGGCACCCAAAAGATCACACTGAGAGTGTCGAAGATGGAAAGTGATGCTGGTGGGATCCTGAAGTTAGAGTGAGCAACGCGAGTATCCATTCTTTCCCCTTGCAACACAAATAAACTGCCCATCTGACTGTAAGCGGTAGAAAAGATGATCCCAGAAGCCCATATAGGGAGCAAACGAATTATAGCTTTCAATTCCTCAACCTGTGTGACTGTGCAAAGTCTCCATGGATTAACCGAGCCCTTTAATTGGTCTTTTTCAGTTTCCACAGCCGCTTTGTCAAAGAAACTGAAGATTACAGCCATAGATCAGAGGTAAGAAACCAAACCAACAGTTTGAATAGGTAACCAAGAGAAAATTGACCACATTTATGTACCTAGAAATACTATCAAGTCTGACTTGCAGAATTAGAATATCAAAGGACAGTTTGGAAACTGAACTACATGGAATTTTAATCCTTAACAAGCTGCTAGTTACCATTTTTTAGTCTCAGTCTCAACATAATAAATGGGCTTCAGGAAGAGTCCGAACGTGTTCATAGCCTAACTAGCTGTTGTTCAGGCAGCAACAAACAATTATTTAATCTATGGCAACTGGATTATTATTTAAACTCAGACAAGCTAATGAATTAATTTTTGAACAAATTTTTTACTTTTTAGTGATTGGCTCTAATTTATTTCCAAATTTAAGATTAAAGTCCAGGCACTGACCTGAGATCATTTGTGTGGTCAATCTTGCGGCTTCCTTTGATATTGGACACTGCATCTGCTGTCTCATACAAAAGAGACTTATCGGCAGGCACTGCAACTTTATATTTCCTGATGGATGCCGTCAACACCTGACAGAGGCGTGTGAGAGGGCTGCCTCCAGGCTTTTGGTTTCGATACAAACGAGTACCTGAAAAGAAAAAACAGACAGCTATTGCCATGGCTATAGCAGGGATGCCGAAACCCCATCCCCAGCTCACATTATCTTGTATCCAGACCAACACAGAAGCTGCAATAAGAGCACCGATGTTTATGGAAAGATAGAACCAATTGAAGAAAGAACTCTTGTGTTTCTTCTCCTTTTCGTCCGTGTCATCAAACTGATCGGCTCCATATGATGAAACACAAGGCTTAATTCCTCCTGTTCCTAGTGCTATCAGGTAAAGCGCTAGAAAGGCCATAGCGCTTTGTGTGTCTGTTGGGTTGCAGTTATCTTCTGCATAACATCTTGGCCTTATGCCTCGAACTGATGCAGACAATGCTAAAAGTGTCATTCCCTGTACAAAAAGTACAATTTTCTTGTCTCAAGTCAATTACTTAGGCTATAAATTGGAGAACATAAAATTTCCAGGTTTTCTTTTCCTTCTTCTTGATGTTCATTTTTTCTTTTTTTTGGATAAGCAGTTGGTTGTTTTTATGATGTAATTCTGGTAGTTCAAACTTCTTTATGAGATGCAATTACAATTATATAACAAGTATCAGGTGAGTAAAACTTACAATGATATAGATGACTGAGAAACAGGCAATTGTCCAATATCTTCCTAGATAAGAATCGGCCAGAAAAGCTCCAATTAATGGCGTAATGTAACATGTTCCACCCCAGTTCAGGTTATTTTTAGTGGCAACAGCACTATGCTGGTTTAGCCGATGCTTGAAATAAATCACCAGATTGGTGCTCATCCCATAGTATGCCAATCTTTCAGAGCCTTCATTTCCTGTTGAATAATGCTAAAGTAAGCATCCAATCTCTATCTTTGATTACTATTTTCAACTATTAGCATCCAATCTCTATCTTTGATTACTATTTTCAACTATTAGCTTTCATGATTACCTATGATATGTGTGCAGGCTCTCCAGGTTCCAGTTTCCTTCTTATTAGCAGGATTTCCCTTGTAATCCACTGTCCCATCTTTTGTGTAGATATCATCTTCTTCCATTGCTTTCCAGAAATTTATCTAAGCCTGCTTACACATGGTTTTGGAATTCATTCAGAAACAGAAAGGCTCATCAGAACTTGAGGTTGAAGTCTAAATTATTAAGGAAAAAAGAATCATAGCTGCAGTTAGAAACAAACTTTAAAGAAGTCAGCATGCAGAGACTCAGATGCAAAATTTTAGTTCTTAATTCTTATATATAAAGGCTACCTAGTAAATGCATACCTACTTTTTACCAGGAAAAAAAAAGAATAAATGAACACCAATAGATAATAAATAAATAATACTTAACTGGTGTCTATAGAGACACCAGTTAACAGCAGTGGGAATATGCACACGAAGAAATACATTTCCAAGGAGTTAATAATATCCAGCTGGTTAAAGTAAACCTTGAAGAATGAAGAAGCAGCAGCACTCAAAAGTCTACCTTTTCGCTTTCACTAAAAAAACAGATTCACAGCAAAATGGTCCATCTGATGTGACAAATTTGAAAAGCTAATAGTCTAGTGGACCTGATCCTAGTCCAAGAAAATAATTTGCCACCTAAAACTTAGAGCTTGGCCAATCATAACAAAAGATTAAACACGTGAACACTGAAGATTGTGCTCAGTTGAATAAGTTTCCAGCTTGAAGAAAAAGAAAGAATAGAGACATACGTTCCCCAGTACTAATAAACAGTTCTCAAATAATTAGATATATGAAAAAAGAAACGTTGGTTTGTTTGCTTATTACCTTAAGTTTCAAGCAACCAGGAACACTGGTTTCTTCTGGCTCAAGTCTTGGAAAATATATGAGGCTTTGGGCGAATCTTTCTTCTATGACGGAAACACTGGAGGAGATGACTTTGTTTTCGACATGCGAGAGCGTTGAGTTCATTAAGGAATTGTCTCTACTCCTAACTCCTAACTCCCTCTATATATGCTTCTAAATTCCAATGCCTAAAGCTGAACTTTGAGTTGCTTCTTGCACTATAACTTATTACACATATATATTGATTAAAATTCTGTTTCTAAAGCTTTCGCTTGTTTACATCTCCGTGACGTTTGGGAATATTTTTGACACAGTTAAATAGAATTGGTTTTGGTCTTCTTCTTTTGCATACATTTCTTGGGTTGATAAAAGATTGTTTTCATGAATCATTGCTCCAAACAATGACAAACTTATTTCGACTGACTTCACGTATACGAATGCCAATATTAGTATGAACAAAATAGCAGTCCCAAACCCCCATCGCTTTGAATTTCTCTCCAAAATGACAAGCTTGATATATACATATTTTCTATTAAACAAACCAATTCATTTGTCGTTAGTTTTCTTAGAATTTTTATGCTTATAAATTTGGATATTTGCATGAGACATATATAGGATTCAGGTCTTTTCTTAGTTTATATATATTTCAAACATATATAGCTAGGCGAGTCTTTTTCCAACATAACTTGCAAACTCAAACATTGATAAAGACCATATTTTTCACTTTATCAATCTTTTCTATTTTTTTCGCTGAGATTATAACATTAAACCCCGAGACAGAAAAATTATATTTGACCTCCAAACCTAACAATTAATGCCAATTGAGTATTAGCTCAAATGGCATGCATGCTATTAACAAATTTTTAAAAATTGCAGGTTCAAGAGGTCTTAGATGTGTAATGTCCTCAAATAAGTTAATTAGATAGAGGTCGAGGGATTAAAGGTAGATTAAAATTTTCAAAAATGACAATTAAATTTTTTTTCAAAAGTAGAAGAGAAAAGGCCAATGTTTTTGATAAATTATATATATATATATATATATATAGATTCTTTTAACTTTGATATTTCTGATAAATTGCCAATTCATTATTTTATTTTTATTCATATATTTAAATTAAAGTTTCTATTTATGAAAATTTTAACAGATGATTGTCTAATACTTTTTTATAAATTAATTTAGAACTTCAAGCCAGTACCTACAAATTACATTGCTTTGTTGTTATCCATATATTGAAATTAAAGTTTTTTCAATGAAAATTTTAACAAAATCTAATATTATTAAATACAAATTGCAATATTTACAAATTGAATAAAGCTTATTAATATTTATAATAAAATATATTTAAAATGGTAATTTAGAATATGAACGGAATTAAAAGTCCCTTATAAATTGAATAATTTTTTTTTTTTTTGAAAATTGAATCAATTTTATTAATAATAAAAATATTTAAAATGATAATTTAAAAATATAATAAACAGTAATATCTATTTTTTTTAGTTTAACTTTATATATATTATAAATAATTATTGATAAAAAAAAATTTAATCAAATCCAAAATTATACGTGGCAGAAGCAATGGTCCCTTCTAAAAAGAGGTCCAGTTCATTCAAAATGGGTCTTTTCAAGTAGCCTCAGATTACGTGCTCGATCCTGCCTGGACCACTACCTTTTTCAAAAGCCTTTCGTAATCATACGTTTTGCCGAATGAAGGTTTGCTGCTTGATTGGACGACTCCATTCACTAATAATTCATAAAATGAGCCATCTAGATTTAGCCCATAAAATATTAATAAAGTTCAGACCCAATTCAAGTTATTAGTGAACAATTGGGTTAATAGCTCATTAATTAAAAGTGATAAACCGCATTTAAAGCCCAAAACGTGAGAGACCCAATATCCTTAGGTTATCATTAGCTTGAATAGAAGATAGAATCCATTATACACAAAACTAAATCCATCACAATTAAAGGATAGGAAGTCCAAATTAGACCTGCTCATGACTCGAATCGAGCCCCGATTTTTTTCTTCCTTCCTTATCTAGGCTCGGCCCACGGGTTTAATATTACTGTTCATCATATAAAAATAAATATTTTTATATTTTTATAATTAAATTTAAATAAAATAATATTATTTTAATATATAAATAGTGATTCGAGCCGGGCCGGATCATGAAAATGCCTTTCCTGGCCCGGCCCAATACGGGCCAGGCTGCCCGGTCCATGAGCAGGTTTAGTCCAAATGGAGTGAAATTCTTAAGATAATTGACTTGATTTTTTATTTATTAATTGATGTGTTTGGTAGGAAAGATGAAAATGTGAAGAAAAAAAAATTCTTTTTATTCATCATGAGAGAAAATAAAATAAAAATTATTTTTTTTATCATTATACCTTTTGTAAATTAAGATAAAAAAGATGAATAATCTTGTAAAGATGCACACTTAACTCACATCTATCTCATTTTCTCTCTTCTTATCATTTCAATTTGGAATGATTTGTTTTTATGCATCAGAGTGAAAAATAATCATCTTTCTTATTTTCTTTTCTCTTACTTTTCCTTCTTACCAAGCACCAAAATTCTTTTTTTTTTTTTTTTTTCATTTTTTCACTCTTTTCTGTCTATCCGTCCACTTTTTCACTCAATTAAACACACCCTTAATGTTCTAAACAAATTATTACAAATGAGTTTTGTGTCGGAGAAAGTGTAACATTAATAGAGATTTTTGGGTATTTATTAGCATTCAAGTAGAGAGAAATGCGGCTTGAAAAGGAATTCAGAAACGGTTGAATTTGATATTCAACCAGCAGTTATATGAAATGATGAACAACACCTGAAACAGTTTTTATCGAAAAACTTGAAGGCAAGGAAGAAGGTGATAACAATTATAACTAGGAAATACTAAAAAAAAAAAAAAATCCTCTTCAATTTTGTTAGTATAAATATAAGTTAAAACAATGTTATTTTTTTTTCGAGAAATCACAAACATAATGCAAATTCAATTATCTTAACTTTTCCAACATTTTAGCTTTACATTTTAACATATTATCTTTACCTTTCATGCAACTAGAAGTAATTTCAACTAATTATTCAAGTTTCCTTTTTTTTTTTTTTGACGTATTATTTTCACTCTTGTTGAAAGATATCAAGAGTGAGAACCCTTTGATCTTCTTTGTAGTTAACTTATTGTAAATTTTCCTAAAAAATCAACCAATATTACCATATTTAATTTCATCATGTACTAGGCCTTATTATTAGAACTAACACTAATAAGAACTAATAAAAATAAAAAATCATACTTGTTTGAGATTTAAATACTTATTTAAGGTATTTAAATATATAATTTAATATGATAAATGCATGTATTTCGTATTCACATAATTAAATTCAAATATGTTATCTCAAAAAAGATACATATATATGCTCCAACTTTAGGTGCTTGACACTTATACTTCAAGAGCTGATAAGAAAAAGGAAATAAAAAAATATATATATTTGAAATAAATTCAAAATTGTTTTTTAAATGATTGCTCATAATAAGTATGAGATATAATTCAAGTCCAAAATCACATTGTCTCAAAGTTCAAACAATTAATACTTTATCACTAGTCGACAGATGAGTAACTGAAAATAAAACTTAACACATAGACCTATCAATAATAATAATAAAAAGAAGAGATCAAAATATATATGATTTTAAGTTAGCATTATATATATATATATAAATAATTATTTCATACACCACTAGTGAAATTTTCAGATTTTACAAAGGAGATTTGCAAAATGACATATATTTCTTAGAATATAATAAAAAGTAAAAAAATAAGTGGAACATGTGATAGTCTCTTAATTTTGTTTGTTGAGTTAAAAAATTATACTACCAATATATAAAAAATAAACTATATATATATATTAATATTATACACATTCAATTATAGTTGAATTCATGCATAAACCTGCCGCCAAGATTGCTTGTTTTCATTCCTTGTTTTGCTTTAAAAAAAAAGTAACACCTAACTTATAATTAAATTGAATCCGCTTAATTGATGTCTATAAAGATGATTTATTTATCATTTTTGAAATTTTTTTTATATTTAATATATTATTTTTATTGAATTAAAAAAATGATATATTAATTATAAATTTTTTATATATGTATTACTACCCACTTATTAACATTTCCTAATTAAATTTGAAACTATTTTTTTTCTTTTAATTCTTAATTATTGTTACTTGAAATCCGATCAGCAGTCAAGAAAAGATAAAGCCAGACTTTTCCTCAATGATCTCGAATGTCTAACAAAACAATATAATATTTTAACTTAATTAAATGCTTTCTCTAGAGCTTCAATTTGGATTGGTTTGACATTGCTTGTTGATTTAGGAAAAAAAAAACTTCTTTAAATTCAACAAACTTTGCTATGAAAACAATATAAAGAAAGGATTAAAATCATTAATTTTCTCCTATTTATTTATGAACTAATATTTTTATATATATTATTAAAAAATTTTAAAATTTCACAAAACCGTATAAAAATTATATCATCACTTTTTTTTATCATATAAATTTATTAATCTTTTTTAAATATATCCTAATGAGAATAAGAGATGTATAACAATCCTCTAATTTCGTTGATGAAATGAATTAGATAATTTTTTTTTTTTTATTTAGTATAAGCAAGAAATAAATTAAGCTTTGTTTAGAGAACATATATTTAGGCCCAAAATGTGATTAATAATTCTGTTAGTGAAATATTTTAAAGTAAACAAAGGTTGGATGAGCTGTTGTTACTGACCTCTAAGCCTAAAGAAGCTTTAGCTTTCAGAAACAAACTCCACAATATATCCATGAAAGGCATCCCTCAACTAAAAATATTTTGTTGGGTTAACCGTTCTTTGTATCTATCATCTACCCACCATTTCCACTTACTTTCCTTCTCGAAGGGTTTCATCAAATTCATGGAAAATAAACCCAATTAGGAATTTAAAATTGAAAAAAAAAAAGAGAAGGTGAAGTGACAATTATCCAATTTGCAACACTTTATATATTTATATAATATTTTTAGTTATTGAGGTGACTTATGCCTTAGTCCAAATCTCCTCTAGCTTTTATAGTGCATGCTTTTGCAGTGCCAAAGAGATGTAATAATATATATATATATATATTTATTTTTATTTATTTTTATTTTATTTTATTTTTTCCATAGCTTATCATATCTACAATTTTGACACTCCATTGACATGTATTTTTTTTTAGAAAAATTAGCAATTAAAATTTAAATAACACTAATACTTGAAAAGATAGCTAATTATTTTTTACACCTAACCCCATATTAATTTGTACTATATGTTTTGGAAGTGACCCAATTTAATTTGATCACTGTGTTTCTCCTTAAAATTCTTATTCTATATTCCTTCAACAAAAAAATAATTGTTGCCCTTTAAGGCTTTAATTAATAACTTGTCAATGATATTCAAAATTTCTTTTAAAAGAGAAGAATTATAATGCACTAGATTAGATCCCGCGCGATGCCATGAAAATCAATGTTAAATATACGATTGCAATATTTTTAAAAATGAAATTTAACAATTAAACAAAAAAATAAATTAATATTTTATAAAATAGCAAAAAAGAACTCTCATAACAATTTAAAGTTATAAACAATTTATAAAATCAGCTTAAAAGATAAATTAAGTGAAACAAATTTTTTCCTAAATTGAATCACAATACAAACTATGTAAAATATAAAATGAATTGAGACACGACATGAACACAACATAGAAAAAATAATTAAAACACAACACGAAAAATTCGATAAGAATACATGAACATGTAAAAATATACGTAAAATAAATTATTAACGTGTAAAAATTTATATAAATTTATAGTACTTTATATAAATTATTAACGTGTAAAAATTTATATAAATTTATAATACTTTGAAAAGAAAAAAAAAACACGAACACGTCAGGAACACACAAATTTTTCTCTAAATCGAATCATTATGACAAATCATGCAAAATATGTCATGAATTGAGATACGACACGAACATGCAATTTTTTCTCTAAATTAAATCACAATGAAAAACTATGTAAAATATTAGATGAATTGAAACACGTCACGAACATAACATAAGAAAAAATAAGTAAAACACAACACGAAAAATAACATGAACACGAACACAAAAATGAAAAAATAATTAAAACACAACACAAAAAATAACATGAACACGACACGAATATACGAACGTCTAAAAATATATATAAAATAAATTATTAACGTGTAAAAATTTATATAAATTTATAATACTTTGAAAAAAAAACGAACACGAACACGTCACGAACACAAAATAGAAAAAATAACACAACACCAAAAATAACACAAACACGAAAAATAACACAAACACGATACGGATACACGAACGTTTAAAAATATAAATAAAACGAATTATTAACGTGTAAAAATTTATGTAAATTTATAATACTTTAAACAAAAAAAAAAAACACGACTATATAAATTTTTTCATTTTTTTTCTCCTTCCTTCCTACCATCTTTCTTTTCTTTTCTTTTTTTTTTACCTTCCCTCACCAACTAAAAAAATGGGACCCATAAAAAAAAAACTCTGACACGTGGATAAGTTCATATTTGTGCAAAAATTATAAGATTTAATGTATGGATGTTATAAATTCCATGCCCTAAGACCTAAGTGATACTAACAATAATTTCAACATGAAAAATAGAATCCTTGGTTTCAATTATTATAAAGGAAAAAAAAAAAAGTCATAAAGATATGCAATATTGTCCTTTTAGAGTAAACTTTTACCTAGAATTTTTTAAAAAAAATTATTTAGCATCATTGTCAAGAAAAACCAAAAAAAAATGAACTCCAATTTGTGGCAGTAATATTCCATTGTTATTATACCTCACATAATATTTAATAGGATTTTACTAACAAGAATCCTAAACACATATATCTAATACATTGAAAATAATGCAAAAAACTGTCAATTATTATATTTAATACAACATTATTATTATAAATAATATATTAATTAAGTAAACCTTAAAAAATTCCTTTTGGACACTCTTAACAAAACCCTATTTAATAAAAGTTTCTCATCATAATTCATAAGGACTTAATGATAGCTAATCCTACTACTGTTAGGGAGATTTCTGTTGTACTAATCTGCCAATCAAATGCTTGAACATAGCCTTAATTGCCCATTAAATTAACGACTAATGCCCACAAAAGGGTAAAAAGACAAAGCAAAAAAGTGAAAAGAACTAGCAAGGTTTTTCTGTTTTTGCTTGTTGCTCATGTCATCTGCTTCCCCTCCTTGAGGGGTTGGAAATCTATCAACATTGTGGTTGAGATCGGGTGTACTTTACCCCAATACGGTTGGACCAACCCATGGCTGACCACCTAGTCAATTGAAAAATGGCATCAGGAGCTCAACTAGCTTAGCTTCAAAATGTGTCTTAGTTTGATAGATAACTACTTTGTGTGATACACAAGAAATCTCACAACTTTCTGCCTCTATTTCTCTAATTTGTACATTGCCCCTTGCCCCCCCTTCCCTCTCAAGTATTCTTTCCTTTCCACCTAACTAAGTAAAAACGACTTGGCAGCAGAGACCAGACACAGGTTTTTTTGCCTCTTTATAAGTTTGGGTTGGTCTTCAATACCTGATATCAGTACACCAAGAAAGAGCCAAACTTTTAGAAAGAAAAAAAAATATTAATTTGGGCTTGGCATTGAGTGAGAGCTAGAGAGAATTAATGGAGATGGCACCATGGATTAGAGTCCTAATACTTTTAGCTTGCTTATGGTATCCAGCATCAGTGGAGTGCATGGTTCGGCACTACAAGTTCAATGTAAGTTATACTTAATTACTTTGCTCAAATGGTATAGTTCGTGCCCTCTGAATGTATAGCTAGCAACTTCCAGGAGCTGCAAAGAACTGAGTGCTGATCTCTGTTAGCTTTCCTCCATCATTGCCCATGGTAGAGTTCCTAGCTAGTTCATTGACATGGGTTTGGCTAGCTGGTCTTAGAGGGTTGCTATTTTTCCATTTTTTTTTTTGGACTGAGATTACTTAATACATTTCAAATGTGAGGCTTGCATGAATATACAGTTAAAACATTATTAATTCATACTGATTTCTTAGAGGGGAGTCAAGCTTAAGTTATTCGCCCCTGCTTGATTAGGGTTATGAAGCTAGCATTGGGTTTTGATCTGATATTATGTGCATACACATTGGTTTACGATGAACCAAAAATTTGCAACTTTTTCAGTGCAACAAGAAATGGAAAAAAATAGTTTTTACTTGTTCAAGTATATTTCATATTTTTGAACATCCACTAAACTTTAAGCTTCATTTTCAAGCTTTAATATGGTCGTGCAAGCACTTCAAAATACCCACCAAATAATATTATTCGATCTCCATGGTACGAAAAGATGAATTAAAGCTCAACTTCTGCCACAAATTCTAGCTTTTCCTTGATTAGCAACTAAATTGGCGTTCTGACGTGGTATATCTTTCAGGTCGAAAGTCTTGTCAACTTCACTCATTTTCATATGTTTTGTAATCCTATAAATTGCATGTTCATGCACGTTTTGCTCTTCAATGATCAATCTTCTTCCTTTTTTCTTTGTTATTAACGTGCTTAACGTGCTAATTTTAAAATTTCCAAGTACATATTTTATACTTGCTAAGATGACTGACACCAACCATACTTAAAACATATAATCTTGTCCTAGACGACAGCCACCTTGGATTTTCCACACAAGAACGTACCAATAAAAGCATTTCTCTTTAATCAGTGGATGAAATTAAATTGCTCTCGATCTAGAAGTACTCATAAAAGTTATATAACAGAAGAAAGTACATCATCAAAGCGTTTTGATCAGAACTAACAAATCTTGATTGAATGGCACAAAGCAAAGAAAGTAAATATTGGTGATGTAGCTACCTAAATTTGGCGTCTGTAACCACCGTAAACAATTCCAATTTCAACAATATCTGATTGGTTTTTTTTTTTTTTTTATGCAAAAATGTGCAGGTTGTGTTGAAAAATACAACAAGATTGTGCTCAACCAAGCCTATTGTCACTGTGAACGGACGCTACCCTGGTCCCACTTTAGTTGCTAGAGAGGATGACATAATTCTTGTCAAAGTGGTCAACCATGTCAAATACAATGTCTCCATCCACTGGTGAGTCCAAATTGCCCACCATTGATAAACTTTTGAGTTTAATAATTATTCAAGAAGGTAATTATTCATGCCTTCTGACTTTGATTTTCCTGCGGAGCAGGCATGGGATTAGGCAAATACGTACCGGTTGGGCAGATGGGCCGGCATATATAACCCAGTGCCCGATTCAACCAGGGCAGAGCTATGTGTATAACTTCACCATCACTGGCCAAAGGGGCACCCTTTGGTGGCACGCTCATATCCTCTGGCTAAGGGCCACTGTCCATGGTGCTATAGTTATCTTGCCCAAACGCGATGTTCCTTATCCTTTCCCCAAACCCCACAAGGAAAAGATTGTTATCTTAAGTAAGCACGATAAGAAAGTATATTAATATTGTTTCTTCCATTAATTCATTTCATCAATAAATTGCTTAAATTCTTACGACAAATTTTGACTACTGACTTGGAATATTCTCCTTCAATTCTTTCGTACTAGTTGGTACGAAGTTGTTTTTTTAGAAAGTTTATGTATATATTCAATTTTTTGTATGTAGGTGAATGGTGGAAATCGGATGTTGAAGCCGTCATCAATGAAGCTTTGAAATCTGGCCTGGCCCCGAATGTCTCTGATTCTCACACCATCAATGGCCATCCAGGACCTGTCTCGAGCTGCCCATCACAGGGTAAAACACTCTGCTACAAGAGATTCGCACTTTAAATTAACACTTCCTGCTGGACCATGATTAATAATTTTCATTTTCAAATATTCCTCTATATTTCTATCAATTTGCAGGAGGATATACATTGCCAGTAAAACCAGGGAAGACATACATGCTTCGAATCATCAACGCTGCACTGAATGAAGAACTCTTCTTTAAAATAGCCGGCCATCAACTCACTGTTGTCGAAGTTGATGCCACATATGTGAAACCCTTCAAAACAGACACCATTGTTATAGCCCCAGGGCAGACCACAAATGTCCTCCTAACCGCTCACCGTGGCGGAGGAAAGTATTTGGTTGCAGCCTCACCTTTCATGGACGCACCCATTGCAGTAGACAACGTGACCGCCACTGCCACCTTAAATTACTCCGGTTCTCTAACCAGTTCCGCCACCACCACCCTCACATCACCCCCTCCAAAAAACGCTACCTCAGTAGCAGCAAATTTTATCAATTCACTACGAAGCTTGAATTCTAAAAAATATCCTGCTAATGTCCCTTTAAAGATTGATCATTCCCTTCTTTTCACCGTTGGCCTTGGTATTAACCCTTGTTCTACATGTGTTAATGGAAGCCGTGTTGTGGCTTCTATTAACAATGTTACCTTTGTTATGCCAAAAATCTCTTTACTTCAAGCCCATTTCTTCAACACAAGTGGGGTTTTCACTAGTGATTTCCCTAGCAATCCTCCTGTTCCATTTAACTATACAAGCTCACAAGTAACAAACTTTGCGACAAAACAAGGAACAAAACTGTACAGACTTGCATATAACGACACTGTGCAGCTAGTCTTGCAAGATACAGGGATGATTACCCCAGAGAACCACCCTCTTCATTTGCATGGATTCAACTTCTTTGAGGTTGGGAGGGGATTGGGGAATTTCAACCCCAAAAAGGATCCTAAAAAGTTCAATCTTGTTGATCCTGTTGAGAGGAACACGGTTGGAGTTCCATCTGGTGGATGGACTGCTATAAGGTTCAGGGCAGATAATCCAGGTAAAGGTCATGGGTTTAATTTTGTAGTAAGATCCAGCTGAAAACATAATTGACGTCAATTCCTTGTTTTTTCTCTTGTTTCGCAGGGGTTTGGTTCATGCATTGCCATTTGGAAGTGCATACGACTTGGGGGCTTAAGATGGCATTTGTTGTGGACAATGGCAAAGGCCCAAATGAAACTCTTCTACCACCTCCTAGTGACTTCCCTAAGTGCTAGAAAAAAAACCCAAAACAAAAACGACGAGGACCGGAGAAATAGCTTAAAAGAAACAAAAGAAATGGAAAATTTATAGAGCGGCTGAAAGCTAATAACTAATAAGAAGAGTTCTTTTTGAGCAAGCCAAGGAAAGTTGCTCCATATTGAATAAAAGACGGCTGAAATTATATTTTTTTCCCCCTTAAATTTGGTTTCCCTATAATATGGCCTACAAGTTTGAGCTATAAAGCTGTGTATATGCTTCTAATTTAGAGGTTCCAAATCTTTATTGTATTGACAAATCCTGTTCGAAATGAAGATTAAGTATTGTTTTTTTCTATTCCTTTTAGCCATATTCATTTAACATAAAAAGAAAGAAAGCTAACATTAACATAGCCAGCAACAAAGCCAAGAATTCTCCCCCTCAAAAATAAAAGAAAGTATTCCGAGTTTCATTGCTAAATAATTATGTACTAAAACTCATGAATGAACACCGAAAGCTTCGGTTTGGGCCTTAAGGATGACCTGAACTGGCATGGGTATTTGGGTAAGCACGGCAGCATGAAAAGGACAGCTCTCAAAGTTCAGGCCCAATAAAGGGAAGGCTGGCTCTTATAAACCATGTAGATTGTAAGTCTTTGGTCAGTGGGCTTCTCTACTCAACACCGATAGTCAATTCTGTGGCTGAAATCTTGAGTCTCGACCGAGCTTCGGTGGCGGCGGCGGCATAGACTCTTGGATATGACCATGTCGACGTATTACCATATTTTCAGCATTTGGTTAAAAAAAAAAAAAAGGCTCTCTATATCCTTATGTTCCATCTAGTTCACTAACTAATGTATTCTTCAATTTACTCTTCCCATAATCCTTTTGTCAGTTTTTCGTATTATCTTCGTGTATTTTGTTATGTCATGTTCGTGTTTAAGGTATTTTATGTTTATATAAATTTTGATACGTTAATAATTCGTATTAAATAGATTTTGAAACATTCGTGTATTTGTGTTGTGTTCGTGTTATTTTTTCGTATCGTGTTTTTAGTTATTTTTTTATTTTATATTCATTTTATGTAATCGTATCGTGTTCAGTATTATCAGTTCCTCTAAAATTAGGTTTGGACACACCGATGCATGCGTACGGGTCCAATGAAAAATAAGAGTGCAGTGAGATAAGGAACATAGCCCCGGAATGTTGGTCTTTTAACTCTTCATGTTTTGAAATTAATAATTCACCATACACATACTTCAAATTTAAATGATACTTTTCATTCTCATCTAGGAATTATCTATTTATAATTTATATAAATAGAAGCAAAAATATGAAGAAAAAAAATTAAATTGACTAATGATTATTATTGTTTATTATATTTTTACATAATTATTATAAATTTTTTTTATTCATAATATTTATCCAATTTATAAGTAGAAAGTTTAATTTTATTCAAATACTTTAGCTAATTAAATTTATTTTATAATAAATAAAAAATTAAAAGTTTAATCAATTGTTTTATCTTCAAAATTATAAAATAAAAAAGAGTTAAAATTTATATTAAATTTTTTATTTTCATAGTATTAATTACGTTAATTTAATATAAAAAAACTTTATATTGATTTAATATAATTTGCAGATGGAATAAATTTTACATGTTAATCTAAATTTCAATTAATATACACTTTATTAATTTTATTTATTTGTAAAATATTCAACTATATATTTAAAATAAATAATATAATAATTATTCATGTGCGGCACACATGATAACAAATACTAATACTTTTAAAATGAAGAAAAATAATGAGACAAAATTGTTGTTGAAAACGGCTTTGAGATTTTATTAATGAGTGTCCTAAGAACACTTTTTAAAGTTACTAAATATATTAATATTTTCACCCAATGCATTGAAATGATGAATAAAATTATGAACTACTACATTTAATGCAATATTATCACTATAAATAATATATTAACTAATTTTAAAAAGTACCTAGAGGACATTCGTTATTAGACCTGTTTATGGGTCGGGCTAGTCTGTCGGTTCGGGTTACTGTTCACTTTATTATTAAAAAATAAAAAATTATTTTTATATTAATATTTATATATTTTATAATTAAATTTAAATAAAAATAATATTTTATTCTATGAATAGTGATTCGGGCCGGACCGATCCGATCCGGATTACAAAAACACTTGTCCAACACTATTCAATACGAGATCAAACCTATCGGGCTGGACGAACTGTCCGACTTATGAGCAAGTTTACTCGTTATCAAACTCTTTTTTTTTTAATTGAATTAAGTTTTCTGCTATTTCCAACAATGTGTAAGCAGTCTTCAGAGAAAATTAAAATATGTATAAGTGACAGAGGCAACTTCAGAAAACGAATAGTAAATATTATATATCAATAAATAGGACTTGAAAAAATCTTAAAATTTTCATTTTAATAATCTAAAAATTATGAGCATAAAAAAAAAAAAAAAAAAAAACTCCCATATAGAGTTGTAGTTCAAAAGAAACACGTATTTGGTCTTCTCTTCTACCTTTTCTTTTTGTAGTATTGACATTTTTCAGCATGGGAATATGAATTATGAAGGGGCAAATTGTTATTGTTTTTGACTAGTTCGATGGAGACGTTTTCTCATTGAATTTGGTGCGAGATTCGAGGTGTCCACAATAAAGGCAAAATCACAACACGTGACACGTCGCACTCCAGAATCTTTGCCAATGGATCTTGATTTCTCTCTTAGCCCAGCCCAAGCCCAGCTTAGATTGCAATTAGTTTTTTTTTTTTTTCTAAGAAGAAGAAAATTGTAGATATATTTATATTCTGAGAAATTTGATATACTTGTAATATCCATGAGTAAAATCTTTACAATCTATTAAAGTGTTAGATTATTGTAATGGTATCTTTGTACTAATTAATATTATCAATATGTTGATCGTCGAGGGAAGCATTTCGGGTTTATATTTGTGAGTAATAGTTTGAAAGTAAAATTTTAAATGTATCAAATTAATACATAAGAATACACTCTAAAAATCATTCAAAAAAACTTAAATCTAGGTAAAATCTGAAGATACCTCTAATCGTATTATATATATATATATTGATTGTTGATTGTATTTAAAATTTTAATATAATTTTTTATATTTTGTTGTCCAAGTTAGAATTTTCTCATAAAGGACTTTTAAGGAGAGTGAAAGAGTAAATTAGATGGGGTTTCTTGGCTTTAAAGAAGTACAGGGATATAGAACAAGGAGAAATGCATTTAGGATTCATTAAAGTATTTATTCAACCACATTGGAATTCCTTTTTCTTTTGGCCAATACATTGGAATTCCTTGAGTTGTTGGCATATAAAGAAATTTATAAATTGAAAGTCAAGACGCTAGCACACAATAAAAAATATATATGCCACCCTTTTAAAAAAAAAAAAAAAAAAAAAGATGGATGCCACTATTTGTTGAACCATTTAGTTGTTTTCAAGTGTATATTTCAAACAGTTGCGTCTAAATATTCTTAAACAATTGAAACCATTTTTATCATTTGTCTATTCTATGAAAAAGATAACACTTCATCGAATAAAGATTAAAGAATTTATTAAATTTAGAATTTAATTCAGTTAATTCATACAATTATTTTTAAAAATGACATAATCCAAACATTTGAAACTCTTTGCATATTCTCAAACTATAACCTTTTATATATATATATATATATATATATATATATATATATATATATATATATATATAAAGACTAAAGAACTATTGTTTTTACTTTTAACTAGATTCTTTCTTTTTGTTTTAACTACAATCTTCATCAAGGTCTTCGACGAAAATCATCTCATTTTTAATATGTTTTATTTTTTAGAAAAAAAATTACTTCATAGTACATAACTATATTCATTGAGAATTTTGGTACGCCTTATTGAATGTAAAATTTATGCGTCAAATTGATTTATGAAATGAGGTTAAGATCCCTTTTATTATTATTTTTAATATAATTTTAATCATTAATTATAAATATGATTTTCACAATCGAAAATTGGTAAAGGAATCTAAGTTTTCTTCTAATGAAATAAATTTTTTTAAAAATGGAGCAGAGTCTCATTGAAAATGAAAATCTAGCCACCAATGATTTGGTAATCAAAGTTGTCCAATTATTAAGGACACCATCTTTTAAAAAAAAAAATGGAATGGGTTTAAAAAGCCAATTTGTCCCTTATTTGAATAGAGGGGGAACAAAGGAAATGAGAAAGGTAGGTACTACTAAGTCTAAATACAACCCCAATCAACAAATAAAAGCAACTAATCATTTAAGTTGTAAATTATTGTAATTAACTTGCAAATCCCCTATGTTTTTCTATGGGCTTAGGGTTTTAGGCCCACTTGAAAGCCTAATTTATGAAAAATATGGGTTACATGCATGTGAACAAAACACTAATGCTAAAGTACCAAAATGCCCTTATAGAGGTAGATTTTCTTGTGAATTAAGAAGGGTAGAAAGGTAAAAAGATGCATTTTTAGAAGTTTTGTTCCAATGGTGTAAATAAGTCAATTTACTCCTGAGTTATTTGAGTTTGATTCATAACCGAATTTAAGATCGAATTATTTGAATAATGAATTGAGTCGAGTTCAAGTAATTTATTATCTAATTCAAAAAATTCATGAATTTAATCAATTTTTTTAAATATATTAAATATGTATATGTAAATGATTAACAAAAATATAATAGTTAATATTAATATTTTAAATTTTATCAAATTTAATCGAATCTATTAAGTTGAGTTCGAATGATTCAATTAAATTACCAATCAAGCTTGAATATAAAAAATAAAACTCTAATTGAGTTCTAATTGAGCATACCCTTCTATCAATTCACCTAGGCTTGATTACATTAACTGTGACAATGATCGATGGGACGGTCGACAAAAGACAATAACAGTGGAGCAGTTGGTTCCCAAAGCGACCGCTTTGGTTGTATTGGTTTAGGGCTTGTAGGAGAAAAACAAAATAATTGGGCACAACCGACTTTGTTAGCGCGTTGTCACGCGCCGTGTGGAGGGTACAAGTGGGATTTCCATTTAGTTTAATTAATGGTAAGATTTTTTTTTTTAATCAAGTCATAATCATACTTTTAAAGTTTAATAAAAATTAGGAAAAATAAGAAACATGACACTAAACAATTACGAATATATTTTTACAATTTTTACAATACATTAACTATTTACTGCTATATCTAATATAAAATATTATTATAAATATATTTTAATTAATTTTAAAAAACACTCATTAATAAAATATTTACTTAAAAAATTTCATAGAAAGATATCTAATAATTAATGAATTTTTTAAGCGTTTATTATTTTTATTTTTTTTTAAATGAATTGAATGATAGTATATAATATGTTTGACAATTTAACTAGTTAATGATTTTTATATTAATTTAACTAGAATTTTAAATGAAAAAATATTTGTATCGTCATATCTAATTTTCTAATATTCATTAGAAAACAATAAAAACAAATTTATTCGATTAATTTAATCTAAAATAAAGCAATGACATTTTATGATAAGTTTAATGTACAAACATAGTAAAAGATTAAAGTTGTCTAGAATAATCAATTTCATTAGTAGTAAGTTGTTATGCTTTTATCTTGACATGAACTTAAATTAGAAGGATCAAAATTAAATTTGTCACTATATTATAAGTTAATATTAAAATTTATTATTATATTTAATTTTTTAACAAAAAATAACAAAACTAATAAAAATTATTACTTGCATTACCAAAATATTTTACGAAATATTTCAATTATGTTATCTTTTATTAAAAATCAATGAAATTTAATAATTATTTATAATATAATAGTGAGTTTGACCTAAACTCCTAAATTAAGTAATGAAAACTTTAATTTATAAAATTAAAAATCTCTTCAATAGGCATGTTTTAACCACGCATTGAGAACGAGCGTGGGGAGGTATCATTCTTCCTAGTGAAAAAGCGAGCGGAGATGTGAGAGATCATTGGATTAATTATGAACTTGGCTATTTCATGACCCTATATTAACCAATAAGATACTACCACGTGTTGAAATCAGGTATCTGATGTCGGAGAGACCCAGTTCTTCCTTCTTGAGAATTGAGATTGTAACCTGTAGTGTACAATTATGTGGGAGACTGCCCAATGAAAGTGTTGTAACCGTGTGAGGGCCCCACTAATCAAGTTTCCGCTTGTAATTTTACCGTTCATCTGGACCGTTCTTTTGGCGGCAACCCATTGAAGCTGACCACAGCCCCCACTATTTTTTTTTTTTTTTTTGGATTAAATGCTCAATTTGAGGCTAAACATATTAATTTTTGAGTGAATCAGAGTAAAATTTTTAATTTAGTTTATTAAAGATTCAATCTTTTTGAGTTGTGACAAATAAGAATTTATGATGGTGTTTGATGAACACACGCACTAATAATAATAAAAAATACTGACATGTATTTTTTTTTTTTCATATCTGACACTCTAAAAACATAAAATAACCCTGAAAACAAATACAATGGAAAAATAAAATCCAAGTAGATATTTTATCTAAAAAAGAAAAAAAAAAACCCTAATTTTGATACCTAACTAAAAATCCCTAATTCAAAAACCCTAATCTTAATCTAAAAAATCAAATTTATTCCCATTTTCATAACAAACCCCAAAACCCATTTTCATTTCTTTTGATTTCACCCCATTAAAATCAAAACCCATTTTCATTTTGTGTTAGTGAATCATTCTTTACCCACAAACTCAACATCAAATACCCAATATCCCAATAGCAAAATCAACAAATTCAAACAACAATAAACAAAATATTAGAAATTGACAAAAAGAAAAGATGAGATTGATAAAAATTTCGAGTTGCCTAAATAAATTCTACAATTTTTGAAGACCCACTTGAAGAACAAATGCTTGAAGATTTTTGAGACATATCAGAAGCTACATATACTTTTCAAGGGCCGTCAAGGTGTTGAGTAATGGAAGGATTTCGGCCAAGTTGTTGCCGACTATGCCGGTCACTCCAACTACCAACCCAACGCTCTGGAAGTTTTTTCGATGCTTCATCTTCCCCAAATTTCTTCTGCAAAAATTAAAACAAAAAACAAAATCATAAGCAATTTCTTAAAGGATAAACAGAAATCTATCAAGCCAAAAAAACTGGGAACTTGCCTTAGCAGCGCCAATAGCACCAGCCAACAAGCTCAATTTTTTTTTTGGATAATAATTGAATTAGATTTGTGGGGAGGGAAAGAAAATGGCGATAGGAAATAATAAAAAAAAAAAAAAAAGAGGGGGGAGATTGATGATTGATGGGATTGAGAATTAACAGTCTAGTTATGGGTAGAGTTGCTCATTGGTCGGGCCGCGGCCCAGTTTTTTTATTTTCTCTGCCCAGGCCCGGCCCTGGTCACTCAGGCCCGCCCGTTTAGGCCCGAAACACTGTTCATTGGAATAAAAAAATATTTTTTTTATTTTGTTTATTTTTTTATAATTAAAATTAAATAAAATAATATTATTATAATAAAATTACTGTTCCGGGCCGGGCCGGCCCGGAACACAAAATATCCTGCCCAGGCCCGGCCCAATGCGGGCCGGGCCTGTCGGGCCGGGCGGGCTGCCCGGCCCGTGAGCAGGTCTAGTTATAGGGGATTGAGAATTGGGAAATCAATCTTGATTTCAGTCTGAAATCTTAATTGAAGAAACTTTAAATTTAATTTGAAACCCTAATCAAAATAAAGAGGATTGAAATGATTTAGGGGTTTATATATATATATATATTTTTTATTTTTTGTGTTTTTTTTTGGGATTTTTTTTTAATTTCCAGATGTATAAAAAAATCCATGTCAGCGTTTTTTCTTAATATCACTCATTGTTCTGGTACGTGTCCGTCAAACAATGCTAAAAGTCCTTAATTGTTACAATTTGAAAAGGTTACACCCTTAATAGACTCAAATAAAAGATTTATTCCTGATTCACTCCAACGGTAATAGGTTTGATCCTAAATTGAGCATTTAGCATTTTTTTTATCTGCGACATCAGTTAAAATTTATTTATTTTTAATGTTTTATATTTATTGAATTAAAAAAAAATGCATTAATTATATTTTTATATATATCATCTTAATTAGTGTTATTAGACTCTTATTATCATTTTTCTTTTTTTAGATGTAAAAAATGAGAAAAATTATATTTAATAAAAAACTTAATTAGTGATATTTTTTAGATATAAAAGATATAATTATTTTAATTATAAATTATTATTAATATTTTTAAAAATTTTAAGTTATTTTATTAATTTTTTTTATAAAAAAATATTTCATTAAATAACTCAAATAACATCTGACTCAAGACAAGGTATTAGAAATAACGGACTATCCTCTAGCCACACAACTTCATCACTTAAGGATAGAGCATGTCTAGCTAAAGAATATGCTACAGTATTCTCATCCCTTTTAACAAAAGAGCAGAATATTGAATGAAAGTTACAAGTCAATGAAATAGTTTCTGCAACTAAGTGTCTTGCTATAGATTATCTTACATTTTCCCCATTAAGCTCTAAATAAGCTTGTAAAGAATTAATTTCAATAATTACATCATAAATGCCTATATCCTGAGCAAAAATTATTCCCTCTCTTACTGCCATAACTTCCACCGCAAACACTGAAAAAATAGGATTTGTTTTACTCGCCATAGTACTTATGAGCTGACCAGATGAATCTCTTATGATAGCTCCAAAAACTGTTATCGAATTATCCTTTGCCTGTGCAGTATTAACATTTAATTTATATGCACCAGTAGGTGGTAGAGTCCACCTAGTAGGATGCACGTTAATTACTTCTCGCCTAAACTTTTGATCTCATTAAATTCTTGTAAATATTGAGTAATGAATCCACTAAGCCTGTCAACATCTCAGTTTTGTTTGTCAAATTTGAACTTGTTTCTATCATTCCATATTGCCCAAATAGCAACACATCATTTTCTGAATTCTTCTAACCCCACCAACTTGAAGATATTAATAAACCATTCGAAAAAAGAGTCTCCACCCACCTCATAAGCATTGTGAGAAAACAAGTTTAAATCTCATAATTTTCCGACCTCCAAAATAGTCACACAAAATGTGAAGAACTGTTTCAGACATATCCTCAATGATAACATGTCTTGCAAATAACGTGCTACTAACAGACAAAATACCATGGCATGCTCCCCACAAACACATTTTAACTCTTGGTGGTAATTTTATTCGCCAAAGTAATTTTCAGCCTTCCTTAACCATTGGATCAATCAATTTATCATCATAACCCTTCATCCTTCTTAATAATTTGTACCCTGATCGAACGAAATAGGTTCTATTAGGTGTCTCCCTTCAAATAAGTCTATCCTCCACCTGCCTTTTATATAAAGGTAGTCTTAAAATGACATCAACATCCTCTTCCATAAAAATATTATTAACTGATTTGATATTACTTTACTCGTTACATTAATTCCGTCAAAAACTTTAAATATAGAATAAATTATTTCTTGGTAAAATTCATTTTGATAAATAAATAAAAACACTACTAAAATTTTATGATATTTTACTCTTTTATGGTGAATTTTAAATTATCTTACAAAATAAATATTGTTTAAATTAAGACTGACATTTAAGTATTTTCTATAAGCTCTGCGTATAATGAAAATTATTAGACTTTGTTTCATATATATTTTTGTTTTTTATTTTTTAAAAATAATAAATAAATAATAAAATAAATAATAGAAAACAAAATCATTTACCTAGGAAGTTTTAATGTATATATATATATATATATTTATATTTAGCTTTAATATATTTTCTTAAACTTTATATTATTTGTTTTACCCGAATTGTTAGATTTACATGTAAATAGGAAGTTTTAAATTCGAATGATTAAAATAAATTTGATAGTAATAGAAACAAAATTGATTTTTAAAAGTTTTTGGTGTGTTCTAGTATTAATAGTGGGTCACGACAGATGAACTAAAATCAAGATTGATTTAATTTGAAATTGAAAATTTGTTCAATTTGATATATATTTTAAATTTGGGTATTAAGCGAATCGATAAAAACTAAAAAGTAATTGAACTCATAAAAATCAAATTAAACCAATAAAAATCGATTTTAAGTTTATTTTATTATTTTTATTTTATAAGTAATGAGATTTAAATTTTTAATGTTTTAATTTTATATTAAAAATTATACAATTAAAATAAATATATTTTTATTATTTATTTATTATATTTAATATTTAAATTTTTTAATTAAATTAATCGATTAAATCAATTAAATCAATAAATAGATTTCTCATCAATTTAACATTGGATTCGATTTTTCAATCATCGACTAGAATAAAAATGAGCTGCCAAATACTATTATACACTTTCTTCACAACTGAACTTAAAAACAAAAAGTGAGTAAATACCATTAAAAAAAAAGTTTTAAAAAGTGAAAGCATAAAAAAATTAGTATTAATGTTTTTATGCTTTTTGCATAGAATAAAAAATTAGAATATTATAATGTAATAGGAAAAAAAGAAATAAATTAAAAAGCAAAAAGAGAAAAAGGAGAGAGCTCTATTTTAATAAGAACTTTTCATGAGTTGCAGTATCCAATAACCCCATACTCTTCAATCACAGCCTACCACCTTCTTCTTCTTATGGCTTTTCACTCTCTTTTTCTACTTTGGTTTCTTCTCTCTTCCCTAAGATTTTAGCAAATTTCTTTTTTTTTGGTTTCTTCTTTCTTCCTAAGATTTTAATTCATTTCTTGAAGTTTGCAATCTTTGCTTTTAAGCTTAGTTTTTTTTTTTTTCTTCCTCTAGTTCACAAACTTTTCTTTGTTGCTCATTACTAAAAAAAAAAAAAAACAGATCTTTTCTCAGCTTTTCTCATCGCTTCTCTATTCAATTCTATGTTTAGGCTTTTTGTTTTTTTGGTTCATCTCAGTTTCTTGACTGCAAGGTTCTCACTTTTTGCCTAATAGAAAGTTTCTTGACTGCAAGGTTCTCACTTTTTGCCTAATAGAAAGTTGAAGTTCAGGATTAGTTTTCAGTTATAAACTATTCTATAAATCTGTTCTTATCCAGTTTTTTTTTTTTTTCTAGTCTTTCTGGGTATTTGCTCTTTACAGATTTTCTATTGTTACTATTGGAGTTCACTGTTGTTTTAGATCTTAATTGGTGTTGTTAGAGATAATTGTTATAATAGTTTGAGTGTTTTTACTTTTAAAACGTACTTAATTTTGTATATTTTCTTTGATTTTTTTGAAAGTGGATTCTTCAGGGATTGGCTACACATAAAAAAAATTCTGATTCTACCTGATTTAACTTATACCCTACCATTTTGCATTTCTCCTGTAATTTCTTACTCTGTTTTTTTCGTGTTTCTTTTTACAAATTACAATTCCAATGCTATAATTGAAATTACATTCTCCAAGTGTAACTTGTTTGAATAAAACTTCAATGTTTTGGTAGTATTTTGTGTTTGAAAATTTGATGTTATGAAGTAGAAAATGGAAATTCTTATGCCGACATCTTATCTGTCTAGCACAAATTGGTTTCTGGAAGAGACTAAGAGCACGAAATGGACATCAGCGGAGAACAAGATGTTCGAGAATGCCTTGGCAATCTATGATAAGGATACTCCTGATCGATGGCAGAAAGTGGCTACGATGATCCCAGGGAAGACGATAGGAGATGTAATCAAGCAGAGATGTAATCAAGCAGTATAGAGAATTAGAAGCTGATGTTAGCGGTATAGAAGCAGGGCTGGTTCCAGTTCCTGGATACAACACCCCTCCATTCACATTGGATTGGGTGAATAGCCATAGCTATGATGGATTAAAACAGTCATATGGACTTGGAGGAAAGAGAGCTTCATCGGCCAAGTTTACAGAGCATGAGAGGAATAAAGGGATTCCTTGGACAGAAGAGGAGCATAAGCAAGTTTTTATCATTGAAATTTGTTCTGCTTATGTTTTACTTTAAAATGGCATTCATTTGAGTATACGACACTATAATCAGTTAAAGATTTTAGTAATTTATGACAAATTATAATTGTACTAATTCTTTTAATTCATTTGAGTATACGACACTATAATCAGTTAAAGTTTTTAGTAATTTATGATAAATTATAATTGTACTAATTCTTTTAATAACCTATATTATCTGTTTGCATCAGCCGTATTTTCAAGTTAATGTTATATCTACTGTTATAAATCTATTATAATGATTTTTAGTTAGATTTTTGAGTTGTAATTTGCTTGATTAATTTATGTTTAACTTGCATTTTATTGACAAAAGTGTTCATGGATTTTTCACAGATTGTTTCTAATGGGCCTAAAAAAATATGGCAAAGGAGATTGGAGAAATATCTCACGCAATTTTGTTGTCACTAGAACACCGACTCAAGTGGCTAGTCATGCGCAGAAGTATTTCATCAGGCAGCTTTCAGGAGGGAAGGATAAGAGAAGAGCTAGCATTCATGACATAACAACTGAAAATCTCGGTGATATCCGAACTCCTTCACCAGACAATAAGGGAATTCCTCCTCCGGAGGAGTCTTCAATGCTCCCTCACCAACCCAATTCTGCTGACGTTCCCAGAACACATTTTCAATGGAATCAGCCTTGCAGTGGTGCAACAATGGCTTTCAATTCAACACAAGGGAATATGTTAATGTCCTCTCCTTATGGGATTCCCTCCTATGGATTAAAATTGCAGGGGCAGAGTCTATACAGAAGTGCTGCTCACGAGTCTTATTTTGGACCTCAAAATTTGGTTTTTCAGATGCAATTGGCACAGCAATATCCTCACGGATGAGACGACACCTATTCTGAGTTTCTCCAAGCTATATAAGCCATGCCTTCTTTCAGTTGATTAGTATAGCTGTCTTTGTGCCTTTTTCATGATTTTATATGAATATATCATCAGAACTTGAGTTTAGTCCATAGCATTCAAACACGAAGAGATAGGATGATTTTATATGAATATATCATCAAGAACTTGAGTTTAGTCCATAGCATTCAAACACGAAGAGATAGGATTGAGTTTTGCTAGGAATTTCAGACTCTGAAATGTGAAAACTCTGAAGGAAAGATTCTTAAACATGGGTTTCCCTTGTAATTAAAGATTCTGTAGTTGAATCTGATCGTCTTTTGATCGAATTGCTATGCTATGTGGTAATGAGCTTATCCAGAATGCATCGTTACAGATGGACATGCGGGATATGTGTTATGGATAAAGTTGTCTTAGAGAATAGGAATATGATTTGAAGCATAAGAGAAGACTACATTACTTTTTTACTATTATTTGGCACCTTAAGTAGGCTCCTCAAAGATAAGATTGGAGTGCACGATACATGCATCACCAAGCAGGGTTGGAATTGCAGGCTTATATGGAGAATGAAATAAACAAAAATTATCCAAAAAAGAATGAAATAAACAATAAGCATATACAATCAGAAGTTGAAAGCTTAGATTGTTTTAGGCATGACTGGTTGTAAAAATTCAAGAAATGTTTGCTTTCATGTTTTCAGAAGTTCATCAATCTGGTTGTAAACTTTTGGTAGTTCCATCAACTTCCATGTTGTTTATCCTAGTCATTTGATTCAAACCAATGATTCCAAGTTTCAAGCAGAATTCTAAACTTCAAAATTTGCTGCTATGCCTGAAATCAAGGGAAAAAGTTAAACACCAACCGACTGGATGCTAAGTTCAAATTGGCTGACTCACAGGGCACTTGATTTGGAATTCCATAGTATCAGATTGCCCACTTTACTATTCAACCTCTTTAGACTATTTCACTAACCCATTTTCGTACACCCCAAATGGCCTACTTGACTGTTCTTGACCTTCAAATCTTAGTCGAGGCTGACTCCGAATTCCACTAACTTGAGCAACATATTCTTCAATGCCTCCTCTTTCGTTCTTGGTAATCTTTCTTCATTATGAGATCTTTGTTAAGAGATACTCTTCCAAAAGAAAGAAGATTCTTCCAAGTATAGATTATTGGTTACAATAAGAGAATATATAGTGTCCAAAAGCAAGATTCAGGTCAGATTACTCTGTTGATTTCCTAGCTTATTTATATAATTTACAGTTCATCTTTTGCGGTAAGCCCCTTTTAAAAGTATATTATTTAAGATATCTCTCTCCTTCAATCTTCTTAACAATGGTGGCAAGAGTGTTACATTAGCTCAACTGTTCTTGGTAATTAGCCCATGGAAGCATCATGATTTTGTGATACTAAGCGTACGGCAAATCAACTTAATGAATATAATAGAGGTTCCACTTGTTTCTAAATCTTAATCAGACATTTAAATAGCGATCGTAACATTATGTTATGGTCGTTATTTTACGATTTCGGTTCTCTTCATCGTCGATATATGATATCCATCGCAACTAAACACGATAACATCTATTATATCCGTAACAATAATAAACGTAACATGATTGAAAATGCATCCGTGATCATAATTTAAATCTTCGAACTTAAGCTCAAATTGAGACAGACTTTTAAGCTTTTCATTAGGTAGAAAAATGGTTTCTTTACTTTTTCCCTTGAAACCAGTAGGTCACAATTTTATTATAAAATTTGTGAATGGGCCTTGAGATTCCCTTTTTAGTGAAAATTTCATTGACCTTAAATTTCCATCATTCTTTCATAAAAGAAATGGAAAAGGAATCTTGTCACTAATTAAGTGCTGATTTGAACTAATGATTTGTATCATTTAGTAAGACAAAGTAACAATGATTATTAACTAATACATGCATAATGTTCATTGAAGTAACACATTTCCCTTCATCTATCAAGTTAGGTTTAGCCTCCTTTTCTTTCTATCTCTGAAACATAAATATCTTCTTATGAATCAATTGTGCCATTGAGTAAACGTACTTATTACCTTAACAATGATGATTGATCAATCAAAAGTAATTTAATTATAGAAGATTTTGTTAACTAGTGTATTAAAGATTTTTTTTAAATTATAATATGTAGTAATATTTTCATCAAATTTATTAAAAATAATGAATAAAGTTGTCAATTATTATATTTAATATTACGCCATCGTTAGCAAAAACCAATTATAAATGTTAATAAACATTTAACTTAATTTTCTTAATTGCCATGATTATTTTAACTTTACATTTCTTTACATTGATTATTTGTTTGTATTTCAGCATAATGACAAATGGTAAAAACAAGGTTCAGTTCTATGTGCTATTCCCATCAAGTTGTTTTTTTAGTATTTTGTTCATACTAGCTTCTGAGTTTTAATTTTACTATGCAGAAGGCAATCACCCATAGGGGTGTTCACTATTTGAAAATACCAACTTCAAATCTGCAAATAGTCATATGTACCCTTAATAATTTATTAAATTAATTATTTTATTCTTAATTATTGATTTTCTTATGAAATTAATAAACTATTCATTATTTTTTTTTTATTTTTTTTCTTTTAAACATTAAAGTAAGTAAAATTTTCTCAATTGATAATTTTCTTATTTAAATTAAATAATGATTGCTCAATTTCTCTGAATGCATCCAAGATTGTTGTGCCTTAAAAGAAATAAATCAATGGAATCAATATCTACACGAAAAACAATGTATATTCTTTGTAAAGTAGTAATATCATTATCAGATCAAAGTCAAACCATGGAGTTAAAATCCAAACAAACAAAGACTTAAAGTATTAACTATGAACTAGAACTAAAACGACTTAAGTATTAACTAAGACCTACTATTTCCTATACCCAAAAGATAAAAACTATAGTTTTTGTTGGAATGAAAAGGAAACAAAAATACAGCCAGAACATGAATTGAAGATTATATGTTGGGAAGTACATATTTAAGCAACTGGGCTAATTTCCCTGTAATTTTCAAGCTGAACTTCCTTTGTTTGTTGGACATTCGCTTCTATCTGTTCAAAGCCATCAGTAGCTTTGTAATAAAATCTTTTCCAAAACCAATGCTGCTTCCATGCTTTTTCAGCCATTTCATCAATTGGGATACCCTTTGTTTCAGGAAGCATGGTTAAAACTGAGAGAGTCATTGCGACGAGCCACGCAGCAAAGAAGAAGAAGATATAGGATTGCATACTGCAAAGCATGGTCAGGAATGCTTGAGCAATAATGAAGGTGCAGATCATGTTAATGGCGACGGCAAAGAAATAGCCTGCATTTCGAGTCTCCAGTGGGAAAACTTCACTCGCAACAAGCCACCCCAGGGGACCCCATGACCATGCAAATGCACTTACAAACATGCAGATCAAAATCACCACAAATATGGAAATGCCATGAGATACTGCGTTTGTAGATTTTAAATAAACATGCAAAATTCCCCCAACCACACACTGCAAAAAAGAAATATTAGTAACTTCATAAAAGAAATCATAATCTCTTAATTGTAGTATTAATTTTGTAGCTTGGAAAATCGTTAACTGACCTGGCCAATACACATGATTAGAGCTCCAGCAATGAGTAGCGGTCTTCTTCCAACTATATCCACACTGAAATTAGAAACAAGGGTAGACAAGCAATTGACTGCACCAGTGATCACAACTGATAATAACGCAGCTTTTCCTCCAAACCCCATAGTTTGAAACAGCACCGGAGCGTAAAACATGATTACATTCATTCCTGTAAACTGTTGGAAGACATGAATAGCCATGGCGGAAATGAGTGGAGGCCAATTATGCCGGTTCATGAGCAATTCCTTATAAGGGTGTTCGATTTTGTTGGCAACTTCGGTGGCTCGAATGATTTCTTCAAACTCTTTGTCAACATTATCTACGCCCCTGATCTTCTTTAGAGTGTTTAAACCTTCTTGTTTCTTCCCTCTCTCAACGAGACTTGCGGGGGAGTCCACAATATAAAAAGATCCCAAAAACAGTATTAAAGCTGGCACAGCAGCAAGACCCAAAGAAATCCTCCAACCATATTTTATATTTGCAGTGCCATAATTAATGAGATTTGCAATCAGGATGCCAACAGTTATCAAAAACTGGAACGAAATATTCAGTCCTCCTCTGTACTTTGCTGGTGCAATTTCTGATATGAACAATGGTATTGCCTGTTTTTTTTTTTAATTAACAAAAAATACATACTTTTATTAGCAAATTTCTAAAACAATAGCAAGTAAAGTAAAATCAAACTCTCAAAAATTATTTATGTAACAGGAACGTGTTTTTTGGTACTATCGCGATGAATTGCAATGAATATAAACTACGAAAAGAATTAAACCGTAAAATAATAATCATAACTAACGTCTTTAATGATTGTTACCGACCTGGTTACCACATCCAAGCCCGAGACCGAGGGAGACCCTTCCAATAATCAACATAAGGAGGTTCTTGGCAGCAAAATTTAGAATGGCACCAATAAGAAAGAATAAAGAGGCAAATGTGATGGTGAGTTTTCGGCCATACTTCCTAGAAAAACTGGATGCTAGGAAGCTAGCGACAATGGCTGGCAAGTAGAGCGAGGACGTGAATAGCTGAAGGTATACGTCGTTAAATTTGCAGTAGTTGTTCTCTATTGCGTGATGCTTCTTAGTGTAAACTCTCGGGAAGAACTTTATGAGGAAATCATCCATCGATGTTACTCCCCCTATAAACATAATGCCATATTCATGCATTAATAATAATATTCCATGTTTAAGTTATCAAAATCATTGTATCCAACCATTGGTTCAATGATTAGTATATGATTAGAGTTTTTTTTTTTTTTTTTTCAATAAAAACGAAAATACATATAAAAAAATACTCCATGTTCGTATTTATTTGTGAAAACTCTTTAAAAATAGTTATAATAATTTTAGATATGAACATAACATGAATACAACGTTAATACACGAACATGCATGTCAAAATCTATATGGCATGAATTATTAACGCATAAAAATTTATATATATAAAATACTTAAAACGATTATTAAACGAAAAAATGACACAAATATGATACAAATATACAAATTACGAAATTTGCTTAAAAGGATTACACAACTAAATAAATTAAAAAATACATTAATATATTTGATTGGAGCGTGTATACCTGAAATTCCAATATCATAACCAAACAAGAAGCCACCAAAGGATGCTATGACGGTGCAAAGAATGACTTTCCACGTGAGCTTGGAGGGTGAGTCGTCCCCGCCGCCGCTGACGGAACCAGCGAATATGGCAGTCGGCATGTCGAACAAGGCTGAAGGCTCTCGAAATAATCTACCAATCTATCTAAGTTATGAAAGTATATGGAAAATCAGGGTGATATTGAGCTATATATATATATAGTTGTTGGTTCCATTCATATATAAATCCTATTTGTAATCTGACTAGACTTAGATTTTAACTCAAATAATTAATTCAATTTAAATCCTAATCAAACTCTAATTTAATTACTTCTTATTATTTATTTATTTATTTATTAATGAATTAGAAACTTATATATACTTTTATTTCACTTCCTTTTTAACAAGGATATCTGTTTGATTATTTCTATTAATTTCTTTCTTGTTGTAAAAGTAAAAATAAAAGGATGAGTTAATTTGACTAGAAGTTCAATTCCTAATTTTTTTTTAACACTACTACTAATTAAACCTTATATTTGGCCAGAAATCGTAATTGGTAATTTAAATGCAAAACTAATTTTTTATTTAAAGGTAAAATTATTTAGAGTTATGGTTGGAGATCAATCTTCCTTTTGAACTTAGATTATTCAAAATAATAATTATTTTTTGCTTTATTTGTAATGTTTTAATTTATTAATTAATCTCTTTACCGACACAACTTTGATTGTATGTTCTAGCTGTATTAATTTTTATTAATTTCTATTTCAATATTAACAATTGTTTATTATAAGTAAATAAGTAATGTAAGGCATAGGAAGTAATTATAAAAACATATATACTATATAGTTGGGCTAAACCCAATTTTGCATCTAATCTTTACACAAAACTAACATTAGGATCTCATCTTTCATTTAAATATCAATTAAGGACCCAAAGTTTTAATATTCTTCCAGGAATTTGTATTTTATTTTAATAATTTTAATAGTTCTATTTTTTTTTAATAAATACATTTTTATTTGACAGCAAAGTCTCATTAATTTGGATTCATTACCTTCATTTGTAATTTTTTTTCCCCCTCAACCAACGCATTGGTTTAATCGAATTAAGACCCAAATTTTCAATATTCTTTTAATTCAAGTATGTTTGTGCTGGTAATATGTTGTAGTTACCAATAACTAAAATCGAACTAGATAAATCGTCCAAATCGGGTTGAATTAATGATTTGTCCGATTCGATTAAGTGTATTAAATCAAGAAATTATCAATTTGTCCGGTTTGATTTTTATTTATTTCTTTAGGTTAAATTTTTTTACAATTTCTGTTTTTTTTTTTGTTAAAGAAAGACTGCCAAGGTTTTGGGGAGCCAACATTTGAGAAGTTTATATGTAAATAGGCTTTGTTTTGGTAAGACCCCAACATTAATACAGGTTCACGAATTGTAATGACTTTCATCAAATAGTACACATATTGTTTCAATATTGACTTTTCAATGTACAATATTTTCAACTTTTCATCAATCTATACAAGGACATCAAACTTTAAAGTTTAAAGTAAAAATGGAAAACCTACAAGCACAGAGAGCTAAACAACTAGTTTTCAAGCTCTCCAGTCAAGCTAAATATAGGGGCATTATCACAGTGGAGAGTGTTTCTTGGGTAAACTGAATATATTTCTTCTGATCTGTAACATTCAGTCCATATGCAATGAAACTAGAACATTAACTTCACTTCGGTAAAATGGGTTAATTAGTATTTTAATTTGACTATCAGCATTTCTACCTTATGTATCCTATTCCTAGTATATTGTTAAAATCGATTTGTTCAAGATTTACGGTAGCTGATTGCTAGATTGACTCAAGCTGATGGAAGAGTTTCAGCTTTTCTATGGTGAAAGTTACTCAGCAAAGCTGCTGCTGTCTCCAAGCTGATGGTTTCTAGATGTGACAATATTGTGTATACTGCCTCATTTTGCCACATTGCTATCGTTTTCATCAGTGTTGACATGCCTTGACTTCAGATTCTGCTGGTTTTGAAGCTTCCACGGCAATGTTATGGTCGATTGACATACCCGTTGTAATGTTACCTACATCTAGGATGCTTTCAATGGCCTTGAGATTATCTTCCCCTGATTGTGGTGCATCCAAGACTCCTTCTTGACCAATCAAATTTTGCATCTCTTCACCATTTTTAAGGTTATTCAAGCTGTTAGTTTCTCCTGCTGAAGTTGATAGGCCAACATTGACTTCATCTTCGGTTAATCTTTTGGATTCATGTTCAGTATCTTCAACAGATCCTGCACTAGTTGCCCCGATCATCTTTGATAGTTCCATGACAGCCTCTTGTCTACTTAATATTAAGGGCTCACTTTCACCTTCAAGAAAATGGTTCAAGATCTCTTTGTTGGTTACATTATCAGCTAATGACTCATTCACATCGCAAATACGATCAACTTCAGCTGCAGACTTCTGAGAAAGGTTCCAGCTCAATGTCAGTAAAGGATGGATTGGTAATATAACTTGTTGACCATTGAGTATAGCTAAATAACATGTTTGAGACTACTATAAATGCAGTAGGTGTGGAAATTTTCAAAACAGCTACGGAAACAGCAGAATGAAGCATATCTGTGAGAAATTAATTGTAGGCAATACATAATTAGAAGTATAAAGGAAACTGTTCTTCAGTGAAGGGGCAAATAGGAGAATATATAATTGTCATTCTTTATTTGGTCTTTCTTCAGAGGACAACAAATTCAATAGTTCGCAGCTATTTGGTATGTGAATGGTGCTTTTAATTGGTATTCTTTTTTCTTTTGCCTGGATTAATTAACAATATGAATGTTTTACTTTATACTATTACGGTTTAAGTACCCACATAGTCCCTGTACTGTAGTGAAAAGAGTAATTTAATCCCTGTACTGTAAAAGGGAGTAATTTAGTTCCTGTGCAATTGAAATAGGTGCAAATAAGTAAAATTGATAATGGTGTTAATGAAAAACTATTAATATGCTGACGTGGACTCGTAAATTTTAACAAAATTAATGACTTTGAATAAAATATAACTTGGAATATATCTAAATCTGTTAGATTTTACGAGTCCACGTCAGCATTTTAACGGTTTTTCATTGACACCGTTATCAATTTTACTTATTTGCACCTATTTCAATTATACAGGGACTAAGTTACTCGTTTTTACAGTACAGGGACTAAATTACTCTTTTCACAATACAGGGACTATGTGGGTACTTAAACCTACTATTACATTACCTCTCTTTCTCTTGCAGTTTCAACAATGCTTGTATAATCACTTTCATTTGCTTCTGTTTTGTTCACATCAGCTTCCTGTTCATTTGATTTTTCAGGTTCCCTTACGTTCTCCGGTCTGATTGAGAATTGGGATTCACCTTCATTAGTTGTCAACCTCTCCCTTTCTTCCTTCTCATTGACTGCTGAATTATTGATATTTACAACAATGTTTCCTTCCTCAATTACCTTCCGTGGAGAATTTGTTGATTCCTGTACAATTTAACAAGAAACGCGGTTATTACTTCATCAGTTTACAGCATAGCTAGTTGAAATTTCATTTCTTACAAGAAAGATGCTCCAAGAACATTTCATGAATAAGAAACATAAATGAGAAACAATAACCTAATGTTAAAAATTACTACTAAATCAAAAACTGAAAAGATATTGCATTGTTGTTGTAATTCAGTGCCAACTGAAATAAAGCAAGTATGGAGATCTTTTGCCAAAATTAAGCATTGGGATTACCTCTTCTCTTACCATAGTTTCAGGATCATCTGATTTAGCATTTTCCTCTTCTGATTTTGATGGATCAATTCCAGTGTCATATTCAATCATTTTTTCTGATCCTCCTTTAAGATGCTCAATAGAACCAGGATTATTTTCCCTGGATGGTTTTGATAGTTCTTTAGCATCCTTTAAACCCATCAAAGTTTGTGATTCACCTTCACTGGATTTTATAGAAGGATCTTCCTTGCCATGTGTGTCTTCTAACATAAGTTCATTCATATTATGGACAGTGCTATAATTAGTACTCTTCTCTGTCATGTTAGATGATCCCTGTTCAAGATTAGGTAAATATGTGAGTCAAAACATGCTGAAAAATGTGCTTTAAGGTTACCACACACACACACCCGGGGGCGAGGGGCAAGAATGAGAGTGGTTGGCACAAAAGAAAATGGCAAAGGCACTTGCAAAGCCTCAAACATTATATATGATTTCAAGATTTGTTAAATGTATTAAAAGATGAAGATGAAATATTGATACTCTCATATATACTGACCTCCAATGTTCCAAGACTGCAATTACTTGATGAGTGATCTATTGAATTCTCAACCAACTGCTGTGCAATGTGGGGCATGTTAAAAGTTGAGTTTTCATGTGTTTGGTCGTCTGCTAAAATGTCTCTCGCTACGTCTTCCATAACAGATCGTGGCAGATCTCTTTGTATTCGTTGCTCAACTTCTGAAATAGGTATTTGATCTTCCAGGATATTTTGTGGTAATACGGACCTTGGAGATGAGAATGAGCTAAAAGAAATTTGTTCAATCACCAATCTTCGATTTAGAGCCATTGCAATAGAACCACCTAAACTTTGTTTCACTCCAGAAACATTACCCTCTGCAACATTTTGATCAACTATACTATCTGAAACAGATTTCAAGTTTTCTCTGCTTTGAACTGCATTTGGTGCATCCCCAGTGTTATGCTCAGTTAAACTTTGAGTATCTTCTTCAATATACTTTGAAGGTTGCCTTTCCTCCACTTCTTTTTCAGATTCCGTGGTGCTTTTAGCCTCATAAGGTGTTTCTAAATTGCCATGCCTGTACTCGCTCGAATCTGAATTGTTTGCATTAGCTGGTTTTACCATCTCCTCTAAAGCTGCTGGTTTAATCAATATTTGGGCTCCATTCTCTCTATTTTCAGAAGATTTCGAGTCTAAAGTGTTAGCATCTCCTTGAGTTATCGGCTTCACATCACAAATGATGTTCAACTCTTCCTTAGGCTTCTGTTGAGGTCCAATTAATTGTTGTAGGATAGCCAAAAGTTGCAATAGGTTAGTGTAATATCATTTTCCTGATATTTTATAAATCAGAAAATGGAGGTAGAAAGATATATGTCATAACATCCATAAATGATATAATAGATTTTTAGCTATAAATTTGCAAATAAAGAAAGTAAACCTAAATAGTAACTGGATGTGTAAACCAGGAAAAACTTGATCTCATTTAATTTGAACCACTGAAAGTTCCAATTGTTATGTTTGATCTCATTTTACCAAAAATGAAAATAACTAACTGACCTCTGGCTTCTCGAAACAAGATTCAGAAGGTGAATAAACCACTGAATTGTCCATCACGTGCATGTTTTTCCTCGGAGATTCGGGTGATAAAATGTCAGAAACCTCGAAAGTCTTGAATTCATCAACTTCTTCGTCTATTTTTTTGACATCTTCATGACTTTCAGAGTTTATATATGTTGGATGGAATGCATCATTCTCAGTTATATCTGTTCTTGAATATAGTGAACTTGTGCTATTCAAATAATGCCTGGCTTCCTGTTCAGATGGAGAGATTGAAGCAATTGGCTCCTCATGTTTCTTATTTAAACCTGAAAACTCTACTTCGATAGAATCCTCTTCAATAATATCATCTAATTCTCTTAGTCTTTCTCGATTTGCCTCTCCTCTTGAGAGGTTAAATGAACCTCCCCACAGTTCTTCACTGTCAGAATTGATATCCCTTTCAACATCCCCATCATATGTAACTGAATCACCATCGACAGATGAAACTGTTCCATCGGCTGTTAATGGAGGTGAACCAACTTCTGAGACCTCAACTTGCAAGTCAGAAGCTATGGAATAGGTTGGGGTATGACACTGTCGCCTATATGTACTGTAAAATAAATTAAAGTCTGTCCTATGCCTTTCAGATGGAGATGGGATAGAATCATTGGGAAGTCTATTCACAGTTTTCCTCTTAGGAGGAATTGCAAGATTAAGAGCCTTTCTGACATGATCATTACGTATCCCGGGAGATTTACTTGTTTGATGATCTAAGATCGATTCTGTGGCTTCGGATGAAGATGAGTAGCAGACATCATTGTTTTTTATTGAATCTGTCTCCATTCTGACTTCATTTCCACTATCTAATCTTGGCTCCATATCATGAGGGTTTTCCATCTTCTCTCCTTCAATTTCAATCATATCGTTCGCACTTTCTATTATCTTTTCCTTTTTCCCTTCCAATGTGTTTACTGTCTCATTGTGATTGGAGTCTTCTAGCTCAACAAGATCTATATCACTTCCTATACCAGAAGAATCATGCTGGAAGTGGAGGTGACTTCCTTTATCTGCTGAAAAGAGGAAGTGTTAAATAATTCCATTAGATAACAGCACACTTTAAAAAGAAAAAGAAAAAAAAAAAAAAACTTCTATACAGAATTTGGAGTAATTCCATTGATTCAGTCACTATACTGACAGATATGATGGTTTTAAAGGTTATGGAGTTCAACTGCACGATCAAATTATTGTCTTGAATATGTTCATTCCCCTTATCTCTAGTCTAAAATCTTTTTCTTAAGTACTTGTTTTTAACACACTTTTAGGAAAATTCTTTCTTTACAATAGGTATCTACAGAATTTCATAAAGGCTTTATTGTATCTTGGTTGGAATGAGAATTTGAGTGGGGAAAAATGGCTTCAATAATTAGTTATGTGCCTCAGAGCTTTGAAACATCTGTCATATTTCTCCTGTTAACTAATTCCTTTGTTTCAAATCCCCAATTTTAAGTTACTTCAAACCCAACTTAATTCAACTTCAGCTTTCTTCAATATGGATAAGTAAAGCAAGAAACTACGAATAAAAAGGATCTCTATGGCTTATCCAAAAAAAAAACAAGGATTTCAACAATGGAAAATATGTTGAAGTTTTGATATCTTTTGCTTACCTGGCTGCCTTCTGAATCTAGCAATGGCTGGACCCTCAACAAGCCCTTTCTCAGCACTATAATACGGGTTAAACTGAGCATCATTTGGATTTTGAGTGGTTGCCAAAGGTCCGCGACAGAAGCTCTGGTGCTTGCAGAAAAGCATTTCCTTCTGGTTGGTTGCCATGAATTCTTGGTGAAAACTATCTCCCATGAGGTTTGGTTTTTCTTCAAGTGGGTCATAAGGTAGGTCAAATGGATTCTTTGTAGGCAACAATATGGAAGGGGCAGAACCAGGCAATTGTAATCTTTCTTCATTGGGATTACTTGAAACACCAAGAATGTTGTTTTTAACAATTAAAATGGGAGCAATTTGACTACGGGGAACACTATCTTTATCCATCAGGCTTTTTCCAATTGCCATTTTGAACAACTTTTTTGCTCTACGTTTTGCAATTAAACTTTCCAGCCTTTTGTTTCTTTCCAACTCAGATAACCCAAGATCCATAAGATTCTTCTGATCATCCACCGTCCATTCCACAGCCTTATTCCCATCTTCGTCCACCTCTTCGTCCCCTTCTTCTAAGCTTTCTACCTCTAGCTCACCACCACCATCATCAAGACCTTTTCCTGACAGGCTATGAGGTTTTGATGTCTCATTATCGAAGAGCAAATTCGGATCATCAAGTGCTTGATCATTTCCAATCTCATTGTGTGAGGAAATCTTCGAATTTTCTTCCAAGAAATTAGTTTTACTAGACAGACTATCATAAGGACTTCTCAGAAAAAGAATGTCCCTTTCTTCACTATGTTTTCCATCCCATTCTACGACCTCCTTTCTGGCATTTCTTCGAACACTTTTCTGGGGTCGTAATGAAGGTCCGTTTGACCTATTTACAAATTTTACATCAGCCGATGATCTCTCGTCACTGTCTTTTTTCTTAATCCATTGGAATTCAGGATATTTGGGTTTCAAATAAAATCGGATAGAAACAACAGTGCAGACAAGAATAGGCGAAGAGTACATCAAAACGTATAAAATAGAAGGAAAAAATATGTATAGGAAGAAAACAAAGATAAAAAAACCTGACACAACTGGATATTTTCTTACAAATTTATAGCAACAACATCCAGAAAATCTAATAATTCTCCAGAGAAGAAGTTGAATGCCCTTTGCATCAAGACTCATTTTTTATTTTCCTAATAAATTTTCAGAAAATAAAACAATAAACAACCAAACTGGGTGTTTATAATCCACTATACCTACTCAATGTCAAGGAAATGACTGAAGAATTCAGCTCAAACCTGCATTTCCAACATAATGAAAATCAAATTTTCTTCCTTTTTTTTTTTTGTTTAGCCAAAAACATAAATATGTAAAAGAGAGGTCAGGGAGTGATTTTGGATGTGGGGTTTTCATTATTTTTTTTTAGAAAATTTATTTTTGGTGGATAGCTCATGTCAGATCCTTCAATTTAGGACTACCTGCCATTTTCTTTTCTTTTCTTCCCTTGATTCATGGGACAATATAGGACAAAGTAGAAAACAGGTATAGGAGGAAGTGGCAGTTAATTTTGCAGTATATTTTAGTCATAAGACCTTGAATTTCTACACAATTACTCAAGTCACCTGTACTTTTCTTGTATTTGCAACATTACCGAAGTACTTTTTTTTTTTTTCTGGTTTTAGGAAGGGAAATATAGTCATAGATAAAATTTTCATCTTAATATAATTTGATTTCATGAATGATTGTCTGTTAATTATGACTCTTACTTGGATTGGATGTATATTTGTTGGTTAAAATGTTAAATTGGAAATAAATTTTAAAAAAAATAAAATAAAATAAGATTTGACTAGTCTACAATGTATTATTACCACATAATCCTTTCACTTCCAAAAGTATCCATAAAGACCCACTAGGTAAAGGTGAAATTCAATCTTGTGCCCTTTTAATTTTAATTATTTTTACGTATTTTATTAATCAAAATTACATCAATAAATTTAAAATAATTTATTATTTAGATGATTTATTAATTTATAATATATGAATTACAAGTAACACAACACAATTGTGTTTGTGCTAATAACTTAAATCTACTACTTATGCCTTATCCAATCCATTTATAAGATACTTTATTTTTACTTAAATAGATTCAGTGTACTCAGTAGTGTTAGATATCATTATATTAGAGATGTTTATAGGTTGTGCTAGGTCAAAATAATAAAAGTTTGTTTCAGATCGGGTTCAAAAATCCGTTTTATTATTTAATATATATTAAAATATAAAAAATATTTTTTATTATTTAAATAGTAATACGAATCAGACTATTTCAGATTATAATTTATTTTAAACTCAAATTTATCGATCCGTGAACAAATCTACCCTATACTACCTATTGAACTCCCTAATATCAACTCAAGTAACTAGATTTTTGATAAATTCTTATATATATCACTAAAAAAAACTTTGCTTTGCTTTTATAAAATACAAAACTCAAATCCTTAGCAAGCTCCCTAAAAAAGGCACAACCTTATTGAATTCCCTCGCAAGTCACAAATACATAAAAAATAAAAAATCTATAAAAAAATGTTCCTATAGAGGGAATCAAAGAAAAATCCACAAAAATATCAAAAAAAAGAAAAAGAAAAAAGAAAACAAATATAAACAAATTTTTATGGAGTCAACTCTAGGATAGGGATGGCAGCGGGTTGGATATCTGCATTTTTTGTACTATCAGAATCCAAGTCCGCAAAACTGTTTTAAAATCCAAATCCGCAAATTATTCGCATTATTCGTCGGATATCCGAATCCGCTAAAAAAAAGAATTCAATAAATCAATTTTTTTTTAAAATAAAAATATAAAATCAAACAAATTTTATGTGTTTTACATATAAGCAGATTCGGATTCAGATATCCGAATCCGCAGAAGTAATGCGGATTCGGATAATGGATATCCGAGATTTCATATCCGCATCCGTTCTGAATCCGCTGCGGATAGTAATTATAATATCCGAATCCGACTTTTATCCGAATCCGCAACTCTGAATTAAAAAATGAATCGAATATCCGCAAATATCCAAATCCGAATTTTAAAATGCCATCCCTACTCTAGGACATAGCCCTATCATTATTTGTTTCTATTGGACCTGAACCCATTTATTCCATCATTTGGACTTGGACAGTCAGAGATATAACAGCCCAAATTAAAGCCCAAAAAACACCTAGAAAAAAAAAAAGAAAAGAAAAGAAAAAGAAACCCCAAAGCTACGGCCCTAATGTAACCAAGCGTGTGGTTACCAATCAGCGCCGAACATGTGGTCACCGCTCAATCTCCGTCACCTTCCAAACCACTCATTGCACGTGTTAAATTTCACAAAAACTCTATGTAAATCCTCCACACACCTAATCTTTACCCCTTCGCTCCTGATTGATAATCCCAAAACGAAAACTCGACGGTTAAATGACCAACGTTTCCTCTAATCCAACGGCTCATATTCTCCCATAATAATCTCTTTCGCAAATGCTCTGTTCTTGACTCTGCGCATAAAAAACGGGACTAAAAAGAACATCAAAATGACAAAATCATTCACATATAAATAATCCTTATTTTTAATTTAGATTTTGAAAAAAAAAAAATTCCTGATTTTCTAGGGTTTCCGAAATGTCATCGATTGAATTTCTACGACCGACGACGATAACAATCCACAGTAAATTCAGCACAAATTCTTACTGTAGTCTTCTTTACCTACATGGATTAAACTTCTCCACCAATCGATTTAGGGTTTTGCAACAAAACACGAACCGCTTCCTCCCCAATTCAATCACTTCTCCCCTAAACAACGTCACCGTTGTGGGAAACCACGATAGGTTCAATCTTTACGGAAGAGGTAAATTAAGGTTCAGAGAGAGCAAAATTTTGGCTAACTGTACAGATAGCAGTGATTCGAAGGCGAGTTCTAGCGAGAAAAATGAAAACGAAGGTGCGCAAGGAGTGAAGCAGAAACAGAATCCGACAAATTCGGGCGGTTCGACCAATCAGAGACGAGAAAAGAGCGGAAAAAGCGGACTTTGGTGGTCCAAAGGAAAGAAATGGCAGTGGCAACCGATAATTCAAGCTCAAGAAATCGGTGTTTTGCTTTTACAGTTAGGTATTGTTATGTTCGTTATGCGGTTGCTCCGGCCCGGGATTCCGTTACCCGGGTCCGAGCCCAGGACTCCAACGACTTTCGTCAGCGTTCCTTACAGTGAGTTTTTGAGTAAGATTAGTAGTAATCAAGTTCAAAAGGTGGAGGTTGATGGGGTTCATATAATGTTTAAATTGAAGAATGAAGCAAGTGCTCAAGAGAGTGAAATTGGTGGTGTTAGCAATAGTAAGTTTCAAGAGTCGGAGTCCTTGTTGAGGAGCGTGGCGCCTACAAAGAGAATTGTGTATACAACAACGCGGCCGAGTGATATTAAGACTCCATATGAGAAGATGCTGGAAAATGATGTGGAGTTCGGGTCTCCTGATAAGCGGTCTGGTGGCTTCTTGAACTCTGCATTGGTAGGTTGTGGCGTTCATTTGTTTGTTGTTATGGTTTGAGTGAAATTAGTTTAATTGCTTGTTTTTGAAGTTTTTTTAGTATTCTTAACGATAACCGTTTTGAATTGTCCTGGTTATGTTGGCGTAGTAGTTTTTTGTGGCAAGCTGCCTGCTCATAGTATGTAATTTAGAAGATGAGGGTATCCTCTCTTGCCTTCTTTGGACTAGGGTTCTCACTCTGCTATTAGGAATCTGTTCCCTCTTAAGGTGGCTGGAATGAAAAGGTTGTAATTGGTGGGGACTAAGATTGGTTATAATTTGGGACAAGAATATCTCCAGTTACTCCCTAAATGACAAATTAGAAGAAAATTAATATTGTTCTTGTTGGCACCATATAAGATATTATAAACATCTGGATGTCTTTTGACATCAAATACCTAGAAATATAATCTCTTGTCTTTAATACCTCAAACCAAATGTAGCCCAGGTTATCTGTTTGCTCAGGTGAGTCTACTTAATGGTGACTAGTGATGGAGGATATTAATGATGAAATGATGTTGTTTAGAAAGGGCTAAGCATGTCATAGCCTTGGTTAAAATGGCAGTTTGGCATCAAATATGCCTAAAGATTGGTTGTCAGAAGAAAGGTGGTGGGCAGTCCTCCAAAAGTTTCTAGACTTGTAATAGAGATACCAACCTTTACATGGTTCTTTCTAAATCATGTGTTCGTATACATCTGTGATGTGGAATTTTATCTATTTGACTTCCTCTCTTTTGCAGATAGCTTTGTTCTATGTTGCTGTTCTTGCGGGACTTCTCCATCGGTTCCCTGTGAGTTTTTCTCAGGTGTGGATTTGCTTGTAAGTTTTTTGAGTAACTTAATGTCTATGTTGCATATAGGTTCTGATTCGAATCATGCATGTATGCAGCATACAGCTGGTCAGATTAGAAATCGCAAGTCGAGGGGTTCAAAAGTTTCTGAACAAGGTGAAACAATAACTTTTGCTGATGTTGCTGGTATTGATGAGGCCAAGGAGGAGCTTGAAGAAATTGTGGTATGTTAAATATTCCTCTATATGCTACCAGCAATTGATATTTGTAGTAAATGCTCCTATGAATTCAAGCTATTGTCTTTATATGCTTATGTTTACTACCCAGGAATTTCTTAGGAATCCAGACAGGTATATACGGCTTGGTGCTCGTCCTCCCCGAGGAGTTCTCCTGGTGAGTTGATATTAGGGACAATTAAGCATTATGATCTTTCAAAAGAAATTTGTTGAAACTTTACTTCATGATGTTGAAGAAGCTTTTAGTCTAGGAAGTTATGGTCCATGTGAAAAACTTTATTAATATCAGAAAATTGTTGGGTTAGGTTCACTAATTCTGTCTCTTACTCTTAGAATATCTTCTCCACCAAAAGCTTCTCTAAAGCTTTCGTCTTGTTATTCTTGTTATGATAACTTCATAAAGTTTTTGGATGGAATCCAACGTGTTCAATGTTTCCACTCAGTGCTTAGATGCCAGTAGTATATGATGGTTTCCTTGCACTATTACCTCTTTTCTAAAATTGAAATGTAGTTGGTATTTATGGTTTTATTGTGTTACAGGTGGGTCTTCCTGGGACAGGTAAGACTCTTCTAGCAAAAGCTGTGGCCGGTGAAGCAGAAGTTCCATTCTTAAGTTGTTCTGCCAGTGAGTTCGTAGAGTTGTATGTTGGCATGGGTGCATCTCGAGTTAGAGATCTCTTTGCACGAGCAAAGAAGGAGGCACCATCAATAATTTTTATTGATGAGGTCAGCTGTTTTATTATTTTGTTGGAACAATCTGTTCAACTTTTTGATTTCCAATAGAATTTTCTGACACCTTTCCTCATGCACAGATAGACGCCGTGGCTAAAAGTCGCGATGGTAAATTTCGCATTGTTAGCAATGATGAACGAGAGCAAACTTTGAACCAATTACTCACTGTAACTTTCCCTGCATCATAGTTTTTCTGCTCGTGTGGACCTCTTGGCCATTCCCCTTTGAACTAATATTTTGGAACTACATTGCAGGAGATGGATGGATTTGACAGCAATTCTGCTGTGATTGTTCTTGGAGCTACAAACCGTTCTGATGTCTTGGATCCTGCCCTTCGTCGACCAGGGAGATTTGATCGTGTTGTTATGGTTTGTATGATGCACTGTATTTCAATTAACTCGCTGAATGTTGGAATCTGCTAAAGAAACCAGTTCCCTCTTGCTTAACTGTTATCTCAAGGATATCATGTCTCGTATGATTTCCAGGTAGAGACTCCTGACAGGATTGGAAGAGAAGCTATTTTAAAAGTACATGTTTCTAAGAAGGAACTTCCCCTTGGAGAGGATGTTGATCTTGGTGGCATTGCCTCTATGACTACTGGTTTTACCGGGTATTTTCTCTTTTACTTTGTCATATTTAAATGCCGCTACTTCCCCATCCTCCTCCTTCAGCCTCCCTTTCCACTTCTTAAACTCCTATTTGTTGTTGATGAAGTGGGAATAACTATATGATCCTTTTTATTTTGCAGGGCTGACCTCGCAAATCTGGTAAATGAAGCTGCCTTGCTCGCTGGAAGAAATAACAAAGTTGTTGTAGAGAGAATTGATTTCATTCAGGCAGTAGAACGATCAATAGCCGTAACTCTCTCTCTGAGCACAATTTTTTTTGTGCATTTCTTACAGTTTTCTTGTCGTTACTGTTTATTTTATATTCATTGTGTTTGACTGTTTCCTTCTCCCATGTTTTTAAAGAATTTATATAGCGTTTTTCCTTGCCTTGAAAGTTAAGTTTTAATTATTACTCCCCCTAGCCAATGATGTTATGCAATCTTCTCATTCTTGTTCTAGGCTTTAATTATTGGTTTTACTGTGTACCATACATATTTTAAATTACCTTATAAACACAAAATGCAGTTGATAATTGAGGGAAAAAAATGTTTTGATGCAATGCATTTATATAAATTTTTGCACTTTCTGATGAGACTATCATTAGGGATATAGGATTTTGACCAATCTACTGTGTTTTACACAATTCCCTCTTAGACATCTATCTCACAAGATGTGTAATTATACGAAAGAATTATGAGTAAATATTGAATTGAAAGTTGAGTGACAAAAAAGAATTATATTTCATAGGGCATAGAGAAGAAAACTGCCAAGTTGAAGGGAAGTGAGAAGGCTGTGGTTGCAAGGCATGAAGCCGGCCATGCAGTAGTAGGTACAGCTGTTGCAAACCTTCTTTCTGGACAGCCACGCGTTGAGGTAAACTATGGCAATATTTTACTGATTGTTCTCAGTTTATTTCTTTATTTGTTTATTTACATGTTCTTGCTATCTCAGTATGAAATTTGAAAATGATAAAAGAAGATATGAAATTTGAATGGAATCTGAAGTTCTGAACCTGCTGCTGTTGTGTAGCATTTGGTTTAGGAGACTGCATGCACTGTTCATGTCGTGTACCAGAGATGGTGACAGGGCAATCATTTTTATTGGGTCATTATTTAGGAGATGATTTGCTTATTAGTCATTGCCCTTCCTAATTGTTTGTTTCTCTTTTGATACTTGGGAAGGTCTGGCAAGACCTAGAGTTAAAGGCTGACCAACTAGTTCTCCAGGATGGATCAACTTTGACCTCCATTTATGGATGTCAAAAAAAGAGTCTCTAGCATATGGTGCTCGAGTTGAATTTCAGTTTAGAAACTTGGAACATGTTAAAAGACCTGTTTTCTTTTTCCAACCCTTTTTTTGTTTTGTTTTAGGGGGTGGGAAAGTGTAATGTTTGTACATAATACCAACTTCAGAAACAGTAGTATACTATTTTCAAATTTTCAAGCAATATTCTAAACATCAAAAACTGAAATTGGAGTATTAGGTTTCTTCACATGTTATACAAATTTTCTTTTTTTTTTGGGTCCATGTGGAGGTCCACTTGGTCTTGGGCTACACGGGGAATTCTGAATTATAAGGTTCAACTTATTAAGGTTGGGTTGTTCAATGCAGACACAGTTGTCATACAATGGACTTAAATCATCCCAGCTGCTTTTGTTCACATGAAATGGATAATATGGTAACCAATCAACTCTCGTCTGTGTTTTGCAGAAACTGAGCATACTGCCAAGATCAGGAGGAGCATTGGGCTTTACTTATACTCCTCCTACCAATGAGGATAGATATTTACTCTTCATTGACGAGTTACGTGGCCGTTTGGTTACTCTTCTTGGTGGACGCGCTGCAGAGGACGTTGTCTATTCAGGTCGTGTTTCTACCGGTGCGCTTGATGATATTAGGCGGGCAACAGACATGGCTTACAAGGCAGTAGCTGAATATGGTCTTAATCAAACTATAGGCCCTCTGTCTTTAGCTACGCTTTCTGGTGGAGGCATGGATGAATCTGGGGGGGCAGCTCCTTGGGGACGAGATCAGGTCCCTTTTTATTCTTTAATAAAAGTTTAGTTTATCCTTTTTGTTTTCAATTCCTACACTATCTGTAATGAAGACTGATCCAGGGAGGAACATACAGGGACATCTAGTTGATCTTGTTCAAAGAGAGGTGAAAGCATTATTACAGTCTGCCCTAGAAGTAGCCGTTTCTGTTGTACGTGCTAATCCAACTGTTTTGGAAGGGCTTGGTGCCCACCTGGAAGGTAATCTGCTGTTGCTACCTGTTCCATATGTTAAAATTCCTGTCCATCCTATTCGTTTTTCATTTCTATGTGATATATGTTCTTTTTTTTGTGGGCATTGACATATTTTTCTGAACATAAAATATAATAGAAACTTATAAGAGATGTAACAGGTAGTTGATAAGCCCAATTGGTATTAGGTAAAAGCCTCCTACCATTTAGTTGTATTATTGTTCTTGATACCTTTTTCCTGTTTTCTGTTTAGGGAATAATATGCAGAAAAGTTTTAACTGTTACGTTTTTCTTTCTATCTTGTGTCACATTCCTGTGAGGGTTGTGTTGCTGTATGATGAATGTGTTGCGATTTTGACAATGTTCCCCGACGAACTATTCGGTTGTACTTGTCAGATCTTTAATGCTATTCTGCATTGTTTTAGTTAAATTATCCTAGTACCTATGGGGTTCTTATCCTAGTGTAGATAACATCCACACTCTTTAAACAGTTTGAATCTAGTTGTGAAGTTGATGTTCTATATCTTTAAAAAGGGGAAATGAGAATAAATTATTACCATCACTTCATATTGTGGTCTAATGCTTGCTTTTATTCAGAAAATGAGAAAGTAGAAGGTGAAGAGCTACAAGAATGGTTGAAATTGGTTGTTGCACCAAAGGAACTAACCATCTTCATTGAAGGCAAGCAAGAGTCTCTTCTGCCGGTGCAAGCAGGCTCGGGATAAGTAGTTTTGCTCATTGCTTGTCAACATTGAGCATTACATGGAGTCAACTAAAGCTTTCTTCATGCCTTGACGGCTTGACCTTGTCGATTAGCATGTCCTGGTGACCGGCATCAAAGCTCCCTTGCACATTTTTCTATATTTCAGCAAGGTGAGTTTTGGCTTTATTTTTAACACTTCCAAGTCTTTTTTTCATTGTTTTATTCTCACAACACTTACCAGAGGAAACGTAGAGAAAGAAGTGGTAAAGGTGAAGATCTATTTCCTTAAAATCCTTCAAGCTTGTCTTGCCGTTCTTGACATTATGTTGATAAATTCGGGTTCGTTTCCGACGTCTGTTCTGTTGTACATTGACTGTTATTTCCGTCGAAAAAAGTTATAACCGGTAGCAAGTGTGACAGTAATTGAGTTGTACACATAATTATTATGTGAAATATAAGATTATTGCACATAAACATGCTGGGTTCAAAAATGTTCGTCTTCAGAAGAACATTGTGCATATTTTGCTATAGACGATACCTGCTGTTCATAATAGTTTCCCTACATGGAACTTGGAAGCATTCTTTTGGAGCATTGACATGAGACTGGAAGTGTAATTTCCTATAAAATTTTGAACACGACGAATATGAATACGATACGTTTAAATATAAAAAGTGTAATGAACATTATTAACGAGATGCGTTCAATATATTTTTTGACACATTTAATAATTTGTGTTGGGTTTATATTTATATGATTGATATGAAAAAAACATGAAATACGACATATATATGGAATGCATTTCTGCATGGTCGAGAGTAATCCAAGTGTTCATAACTGATTTATTCTGATTTTTATATAGGGAATGCATTTCTGCATAGTTGCCTATGAGAGTCATTGAAAAGTTTCTGTTATTTTCCTATTTTATTTCCTCTTTTATATGCTTGGTATTTTAGAAAGAAAAAAGAAGAAGATAGAAATTGGAAGTTTTACAAAATACAGCGAAAGGTAACATATGATTCAAGTCGAATTCAAATATTAGCTGTTGAGAAAAATGAAGGGTGGTAAGTGAGTTGAGGTTTGATATTTTAGAAGGAAACCCGAAATATCAGTGTAGCTTTCAGATTACAAACTTTTGCCTGCGCCCCCTTTCTCGGGAAACAAACAAGAAGTACACTTGACCTGTCAGTTTTCTCTCATTTGGAGTTGGACCACAGCTCAATCAACTGGTGACCCTATATCTTCCCTCAAATTTCCTATCCTTAACTAAATTTCCACATTAAATTAAAATACCTCAAAATTAACTAATTAAGCACCTAAATGTGACACGTAAGATTAAATTATCAAATGGAAAACGATAAGCGCGAGATCTCAGCTGTTAATAAAGTTGTCCATTTACATAATGCGGACACGTGGACTGCCCTGCTCCAATCTCGTGCTCTTGATTGCATAGGATAACTACCAGTTCTTATTCCAAAAAAAATATATATAAAATATCTAACAGAGTCTAGCACACCACGTAAGTATGCGCTTTTTCATTACTTTTTTTAGAAAATGAGTTTCTCTTTCTCTCTATATAAATGGAAGAAGCCAGTGAAGAACGAGTGTCCAGTTGTTATTACTTATTAGAAAGCTATCTACAGAGACTCTTAAAAAGATAAGATCAAATCATTTTCTTCCAGGTTCTTACTCTCTCTTTCTCTTCACATTCCGCTTCACTTTCTTTCTTTTCTTTTGTTTGGCTGGTGAGAAAATTAAATGAAATCAAAATAAACAGCTCATTTTATTTTATTTTATCTTTATTCTCTTTTAAACTGTAATTCAGTGCATGCTGGTTTAATTCAAACATAGTTGAGTTAGTTCTAAGCTTGTAATTTTTTACTTGTTTTTCTTTTTATGCTTTGTATTACTGTTATATTTCAATGGAAAAAAGAAGAAGTTTCAGATATACTGAGTCAGTAAGGAAGCTATTCTTTTTTATTCTAAATTTTGAGATCATTTTCTGCGATTCTAGTTAGTTAATTATAACTGATAATAATAAACAAGTTACTAAATCAGCGGCTGGATATGAACAAGAAATCTACTTAAATATTAATAGACCAAGTACTGTAATGCTTTGTGCTTATTACTTTTGATTGGCGGAAACTGATGTTCTTACTTTATAGTTCTGAAAAAATTCAAATTTTAGTGTTTATATATATATATGAAGAGTAATGTTTACTTGTACAAAATGTTCAAGATTATACATTTTCTTTTATCATTTTAGATGAATATACGCCCAGAATATTGAAGCAGGAAACATATATATATATTTATTTATTATCTTTTAAAGCTCTAGTCGTCGTTTTATACATAAAAATTGATGATTTTTGCCAAAATGCATAGAAATTTGTGGAGTTCTCAAATCACATTTAGGTCCATCGTGGTGTCCTTTAGGGTATTAGAAACTTGACTACAATTCTTCTGTCTATCTGATGAAAACTTTGTGAAGTTTGATATGCTGTAGATCTTTTATCATTCCTAGTAATTCTGATTTAAATGCGACTTTTTTTCTTTTTCTTTTGCATTCTAGATATATATTTTATGCCATTAGTTAAATTTATTTGTATATCCACAAATTTATTGTTCTATTCTCAAGAGCGGGCAACAGTGAGATTTTTTTATCATTATTATTAAACTCAACCTTCTCGTGCTGCATTTATCGATTATGCTTGTTGTAGATCTTGCATATGTAGTTAATTATTTGATGGTTGTCGGGTCATGATTTATTGATTATTTACTACATGCTGGCTCACCAGATATGGCATCGGTGCATGCTAGCTTCACATCAGTTGTATGTAAGAATGGCAACCATTCTGCTCCAACAAGGTTTCCATGTACAACCTTCTTACCTGGTTTTGATGTGGTTGGGCGTGTTTCAAATGCTTGTAAGAAGGAATTATGTCCTTCTATGAGTTCAGGTCCTAAAGCCACATTAACTTTTGATCCTACAACAACCGATTCTGAGAGAAGCAAACAGAGGAAGCATACCATCGATCCTGCTTCCCCTGATTTTATGCCACTTCCATCCTTTGAAGAATGTTTCCCAAAGAGCTCGAAAGAATGCAGGTTAATTTGGTTATATATATGTAGCTTGTTGGTTCCATTTTCTTTCCCTTATTATTTTTTATGCATGATAATCTTTCAGGGAAGTTATTCATGAACAATCTGGCCATGCACTCAAGGTTCCCTTTCGAAGGGTCCATTTGACTGGAGATGTGCCAAACTTTGACACATATGACACCAGTGGTCCTCAAAACATCAATCCACGCATTGGTAGGGAGCTCAAGTTTATTTTTAGCTTCTTGCTCTATTTTTGAAGGCTTTAATATTACCTCCTTTTTCGCTTTGTTATGCTTATCCAACTCCCCTCTTTTCTCTTCTTGATAAATCTTGATTGTTTGTTTGGGTCTTTACTCCGGTCTGATTCTTTTCTAGTTACTCCATCATTCTAATCCTTTTCATATATTGGATCTCCTGATATTGTTATAGTTTTTCATATATATGGTTAAGTTAATTGCCAAGTCTTGTGCATGGCATCTTTAAACAGGACTCCCTAAATTGCGCAAGGACTGGGTTGACAGACGGGAAAGGCTGGGTGCACCAAGATACACTCAGATGTACTATGCTAAGCAGGGAATTATTACTGAGGAAATGTTATATTGTGCTACTCGTGAGAAGCTTGACCCAGAATTTGTTAGGTCAGAGGTTGCCCGTGGAAGGGCAATCATTCCTTCCAACAAAAAGCACTTAGAGCTGGAACCAATGATAGTTGGACGAAACTTTTTGGTCAAAGTAAATGCAAATATTGGAAATTCAGCTGTTGCAAGTTCTATTGAGGAGGAAGTTTACAAGGTTCAATGGGCAACAATGTGGGGTGCTGATACTGTTATGGATCTCTCAACAGGACGCCACATTCATGAGACCCGTGAATGGATCCTTCGTAACTCTGCTGTGCCAGTTGGGACCGTGCCCATCTATCAAGCACTTGAAAAAGTGAATGGAATTGCTGAAAATCTTAGTTGGGAAGTCTTCAGGGACACCTTGATTGAGCAAGCTGAGCAGGGTGTAGATTACTTCACGATCCATGCTGGGGTACTGCTGCGATACATTCCCTTAACAGCAAAACGCATGACAGGAATCGTTTCTCGCGGAGGATCTATTCATGCAAAATGGTGCTTGACGTACCATAAGGAGAACTTTGCTTATGAGCATTGGGATGACATACTTGATATCTGCAACCAATATGACGTGGCGCTTTCAATTGGGGATGGACTAAGACCTGGATCTATATATGATGCAAATGACACTGCTCAGTTTGCTGAGCTTTTAACCCAAGGGGAACTGACCCGTAAGGCTTGGGAAAAGGATGTACAGGTATCTCATTGCAACTTACACAAGGGCCCTTTTTGCATTCTGTTTATAACAATGTTCAGAAGTTCGGCTCAATTTGAAGCATATTACTGGCTCTGCATGGTTTTGGTTATCTTATAACATCCGCATTAAAATTTTACAATGCTGATATCAGGTTAAATAAAGCATCAGGTTGTGAATTTCAATCACTCTGTTTCAAATGAAAATATTTCATGCAATATCATGTAATTGGCAATCTCATTTCAGGATATGTCAATTGTCAAACCAGAAAAATTGCTTGCTGTATTCTTAAATAAGCTAAACCCTAGGTTATCCTATTTTTTCATCACTAAGCATTCATTATTACAATAATGGTTCTTTTAAAATATTTTCTTCAAAAATGTCTAATCTAAATGTTTTAAGTTACATTTATAACTTGCAGTATGAAGTTTTAATTTTTGCGCTTTTCAGGTAATGAATGAAGGACCTGGACACATCCCAATGCACAAGATTCCTGAAAATATGCAAAAGCAGCTGGAGTGGTGTAATGAAGCACCTTTCTATACCCTGGGTCCTTTGACAACTGATATCGCTCCTGGATATGACCATATCACTTCTGCAATTGGTGCAGCCAATATTGGGGCTCTTGGCACAGCACTTCTCTGTTATGTAACTCCAAAGGAGCACCTTGGGTTGCCAAACAGAGATGATGTGAAGGCTGGAGTAATAGCGTATAAGATAGCTGCTCATGCTGCTGATTTAGCCAAGAGTCATCCACATGCTCAGGCATGGGATGATGCATTAAGCAAGGCAAGATTTGAGTTCCGATGGATGGACCAGTTTGCTTTGTCACTGGACCCCATGACTGCCATGTCATTCCATGACGAAACCCTGCCATCTGAAGGTGCCAAAGTGGCTCATTTTTGCTCCATGTGTGGACCGAAGTTTTGCTCAATGAAGATAACAGAGGATGTTCGGAAGTACGCTGAGGAGCATGGTTATGGGAGCCCTGAGGAAGCTGTGCAACATGGAATGGATGCTATGAGTGCTGAATTCCTGGCTGCTAAGAAAACTGTTAGTGGTGAACAACATGGTGAAGTCGGTGGGGAAATCTACTTGCCAACCAGTTATGTCACCCCCTCTGATAGGTGAAAGTGAGTATGGTGGAATTGTTCTTTGTTATTGAAATTCTAGAAGGTATTATATGTTGCATTGAAATTGTTACTCTGGTAAAGATTGAAGTAGTCCTATGATTTCAAATAAAATTAGTTAATGGTAAAACAAGAAAAAATCGAGCACATAATTTTACCTAATAGACAACAAAATGTCTAGGTTAATGTGAATGCAAGATGATTTCCCTTGCATGTTTACTTTGTCCTATAATCATCATGTGCATTCCTAAGGGATTTGTTTTCACTTAATGCAAATTAAAGGTTGTGTGTTGCAGCATGTACTACGATTATTTATAAGAACTCAGATATTCACTAGAAAATCCATGGTTATTTATAATCGTTCTTACTCAAACTCAAAGCATCTTACCAATCTTAGATTTATTCATCTTTTTCTGCCTTTATTTCCCATTCATTGTTTTCTTCCCTCACGCTGTATCTCTCATCGGGATTTCCTTGCAGGGTTTCATGAATAAGGGGAATTGCTTCAGAATTCCTCGGAGCCCTGGTGCATCAATAGCTCACTAATAACAGTTATATATGCAGTCTTTTACTATCATGCTTTTGGTGAGTACCAGTTTAGTTTGTTCGAGTAGCTCTTGAGACATCTATATTTGTTCTGCTTTGTCTATTGTGAGTCTCAATAATAAAAGGTTTCCCGCTACAACTTCCATTCGCATTGTATTTATGTTTTTGATTTGATGTTGTATTGACATAAAAACGCACCGGGGGTGCCTGAATCTGCTTTTAGCTCTTGGCGTTTGGCCAGGATGCTTGGCAGATGAGGCTGAGAAAGTCCCTTTGAACCTGAACAGGATAATGCCTGCGTAGGGAGTGTGCATTTTCTCTTCCTTTGTTTCTGTTGCTTGAACAGGAAAGGAGCTCGCCTCCCATGTCCAATCGATGGTTTGGACTAGCTGATCCACGAGGATAGATACAGTTATATGGCCCAACTTTTCACGCCGGTGTTGGGTAAAACTAAAATTGGCAATTTTGCTAAATTTTACACACAAAAATTTTGTGGTAAAATATTAAGGCTCTGTTTGGTTTAAGAAAACAGAACCGTTTTCTGTTTTCATTTTTCATGGAAAATAAAAAATGTTTTTTAAAAGTGAAAATAAAAACACATTCAATTTTGAGAATGAAAAAAAAAAAATTTGTTTTTATTGTTTTTCAGCAAAATAAAAGAAAACACGGGTAAGCAATTCCCGCTTCCTTATTCCATCCACATTTGGAATTCGATTCTTCCAAGGAAAATATGTAGAATCAAATGTAAAACATTTCTTACAAACCCGTAATACCCATTCTTTTTAATTATTTACGTGCCCTTACATCATTGGTCAAATATTTGATGGTCAACATTTTTGGATGGTCAACATTTTTGGATTAATATTGTACAACTATAAGAAATTGAAATACAAATCATCAAACTTTTTTATTGTTTTCATTTTCAGAAAGTGATCTTCAATTGATATTTATCAATCACATTTTCAATGAAATAGAAAAGAATAAATGAAAATTGCTTTTAGAAAATGAAAATAAAAAATATTTTTAGCAATCAAGCACTATCTAATTTTTTTAATTTTGAAAGAGGATTCGAGCTTATTTTCTTAGAGTTTAAATATGATCAAATATTCGAATAATAACTTTTTTTTGAAAGTTTAATTAAATTTAACAATTTGTATATATGTACGGTATTCATATATATTTTTTAATGTTCATGATTAAATCGTTTTTTAAAGAAGATATCGTATCCAAACGAAAAACTAAAAAGCGATCTGTTCAGTAATCTACGGCAAACTCACCCCCGGCCAGAGAAGGGGGAAACTATCTCAAAATCAAAGAGCACAGCTTCTTTTTTTTTTTTTTTTTTTAAAGATAAATTATTTTGCCTGTTTTAAGGTCGGCAAAACAAGCAGCTTAACGACAAAGTTGAGCTTCTAATCAAATCCAGAGCCCTTGAATTTGACGACCCAATCAGCTATTAGGGCCCCTTTGCAAGAATCAGATCTCAACAACCTTTGATTCATGGCAAGCGAGCAGAGCCAAATCTATCACGAAAGGCAAAGATTACAATTTTGCCTCTTACATTCCCTTAACAATCTCTTCCAGGTACCTTCTCTCTCTTTTTCTAGTATGTTATTGTGAATGGGTTTCTACTAATAATTTGTAATATTTTATTATAATTCAGCAAAAGGATGCATTTACTCGAGCAAGTTTGAATTCAGTTGCAGAAAAACTCGTTCTTGATGACCCAAAAAAGGAAATTTGGACACCCTTTTCTTTAGTCTTGAAGCCTCACCATAATTCTGTTACTGGAAACTATGATATAAATGTTTTAATTGCTGCCCTTGAAGGGAAAGGGAAGACTGTGATTTGGCATGATCATCGAAATGGGGCATCATCTATTGATCTTAATGATCGAATGTTGATGGGAATTGTGATTAATGTTCCGGTTAGACGGATTGGTGGGCTTTGGAAAAGTAGGCATTGGATTGCTTTGGGAAAGATTGATGAGGTTTGGTATAATTTGGATAGTGATCTTCACGCACCTCAGTCTTTTAAGGATTGTGGCGAAGTTAGGGAATTCTTGGATTATATCATTACTCATGATGGACAGGTTTTGCTTGTAAAAAACGATAGACAATGAGTTTTCTTTACTTTGAATTACAGGAATGTGTATGTTGAAAAGCTCTATATTTTATTTGTACTTTGAAAGACTAAGATGCAGTTTATTGAAGAATTCAATTTATTGACTTTCATTGATCCATTTTGTCTTTTTTGTTGAGAGATCAGTGATGATGACTAAGGAGTGTGTGGTTTTGGAACATTTTGTTAGAGGAAATGGTTGGAGAGGTTGGGATGATTGTGCAATTATAAAGTCCTTGCTATTATGCCATGTTAAAGTTTTACAAAGGTGGAAGAAAATCTCACTCACTTAAACTTTAGTAAGGAGTGAATTATATATTTATAGGCAAATCATTTTACAAGAGATAAAATAAAACAATTGAATTCAAGATACGAGAAATCTTAATCCTTAGCAACAATGAGATGAAGATTGCAAATTGATGTTATCTGCATTCATGAGATTAAATACTTACCTTATCATATTCATATGGTATTTGTCTTTGAGGCGTGTTTGACTATGACCTTAAGTTTTGGTGCTAAATAATAAGCTGTATACAGGAGCAGAGGATGAATGTTGGCATACTATAAACTTGGGTTCTGGTTACTACTACTCCAAGTCTCCTTTCTGAAATACTATTTGCTGCATTCTTTTCATTGAAAATCTTTATTCACTTCATATTTTCTTATGTTCAAGTGTAATACTTGTGTGAACTATGTGACCGTATATATTGTGCAGATAACTGGAGAAAATGGCAAAAAGCTACTGCTGTATATTCCACTGGCTTTTCAAAGTAGATGGTTGAATATTACATCACAGAACCTCACATTAGCTGGAATTTGACTGATTGCCTGTGCTTTTTTTTTTTTTTTTTCAGTTTGCTAATTGTATTTGTATCTGATTGTGGCTTATGCTTGATTGTTGGTTCTCTGCTAGTTGTAACATATAAGAGCTACAATTCTGACAGGTGTTTGCTAATGAACTTCAGTCCATAATACCAGTTGAAATAGAAAAGAATAGATAAATTTGCTTAGCAAACCAGAAAAATATAATGAAATGAAATATTTTATTATTAGAGTTGAATTCATTAAAAACGTAGTGTTTATCAGATTATATGGTATATGGTATATGGTATATGGTATATGGTATATGGTATATGTTGGAACCAGTTAGTCTCTTGTATGTGTCTGTTCATATGCCTGCCCTCTTTTTTGGTTGACCTAAAATCTCCATCACAAGGACTTTCATCCTCTAGTCATTTCTCCTCAATCACAGCAGTTGAGATCTGGTTTCATCGTATTCTCAAGCAAAGGTCTATTGGTGTTTGGCAGTTGCAGCAGTTATCTTTCAGCTTTGATTTTTTGCAAGTGGCTGGAGAGGGAAAGAGTTCGGATGAGCTTATACCAGTGTTAATTCACTTGGTTGAGTGGTTAAGAACCTTATTTTTCTCCGCCATCAGACAAGCTACACCTTCTTGAGATCAACCTGGTTTGGTAATCACTAAAGCCTGATAGGATCTTCTTATTCATTCATCAAGTTAATCTAAGAATTGCAGGCTGATTTTGGTTTGAGTTTTTGTTTTTACTCAGCATTAGCACTAACAAATATACTACTCCTTTTGTCTTTACAACAATCTAATACTATTATAATTGAACTGGCTTTCCGACATTTGGAATCTGAATGGACTTGAAATCATGACCTATGTTGCTCCGACTTTTATTTTTTTTTTGAATTACTCATGTCCGATCCATATTCAAATATGGATATGGAGATATGATCCCCTAATGATTCTCCAAATATATGGAAAAACTTAGAATAAGTCAAATATATCCGTGTCGGATACATTTTCATGTCCGACACACCCAAATCCGAGTAACATAGATCATGACCCAATTTTCACTTAGTAGTAATTTGACTTAACTAGATAGTTCTGAATTCCAAACTACATATATCTATGAAAAGGATGAAAGGAAACAGAGTAGGAAGAATCTATGTGAGTCCAGCTTTCGGCACATCATTTACCCATTGGTTAGACTGTCATTTTAGGTCTCCTTGTCTTGAGCTCAATAGGGCTTATAATAATATTTAATATAATGAATGCTTTTACATCCAACTTTTGCACTGAAAAAGAAAACTTCTTCTACTTTTATCAGTTGATTGTGATTTTGAATTTTTCACACATAAAACACTATCAGTAATCAACTGCAAGAGTGCAGATACAGTTGTATTTGTAATTTTTCTTTTGGCTTTTAGAAGTACTAATTTTATCTTTTGTCATGTCTAATCATAATTTATGCTGTACTAATATTGTTTTAGACTTTTAGCCTTGGTGAATAGGTATCTCTTTTCTTGAGGATTGGGGAGGAGGTTAGGAAATTGAGGCCTGCTTTGTCTTTAACATGCCTGGTTTTCTCTGTGACTTGGTAATTTCTTTGTAACCACCTTTGACTACATGTAATTAAAGGAATTTTTATCATATTCGTGTTATTTTTTTATGTTATAATTGTGTTTAATATATTATATATTTATATAAATTTTGACATGTTAATAATTCATGTTATATAAATTTTGATATGTTCATATTATTTTTTTATATCATATTAAATTTTAATTATTTTTTTCGTGATTTATATTTTGTAATTATGTCATATTCAAAATTATCAGTCTACCTTTGACATCTATTTTGTTTTCTTTTTGGTGAAACCAATTGATGGGAAATACCAACCTCCAACTCTTTTCTCCTTAGCAAGGACACAAACAACCCCCCCAAAAAAAAAAAAAAAAAAGCAGGGAATCTGTGGCTTCCATACTCATAAAAGGATGTTGTTTTAAGCTTTCCATTTCCAAGAGTCAAAAAGGTTTTTTGATCTTATTTATGATCAAAGCAGATTTACCGAAAGGTTATCTAAAACTTCTTCTTTTTTTCTAAAGGGAAGAGATTAAACTTAATGAGAATAGCATAAAGGTTCCTTAAAAATAATAATAATAATAATAATAATAAAATATAAAAAAAAAAAAGAATATTCAGCTTAAATCAACCCACCTCTTTTTCTCTCTCTGGACCATCCCTTTATCGGTTCCAATTGAAGAGCACCCGAAAATCAAACAAAACTCAATAGAGGTTACCCTGGGGGAAATTTATCAAAATACTATATAATTTTTTTTTATCAAATTACCAATAATTTAAAATTAAATATCGTCAAAAAAAATACCATGGAAAGTCACCATATCATATGACGACTTTCCATGAGTAATTTAAATTTGTTTTGAAAAAGCTAGAAGAGAAGTCGTCATATCATATGGCGATTTCTGACCTGTATTTTGTAAAAAAAATTTAAAAACTTAGTTCGGAAGTCGCCATATCATATGACGACTTCAGAACTAATTTTGTTTAAAATTTTAAATTTTAAACATTGTACAACGGTAAAAAAAAAATTAATTAAATTACATTTTAACCTTTTTAAAACGGATAAAAAAATTAAAATTTGAATTTGGCAACGATTAATTGACTGTTGCCCACCCACCCCCCACCCCGCCACACCTATAAATACCCCCCTTTATCTTCATTTTTTTTCACACAAATTTTCATTTACTACTCTCTTTCTCTCTCTAAAATTTTCTCTTCGTGTACGAATTCAAATGGCTTTATCGTTATTGAGGTTGCAAGATAAACACATATTCGCGGTTATATATCAAGAGGTTAGTAATTTTTTTATAAATTTTTTATCATATTTTTTATAATTTATCATATTTTTTATTAATTTTGTTATTAATTTTTATAAAATTATAAAATTATAATTTATAATAATAATTTTATAATTAATTATATTTCAAAGAGATTGCATTATTAATTTTTTTATGATTTTGTAATTATTTAATTTAATTAATTACGAACAGGACCCTATTCGCGTCTTAAGATCGAGAAATTTTTTTTTCTAAGATTCGCATCCATCTATTATCGACCACTTAAAGAGTGTCGGATTTTATTATGCAAGTCAAATTCGACAATGTATACTTCTGCCGGACTTAATTACATCGTTGGTTGAACGATGAAGACCCGAGACGCACACTTTTGATTTGCCTTGTGGTGAATGCATAATCACTTTAGAAGATATTGCACTCCAACTTAAACTACCAGTGGATGGCATGCCAGTTATAGTCGCAAATCTTCTAGATTGGAATGAATAGTGCCAAAATTTATTGGGCATTGTATATCCAAAAGAGTGTCTGAAGGGCTTAATGGTGACAAAAACGTGACTGCGGTCATTGCAAAATCTCCTCTAGTGCAAGGGAAGAAGAGGTAAAATATGCTGCTAAAGCATATATTTTACGTTTGATTGGAGGAATGCTAATGCCCGACAAATTGAGCAGTCGGGTACATTTAATGTATCTTCCATTGCTTCGTGATTTAGAGCATGCAGCAAATTATAGTTGGAGTTTTGCGTGTTTGGCGGTTTTGTATAGAGAACTGTGCCGGGCTACAGTTCTCGACTGCCATGACATAGGTAGATGTTTACTGCTTCTACAATCATCGGTTTGGCATCGACTGCCATTTATTACTCTGCGCTAGAATTTTTCGCATGTACACCCCCTTGCAAGCAAGTACTAATCTTGACTATTTTTATTAATTTTGTACGAACTTGTATTTTTATTAAGTTTATTAAGATTTTATATGCTTTTTAACAGGTGGAGTCATCTTAAAGATTGTAGCGATATTCCGCTCGACCTTCGAACTATAAGATCACAACTAGATCGAGAAGCATATCATAAGGTAAATGTTTCGATTGTTACATTCAAGTATTTTTGTATTTAATCCATATGAAACTTATAATTTGTAATAATTATTCGCAGTTTGTGTGGATGCCATATTCTTCAAATCAAATTATGGCATGTTTTCCATCGGATACAACTAATAATTGCAATATATGGATAGCAAACACAGCATTGATATGCTTTGCATATGTAGAGTGGCACGCTACTGATAGGGTGTTGCAACAATTTGGGATACAACAACCAATTCCACAACCAGGTGAACCTTGATAAGGTTCACAAGATTGATATGCGTAGGCGCCATGAAATATTTTGGCCTACGAAGCATCAACAATGGATCCATTTGTGGAATCAACGTTCTGAACAAATTTCGACAGGTATACCCATTGTTCGTAATAATTTCAACCCATCTGCTGATTACATAAGATGGTTTAAAAATGAAGGTCGGTCTTTTGTTTGTCTACCGTCGGAGTTTGAGGATGTTAGGAGTATGTCATTTCTCGGACAGACTTCAAATCGAATCCATACTACACACGAAATGGAAGTTCCTACACCTAGCCGACAACGTCGACGGACGCGTCAACCGACCTCATCACATGCGGCGGAGTTCATTGCACCGAGGATGTTATTTAGTCATCCTCAACCTCAACCAGAACATGGCGTAGCATCCAGTAATCGTCATTCCGTCAGTCACCCCGGATTTGATGTTGATGAGTGTTACCGACCAGAATCGCCAACGACGAGGTTAGATGTCCAGCTCCTCACCCCAAGTCCAAGTTCAGCATATCTAACTTCAATGTATCAGTTTGGAACCCCTACGTCAGCATTTGGTACTGCATCACTTGTGGGTCCATCTAGTAGTCAGGTTCTCTTTATGGGTGCTGGCTCCTCGAACAGTGGATTTTCATTTTTTGATGCAGAACATGTGGGTCCCTCTAGTAGTGCATTCTCATCGGCTGATGTGGTCGAGCATGCGGATCATATAGAACCAGAACCAGTGGCGGTAGGTCGAGGACGAGATCGAGGTCGACAACGAATACGTCTCACTGACGAGGTTCAAAGACGGGTGCAATTAGCACGTAATAGGAGAGCTTGATATTGTTGCTCAACACCACGCGATACGGGAGCTCTTCCGTAAATAATTAGAATAAACGTATTTTTTGTATAATAACCATGTATTTTTTAGAAGATATTTTTAATAATGTACGTTTTGTAAAATAATCATGTACTTTTTGTATTTTCCTTTCATTTAAATTTCAAAGTTAATTTTTTTATTTAAAATTTTAATTTTGTAAAATTAAATTTCAAAGCTAATTTTTTTTTTCGTTTTAAAACAGTAACATACTTGAATGTATAATTAATTAATTATATATAAAAAATATTTAGAATTAATTAAATAATTTAAAATTAATTAATTAATTATATATAAAAATATTATTTAGGCATTTAAAATTATTTTTTTTTACAAAAATACTTTAATAATGTTAATTTTTAAAATTAAAAAATATACTTTAATTAAAAAAATTATAATTTAAAAATTTTAAAAAATATGGTGTCGGGAATATGACGACTTTCCAACATTATAAAAAAAAATTAATGGTGACTTTCAAGTGCAATGTTTTAAAATTTACCAAATTTATGGTAACTTTCAAGCAAATTTTTTTAAAAAAAATAACATTTTTAGTTGAGAAATCGTCATATCATATGACGACTTCATTTTAAAATAAGTATATTTTAGTACATAATTTCAAAACATTATTACTTTGATTAAAAAAAAAATTAACAATATCTAAATAGAAAAATCTACTCTGGGCCTGGCTTTATTTTATGCCTTTTTTTTTTTCTTAAATCCTTTTCCTATCCTCTAGAGGCTTCTTGCCAACGTTTTTGAGCATTTTTTTTTTTCTGATAGATATCATGATTTGATATTTGGTACTAGTTTATAGCCCCTCGTGTGTGCATAAGAATTCCAGGCCCCCCACCAAATAGTTCAGAAAATGATGGCATTTCGTCTTTCATTTGTAGCCTTGCAGAGAGGGGCATCTTGTTAACTTACTAATGATATAAGCGTTTTGTAAACCAAAAAGAACGATTCACACACATTTTTTAATATATATGATGCGAAATGCTGTGGATTTTTTAACTTGTTAGAAAGAAATGGACAGAAAAGTAGATTCATTTTGCTAAACGTTTTGGAGATCCTTACAGGCATTTGCAACCAGCTGCTAGTGTTAACATTTCTCTTCCATCTATAAAGTTTTGCCTGGCAACAGATACCTGAAACCTGCCCAAAATAAGTAACAATTTGATACGAAAAACCAGAAGTGGAGACACTCCTTAATCACTTAAATCAAAACAATTCAATCAACTTGGAATCAAAATGCTTAAAACTCATATAATTAACCTGCAACCTTTGGGATGTCTGATCCTTTTTTTTTTTTTTTTTTTTTTTTTTTTTCTCTTTGTAGAAGAAGAGAGAAGCAAGATTTGAAGTTGGACTCTTTCAAATATCCAACTACAGTACTAGTTGAGCCAAAGAGTAAGTGGCACCTGCAAACTTATATTTTTAACTCAAATTGCTGATTGCAATATTTATTATTTTGCTTGAACCACTTTTAGTCTTGATTCTTTTCCTTTGATCATTTATCATCATCCTTTTCAGGGTATATAAAAGAAAGAAAAAAAAATTACAGATAGTAATAGCATAGTAGCATACTTTTTAAGAAAAGTTAGCTAAGGTAAGTCCATGATTTGGGGGTTTGATTACAAAAAAAAAAAACCACTTCACTTTTGAAGTGTTGGGTAACTTTTATTTCTCTGTTTTCTTTTTTAATTACTTTTCCCTCCTTGCCTTGACCTTTTTGAGCTCTAACTGTTTCAGCATTCTCTCCTTTTATATTTGTCAAGCTCTCCCATTCATCCACACCCCATTTTTCCATCCACTGCTTCAAGTTTTAATTGCAACTTCAGTTGTTGCCTCTGCTGCAAGCCTGCAACTCTTTAAACCTATCTTTTTTCTCTCAAAGGTCAGCTAACTGCAGAAGATGTCAACTAAAGGGAGCAACAAAGTCAGTCAGAAAAAGGGAAACAACAAGGCAAATGGTTCTATTACGCAGAAGTCTAATACCAGGGCTGCAAGGAACAGAGGGGTTACCAGGAGTTGTGGCTTCATGCGATGTACAAGATCTGAATTTTCGCCTGTAAGGTTTCTCAAGCATCTTGGTCGTATAGTAGCAAAAGGTTTACATGTGATGTCAATGAGAATTATTAGGCCTTCTCCTAACGTTTCCTCTTCATCAGGAAGATCAAAGCCATTTGCAACTCCTGTTGATTCTCATAGAAATGCTGCCATCGAGGACTGCATCAAATTTATCAACTCTTCTGCTTCTTTGCCTAGATCAAATTCTGTTGCTGCTAATTCTCATTGAACTATGTAGTCAATGATCGTATTCTATGTTACCCTGACTCAAGTTGAGTATCGGATACGAGTATGTATATTTAATTTTTTCTAAGTTTTTCATATATTTGAAGAATCATACCCATAGATATGTCCGAATATGTGTCGGACACATATGTCGGTACTTTAAAAAAAAAAGTCCGGATAACATAAGTCAAATATTAAGCATCCTAGTAGCTTATATGTACATTGTCTTTTTCTTTTAGATAATGAAAGTAAAGCATTATTTAGTTTACCTATGAAATACAATGGAGTATCTTACTATCTTATATCATCCTTTTGGTTTGGTCTCTCCTACTTTACATTCTATTGGGGTGCATATTTCAGAGAGGGCTTACCAGATAACTTTGCTGTGTTTCATAAGTTTCCAAATCAGTCCATTTCTAGCCTTTATTAGGTGTATAGTTTGTTATTAAATACATTTTGTTTTACTTTTTACCACATTTTTCAAGGTGAAGAGGAGCACATTTTCTACCAAGAAATTTTCTAGATCTTAAAGTTATTACAATCTATATTACTCGGATTCGGGTGTGAGTGTTGGACATGGGTATATGTCTAAGTTATTCGGACACGGATATATTTGATTTATTTTAAGTTTTTTCATGTATTTGGAGGGTTCTTGGGGGATCATATCCCAATACCCATGTCCGAATATGCGTCGGACATGAATACTTCAAAAAAAATGAAAAATCGAAGCAACATAGATTAACATTCAAAGAGGACGAAGACCCGAACCAACTGCACAGGGCTTTAAGTTGAGACAGCAATCACATGATATCGTTTTCCAAATCGAGCGTGTGCATTAGAATTCTTAGCCTTTTTGACACAGAATTGGCTGAGCATGCCTAGCTTTCTGCCAATAGTGTGACATTCGTCCTTAATGTTTGTCAATTGGCACCCAATAATCACCCATTATCCATCTTGTCCTCTACAAAGCTTGCTTTGAACCTCCCGTGATCAAACAAGGTCCCATGTTTGGAATTTGGATTTTACATCCTTTTCTATGCCATGTACTGTGTGTTCTTTAGCTTGAAACTAGCCTTTGTTCTAAAAGAAATTGATGCCAGCTAATCTGATGTTCAACTATGTCGACTATGACAGAAAATGACTTGGGTACCAGATATGTAATTGTATATAACAAGATCCTAACAAATCTTTGTTTGTTCAATGTTTGCAGTTGCCTAAATATCGTGTCTAATCTTAAGATAAAAATAATTACTCAGAAAGAGAGCAAACCATGGTTTGTTTTTGACTTAAATATAAAATTGAACCTGTACTATACAATTTTTTCTCATTTTGGTATTTAATTTTTTTTTTACTTTAATCGAGTACTTATAATATAATTTTGTACCTCGATTAAGATCAAAAATTATATTATAAGTATCAGATTAAGGAAAAAAAAAATTAAATACTAAAGTGGAAAAAAAAATGTATAATATAGGGGATAATTTTATATTAAAGCCTTTGTTTTTCACCTAATCTTGTCTATCTGCTTTGCCATTTCCCATTGGCCAAAATGATTCTACTTAATTTCTCTAGCCCATACCAGCTCTGGCTCTTTTCTCTTACTCTGGCTTATTCTAACATCATATGTACAATGTTAAATTTCAACCAGGCATGAAGAAGTTAATTGTCTTTAGGTTTTGTCAGGTTCATGCATTAGAAGCTGACAAGTGACAACTATAGAAATGTTAAAACGTGTCAACAAATAGTGAGGTAACTCATGATATTGCTCAATCAATGTTTGCCATATAAAGTCACTTTTTTGCTGACAAATTTATCAGATACGGTAAATCAAATATGCTATTCAGTTTTCCTTGTTTTATACTAATGTTTTAAAGCAGACAAAGCACGTAAATTCACAACCTAAACAGTTATGAGCCTTTCATCCAAAAAATCAGCCTACAGTAAACAAACATCTAACATCTAACATCAAATATATATATATATAGAGAGAGAGAGAGAAAGTAGTGGGCATTGAAGGAAATTAATAACAGCTTAGTGTTCAAGAATCAAGACAGGTTCCAAAAGAAAAAAGATATAAAACAGGAATTCCAAACCAATGAAACCCCGTCCCCTCGAAATGATTGGATAAATTTTAGTTATTTTCAATTCTTGACGAAAAGTCCACCAAAGACACTACCCTTCTTCTTCTGAGGGACAGAAACAGAGTTCTTGCGGCCATTGGAATTGCCACCACCATTCTTTTCTTCAACTTTCTTGAGGACAGGATCAGTTTCATAAAACTGATCTTCCTTCTGCAAGCTCCCAAGAATCCAATCAAAAAGCCCTTTCTCTTCTTTGCTTCCACCTGCACCTTTTGCAGATGTTGCTGCAAAAACCCTTGTTGTAGAAGGAACAAAGGAAATTGGCAGAGAAGCCATTGTCACTTAGCTTAGATCTTCTTCTTCTTTTTTTTCTTTCTTTTGAAATGATGGTGAAGAAGGGAGGAGCTAAGGAGATTATGTTATTGTAGAAATATAATTTTGCGGGGATAGTGTTTGCAGTGAATTTTAGACCGTTGGATGGGTTTCAAGATGATGGGTGGGAAGAATGGGGTCGTGTTTGTACCACGAGCTCTCAAGTGTCTTATCTTCATTGCTGGATTTTAAAGGTTTTTTTATTTTATTCTAATGTTTTCTTTTTGGTTTGTAATTTTTCATTTTCTGAGAGGAGGAAAAATAAGAGATGGAGGTGATCTTAGCAAGGTATGGATATGAGAATTGACACGTGGCAAAATAGTTAGTAACAAAATTATTTATTTAAGATTTGATCAGTTAAATTTAAAACTCATTTCACAATTTAAATATATATTAAAATATAAAAATTTATTTTTATAATAATATTTATATATTTTATAATTAAATTTAAATAAAAAATATTTTTTATTAATTAAATAATAATTCAAATTAAATCGATTCGACTTAAATTATAAATATTATATTTTAAACTCGATTCAATTTGAATCACACTTATTAAATCGAGCGGAAAGCCCGATGTTTGAACGAGCCCAAGTATCATATCTCATTTCCCAGGTCTTGTAAATTTGTAAATGACCTTATCAAGCTTTGTTCTTTTTAATTTTGGTTAAGATATTTTTAATTTTAACTTTTGGGCCAAAAAAATAAATTAGATAAAGGGATTAAATATTAAATATAATAAGAGAAGTCTAGTTTATAAGTTGAAAAAGAATTATCTCTCATTGTTTATTTCTAACTAATTTTCATATGTTTTACTTTAACCTCAGCTTTCTTTTGTAGTAAAAATAAAATGAAATTAGGGAAATCTAAAGTCTAATTAAACTGAGATAGTTTAAAATATTTTTAAACATTGAAATTAGTTTAGTTTGACATCTCCTTAAGAATTAACTTAAAAACTTGAAATATTTGTTAATTTAAACACACAACACAAGCCAAAAACAAATTGCTTTAAAATGATTTTTTTTTTCCTTAAAGAGGTATATTTTCCTTTTTAGAATAGTGAAAACTAATATATATGTCAATAAGGTCTAAATTTAATGGTAAAAAATAGGTCTTAAACTTTGAGGTTTTAAGTTTAAATTTCAACATGTGTGAGTTTAGTCTAATTTTATGTTACATTTATCCAACTATATATTAGTTCATTTGTTGGTTTGTTTATTTGATTTATTAATTAATTTTTTATTTGTAATAATTGAATTTTAATATGATTATAATTTTTCTTGTACTACTAATTTCATTAAAAAATGAGATATATCTACAATATATAAAAGTACGGTTGTGGAGAACCTTTTGAATTAATGAAAATGATTATTGTTGTTCACTAGTTATCTAAATTGCCATTATAAATATTTTTACTATTAATAAAATTTATCCAATTTCTAAGTAAAATTTTTAATCTCATCAAAAACTTTTGTTAAATAAATTATTTGATAATAAATAAAAAGAGTTAAGATTTACATTAAATTGATGCTTTATTTTAAAGTTTTTATTTTTCATGAACTTAAAAAGTAAATAAATTTATTTGATAAATAAAAGAGTTAAAACTTACATTAAAATTGTTTATCTTCATACTTTTAATTTTACATTAACATTAAAAATAATAAACTTTATATTAATTTGATAATATGCATATGGAACAAGTTTTATATGTTAATACAAATTTTTTAATGAATATTTTATTAATTTTATTTATTTATAAAATATACAATTATATATTTAAAAATATATAATATAATAAAAATTTACTTGTGACACACATGATAATAAATACTAATAAGAATAATATATATATATTTGTCATAGTGCAATTAGCGCCACTCATTGGATATAGTTGTGATTGTTGTTGAAAGACCAGTAAACTTAGACAAGAATAAATTGACATAAACAGCTTAAACACCATTAAAATAACAAAGCAAAGTTCAATGGCATTTAACTCATAATTTATCAAGTAATAATCCCTGATCTAGTTAATTTAGACAGCTGGGAAAAAAAAAATCAAGAGGTTTGGTTTGGTTTGATCAGTTTTTCTCGAAGAAAGGGCAAAAGAGAAAACTTTTGCATAATATTAAACTCTTAATTTTAATGATCAAAATTCAAATCTTAATGACCTCTGAAAAAATCAAACGGTTTGGTATGATCAATTTACTTCAAGGAAAGGGCAAACAAAAATACGTTTGTAAAATATTGAATTTTTAATTTTAATGATTAAGATTTAAATCTTATCGATTTCAAATAATAATAAAAAACGTTTAAGCCATTCAATTTCTTTCTCCCAAAGTTTCCCCTTCTCTCTAAAGCTACTCACTCAAAGGGAGTCAAATTATAGCTTGGGATTTTCTTTTCTTTTAGCATGTGCTTTTTATTTATGAATCTAGGCTTTGTAGCAAAAACCCATTTTCTCAATGCGGGTAAACTGTCTCTAACCACTTTCTCTTTCTCATTTTCTTTGGAAAAGGTTCAGCAAGAATACCAAGAAAAGTAAAGAGTGAACTGTTGGTTTTGTGGAAAAAAACAATGGCTTAATTTCTTTGATCAACTTATTTCAAAGAAAATGCATTAAGGTTACAAATTTATTACCCTAATTTGTCTGAATGACATTTCTCTCTGTTTATGTAACTATATATACTCATGTGAAATTTCATCAAATTTGATTATTAATTTTTTTTTTTTAAGTATTTATGTCCGACACATATTTGAATATGGATATGGGAATATAATCTTTCAAATATATGAAAAACTTTAAAAAATAAAGTCGAATACATACTCATATCCGACACTTATCTCGAATCTAAATAACATAACTTATCATTTCTCACTCTTCATCAAATTTGATGACACCATAGACACATTAAGTAAAAGTTTCAAACTTATTCATGTCAAGACTGGTGTTCCCTAGCTATATTGAAGGTTAATTAGCATGATTAATTAACTAGGATTAAATCTCTTTCAAACTCAAAAGGCAGAGAATCTTCTGGAAAGTAATGTATTAAATCCGGTTGGCAAATGAAGAAATTTAACCAATTAGAGTTGATAAATCAATAGGGTACGTCTCAGTTAATGGCTTGCAAGTATAATAGTCTTTTGCCAGTACCTACTGAAAAAATCTTTTGCATGGTTTTCGTGTAAATTCTCTCACACTGTCACATTGTTCCTATCAACCCAAAAGCAACCTTGCCATGGAGTACTAAAATTTCCTAACTACTCTTCCTAAACCTTTCTCATTTTATCACTTTAAAAATAACTTCATTCTTATCGAATCTCTCTCAAAACATTGAATTGTCTGGTGCAATAATTGATAATTCTAAACCTTAGTTCCAATTCTCTTAATATCCTATGGAAGCCCTTCCATTTGTTTTCAGCGTAGCTGCTGCAATATTTGCTTACGCACTCTGGTTCCATTTCCTAGCCAGGAGGTTAACCGGTCCAAGAGTATGGCCTCTAGTCGGTAGCCTACCATTTCTTTTCATGAACCGGAGGAGGATCCATGATTGGATTGCTAGTAACCTTCGAGCAACAGGTGGTTCAGCAACCTATCAAACATGTACTATTGCTCTTCCTTTCTTGGCTCGAAAGCAAGGTTTCTATACTGTCACTTGTCACCCAAAGAACATTGAGCACATTCTTCGGATCCGGTTCGATAACTACCCGAAAGGGCCTCATTGGCAAGCTGCATTTCATGATCTTTTGGGGCAAGGGATTTTCAATAGTGATGGAGAGACATGGCTGATACAAAGGAAAACAGCAGCTCTTGAGTTTACAACTCGGACACTCAGGCAAGCCATGGCTCGGTGGGTGAATAGGACTATCAAGAATCGTCTATGGTGTATTTTGGACAAAGCATCCAATGAGAAGAAATCAGTGGATTTGCAAGACTTGTTGCTTCGCTTAACCTTTGACAACATTTGTGGTCTTACCTTTGGTAAAGACCCAGAAACACTCTCTCCTGACTTGCCTGAAAACCCGTTTGCTATTGCTTTCGACACAGCCACTGAATCAACTCTTTATAGGCTTCTTTACCCTGGTTTTCTATGGAGATTGGAGAAGATTTTGGGGATTGGAGCAGAGAAAAGATTAAAGAGTAGCCTCCAAATCGTTGAAAACTACATGAACGATGCCATTGAAGCAAGAAAAGAAACTCCATCAGATGATCTATTGTCCCGTTTCATGAAGAAGAGAGATGTTGGGGGCAAACTCTTTACAAGCGACGTTCTCCAACGCATTGCTCTAAACTTTGTCCTCGCTGGCAGAGACACCTCTTCCGTAGCCCTCAGCTGGTTCTTCTGGCTCATCATGAACCACCCAGAGATTGAACAAAAGATCATCAACGAAATATCAACGGTTCTCCGTGACACACGTGGTGAAGATCAAAAGAAATGGGTTGAAGAGCCTCTGGTGTTTGATGAAGCAGACAGGCTGATATATCTCAAAGCAGCATTAGCTGAAACACTGCGTTTATACCCTTCAGTTCCTCAGGACTTCAAGTATGTTGTCCAAGACGATGTCTTACCCGATGGCACGTTCGTGCCCGCCGGCTCAACTGTGACATATTCGATATATTCAGTTGGAAGAATGAAGACTATATGGGGAGAAGATTGCATGGAGTTTAGGCCTGAAAGGTGGCTATCACCAGAAGGTGACAAGTTCGATCCACCAAAGGATGGTTACAAGTTTGTGGCATTCAATGCAGGACCAAGGACTTGCTTGGGGAAAGACTTGGCTTACTTGCAAATGAAATCTGTGGCCTCAGCAGTTCTGCTTCGTTACCGGCTTTCGCCGGTTCCTGGACACAGGGTGGAGCAGAAGATGTCTCTCACTCTGTTCATGAAGAAAGGCCTTCGTGTTTACTTGCAGCCGCGTATACTTGCATAGAGAGATGGGTGCATTGGGTAATTAAAATTTTATACTCTCAAACTGTTGTATTTATTCTTATGGGATATATATATATATACAGGAATGGCATGCATGGAGGATCATTGTTGTTCAAGTGGGCTTTGGACTGGGGGGGTATATAGTTTGATTTGTTTTAAATTCATAAATTTCATACAATGTTTGTATTTTGAATACAGTTGCTTAAGGGTACAGTACTTAGCCATTCAAAAGTGTAATATCTTTGTCATGTTTATATTCCATATAATTTGATATGGGTTTTCACTTTTCATATGCTTATTTAATAATAATTTCAATTAAAATTATACTCTAAATTTTCAGAAGCCACAAATCACAAAGGCCAATCTACTGGATGATTTGAGTTTCTCATGTTTTAGGCATAAATATAATTTTTCTGAGACCTTTTTTTGGCCAATCTACTTGTATATGAACTTAAACTTTTAGGTTAGATGATTTGGTATACGTTCGTGCACGTTGTATTTGTGGTACATAATCACTTTTGTCTAAGTGTTTGAGAGAAAAGAAAAAAAATCCAATGAAAATTGCAAAAATTGATTTGTTAGGATTGAATATAACATTTAGAGAAATTACAGGCTGTGGTGTGTTTACTATACAAATAAATTCTTCCTCCAATGAGACCTCTAGCAACTTTGCAATTTTAGAGCTATTGACAATTTTGGATCTTAAAATGTTTGGCTCCTTGCTTGGCATTAAGAAAATGGCCAGTAGCTCGAGTCCAAAAATGGATACTTCTACCTATTCTCCATAAATGACTCATGCTTTTCATCTTTTGTCTTCATTCAATCAATTGAACTCTCTTTCTTCATGCTAAACATCTAAATATCTGAGAGTTAGTCAATTATTTTCTCACCAGTTGAAAAGAGGTTCCAGATCACAGTTCCAACCAAGTATAGCCCAACTGAAACCTTGAAGACATCATCCCAAGAACCTGAGAAATGAGAATGGTCAATATTAAGAAATGCCTAGGTAATCAGCAGATGTAAAGATTCAATTACCATTATGGGGGGAGGGCTATGTTACTCGGACTTGGGGGTGAGTATCGGATACGGATATGTTTCCGACACGGGTATGCTCAATTTTTTTTCAAAGTTTTTTCATATATTTGGAGGATCGTACTCCCGTACCCATGTCTGAATATGTGTCGGACACGGATGTCGGACACAGGTACTTCAGGGAAAATGAAGAGTCGGAGTAGCATAGGGGAGAGGTGGGGGGGAAGGCAATGAAATCACAAGATTTCATGGGCAATGTTATATCTACATAAAGTGCTACAGGCAGGCACACATCGAATATGATTATAGGGACACAATGTAGGAAGGTTTTAGATGAAAGTTTCCTGATCAGGAAATCCAACTGACCCACTGCATCTTGGCAAAGACAATTTTATTTTATCACTTTCTTTCTGTGTTTAAAAGCAAATACAGCATGATGTGAGCTTTTAAGTAGAAAACACTTGATCAACTTAAGAAACATGAAGGCAAAGGTATTACATGGGAGCAACTCTACCATTTTTGTTGTCAGATGTCATCAATAGGTAAATTTCCAAAGTCAACAGTGAGTTGAAAAAAATTTCAGCAATTCTATGCCATATAAGCCATGATTCATTCAATTCAATAGGGGCACATTTCTCTAGTTCATATAAACCAGGAATCAAATTTGATTTTCCTTTAATTTTCAATTAGTCTAACATATAGTTATCCACTAGAAAGATGAAGGAGTGACTTCTTACCATGTTGCAGGATGTAACCAGTCGCTGCAGTTCCGAACACCCCTGCTAGTACTCCAGCAGTGTTGGATAAACCAAGTAATACTCCCTGCAAAGAATAAATAGAAAATAAAAAAGGAGAATCATCATTTCTCCAAACAAGGTTAAGAGGAAAGCAATGTTAGGAGTCCAACATAACCCACTCATGTGGCAGTGTTTGAGTTTAAAATGCCATTACAACAACAAACACTGGTGGTTAGGTGCAGCTTATTTGGAATAAAACAAAATCTATTCCCAGCCATTGGTGTAAGCTTCCTTTTTTTTATTATTGAAGTATGCTCTTGGAGAACAAACCTAGGACATCAACAATAACAAAGAAATAAAACTTACAGAATACCGAGGGGCAATATCTTGATGGTTTGAATACAGGCCAGACTGTGAAAATGCATCAGTTCCCTATTCAAGAAAACAAAACTGAAATTAGATCTACCAATTGCATATAGTTGTTTTAAGCAAATAGTTTTATTTCAATTACAGTGGGGGAAAATAGTAGAATAACTTCCAAATTGAATACCATAAGCCTGCCTACATAGGACAGAAAAGAATTTTACAAAAGACTCACTTTGACTTAATATTTACAAACTATCTAAAATTCTAGTAGGCATAAAGCTATTGGCGTAAATCAAAACTGAGTAACGGAGAACAAATTGGAGAGAGGGATCTGATCAAACCCAACATGTATATATGTTCCATCAAATGAAAACTGTTGGTAGAGTAACTAAGCTACCAATGCTTAAGTGGAAATTTGAGGGGAAAAAAGATAGGATAACTAAACAAATAGCAATATTAATTCTATGTTTCAAAGTTTTATAAGAAACAAACCTGACTGCATGCCATACACAAAACAGCCATAGCAGGAGAATTGACATGGCTCAGCTGAGTTAGGAAGAAAGCAGGGCCAAGAAATCCAATTGATTGCATAATCTGTAATACATAGTAATAATAAACTTAACAGACTGTTTAATTTAGAAAATTCAACTTTACATTATAGCAACAGAGAACTGGGCAGAAGAAGATGAAAGAGCATGCATGCACACACACATGGGCACGTGAGAGAGAGAGATTATTAAATATGTAACAGAACCAAATCATTTAGTTGATTGAAAAAAAAAATGCATCATGTGCATTACTCTTGATAAATGTATATATGACTCTTAAGGAAAGCATATTTAGAGAAAATGCATGATCAAAGAAGAAAGAACAATGAAAAACCTCAAAATAGGCATTCATTTCAGAATTTGTATGAGGAAAACGAAAATTAAGGATACCTTTCGAACAGTCGTCACAGAATAGCCTTTGCTCACAAGTGTATCTGCAATCCATCCTCCAAGATTTGCAGAAAATGCCATTGTAAGCCAGGGTAAAACACATAAGAGCCCCGACTCTGTGAGGTTGAACTTCAGGACCTACAGATGTATAACAAAATAATTTCTTAATACCATGATAGGAAGGAGAAACATTTCTTCTTTAACAACTGTTAGAAGGAGCATCAGAACATAACGCTGTGGGTGCTTCAGTTCAGGTTTCAAAAATTGGGAAAAGAAAAAAAAATGTTTTGTAAATGAGGTCAACAACAAGCCACAATGTAGTCAAGGCACAAAGATAGTAAATTTCAAAATTTTGAGGAAATGTCTAGGAATTGCCCAAATTGAGAAATAATAAAACCAGAACTCATCAGCTAGATTATTAGCCGACTGATGAGTCATAAAAATCTCCCTAACTATTAAAGGGCACTTTATTTCCCAATACAAAATATTGGCGTTGGGTACCAAAATAAGAGGACAGTGTAAGACACTCCTCTTCAATAATTTACCATGAACTTAATATCAAAGGTTTCTATTGACTCTTCCACATTTAGGATGCTTATTAAGCATTTTGAATGCTATGCTTGCAAGAATAACAGAGCAGTGTGCATTTAAATGATGAAATCACTTACTTGATTATAGTACGTTGGCATCCATGTTAAGAGAATAAATGTTCCCCAATTGTGACAGAAATGAGACGCTATTAGGGCCCATACAGGTGGTTTTGACAAGATTAACCTCCAAGGTATTGTTTTAACTGGCTGCTTGGAAATGCAGTTGGTGACGATAAGCTTCTTCTCTTGGGGCCGGAGGTTAGGATCCTCATTAGGTGAACTGTAAGCCTACAGAACAAAGAAGAAAAATTATGGCATTTAGAAGAAATTTTCAAATAAATTCAAACACTTCTATCTGAACCTTCTTGTTGAAAACCAACTGAATCCTTCAAACAAAAATAGAACTTAAGATCATTCAACATAAGAGGTGTGCTTCATTTCCATATAATACTAATTTATTTAGAATTTGAACAATTTTAGAATCTGTAACCAACCATATTAAAGGCAGCATTTACCTTATTTAGCCATAAAGCAAACCAGACTGTCCCTAGAGAACCGAAGGAGTAAAACACTGATGGCCATCCAAACTGATGTATCAAGAATGGTGAAAATGCCAGGCCAGTAACACAGCCAAGATACATTCCACTATACACCAATGCTAATGATCTACTCCTTTCAGCAACAGGAACCCATTTGGACAGAATATTATTCATGGCAGGCATAGCAACACCCTGAAAGCAAAATCAAACTAAATCAATACCTTGGCCTTATACATTACAAAAAGTTAAAAGATTTCTAAGATAAAATTTCAAACTATTCTTACGCCTATACAATAAAAGCTGATGAATTAATCAATTTTTTATAGAATACTAGAAGTAAAAGAACCAACCTCGCCAATTCCCATGAAAGCACGAACGACAAGTAGAAATGGCAACCCAAGTTTAGCAGCAACAGGAGTAAGAATTGTAGCAATGGACCACCAAACTACCCCAAATCCTAACACCGACTTGCCACCTACAGTGTCTGCCCATATGCCACCAGCAATCTGTCATTAACTACAACTTAATTAGCAAGAAAAAACCCACAAAAGTTTATACTTTAGATTAACAGAAACCAAGATTTCATCTCATAACTAGACCATTAAAAAAGGGGAAAAAAGAGAAAGAAAGTATTACCTGAGTGAGGAGATAACCCCAGAAAAAAGATGACTGTATTAAACCAACAGTTGCTGGGCTCCAATTGTATTCAGCTGACATGGGAAGTATAGCAATGCTCATATTTACCTGCCAAACAAAATCTGTTTAAACTTGATAATGCAAAGAACAACAAAATTTTAGCTGAATTAAACTACTTCTAATAATCATTATATTTATAGTTATGAAACTAATTATGGTCATTTTCAAAACTCTTGACTTTTCTCCAAGAATTAAAGCAAAGAAAAACAACGTAAAGAAAAGCTTACTCTATCCATATTGCACAGCAAAAAGGCTGAAAAACACAAAATAACGATAACCCAACGTTTGGGGAACTCTTCCCACCATGGAACCTGGCTATCCAAATCATCCTCACTCGAAACTACATCAGTTAATGCATCGTCGAACTTAACCGATTCTCTTACGGAATCAGGGATTTCTCTGACGTCTGCGTACACTTTCCCGCTTCTTCTTCTTCTTCTTCCCTCACTATAGTTATCACTAACTGAAACGCGGAAAAGGCGGGAGCCATGGAGGGAGTTGAGGCGGACCCGAAAGATGGATCGGGCTGGGTTGGGTTTGTTCCGGATAGAGATACTTTCGGGTGGAGATTTGGGGAAATTTGGGGAGAAGAGAAGAGCTCTGAAGCTCATGGCAACCTTGCAGTTTCACCACTTCACAAAGAGAGAGAGAGAGGGAGGGAAGGATGGACAAAGATCTCTTTAAGGTTTTCTGGAGAGAGAAAATATGAGCGATATTTATGGGGAATGGTCGGAGATTTGACACGTATACTGTATTGGATTAACAGAAAACGGATTTTTGGATTTTTTTTTTTTTTTTCCTTCTTAGACTTGGATTGGGCTTGTCAAAGTTCAATGATCAGAGGCCCGTAAAAAATGGAAACTATGATAGACTTGGATTGGGTTTTTCATGCAGGGGAATTCTTAATAATTTTCCAAGTAAAATTCCTTTTCTTTATTGAGTTAGGATGAAAACTTTTGAATCGAATTCCAGTCTCAATATCAAAATATTCGTACCTGCTTTTCTATCTTCTTGCTGAAGTTAGTAAGGAAATGGCCCCGTACCTGGCTACCTACATTCTGCAATCTTTTTCTTTGTCCTATACTTAGGCAATGTTCTATATTTACGGAGTTTATTCAAGCTTATCGAACTGAGCTTGAACTGCTTGAATAAATTATGAACTCGGCTCAAATATAAAAAAATAAATTCCTTTGAGCTCGAGTTTGAACTTCGAGTTTTTAAGTTAAATGGAACTCGACTCTGCCAAATGTATCGAATGATAATAGATTGACTGTGCTCAGGCTCAATTACACCTATGTTTTAGCTCCGTTTGGGAACGCCTAAATGGGTTTTGTTTGGGCCTTTCTGAGCTCATTGCTCGCATAACTACACTGAGTTTTGGGCCTTCTGGGCATGATCAAGCATTCAAGCTCAAATAAGTTGTTCTTGGGCTTGAAAATGGAGAATCCGTGAACCCGACCCGCCTCCATTTCCGTGCCAAAAAGCAAAGCATATAGCCTGTAGCATATCTTCCGTGCAAAACAAACAAGATCAAAGGACTCAAATAAAAACTCTGTCAGCAACGCCTTCAAGGCTTCAATTAAAATATAAATCCATCATAGAAAAGAATACTCAGTTGCTTGTTCAGTTTAATGGCGAAATTCAGACAACGTTTGACTTTGGAAAACCTCGGGAGTTGTTCCAAGATCCAATATTCAAATTTTTACATTCCTGGAATCTCGCTCTCCTTTTGCTTCTTTCACGCTTCATTCCACTATGCATTTAAACTGCCAACTTGCCACAACTTCAAGAACTTGTCTTTCTCCATACTTTTGGATCTCTCTTTTAGCTTTCCCTTTGCGTGCCATCTAAAAAGAATTTGATATTCAGTTTTCACGTCTTTTGCATGATCCTTTGCCTCTGGCGGTTGCTTTTTCTTTCATTTCCAAGGCGTCTGTTTGGGCGCTGATCATTTCAATTTTTTTTCTATAATTCTCTTTCTATTCTGGGGTTTACTCTGTAATTTGTTGCTAAGTGGGAGGATATTGTTTGAAGCTTGAAGGGAACCAATCAAATTGGTAACTTCTTCAAGTTCTTGGGTTATGTTTAAATTTTTAATTTTCTTATTTGTTTGACAAATATTTCATAAAATCTTGGCATTACTATAAGGGTTAATTGAAAACGTTCATCCTATTGCTGATAGGGGTTTTTAGTTGAATTCACTAATCGTAAATGTACTGGCTTAATTTCCCTTAGTTGCAATTTTTTTATTTTTTTCCTATTGGAACATGGAAGGCCAAAATTATAGTGACAAAAGCAGGGCAACTTTTTGTTTCTCAAATCTCAACTTATATATCTGAATATTGATAGAGATAGCAAATATAATTTGCTTCAAAGCTTCTACTTTTGGCACTATTGCTTCATTGAAGTTGCACCAATTTACTAATTTTTGGGGCATTAACTTTCTTTCTACTCTACTGTATATAGCTTTTGTTCTTACTTCTTACTTTAGAATTCTTTCACTTCATTGCCAAATTGTCATTTGAAGTTTTGGCAATAGCAATTTGGAGCTGAGAGGTTTGGCTGATAATTCCAAATCTCATGTTTCTTTTTCATTTTGTTTTTTTCTCACATGCAGGTCAGTGATATGTCGAATATCAAGTTAGATCAGGTTGTTTGCCGCGATTCTGAGGAATCAGAATTAAGCTCTTGGAATGGGAAAGTGACATCAGATGAAAAGGTTAATAGAGTATTCGAGATCCTAAATAGTATCCATAAGCAAGGGCAGAGGTCAATTAGCAGTATCACGCCAAATGCTGAGCATGGAACACTGACTGATAGGTAGAATTACCAAAAAAAAATCAGCTTCTAATGGTTTATTTTTCATTCATCTCTAAACTGCTGTTTTTTTTCGAGTTCTCTCCTGTTAAGTGTACTTCATCATACATGCATGTTTGTTTTCCTAACCAGATTTTGACATGAATTTGATTTGTTTTCTTTACCATGTGTATTTTGAAAAGAAAAAAAATTCCCTTTTGCTTATTTACTTTACATGTCCAAGTTTGAAAGACAAGAAATTGGCTTGTTTCAGATGGATTGCAGAACAATGAGTCAATGACCACTGTTGATACACTCCTTGTCTTATTGTTTTTAAATATTTTAAACCTCAAACTCTGTTTGACAAAAAATTCTAATCTGGAGATCGATTTGTTGCTTTTTCCATATTTGAAAGTTTGAGTTTCTGGTTGTCTCCTAATGTATTTTACACTTACACTACTAAACTACTAATTAATCTGTTTGCATTCATGCTGTATACACTAATATGATCATACAGAACTATATGATCAAAGTTACCATTTTAAAAGTGACATTTGTCAGGTCAACTTGATGTATATATCACTCTTTCTTCAATGGATTTTACACTTTCTTCCATCAGGTTTTTTAAAGGGAATAGAGCAGCAATTGGTGACAGTTTCAATCTTCCATTTGATGGGAATGAAAAACATGCACATGTATTTGGAAGAAGATCTGGACCTCTTATATCCGGAACAGCCTACTGCATTTCTTCATGCAGCATGATATTGCTGAATAAAGTTGTTCTCTCAAGTTATAATTTCAATGCAGGAATATCATTGATGTTTTATCAAGTATGTAACTGTATCTCAATACCAGATTAATAGCATTCGGAGTATGCAAAATGCCTTCTTATGAGTGTCATAAGCAAATTTCTCTCTGCTGTATTCTGTTATTGAACTGTAACTGAAAAGCATGCAGAATTCTTAGCATCTTTTGCCATTTCCATGGCAGCATTACTCTTGTCTGTGATCACCTTTCAATGTCTCATTTCATGAGAACAGTTAAAAATTTGTCATGGTGGAAGTTCATTCTTTTTCTTTTTACTGCAGAATCTGATTAGTTGTCTAGTTGTTGCCATATTGGTTCTATGTAGAGCAGTTTCAGTCGAAAAGCTCAATCGGAAGCTGATCAGGGTTTGGATCCCTGTGAATATAATCTTTGTTGGCATGCTTGTATCAGGCATGTATAGGTATGTTATAGACTGCACCTCTAGCGTATTCCTCTTATATTATTTAGACAAAAAGTGAAGAGAAGTGGACTCCTAACTATACATTTTGTGTGTTTTTCATTTCAGTTTGAAATACATAAATATAGCAATGGTGACCACACTGAAGAACATGACAAATATTTTAACAGCAATTGGAGAATATTATGTTTTTCGAAAACGTCAAAATCAGAAAGTGTGGACAGCAATGTTTATGATGGTAAAATTACTCCTTGTGGTTATCAGATTCAGGAAAACACCAATTACTTCTGTGTGAACTGTATGCTAGTTTCTTACTGTCCCCAGACTTCAAGTGGTTGTCTTGTTGCATGCAGCAGGAACCAACTTGATTACTAATTTTGTTCTCAGAATCTTAAAAATTAGTAATGGAAAGATATCCAATAAGTTAGAAAATTTTACTTTTCTTAGCAGTTCTTATACTGTTGATTTTATTTGGGGAACACATAAATTATTATGCATTCAACAAAAAAGGCACCAGTGTGAATGACCACCATCTGATTCTTTAGTGCACAAATCAAGTCAAAACTCTTCCATAAATATAAACTCACTAAAAAAACAAAAAGCAACCCTCTTATAGTGAATTAGTGATGAATGTAAATTTTCCTTTCTTCAGAAATATTAAATCTTCCATTACAGAGATTATGTGTCAATGTTCTGCAGATTATCTCTGCTGTCAGTGGAAGTATTACAGATCTCTCATTTGATGCCACAGGATATACTTGGCAGATTTTGAATTGCATCTTAACAGCGGGCTACTCGGTATTCCTCGAACATATTTATTATTTAGTCTATTCATGATTTTGAGATCTGTAGTTTCTAGCTTAGACTATTGAAACCATAGTTTTTGTGCAGATGTCTTTATATTTTTATGATTATCCAATGAGCTAAATTTGCAATTTGTGACAGCTTACTCTGCGGCATGTCATGGACAAAGCTAAGCAGACAACTAAATCAGGATCACTCAATGAAGTGTCCATGGTTTTGCTGAATAATTTGTTGTCTCTACCCTTTGCCATCTTCTTGATTTTCGTTTTGAACGAATGGGAATATGTAATAAATGTGTAAGTGAACAACTTAAATTGCAGTTTGTCACAGTCATATAAGTTTTTCATCATGCAAGCAGCATATTCTGTATTCTGACAAATTGCAGTTTTGATTTGCAGCGATGTGATTAAATTGCCAATGTTTTGGGTTGTTGCAACAGCTAGTGGGTTGCTTGGACTTGCCATTAGTTTCACTTCCTTGTGGTTTTTGCATCAAACTGGACCAACCACTTACAGGTATTCGATTTTGTGTATGATTAAACTCAAAAGGTTTATGCCTCTTAGGTTTTATGTCAAAGAGACTGGCTCTTGGATTTTAAGGAAAGGTAACGAGGGGATAGAATGAAGTTAATATTTGGTTCTGCTGATGTTCTTTATGCTCATATATATAATTAGAGATAAATCCACTTTTTGAGAACATTTTTCTACTTTGTAAATAAAGCAAATAACTGCTCTCTGTATTAATCCATAGCAACAATTTCATCTAGTTCACTTTAGTATGAGGAAGTACATAGTTGTCAATTAAAATCCATTAGGCTAGCAATGATTTCTTTTCAAGTAATGCTTGATACGAAGTACATTGTATTTCAAATTACTTGTGTGCTATGTTGCTTCGACTCTTCATTATTCTTAAAGAACCCATGTCCGAAGCATATCCGGTCATGGGTATGGTGATATGATCTCCAAAAACCCTCAAAATACATGGAAATCTTTAAAAAAAAATTGAACATATCCGTGTCGGACACATACCCGTGTTCGACACTCACACCCGAGTCCGAGTAACATAGCTTGTGTGTATCGATGTCATAATATATTAGTCTCCAATTCCTCCATTTGCATGCTGCTCTCATCTTCAATTATGTGCAGTGTACCCTTTGTGTTGTGCCTGAATGTGACAATCACATTAACAATGACATTGAATCCTTGTTTTACAGCCTTGTAGGTTCCTTGAACAAGATTCCCATCTCTATAGCCGGTATCGTGTTGTTCAAAGTTCCACTCAGTGTACCAAACTTGTTCAGTATACTTTTTGGTAATGAAATGAATGGACTCTGCATTTACTATGAACAAAATGCTTAAAAAAACTTAGATTCTCATCTTATGCCAATTGCTGCATGCTTCTTCCAGGTTTATTTGCTGGAATATTCTTTGCCAGAGCCAAAATGTCATGATCCAAGAACAGGACCATGTGTGAATGAGATCAAACAAACATAGCTTCTCCTCGTGGAAGGATCATCTATGTCCTGTTTCAACTACTAAGTGCATTTGTCACCCTGGGAAAAAAGCAGAAGCTTTCTAGGACATATATAAAACTTTTCAAAGTTCTAGAAAACAAAATTTGATTGCAATCTGAAGGAGTAAACATATATAATACCACTGCCTTAAAATCTCAAGTTCATGTCTACAACTCGAAAAGGTCATTATTAAACAGAATAATTATAAATGCTGGGATTCGAATTCCAGACCTGCTAGATGCCAGCTCTTAAGAATTACTGCATGAATCAACTAGGCTAAGTCCTGGGTTCATCTGCCTTGTTATTATTATTATTATTATTATTATTACTTACAGAAAGTTAGAAACTAAGGCATATTTTCATTTTCTTTTTGAGGAAACAGCGGAGAGAAAATATGTAGGAATTGTATGTCATTCCCTTGATATAGTTGGACTGAAAATTTTATGGAATTTAGTGCCATTATTGATTTATTTTTCTCATAACATGTAACTTTCTTCTTTCCCTTACCATTTGATATTTGCTATTGTTTTGTGTATTGATCGACACAAAGGCAAGCAGCAGAGAATAGCTGTCAAGTTGTTAACTTGATTCTCTGCCCTTGTAAAATTGTTTTACTTTAAAGCTTTATTGAGAATTTGAAATTTTTTCGAGTTCTAATTCTGAAATCTTTGGGTAGAATTTATGAGATTTATAAAACAATTTGCATATTTTATACTAATTAGTTTATTCTGCTTTTGCACGTCAATATTATTTTGAGCAGTGGGTTCTGATTTGGGTTTTTTTATATAAATATAGCAACAACAAAAAAAATCTCAAAATACCGATCTTTTTAGATTATTTTCCAAAATACGCTGGTTTTAAAATTAGCTGGGAAATCGCCACCCCCATGACGATTTCCCAGCATGAAAAAATTGATTTTGGCTAAAAATACCAAGGGAAATCGCCATGGGGGTGGCGATTTCCCTTGGTGTTTTTTTTCAAATTTTGCTAAAAATACCAAGGGAAATCACCACCCCCCATGGCGATTTCCCTTGGTATTTTTAACCAAATTTGTAAAATAGATGAAGGCAAATCGCCATGGGGGGTGGCGATTTCCCTTCATGTAATTTTTTTTTAATTAATAAACAAATTTTAATTTTTTTTTTAATTTGTAAATTTTATTTTTTAAATTTAAAAATTATAAATTAAATTAAATTTCTTATTAAATTAAAATATGGAAAATTTTGTTTCTTATAAAAATTAAAAAAACAAAATAATATTTCTTCTTAAATTTGTATATCAAAAATTATATTTGTAAGTTTTGTTTTAATTTTAAAAATTTGTAAGTTTTGTTTTTTAATTTTAAAATTTATAAATTAAATTAAAATAAATTTTTTATAATTTTAAAAATAAAGAAATTTCGTAAGGTATATTTTATTATTTAAAATTTATGAACAAATTTTTTTAAATTTTGTTAATTGATTTGTATTAGATAAAAACAAAAAACAAACAAAAAAACTTGCATTACATTTTCATAAGCAAACAAGTGAAATTCTGGAAAGCAAAAAAAAACATTTCTGGATAAGACTGATGATATAGGTTTTTAGACAGGTTTCAGCTATATTTCCAGTCCATCAAATGCTGCAGAAAATATTGGAACTTGATTCTTTCTGCAATGGATAAGACTGATGATATAGGTTTTTAGACAAGTTTCAGCTATTTTCCAATCCATCAAATGCTGCAGAAAATATTGGAACTTGATTTTTTCTGCAATTGATAAGACTGATGATATAGGTTTTTAGACAGGTTTCAGCTATATTTCCAGTCCATCAAATGCTGCAGAAAATATTGGAATTTGATTCTTTCTGCAATGGATAAGACTGATGATATAGGTTTTTAGACAGGTTTTAGCTATTTTCCAGTCCATCAAATGCTGCAGAAAATATTGGAACTTGATTTTTTCTGCAATGGATAAGACTGATGATATAGGTTTTTAGACAGGTTTCAGCTATATTTCCAGTCCATCAAATGCTGCAGAAAATATTGGAACTTGATTCTTTCTGCAATGGATAAGACTGATGATATAGGTTTTTAGACAGGTTTCAGCTATTTTCCAGTCCATCAAATGCTGCAGAAAATATTGGAACTTGATTCTTTCTGCAATGGATAAGACTTATGATATAGGTTTTTAGACAGGTTTCAGCTATTTTCCAGTCCATCAAATGCTGCAGAAAGTATTGGAACTTGATTCTTTCTGCAATGGATAAGACTGATGATATAGGTTTTTAGACAGGTTTCAGCTATTTTCCAGTCCATCAAATGCTGCTTAAAATATTGGAACTTGATTCTTTCTGCAATGGATGAGACAAATGATGGGATTTATCAATCACATTTTGCATTGAATAAGTTATAACTTTTTCAGTCAAATAGTCCTAGGTAGAATATCAGAATAAGATTTCACCCTATACAAAGGATGGGATTTGTCATCTGGTACAACATAATGAACCATTATAAATTCATAATACTTATGAAGGTTTACAATACCCCCTACAACAGTTTTTCAATCAGATTTTTCCTGAGTGCTAAAACCTCCTCATTCTCATTCTCATCCTTCTATATTTCTTTTTTCTTTTGCTACACAACATGAGCAATAGAGTGATCGCATTGGTCTACTATAATGGCCAAATTCATAATACTGACGAAGGTGCTACCTTTGATTGTGAACGTCCAAAAAGTTTTCGTGTTGAAGACGACGTCACATTAGAGGAACTGAAGCTGCAAATTCATACAAAAATTAAAGCTGGAACTAGAAAAAGAGTTTCAGAGGTTAAGTACAGGTATCCTCTTTCTATTGGTGAAGGATGTGTCCGATATAGAACATTTCCACTTGAAGATGATGATGATGTCAGATGCATGTTTTATGCTCATGAGACATTTGCAAATGTTGGTGTCCTTGAGTTATATGCTGACATAGATGATGTTGACGATGATTGCGGCCCTTCAAATGTTCGCACAACAGAAAACTTTCCCATAGAAGATTATGATTCTGGGTCGTTCTATGTTCACACTACATACGACGTTCCCACAGAAGAAGTCGTGCCCTTATCTCAAGCTACAACTTTTCAGACTTCATTAGTCTCACAAACCCTAATTCCTACTACCCTCGAAGATGAGCCAGCTGGTGTTGATTCTGTTCGTCCACGTGGAGTCCATGGTGAAGATGTTGGTGAATTTAGTGAGCAGGAAGAGGATGCTGAATTCGCAAGTGATGACAATACTGATTCTGACCCAGACGTCGTCCCTGCTGAGATCAACACTCATGGAGATATCAACACTCATCGAGATATTCCCCCATATCAGGCTGCATCCCATATGCATACACTGGATCTGGAGGCAATGCATGTGCCGAAATTTCCAGAGTATGCTCATACATTAGCTATGCCTCTGACATTTGATCCATCTGCAGTTGATCTGTGTGTTGGGTTACAATTCCCAACGAAAGAGGCTGTGCTTTCAGCTATCAAGCACTATAACATCAAAAACTCTGTAGATTACAGAGTAATTGAATCTGAGCCGACGAAATATTATGCCAAGTGCGTAATGTATGGGAATGGGTGTAATTGGAGAATAAGGGCAACTTTTATGAAGAAGAAACATCTATGGGATATTAGAAAATATGAAGGGCCTCATACTTGCACATCGGGGAAGATTTCACAATATCATTGCAAGTTAGATTGTAACATGATCTGTTCATGCATTTTGTCATTGGTCCAAGCAAATCTGGAGATTTCCATTTCAGTTTTGATCGCTGAGATACGAATCCGATATGGATACATCACCTCCTACAAGAAAACATGGCAAGCAAAGCAAAAGGCAATTGTTCGAGTATTTGGCGATTGGGAAAGATCGTACAATGAGCTACCTAAATGGTTAGGTGCAATGCAACATTTCGTGCCTGGTACAATTGTGGAATTGCAAACGGTACCTGCATATCACGGTGATCGACTGGTCCAGGGTAAGAGAATATTCCATCTACTATTTTGGACATTTAAGTCGTGCATTGAAGGGTATCCGTATTGTAAACCTATTGTGCAAATAGACGGTACTTTCTTATATGGAAAATACAAAGGCACATTATTGTTAGCTATTGCACAAGATGGCAACCGAAACATACTGCCAATTGCCTTTGCCATTGTGGAGGGTGAGACAACAGAGGCTTGGTCATTCTTTCTCAGTAACTTGCGCAGACACGTGACAAAACAGCCTGGCATTTGCTTGATGTCTGATCGACATGAAGCCATCAAAGCTGCGATTAGACGCGATGGTGGATGGAATCCTCCACATGCATATTCAGTGTACTGCATTCGACACATTGCAGCGAACTTTATGAAAAAGTTTAACAATAAGGAATTGCGTCGACAAATTGTTAACATGGGTATGGAATCAAATCATAGTTATTTTATCTCTTATATTTCGTTTAGCATATAAAATAATATTGAAATTCACAAGTTTTTTGTTTTAAAATTTATTAGGATACGAGTTGAGGCGACCGAATTTTCATTTCATGTATGACAATCTTCGTGGAGAAAATGCAGAGGCGGCTAATTGGCTTGATAGGATCCCCAAGGAGAAGTGGGCGCAGTCATATGATCAAGGAAGACGTTATGGCCATATGACAACCAACCTAGCTGAATCTATCAATTCGGTGTTAAAGGGAACGCGTCATCTTCCCATTACTGCTTTAGTGCAATCAACATATTATAGGTTGGCTGCACTTTTTGTTAAGATGGGGAACAAGCAAATTGTCATGATGGAGGAAGGGCACACATATTGTGAAACAGTCACACAAGCTATGCAAGAAAATCGCAGGAAAGCTAACTCCCACATTGTTCGTAATTTTACGCGAACAAATCAATCTTTTCTAGTTGAAGAGTTAGTTGCTCCACAAGAGGGTGTTTCTGCAATGAAGTACAAAATCAACCTCAGTGACATGTGGTGTGATTGTGGAAAGTTTCAAGCACAAAGGTTCCCTTGTTCACATGTAGTTGCTGCCTGTGCACATGTCCATGTAGATTGCATGCAATATGTGGACAAAGTCTATAGACTGGAAACTATATTGAATTTTTATAGACATGAGTTCGAAGCTGTTGGAAATGAAGGTTACTGGCCTCAATATGATGGTCCAGAAGTGTGTCCCAATCAAGAAATGCGGAGAAATCCACATGGTCGGCCAAAATCAAGTCGTATTCGTAATGAAATGGATCTCAGGGAGAAAGGTCAACCAAAACGTTGTGGATTATGCAGAAACGAAGGTCATAACCGTCGAAATTGTCCGCATCGATTTGGCACATTGGGGGAGACTTCACATCAACAATAAATGAATTACATGTTTTTCTCAACTTATCATGTACTTTGGATTATAAGGGAAAATGTAATGCAAGTTTTTTTGTTTGTTTTTTGTTTTTTGTTTTTATCTAATACAAATCAATTAACAAAATTTAAAAAAATTTGTTCATAAATTTTAAATAATAAAATATACCTTACGAAATTTCTTTATTTTTAAAATTATAAAAAAATTATTTTAATTTAATTTATAAATTTTAAAATTAAAAAACAAAACTTACAAATTTTTAAAATTAAAACAAAACTTACAAATATAATTTTTATATACAAATTTAAGAAGAAATATTATTTTGTTTTTTTAATTTTTATAAGAAACAAAATTGTCCATATTTTAATTTAATAAGAAATTTAATTTAATTTATAATTTTTAAATTTAAAAAATAAAATTTACAAATTAAAAAAAATTAAAATTTATTTATTAATTAAAAAAAATTACATGAAGGGAAATCGCCACCCCCCATGGCGATTTCCCTTCATCCTTTTTACAAATTTGGTTAAAAATACCAAGGAAAATCGCCATGGGGGGTGGCGATTTCCCTTGGTATTTTTATCAAAATTTGAAAAAAACACCAAGGGAAATCGCCACCCCCCATGGCGATTTTCCTTGGTATTTTTAGCCAAAATCAATTTTTTCATGCTGGAAAATCGCCATGGGGGGTGGCGATTTCCCAGCTAATTTTAAAACCAGCGTATTTTGGGAAATAATCTAAAAGGATCGGTATTTTAAGAAATTATTTTTTTTTGGCTATATTTATATAAAAAAACCTCTGATTTGAGCTTTAAACCCGGGACATAACACTGTTTTTTCTCTCTTGATACATTGAAGGAAATCAAGAGAGAGAAGGGGTCAACCCCCTTTCATGAAAGGTGAACAATTAAAGTTTTAGTTCGTGATTTGAAGTATAACCACATTCTTAATTTCTTAGACATCTCTTAATGCACCCAAAATAAAAATGTTTTATAAGATTTCAATTCTAGCAAAAATAAAAAAGAAAAGAGAAAAGATTCACTACATCAATTAGAGAGAGACCAAGTTTTTCTAAATTTCAATATATATCATACAAATTACCAAAAGAAGGTAGTCAATCCTGACAAAATTATTAATTAGATTCATATACATCTTTTTTTCTTTTTCTATGGGTTTGGTAAAATTAATTAATGAAATAAGAATATACTGAAAGGGCATGGGGCAGTACTAAAAGGAGAGACATGGATATAACTATATTACATATAAAAGTATCAATTCCAAAATTACAAATAGTGAACGACATATATAATTTTACTAATTTTTAAAATTAACTATATTATTTTTATGTAAAATGAAAAAAAAATTGGCCAATTATAAATTGACACATGTCAAATGAAAATTTTTGTCTAATCAAAATTCAACTATGAATCATTCAATTTATCTTTAAATTGAATCAAAATAATTTAAAGATAAGTTGGCCAATCAAATTGCAAGGATTCATGTATCATCCAATTAAAGTTCTTTTAGAACTCCTTTGCAAAGAGTTTAAATTTTTTTTAGAACTCTATCTCACGTAACAGATTAGCACTATAAATAGGGACCTCCGTTAAGCCATTCAAGACAATTCACAAGCATGAAAAGAAGAAGAAGAAGAAGATTTTGAAAATTTCAAGCCGCTCTAAAGTCCCAAAAATCAGGTTCTGAAGAATTCAAGAAATTTTGAAAAACATCATTTGTGCATGTTCTCAAGAATTCTCAAGAAGTTGCTTTTTTTTCTTAATATCAAGTCTCGAAGACCCTTAAAGCAAATCCCATGTGTTCAAGATCAAGTCAACAAGACCCTTGAAGCACAATTTAGGTAAAGAAAGCCTGAAAACAATTTGAGAAAGAAGATCCGAATAACAAAATTTCCAAAATTCCATCAATCAAGTCCAAGAAGAGGTTTAAGTACCCATATAGTCCCTGTACTATAGTGAAAAAAGTAATTTAGTCCTACTGTAAAAGTGAGTAATTTAGTCCTTGTACAATTAAAATAGGTGCAAATAAGTAAAATTGATAACGATGTTAATGAAAAACCGTTAAAATGCTGATGTGGACTCGTAAAATCTAACAGAATTAATGACTTGGAATAAAATATGACTTGAAATATATCTAAATCTGTTAGATTTTATGAGTCCACGTCAGCATTTTAACGATTTTTTATTAAAATCATTATCAATTTTACTTATTTGCACCTATTTCAATTGTACCGAGACTAAATTACTCATTTTTACAGTACAGTGACTGATTTACTCTTTTCACTACAATACAAGGACTATATGAGTATGTAAACCCCAAGAAAAAGATCCGAAATTCTAAGCTTGAAGATCGAAGAATCCCTAAATTGGGACCAAATTTCAACAATTTCAAGAATCCCTAAATTTGGGACCAAATTCCAAGATTTTCAAGATTCCCTAAATTTTGGATTAAAAGACCTTTGAAGCAAATTTCAAGATCAAGACTCAAAGATACTTGAAACATCTTTGAAGCAAATTTCAAGATCAAATCTTCAAGACCCTTGAAACAAATTTCAAGATTAAGTCATCAAGACCCTTGAAATAAATTTTATTAATTCAAGAACAAGTCAAAAGACCCTTGAAGCAAAGTTTTCTTATGAAGAAAAGGATTTTCTTTATTTTTAAGAATTCTCAGAGATTGTAACTTTCAACTTTTGATAAATAAAATTATTATTTGACTCCAAATTTCTTAATACTAAAATTGAGTTATTTTATCTTTAATAATGATTTTAACGATTTTATCTTTAATGCTGAAATTTAATTATTTTAACATATATACCCTTGCTAATTTTTAAAATTAATTATTTTATCATTAATACTAAAGTTTAATTATTTTATCCTTAATAATAATTTACTAATATTTAAACTATTTTATCCTTGATAATAATTTATTATTTTTTTAATAAAAAGTCTAATTTTCTTATAGACTTTACAAATCATTAATAATGATTTATTGATTTTCTTAACAGTTTTATCCTTGATAATAAATCATTAATAAGTTTACAATCGTCATTAAAGATCTATTTTTGATTCATAGGTCTTCAATTTGAATTCATTCTTTTTATTTTAAAATACAAAAGTTAAATAAATAATATTACTATACCTTGCTAATTTTAAAATTAATTATTTTATCCTTAATGCTAAAATTTAATTATTTTATCCTTAATAATGATTTATTAATTTTTTAAACTATTTTATCTTTGATAATAGTTTATTAATTTTTCTTAAAAAATCTATTTTCTTTTAAGGCTACTAGAAATCATTAATGAAACCTAATTAGTTTAGACCTAATTATTATTTACATCTTCTGTTTTAGGTCTAATTATTTTATTAATTATTATTATTATTATTTCCATCCTAATCAAAGTAGAGTTAATAGAAAAACCCTAATTAAGTCTCTGTATATAAAGAAGAAAGTCATGATTAATTTATTTTGTGAACTTTTGTCTGCATTAGTATTCTAATATTGCGATATTGTTTTTTTTACACAGTAAGCTCATTGTATTGATTTTATGATATATATCTAAGTTTTAATTTCTACTGATTTTTTAGCCTTATTTGTAACATATTTCTTTTACAGAGTAAGCTGATTCTATTGCTTTTATGATCTATCTAAATTTTAATTTATATTGATTTTTTAACCCTATTTGTAACAACCTATTATACTCTGTTTTTTATGGAACCCTGCTAAAGAGATATATGTATTTTCTTTTGTTCGCAAGTACATATAGTGCAAAACAAATAGTGAGACATTATTTTTCTTTTTTGACATGTTACTTAGCCCATTTGCACTACTTGAATGGATAATTTATGAGCATATATACTGATCACAGACATAAAAAGGGAATCTGATTTTCAAACCAAAAAGCTTTAAAACTTAGACTTCGTTTTGTGGTTAACATTTATAAATTAGTTTAAAGTGTGCAGAAAGTCCCAAACTTCGCAAAAACTTTTAAGAAACTAATATATATGTGTAATTTTTTTATTTGTGTTATCTAGTGAAAACAGTTCATTTTATACTTTCTCTAATTTAATTTCACTAAAGATAAGTTAATTTAAAAATTGAATTAGTCTAATTTTAATCACACGATTTCTAACGAGTTTTATTATGTTTTAATGCATGTATTGGAGGAGACTATTTACTGTAAATTGTAATATCAATACAATTACGTTTCTAAAATATATAATTTGCCTATTTTGCTATCTAGCTTGCATTTATGAAAATCTCAATTTCTTATCAACTCCATCAAAAATACTAGCTATAGTGATCATATCATGTTAAAACTTAGGATATAACTTCATGAACTTATAAATTAACTAATTGTGAGAGCATTACATTGTTGGTGCTTTCCTAAGATCAATTTTTTCTCGATTAACACATACTTGATAAAGCTTCGATTAAAGAATTAAGCAAGGTTTAAATTTAGTGTAATTAGAAATATTCTTAAGATTCAACTTTTTTTTTATTTTCAAACAAGATTTCAATAATATGTTTCATAAAATTTAATTTAATTTTAATCCTTTTTTAAAGAAATAATAATTATATTATTTTAATATATATTAATTACATAATTTATCATCCACGTGAAATGCACGTCTAGCTAAACTTGGTGTATATATATATAGTAGCAGCTTAACTATCGCCATCTCTTTACCTTTAAAAAATCGTCAGTTTCTGTTTGGCTGAACTCAATCCCTAGAAGGATTGAGAGAGGAAAAGTTTAAAAAGGAAGGGGCCTCCATATCCTAACGTATAGTATTAATTAATTGAAGGACTTTTGATTTGCTGTGTGTTGGGTGAATGATATTTCAAGAACAACAAAAAAAGGACAAGAAGAACATGACAGCCTCAGCCTCCTCCAATCAGTAATTTGCATGAACATCTGCATGTGCATGGCCAATTAGCCTCAATCTTAATTTTCTCAATCAACTCAATTAATTGGGTCACTACTTTATCAACCTTTTACTTAAAGTGAATACCAGAAGGGTTGTCGTAGTTTTCTGGAGAATTTATTTGTTTGCATGCCTTGCCTGTTTCACAAAACAAACAACTTCAAAGGCAATAATCAAATTGGCAGCTACCATTGTTAATTAGTGAAGATCAACCAGCATCTTCTATTCTTATAACTCTCTCTCTCTCTCTCCCTCTCTATCTATCTATCTATCTATAGATATATATATATATATATATATGAAAGAAAACCAGAGCAAAGTAATTAAATGGAAGAAATGGAAAAAACCAATTTTCGTTCTAAAGAAAAGTAATAGTATTTGATGATTGTGCCAATTCTAGAGGAATGAAAAGAAAGATATATCTGTTGGTGTAGTACACTTCCATGTCGATATATGTATATACTCAAACCCCATGAAAGCGGATTGATTTTTCTCAAGTTGACTTAATATTGAAACTTCTCTTTGTTCTTTCTCATGCACACTTGATCTGCTAAGCATGAAATTAGTCTCGGCCAGTAGCCATCTTGGTCAGTTTGCAAACTCCAATTTATGATCTTGTGCTTAGCATGAACCTCAGTAGTACTTCCTTCCTGCAGATGATGATATTGCACCAACCAAATGAGTAAATACTTCCAATTTATATTTGATTTTCATGGTTGTTATACCCACCACTTGAATCTTTACATGCAGAACACTTAACGGGTTCACAGTTATTGATTAGCAACTCCAAATATAACAAGTATTTGATTTACATCTGTCAAGATCATAAGTATTCAACAATAAGATATAAATAAATGGGTAAACGTTGATCTTAATAAGAAAAAATATAAATACTGAATCTTAAAAATCAAATTCCAATGCTCTTCTGATCGTCATAACCTACATATTATCTTCAACTTTCATCCACAATTTTCCAAAACTTATCCAACTTTATGAAGATATCAACAACACTAATACCTTTAATTTCTGGTCAAGGTCTAATCAAACTGTTCAAGAACAGACCCTTTACAAAGTATGAAAGATCTCTTATCAGACAAAAAGAATCGGTTTATACTGCAATTGTTCCCATTCCCCTCTTCTACCAGCCAGTGCCACACATTCAATACAATTAGCTAATTAATCGACAGACTGGATTCCATAACAAGGAAAGCATGCAAAATGAAAGGTAGATGATCACCAAAACAACTAAAAAGAAAAGGTGTGATTTAAACATAATGCCTAGTTATTTGTGATAGCAAATCAAAAGGATCATGTGTTTCTATGGCATATTTGATATTTGGTAGATCGAATCCAACTTTTTGAAAGCAAGAAAAGAAATAGAAATAGAAATTAAAAATATAGTATATATATTAAAATGGTTCTTATATTAACAAAAAAGTAAAATATTAATTACAATTCATCATGTGGTTTGGTGTAAACCCAAAAAAAAAGACCAATAATTTTGAGCTGTGCAAAAAAAAAAAAAAAAAAAAAAAAAAAGGTGGCCAAAAGAAGCTTAAGAAAGCTTCATCCCTCCAAGTCCCCATGTCTAGACTCCAAAGTCCCCATTGACCGCAGATCCCGAGTGCCAGCCTGCCTCTGCTCATGCAGAGGACACCGCACAGTGCTTAACAAGTTTCCCATTGTCGCCACCTTCCATGCATTTCTCCCAATTCCTCACGTGAAAACCCTGCTTCCAAACACCTCAAATTACCCACTTTTCTCGAAGCAAACATACGTATTAAAAGAATAACACAAGTTTCTAAAACAAGGAATTTTTTTTTCTTTTTCTCTCCTTTACTTTACTTTCATTGCTGGTTTTATTTTTCTTATTTTATAAACAAAATTCCGGAAGAAAAGGGAAAAAGGAAAACAAATGAGGGGCGGTGGCCAGAGGATTTGCTCTGGTGGGTTATGTTTCTAATGTTTATTTCTTTTTCTTTTTTTTTAATAAAGGGTTTATGCTTCTTGGCTAGTCTCTGGAGAGCCAAGAGGGAAACACGTGTCCTCCCCACCAGTATTCCATAGAAAATGAGCATAGTTTGCCGCGTAATAAGAGTTACTAGGATCTGCTGAAATTGCTTCCAAGAAAGTTTCCTCAGCTGCCCACAAATCATTCCTAACTCTCCATAAAAAGCTCGCGTATTTACTGTATGCTTCCGCATCCGCTGGTTCCACTTCTATCGCTTTCTTGAAGTACTCTTCCGCTCTGTTTTTCACGCATCAACAAAAAAACCAAACAAACAAAAACCCCTTAGTCAAAACAGCTGTAATCCTAATCTCCATCATCTGAAAGTAAATTTTAACTCACTCACTTACGCATGTAATTGGAAAATCTTTTTTTTAAGTCAAAAAGTCAAATAATCAACAACTAGTTCATATAGGTCTAAAGGCTCTAAAGCATGCGGGGGTGATATTTTCCTGTTAAGCACGTGAAAGGTCACGTGCACAAAGGTGATAGATTGGGATATTTTCATTTTTGCCATGAAAGGAAACACTAATGAAGCTGCAGCTGTGCACCACACAATCCCCACTTATCAGATATTCAAGAAAAACCCATCCCAAAGTATGGGCAAAACGACAAGGTTGATAACATTTTAAAGAGTTTATAAATTATTTATGCGCAGTCAGAAACAAAAGGCCAAGAAATAGATATTATTGCAATTCCTACTTCAGCTGAATCAGCTCAGTGGTTGAGTCGGTGTTTATTTTCACCTTGAATCTGGACACCCAATTTGTTAAAAAACTTGAAATATTAACTATACTATAGTGATGAAGTGAAAAGCAAACTTAAAATAGATTAAACGAATAGGGAAATAAAGGAAATTGAATGAAAAGATGGCAAAGATTTTGTACCTGTCATAATCATGTGCAACAAGGTAGAGAAACTGAGCATAATTGGCAAGAAGGAGAGAGTTGTTAGGCTCTTGTGACAACCCTGTTTGGTAAAGAAGCTCTGTTCTGAAATAATCTTCATAATCGCCATCCGGTTCGATCTTTGCCATCACAGGCGAAATAAATGTCTGAATTGTTTCATGATCGAGCGTTTCATCTCTAAATAAAGCTAGCATATTTGAAGCTTCATCAACAATTGAGTTCCAAAGACTGAGCTCTTCTTCTCTAGTTACTCGCCCTGATGTTGATGTTGACTTTGTTTGTGATTTCCCTGTTGTTCCTGGAGATGATAACTGGGAAGCACCATCAGGAACAATGGTTCTGAATTGGTCTTCTGCTCTATCAAACCATCCGTCACCGTCTGTCCCACTAGCAACCGCCCTGACTTTTCCACCACCGCCATTGTTTCCGCCAATCGAAGTAGTTTTTCCGCTCGATGACGACACTGAAAATGACTTTATTGACGAATAATCTAACTTTGGATGCTTCTGATCTTGAACTTCAACCATAGAAACATAAGACCCCGGTGTCGGATTCGCTGCTGCTGCTGCCAAAGCAGCGTTGCTTCCCATAGAATGAACCGAATAATTCGCTAACAGGATCATCACGTAAACCATCAAAGTCGGTGTATGAGAAAAAACCTGTTGAAACAACCAAACGAACGAAGCCTGCATCTCTTTTTGAACTCTAACAAGAATCCCTTGTAAATCTTCATAAAACAAAAGCTCTCGCATTTGCAAAGTATAACTTTGAAGCTCGCGGATTATAAAAACCATCGAAGAAAACGCCTTTTTCATTGAACAATAAGCCGATTCCCCTGCTTCTCGAAACCCTTCTTGCCATTGTATTTTCCTCTTTATAATTCGAAGCGAGAGCGGAAGATCAACGCTGTTGGCTTTACGTTCAATGCTTGATGAGACTATTCCTTCTCCTCTTTCTAACCACGATGGTTGTTCGTTGAATTTCAAAGGTTCTGTTTCGGAATCGGTTTCAGAATCTAAAGAATTCCTGTTATTTTTGCTTTTGATGGTATCATCATTGTCTGGTAATTGGAATCTGAGAGCCAATTCTTGAATTTTTTTCGAAAATTCTTCATCCGAAAAGGCGTCTAAACTTGCGCTGCAAGTTTTTCTAAAAATTCTGGATCTTGGTTTGAGCAACTCGCAAGATCGAGACCGTTGGATATTGGTGGAGTGAGAACCGAACAGAGCCGACCGGTTCAGTCTTTGAACGGACTTAAGAAAAAGAGCGCCCTCGCTACGGCAACGTCTCGGAAGGGAAGGCGAAGAGATTGCTGAAGCAAAAGCTTGAGAGGAAGATGGAGATTGAGGAAGAATTGGATTTGACCATTGTAAACGCGCCGTTGCTGCAACTTTCACTACCATTTGTTAAAGCTTTGGTGGTGAAAAGTTAAGGCTTTGGGAATGCGTCTGCCAACCAGAACCTTAGCAAACTGAAAAGATTGCTGGAAAAACTTTCTATTTCAAATTGGAGTCTCCTCACTCAAAGCTTTATCTTTTACTAAGAACCTGAAAAAAAAAAAGTATTTAAAAAAACATTAAGTCCACAAAACGAAACAATTCTATGAAATAAAGAAATAATTCCTCAAAAAAGTGAGAAACTGGGATCTATAAAACCACATTTGCTACCATGAAAATCGGATCTCGAAACTCGAAAACCGTGAAATTCGAGATTCCTAAGAAAAAAAGATTAAACCATTTTTTCAAGGAATTGTTGATGAAGAAACTTACTTTAGATTCTTTTTTTTTGGTTCGGACTTTTAAAAACAATTCTCTTTTTTCTTTTGCCGCCCGATTAAAAGCTCCGGCGAAGCCCGAAATCGAAGCTTATCAGAAAAGAGAGCTCCAAGCGTTCCTTATTTATACAACGAGCTCTTTGGCTTCCAAAAAACGTACTGAAAGAAAAAACAACGAAAAACAATTATATATAATTTTAAAAAACAAAAAAAAAAAATCTAACAGACTAAGCCGGTTAAAACAGCGTAAAGAATTCAAGCCTATGACCTGAAACCAAAATGTTTTCAATAGGGAGATCCGGTTACAGGTTGATAAGTTCAGGTTTGTTGAGACTTATTTTCTTTTTTTAATATTATTTTAAAAAATGATCAAATAAAGAATCCATATCTATTAACAAAACCACAATGTATTCAACAGGAGATCCGGTTAGAGGTTGGTTAAGTTCAGATTTGTTGAGACTTTTTTTTATTATATATATATTTTTAGACAAATTATTTCATATTCATAATTAGTATAAATATTTCAAGTCTCTAAACAACAAAAAAAAATCCGGTTACAGGATGGTTAAGTTCAGGTTTGTTGAGATTTTTATTAATTTTGCTTAAAAATTGTTTTTTCTATTGTCACTGAAGTTTCTAGATCTAGCATATTAATAAGATAACACATATATTTAAATATATATAAAAAAATTAATTTAAAAAATAAAATATGTGATAATCTAATTTGTAAAATTTTACAAAAATCATCATAAATATATCAAAAATCAATTCTTTTGTATTTTCTTGTATTTGGCGTAATAGGATTAGAAGCCACAATTTAAGTAAACTTGATGATCCGTATATTAGAGTCATATTTATATTATTATTTTTTATTATAATTATATTTAATAAATTATATATTTATATAATTTTTTATATATTAATATTTCGTATTTATGTCGCATTTATTTATGTCAAGTTTACATATAATAGCAATTCCAAATTGAGTTTTTTGTTTTTTTGTTTTCATTTCTAGGAGGCTCGTTTCACGGACGAAGATGGAGGTGATCTGACCTTTTAAACGCGCCGCGTGTGCATACTATCACCGTCGTCTGTGATCGAAGAAACCGTGATCATCCCACCGACCTTCGCCGTTGCTTTCTAGACACGTGTCCGTTTTCTATACCTTGGTTTTGTGAAAATTAAACCTGATTTTTGTTTCAAAATCAAGGTGTTCATATACCAAATCAAATCAATTCTTATTGATCTTTGAAAAATGAAAACCATTGATCAAGACTCGTTTAAGCTCGGTTTATTGGGTTATTTACTTATTTACTCAATTTTTAATATATATTAAAAAAATAAATATTAATTTTAAAATATATATTAAAATATTTTTATTTATTAAATAAATCTTGGATCGAACTTAAACTTTATAATTTTTATCTAAGGCCTATCTGAACGATGTTATTTACCATTCATGTGAACAAATCTTATCTAACTACCTAGCTTTTTAGGAAAAGTCATTAAGACCGAGATTTAACCGGTTAGCAGTCATTTGAAAAAGAATAATATCTTTAATTTATTAATATTTATTGTTATACGAACATTTAAAATTTATTTATGTGCAAATTATAAATGTAAATTTCAAGTTTTTTTATTTTAAAAGTTCGAAGAGAAAGCAATGCAACTCATGTTTCCAAATTAAACAAATTTTTGGTTAGATTGTTTCTTCGTAGAAATCATTTGCAAAGATTTTAACAGATATGAAATTAGATTGAAAGAAATAGTAACCAGCCTTTTTCCAATATTTTCTTACTAAATAATAGTAGTAGCATTTAAAATTTAAACTCTGTTTGTTTGGTACTTTTTATTTTTATTTTTATTAAAAAAACAAATAATAAATAATAAAAACACTAACCAAATAGAACTTACTAATATCATTTGGTATTTATGTGAAACTGGCAAATTTAATATGAAAGTCCGATTTAAATCAATATAATAATTATTATTATTCTCCTCCCAAAAAGTAGTGGATATGATTTATTCTCAATAAATTTATCAGATTCTTTTTAGTATGATTTTTAACTAATAAGAGCAAAGACTTAATTGTTTTAATTTGTTCTAAACTAGTTATTGTGACAAAAATGGAAAATGAGATATAAAGGGTACTTTCATAAATGAAAACATAAAATGACATGTACTTAAATTGTTAATTAAATTTTATGTATTTTTTGTTAACCAATGTTTTTATAATATTTTTTAAAATTTATTGTAATGAGTAAATTATAATTTTCAATACATTAAAAATTATCAAATTAATTATATATTTAATATAAATAATAATTTAATTAATTTTAACAAATTTTTTTAAAATAATCGTTAATAAAATCCTTTTATATATTATATATAAGACAGTTTATTAAATTATAATATCCTTGTTATTCATCAAAGAATAAACATGTATGGTGCAACACGCTGTCTTTTGTTTATTTAATCATTTATTCTCTTCATTTTCTTTATCCCTTTCTTTTTTATGAAAAGGAAATTTCTCAGCCGTCAAATGTTCTTTATGTTTATTTAAAAAAAAATAACCATTTTTTAATACTAAAAATTTTTAAAAGGACAAAAAATAGAAAAATAAAATATCTTTCGAGGAGCCTAGCTAAGAAGGTGATGAGGAACCGACGGTCCAAAATGAAAAGCTCGGGAAAGAGAGAGAGCAGTGTCGAGGCAACTTGCTTAACGTTTACATCAGCAGAAATAAACAGGCAAAGTGTTGATGGTGACAGCATATAAGATCAACGGTTGAAAATCTACTTCGGAGATCTTTTCAACGGTTGATATTGATTCTTTGATATGTCAATTTTTTATAAAAAAAATTGTCCTTTTCATTTTATGGTTTTTTTTTTTTTTTTTTTATCATATATTCTTGTCCTTGTTTAGTACCATATGGTATCAAAATTATTTTTATTAATTTATAATATCTTTATTTTAGCTCTACTATTTCAGGCATGTTCATTAAAGAAAGTTTTGGCTGTGAATGCTCATATACTTTGAGTGGTCCATCATGATTTTGATGATTACTACAATCTTACGTTGGATGAGATTTAAGGTTGTTATAAGTTATAACCTTCTTTATTTTTCCTTTTTGACTTTGGGTTAAAATTGTTTGTAGCATGATTGAAGGGATAAAATGCCATATATATAGATTTGGCCATGTCCACATTGCAATCTAAATATCTAATTCACTTGGAACATTATTTTTATGTATGAATTCATGAAATTTATATTTTTTTTTTATTTGAGATTATTAGAATTTGAACTTTACTCATTGAAATTGAGAATTCAATATTTTAAACATACCAAAAGATTGTTGGACGAAATTCATAAATTCACTAATAAAAAAAATTAACTAAATTGTAATGGGTGTTTTAATTTCAATTTATGATGGCTTTACTTTGAATTATAAATTCCTTATCTTTTTGCTAGGTGGTATTGTCACCTTCTTCATAGTTTGAGTGGTGATGAGAATTAAAGTTATTTTTGTACTCCACAAAATGATAAATATATTTGGTATATATGAAAATTATTGATCTTTAATCAACTATACAACTAAGAGAAAATTAAAATTCGAAGATTAAAATTATTAATCCATGCATCCGAAGATTTAGCTTAATAATTATTTATTTTTCGAGTAAAGTTTGAATTTTCTCTTCTCCAAAAAAAAAAAAAATATATTTGTCTTTAAAGACAATGAATGTTAAGATGATAATCTCAAAAAAGTTGCTTTCCTTTTTTTCATGTACAATATTTCTTATACATCTAAAAGGGAAGTATAACATCCAAAATACTCCTATTATATTTCCATTTTTACCTTTTTTTTAAATTATTTTACAATAGTAGTAATTAAGTTAGAGTGTGTTATGAACCGTCGAGCAGGTCAACCAATTTGGCCCATGGAAAGGGGTTTTTACTGGTTGCAAGTTGCGGGCCCAGCTGGCCCCAGAAAGGCTAAAAGGCGTGGTTCGTTGGAACTGTGCCATAGAGAAGACAATCATTCCACGCCATGAATCAGGCTGGGAAGGCGCCCACCATTCACACAGCCTGGCTCCTCCACTCCAGTCTTTACTGTTGTTCTCCACTGTCTAGATTTTGTTTTATTTTATGAGTTTTATTAATAAGTATTTTTAAAATATTTTTTAAGATTATTAATATATTTTTATAATAATATTATTATATTAAATATAATAATTAATATTTTTATTTATTGTTTTTAATATATTAAATAAAAATATTATTATATATAATAATTTTAAAAAATATCTTTAAAATATTTGTTAGTAAAATTCTTGTTTTATAACCCCGTTAACAAATCTGTTTATTTGTTTTGTTTGCATTTACATGCTAATGATATCAAATTCAGTGCTGCATCAAATCGATACAAGTCTAATTAGCTTGGAAACTTTGCTGACAAATTGGTCTCTGCAATGAGTCCAAGCCGAAATTGTCACCAAATTGATGAGCTTTTGTTTCATTTTTCAAAGCCTCAACTAATGCAAGTGGTCTATATCCATTGCATCTTCTTCACACTAAGTTTTTTTGTTTGTTTTGTTGCATTAGATGTTGTGGTAAAAATAAATAATTCATGGTCACTTTCCAAGAGAGTTGTGATTTATGAAGTAGTATTTGATTTTGAGTACAAAAGAAAATTAGTAACGGATCTTGATATTTATTTTGAGATAATCAATTAATTTCATATCGAATCGTTCTTTATTATCTCATAAAATATATCTTGTATATTATTAATAGGAGGAGAGATCCACTTACACTAATGTAAAATTAAATTAGTTTTACACACCTACGTAATTTTTTATACGATTTATATTTATTTAATATGACCGTTGTATTTCACGTTCTATTCACGTAGATCATGCACGTCGAGTTTCGAGTAAATTAAAAATACCTAACTATTTGTTCGATGTAAAAAACTTTCAACCGTTTAATATATATTGAAAAAGATAATATTCTTGATCGATATGATTGAGATATCGGAACGATTCAAAACTTTACGTGCACGACGAGTACAATTATATTGTTAAATCCAACGGTCGATTTGTTAAAATATAAATCGTATAAAAAGTTATGAAAGTGAGTAAAACTAATTTAGTTTTATACTAATGTAAGTGGATCTCTCCTCTATTAATAGTATGTATATATATTTGCAAGTAATATAGTAACAAACAAAATAAGCTTACAAAATTATAAATTTTATTAATTCATAAACAAATGTATAAAGAATCATAATACATCAAATCAAATAGATAATCTTACTTAAATTTGTAAGCGACTGTATTCTTTAAAAAATATAAATAAATCAATTATTAAACAATCTACTTATCATCAAAATAAGAAAAATAAAAAAAAAAACATAAAAGAATAAAGTTAAAACTTTGAAATTAGAAGTTAGATGTTTTTTTAATTTTTTATAAAGTGGTTTCAATCTAATTTTTGTGTTAAAAAAAGTTTGAATGATAGCAAATCTAAGGTAAAATTAAAAGTGAAATTTATTTGGAGTGAAGAAGTTCTAGTTGGTTACAAAGAAAAGAAAAAACATGTTTGGTACTTGCTTGGGTTTTGTATTTTTGGTACGAAGGGAGGCTGAAGCAGAATTATATGTGTTGATAATTGAGCTCCAACCTTTCAAGAATCCATCTGCTAAAGAAGGTGAATCATTTCGATTAAGTTCCGTTCATTTTACTCAGAAACTTGAAATTGTCTTATTGAAAAAACTAGAAAGTCAATTTGATTGCATGTCCTTCGCGATTGTCATGATTCTCAGTTCTTGTGATCAAAGTGGTTGCATGGTACTCAGTTGGATCACTTTAATTCCCTGTCTTTACAAGATTGGTTGAAATTTAACTTACTTAATCGTGGTAAGTTAATTTTTCAATCAATTCCATGGTTTTTGTTCTTTGGTTTTATTTGCTGGCATATCTGGAAATGGCGTAATAGAATGATTTTTGAAACCGAGTTTGAATGGCCAGTTAATGCTGTTAGTTCCATTATGTCAAGCATCACAGATTACTTCAAATATCGGGCTGTTCGAAACTCTCCTATTGGTCGTCAAATGATTTACATTGCATGGCAGTGTCCTCCTTCGAATTTTGTTAAATTGAATGTGGATGCTTCATCTGAATCTAATCCAAGTGAGTTATCTGCTGGTGAGTTATGCAGGGATAGCAATGGTGATTGGATTTTTGGGTTCACTAGGAAGATTGGTTGGGGATCGATCACCATGGCTGAGATTTATGCCATTTTTATTGATTACAATTGGCTTGGGATCATGGTTGTAGGAATATTATGGTGGAATCTGATTCTTTATTGGCTGTTAATAAAATTTTACAGCCAATTAAGGATAATGATCCTTATTTCCTGCTCATCCATGGGTGTAAGCAGCTTCTTCAAAAGGATTGAAACTGTTCCCTGACTCACATTTACAGAGAAGCCAATTCGTGTGCTGATCTATTAGCTAATCTTGCTCATGACGGTACTTTTGATATTCATAAATTAAGCTCTCCTCCTAGTACTGTAATTAGGACTTTACAGGAAGATTTATGGGGTATTGCTAGGCCTAGATCTTGCATTGTTTAAAATGATTAACTCGCTCTTTTGTACCCAAAAAAAAAATCAATTTGATTTTTATTAAATTTACATGATTTTGATTTAAACCTTGCAACAAACCTTTTAATTTTAAGAAATTGTAAATGATGATTGGTTGGTATAATAAATAGTCAAAGAATAATGTGATTTTAACCCCTCTTAAATTGCAATACATAAAATTAAGTTGTGAGATCACATAAAAAATAAATAAAATTAACATTTTTAATTTGAGGACATGAATTTAAATTTATCAACATATATACTTAAGGATTGTGTTTGGGAATTTGAATTTCAAATTTTGGATTTGGATTTCAAAAATAATGTAAATTATGTAAAAAACACATGTAAATGTAACATTCATTATTATTTTTCAAATTTATGGATTTGTTGGATGCATATTTAGTGGTGAATTTGAAATACCTATAGTTATTTGTGAATTTGAAATTCGTATTTTTATACCTTTCAAATATATAATCATATTGAATCTTAACTAATTTGTACATAATGTATATATTTCATTCTCATAATTTATATAACAAATGAAATCCAAATTTTTAAATTCATGTTTTCAAATTTAGCAAATTTTTTTTTTTTTAAATTTTGGGGGATCAAGGTCAAGGCCCTTCTGGCTTGTATTACCATCCACCACTGCATATTGTGCAGCATGAACTTCACACCGTAAGCATATAACACTTATCACAGGTAACCAACAGTGCAGTGCTTAGTGAATTTTAGATGAAAATCTAATTTAAAATCAATTGATAATAAAATAGAATAACTATTTTATATTTATGTGCTCAAATTATCTGATTTAATAGACTTTATCTCCACTTTAATACTTTTCGACATACGCAATGTCTAACCATGATGAAAAGTACATTTAGCTGCCTCAAACACTTTTTCTTCTAAGTTGTAATTAATTACACAGCTCCATCCACCAAAGAATGTAGACAGGTTGGGTATTTTGAGCCGCAAAAAAATTAAACCATATAATGTTGGAATATGCATTTATATAAATCATCGTCGACGATCTATCAAAGAAACAATAAATGGCACTAATTATAGAGGAAGTTGATGAAATTGGAGCCCACTAAACTCATTATGTAAAGACAAACAAAACTTGTGAAAAAGAAAAGGCCAAATTAGATTGCTAGTTTTAATGACATTGCAAGGAGAAAGAACCAATGAAGAAACAGAGAAATTGGAAAGAAACAGTGCAGAAAATGGAAGTGTATAGTGGGAATGCGATGGAACATGTTAGTGGATCAATCTAGCTAGTCTATCCCTCTCTCTTTTCACTTTCAATAAAGTAAAGTTCATCAAAATAATTTTAAAGGTAAATCTAAAAAACATGTTTTTAATTATTAAATAGACCAATGGACAAAGAGTTATTTGAAAAAAAAAAAAAAAAATTATTAAAAAAAATATTGTAAAAATAAAATTACCCTTAATAAAAAAATATCATTTTTCTTTCTCATTTCATTCAGTAAAATATTATTTTTTTAAAAAAATTTAATTAAAAATAAATTTAAAAAATAAAATATTTTTTTTTAATTTAAAAAAAAAAAAATTTAATTTTAGAAATATTATTTTTATTATTTAAATTTTTTTAATTAAAAAAGTAAATTAAAATTTTTAAATATTTAAATACTTTTTTTCTAAAATTAAAATTTTTTATTTTTTAATTAAAAAGTAAATTAAAAAAAGGAGAAAAAAGAGAAAAAGATTTTTTTATCAAAGTAATTTTATCTTTACAATTTGTTTCCTAACAATTTTTTATTTTTATTTTTCAAATAATTCTTATTTATTAAATTATTTAATAATTATTATATTATTGATGATATGTTTTTCAAATTTATCTCCATCTGCCTTAAAATGTTAATAACCAGCTGGGGGGGCAATGCTTCATGTGCGGGTGTCTAGAATTTGCCAGGCAATGACTAACAGTTTAATAAAAAAATGGGCCATATAGTAAAAGGAATTTTGCAATATCATGTAATATATATAGCTTACCTTTTTCTTTATACTGAAGCATAATCAAAAACAGATTTGCATGCTTTTCTTTCTTCCCAAGGAGTATCGAAAAAAAAAAGTGCAATTCTTTGTATTTGCAGTTGTTTGTGCATTAATTAGGGACAAACATTTTGGAAATGAGCCGTAACTCGGGAAAATTGTAAAGAAAGTTTTTTAAAATAAGTTTTTCGTAAATTTTGTGTTATGTTTATATAAAAAAAAATTATATATGTAAAAATTACATAAATAAATAATATATTTATTATGTTTATATATAATTTATCATATTTATATATAAAAAATTATATATAAATATGATAATTTTATATAATTTATTATATTTATATATAATTTTATTATATTTACATATAATAAAATTTATTTTAAACTCCCAGTAAGAAACCTACCCTATAACTTAACGTAACTTGGGGGAAAATGTGAACATCCATTTAAGTGGCAGGAAAAGGAATAAGAAAGAATGACAAGCAGTAATGATCAAAGCACGCAATATTCTGCAGTGCTTTTACTGCTATTTTCCATTACGTCTGGACTAGAAAAAGAAGAACCAATCAGAGCATGACAAAACCATAAGCCAGAGAAAACAGGCAATTACTATTATAATTTTAAATTAATTATGCAAAATCATTAATGGGTGTATTTATATTATATTTATGTTAATATTAATTTTTTATATCATATTTATGTTTATAAAATTATATATTAATATAAAATTTAACACGATAATATTTTATATTATATAAATTTTAACATATTTATATATTTATATTATATTATATATATATATTTTTTGTGTTGACGTGAAATTGTCATATCTACATGAATAGAAAGCTTTACAATTATTTTAAACATATACACCCAATAAGAGTTAATGAGTCGTTGAGTTGGTAAGCTATATATATCAGATTCTCAAGGCAAAAGAAAGACTAATTACCAAATTCCAATCAAACATTATTACTTATCGAGTAATTGTTTGAATATTCATGAATGGGAACTGGTTTTATTTATGGTCTAACCAATTACCAGTAAACACCACCCTCCAAAAAAAAATCCCATCTGACCTGATCAATCATGCTTTTCGGAACTATGATAAATGGCAACAACTTTCATGATCACTAGCACTTAAAACAGTGTGGTGGTCACCCTAATAGCCAATGGTACGATCAATAGCTTGCTTAGTGGTGTCAAAATCTCCACATATAGAGAGATATTCCGACGATTAGGGCATTATTTGGTTGTATGAAAATTGTGATCCAGAGTCCAGATCGACCCCCCCAAAATGGACCAGTTATATAGAAGGAAACGCACGTTATCTTTTATAGGTAAAATCAGTGCAGTCATATCGATCATATTGATCGGTACGAACAATTTTTAAGGTAAATCGAAATAATATTAATTTTATATCGTTTCGATTTTTGTACCGAACCGTATCTGTTGGTACAAGATTTTAATTTTTAATTTAAAAAAAAACATTTATTTAATTTTTTAAATCAATTTTAATATTTTTTGTGTCATGATTTTTTTTTTCAAACTTATATTTTAAAAAATGTTTATTAAATTAGGCTATTAAACATAATTAATAATAATTTATTAAATTTTTTTAATATTTATTTTACTTATTTGATGTTTAAAAATTTTAGATATTAAATATTTAAAATTTATATTTGCATAAAAACATATATATGCATATAATGGATGTATATTTGCATGTGTATATAATATATATTTTATTAAAAAATTGAAAATAGGCTATATATATAGGTATATGAAAAAATATTTAAAAAATGCTAATAAATCCGAAACGGTACGTCGAAACACATCGATACTAATATGTACCAATAATAAAACAAAAATGGTACACCTATCAGTACGGTAGTAGTCTACCTTGAGTAAAACTCAGCTTATATATATTCTTTCGGAATATGATGTGTGAGGCTGCATACATGCATGTGATGCTCTTTTCTAGTCGTTTGATCCTCCACCACTCTCCCATCCAATTCCTAGAAATAGAATATTGTTGAACTTGCCAATTGCCAATTGCCATGAGTAATTTCTAATTCAAAGCTGAAAAATGGGTATGTATTATATGTTTGATTTGATCATTTGTTTTTTTTTTTCTTTCTACCGTTTCTATATTTCACGTAGCAATTCCTCAAAGAAGTGCACTTCACCCTGGCTGAACCTGTCACATAGTAAAGAATGGTCATGTGTCAAATTTGTTGTTTCGAAACGTATTTCGACGTTCAAATTAATTAAAATATTCAATGAAAACATGTTTTAAGAAATTGCTGAAAATAAACGTTTGAACGTAAAAGCTGATCTTCCCATAAAAGGTTTTTCTTTTGTGATTTTTATACATGTTTTAGAGGATATGCATGCAAAGAAATCAATCTACAATGCGTTTAATTCAAAGCTTCTTATCTTTTTGAAAGAAATTTTCATTTCTTCAAAAATCTTTCAAGAAAATGAAACCAACATCGTGTCGTCCTTAATTTCTACAAAGCATAAAAATATTTTGTTTCTCGAAGATTTCCTTCAAAATGTTTAGGCCCTGTAAGATGTGGACCTCTTGATAGGGCTTTGGAATTTGAGAAAAATATTGCTATTGACATTGAATATAATTCTTTCTTTTTTTCTTTCAAAAACACGAAAAAATCAGCATTTAGCTATAGATCTTTGAAGATAAATAGCGAGCATGCAGACGACGGGAATTCTATGGTTTATCCATCTACCCTTATTTTTATACTCCTATCCGTGTCTTCATTCTCGTAACGGGTTACGGGTTCGTTTTTTTCTCTTTTATTTTCAACTGTCTAAGGAGACTACGAAATATAAATACGATCGATCGGTATTTTACCGGTGATCGAATAAGCGAATTTCACGACACGATCTTCTTTATTTGTATCGTTTTTATATTCGTGTTTTTTTGTTTGTTTTTTTAAAACGAAATCGATTTTTTTATTAGATAAATAATCGGATCAAATATTATGAACGAACAAGTACGAAAAAAAAAAAAAAAGACGCACGTCTATTTAGGCAAAGAATTTGAATTCGGGACAAAAGACGAAGAAATGGATCGATTGATGTAGATATATATCGTACGAGACTCGATTGTTTGCATTAGGAAAATTGTAGCTGCTAACAGACGGGAAAAAACGTTGCCCAAGGGGGCCTCTCATCTCATTTCACATCTGGGGTCCAAAGATCGGACAGGGACATGTAGACACCAATGTCACGCCAATCTCTTTATCTACTTATCTCTTCATGGTCGATCGAATCTTCTTTCCTTTCCTTTCCGTTCCGATAAAAAAATAAATAAAAGAATTTGATAATCCCATCTTTCCTTCTCATGATATCTCTTTGTTTTCATTTTCAGCCCAAAATAATTATAATACCTCCACAAATTTATAAAATGAAATGCAATATAATTAAGCATTTTACGTATAAAATCAACTGATAATAAATAAAAAAAATCCAAATTATCATATAAACATAATTTTGGGTCTCTGATCATTTAATTAAAGGATCGTGAATAACGTGAGAATTTATTATTCACCATAAGCAAATTAAGCTAAATAATTATATCATGGATTGACTTGAAATATAAGCCACAAGATAAAACAAGAGGATATATCAAACTTTTTATTTTATTTTTAGCTTTGTTTTGAGTTATAAATATGAGAGAAACTCTAAATATGAAGATGGATATTTTAGTAATGAGGCAAGTGAATTAAATATCTTAGAATTGATAGGTTATTTTCGACATGAATTGAAAGGGGTCACTTTCGCCGACTATGTCCCTAGAGGCCGAGGGGGTCCATGTGATTTGATGTTATAATTTGAAATGATTCCAATTATTTCCCATTGAATAGTATTCTTAGCACCTTTGGCCATCAAGTCCATGCAAAATATAAATTCCAAAGTCTTTTATGAGGTTTTTTTTTATTATTATTTTAATATAGTTGATTTTTATTTTATCGAAATATTATTGTTTTTAAAATTTATTTTTTTAATCAGTTGAGAAATCGTTATGATAATGACGATATTTTAATCGTAATTTTTTTTTTAAATTAAATTTTAACAACGGTATTTCTCAATTAAAATATAAATTTTTTACATTAAAAAATCGTCACTCACGGTGACGATTTCCCAAGATGAAAAATTCACCTTTTGTTTACTTTTTTTTTAATTATTAAATAATAAATATTAAATAAAATTTAAATAATTTATAATTTTAAAAAATAAAAAATTAATAATTTATATATATAATTTTTATCCCATGGTGGTAAGTTCGACTCAGTAAACCCGGATTGTATTTATATAATTTTAAAATTATTATTATTTATTAAATAAAAATTATTTTTTATTTAAATTTAATTATAATATATAAATTATTTGTAATTCGGGACAAGTGTTTTTGTAATTCGAGCCGGTCCAACCTAGCCCGAATTACTATTTATTAAATAAAAAATATTTTTTATTTAATTTTAATTATAGAATATATATAAAAATAAATATATATTTTTAATATTTATATATATTTATATAAAAATATATATAATTTTTAAAATTGTTATTATTTTAATTTTTTATTTAAATTTTAAATTTTATTAATTTTAAAATTTTTTAAACTATAAATTATATAATTTTTATTTTAGGGTTTGGGCAAGGAAAATAAAATTTTTTCGAGCCTGGGTCCAACCCAGACAATTCTAGTCATATTTTTCAAAAATATCTTTATCAATTTGGTACATCTAGGGGTGTGCATAATTCGGTTTTAACCGAATTAACCGACCGAATTGTAATTCGGTTCAGTTAATCGATTAACCGAATAAAATTCGGTTCGGTTAACAGTTAATGGTTTTGAGAAATTTCGGTTTTCGGTTAATTCGGTTCGGTTAAGCGAAAATAACCGAATTACACGAATTAATCGAAATGCTTAAAACAACAAGATTTTATGAGTTTAGATATATATATATATATATATTTAAATTAATTTATATATTAAAAACTAAAAACCCTAATAACCTTTCCTATTTAATTTATATATTAAAAACTAAAAATTAATTTATATATTAATTTAGATATAATTTTTAGTCTTTGAGACTATGTAATGTTCATGTTTTATCATTTTTTTTAGCTGTTTTGTTTCATATTTGGATTTTATAATATGCTTTGCTTTTGGATTTTGATTGGTTGGACTTGGATGGATAATTTGGATACAAAATCATGTAAAAAAATAGGTTAGCAAAATAAATTTTTTATTTATTTCGGTTAATTCGGAAACCGACCGAATTAACCGAAATAATTTCGGTTCGGTTAATTAACCGAATTAATTATTCGGTTCGGTTAACTGTTAATTGGAAAAAAAAATTCGGTTAATTCGGTTTTGGGTAATTCAGTTCGGTTATTAACCGAATTAACCGAATGAACACCCCTAGGTACATCGGGACACATCCGGACTTACCGGGTCGGGCGGGCTACCCGACTCGTGGATAGGTCTACCTAAGATAAAAAAAAAAAATTCATAGCTAGACCTATCCACGAGTCGGGTAACCCGCCAGGCTTGGTAAGCCCGGATCATATTGGGCCAGGCTTGGACAAGTATTTTTGTAATTCGGGTAACTTGAATTAATTTTTATTAATTAAATAATATCTTGAATCGTAATTTGAATTTTTATTAATTAAATAATATCTTGAATCGTAACTTGAATTTTTTTCTCCATATCTCGATCCAGCTCTAAGGAATTAGTAACTCAGCCCTTAAACAAATCAAATCCTTATGTTGAATAATATTTTCATTTCATCACATAGAGATATATATATTGGATAGTGCTCTATGAACTCCAATGATTTAGATTTTTTCTTAGAAAAAAAAAAAGGAACATGATTGTTATAATTTCTTATTGGATAGTGGACTTCCAAAGGAACATTTCACCAGCTTCTATTAGTTTTTAGTGGAATTAATTAAGAAACTGCTTTTTGTCTACAACAAAAATGATTCAAAAATATAAAAATAAAATATATAAAATGTTAGTAGAATTAATTATTTTATTTCAAACAATATGTGTATGTTTACCAAGCACAAGCAGTGTAGAGTCCTAAAAAGAAAATCAGTTTACTTGGAATGACTTGGTATAACTTGGATTGTATACATTATTTATTATTTTTTTTTTCAATTTAAAGGGGTTTAGATCTCAACTTTAAGTAAAAAATTGCGTGTATTTATGATTGAATCAAAGATTCGAGTGTTGGATTGCATGATTTTATGATTTTTTTTTTAGTACCTCAACTTAATAACATAAGATAATTCGGTTTTCTTATCTTATATGCGTAGCTAATATACATCATCTAAATAATCATGCAGTCGGCTAAAATATATATGTTGATTTTAAAGAAATGTTATTTTGAAAATTGGAAAAGTAGTTATGATCAATATTAGGTATATAATATATTGTCACGTGACAAATGCATTCTTTTTCATTTTTTGTATATATTTAGATCGTAGATATATGCTCCAATATGGTAAGGATATATATATATATATATATGTTTTAATGATTTATTTATGATTATGGCTTTGTGACAAAATCTTTGCTATAAATAGTGCACAAGCTTACTTATGTATGTTGCTTACGGTTATCTGTCCATATGTTGAGATATTTGTCTAAACTTGAAAATTCATTTTATATTTGAGAGGATTTGAATCGAAATACTAAACTCGAAAAATAAGGTTGAACAAAAAAAAAATAAGGTCCATTTTAAAAATGATTCGAACTTTGAACATAGCATTTTTGCCAAGACCCGCCCAATCCGACCCGACTTGTTTTACTATTAGTAATATAAATATCCAAAGGGATAAATCATTTTTAAGAATGATTCATTTTTTTAAATATATATATATTTTTTTTGTAAAAATTTAAACGAATCTGAACGGATCTAGATAGTATTTTGCATATACAAGTCGAACATGAAAGTAAACTTTTACACATGATTCGGGCGGGATCGGACCCAAATAATTATATAATTTATTAATTAATATTCTATCTATACATAATTCAAATTTGAATCGATTCGACCCATATATGGATAAATTTATTACTAAATCTCATATGGATGGAGGAGTATGATTTTCAGAAACAATATTTGTCGTTTAATCGGCAATGTAATTATAGAGTAAAAAATGCAGACATGTTTGTCTAAAGACATTGATCTTCTGATTTGTTTAGCTAGACTAAACTAGCTTTGTAACATGTAGCAGCACTGCTGCTTTTTTTGATAAATGAAAATCTACTTATCAAAAAAAATTATAGAGTAAAAAATATAATTTATGCGATTACTTCACTTTTGGAATTGAGTCTCTTTTGGATTGTCACCATGTTGAACATGAAATAGGAATAATGACAAAATTTTAAATTAATCTCCAATATATGGTTTACCATCTTAAATTTTACTTAATTGATGAGTACGATTAAGGTATATTCACCTTGGGTAAGTCCATAAACTGCAGACTTTGATGAATTAAAATTTATATAGTAAAAAATTATTAATTAATTATATTTTTAAAAAATCGAGTTTTATTCAAATAAGATGAATGTATGCACTAATTATTGAGACAAATGCTTGAGTACATTGGAATTGTTTTTTTTTTTTTTTTTATTATTATTTTAAAAGCAAATACAAAACAAGTTCTTATTTTCATTCATATTATAAAGGTAAAAGAAGACTTTATCAAAAATGAAAATTCATTATATATCAATGGTAATTGGACCTCTCAACTAAGTATTCAGAAGAAAAAACCTCAGGTGAAAGTTAATTTAGTTGATAAGTTCCTTGTCAATTAGAATTTAATTTTTAGAACATTTTGAAGGTAAAATCCTGAATGCATTAAGTCTATATAAGAGAGTATATTTTAAGATCGTCTGATTTTGAGATTAAATCTAGATAAAATATAAGATATGAGGATATCATATAACTATATTATAAAAAATAGGCTAAAATATTAAAAAAAATTATGAATTATTTTATTTTTCTTAAGTAAGTTTTTAAATTTTAATTTGTATTCAAATAAATAATTTTTTAAATAAAAAATTTATTTATGTTAAACACTTATTTAGATACAAATTAAAAATTAAATACTTATTTGAGTACAATTAAAAATTAAAAATTTATTTGAGTGCAAATTAAAAATTTATTTAAATATAATAAAATTAGTAAAAGAATTCATCGAGGTAAAATGATAAAGTTAATTTTTTTTTTTAGTAAAAAATACAAAAGAAAGAAAAGAAATCTTTTGTGTGGGGCCAGTGCGCTTGCAACGTAATACGCAAACGAGAGTTTATCTTAATTGGGTCAAGAAGTTTAGCCCAAAATACCAATTTTGGACCCATTAAATTTATCGGGCTAAGCCCATTTAATGAACAGAGTAATTAACCGAATAGAAGGCGGGAGACGGAAATGTGGTTACATTTTCCCGCGAAAAAAAAAACATTTCCCCGCTCCTCATTTTCATTTCTTTAATAATGTTTTTCTTTTATATATACCTCCAATATTTTCCCACTCTCTCATCAATCGAATCGAAACCCATAAATTTTGTTCCCAATTTATCTAAATCGGTAAAAAAAAAGTTTTATTCAACAATGCCTGCAATTGCCGATCGCAATTCGTCTCCTTTCAAGGAGAAGTTGGCCGCCAAGAGCTGCGAGATCGCTAGATCCAACGGCTGTTGCACTCCTCAGAAGCGGAGGTTAAGGTCCGATACAGCGGGGGCGGCCAAAGAGAGTACGGTGTCAACGCCGATGAAACTCAAATCGCCTCGCCGTCGTCTAAATTCAAGCCCAAACAGCCCTGCATATGTGAGCCATTATTATTAAAGTTTTACTGGTTTGGCTATTGTATGGTAGCTTTTGTTTAAATTGGTTTTATAATTTGTTATTATTTTCTGGATAAGTAAGTAAAATGAAATTAATAGGAAATTTATTATTATTATTTTTTGACAAATTAAAAGAAAAAACTAGTTATCTATACCTTTGTTCCTTTTTAGTGTTTGATGAAGTTCATGTTCTATAAAAACAATGGATAAGGTTTAAAAGATTGTTAATATTGCTTGATTGTATACATTTACAGGGAATTAAGGAAGATCTGAGTGAAAAACCAATGAAGAAAAGTTGGAATCCGAGAGGTAATTTTATAATTATATATATATTTTTTGCCTTTTGATTTTGAGTAATCAATGTTAATATTGAGTTGGTTTTGGTTTATTTTGTTTTAAGATGTTGAGCAAATGAGGGCAGTGAAGGAGGCACTGCATGTTTCAACAGCTCCGTCAACTGTTTTGTGCAGAGAAGATGAACAAAAAAGGATTTTGGATTTTTGCAAGGCATGTGTAGAACAAGAGAAAGCTGGGAGCTTGTATGTATGTGGATGTCCTGGAACTGGGAAATCGTTATCGATGGAGAAAGTAAAACAACAAGTTATTGATTGGGCAACAATGGTAGGTTCATTGTTTATTATCCCTTTACCTTGGAATGTTGTTGAAGTGGGTTATCATTTTTAATTATTTCCTTTTTTGTAGCAGGAAGGTTTGCAGCCACCTGAAGTATTAGCAATGAATTGTACTTCTTTAGCAAATACATCTGTGGTTTTTAGTAAGGTATTGTTACTAAGATTTTAACAACATTGAAAGCTTGGATTTTGCAAATGTTTGCCTAACGATTACCTTGGCAGATTTTTGGCATGCACCAATCAAAGAAGAAAACTATGGGCTCAACATCACCTTTACAACATCTGCAGAAACTGTATTCTAACAAGCAGGCACCATCTGGCTCAAAGATGATGTGAGAAATTTGCCCTCAACTAGGTTGAAACATCTTTATTCCTCTCCCTTGGCCTTAACCAAAATCATGAATTTTTGCAGGTTAATTATTGCTGATGAGTTGGATTATTTGATTACAAGGGACAGGGCAGTACTTCATGATCTTTTCATGCTTACAACTTTTCCGTTCTCAAGATGTATATTGATAGGTATCATTCGTTGCAACTATGTCATTATGAATGTGATCATTTCTATGTAATTGTCTTGATTCATGTTGTCATTCTCTCATGAATTTTATTCTTGTTTTTTCTTGCAGGAATAGCAAATTCCATTGACCTAGCTGATAGGTTTCTTCCAAGACTCCAGTCATTGAATTGTGAGCGCTTTACTTTCATTACATTGGTCAACACTGATATTAAGCTTGATTTTATAAATTTATCTTGTGATAGCAGTTCTTGTTTCTTTGAGTTTCTTGAAGCTTATCCTTGCTTCTGAATCAGCTGTAACTTTATGTTGTCCTGATTATTGTTCAACTATAAAATAGTGGATTGTCATCTAGTAGCTTCCTAGTTTGCCCACCTAAGCACCAGAGTTAAAAATGAAAGCATCTTGAATGCATTCCTATATTTACTAGTTTAGGGTTATGGATTTGTTCCTTAGTACTTGCTAGTCTAATTTTTCTGAATTTTTGTTCCTTTATTTTATTTCTCTGCTGATATTAACTTCAATGAATGCTTTTTAGTCCCTTTCTGTAGAAGTGGCTACTTGCAATGATGCAATACGGATGCTTGGTTGTTTTGGAAGTAATGCTAACTTGTTAAACTACCACTTCTCTGTGTTAGGCAAGCCTATGGTTGTAACTTTCCGTGCTTACTCTAAAGATCAAATCCTTTCAATACTTCAGGAGAGGCTCTTGGTAATTACTACATTCCGCTTTTAGACTTTGTTCGGAATTTGATTTGTGTGGTAAATTCATGTTATTGGGTTTTAACGATTTTGCACTCTAACAGGTACTTCCATATATTGTCTTCCAGCAGCAAGCACTGGAACTTTGCGCTAGAGTGAGTTATATGATTGGACCTCTTCTGTTGAAAACATCTTCCTGCCTTCAATTGATCTACTATCAATAGATACTAACAGCTTGAAATTAACAGAAAGTTGCAGCTGCATCTGGAGATATGCGAAAAGCTCTTTGTGTTTGCAGGTCAGTGTTTCATTGCTACTTAACTATCATCTGAAGTATCAAATGGTTCAATTTTAACCAATTAGGCAGCAATTTAATCTTGTTTCAAGTTTGTCCTTGCAAGGCATTTGATTAAAACTAATATACTTCAAATACTATTGGTGTCAAGGCATATATTTTCATTGTTTAAACTATTTTGCCAAAGGAATAATAAAAAGAGTGTTTGGTCTCCAATGTGTGGTTGGATAATAATCTTGAAATTCCTAATTTATTTATGTTCATTTTTTTTTCATCTCTTAAGATTCAATGTTATTGTTATAGATTGTTTCCTAATGAATAAGACCTTCCTTGCTTTGATGGAGTAGTTGCTTTAAATTATTGGCTAACATTCTTCAGTTGTTCCAGGAGTGCGGTGGAAATTCTTGAAGCAGAATTAAGAGAATCTGCAAGCAAAGTGAGTTTGGCATCAGTAGAGGGGGAGTTCATTAGTCAGCAGACAGCTCCTGCTCTTGAAATCTTTCCATCAGAAGAAAATAAAACTGTAAGTGTTCATCAATAGCTTAATGTTACCTCTTCCAAGCTTGAGCTTGTTACATTAGTATTACACACCATGCTTACCCAGCTACCTCCCGTGCAGTTGCTTACACATATAATGATATATTTCAGGTGAGGATCGATCATATGGCTCTTGCATTGTCAAAGACATTCAGATCACCTATAGTTGACACTATACAGTCTCTTCCTCAGCATCAACAAGTAAGTTTGAAGCCTATTAGGAATACAACAGACCAATAGTTAATCTAATAGTCATGTCTCTGCTGCTTCATCTTCTCTCATGCTGATAAGTTTGACTGCAGATTATACTTTGTTCTGCTGTGAAGTTTTTCCGTGGTGGAAAGAAGGATACAACTGTTGGGGAGGTGTGTTTTTCTTAAAGCTTGATAATAATGAGTTGAATCATTTAGTAGTTGCATAATTGATATATAATGGTGTTATATTGCTGCAGCTAAATAAATCTTACATTGACATCTGCAAATCAGCATTGATACCACCAGTTGGAATTTTGGAATTTTTAAGTATGTCCAGAGTGCTAAATGACCAGGTAACTAAAGTATACCTATTCTTCTGTTTGTGCTCAACTTATAACCTAGCTCTAGAGAGGCATTAACTATTTAATTGGACCAAATACAGAAAGGGATGTTGATATGATTCAATATACAGGGGCTCTTTAAATTAGGTCAGTCTCGTGATGATAAATCGAAGAGAGTAACACTAAAAGTTGATGAAGCCGACATCTCCTTTGCTTTGCAGGTACAGATTCATCATATGAGGACAGACAACATTTTATCTTCTTGAGTATTAATTTGTTTCTTACTGTTAACCATTTATCTGGAACAGGGAGTTCGATTCTTTCGGAATTGTCTTCAGTAATTCTGCATAAACGTATTATAGGACTTGTGATAGCTTGATATATATGGTGGCTGTCTCAAATCTTCAGCTCGCCTGCTCCAGACTTAAGGTTCGGAACCACTGTTTCTACAATTATTTCTAAATATACTACTTGGTTAGCATGTGATTGTTCTTCCACATTAACTTTTATTTGATGGTGTTGATCAGATACTCAATGGTTATTATGATATGATGTTGATATAGGTTTGCAAATCATTCATTAAATGCCATTGTTGTAGTTCTCAGTTAAGACAATGCATGCACATGGATGGACACATATCAAAAGCATAATATAGATCGATTAAACTACAAATTATAGTTTTCTGCCTGAGAACAAGACAGGATAGGATCATAGGATTGTCAGATAGAAAAAAATTATGAAGTGTCGATTTCTATTGTTCTTGTGTTGCATATTGTACCTGCAAGTGATGCTTTCTTTGCAAGAATATATAATATTTGATCAAAATCTATTTTATAGTTGGTCACTGTGTTTTCTTATGAAACTTGGTTGCCTTTCACTTTCATGCAAGCGGTATAGTTGGGTCAGGTTGTCACATTAACTTAAAATCATATTTCCACAGGCACGGCATGGCAATCCTGACTGGGTCAAAGTTTATTCTGCTTCAGTATTGAAACGATTAAATCCATTGCAACATTGAGGAGGGGAATGGCATGGTGGAACCATCTGCCACTGTTTTCTTCCAGTAATGCTACAGAACTTGCAATTGTTGACAATTTGATACAAACTGTAAATTTCAAATATATTTATTTTTTGTGCCAGAAACTTTCATATATATATATATATATATATATATATATATATTTTGTGTAATTCTTTTTACTTGATGATGGGATTCTATTGGTTATTTTATTTTTTATAATAAACTTTTTTTTTAAAATCTTTTCGCAATGAATGTCTCCTGACATGTGCATGTGTCATTGGTACTAGGGACAAGGAAGGACCTTAACTTTAGTACATGTAAATTTAATTTAATATGAAATGTAGATGTGGTAACTGACTAACTGAGCATGCATGCATCCATTGTAGGGAATGCACATGTAGATGATCAAGTTAATGTCTCAGTTTTTTTTATATTTTATTTATTTATTTGGGTAATAATTAAACTTGTTGTGGATTGAGTTTTGAATATAATTTTACAAGCTTTAGTTTGAATTCGAATTGATTTGAAATATTATTTAATTAATAACACTAATTTTTATTTAATTTTAAATTTAAAAATTTAAAAATATTAAATAATTTAATATTTGTTGATTTTTTTTTTTTTGGATTTTTTGAGCTTAGTCCATGTTAGATTCATGGACAAGTTTAGTGATAATAAATTAATATTACTTGGAAGTTGGGAGAGAGCATGGACTATCAATGTGCAAGTGCAAGACTAAGAACGTTTTGCACTTTTTCTTTAAAAAAATAGAAAAGAAAAAGAAAAACATAAAAGCATGAAAATAAGATAAATGTGTATTACGTGATTAGTATGTTTGTATATAAGTTGGCACATTTAACATTTTGCTTAAACACTATAGAGCTATAATTAAGTAATAATAAATCAAGTTATGAAAATGATTATATATATATATATATATATATGTATGAAGGATCTATTTATATTAGTGTAAAAGTAAATTAATTTTACATATTTTTGTAATTTTATATACGATTTATATTTTAATAAAACGATCGTTGGATTTAATTATATAATTGTTATATAATTGTATTCGTTGTGCATGTAAAGTTTTGAATCGATTTGATATTTTTATTATATCGGTTGAGAATATTCTTTTTTTTAATATATATTTAACGATTAAATATTTTTTTTATATCGAATAAATAATTAAATATTTTTAATTTATTATATGATCTACGTAAATATATTGAGTTAAACAAATATAAATAGTATATTTGGTTCAAAACTCAACCCTTGAGATGACGCGGCTTAAGAAAAGAAATGAACCCAACCCCATCCCATCATGAAGAATTTTTTTTTCTTTTTTTAAATGTTTTGGCTGTGGAATTCTTACTTCATAGAGAGATTATAACAGAGGAAAAGTAACAAAAAGAATATATAATATAAGCAAAGGAAATTGTGTATAATATCAATGAACTCAAAGTTAATACTACTACTTACTAGAAAATTCAAAAGCTCAACAGTTCAGTTCGGTGGTGCATGGAATTTCATTATTTCTAAAATTCATCAAATTCCAGCATCTATGCAAACTTGCCTACTACTTTCTCCTCCAATTGCCAAACTTACTAGTTACTACTACTATTTATTATTTAGTCAAAAAGACCAGCAACCAGGTCCTCATCTGACTCCTCTTCCACCTCCTTGGGCTCCTCGCGCTGCTCTACCTTCTCTTGCTTGGCACCATCCAAAGCTGGGGCAGCTGCACCACCTCCAGCAACAGCAGCAACTACAAACTTGCTCGGGTCCTATATATATAGTTTAATCATCAAAACACTCAGTTTGGTCAAACAACAAAACCAATAATATATAAGACATAAAACAAATTAAAGAATGCATAATTATAAGTCTTACCTTCAGGTATTCTTTGACTTTGTCAGCCTGAGGGAAGGAATAATCTGAAGCCACAGCAACAGAAAGAGCATTCTTGTAGGCATTGATAAACATATGAGGTGCAGCCGACAGAGTTGGGAATGAAATAGCCAGTGAAAGGGAAGTAACCATGGAGAGGCCATTAGCAAACTTCTCCAAAAGATGATCTTCAGATAGATCAAGAACATCAGGGCTGAAGACTGTTCCATTGTCATATACAGTTATGACAACAAGACCATAAGAGAATGGTCTTATCCCAAGCTTTGAAAGAAGGGCAGCCTCAGATGAGCCAACTTTCTCACCCTTCTTAATCAGCTCTACAGCCGTGACGATTTCCACTGTGCCTTTGTTGATCTTGGTCGGAATGTTAAGCACCTGAGAGGCATCACACATGTGAGATTATAGAAGAAAACATGAGAGCAATTGTGAAAAGCAAAACTCAAGTATGAACCTGAAAGAAGGAAGTTTGAGAAGGATCAAGGCCAGTGTTGCCAGGGGGAACAACGACATCAATAGGAGCAACAAGACCCACACGTGCTGGAGCTCCAACCTGCTCAATGTCAAACCATATAATTAAAAGATTAATGCAAACCACCATAAAAAAAGCTAATATTTTTCTGAATCTTCATTTTTCTTTAAGTATTCATGTTCGACATACATCCCAAACCTCAAAACGGACATAAGTATAGATTATTGACCTTCTAAATCTACAAAATCTTAGAAAAAAATTCAAAACATCCATGGTGAAAACATACCAAATCCCCAAGTCCAAGCCACATATGAAAGCATATATTGGAGATAAGCATAAAATTGTCAAAAACATTTGACATAAATGAGTGGCCAATTAATATTCATAAACATAATAGAATATTAGTAGTAAATAATAACCAGTTCCTTAGCTATATATGTGCAAACTCGGTATAGGGTGAGAGATAATTTCTTGAATTTCAACAAAATGAAAAGGTAAACATTTAATTTTTACAAACACTAGGCAGCAAAGAGATGGTAATCAAGGAGTGAGTAGCAAATTGACAGTCAAACTATAATCATGAGGTTAAAACAACTTTCTAGGAGAATAGTTAAGAATGTAAAACAAAACTCTACCATAAATATGTAGTAGAACATTTCTTTTTTCAATCAATACTTTTTTAAGTTTTACCTTGTATTTAGCAATTTCTTCACGAACTTCCTTCAAATCACCCTTGGTAAAGATCAACCCCACATTACCCTGGTAAAAACAACAGGAGAAGAAACCAACCATAAATCATCAACTTAAAAATAAATTAAAAAAAAACAAATATTTTCTATAAAAAAAAACAAAGAAGAAAAAAACCCAAGAACCAAAAAGTTTCTAAAATAAGAAAAAAAAAGTTGAGAAAAAAGACCCAATACCACAAGCAAAGGAATGAGGTTTCTGATAGTATTATTGCTGGTATTATCAGCATGAAGCCTGATGGACCTCTTCATCATAGTATTCTTTCCCATGAGAATGATGGAGTCACCCCTCAAACCTTTCCTAATGTGCTGCATTTGAGTCGATCCCACATTATCAGCAGCCACGATCAAGACGTGAGAGTACTCATCAAGGAGACGACACAGTTTTTTATCGTACTGGCCTTTCTTGTCTCTCTTCGATGGATTCAGAACCATTTTTGCTTGGCTTCGAAAGAAAGTGGAAACCCTAATAAAAATGTTGGAGCAGCAGCAGCAGCATGCATGATCATAGTATTTAAAGAAGCCTAAAGGGTTGATTTTTCGGGCTCTATAACTGGGTTGCTATCGGTATTGGGCCCACAAAACCAAGTAGTAGGAATCTTAGGATGTTTTGGATCTTCCTCTTTTTGTGGTCCCAAATCCCAAACCAATATTTTAATTTATTCACATGGAAAACCCTTTTTTATCTATATCTATATTATATATAAAAAAATTTATAGACATCAATTCAATTAAAAAAATAACAGAAATCTTAAATTTAAATTGTAATAATAAAATAAAATAAAGATATTTTGATCTTTTAATTTTAAAAAATAACTACTCAATTAAAAACTATTCTTCTATTTTTTTAATTTTAACTTATTATTCTTTTGAAATATAATATATATTTTTAAAAAGACAATTTTTACCCACATACTGAGTGTGATAAATTATAGTTATTTTTAATTTTTGTTCATTCTTAATTTCATGGGTACTTTAGGTTAAAAAAAGAGAGTCATTGTTGCACTTATTTTTGGGGTTTGCTAATGATTATATTTAGACATTTTTTAAACTTAGTTAATATATAAAAAATATTAATTAGTGTTTAATGATATTGATTAATAATTATTTAATTATTTTTTATTTTGTTTTTAATACATTATTTTTACTGAATTTAAGAAAAAATAATTCATCAATGACACTGACTAACATTTTTCATTTATTTATAATAATAATATTATATTAAATATAATAATTGATAATTATATTCATCATTTTTAATGCATTAAATACAAATATTATTATAAATAATAATTTTTAAAATGTCCTTTAAAACATTGGTTAATAAAATCTTTTATTATTTACTTAAAAAAATAAGGTTTGATTTTCTTTTGAAATAAAAATATTTTAAACAATTTTAATAACTTTTCATGAAATTTTAAGCTAAGTATGACATATGTATTACCAAAAATATCATACTTTAATATTTTTTTTTTTGGAAAAAATAAGTTAAAATCATACGACTGATATGAAAATGAGTGAAAATTTATCCAATTGACAAATAAAATGTATGTAAAGAAGGAAGGTTTAGTGAGAAATTATTAACAAAAATTATGATAATTAATTTTTATGAAAATAGTCACTTTATTTTCAATAAAACAATTATTACATTATTTTTCCATAAATTAATAACGTAAGGGATGATGTTAGTATTTTTTATAATAGTATTTTCATAAAAATCTTTTAATATTTCAATTATTTAGAAAACATATTTTAGAAATATTATTATTTATCCAAAATATGTTTAAAAAAAACATATTTTTAGAACGTCATTGGCTCAAATAAAACCCGACCCGAGCCCAGTATAACAGTCCGATTGACAGTTCAAAATCAACGAACCCACTTTCTCTCTCTTTTACAATTCCCTCGTTTAAGTTTTTGTCGTCTTCAATCATTTTAAGAAGTTGAAAACTTTAGCGCTTTTGAACAGAAACAAAACTGCTGCTATGGCCACCATGGAAACCCTAGCCGTTACTCCCCGTCAGCTTCCGTCAACTCCCCTCCGTTTCTCTCCGACCGTGTCCGTTAACTTCAATACCAGATTCTCCGGCTCCCGTTCAAGGTCCATTTCCCTTCTCGGCTCTGCTTCTCGCGTCCGTACACTCAAATGCTCTGCTCTTTCATCATCTTCTTCATTAGGTACTCTCACTCTCACTTCGATCTAAAAAAAAAAAAAAGAATTTTTTTATTGATTTTTTGTATTCTGTTTGATTAGCGGGAAAATGTAGTAGAAAAAGTATAGAAAATGATGTCACTTTCCTTCTAATTTTAATTAAAATTAATAATTTTAAAGCGGCTAAGCGGTTATGTTCTGATTCACTTACAAGGAAATGCAGGTCAAGAGGACAGAAAATGAAATTAATTAAAAAAAAAAGTTCTTCCCTTTTAATTTTTTTACTCAATCAATTCAAAAATTGAATGTTTTATCTTCTTCAGTAAATTTAATTATATGAATTTTTTATTTGTTTCTATGGATTTCAATTGTGTACCAGTTGACCAGTCAGTGAAATTTCGAGAAGCTTCGAAGAATGGGATTTTAGTTCCTCTTTACCGATGTATATTCTCGGATCACTTAACGCCGGTAATAGCATATCGATGTTTAGTCAAGGAAGATGATAGGGATGCTCCGAGCTTTTTGTTCGAGTCTGTTGAGCCTGGTTTGCAGGTTTCCAGTATTGTAAGTTCCTTCTTCGTGTGCCTTTTATATGTTTGTAGGCTATGGTTAAGTAATGTATATGTTTTTTCGGGTTAATTTATGTTAGGGAAGGTATAGTGTGGTTGGAGCTCAGCCAAGCATTGAAGTCGTGGCGAAAGAAAACATGGTTACAATTATGAACCATGAGGAGGGGCATAGGACTGAAGAGATTGTGGAGGATCCAATGACTGTCCCGCAGAGGATTATGGAGGGATGGGAGCCCCAACGTGTTGATGAGCTTCCAGAAGTATTTTGTGGTGAGTGATATGGACTAACAGCTTTTCCCTTGTCTTCATGATACCCCTCTTGTGGGTTTTTGTTTAAAGGTTTTATCATCAACTTTATAGTTTACAGTTACTTCTGATTTTTTTCAAATTTTTTTTTTTAATTCTGTTTCTATAGGAACTAGTCTGGAAAAATTTATGATCACACTCTGGAGTTGTGCTACTAATTAGTTTCTCCTCTCCTTGTTGATGTTGGACTTTTTTCGTTGTCATTTCTGCAAAGATTTAGGAGTCATGTCATTTTCTAATGGATATAATAGAAGAAAGGAGGGTTTCTTTTTTTTTTTTTTTTTTTCGGAAGACACTAAATTAAGGTGTAATAATACAATGTCCTTGTTCAGGTGGCTGGGTTGGTTATTTCTCCTATGACACAGTGCGCTATGTAGAGAAGAAGAAGCTGCCGTTCCCTAGTGCTCCCCTGGATGACAGAAATCTTCCAGATGTTCATCTAGGTCTCTATGATGATGTCATTGTATTTGACCATGTTGAGAAGGTAGTTTACATTTGGCCTTTAGGCTATATAATTCATTTTTTGGTGCATCTCCATTTGTTTTGCTTGCCAGGTCAAATATATGTGTCTTTAAGTGGCATCTCTTATTTCTTTTGGGTGTTTCTCAAATTTAAGTGGAGAAACTTTGTACCACTTACTTAAGCTTCTTTCAAAACCAAAGACTGTTTCAAAGGCCATCATAGAGATGCCAAGATTCATCTGATTTACTGATCTTTTTGTTTTTTCTGATTGAATGTTCTTTACACATCTTGATATGAGGTTTTCTTTTTTACTTTTTCTTTATAGTTTTGTTGGCTTGTCTTACTAGGCCTTGATTTTAAATTTTAGTCGGACTTTATGTCTGCTTTTGAGAATATAATTTTCCCTTTGATTTTGTTAACTTTTTGACCACAGAAAGCATTTGTGATTCATTGGGTGCGATTAGATCAATATTCTTCAGTCGATGAGGCTTATAATGATGGCATGAAACGGTTGGAAACTTTAGTATCTAGAGTGCATGATATAGATCCGTGAGTGATTGTAATCTTAATGATCCCACACCTTTCTGAACATATTTTTCTCTCTCGTTCAGTTGTAGTTTTTCTGATTGAATTGTCAACTTCAGCCCAAAGCTGCCTGTAGGTTCAATAAAGTTGTATACTCATCTTTTTGGCCCTAAATTGGAAATTTCAAGCATGACAAGTGATGCATACAAGGAGGCTGTGTTGCGGGCTAAAGAGCATATCTGGCTGGTGATATTTTCCAGATTGTATTAAGTCAGCGTTTTGAACGGAGAACGTTTGCTGACCCTTTTGAAATATACAGAGCCCTGAGGATTGTTAATCCTAGCCCATACATGACGTATTTGCAGGTTTTGCCTCCTTATATTGGTTGGAAATGCTTGCTTAATGTTGAAATTCTAGCTCTTGTACACGTTTTTCTTCTGATCAGGCTAGAGGGTGTATACTTGTTGCTTCCAGTCCGGAAATTCTTACACGTGTGAAGAAGGTAATTGTTACAGTAATCCAAAGATAACTAGAATGGGTATTTTGATGCAATGATGTTTTAAGTACCATTCCTTTCTATATTCTGGTTTACTATTAAGGTTCCCCATTCCCTCGTCCCTTCTTTCCTCCTTGTCAAAAGTGTTATCACATTAAACTGCTGTAGCTGACATTTAACTTATTTTTATCTTTATATCTTGTTGACAGGGAAAGATTACTAATCGACCTCTTGCTGGGACCATTAGAAGAGGGAAGACACCTAAGGAAGACTTAATGTTGGAAAAAGAGCTTTTGGCTGATGAAAAGCAGTGTGCTGAGCACATTATGCTAGTTGACTTGGGAAGGAATGATGTTGGAAAGGTTCATTTTTCCTTATTTGACCTCTCTTAATTTTCATTCAGTTAGTGCAGAATGTCTAATTTACGGTTTACTCAAAACCATGCTGCTCATTGACTCGCAGGATGGCATTGGTAAATATAGAATATCACTGCTTTGTTAACTTGTACTTTCTTGTGAATAGTTGCATGGAGACAATCATGTTGACAATATACACTATTAGAGCTCTGATAATGATAATATTTTATACTCATATACATCTAGCTGTGAGTCTGTACTTAAAAACAGGTTGTTGATGCAGGTTTCCAAGCCAGGATCTGTTAAGGTTGAAAAGCTGATGAATATTGAAAGATATTCCCATGTTATGCACATCAGCTCGACGGTATGATCCCCTTTCTAGAAGTTCATGTGTGACTCTGATGGAGGGAGATGTACACTTCAAGCTTACATTCTACCATTATTTGAGCTGCTGTCCAATGCTTACTTATGATTTTGTTCATAGTGACAAAGTCTACTTGAAATCTGCAGGTCACGGGGGAGTTACTTGACGATTTAACTAGCTGGGATGCTTTGCGTGCTGCATTGCCTGTCGGAACTTTTAGTGGGGCACCAAAGGTTTTCCTTGTCACCACCCTCTTTCTACTTCCATTGATGGTTTTTCTTTTACTGGTTTATCATGGTTAAGAAGTTTAAAATAATAAAACATTCATATAATAAGAAACCGAACCCCGTGGGCTTCTTTTAATCGAACCAGAATGATTGAACACTCTTTGCTCCCTTCCTGCTAGCATATAGGGTTGTGTTTTTGGTATGTTTCCCATGTTCATAATGCTGCAAATACAGGTGAAAGCAATGGAGTTGATTGATGAGCTAGAAGTTACAAGGCGAGGACCATATAGTGGTGGGTTTGGAGGCATTTCGTTCTCCCGTAATATGGACATTGCCCTTGCACTGAGAACCATTGTTTTTCCAACTGCCACTCATGACACCATGTATTCATACAAGGATGTGAACAAGCGTCGAGAATGGGTCGCTCACCTCCAAGCAGGGGCCGGAATTGTGGCAGACAGTGTCCCTGCCGATGAACAAAGAGAGTGTGAGAACAAAGCTGCTGCTCTTGCCCGTGCCATTGATCTTGCAGAATCTTCATTTGTTGACAAGTAATTAAATCTCTTCTCAATAGTTGCTTGCTGCTAAGTGTGGGTTTCATTTTTTTTTCTTTCGTATATTATGTGCAATGTACAAATAGATAACGTTTTGGTTTTGGTTTTGGACAAAAATGATGTGAAAACAAAATATTTTAGAAGAAGAAAAGAAGTATGGCTAATTTTTTTAAAAAGAAGTGGGCAATGGATGGAATAATTTTCTTTTTTTAGATGTGTGGGTAGATTTTTTTTTAATATAAAAGTATGTATTCTAATTGATCTTAATATTATTATTTTATTTAGATTTTAAGTAATTTTATTAACAAGTTGGTGTCTTATTAATTTGTAATATTAGTTTAATCAATCATTTTAATTGACTTTATACACAGTCATTATATAGGTGAAGTAAAAATTTGATTATTTAGATAAGAATTAAAAGAATAATTTTTATAATTATCTTAAAATGTAAAAGAGAGAAAATGTCGAATAAATATATATAATTTTTTTTTGCCAAAAGATGTACAATTTTTTTATTATTAAAAAAATATGAAGAAGTGGATTTTAAAATTACATGCTCTTTATTATGAAAGAAAATTTAATTATTACTATAAGTATATGTATATATATATATTATTTTTTCTATCAATTCTCTAATTGAATCCATACACCAAACTCGCTTTTATATTTAGTAAAGTCTCGCTTAGAATTGAGGTGGGAAAGAACTTTTCCAAACATAGGCTTAGCCTAAAAATGGCGTTCCCCATCAACATCAACCCTAAACAAAAAAAACAAAATTTTCAATCAAATAAACGGTTTGAAAACCCAAATAAAAAAACCCACGTTTTGGTGCTTTTTGATTTTTAAGAATAAAATAATAAATGATTTGAAAACCGAAATAAAAAACCCCCCACATTTTGGTGCTATTTGATTTTTAAGAATAAAATAATTTTATTCCTATTAGGCACGCTCACTATGTTAGGTGAATAAAAAAAAAATTGAATAAAAAATTATGTTTAAAAAAATTATTTAGTGGATAATTTGTAAGTATGAATATTTTTTTTTATAAAAAAGTCAGTAATTTAAAAAAAAAAATTGATAATTTTTTAAAAAATAAAAATCATATAAAAATTAAAATATCATTAATACAGTTATTATGTTTTTTGATATAATAATTTATTTGATTTTTTGTAATTTTTTAAATTGAATTAGTGTCACTTGACTCATGACACCAATTCAATTAATTTTTTTATATATATATATAATATAAATATTTATTATTTATACATATTTTTAAAAATATTTTAACTAATCACACTTAAAGTTTTTAAACTACATTTTTCTCCTCATAATTTTTTAAATGAGCTTTTTTTCTTTTCTTCGAACAGCTGCATCAATACTAAATCTAGATAGATATTTGCCACGTTAGGTAGTGTTATCTGACACAATATTTTACGTTTTGATTGGAAACAAACAAACAAAACCCATCAAACTACAAACTAGTTTGGTCCTTACAAGTTTACCCAAAAGCCTCTTTATCTGTTTCTCCTGGCTCACATCCTTCTTTCTTAGTTTCTTCTTCAACATAAAATAAGGTAATCGTGACATTGTCTCAACTTCTTTTCTCTCCTTTTTTTTTATTCAAATTTTCTGTCTATCCATATAGATGCAAAAGACAAAGAGTTTATGCTTAGGGAAGGTGTTAAAGAGGCTTATAACAGATTCTGGTTGTCTCTAGATTCTGCATTAATTGGATTAATTGTTATCTTTCTCAATGATTGATTTCCATCTACTTAGTGTTCTCTTTTAATTCTTAATGACTTTGGAATTTCTTGGATAAAATGTTATGATTGAATATGATGGTGATGATGCAGCTTTCATGTCGCTATATATATATATATATATATTTCTGGAATACTCTACCTTGAACCAATTTAAGGATGCTGTTTGATGGTTTTAGTAAAATAGCCATGGATCTGTCTGGATGGTTCTAAAATCTACCTATTGCTTTGGAGATGGATGGTTTAATTATTGATTATAGTTTAGGAGAAGAACACCCAAGGTGTTTCATACTTAATTTCTAAGGTATGCGTGTATGTTTGCCTGATTTCTCTTCAACTTGTTCCACTGCGCTTATTATTATCAAAATGCTTCTTTTTTTGGGGGGGTTAGTTATGGATGCAAATTATGGGTTTTAAGGATAAGTTGTGTGTGGAAAAGAAAGTTTTACAAATTCCAAGTAATCTATAATAATTTCAAGTCTTGATGATAATTTTAATTTTAAAATGCAAGGGTTTTCACAGCTTCTAATGGTGAATCATTTAGTTTTCTTTTCAATCCTAGGGAGTGATTGAATTCACCACACAGCCATAAGCAGTTGGTCTGTATCAAGGTCAAAAGTCCAGCACAATTGCAGCTATGGCAACAACCAAATTGTATATAGTGTGAGTATTGATCCCTCAACCCATGTGCATGAATGAACTATACACACATCTTTACTTGAAATTTGCTATAATTTTCTCCTATGTTTTTCCCCTCCTTGAATTATAACCTTGGTTGTTAATTCTGTTACTGCCTTGGTTAGGTATTACTCGTTATATCGTCATGTCGAGATCATGGCAAGGGAAGTGCAACGGGGGGCTAATGCAGTTCAAGGTGTTGAGGCAACACTTTGGCAGGTAGTTTTATTATGGTAGGAGTCCCTACTCAGTAATTACCAAAAGAGAAATGGGATCCCTTAAAGAAAAAATGACCTTTTGATCTTATTAAGTTAGACTTGGTTGGATTCAACAGGTACCTGAGACACTATCCAATATAATACTGCAAAAGATGGAGGCACCAGCTAAAGCAGATGATGTACCAGAGATTAGGCCAGAACAGCTTATGGATGCTGATGGTTTTCTCTTTGGATTTCCTTCTCGTTTTGGTGTAATGGCAGCTCAGTTCAAGGCCTTCTTTGATGCTACTCATGAGCTATGGGAAAGCCAAGCACTTGCTGGCAAGCCTGCTGGTATCTTCTGGAGTACTGGTTTCCATGGGGGAGGTCAGGAGCTTACCGCGTAAGTTCCTTCTTCTCCACTTTAGATATCCGTTCGTACGTATATGTACGGAAAGACTTGTAGGAAGATTTTCTAGTTCTTGTTAGCAAAATACCTTTTTGAAAGAGCAGAAGATCAAGAAGAATAGACCTGTTAATCTATCCGATATTGTCCAACTTAAAATTTGACAAAGAGGTAAATTATGTTTATGTCAAGGAGAAATAGTATGAAGATATGTTATGAGCAATTTGAGCACTGTCTTGCTTCAAATTTGAACGATACTTTTCCGTATCAACCTAATCCGTGTTTGTGTTTAATAACGTATTCTTTTTTCTCTTTGTTCTACCTGATATGCAGATTAACTGCTGTAACACAGTTAGCACATCATGGTATGATATTTGTCCCTCTTGGATACACTTTTGGCAGTGGCATGTTTGAGATGAATGAGGTAAAGGGTGGCTCCGCTTATGGTGCTGGCACTTATGCAGCCGATGGATCTCGTGAACCCACCGAGCTAGAGCTCCAACAAGCCTTTCACCAAGGTAAATATGTTGCGGAAATAACCAAGAAACTCAAGAACAAGCCCCGCTCAGCATGAAAACACAACTTTAAGAAGCAGTAGAAATCTGAGAAACCTGATGGATATCAATTTTCACACAGACTAACAGAACACAACTCTGATGGTCATTTACTCTTTGCATTATAGCGTTTATACAGCATCGAATTGTCTTCTGGTTTAGTTGTTTTAATGCTTTTTTCTTCTTCTTGTGTTTGGGTTCAATTTGTCACTTTGGAATCTAGCCAAAGAAGCTGCCATACCTGCCGCCTGCAATGGTAAGACAGATTCCCCAACCTCATCAAGTTCTGATCAATCTTTCATGTTGCCATCCCTGGTGGGAATTATTGAACAATAAACCTGAAATATGTCTGCCATGTTGAATAAATTATCCAAGAAATTGAACTAGTGGAAGATAATAGTATAGCTGATATTATTCAAAATTTCCCATAACGCCTTTCTTTATTGCTTCACCTAATCTTCAGTCAGACAAAGTTGAGGATATTAACATGTGCCTTCACCTCGATTCTAGTCACTGCTCACCTGCTTAAATTTTCTTACAAATTTCACGACGTTTTTATTTTAATATGGTCATCATGAGTGCCTTTAAGTTTTATTTGGATCTAACTTTTTTTTATTTAAGGATGCTTTACAATTATTTGATATATTCAAAGTTTTATTTTCGAAATGTTTTTTTTACAAAAATCGAATCCCAAATGATTAGAAAAAGAAAGTCTCTCCTTATGGATAAAATTAATATTTGTGGATAATTTGAACGTGTACCTTCCCTTTTAAGTAATTTTTAGATCTAGTAATTCGTATATGTATATCGTATTTCATTTTTTTTTGTCTATCATATAAATATAAATATAACACAAATTATTAAATGTGTTAAAATTTTAAATAAGAATATAATATATATATATATATTATAAACGTGTTGTATTAATTATGTTTAAATAAGTCATGTCGTGTTTATTATATTATTTTTTATTTATTAAACGTGTCGTGTTTGTATTGTGTTTAAAATTATTTGATGTACTAATTTCATTAGTTTTAACTACAAATTTCATCTTAACTAAAGATAAATAATAATTAAAATTAATTTTTTAATAATTAAATAATTTATAAAATATAAATATTTATTTACATTAATTTTATAAAAAATATTTTTTTACATTTATTTATTAAAAAATATCAAAGAAAAAAATAATAAAGAAATAAAGAAAAAGGAAAAAAAAATAAAGAGGAATGTGGTGCAATCAGCTGGTGACACATGTCACTAAGTTGATTGTTACAGTAAAAGTAACTGAAAAGCTAACGGTAGAGATCAATTTGTTATGATACTTGTAATCAAGGACTAATTTGATACGTTTTGAAGTTTAGGAACCAATATAAAATATGCCCTATAATTTGGGGACCATTGGTGTTATTAACTCTTTCTTTTACTTCTATTTTTTTTTGTATTTATAATATAAATTTGGCTTGTAGAAATAAATTTAAATAGTTGTGCTTGCTTTAAATTTTATTTATTTATTTTTGTGCATTTTGAGTATACCAATTTTAATTTTGTGTTTGTTTTAGAAAAATTTTACTAAATTTCTCAAACATTTGCTTGCAATTTTGGCTTAACATTAATTCTTTTAATGAAGAATTTAGTGTATCATTGCTTTTCACATGGATTAAGTTAATTATATTCTATCTTGTGAATATCTCAAACATCTATAAAATTTGTTTGGATGATATTTTTTTATTTGCTTTTTGTTGTTTTTTAATAAAACTTAAAATTAGTAAGTTTTAGTGAGAACAAGAAGCCATGTTTTTAGGTAGAACAAAAGCTGCTGAAATAAATATATATATATAACCAAATATTAGACAGGGATTAGATAGAAAGTCTACAGCTCACCAAGGAGCTTTTGAAACAAAATTAGAACATAAATATATATATATATATATATATATATATATATATCTCACAACATAAACAACCAAACTCCATTAATTATTCTAGGGCCCCAAGAAACTTGTCCTTGATAAAATGCAGTTCCTTGGCTGCATCGACAATGTCCATGCGATCTTTGGGTGATTCAACAGAACAAGCGATTCCAACCCTTAGGATGGAAATCAGGCACTCTTTCATTTTGGTTTCTTGCATGTACGCTCTCCTTGGGTTTCTGCTACTACTTGCATTCTCGTTTTGGTTATCATCCCCAGCTACAAGTAATGGATCCACAACTTCAAGTAGTTGATCGAGCAATGCCATCTTTGTGAAATCATGAAGTGTTAGACCATCTTTGAACATGTCATCGGTGGGTCTCTTCCTTGTGAACATTTCCAGCAAGATTATTCCATAGCTGTACATGTCCCCGCTTGTTCTTGCCTCTGTTCCAATGCCATACTCTGCCAAAATATAGGAATTATTTCCGACTTAAATCTTGCTGCCAAACAAAATTGTTATGAAAGAATTACAGTTTTAAGATGGAGAAACATTAATAATGAAGCTTTAATTCTATCTACCCCCACTTTGGCTGAGGGTTGTTATTATAAGAAGTAGAAGATAGATGCATTAGTTTACCTGGTGCAGCATAACCGATGGTTCCCTTTAGACCACTAGTGCTTGTAGAATTTCCTGAAAAATTATTCATAGATTTTGGAAAAAACCTGGCTAATCCAAAATCTCCTACATGGGCAACCATGTCGTGGTCAAGCAGAATGTTGCTTGGTTTCAAATCGCAGTGAATTACAGGCACTTTACAATGGTGATGAAGATAGTCAAGTGCAGAAGCTACATCAATAGAAATGTTTAGTCTCTGAACAAAGTTTAAGATTCTTGCTTCAGGTAGTGATGCATGCAACCATCCTTCTAAGCTTCCGTTTGGCATGAATTCATATACAAGAGCTCTGAAAGCATTGCCCTGAAAATCAACACTAGAGCAAGCAGATATTATCTTGACAAGATTTCGATGCCTAACATTTCTCAATGTTTTACATTCTGCAATGAAACTCTTGAAACCTCTTATTTCTTGAAGATTCATCACTTTCACTGCAATAACTTTTTGCTCTTGATTCTGATTCAAAATTCCTTGATACACGGATCCAAAACTTCCTTGGCCAATCAAGTTGGCTGGAGAGAACCCACCAGTAGCTTTGAGAAGTTGCTGATAAGAAATCCTCGAAATTGAATTCCTCAAGGAGAATCCTGAAGAAGGCTCTTTTGATACTTTTCTTTTACTCCTCAGCCAATAGAAAAGTAAAGAAAATGACAACGAAAGAAATCCAAGAACCCCACAAACTATCAAGATTATTTTGAGTGAATGAGGAGTTTTCGATTTCTTCTGCCCATTGAAGTGGCATAATGGCAAATGAAATTCAGCAGTACCCCCACAAAGCTTCTCATTCCCAATCAACGAAATGGCTGTTGTGTTGCTGAACAATCCTTTTGTTGGTACTTTCCCCTCCAAGTGATTATAAGACAAGTTTAAGTACGTCAAGAAGGATAGTTTTTCAAGATATTCAGGAATTTGCCCGGAAAAGTTGTTGCGGGAGAGATCAAGCTGTGCAATGCTTCTCAGAGAACTCAGAGAGTCAGGGATACTTCCATAAAAATTATTATTTCCCAAATTGAGATTTTCCAAGCTTGTACAACCACCTAGGGCACTGGGAACCTGACCAGACAATTGGTTTCCGGAAAGATCCAGCTTGACAATATTCTGCAGGTTTCCTACTTCTGAAGGCAGGGAGCCTCTAAGGGAATTGTTGGACAAGGCTAGGTGAATTGAGAGGGTTGTTATACTAAAAATTGATCGGGGAATCTCACCAGTAAGTCTATTGTCATTTAATACCATCAGGCTCAAACTCTGACAATTGCCAAGCCCTGGAGGTATGCTGCCCTCTAACTTGTTGTAATCTAAACTAAGCTCGTTTAGCAGCGTCAAGTTTCCCAATGAGGTTGGGATCCTCCCTGATAATTGTTGAGAAAAACTTAGAGTAGATAACTCTAATTTTACCACTCAAAGAAGAAAGTTTAGATTTTAGGAAAACTCACAAATGCTCACACTTCACTCTAGACTACACTCTTTAGAGAAGAACTCCTTAGGAAAACTTAGAACTTTTATTGCTTATTGAAGCTTACTACTTGATGATTTACAAATGCAAGGGAGGGGGGTATTTATACAATACCAAGACAAACACAAGCCACACAAATATAAAATCTAAATAAATTACAACCACCCATTGTTGTTTAATAACAACCACACATTTAAATCACACAACTACAACCACACATTAAACCACACAACTACAACCACACATTAAACCACACAACTACAACCACATATTAAACCACACAATTACAACCACACATTAAACCACACAATTGCAACCACACATTAAACCACACAATTGCAACCACACATTGTTAGGCTTTTATTTTTCCTTGGGCTGGTATTGGACAATTTAACACTCCCCCTCAATACCAGCTCTTCCTCTTTGCACCATGTTGAGTTGACGACGAAACATTTCAAATTTGTTGATACTCAAACCTTTTGTGAATAAGTCTGCCATTTGATCATCTGTCTTGATCTGCTTCATCTCAATTTCTTCTTGTAGAACCTTTTCTCTGATAAAGTGATAATGCACTTCTATATGTTTGGTTCTTGCGTGAAAGACTGGATTTTCTGCCAAACGAATTGCTGACTGGTTGTCGCAATACAACGGAACTGCATAATCTACTGGTTGATGTAGATCACTCATTAGTTGTATCAGCCACGTACACTCTTGAGCTGCCATTGCTGCTGCTCGATACTCAGCTTCGGTAGTTGACAATGATACCGTTGGTTGTCTCTTACTGCACCAAGAAATTGTTCCAGAACCAAGTTTAAACATGTACCCAGTTGTTGATCTCCTGGTATCATGATCTCCTGCATAGTCAGCATCACAATAACCAACTAACTTACAGTCTTCACCTTTCTTGTACAAAAGACCATAATCTATTGTACTTTTCACATATCTCAGTATTCGTCGAACTGCTTCTAAATGAGGCTTCTTCGGATTTTGCATATACCGACTCATCACACCAACTGTATAAGAAATGTCAGGTCGAGTCAAGGTTAAGTAGATCAGGCTACCTACCAATTGTCGATACATAGTTGCATCTTCCAAGTCTTTGCCTTCAAGTGCACACATCTTGCCATTTGGTTCCATCGGTGCTGAAATTGGCTTGCTCTCGAGCATTCCAAACCTTTTTAGCAAATCTTTAGAATATTTTTGTTGACAGAGAAATATTCCTTCTTGTATGTGATCAACCTCTAGACCAAGAAAGTGCTTGAGTTGTCCAAGTTCTTTCATTTGGAAACGAACTGATAAATTCTCCTTGGTTTGAAGAATTTCTGCCTCATAATCACCAGTTATGATTAAATCATCCACATATATCAATACGATAGCTAGCTTTCCTCCATTAGCTTTGACAAACAAGCTGGAATCTGCAGGTGTCACTGAATAACCACTATGAGTTAAAAATTCAGCAATCTTACCATACCATGCTCTAGGTGCTTGTTTCAATCCGTAAAGTGCCTTTCGCAGCTTACACACATGCTCAGGATGATTTTGGTTTTGAAATCCCAATGGTTGAATCATGTAGATTTCCCGATCTAGCTCTCCATGAAGGAATGCATTCTTCACATCCATCTGCCACAAGTTCCAGTCTTTGTTGGCTGCAAGGGCAAGTAGGACTCGTACGGTTGTAAGTCTTGCCACCGGACTAAACGTTTCATCATAGTCTAGCTCATACTTCTGAGAGAAACCACGAGCCACCAACCGTGCTTTGTACCTTTCAATCGACCCATCTGGACGATGTTTTATCTTGTAAACCCACTTGCAGGATATGGGTTTCACATCTCTTGGTTTTGGCACTAGATCCCAAGTCTGATTCTGCTCAAGCGCAGTGATCTCTTCTTTCATAGCCATAATCCACTCAGAACTCTGTGATGCTTCTTCAAACGTCTCAGGTTCTGTTGCAATTGGTTCTTCCACTATGGCTGCATTAGCATATTTGGGATTTGGCTTCCGTGCTCTTGTTGTCCTTCGGATTTGTGATTGTGGAGATGGTTCTTCCACTTCACTCGATCTAACATCTGGTTGATACACACCAGTTTGCCAAGGACTCTGGACTAACACTTGCTCGTCATCGTCATCATCACATAGGTCTTCTACTTCATCTGAAGTTGATTGAAGTTGGACAATATACTCTCCCATTTTCTGTTGTAGCATGTCTTCAAATTCTTTTGAATCTGACAACACCTCCTTTTCTGAGGACCACCAAGAAGATGCTTCATCGAATACCACATTGCGTGAAGTGTAACATCTTCCACTCGTAGGATCACAACATTTCCACCCTTTCCTTTGGTTGTCGTATCCCACAAAGATACACCTAGTTGCTTTCTTATCAAACTTGCTACGTAAATGATCAGGAACAAATACATAACATACACAACCAAATACTCGAAAGTAGCTGACTGAAGGTTTCATTTTCCACAATTTCTCAAAGGGTGAAACAAACTCTAACCTTGGTTGAGGAAGTTTGTTGATCACATGGGCTGCGGTTCTAATAGCTTCGGCCCAAAATCTTCCGGGTACATTCTTTGCATGCAGCATACTCCGACAAATTTCTGCAAGATGCCGATTCTTTCTCTCTGCTACACCATTCTGTTGTGGTGTATTGACACAAGTATACTGATGACGTATGTTGCATTCTCGTAGGTATTGAGAGAATTCGCCTGAGCTATATTCTCCTCCATTGTCTGTGCGCAAGCAACATATCTTCTCTCCCACTTCTCCTTCAACTATCTCTTTGAACTCTTTAAACTTTGAGAAAGTGTCAGACTTTTCTTTCATAAAGAAAACCCACACATACCTGGAGAAATCATCAATAAACGTCACCATGTACCGCATTCCACTAATTGATGGTTGCTTAACGGGCCCAAATACATCAGAGTGAACTAACTCTAATGGTTCTTTTGCTTTAAACTTTGACTCCTCGTATGGCAATTGGTGTGCTTTACCATATTGGCATCCTGCACAAACTGTGTCTGTTCTTATGTCAAGCTGAGGAAGTCCCTTAAGCATCGACTTCTTCATCATCATACTTAGCTTGGAATAACTAACATGACCTAACCGCATGTGCCATAAATCTGCTGTATCGCTCCTTCTTGTCTTGTCTACATATGCTGACTCTGCTGACATCACGTAGACTGACTCCAGACGTCGTCCTTCCATCATCGGCTGTCCTGAGATTTTGAGATCACGATATACCTTCACATCCCTTGGACCAAACAGAATATGGTGACCTGACGATGTTAATTGTGCCACTGAAAGCAAATTTTTCTTCATGCCTTGGACATGGTAAACATCTTGTAGTGGTACCTGATTATGACTATATCGAGGTGCTACTACCGTCTTACCGATGTGAGTAATCGGTAATCTTGAATTATCAGCTGTCACAACAATGCGATTTCCCTTGTATTCTGACAGGTTCTGCAACTTCTGTTTATCGCCTGTCATGTGATTTGAGCAACCTGAATCGACAATCCAGTCATTCTCATAGTCAATTCGGTCAGCCGTTGTTACTGTGAGAGCTAACTCTTCCTCTTCCATAGCAAAAAATGCTTCAGCGTCCCAATCATCTTCGCTTTTCTCCTTTGTACTAGAAGTAGCAGCATTGCTCTCAGCGGGCCTTTTGTTAAACCAACAATCTTTTGCCATGTGACCTTTCTTGTCACAGTTGTAACAGTTACCTTCAAATCTTTTATTGTTGCTACGATTCTTTGAAGCTCCCCCTGGACGAGAGCTCCCTTCTCCTTGATGACTTTTTGTCTTGTCACCATACTTTTTAGATCCACCACCGACGTGCTGTTTGAATTTGCCTTTGCTTTTGTTGGTGTAGAGTGCTTCCTCTTCACTTTTCAACGAGACCCCTCCCATTTGCTTGGCCATAGATTCTTGACCAACAAGCAAATTTTCAAACTCTACAAGTGATGGTTGAGTTGGCCATCCTTGTATAGCGGCAACGAAGCTGCGATATTCGGGCCTCAAACCATGGATAATTATTCTTTTTACCCTGGTATCTCCAATAGCAGCTGTAGGATCTAAATCAGAAATTTCACGGCATAACGTTTTTACCTTGTGAAAGTATTGAGCAATCGGTATATCCCGTTGTGCAACTGATAACAATTCATTCTCAAGAAGTTGAAGTCTTGTGTCATTCTTTCTCGAAAAGAGTGCATCTAAAGTATCCCACGCTTCTTTTGGCGTTTCTAGCTTTTGTATGTGTTCCAACATTTCTTCTTCAACTGTGGTCTTAAGGGCAAACATGGCTTTACCCACTTTAATCTTCCATTTGCGCAAGGTTCCTTGAGCATCTTCTTGCTCGGGCTTCGTAACTTCACTACCACCAACGACTTCCCAAAGGTCTTGACCTTGTAGGTAAGACATCATACACGTCTTCCACGTGTTGTAATTTTTGTGATTGAGCTTCTTGATTCCTCCAACTACTTGAAGATCACCCATCGTGTCGGCAAGACTCTAACAATACCGAACAAGCTTGATTTTGAGACACAAACTTGTAGAGTACAAATTCCTCACGACTCAAGAACGCTCAAACCAAAAATAGTACCTGAATAACTATTTCACCGTGAACAGTACCGTATACGTGAATAGTATCGTATACCATATACTTGAATAAATCTCGTATATGTTAACAATTACTATAAAAGTATATAGTGACACGTGTGAATAGTAACTATGGTAGTAACTCACAACCTCGCTCTGATACCAATTGTTGAGAAAAACTTAGAGTAGATAACTCTAATTTTACCACTCAAAGAAGAAAGTTTAGATTTTAGGAAAACTCACAAATGCTCACACTTCACTCTAGACTACACTCTTTAGAGAAGAACTCCTTAGGAAAACTTAGAACTTTTATTGCTTATTGAAGCTTACTACTTGATGATTTACAAATGCAAGGGAGGGGGGTATTTATACAATACCAAGACAAACACAAGCCACACAAATATAAAATCTAAATAAATTACAACCACCCATTGTTGTTTAATAACAACCACACATTTAAATCACACAACTAAATACCATCAGGCTCAAACTCTGACAATTGCCAAGCCCTGGAGGTATGCTGCCCTCTAACTTGTTGTAATCTAAACTAAGCTCGTTTAGCAGCGTCAAGTTTCCCAATGAGGTTGGGATCCTCCCTGATAATATTAATACCATCAGGCTCAAACTCTGACAATTGCCAAGCCCTGGAGGTATGCTGCCCTCTAACTTGTTGTAATCTAAACTAAGCTCGTTTAGCAGCGTCAAGTTTCCCAATGAGGTTGGGATCCTCCCTGATAATATATTATCACCCAAGACAAGAGCTTGCAATTTCTTAAGATTACCAATGGCATGAGGAATGGGGCCAGTTAGCCAGTTTTCCTCCAAACCTATTGAAATTAGATTTACGAGATTTGCTATCCCTGAAGAAATGGTGCCAGTTAATTGATTAGTACCTAAATAAATTACAGTAATCATTGTTGAAAGGTTGGTTAGAGAAGTTGGCAGCATCCCTCCAAATTGATTATCAGCTAAACTAAGTGTATCCAGATTGCTACAGTTAGTTAAAGATTTTACAAAATCTAGATCACCAGCTGACCCACTACCTAAATTATTACTTTCCATATTTAGCCATGACAAATTTTTACGGTTAAAATCAATTGACACTTTACCGGTGAAAAAGTTGGAGGAAATGTCGAGCTCTTCAAGCTTTGAAGCATTGGATAATGACTCTGGCAGAGTCCCAGAAAAATTATTAATCCCAATATAAATTTTTTTAACGTTTAGAAGTGTGAAGCCTAAGTCGTCAGGGAGGCTCCCATGGAAGCGATTACTTCGTAGACTAAACAACTCTAGAGAAGAGATGTTATAAACTGAAGAAGGAATTAAGCCAAAGAAATTATTGTCGTCCAGTACAAGATTGACTAACCTTTTTAGCTGGCCTAATGTAGCAGGAAGTCTCCCTTGCAAGCTATTCGAACCTACATTAAGATGATACAAACTTGAAAGGTTCCCAAGCCAAACTGGCAGTTGCCCAGTTAGAAAGTTGGTATCAAATCCTAGCTTTTCTAGCTTCAATAATTTGCCAAACTCTGCTGGGATATTCCCAACAAGGTTGTTCTGTCCGGCGAAAAGACGAGTGAGTTTAGAGCAACGGGACAAATTGGCTGGTATTAGTCCCACAAATGAATTATCTTGCAACAGTAAAGTTTCAAGCCTGGACAGACGACCAATTTCAGGAGGAACTCCACCAGAGAAGTGGTTGCTTCGGAGGTCAATGAACCTAAGAAAGCTGAGGTTCCCTATGTAGGGAGACAAGGAACCTCCCAAATCTTGCATTTTTAGGTCCAATTTGGTGACCCTTTGATGCTTACGACCACATGTTATGCCCCTCCATCGACACAAGGACACCGAGTTGTTCCACGAGCTTGTGACTCCAAGTGGGTCATTAATTTGAGATTTAATCGCTAGTAAGGCCTGGCGATCTCTCTCATATCCTCTGAATCTGATCGCTGCGATTCCGTTGATTGGGCTTGGAAAACTACAAGCTAGCAACAAGCATATGCACCATTGTAGAATGGCCACTCTGCTGATTGAGAAAAGGTTGCTTCCGATCCCCATTGAACTAGAAAAATACTGCGATCCAGTAATAATTGTGTCAAACGGCACTGGAAGAGAATGCCAATTGGTGACTAATTCCTTGAATTCTGTGGTTTGTTTCGAGTAAATAAAGATGCTCATTCATCCTCTTGGCTTGAAAACTTTATAGTTAGTATTTAGCCATAGTCGGGACCACCTACAACATATTTTCTGCAAAACTAGCCAATGGTATGAAAGTAAGCGGTGACCGTAGAATCTTGAGAATCGCTTAAAAGTAGTCAAAGAGTGTAGGACATCAACGTGTCTTAGATATTATTCATGGACCAATTGTTTCAAGTGTAGAACTACTGTTAATGGACTTGAAGATTTAATTGCCAAATCTGCTTTCATATTTAGTTCAAACAATTAGTTGCGTTTTCTTGGGGTTCCTTTTTGGAAGTTTCTGTGCTTGGAAAGTCACCCGGGGCCCAAACAACCTAACTTTTCGTTGTTGAGGTTTTTCCTTTGCTATTGTCTAATGGAAAGAGAAAAATGTAAAATTCTATGTTCATATAGCAAAACAGGAGTTACGTTATATTATGTACTTCAAATATACCGTGCATATAGGGTTGGAAAAATGCCGACACACTGTTCAGACAGAAACTTGAAGCTATCGAAGAATCATGAACGTACGTGTTGACATTTTGCATTAACGAATTAATACCTTTGTCTTTTTTATTATAGAACTTGAATTTACAAAGCTGAAATAAGTTAGCTTTTGTGTTCTTGTTGTATTGGATGATTTACTTTATTTTCATGAAGTTGTTTTGCTCCATATATATCCACTACACTTGGACATAAATCTTTACGAATTACTGGGACTTCAGTTATTGACTTTAAATCTTTGGATAGACAAATTACTTCTTTTTTTGTTTTTTCAAACAAGAACAATCTAATCCATTGTACATTAAAGCTCAATTTAAGATTTTATTTGATATGAAAGATAAAACGGGAAAAAATGAATAGTTTTTAATTCAATATTGAAGAAGAAAAATAGTTATGAAATCCAAGCTTTTGATTCAATGATTGGTGCACGTTCTCTTGATTAAAAAGAGTAAGGTTCGAATCTCTCGTCCCTCAAACAATAAATAAAAATAAAATAAAAATTCTCCATACCGTGTAGTTTGTACCAAACAAAACCTAAAAGAAAAATTGATGGAAGATAAGTTTTGTTGTGTGAGGAATTGACTTGTGAATTTTGTTGGTCATCGACGTGGAGAAAGGGGACACGGCTTCCCATGGCCTGGAAGAAAATGCAATTGGTGACTAACTCCATGAACTCTGTGGCTTCATCGAGTGAATAAAGAAGGCTCAATTCATCCTCTTCGCTTCGAAAACTTTATAGTTACAGTTTAGCCATAGTCGGGACTCGGGAGCACCTACAACATATATATTTTTTTGCAAATAGACACCGGTATGAATTGGGAGCGAATTGATGGTAGAAGTTTGAAAATTGCTTAAAAGTGGTCTTCATGGACCAATTGTTTCAAGTGTAAGAACTGTTTAGATTTAGCAATTCGTATATTTTTGTCGTGTTCATCTTATTTTTACGTGTCGTGATTTATTTAACAATTCGAGTATTTTTATCGTGTTTGTCTTATTTTTTCGTGTCGTGTTTTATTTAACAATTCGAATATTTTTGTCGTGTTCGTCTTATTTTTTTCGTGTCATGTTTTATTTTTATTTTTTTGTATGTCATTCGCATCGTGTAATCATAACGTGTCCAAAATTATTAGATCTAATTTAAATGAACTTGAAGATTTAATTGTCAAATCTGCTTTCATGATTAGGTGAAACAATTGGAATTGTGTTTTCCGGATTTTTTTTTTTTTTAAACTTCTGTGTTCGGAAAACCATCAGAGCGAAACAAAATTACCAAACGATCTAGCCTTTCGATGTTGTCAAACTTTCGCCTCAGGCTATAATGCATCGGACTTAGACTTTGTTTGGCAACTTGTCTACCACTTCAATAACTAAGATTGACTACTAATTACGATGTGGAATTGTCAATGAAATTTCTTTTTCTTCCAACAATTTGTTGAATTTTATTTTTGTTTAAATGAAATTTTTTATAAATAGTTATTGAGAATTGAAATTATTTGGCAAGATGTATAATTCAAACCCAAAACATATTCACCAATCAATGTTATGTCCAACCACCCAGGCCCCTCTTTTCCTTCTCTACTTGCTGGTAGCCAGTAGGTATACGTGGAAACACTTTCCTGTTGTTAGAAGTTTTTTTATTGGCCAAATTATTATTATAAGTTTAAAAATAATGATATTTTGTAGATTTATTTGTAATTAGCTTTTATTTATCACTCGAAGCTCTAAATTAATAAACAAAAATTATGTATAATTAAAAACATAATACTCTCTCAGTCATAAATTGAATATTCACTTTTTTTTTTGGATTGTCTTAAAATTACTGTCTTTTCCATTTAAAAAAAACTATATATATATATATATATGTCTATTTTTTTCTTTGAATACCTATATATAACTATTTTTAGGTTCCCTATTAAGTTTTAATTTTTTTTTTCATTTTTAGCATTAAAAAATTGTAATTAATCAATGTTAAGAAAATTTTAGAAATAAATAAAAAAATAAAAACCCTTTTTTTCCCCCTCAAATTACTCCATTTGAAATCAAAAGTGAATATTCAATTTGAAATGAAAGAGTAATAATTTTTTGGTGTAAATCCAGGGTGTTCCCCACCCTCATTTTATGGTTGATAGAAGATTAATCTCTGTCGGGCCGGAAGTGTAATGGTAAAGCCCTTTCAACATTGGAGACTCTCAGGATTCGAACCTTGGTTCTTATCTAGGGGGTTAGAGCCACTAACCACTTCAACCAGCCAAATGTTGGTAAAAGAGTAAAGGCAAGAAAAGGCAATGGTGTTGGTGAAAGTTTGGTAATGAAAAAAAAAAACGTTATCTCGAACCTTGGTTCTCATGAAAATTACCAAACGTTAATCATAATGCCTGCAAGATCAAGGGAGAAAAGACAATGTTCGAGATGGTAACGCTAAAGCAAATGATACTAAAATTCCTTTAGAAGTATATTACAAACTTGAAAATTCAAATTTAAGTGCCCAAGGCAATCATCTCTTTGAAACAGTTATTCTAACAAATCTGACATATTCAACTAACATAATTTCAATCCCCAAAATAATTACCAGGTTATCTATCTTGAATACTGTAAATGTCTGTAAGTTGAAAAGTTACGGTTCCTGCTCCTCTTGTTGATTTGGTGAAGCAGGAAGTTCCTCATTTCCGTCATTTTCAACTAGCAAAAGAACATTAACAAAAAAAATCATTGAGATTAGCAATTAGAACATTAGAGTTAGTTTTTTCAAAGCACTAGTGAAGCGATGCTAACAAAACATCAAATCAGCTTGAAACTTCATATTCTTCAAACACCGTAGGTAATCTTGACAAATCTGGTAAAAAAAGTAAAGATGTTAATTAAATGATGAAAATGTTTTCTAAAAGCCTAAAATAAATAAAATAAACAATTAAGTTTATGAATCAAAGTTAGGCCTATTACCATCTTGATCTTCAGGTAATCTTGACAACTCTAGTAAAGTTAAAAAATAAAGATGTTAGTTAAATTGTGAGAATGCTTGCTAAAATAAATAAATCAAACAATTAACTTTATGAATCAAATTTAAATATATTACCATTTTCTGTATTTTGAAGTTCCTCTACATACTCTTCAAGATTTATGGGATCCTTAGATATTCGAAGCCAATCTTGTGTGCAAACCAAAGCCTCAACCATCGAAGGAGTCAAAGAACTTCTAAAACTATCTAGAACACGTCCACCTGTGCTAAATGCACTTTCCGAGGCAATTGTTGAGATAGGAATAGATAACACATCTCGAGCCATTTGTGCAAGAGTAGGGAACCTTGGACTGATCAGTTTCCACCACAATAACAAATCAAATGAATCCGAATTGTTTTCTTCATTATCCTCACCCAAATACCTATCCAACTCAGATTTACTTTCCAAGCCAACGTGTTGCTTCTTCATAAGATATTGTTGCATGACCAAGCCCGACTTTTGTTTTGATTGATCTATTTGAATTGAACTAGGAATTCTAGAATGAATACTAGATTCACCTTTAATGGGCTGATTTTTCCCGACAATGGCAGAATATTCATCAAACTATGCAATTCTCTACTGATCATCCTCATAATGTCATCTGCACTATTAGGAAAAAGCAAGTTTATCCCAAATGCTAGAAAATCCATTTTGCGTTGTGGATCAAAGATAACTGCTAGGTAAAGTTTATCTTTTTTGCATCACCCAATACTTATTATACTTGTCCTTCATTCTTGAAGCCATGGAAATTATGTCTAAATCCCCATAATTTTTCCACTCATCGAGTAGACAATACATATCTGTGATTACTTCAAAGAAAGAATTACAGGTCACAAGCAATGATCCGGACACCTTCAATGTAAGGTTATAAAAATGCTTCAGCACTTTTGTAACTCTTCAAACATTTTCCCAATCATCAAATATGGGGACTCCATCTCCAGCTGTGAGGTCTATAAAAAAGTTATGACATTGTTAACATATGCTTCAAATGCACGCTCATATTTTTCAGCCACATTTAACATCATATATGTTGAATTTCTTCTAGTAGATACATCTAGATACAAATGAGCCTTACTATCTACAATTTCTTCTTCTGCCCGACGGTTGAATTTTGACAACCTTGATGGTGATGCTCTAATATATCTCACAACCCCTCTAACTCGATCCACAGATTTAGAAGCATCCTTAACACCTTCTTGAACAATGAGATTAATAATGTGTGCAGTACATCTCATATGTATATATTTACCATTTGCAACACAAGCTTTTCGATGAACCAATTTCTTTCTCAAATATTCAACGACAAATTATTAGCAGATGCATTATCAACTGTAATAGCAAAGACCCTCTCAATCCCCCAATCTCGAAGGCATTTCTCAAGGGATTGACCTATACTCTTACCTCTATGAGCAGATATTGGATAAAAGTTTATAATTCTCTTTTGCAACCTCTACTCATCATCTATCCAATGTGATGTTAGAACCATGTAGGATATCCTTTGCAATGAAATCCAAGTGTCTGTCGTCAAACAAACTGTACCCGTCTCTTTTCCAAAAGAATTCTTCAATGCATTCTTCATGGAATTGAACAAATCGAGACAACCCTTTCTAACTGTCCATCGAGATGGGAGATGAAACCTTGGGCATGCTCTCTAAAAATTTAAAAGGTAGCTCATCTACGATAATCATATTAACCAATGCATTTCTAACAACATCTTGATCAAACACCCAAGTTGACAAATCTACTATTTCATGGCTAGATTTTGCAAATGTCAATTCTAATTGCTTACCTCGGGGGTTTTATAAGCATGTCTTCAAATGGTTATTTAGATTGGTTGTAGAAGACCCAATTTCCATACTGTAAGTGCTGCCACAAGAATTGCATCTTGCCTTATTCTCCCTATTTTCTGTTATGTATTTGGTGAAATGCTTTCAACAAGCTGCCCTTGGTTGTTGCTTCTTCCGCGCACTTCCCTTTTTTGTTGTGCGAGGTTGTGAACTTTGTGTTAAACCTTCTTGCAATGGTTGTGAGCTTTGAGGCAGTTGTGATAACATTGGATCACTCATCTATAATAGTAAAAATAATCTCATTTACCATTAAATTTGAGTTAATAAGTAAAAAAAATGTATTTCACTTTCCAATGTACGATAAAGAAACCAACACCTAATTAACTTGAGCACTGATATTAAAGTCAGTATTTTAGCACCTAATACATAAACTAAATTTAGCAAAGGCAACTAATGAAAGCTTCTTCTAAAAAAACTAGAGTAAGAAGTTGCTGCCTAACTTTACCTCTACTGTTATAAAGCCTAAAAGAGTCATTGGAAATTAATAGTAGTAGCTAGGCGCACCCCACCACCAACTTAAGAATATGGAGTTATATTCGCATGGCTTAAACACAACCCAAATACTCGAACGAATTTTCATTTTCAAAATGCTTTGCCTTTATCAATCATAAACCATAAACAGAGTTTGGTGTAAGTAATTCCAATTTCTAACTATACTTGTTAAATGAGAAAAGATATTTTGATACTGACTAGACTACTGATTCATTATTTGGGTAGGATAATATAAAATATAGATTGCAAAAACTGAAAAGTAGAGACAAACTCATCGGTCCCCGTCTTTTATTACTACATAGCTGGGAAAGAGGATTCAACTTTTCACTTTACAATAAAGTAAGAAATTAAAGCAGCAAACAACTACTTAAATAAACAAAGATAGTGTCAGTATGAGTATGACAAAAATTTGAAACAACTATTAATTTGTGCCAAAGGATTACCTTTCTTCAAATTTTTTCTTCAATTGTCGAGACTCGAGAGTGAAGTTACTGGTTAGGGTTTTAAAAAGGGGAAAAAGGAATTGTTTAACTTTGAAGTTTTGCTGCGTTACACGTGAGGGACAGAGAGAGGGTAATAGCGTTAATTTAAAACCTAACCCCCAAAACGACATCGTATGGTTTAATATTATTTAGATTTTTGGTTTATTCGAGTTGCATAAATCAAATCCGAGCTAAACTATATAACTCGAATTATTTAGTCGAATTGATCCGAAAACTCGAATAACTCGAACTATTTAATTTGAAATTTGATTTTTTTTTTGGTTTTTTCAAATCGAGTCGGATTTTGCTCTCCCCTAATTAGGAGGAAGGTTTGTAGTTTTATCCGTGCAAAAGCTAAAAAAGTGTTGGGATAATGATTTGTAATTTATCAGTGCAAAAGCTACAAGCGTGTTGTAAGAAGGCTTGTAGCTTTATCCGTGCAAAAGCTACAAGTGTGTTGTAGGAGAGTTTGTAGCTTTATCCGTGCAAAAGTTACTAGTTGGAATTCTTCCTTAGTGAAGTATGTTATCCCTATGAGATCGTGGATGTAGGCCAAGAAGGGTTGAACCACGTAAAAAATATTGTATCTTTTTTTTTAATGCTTGTTGTGGGTTAATGCTTGTTGTGGGCTACCACGTTATTCCCAACAACTGGTATCAGAGCTTTTGGTTCGAGGGAGGAGTTGCCTAGAAGCTTTTTGGTTCGAGCGAAGAGAGTTGCTCCCAAAAGCTTTTGCTTTGACGGAGTAGAGTTGCTGCCCAGAAGCTTTTTGGTTCGAGCGAGGAGAGTTCCCATAAACTTTTGGTTCGAGGAAGAAGAATAAGAGAGTTGCTGAGTTGTTGCCTAGAGGCTTTTGGTTCGAGGGAGAAGAGTTGCTGCCAAGAGGTAATTGGGATTTTGACTCAAGAGAAAATTTGTTGAGTTTGAGTCCAAGACCAACATTGAGTAATTGAGGTAATTGAGGACTTTGACTCAAGGGTGGATTTGTTGAGTATGTTGAGTCCAAGTCCCACATTGAGTAAGAGTCCAAGTCTCACACTGAGTGGGAGTCCAAGTTCCACATTAAGTAAGAGTGCTTATCCTACATCAAGTAACTAATTGGCTAAGTAAAGAGAAATCCTAATCCCACATTGAGTAGTATTGATGAGCCAAGAGGAGTGCTCACCTATAAATAGGAACCTTAGTCTTTGGGAAAAGAGAACCACCACCCCTTGGGAGAGAAGGTCTATACACTTAAGTAGAAGTTGTATTGGGGCTCCATGGGTGGTGAGTCGTAATATTGGGAGGATGGTTTGTAGTTTTATCTATGCAAAAGCTACAAGCGTGTTATAAGAAGGTTTGTAGCTTTATCCGTGCAAAAGCTACAAGTGTGTTGTAGGAGGATTTGTAGTTTTATTCGTGCAAAAGTTACTAGTTGGAATTCTTTCTTAGTGAAATATGTTATCCCTATGGGATTGTGGATGTAGGCCAAGAAGGGTTGAACCACGTAAAAAATATTGTGTCTCTTTTTCTTTTCTTCTTCGAATGCTTGTTGTGGGTTAATGCTTGTTGTGAGCTAATGCTTGTTGTGAATTACCACGCTATTTCAACACTATAGTCATCACATTCTTGAATCTGATAACCCATTCTGAACTAACTAAAAATCTATCAATCCTACTCCTCTTAGAACCCTCCCCAAACAACCATGTAAACTTCTTGTCAAAAATTGGTAAATCAATTAATTTCGCCTCCTGAATAAAGCTATTGAACTCTTTCACACCAACTCCCTTGGACAGACAGCCCCTCCTCTCATCTGCATTCCCAACTGTATTAAAATCACCTGTTATATATCATTCTCCATTACAACCCGATTTAGCAAGAAGTAGATCTTCCCATAATTTTTTTTTATCCTCCAAACCACAAGGAGCAAACACATTTATCAAAGAACACTTAAAATCTTTAAAAGAACACTTAAAATCTTCAAAAACCCATCTTCCTTCAATAATGATATACCATTGAGGGATCAGATAATTGCATTTACATCAAAATCCTTTGTGCTTATGGGACAATATCAACAAGCATAAAAGTGATTTAAGATCAACAGAAATGACTACAGCTATAATTCATAGGAATTCAAGACAAAATGCTAAATAGGAAAAAAAAAGTAAGTATTTTCTTTTCTTAAACAATAGAGAATTAATTAGATTTGATAATATTGAATAGACATGAGAAAAATAATTAAAATACGACACACAAAAAAAAACGCGAACACGACACGAATAGACGCATGTTTCAAAATTTATATAGCACAAATATTAACACGTCAAAATTTATATTAATATAAAACACCTTAAACAAGAGAAAATACATAAATACGATACGAATACATGAATTGACAAATCTAGAATTAACTGATGTAGAATCAAATATCAGTTGTTCCCTAGCATATCCTCTATCAATCTTCCAATTGAATTGAATGAAGATCCACCTTTCATAACAGCCTTCCTAGCCATCTCTGCAATTTCCTTCACTTTATTTCTCACCTCACTTCCACCATCCATTACAAGCCCAACAGCTTTCTCTATCTCATCTGCCATCACAACAACATCAGCAGCACCATCCCTATAGTCCAACCTCATCTCTACCGCTAACCCTAATTCCTTCACCATCTTAAATGCGTTGAGCTGTTGTTCAGCATACATAGGCCATGTTACAATCGGCACACCAAACCACAAGCTTTCCAGGATTGAGTTCCAACCGCAATGGGATACGAACCCTCCTATTGCCTTGTGTGCAAGAACCTTCAACTGTGGCGCCCAATCACATATCATCCCTCTGCCTTGGATCCTTTCCAGGAATCCTTCTGGCAACATTTCCTCAGGATTCTTGTAATGAGAAATTCCTGAAGCATCATTTTGTGGTGGTGGTGGCACACGCAAGGACCACAAGAACCTGTACCCACTTTGCTCTAGCCCAAGTGCTATATCTTTCACTTGGGGTGCTCCAAAGATTCCCATGCTGCCGAAGCAAAGAAACACCACTGATGATTGAGGCTGATCATCAAGCCATTTCATGACCTTGTCGTGTTGGGCCAAGTCCGATTCAGGGTAAGTCAGACCATTGAGGTCAATTACTGGTCCAACAGGATAAATTGGAGGGTTTTGATCATTGAAGAAACGGTTAAGAGCATAAGGCTCAAGATCTTCAAACGTATTTATCATGATACCTTTGGCATCCTTAAACCTTTCAGCAACCTTGACATATGCGGTGTAACCTCCATCCTTGTTAAACACAGCTGATGGTAGAACACATGTAGGGACGGGATTGACAAATCCTGGGATCAAATGTTCAGGATCCGAGTTTTCAAATTCTGAGCTGTTATTCTGGCTATGTCGGGTTGGTAGGTACTGCATGAGACCCAAGAAAGCTGCATTTGTGGTTAAGAATATATAAGAAGGAAGATCCAATTCAGTTGCAATATCAATCATGGGCGCACAAAAGAGATCAAGAACTAATCCTGCAACTCGGGTTGCATCTGAGCTAGATTTCATTGATACAATATCTCTGACAACATTTCTAACAGGAGGGATGTAGCTCTCAATGAATGCATAGATGAAGCTTTCTGCTGACTTCAAAGGATCTAATGAGGGAGGCTCTACCTGAGGGAGGTCAATGAGTTGGATTCGATCAGGTTGCGAAGCAGTAAGTGATTTGGTGTATGCATCCAAAACAGCACTTGAAAACCACTTCATGGAAAGAATAGTAACCCAAATTCGATCATCGCGATGGATCAGGCGCTTTGCAAATTCAATAGCTGAGACCAAGTGGCCGATTCCTGGTGTTGGAATGAATATGAGCTCTACTTTCTTCATCTCTCAGCTTGTTTGATCTTTCTTTCTTGCTCCTGTAGTCCTATATGTTCTGTCTATGTACTGTTGAGACTATTATATTATTGTTTTTGTTCTTGTTATTTCTTAATCTGGAACCTTGATTAAAGTATCCCACCAAACAGGTTTTAAATATGGGACATATTTTTGAATGGAAGATTATGATCTTTTTGCTTCAGGATTACGCATTCTTCTTCCGTATTTTAGCTGTAACTAAACTTGTAGACCCACTGAGTGGCTGATAAACGAATAATATTCCTAAAGCAACGAACGAATATATCAACAAAAACTAAAAAAGTTGGATAATAAAAATTGCTTTAAGTCTGCACGATGTTGTATTTAACAAAAGAATATAGTTTTAAAGAAAAGATTGGCTGGTAAGAGATCAACTTCAATATAAAAATGTCATTATCATGTACCTAACTTTCAATAATGGAGCTTATCAGAAATACCTGTTAGAATGTTTCCAGGGGACCCTGTCCCTCTAGCTACTCCCTTTTCATTAATTTTTTGGTTTATTTTCTTAGAAACCTCACAAGTTTTTTTTCTTTTAGATGACCTATCTCCTTGTTATCAAGAGAAATGAACTAGGACATATGCAAGGGAGTTGCTGTTAAATATATAGGTTATATATGTATACAACCATGGAAGACTAAATTTATAGTGAAAGGTGTGACTGCATTTTCCTATCTCTGGATATGTAATAATAGTACCATTTTCATTTTTGTATGAACCTCTTTATTCTTCTCTATTTTGTCAACAAAAGTTGGATTATGTCTTCCTTGATGTTGGTCTGGGCCGATAGGTCTGGTGATCTGGGCCCAAGGTCTTGTGGGCTTGGCCAGTAAGTCTGGCTGGTAAGCCTGGCGGGCCTAAGAGGCTTAACACTAGAGGTGGCAATTGGGCGGTTCGGGCGGGTTCGGATCGGGTTCATTCGGGTTCGGGTTTATTCGGGTTCGGGCTCATTCGGGTTCAGGTCCATCCGGGTTCGGGCTCATTCGGGTTCGGGTCCATTCGGGTTTGGGGCTTATTCGGGTTCGGGCTCATTCGGGTTCGGGCCCATTCGGATTCGGGTTCGGTCTGGGTTCGGGTATGTTTTACATCATTTTATTTTATATTAGATGTAATTATTTTTACGTAATTTAAATATTTATATCTAAAAACAAATTATTAATTTATTATTATTTTTATACTTTTGCTATTATATGATATTTTTAATTATATTTATTTTTTAAAATTAATATTTGTTAGCACCAAAAGAATAAGAAAATAATTTGTTATATAAAATCAAAATTTGAAATAATTTATTATAAAAAATATGATATATTATAAATTAATCATATTGATATTTAAAATAATTGATTTGATGAACTCGAATTTCAAAATATAAATACATTATAATTTATATTCACTATAAAATAAAAAAAACTTTTAAAAATAAATTCTGGCCTTCATCTATTCGTTTATATACTTATAAAATGCAAAAAAATTATGCTTATAGTCAAGATATATATATATATATCTATCTATCGAGTACTTATATTTTTTTCATCAGTATAAAGTATAAATTATAAAGTAGTACTAAAAAAATATAATTTATATTTAAATTATACGTAATAAATATATAATTAATATGATTATTTATTAATATATAATAAATATACCCAAAACCAAAAGGCCATAAAATCCAAAACCTCATTAAACCCACCCGCTAAAATAAAATCCCATGAAACCCATAATCCAATTAAACTCACCCTAACCTAACCGTATAAGTATAACCCAAAAGGCCAAAATAATTGAATTATTGTCAAATTTTTTTTTCACATCTCTAAAATTTTCAAGAATTTAAAATATTTAGATTGTAAATTCATCATGATATGAGACGTTAAAGTTATAACTTATAAGTACAAAATATAATTTACTTTTTGATAAAATTATTATTTCATCATCATATATATATAATATATTTAAATTTTAATTTTAATTAAATTATTAAAAAAATTAGAATAAAATTAATAATTAAAGTTATTGCTTTGTAAAAAAAATAAAAAAAAATAATTGCAATTTGATTATTTTTATTTTTAGTATTAAATTCGGGTTCGGGTTCGAGCCGGTCTCGGGTTCGGGTCCATTCGGGTTAGGGCTCATTCGGGTTCGGGCTTATTCGGGTTTGGGCCCATTCGGGTTCGGATCCATTCGGGTTCGGGTCCATTCGGGTTCGGGCCCATTCGGGTTCGGGTCCATTCGGGTTCGGGCCCATTCGGGTTCAGTTTTTTTCGGATTCGGATTTTTGACTTTTTGATCAAATCGGGTTTGGGCGGGTTCGGGTTCGGGTTTTTCTAGGCGGGTTTTCGGGTTCGGGTTCATTTTGCCACCTCTACTTAACACACATATTTCATTCTCTCCACCGACTTGCATACTCCACTGCACGACCAATCGAGGTTGGCCAGTACAATTACCATCACTTGATGAATAATTTTAAAAAAATTAATTAAAAAATAAGAGTAAAACAGAGAAGAATGTTTTTTTTTTTATCAAAAATAATTTTGTCTTTATAATTTTTTTCTTAACAATTTTTGATTTTTCTTTTTCAAATAATTTTTACTCATGATACCATTTAACAATTATTGTATTGAAAAGAACATGTTTTTCATATTTACCTTAGGAAAAAGGCAAAGGAAAACAAACAAACCCACAAGAGACAAGAGCCGTAGACACACAGAAAAATAAAAGGTAAATATGAAAAACATGCTCTCAATATTCAAATAATTATTAAATAATTTAATGGATAAAAGTTATTTGAAAAAGAAAAATAAATAATTAAAAATTGTTATAAAAAATATTGTAAAGACAAAATTGTCTTTAATGAAAAAACTTATTTTTTCTTTTTCCTCAATTAAGAAAATATTATTTTTTAAAAATTTTAATTGAAAATAATTTAAAAAATTAATTTTTTTTTTTAAATTAAAAAAAAAAAAAAATTTAGAAATATTAATTTTATTTTTTAAAACTTTTTAGTTAAAAAAAGTAAATAAAAAAATATTTATTTTTTAAAATTAAAAAAATATTTTTAGAAAATTTTATTTTGTAATTAAAAAGTAAATTAAAAAAATAAGAAAAATAAAGGAGGAGAAAGTTTTTTTATCAAGAGTAATTTTGTCTTTATAATTTTTTTTTAATAATTTTTTATTTTTCTTTTTAAATAATTCTTACTTATTATACTATTTAATAATTATTGTATTGTTGATAGTATGTTTTTCAAATTTACCCAAAAATAAAAGAGAAATTAACCTGAAGGCAAGCATTAAATAATCAACAAATCAAATCTGCAATTGCATCATTGTCGAGCCAAACCAACCTGAAATTCCCAAAGATGATTATTCATTAATTATTTGTTGACAAGTTGACAACCACTTTTTGATTGGCATGGTGACAAATTATCAATACTATCAATACCTTGAAACTTTACAGAAAACAAAAACTATGCAGAAAGGTATCCATGCCCTGAAGCTGCAGCCTGCGGGTATCAATGTCTTTAGGCCTATGTTACAGATTCGGATGTGATTATCCGATACGGGTATGTTTAATTTTTTCTGAGATTTTCATATATTTGGAGGATCCTTGGAGTATTATATTCTCACACCCATGTCCGGATATACGTCGGATACGAATGTCAAACACGAATACTTAAAAAAAAAAAAGAGTTAGAGCAACCTAGCTTTAGGCAAAACGGGCAAGAAACTGGAAGTTTAACATCATAAATAACAATTAGTTGCTGCTAAGTGCTAACTCACCAAGACAAGAACCTGGAAAGCTAAGCAAATCAATAGGGTCCCGCCAAATCTTATTTCTTTCATTTTTGCTTCAAGTGGCCAACTACTTCGGTATTTGTTTAAAGACATCCGCTCCTTGTGCTATATTCCATGTAATTTCTTTTGTTTATACTATCTTTTTTCCTTTTCCTTTTCCTTTTTCATATGAATTTTTGGGTTTGTAACAGTAAGAAAGATCGAGGAGCTGAGTGATGAAGAAAGCTGAGCTCATATTCATTCCAGCTCCAGGAATGGGCCACTTGGTCTCTACTCTAGAATTTGCAAAGCGCCTGATTCATCGCGATAATCGAATTTTAATTACAATTCTTTCTATGAAGTTGCCCTTCAGCTCTTTTGTGGACGCATACACCAAATCAGTCACCGCCTCGCTATCCGATCAAATCAAACTCATTGATCTCCCTCAAGTGGAACCTCCTTCAATAGACTTTTCGAAGTCCCCAGGAAGCTACATCACTGCCCTCGTTCAGGACAATATACCTCTTGTAAAAGACATCGTCACAAATATTTTGTCATTGCAGTACTCTAGCTCAGGTTCAACCCGAGTCCTTGGGATAGTTCTTGATTTCTTATGTGCGCCCATAGTTGACATTGCAAACGAATTGGACCTTCCGTCCTACATTTTCTTAACCAGCAATGCAGGGTTCTTAGGTCTCATGCTCTACCTACCAAACCGACATAGCCAGAATAGCTCTGCTTTTGAATACTCGGATCCTACTGAACAGTTGATCCCAGGATTTATCAATCCTGTCCCTCCTTTTGTTCTGCCTTTAGCTCTTTTTGACAAGGATTGTGGTTATACTAATTACATCAAGGTTGCTCAAAGGTTCAAAGATGTCAAAGGTATTATAATAAATTCATTTGAAGAGCTTGAGCCTTACGCGATCAACTACTTTTTCAATGGCCAAAGTATCCCAGTCTACCCAGTTGGACCGGTACTTGATATCACTGGTCCGACTCATCCTGAGTTGGACTTGGCCCAACGTGACAAGGTTCTGAAATGGCTTGACGATCAGCCTCAATCATCAGTGGTTTTTCTTTGCTTTGGAAGCATTGGGAGCTTTAAAGCACCCCAAGTGAAAGAAATGGCACTTGGGCTAGACCAAAGTGGGTACAAGTTCCTATGGTCCTTGTGTGAGCCAGCGACACCAGAAAATATTGTTGCCTCAGGAATTCTTCTTCATTACAAGAATCCAAAGGACATGTTGCCAGAAGGGTTCCAGGAAAGGATCCAAGGAAGGGGACTGATATGTGGTTGGGCGCCTCAGGTGAAGGTTCTAGCCCACAAGGCAATAGGAGGGTTTATATCTCATTGTGGTTGGAATTCAATTCTGGAGAGCTTGTGGTTTGGTGTGCCAATTGTAACATGGCCAATGTACGCTGAACAACAGCTGAATGCGTTTAATATGGTGAAGGAATTAGGATTAGCGGTAGAGATGAGGTTGGAGTATAGGAAAGATAGTGATGATCTTGTGATGGCTGATGAGATAGAGAAGGCTATACGGCAAGTAATGGATGGTGGTGGTGGTGGTGGTGGTAGTGAGGTGAGGAAGAAAGTTAAGGAAATAGCAGGGATGGCTAGGAAGGCTGTTATGGATGGAGGATCTTCTTTTTCTGCAATCGGACAATTGATAGAGGATATGATAGACAAAAGCTGATATTGCCAACAGCCATGTGATCTGTTGATAAAGTATTAAACTCTTAGTCTCAGGGATCAAACTAGCTAAAAAAATGTCTAAAATGATAGAATAAAACTAGCTAGCTTGCTTGGTTTTATTAGAAAACTTGGTAATTTTAGGCTTTTAAAGTATTTCCCATGTCTTTAAAGGGCAAACTCTTAAACATGTATAGTTCTTGAGCATCTAGACACATGGATAACTTAAATTTGGGATATTAAACTTACTGAAATATTAAATAAAAGGTTTCTTGCTTGGTTTTTCAAAAAAATGGTATTTTAAGCTTTTTGAGCATGCTCCATGTTTTTAAAGGGCAAACTTTTGAATTTGCTCAATTCTTGCTCATTTAAAAACATGGATAATGTTAAGTTTACTCAATTGGTAAACTATGTCTTCTTGCATGCTTTGTCATAAAACTCAGTGATTTTAGTCTCTTTGTGTATTTTTTATCTCATTCAAGGATAAATTTCAAACTACCTAATTTTTACTCATTTAGGCACACAGCTAGCTTAGGTTTGTTATATTATGCTTCCTCAAATGTTGAAAGAAAGCTGCCTTGCTTTGGTTATCAAAAAACTTAGTGATTTTAAGCTTTTTAAACATTTTTCGTGTTTTTAAAGGATTAACTTCAGTTTTTTCTTTTTTTTTTCTTCTGAATTTCCTATTCATCAAGTTTTTTATATTTAAACTTCGTTCATCTTTTACATATATTTACTCTATAATTTTTAACTTTTTCATTTCATCATTCTCATTCGTTTTTATTTTTATTTTTAAAAACTATTTTCAATAAAAGAGAATCCTTTTTTAAAAATAAATATATGAAATAAAATAACAATTTTTTTCGTCCGCAGCATCGCGTGGATATTCACCTAGTTTATATTAATATAAAATATTTTAAACACGAGAAAATATATAAATACGATAAAAATACACGAATTGTCGAGTCTAGAATTAACTGATGTAGAATAAAATATCAGTTGTTCCCTAGCATATCTTCTATCAGTCTTCCAATTGAATTGAATGAAGATCCACCTTTCATAACAGCCTTCCTAGCCATCTCGGCCATTTCCTTCACTTTATTTCTCACCTCACTTCCACCATCCATTACCAGCCCAACAGCTTTCTCTATCTCATCTGCCATCACAACAACATCAGCAGCACCAGCATCCCTATAGTCCAACCTCATCTCTACCGCTAACCCTAATTCCTTCACCATCTTAAATGCGTTGAGCTGTTGTTCAGCATACATAGGCCATGTTACAATCGGCACACCGAACCACAAGCTTTCCAGGATTGAGTTCCAACCGCAATGGGATACGAACCCTCCTATTGCCTTGTGTGCAAGAACCTTCAACTGTGGCGCCCAATCACATATCATCCCTCTCCCTTGGATCCTTTCCAGGAATCCTTCTGGCAACATTTCCTCAGGATTCTTGTAATGAGCAATTCCTGAAGCATCATTTTGTGGTGGTGGTGGCACACGCAAGGACCATAAGAACCTGTACCCACTTTGCTCTAGCCCAAGTGCTATTTCTTTCACTTGGGGTGCTCCAAAGGTTCCCATGCTGCCGAAGCAAAGAAATACCGCTGATGATTGAGGCTGATCATCAAGCCATTTCATGACCTTGTCGTGTTGGGCCAAGTCCGATTCAGGGTAAGTCAGACCATTGAGGTCAATTACTGGTCCAACAGGATAAATTGGAGGGTTTTGGCCATTGAAGAAACGGTTAAGAGCATAAGGCTCAAGATCTTCAAACGTATTTATCATGATACCTTTGGCATCCTTAAACCTTTCAGCAACCTTGACATATGCGGTGTAACCTCCATCCTTGTTAAACACAGCTGATGGCAGAACACATGTAGGGACAGGATTGACAAATCCTGGGATCAAATGTTCAGGATCTGTGTTTTCAAATTCTGAGCTGTTCTGGCTATGTCGGATTGGTAGGTACTGCATGAGACCCAAGAAAGCTGCATTTGTGGTTAAGAATATATAAGAAGGAAGATCCAATTCAGTTGCAATATCAATCATGGGCGCACAAAAGAGATCAAGAACTAATCCTGCAACTCGGGTTGCATTCGAGCTAGATTTCATCGACACAATATCTCTGACAACATTTCTAACAGGAGGGATGTAGCTCTCAATGAATGCATAGATGAAGCTTTCTGCTGACTTCAACGGATCTAATGAGGGAGGATTTACCTGAGGGAGGTCAATGAGTTGGATTCGATCAGGTTGCGAAGCAGTAAGGGAATTGGTGTATGCATCCAAAACAGCACTTGAAAACCACTTCATGGAAAGAATAGTAACCCTCAGGTAAATTCAATAGTTTGATCTTTCTTTCTGGTAAAAGACATCGTCACAAATATTTTGTCATTGCAGTACTCTAGCTCCGGTTCAACCCGAGTCCTTGGGATAGTTCTTGATTTCTTATGTGCGCCCATAGTTGACATTGCAAACGAATTGGACCTTCCGTCCTACATTTTCTTAACCAGCAATGCAGGGTTCTTAGGTCTCATACTCTACCTACCAAACCGACATAGCCAGAATAGCTCTGCTTTTGAATACTCGGATCCTACTGAACAGTTGATCCCAGGATTTATCAATCCTGTCCCTCCTTTTGTTCTGCCTACAGCTCTTTTTGACAAGGATTGTGGTTATACTAATTACATCAAGGTTGCTCAAAGGTTCAAAGATGTCAAAGGTATTATAATAAATTCATTTGAAGAGCTTGAGCCTTACGCGATCAACTACTTTTTCAATGGCCAAAATATCCCAGTCTACCCAGTTGGACCGGTACTTGATATCAATGGTCCGACTCATCCTGAGTTGGACTTGGCCCAACGTGACAAGGTTCTGAAATGGCTTGACGATCAGCCTGTTGGGCATGGATCCCTCCTATGTGGAGGAAATATCCATTCTGCCCTTTGCCCCTTTTAATTAAGAGGGCTTTTGTATTTGGCTGAGAAGGGAGTCAGAAGCTAATAGAAAGAAAAAGAAAGAGAGGCGGCAGTGAAAAGAGAAAAGAGTGAGTTGTACAGTTTTGATCAAGTCGTCGATCGGAGGTTCATCCGTGGTCCGATCTTCTTGATTTTCTGGCAGTGGCTATAGGATACGTAGATGCTGATTGTGTACGGTGAGAATTTCCATCTGAACACTATAAAGTACTGTTTTGTGTCCGAATAGTAGTCACGTTTTTGGGGTGATTTCTCAACTTTCTCTCTTTGATTTTAATATCACTTGTTGATAGCTAAGTTAGAGTTGTGTACTCATTGTGTTAGCTGAATTATTGTGATATTGTAAACACACTCTCATTATAGTGAAGATTTTGACTGGACTCCTAAGTCCCGTGGTTTTTACCCTTTGATTTAAAGGGGTTTTCCACGTAAAAATTGTGTGTCTCGTGTGATTGGTTGTTTGTGATTATCCTTGGTTGAATTTGTGTTGCTGAATATATATATATATATATATATATATCTTGTGCAATTTAGTACCATATTTACAGATCCTGTTAATTGGGAGAGAAAGAACTACCGGTTGTGTTTTCCCGATTTTTCGGTAAGTTCGGTTTCTGCCCATCAAACTGGTATCAGAGCTTTGGTTGTGTTGTTGTGTAATTATGGAGGCTGGCACAAGTAGAATGATTGTTTTGAATGGCACAAATTATCAATTGTGGCAGAATAAAATGAAAGACCTGTTATTTGTGAAGTCTTTGCATCTTCCTGTCTTTGCTACTCAAAAACCCGAATCTAAAAGTGATGAGGAATGGGAATTTGAGAATCAGCAGGTGTGTGCTTTTATTCGCCAATTTGTTGAGGAAAATGTTTACAATCACATTGATCAAGAGACACATGCACGCACATTGTGGAACAAGCTTGAAAACTTGTATGCTTTAAAGTCTGGCAATAACAAGTTGTTCATGCTTAAAAAGATGATGGAACTGAAGTATAAAGAAGGAACAACTGTGGCTGATCACTTGAATGAGTTTCAAGGAGTTATGAATCAGTTAATTGGTATGGGCATCAAATTTGAGGATGAAGTAGTAGGGCTTTGGTTGCTTGCTACTCTACCGGACTCTTGGGAAACATTTCGGGTTTCACTTATTAATTCTGCTCCTAATGGTGTAGTAACTTTGGAACTTGCCAAGAATGGTGTTTTGAATGAAGAAGTGAGAAGAAAGTCTCAGGGTTCTTCATCACAGTCTGAGGTTCTAGTTACTGAAAATAGGGGGAGAAGTAGGAGCAAAAATGAAACGGGTAGAGATAAAAGCCGAAGCAAGTCAAGATCAAGATTTAAAAATGTTGAGTGCCATTATTGTGGCAAGATGGGCCATATCAAGAAATATTGCTACAAGTGGAGGAAAGAGAACAAAGGTGGTAGTGATAAACAAGAGAATAGGGATCATGGAAAGAATGATCGTGTTACTGCTGCTACCTCTGATGATCTGTTGGTTACTTGTGATGAGAATGTGATCAACTTAGCATGCGACGAGACAAGTTGGGTAATAGACACTGGTGCTTCACTTCATGTCACGTCTAGGAAGGAATTCTTCACATCTTATACGCCTGGTAATTTTGGGGTATTGAAGATGGGTAATGATGGCTTGGCACATGTTGTTGGCATGGGAGATGTATGTTTGGAAACTAACAATGGAACAAAGTTGACGCTAAAAAATGTCAGACATGCACCGGATATCCGTTTGAATTTGATTTCAGCGGGAAAGCTAGATGATGAGGGATTTTGTAACACCTTCAGTGATGGTCAGTGGAAATTGACTAGAGGCTCACTCGTTGTGGCTCGAGGAAAGAAGTGTTCAAATTTATATTTGATGCAGTCTTCAATTTCCAGAGGCATTGTTAATGTGACGGAAAATGATAGTTCAACTGTGCTATGGCATAAACGGCTTAGTCACATGAGTGAAAAGGGGCTTAATTGTCTGGCCAAGAAGAATCAACTTTCTGGGTTGAAGAATGCTACACTGAAGAATTGTGCTCATTGTTTGGCTGGAAAACAAAGAAGAGTTTCATTTAAGAGTCATCCTCCTTCAAGAAAATCAGATTTGCTAGAGTTGGTACATTTCGATGTTTGTGGTCCTTTGAAAGTAAGGTCGTATGGTGGTGCACTTTATTTCGTGACTTTTATTGATGACCATTCAAGAAAACTTTGGGTCTATACTTTGAAAACAAAAGACCAAGTGCTTGATGTGTTCAAACAGTTTCAGGCTTCAGTTGAAAGGCAAACTGGGAAGAAGTTGAAGTGCATCCGTTCTGATAACGGCGGCGAATATAGTGGACCATTTGATGATTATTGTCGTGCACAGGGAATCAGACATCAAAAGACACCTCCTAAGACACCACAGTTGAATGGCTTAGCCGAAAGAATGAACAGAACATTGATTGAGAGAGTCAGATGTTTGCTTTCAGATGCAAAGTTACCTAGATCTTTTTGGGGTGAAGCTTTGTATACAGTGGCACATGTGATTAATTTGTCTCCAAGTGTTCCTTTGCAATGTGATGTTCCAGAAAAAGTTTGGTTTGGTAAGGATATGTCATATGATCACCTGCGTGTGTTCGGTTGCAAGGCTTTTGTACATGTTCCAAAGGATGAGAGGTCAAAGTTAGATGCCAAGACTCGTCAATGTATCTTTGTTGGTTATGGTCAAGATGAATTTGGGTACAGGTTATATGACCCAGTTGAAAAGAAGCTTGTTAGAAGCAGAGATGTTGTTTTCATTGAGGATCAGACCATTGATGACATTGACAAGACGGAGAAAATCGATCCACAGAATAGTGATGACTTGACCGCCATGGACCCAATTCCTCTAACCCCTCCGCCAAATCCAGTTGAGGATGGCATGCAAGAAGATGTCCATGATGACCAGCAGAGTATGGGTGATTTTGATGCTCCTATGGATAGTATTGTGAATGATCAACACCAAGGACCTATATCTCCACCAGCAGTTCCACTTCGGAGGTCTACTAGAGATCGACAGCCTTCTGTGAGGTATTCTTCTGATCAGTATGTTCTTTTAACTGATGGGGAAGAACCGGAGTGTTATGAAGAGGCTATGGAGAGTGAATGCAAAGATCAGTGGGTTGATGCTATGAAAGATGAGCTTAAATCTTTACATGACAATCATACGTTTGAGCTGGTAAAATTGCCTAAAGGTAAAAGAGCTTTGAAAAATCGGTGGGTTTACAGGTTGAAGCAAGAAGAGAATTCTTCAACTCCACGATACAAAGCTAGATTGGTCGTCAAGGGTTTCAGTCAGAAAAAGGGGATTGATTTTGAGGAAATATTCTCTCCAGTTGTAAAAATGTCCTCTATCAGATCTATATTGAGTTTGGCATCCTATTATGACTTGGAAGTCGAGCAAATGGATGTGAAAACTGCTTTTCTTCATGGTGATTTAGAAGAAGAGCTTTACATGGAGCAACCAGAAGGTTTCATTGCACAAGGAAAAGAGGACTATGTGTGCAAATTAAAGAAGAGCTTGTATGGGTTGAAGCAAGCTCCGAGACAATGGTACAAGAAGTTTGAGTCTGTTATGGGGGAGCATGGCTACAAGAAGACTACTTCTGATCATTGTGTTTTTGTCAAGAAATTCTCTGGTGATGATTTTATTATTTTGTTGCTCTATGTTGATGATATGCTTATTGTTGGTCGTAATGCTTCTAAGATTAATATGTTGAAGCAAGAGTTGAGTAAATCCTTTGCGATGAAGGACTTGGGGCCAGCAAAGCAAATTCTTGGCATAAGGATCACACGTGATAGAAATGCCAAGAAATTGTGGTTATCACAAGAGAAGTACATTGAAAAAGTACTTCAAAGGTTTAGTATAGATAAAGCTAAAGTGGTAAGCACTCCTCTTGCTACACACTTTAGATTGAGTGTCAAGCAGAGTCCTTCCACAAAAGAAGAGAAGGAAGACATGCAGAAGGTTCCTTATGCTTCTGCCGTGGGTAGTTTGATGTATGCAATGGTATGCACAAGACCTGACTTAGCTCATTCTGTTGGCACCGTCAGTCGTTTTCTTTCTAATCCAGGCAGAGAGCATTGGAATGCAGTGAAGTGGATTATGAGATATCTTCGGGGTACTTCCAACTTGAAACTTTGCTTCGGCAATGAGAAACCTGTTCTAGTTGGTTATACAGATTCTGATATGGCTGGAGACATTGACTCCAGAAAGTCCACTTCGGGTTACTTAATTACTTCTGCAGGGGGAGCTGTGGCTTGGCAATCCAGATTGCAAAAATGTGTTGCATTGTCCACTACAGAGTCAGAGTTCATTGCAGTGACCGAAGCGTGCAAGGAGTTGCTTTGGATGAAGAGATTTATGCAAGAACTTGGCTTTACCCAAGAGAGGTATGTTTTATTTTGTGATAGCCAGAGCGCTATTCATCTTGGTAAGAATTCAACCTTTCATGCTAGGTCTAAACATATCGATGTAAGGTATCATTGGATACGAGATGTTCTCGATGCTAAATTGTTAGAACTTGAGAAAATTCATACTGATGATAATGGTGCTGATATGTTGACTAAAGCCTTACCAAGAGAAAAGTTTGAAATATGTTGTTTGATCGCCGGGATGGCGAACACCTCCACATAGTCGGGAGGGGGAGATTTGTTGGGCATGGGTCCCTCCTATGTGGAGGAAATACCCATTCTGCCCTTTGCCCCTTTTAATTAAGAGGGCTTTTGTATTTGGCTGAGAAGGGAGTCAGAAGCTAATAGAAAGAAAAAGAAAGAGAGGCGGCAGTGAAAAGAGAAAAGAGTGAGTTGTACAGTTTTGATCAAGTCGTCGATCGGAGGTTCATCCGTGGTCCGATCTTCTTGATTTTCTGGCAGTGGCTATAGGATACGTAGATGCTGATTGTGTACGGTGAGAATTTCCATCTGAACACTATAAAGTACTGTTTTGTGTCCGAATAGTAGTCACGTTTTTGGGGTGATTTCTCAACTTTCTCTCTTTGATTTTAATATCACTTGTTGATAGCTAAGTTAGAGTTGTGTACTCATTGTGTTAGCTGAATTATTGTGATATTGTAAACACACTCTCATTATAGTGAAGATTTTGACTGGACTCCTAAGTCCCGTGGTTTTTACCCTTTGATTTAAAGGGGTTTTCCACGTAAAAATTGTGTGTCTCGTGTGATTGGTTGTTTGTGATTATCCTTGGTTGAATTTGTGTTGCTGGAGTATATATATATATATATATATATATATCTTGTGCAATTTAGTACCATATTTACAGATCCTGTTAATTGGGAGAGAAAGAACTACCGGTTGTGTTTTCCCGATTTTTTGGTAAGTTCGGTTTCTGCCCATCACAGCCTCAATCATCAGTGGTTTTTCTTTGCTTTGGAAGCATTGGGAGCTTTAAAGCACCCCAAGTGAAAGAAATGGCACTTGGGCTAGACCAAAGTGGGTACAAGTTCTTATGGTCCTTGCGTGAGCCAGCGACACCAGAAAATATTGTTGCCTCAGGAATTCTTCATTACAAGAATCCAAAGGACATGTTGCCAGAAGGGTTCCAGGAAAGGATCCAAGGAAGGGGACTGATATGTGGTTGGGCGCCTCAGGTGAAGGTTCTAGCCCACAAGGCAATAGGAGGGTTTATATCTCATTGTGGTTGGAATTCAATTCTGGAGAGCTTGTGGTTTGGTGTGCCAATTGTAACATGGCCAATGTACGCTGAACAACAGCTGAATGCGTTTAATATGGTGAAGGAATTAGGATTAGCGGTAGAGATGAGGTTGGAGTATAGGAAAGATAGTGATGATCTTGTGATGGCTGATGAGATAGAGAAGGCTATACGGCAAGTAATGGATGGTGGTGGTGGTGGTGGTGGTAGTGAGGTGAGGAAGAAAGTTAAGGAAATAGCAGGGATGGCTAGGAAGGCTGTTATGGATGGAGGATCTTCTTTTTCTGCAATCGGACAATTGATAGAGGATATGATAGGCAAAAGCTGATATTGCCAACATCCATGTAATCTGTTGATAAAGTACTAAACTCTTAGTCTCAGGGATCAAAATCTGACAACTTCAAATATAAAAAAAAAAAAAAAAAAAAAAATTGTGTTCAGATCTTCTTTCCCTAAATAGTGTCTTGATTTCTGATCTCGTTTCTTTGTATCAACAAATTATGTCCACAAAATATCAAGTGAAAACCAAAAGTTTGAAAAGTCTAAACTGAATTGTAGTTTGTACTAGGAAGAGAGCCAAATCACTATGCAAGGATGAAGACACTTGATCAATAAGAAAGAAGCAGGAAGACGAGAGCTTATTTACTTTTAATTATTTCAGTCTGAGATGATACAGAGAACATAATCAGCAAGTCATTAATTATTAATAATGCATGGTAATATTTGGACAATTAGCTAATCTTATTTAGATTGGGGAGCCTAATCATGTTATATCCCATTACCAAGAAATTTTTTCCTTATAGCACATAATTCTACTACATCTTTCATTTCCATTCTCTCACTTGGAGATTCCATTGAACAAAGATTTCCTATTCTTGCAACAGCAAGCAGGCTTGAACTTGATCATCCAGCAGCTGTGAAGGTTCAATGATTTCCATCACACCCTTTCAGGTAATGATATTTTGACAAATTTGTGGAGGTCCAAACCGTCCTTGAATATTTGTATCAACTGGTCGCTTCCCAGTAATCATCTTCAACAGGAGAATTCCAAAGCTATAAACATCTCCTGGCATGCATGCCTTGCTGCCCCATACCATATTCTAGGAAAGAAAATTTAAAAGATAAAATTGAAAGAAGAAAATAAAAACTGTCACTTCATTATACGTTTTAGGCAATGTAGGGAATAGGGATACCGATGCTTAATTACTTGTAATCTTCAAGGACTCGATGGTGAATCTAATGCTGGAGAAAATTTTAAAAATTATTGAAAATATTACCTGGGGCAACATAGCCAATAGTTCCTTGCATGCAATTTGAACTAGTTTGATCTTCGGAGGTACTTTCAGGTCTTCATGAAAGAAATCTTGCCAGCCCAAAGTCACCCACATGGGCAACCATATATCATGATCAAGTAAAATTTTGCTTGGCTTTAGATCACCATGAATGATTGACGGTTGCTGGCAATGGTGGTGGAGATATTCAAATGCAGAATCCGCTTCAATGGCTATATTTAATCTTTCAGTGAAGCCTAAAATTGGCACACCAACTTGACCTTCTCTTGGATGAAGCCAAGCCACTCCTCTAAACTTCCATTTTGCATGAACTTATACACTAGAGCCTTGACATCAGTCCCTTTAAAGTCTGCTGTAGAGAAAATGTGATGATTTTGATTAGATTTCGATGGCGAATATTCCTCAATGCCTTGCATTCAGCCATGAAACTTTTGGAAGCTCCATTTTTTTTTAAGGTCAAGCACCTTCACTGCCACAAGCATTTCATCTTCACGTAGAATTCCTTTGTACACAGAACCATAACTTCCTTCACCAAGCAAGTTAGACAATGAGAAATGATTAGTTGCCCGACTTAGCTCCGCATAAGAAATCTTTGGAAACTGTTCTTGAATGTGCAGCGCAATAGAAGCTTCCTTTCTAGATTTCCTTCTCCAAGAAAAGATAATGAGACATAATCCAATTAAAATTGAACATGAAATGGTTACTGGAAAAGAGCCAACACAGGTCCAATTACCCTGTTTTACATGTTTCCCAATTGAAGAAACATGTGGGAAAAGAGCCAGCACAGTCCCAATTACCCTTGCTGGATGGGAATGGAGTTTTAGCCAAAGAGCCCATAGCTTTTTTTTGGATAGGAGAATGACTAATGGTTAATTTGGATGGACGGTGGTGAGATTAGAAACAGCGGAGTATGTGGAGTTAGTTACTGTAGTGGTGAGATTGGATATTGTAACCGTGAGATTAAAATCAGTGATGGAATATGTGTTTATATTCAAAAACAGCGGTGACAGTGAGATGAATTATAGTGAAAATCGAAAATGACTTATTAAAGACATTAGATTAAAATGTGTATATATAATCAAACTTTTAAATCATTTGATAATTATGAAATTAATAAATAACTAAAATTTATAAAATTATATTTTTATCAAATAATTATTTTATTAATAAATAAAAGAAAATTAATAAAATGATAATAATATATCCAATATTTTTTTCGTATTTATTTTTGTATTATTTATATAATTATTTATTTTTAATGAATTTATATTATTATATAATATATCTATTAATTTATTATATAATAATAAAAAGAAATACAAAAAGCCTACATGAGCTACAAAATTCCAAAGCTAAAATAGTTAAAAGACCCTATTATCCAAACAAATCTAATGGCACGATTGAAGCACAAAAATACTCCAATCGTGCCTCACCGAGGCTTCGTTTTAATCCAAACGGAGTCTAAGAAAAGAGGTTGTGCAGTTCACAGACTGAAATTTTGGTTCGTTGGAGCAGCACATTTCCTGAATATGCTACCTGAGAAAGCTTATATGAACTACAACAAAAGTTTTCATCTTTTGATCCTTGAGGACAAGGATATTATGGAGAGGTTATTTGCCAAATTTTATATTTCCATGCATTTTATTCCGTTCATTTTGCGTTTCGTTAGTTTAAATACTTGTTAAATTTTGTTAACGAGTGTTCTAAGGATATTTTTTAAAATTATTAAAAATAGTAATATTTTTAATCAATGTATTGAAAATGATGAATAAAATTATCAACTTTTATATTTAATATAATGTTATTACTATAAATAATATAGTAACTAATTTTAAAAAATATCCTAAAGATACTCGTTAACAAAAATCATACAAATTACTGTTAGCTAATTATTACTGTGTTGTTAACAGAATTGTTGAATCAACAATTTCATTGTCAGCAAATTGTTATAAAAATTTAAAAAGAATAGGGAATAGGTCAAAATCACTAAGTGCTTTTGCAAACCAAGCAAGACTGCGTAACCTACCATTTTAGTAACTTTAACATCGTAAATTTAAGCTATTCAATGTACTTTAAAAAAGTAAGAAACAGGCCAATTAAAAAAGTTTGCATTTTAAAAGCATAAAAAATTCTTAAAAAACTTAAAATTAGCAAGTTTTTCAACAAAGCAAGTAAGATACCCTTATTCTAAAATCTAAGCTATATATGTACTCAAATGAGCAATAATTGGGCAAGTACAGCATGAAACATGCTCAAAAAACATAAAATCGCAAAGTGTTTTGACCAAGACAACTTTATTTTAACGTTTGAGAAAGATTAGGATCACAATTTGAGTTATCCATGTGGTCAAATGAGTAAGAATTGGGTTCAAATTCAAATGTATGCACTTTAAAGGCATGAAAAATGCTCAAAAAAACTATATAATTAAAATACAATACGAAAATAATATGAATTTGAACACATAATTTTTTTTTTAATTTAAATTACAATAACAAATTACGTAAAATATGAGATGAATTGAGACACCATAAGAACATAACATAGGAAAATAATTAAAACATAACACGAAAAATAATATGAACACGACACAAATAGACGAACGTGTAAAAAAACATGTCATAAATTTATAAAATATTAACATGTAAAACTTTATATAAATTTATAAAACTTTGAAAACACAAAACAAAACAAAAAAAAGAACACGTCACAAACACAGAATTTTTTCTCTAAATTGAATTACGATGACAAATTATGCAAAATATGTCATAAATTTAGACACGACACGAACACAACATATGAAAAATAATTAAAACACAACATGAAAAATAACATAAAATACGATACGAATATAGGAACGTGTAAAAATATACGTAAAATAAATTATTAACATACAAAATTTATATAAATTTATAATACTTTGAAAACAAAAAAAAAAAAAAAAAAAAACACGAACACTCAAATTTTTTTCTAAATTAAATCACTATGACAAATTATGCAAAATATATCATGAATTCAGACACGATACGAACATACAATGCTTTTTTCTAAATTGAATCATAACGAAAAACTGTGTAAAATATGAGATGAATTGAGATACGACACAAATACAACATAAAAAATAATTAAAATACAATATGAAAAATAACATGAATACGGAACAAATACATGAACGTGTAAAAATATACATAAAATAAATTATTAACGTGTAAAAATTTATAATAATTTGAGAACACAAAAAAATAACATGAACACATCACGAACACACAAAGTTTTCTCTAAATTGAATCATTATGACAAATTATGCAGAATATGTCATTAATTGAGACACGACACGAACACAAAATAGATAAAAAGTTAAAACGCAACACAAAAATTAACATGAATACTATACGAATACATGAACATGTAGAAATATACATAAGATGAATTATTAACGCGTATAAATGTATATAAATTTATAATATTTTAAACACACAAAAATAACACGAATACATAAAATAAAATAAAATTAAAAAAAATCTTTCTTTCTTCCCTTCATTTTTTTTCTCTCTTCTTTCTTTCTCTTTCCTCCCAATCCAAAAACCAAAAGAAGGAGACGTGGACACCTTCCCTAAGCTTGAAAACATCCTATATTTATTTTATAAATAGATAGATATTGTGAGACAATGATGAAGGCACGAAAAATGGGAAGATCATTTCCCAATTCTCTCTACTTTTTTTGTTAAAATTTGAATGAAAAAATAAAATGAAGAATTGATAAACTAAAGAGCAGAAGAACAGAAATCTATTTCTATCATTTAGAAATCAGATTTTAATTTACATTTGTGTATTAACACTCCTTAAATACTAAAATTTACAAGTTGTGAACATTTAAGCTAAGATTCTAACATTTCAACTGGTCTATCATTGCAGCTGGCAACATTGAATGCATGCAGCTGCCATCATTGAATGCATGCAGCTGCCATTGTTGAAGTTGTTAGTCTTGACTTCTTGAAGATTTGTTAGGTGCATCATTTGTTGACAAGTTTATTCAACAAAAGATGCTTTCATATTCCAATACTTCCCCTCAAGTTGGTGCATAAATGTCTTTGATGCCTAACTTGTCTAGTGAGTTTTGGAAACTTTTACTGGATACGGCCTTGGTAAGCATATCTGCTAGTTGATCTTCTGATCTGACAAAAGGAAACTTAATAACCTTTTCTTCAAGATTCTGCTTAATGAAGTATCTATCAACCTCAATGTGCTTGGTACGATCATGTTGAACGGGATTGTGAGAAATCTCTATTGTTGTTTTGTTATCACAAAATAGATTCATTTCAGAGTTAGGAAAGAATCCAATTTCAGTTAACAACCTTTTAAGCCAGAGAAGTTCACATAAACCCTTGGTCATTCCTCTAAACTCCACTTCAGCATTGGATAATGCCACTACATTCTGTTTCTTATTTCTCCTTATGACTAAATTTCCTCCAGCAAAGGTGAAGTATCCAGTAGTAGACTTTCTATCAGATACAGCTCCTGCCCAATCCGCATCAGTATAGCCATTAATATCGAATGATTGTTCTTAGAGAACATAAGTCCTCTGCCTGGAGCAGATTTCAAATATCGTAGTATCCGAATTACTGCCAACATATGATCTTCACTAGGATTATGCACAAATTGGCTCACTACGCTAACTGCATAAGCAATATCCATTCGAGTGTGTGATAGATAAATCAACTTACCTATAAATTTTTGATATCTCTCCTTATTAGTAGGTATCTGAGGATATAATTGGTGTCTCAGCTGGCTTGCAATCAATCATTCCCACTTCAGTTAATAAATCTAACACATATTTTCTTTGTGATAGAAATATACCTTGACTTGACCTCGCCACTTCAATTCCCAAAAATATTTAAGTCCCCTAAGATTCTTCATCTCGAACTCAGTCCTTAGCTACTTTTGAAGTTTGGAAATTTCTTCTTTATCATCTCCTGTAATAATCATATCATCCACATAAATTATCAATGCAGTTACCTTTCCTTTTATATGTTTTAGGAACAATGTATGATCCAAGTTACTCTGTTGAAAGCCATACTTTCTCATCACTAAGCTAAATCTTCCGAACCATGCTTGAGGTGATTGTTTCAGTCCATACAATGCCCGTTTTAGCTTACAGACCACTCTAGTCCCTGATGATGTCGTAAACCCAGGTGGAATATTCATATACACTTCTTCCTCAAGATCCCCATGTAAGAAAGCATTTTTCACATCATATTGAAGTAATGGCCAGTCTAAGTTTGCCGCAAGTGATAACAAAACTCTTACTGTGTTTAGTTTCGCTACCGGTGAAAAAGTCTCCTAGTAGTCGATCCATACATCTGGGTATATCCTTTGGCTACCAACCTTGCTTTGTATCGTTCAATGGAACCATCGGCTTTATGCTTAATGGAAAACACCCACTTGCATCTTACGGTTTTCTTTCCTTTAGGCAACAGAACAATATCCCAAGTTTTGTTCTTCTGCAGTGCCTTCATCTCATCTTGGATAGCTTGGAACTACATCTGATCTGACAGGGCTTCATGTATCCCACAAGGAACATGACAGGAATAAAGTGTAAGTGCAAAGGCTTTAAGAGGTTCAGATAGTCTCTGAGTGTTCACATGGTTAGCAATCGGGTACTTTGATCCTTTTTCCCTCAACATCAGGAGAGCATCGAGCCCCTATTCTGCCTGAAAGGTAAGTGATAACCAATAGGAGTATCCAAAACAATACTGGAAGACGGCATCTTGGAACTAACCTCAGAAATAGAGTCTCCAAAAAACTTGTTAGGTGCAGCGGCACTAGGAGGTGGACGCCGTGGCGTTGAGGTCTCTGCCTGGGTTGGCTCCCAAGAAGGGAGTTCGGACGCCGTTGCACTAGAAGATGAGCACAACGGCACTAGCGTCACTGATTGTGGAGTCAAGTCTGTTGTGTCTTCCATTAGAGATTCTCAACACCCTGATTTTTCAGATTAAGATCCATCGGGATATTCTCGGGAGAAGGGTCGATTGGTACATGAGAGAGAGGAGTTTTTTTGAGTCGGTGATTACCTCAATACCGGAACAATCCCACCACTTCTGTTCTTCATTCCATGTTTCCCCCTAAAGAATAGAAGTATATTCTAGTGAAGGAAAGAACTTCTCAGACTCTAGAAAAGTAACATCCATGGTGACATAAGTTCGATTAGTGGATGGATTATAGCATCGATACCCTTTCTTTCCGATACCATATCCCACAAAAATACAACGAACTGCACAATGATCAGGTTTAGTCCGTTGTTCTATATGAAGATGAACAAAGGCAACACATCCAAATACTTATGGAGGGATAAACATTACAGATGGTAGGGAAACTTGACTTGATAGAGCCTGTAATGGAGTCTTGAAGTTTAAAACTTTTGAAGGTATTCGGTTCATAAGATGTACTACTGTAATAACAACATCGTTCCAGTATCTACCAGTTATATGTTCTCCAATTAACAGAGCTCTTGCAGTTTCTAAAATATGTCTGTTCTTCCTTTCAGCTACACCATTCTGTTGTGGGGTACGAGTACAAGAATTTCATGAAGAATATCTTTCAAGTTAAAGTATGTCTTAAATTCTTGACTGATATACTCTCCGCCATTATCTGAACGAAGTATCCGGACTTTGGCTAAAAATTGATTTTCAATCATAGCATGAAATGCTTGAAACACCCCAAACACCTCATCCTTGTGTTTTAGAAAATATAGCCAAGTCATCCGGGTACAATTATTTATAAAAGACACAAACCAACGAATACCACAGGCAGTTGTAATAGGGGAGGGTCCCCAAACATCAGAATGTATCAAGGCAAATGGAATGTCGCTTTTATTAGAACTTATTGGAAAAGGTACATGATGACTTTTAGCTAAAATGCAAGTCTCACATTTTAAGTTGGAGTCGTGTATATATGAAAATAAACCTTAAAACAAATGCTTCATGTAACTTAATGATGAATGTCCCAATCGATAATGCCATAACCAAATCTGTTTCTCCTTTGTACCAATCGGGCGTTGTTGCATACTATTAGCCTGGCCCGATCTGAAATCATCCATGTAATATAACCCCTTTCTTTTAGTACCACGTCCAATGATTTCCTTCATGAGAATATCCTGAAAAAAAAACAGAAAGTAGGGTACATTAAGACTACACAGTTTAGTTCTTCCGTTGCTTGGCTTACAGATAACAGTTTATTTGCAAGAGATGGTACTAATAAGATATTTGACAAGGAAAGAAAGGGTGATAGAGCCACAATGCCAGCCCCTATGACTGGATATGTTACTCCATTGGCATTGGCGATGCTTGTCCTTCTTGGTTGTGTAGTCTCAACCAAGTCATTTGAAGAAAAAGTCATGTTGTATGTAGCCCCTGAGTCAACTATCCATTCCATGTGATCACTTCTAGTAGAAGAGAAAAATGCATAACTACAGTTACCTTGATCACTTAGAGTGTTTGTTGCTTCATCTTTCGGTTCAGGTTGTGGAATAAGATATAGATGTGGTTCTGTATTCACCAAAGCTGCCCGCCCTTGTCCACCAGAGATTTCTTTTTGCTTCCTTGCCTTAAGTTCATTCCACCAGTCAAGGTACCCATGCAACTTAAAACATGTTTCGCGGGTATGTTTTGAGTTCCCACAGTGAGTACAACCACTTCCTCCAACATCGGTTGTTCCTTTGATTTTTGTGGGCCCGCTCATTCTGCCACCATTAGAGGATGAAAGCCCAGTTTTGGCTATCTGTAAAGTAGACACCTGTCCCGTCTTTGTTTCTTTGGATGCCATTACAACACATGTTGTAACTCCAACACCTGTAAGCATTACTGCTTGCCTAGTATCTTCCCTACGAAAATAGGCATAGGCTTGTTCTATCGTAGGAAACGATTGTCGACGAAGTACATCACTTCGAATCTTATCCAGTCTGTGATCTAATCCATCCAAGAAGGTGTATACTCTATCTTCTTGTAGAAGAGTATTCCACTCTTGTATATCACGGGTACAAACCATCAGGTTTGGGCGACGAAAGTCAATTTCCCTCCACAAACCTTGGAGATTGTTGTAATATGATTCAAGAGATCCCTCGGCTTGTCTCATTTGGGTCACACGTCTTTTCAACTCATATACCTGAGATGTATCAGTTCCATCAAAATATGTTGTGGCAATTGAATCTCATACCTGTTTATCAGTTGGAAATCTTATAAAATTCCCGATTAATGATGAGTCCATGGAATTGATCAACCATCTTTTTACAATTGCATTCTCTGTTCGCCATTTTCTGAAGGTTGGATCAGTTTGTGTTGGTTCAGGGAGATCGCCATTAACATATCCCACTTTGTCTCTTCCTGAGATATACATCTCGACAACTTGGGACCATAAAGCATAATTGGTACCGTTTAGTTTGATACCAATTGGTGCAGCAGCGATTTCGTAGTTGGTAATTGGGTTCTAGGTCTAGGTCTGGTTCTGGGTCAAGACTTGAGCCATCCTAGTTGTCAAGTCTTCAAGAATAGCAGTTGTAGATTTTTCTTCTTGCTCTTCAAGTTTCACCAAATCGGTTGGTGCAGCCATTTTTTTCATTTCTTTTTATAGAAACATGTGAACAGTAACATGTGAACAGTAATAAATGAACAGTATACGTGAATAGTATCATCTTCAACCTTCAGCAGGCGACTGTAGCGCGTGGGAGAGTGAATCCCACTCTCTGATCTTCTAGCGGAGCGTCCGAGGGCGTGCGGAGTCAGTTTTGGCTCCGATTGACTCCGTTGAACTCGTTTAGATGGCTCTTCCACCTGGTATGTTTAAAACACAAAATGAAACACTTTCAATTTTTGGACAGAATAAAAAACACACTCTGTTTTGCACAAAACATGGCTTTGATACCATGTTAAAATTTAAATGAAAGAATAAAATAAAAAACTGATAAACTAAAGAGCAGAAAAACAGAAATCTATTTTTATCATTTAGAAATCAGAATTCAATTTACATTTGTGCATTTTCACTCCTTAAATACTAAAATTTACAAGTTGTGAACATTTAAGCAAAGATTCTAACATTTCAACTTATCTATCATTGTAATAGCCATTATTAAAATTGTTAATTTTGACTTCTTAAAAATTTATTAAATGCATGATTTGTTGACAAATTTATTTACCAATAGATGCTTTCATATTTCAACACTTTTCCTTTACGGATTTTTTTGCTTTCTTTTCTCCTCGGTAGAATATATTTGGGTAAATATGAAAAACATGTCCTCATTAGGAAAATTATTGCTAAATGGTCAAATAAATAAAAGTTATTTGAAAAAGAGAAATGAATAATTAGAAATTATTATTAAGGATATTGTAAAGACAAAATTACCTTTAATGAAAAAATTTACTCTTAATATTATTATTTTTTTAAATTTTAATTGAAAATAAATTTAAAAAATAAAATATTTAAATATTTATTTTTTTTAAAATTTAAAAAAAATTTAAAAAATAAAGACAAATTAATTTTAGGAATACTATTTTTATTCTTTTAAAATTTTTAATTAAAAAAAATAAATAAAAAATTTTAAATTTTTTTTTTTAAAATTAAAAAATTTTTATTTTCAGAATATTTATTTTTTATTAAAAAGTAAATTAATAAATAAATAAAAAAATGAAAAAGTTTTTTATAAAAGATAATTTTATCTTTATAATATCTTTTATAATAATTTTTAATTATTTATTTATTTTTTTAAATAATTTTTATTTATTAAATCATTTAATAATAATTTATTTATGAGGACATGTTTTTCATATTTACCTAAGATACTTCTTCATATTCTGTTAACAGGTCCCTATCATTACTTTTGGCCATAGGAAGTCTGATTTCTGGCTAAGGCCCAAAATATCCACCACGTGGCAGCTTGTGGTTCTTTTGAAACCCAGAACTGAAGTGATGTCAAACAAAACCTCTTTATAAAACTACAGTTTCTTCTACCAAATAACTCTCAAAAGATTATACTAGTCCGTACGCCAACGACCAAAACCCCATTCCTATCTTTACTGGTCAACGGAAAATGAGTTCCGGCCGGCGAATACCCTTCACCCTTGTCCTCTTCTTTTGCCTTATAATTTCCTCTCACTCTCTTAGTTCTAACTATAATTTCCGAAAGAAACACAAAATCAAAGGACCCATTAAAACTTTAGTTATCCTGGTCATGGAAAACCGTTCCTTTGACCATCTTTTGGGTTGGCTCAAATCGACCCGACCCGACATCGACGGCCTCACTGGCTCCGAGTCAAACCCAGTCAACGTCACCGACCCCAACTCCCCCAATATCTCTGTCTCCGACGATGCTATCTTCGTCGATTCTGACCCGGGACACTCTTTCCAAGCGATCCGAGAACAGATTTTCGGGTCGAACGATAGCTCAGCTAACCAGGCTCCGATGAACGGCTTCGCCCAACAAGCGGAGAGCATGGGTGAAGGAATGGGCAAAACCGTGATGAGCGGATTTAAACCGAGTCGGTTACCAGTTTACACGAAGTTAGCGAACGAGTTCGGCGTTTTCGATCGGTGGTTTGCTTCTGTTCCCGCTTCGACTCAACCAAATCGGTTTTACGTTCATTCAGCAACGTCGTTTGGGGCAATGAGTAATGTCAAGAAAGACCTCATCCACGGATTCCCTCAAAAAACGATTTTCGATTCGTTGGACGAAAATGGCCTCAGCTTCGGCATATATTACCAAAATATCCCGGCTACCCTTTTCTTCAAAAGCCTAAGAAAATTAAAGTTCTTGACCAAATTCCACAGTTATGCTTTGAAGTTCCGGCTCCACGCTCGGCTCGGGCGGCTACCGAATTACGTGGTGGTAGAGCAACGCTACTTCGACGTGAAGGCGTTTCCGGCGAACGACGATCACCCGTCGCATGACGTGGCGCGTGGACAGAGGTTCGTGAAGGAGGTGTACGAGATACTGAGAGGTAGTCCGCAGTGGAAAGAGATGGCTCTTTTGATTACTTACGATGAGCACGGAGGGTTTTATGATCACGTTCCGACTCCTGTCTCGGGTGTGCCTAACCCGGACGGGATAGTGGGGCCCGACCCGTTTTATTTCAAGTTCAATAGGCTGGGTGTTAGGGTCCCTACTATCTTGGTCTCTCCCTGGATCGATAAGGCCACTGGTGAGTTTTTTTTTTTTTAAAAGAAAACAAATTAGTTTAGATTGTTAATTTATTTATTTCTTAATATTTTTGATGGATTTTTTCATAAAAAAATATTTTAGTGGGTTTACATTTGATGTGCTAATAAAATTGTTATAAAAGATTTTTTTTTCTGATTTGGGGAGTTGTGTTGACTTTTGTTTCTTTTGGGGTACAAAGTCATTTGTTGACTAAATACTCATAAGAAATTGAAGATAAAACTCTTTTAATGTTATTTAAAGGAAGTTTGATGGAAAATGTTGTTTTTAAGGTTTGGTTTGAAGTTTTCCCTTTTAGTTTTATGGGTGTTGGTGACTTGGTGTTGATTAGAATTTAGAAGCTATGACTTAGGGTAGGGTGAATGTTGGATACGGATATATATATGTTTTACACGGGTGTATTTAATTTTTTTTAAAGTTTTTTCATATATTTGAAGGATCGTATTTTCATATTCATGTCCGAATATATGTCGAATACGGATATCGAACACAAATATTTTTTTAAAAAAATGAAAAGTCAAATACATAGCTTAGAAGCAAAGCATGGTTTGAAGTTTTGTCCTTTTAGTGATAATTGAGGGGACATTGCTTTGCTTCTAATAATACCCTGTTTTTGGTGGGATATTTTTGCGTCTTTATATAACAGTTGACTAGTGGGGTTAGCTATTCTAGTTGAATAAGTTGGCTCAATAAAGGGGGAAAGTCTAATTGCCAGCCTAGTTTTTCATTAAACTCTGTGGAAATCGAGTTTGATTTCTTTTCCATGTCTTATTATGAGCCATGTTAGTAGAAGTGTGATTGGAGCGGGTGGATTGGGTTTGAGTTGGGACACTCGGGTCGGGTCAATTTAGGTTGAAGAAAATTCAGGTTGCTTCGAGTTTGGATTTGGATCGTTTTGGGTTAAAGTCTTTTGAGTTTGACACCTGAATTATTTGAGTTTAGGTCATCGAGTTCAAATGATTTCGGATTCAAATTGTTGAGTTTTAAAAGTCAAATCAGTTTAATTTCATATTAGACTTTCGGGTCATTCGGGTTTGCATCATTTCAGAATGAGGTTAATTTTGGTTCGAGCCATTTTGGTTTCGGCTTTCGGGTTTGATGGGTTCGGGTTGTTGAATTTTTTGTCAAATTGGGTTTGATTGGGTTCAGATTCGGGCGGTTCGGGTTTTTCTGGGTTCGGATCAGTGCTCTACATTTTAGTGTCGAAATTTGATTTTGGGTGTTTGTGGGCAATGTGTAGTAAAAGAAATACATTGGACTCTTCAGTAGAAAAGATCTTAAGACAATTCATCTCAATATAACAAAGTTCATTACAATAGAAATCAATCATTAATGATTTAACTTATGGAAATAGATAATCATAACTTAAATAGTAGATATAAGTAATAGCTCTACACTTTTATAGCAGATAGCAAGTTCTAGCAGTCTATTTCTGAGTTGACAAATCATTTTCAGAATTTGTTTTTATTTGCTATCTTTTGTTCATAAATTCTTGTTGATATGCAAGAATTGAAACTCTACTTATGTTGGATTTGGAAGACATGGCTTCTTATCTAGAATGAATGAGACATGTCGGACATGGCATCTCCCTGGTTTCTAAATCCCTAACTATTTCCAGTTGATTATGAAGATGACAATTGGCTGTATAAAAGATGAAAAACTTGTGCAGTCAACCAGAAGACAAAGCTCTGAAGTTGAACTCTTGTTCAATAGGTTGAGCTATCCTTCTATAGATTTGATGCAAAACCAATTGTGACAATATTGTGTTATTTGTCCGGTTCTTTGATTTTCATTCTGAACTGATATTTGAGCAGTGCATGTCCCGAAACTCACTTTCAGTTGTCTCTCTCACTTCATTTCTTGACTTGTATGTGCTGTTGTTTACTAAAATGTTGCAATTCCTGACTTTTCGTCTGTTTGATTCTTCTTTGTTTTTGTGCAGTGATCCATGAGCCAGCTGGGCCAACACCGCATTCGCAGTTTGAACATTCTTCCATCCCTGCAACAGTGAAGAAGCTTTTCAACCTGAATTCGAATTTCCTGACAAAGAGGGATGCATGGGCTGGTACATTCGAGAATCATTTTAACCTGCGCAGTACTCCACGTAATGACTGTCCAGGTATGTTCAATTTCCTTGATCATAGAATTGAGTTGAATTTTCTTTACGTTAATCCATTGATTTCCTATCAAATTGATATGGAATATGGTTGTGCGCACTGTACTCTTGTATTTACTCTACTGGTGGAATTTGCTTCATTTAGAATTTATGTTATGTGCATTTCTTGGGATTGTTATCCTTTCTTTCCTTGCTAAAATCATAGTCTTATGGAAACCCTGCAACTGTAAAAGAACTTGCACTAAGTGATGCATGCCTTTTGAGATGCTGTTTGTTTTAAGGAATGCCATACTCCTCTTCTAAGAACCAAATCCTCTCCCTTCACCCACATGGTCCCCCGAAGAAGTAAAAGAAGAAACATTAATAATTAATCTGGCAGGAAGACAGAGCCGTATACTGGAACAGAGCATGTTTTGGTTGTATTAGTTTGATTTTGAATATTGAAAGCCTATCTTGTGTCGTAATTGTCAGATATAGAGTTCAGATGCTTGTAAGTTTCTGATCAAAGATTGTCAGAAAGCATCTATTACCTCTTTGCCCGAAACGGTTTATAATATATCCTGAAAATTTGGATGCAGAAACTCTCCCCGAGGTGAAAACATCATTGAGGCCATGGGGACCAAAAGAAGATGCTAGCCTCTCAGAATTCCAAGTTGAACTCGTTCAGCTTGCATCACAGCTCAATGGTGATTATGTCCTCAATACTTACCCATATATTGGGAGAAGCATGAGAGTAGGTGAAGCAAATAGATACGTCGAGGATGCAGTCAAGAGGTTCCTGGAAGCTGGAAAGGCTGCTATAATAGCTGGAGCTAATGAATCTGCAATTGTGACAATGAGGCCTTCTCTTACCAGTCGAATCGCGGATCGGAGCCGCTATGTCGAAGCCTATTAGTCCCTCTATACAATTATACACGCCCCACTGTAAATAGAGATTTAGATTATTAAACTAACCCTATATTTATAGATAATATGCCAAAGTATACTAGCATCAAAACTCAATATCATTTGACTGAGGTCAAGTGTGCTTGTTTATGTATTATATAACCTTACAATTATATTTCATAATACTACACGTCTTTCTTTCCTAGATGTTCCTTGATGACGCTTCTATTGTTAAATACTTGTTTGGCAGCAATCAATCATTCTCTCCAGTTACCCCCTTACATGACTTGTAAAATGTAAAGGGAAGTCAGAATTTCAAAACCTGCAGGCTGCAAGAACAATGCCATCTGATCTTTTCAAACCCACAAGTGGGTTTATACCAAAGTACTCAATACCTTATCGATGGGCGTATCATTTTTTTTTATCGATATGTATCAATATCAAAAGAAAAACGATACATTCACCGCTACGGTACTGATTACTTTGGTTTGGTTAGAAGTATATCCATCCATTCCATTGGTTGTTCAAGTCATTGAAGTAGAATGCACTGCTAGTCACCACCTTACCACATTCAAAACTGGCCCTACCCTACCCTCAATTGGATATATATATATATATATATATATATATATATATATATATATATATATATATATGAAAAGGGTCATAAGCGACCACAACTCCACAAGCATAGCTACCATTCAACGTACCACTACTAGATAGAGAGTTATAAACTATCACACTATATCTTCCCTTTTCCATCAGGACCAAGCAATACTACCATCTCTATCTTTCTCATTCCCTCTCCCCAACAATCATGGAGATCTCTTGGGAGCAAAGCGTTACCTATTCTATCAACACGATTTACCTTCTATTTTCTGCTTATTTAGTCTTTGTTATGCAGCTTGGCTTTGCCATGCTCTGTGCTGGTTCAGTCCGGGCCAAGAATGCCATGAATATTATGCTCACAAATGTTGTAGATGCGGTTGTTGGTAGCATTTCTTACTATCTCTTTGGCTTTGCCTTTGCATTTGGTGACAGCTCCAACCCTTTTATTGGCACAAACTTCTTTGCCCTCGTTGATATTCCGAATACTTCATATGACTACTCTTTCTTTCTTTACCAATGGGCTTTTGCTATTGCAGTTGCTGGAATTACTAGTGGGTCCATAGCTGAGAGAACCCAGTTCAGTGCTTACCTGGTTTTCTCATTTTTCCTCAGTGGGTTCGTTTATCCTGTTGTGGTTCATTGGGTTTGGTCATCTAGCGGTTGGCTAAGTGCCAGTTCAAGCAATTCGCTGTTTGCTTCTGGTGCTATTGATTTTGCAGGGAGTGGCGTAGTTCATATGGTAGGTGCGGTTGCTGGGTTTTGGGGTTCTTTCATAGAAGGTCCAAGAGTGGGTCGGTTCGATGCATTTGGCAAGCCTATGCCAATGCGTGGCCATAATGCAACTCTAGTGGTTCTTGGTACATTTTTGTTGTGGTTTGGATGGTTTGGGTTCAATCCAGGCTCATTTGATAAGATTCTTGTGGCCTATCCTAATACAACAGATCAAGGTAATTGGACTGCGATTGGCCGGACGGCAGTTACAACCACATTAGCCGGATCGACAGCCGGAATAGTAACCCTGTTCGGTCGAAGGTTAATAGTAGGCCATTGGGATGCACTTGATGTATGCAATGGAGTGCTAGGTGGGTTCGTCGCAATAACATCAGGCTGCGCAGTGGTTGAGCCATGGGCTGCTATCGTTTGTGGTTTTTTTGCAGCCTGGGTCTTGATTGGGTTAAATATCCTGGCAGTTAAATTGAATTTTGATGACCCATTAGAGGCTACACAATTGCATGGGGGATGTGGTGCTTGGGGTTTGATTTTTACTGGATTGTTTGCAAAACAGGAGTTTGTGATTCAAGTCTATAACTCAGGAGAAAGCGGGGTGGTGCGACCTTACGGGCTGTTCATGGGTGGGGGCTGGGGACTGCTTGGATGCCAAGTGGTTGAGATTTTGGTGATAGTTTGCTGGGTAAGTGCGACAATGGGGCCTGTTTTCTATGCTCTTCATCGACTAGGAATCCTGAGAATATCTGTGGATGAGGAAATTGCAGGACTAGATATTTCCAGCCATGGAGGATACGCTTATAATGCTCATCAGCAAGAAAATCAACCTCGTTTTTATGCAGATTATATGAGAATGCAAGATCAGTCATAAGCTTACCAGCCATTGCAATCAATGGGGAAATGACCTTGACTCCTGCAATTGTATTTTTATTCAATCTTTCAATGATCATTAGTATTATTGGATTACTAAAAGTGAAATTTCACGATCTGCTTTGATTTGTTAAGGTGTAATTAAAAATTAGTATACTATGTTCCTTAATCCAAATCAAAGTTATATAACAGTTTGCTGTTAAACATTTAGCAGCCACTGGGAATTGCCACTATTGATTTCATTTCGACATGTACTAAGAAGTGCATTTACATTTCAAAATGATAAGTATCATATGGATATACAGCCATGCCAGTTATATACAGGCAGTTGTCTTGCCCCGTAAAATAATGGAGGGGATTCTAACCCGTATTCAAGTGCTCACCTAACATGAAAATCATAGGGAAGAAATACAGGATCTGGCACAACAAGAGGCAATTTATCAATGTACATGACATGAAGAGCCTCTTACAATTCTCTCTCAAAATAGATGACAAATCAACAATAACAATTCTCTCTCAAAATAGATGACAAATCAACAATATCACTCTTTTCTGTGAAAATCCAAAGGTCACCGGAGTTTACCCTTTTGAGACTATCCCGACAAAAGGGACATGACTGAGACCGGCCATGCCTGAAATTAACAGGAAATACAACACCATCAGGTGACTTAAAAGCAAGAATGGAACATGAATCATGAACCTATAACAGAATGCAAACATTGACCTTAAATGCAGTAAAACTGGCTAGTCACCCTCATGAATCGTAAGTAGACCTGGCAATTCGTATATCCGTGTCCTGTTCTTGTATTTTTTCATGTCATAATCGTGTTTAAAGTATTTTATATTTGTATAAATTTTGACGTGTTAATAATTTGTATTATATAGATTTTGATATGTTCATGTATTCGTGTCATGTTCGTGTTTCTTTTTCGTGTAGTGTTTTAGTTATTTTTTTCATGTTATGTTCGTGTCGTGTCTAATATTGCCAGGTCTAATGGTAAGTGCCCATACTAATAGTACTACTATTGAAGAATAACAAGGTTACAGTCAAGAGTGTACACCATACACAAGACCATCAACCCAAATAACAGTTCCAAACAATAGATAAGAGTAATAGTAAATTAGTAATACATTATGAAGTTGTAACTCAGAGAAAGGAATAAGTTACCAATCCCGATAACACTTCAAACACAGAGAATGGCTGCAATTAGGCAATACAACCATGCTGTTCATCTCCATGCAAATCCCACACTCCTCTTCCCTTTCTAAGTCGATTTCAAGAGAGCTTCCCCCTTTCAAATTCATCCTTCCTACGGTACCTCATGGTACACACTTCTTTCTGTTTTCTATCTTCCAAATCAGTGATGCCGCTTTGAAGTTGCAATAAAGAAGGAAATATTACTGCTGTTTACGGAGAACAAACTAGTGAGGCAGATTTCACTTCAATGAGCTAAACAATGTTGTCAGCACAAACAGTTAGAGAGAGAGAGAGAGATCATTTCTAACAAAAATTTTGACTTCTCAAAAAACTCACTCACCATAAAATTCTCTAATGCTGGCTTTCCTCTCATGAAAAGACATGGTGGTCTTGTCATCAGCATAGTTCTGCATCAATCAACCAGATTGCCACATCCCAATTGTAAGTAATTATTAGGTATTAGATCACAATTTTTATCAAGATAAAAGAATAGTGAAAATTGGAAGAGAAAGCGATAAGCTCACTGAAAATTGTATGGTGGAAAGAAACATACCATATAAATAAGTATTCTGAGCAAAACAAGGGCACCAGCATGTTGACAATCAGTCCACTGAACAAGGAAAAGGAAAAACTGGGCTGATGGACTGTAGGACAGTCTCATTTGAAGACGCACTCCATCTTTCTCCCTTGGATAATCTAAAGCCCTGAAATCAGATGGGTAAAAGAAGGCAAAAATACAGGGTTAACCATCAATCAATGCCGATATTAAAGCAAAAACAAATTTGAAACCAGAATATCCTTACTCATATTGTGCACTCATAATCTTTGACAATAGCATGGATTAATGATATTTTAGGCATTCAGTTGGTTCCCCACTAGTTACAGATACAACTTAAGGACAGTGTTCACCAATCCTATCAATTAGATATAAAAAGAATTCCTTCATTGTCTTGCAGGTTACCATGTACCTAACATCCTTGCTGTTAGAAGAAGAAGAGAGAAAGCCAGATTACAAGAACACAAAGGAATATGTGGTTTGGCCATGGTGGCCTACAACCACGGGAAAAGATCCAAAATGTTACATTACTGATATTATTGAATTGTATAGAAGTCTATACAGGAGTCTTATTTATACATGAGGTTCTCATCATCTAATGAAAGAATCACCACACTAATAATAATAATAATATTGGAATCGTAATCTGAATCGTAATCTGAATCATAATCAAATCAAAATCACTAAGATTACTCTAATTACATTTATTACTTTAATATCCCCTCTCAAACTCAAAGTGGTATTGTAAATACTAATTTAAATTTGTTAACCAATAAGAGAACATGTGGTGGAACACATGACACAAAAATCTGACGTGATATAGCACGCAGCAGGAACAAGAAGACGTGGCGTAACACGTGACAGGAAAACGTGACGTAACACGTTACAAAAAAATCTTGACGTGGTGTAACACGCAGCAGGTACAGAAAACATAGCGTAACACGTAGAATGAATAGAAAGACGTGGCGTAACACGTAGAATGAATAGAAAGACGTGACGTAACACGCAGCAGGTACAGGAAGACGTGACAGAACTCGCAACAGGTATAGAAAGACATGGCGGAACACGCAACAGAGAAACACAGGCAGAAAAGTGATAGAACACGCAACAAGAAAATCTGACGTGAAAGAACACGCAGCAAAAAATGTGACGAAACACACAGCAAGAGAACACAAGCAAAAGATCATAACAACTCTGATACCATGTTAAGCATCCAACCTAAAACCAATTGGTTTTAGGTTTGGATGCTTAACATGGTATCAGTTACCAGGTTCTGTTCTGTTGTTTTTGTCTTATACCCCTTCTGAGTTTGTCACGTGATAGGCTCCTCGGTATTCGCCTACAAGTAATGGGGCTTGTTAAAGTGGGGTTATCCCACGTCGGTTAAGTCTTGGATTATCTGTGGTCTTATATTCAAGTTGAGCCTCTGCACTTATCACCAATTGGTTTTAGGTTGGATCCTTAACACTTGCAATGATCTTCACCATATATAACAGAAGTCCAGCTCTTACTACTACGAAACAGAGGGAACGAAATTCATTGTTGATTGCAAAAATGCAATTCATTGTTGATTGCCGATTGAACCAAATAAAACAATGTAAAGCTTAGATCATTTAGAATCAAGGGATACCCCTCACTCAGCTCCCTTTGTTGGCTTAGAGTGTTTGATTTGTTTATAGGGTTATGCCTTCAGATCATCAATTCACAACCCAGAGTTCAGAAACGCTTCCTTCCCTATAACCTATTTCTGCAATTCATAACCCAACAAAGTTTGACTAAACGATTTAAACCCATTGTTAGATAAACACAATGTAACATTTTGGATTACAAATATTTAAAAGTTTTTGTGATCTTGGAATGAATGAATGGTACCCTATGCCAGGGAATAGAATGTTCAGGACTTCAACAATCTGCTATGAACCTTGCATTGCCAAACACAAAGTACAGAAACAATCAACCCCAACAAAGTCAACAACCATAGGAGAAAAACCCATAAATTTTTATTCAAAGTTTGTCCCTTTCTTTTGAGTAGAAAGTATTATGCTCTCTTTTAATAAGGAAAAAATCATTTTTTCTTAAAAAAAGAAGAAGAAAAAGTTGCAAGTTAAAGAGTGCTTAAGCAATCAAAATTCACAGAAAAAATTTAATAGAAAAACCCAAAAAAGAAACAAAAATCAAACAGAAAAAATAAATCACATAAAAAGAGAAAAGAGATATACAGGGTATTGGCGTGTTGAATATCAGCTTCGAGCGCTTTGAGCGAATCCTTGAAAGAGGACTTTCCCATGATCGGATATTTTCCCGGAAAATTATCCCATCAAACAAACACACAAAAATCAGGTAGCTAAAGAAAAGCCCCCCCAAAAAAAATCTTCAACTCCCCAATTATTCGAAACAAAAGAAAAATAAAAATGGTAATATTATTGTAATTTCGAAAGGAAAAAGAAAAGAAAAAAAAAACCTCGTAAGCAGCGACGGACTTAACTGCACTCATCACTCTCCAAACACTGTCAGTTACGACATCTTAAAGGCTTAAAGCAAAGGAAGAAGGGGTTCTGAAATTACGATGTTGTCCTTACTTGAACCTAATCCGGTGTAATGGATTGTGTATAGTCAGGCTTTTTGTGATTCTGTTTAAAAAAGCCAATGACGTGGAAGAAAGAAACGAGATGGAATGATTTCATGCCCCGAGGTGATGATGTGGCGAAATGTTATTGGAAGGATGAATGGAATGGCGTGAGGTTGTCAGTAGGGAATCTAATAAACCTAAAGTTTTATAAAACAAAGGACATTTTGATTGTTTTATCCTAAAGATATTACTATTTGTTAATTAATAATCTTAATTAAGATGAAAATTTTAAGGGTTTAATTATAGTTTAATTATGAGTTTTTTATAAGATATAATCTGTCCACTGTCCTACTCACATTTTTGGAGAATTTAAGTTGGGATTTTTCTTAATTAAATAATTAAATTGTATCTTTTTTTGTACTATGCTTCTCATAAATGATGAATTGGATAAATTTTGTGTGCCAATAATAGCAAAAAAAATTGGCTTAAAACAAAAGGGGAAAAAAAAACATAATAGAAACTAGAAAAGTGTTTCCTTTTCAAGAATTTCCTATTTGAGATTTTCTACATTGGAGCTTTATAAGCATTTTTTCTCTAAACAGAAAAATATGGAAAATTTTATAAGAAAATATTTTATTCATTGTGACAGTTTAATTTTTAAATTTCATTAATAAGATGACATATATTTTAAAATATATTTAAAAAATGAAAATAAAAGGAATTTATTATGTTAAATCCATATTTGCATATTATGTAATCTACAAATAATCAATTATTTTTTTCCTTTTATACATTGATATATATATATATTCACTTATATTAGTGTAAAATTAAATTATTTTTACACACTTACGTATTTTTTTATACGATTTATATTTATTTAATCTGATCGTCATATTTCATATTCTATTCACATAGATCATGCACGTCGAGTTTCGAGAAAATTAAAAATGTCTAACTATTTGTTCGATGTAAAAAAACTTTCAACCGTTAAATATATATTAAAAAAACAATATTCTCGATCGATATGATAGAGATATTAGATCGATTCCAAACTTTATATGCATGACGAGTACAATTATATTTTAAAATTCAATTGTCGGTTTAATGAAATATAAATTGTATAAAAAAATAAAAAGTATGTAAAACTAATTTAATTTTACACTGATATAAGTAAATCCCATATATATATCCAATCATAAATAATATTGCATGAGATAAGATAATTTTTTTGATAATAAAATTTTAAAGAAGTCAAAATAAAATGTACCATCAATCCTTATTCCAATCAATTAAACATGCTATATTTAGAAAATCTTGGCAAGAATAAGGAATCAAAATGGCAAGTCAACCCAATTTTGATATCTAAAAATTATTCTGTTGACAATGTGAGGAGTAAATTTCTAAATTCCATCATTGCAAATCTATAAATGATTTAGACAAAAAGAAAATAGAACAAGGTACGTCTTGTTTGAATCTTACTTTTCATTGTTAAGCCTTTAAGTTTATATTCTTGCTTGCTGCCTATGTCTTGTTAGGATAGGAGACTATTGAGAATGGAAGAAGCTAGCTATGTTATCCGAATTTTTATTATTTTTATGCTATGTTTGAGAACATGAATTTAAAAATTTCGATTTTATTTCATTTGTTATATAAATTGTGATAATAAAATTGATACATTAGTTAAAATTCAACATGATTGTATATTTAAAAGGTATAAAACATAAATTTCAAATTCACAAATACCTATAGGTATTTCAAATTCACCACTATATAGGCATCCAACAAATTCATAGATTTGAAAAACAATCATGAATGTTACATTTACATGTGTTTTACTACACAATTATACTATTTTTGAAATCCAAATCCATTGTTTGAAATCTAAGTTTCCAAACGCAACGTTAAAGAATTTATTCTCGATATTTGTATCCAACACATATTCAAAAATAATTATGAAAATATGATCCTTCAAATATATGATTTTTTTATATAAAAAAATTGTATATATCCTTATAGGATACATACATGTATCCAATACTTAATTCGAGTCTGAATAACATAATATATGAGTAAATGCTTAGGAATCCAATGGCTAAATTGAATTACCTTGTGGCTTATGCGAATCTTTTAACTGCCTCAAAGTTCCCTCATCTCAAAATCCTATTATTTTTACCGGCAGAATCAATATATTGCCAAAAGGCAAATGCAGAAACTAAAACTTCTGGAGGAAAAACATGAATTATATATGATAATCTCAACGTATGGTTGGCTGGAAATGAAGATAAAGCCTTGCCTTAAATTGAACTTACGGCTGCAAATTGTCTTCCCAATGAAGTGAACCCTGCATAATTAATTGAACAAGTAGCACTAATTAGCCAACTGGTCAAGCATCTAAAACATCAATGTTAGGAAAAGGATTGCAATATGACAATCACCTCAACTATTACATGAAATCCTGATCACAAAATTATATGAATCATTTTCTGGAAGGCGCAAGAGAAAAATCGCAGAGTCTTGGAAAAAAAGAAACAAGAAATTCTTTATTATATAGACAACAATGGCTATGAATTGCCAAATAGAGAAGCCATGTTTGGACATCATCTTATACATACAATATCTTGATCATGTTGGATTTGCGAGGTGCTCAATGGACCAAATTATGCTTGTCTCTAATTAGATTTAAGAGGTGCTCAATGGATCTGTTGATGCAAGGATTGCTGGACTGCACCCGTTATGAAGTATTGTCCGTTTCGTTTTGAAGTTATAAAAACCATCCTTACGGCTTTGTCCTTTAAAAAAAGACGCCTCATAAGGAAAGAGTTGCTCTTATTTTATAAAGGCAATGTCTAATCTTTAATTAGGCGATGTGGGATCGATTTCTCCCTCAACATTAGTCCCTAGTTAGGGATCCAGAATGGATTCCCACAGACGGCGACATTGTTGATGCAAGGATTGTTGGACTGCGTTCCCTATGAGGTATTGTCCGCTTTGGAAGTCTAAAGATCGTCCTCACGGCTTTATCCTTTAAAAAAAAGACGTTTCATAGGGGAAGGATTATCCTTACTTTATAAAACCATGGTTCAACTTTAGCTAATCGATATGAGATCGTTTTTCTTCATCAACAAGATCAAATTTGATTTGAGGAACTGGATGCAGGAAGTATTCGAAAAATCATTGTTAGGAAACTCTAGTTAGTTTTTTGCGTGTTTGTTTGTGAATGGATAACAACAGAAGTAGAATTTTGTTTTCTCCCCTTTGCTTTCTGTGCATTGATTGTTAATATGAGGTGATGATTTGTTGCTTTCCAAAATGTTTTATGTTTAAGTGTTAATTTTGTTAATTGTATTATTCATAGTGTCAAAGTACTTCTCTGTCTTCGACATTCTCTCGCGTAATGACATTAGGTTGTTGTTATTATCATGTGCCAGACTCTATTTATGAACTGACATTCATTCTAGAGAGTCTTAAAATAAAATAAAATAAAACACATCTGCTTTTATTCTTTTAATTCTTTTATTACTTTTCGGCAACTTTTAATGTGTTATTTATAAGGAAATTTGATTATTTATTAAATGATGTGGCAATTTTTTTTTTTATCTATATGTCATATTAAGATTAATGGCGAAAAGCATTTTTTATCCATGTGTCATATTAAAATTAATCAATTGCCGTCTCAACGGATTGAAATTTGGGTTAATTTGAAAAACATCCCATTTATAATACCATAATTGTTAAATGATCTAATGACTAATAATAATTTATGAAAAAAAAAAGAAATAAACAATTATTATTAAAAAATTATAAATACAAATTTACCTTAATGAATTAAACCTTCATTTCCTTTCCCCTTTCCTTATTCCTCCATTCTCCTCAGACCCTTCTCCATTCTGTCTCCCATTTCTTTTTTTTTCTTTTTTTTTTTACAAGTTTTGTTGAAAAATAACCTTTCCCCCAAGTTTAGAAAGATATTATACAATAGTCAAGTTTTTTTTTTGGAGAAGACCCTCGCGATAAAGTAGTGAGATTTTCTGGGGACTAAGCAACCCACACAAAAAGGGATAAATATAAAAAGAATTTGGACCTCTTCCTCAGGTGAGTAGTTTTCTGAGCCACTATGCTCTTACTCTTCGCTGCTTAGAGAGAAGAATGAAAGGGGATTGCCACCTTTAGGCAATGTTAAAATGAGGAAACGTCGTATGAATCGGGAGCTACAACAATTGTTAGATAAATAAAGGCAGCCTGTATAAATGTAATTTAGACCTTCAAAAAGCTGGTATGAGAATGATTGGGTTTATGAGAGAGGGTAGGCCGCTGAGTGAGAAAAGGTAGGAGAACGACAAATGAAATCAACCCAAAAACAAAGAGAAACTAAGTTTGATTTTAAGAGTAAGTTTATCTTTACAATTTACTTAATAATAATAATTTCTTTCTTCATTTACCTTTTATAAACAATTATTACATTATAGATGGAATGTTTTTCATATTAACCCTTAAAATTTTAGATACCAAATTATATATTTTTTAAATATAAATATCACATTACATAATTTGTTATAATTCAAAGGTTAAATATTACATTAACCCTTTTATTTTCAAGGATAAAAGAAGGGAGAAATTCCTTGGTTAATTACTTTCTTTTCCTTTCTTTCACCTTTCCTCGATTTTCCTTTCCTTCACCTCCCCTCCCTCGAACCAAACATACATAGCTTAAGATTAACAAAACCGCGCGAACCAGAACAAGAAAAGAGAGAATCAGTAACAGAAACAAAACTTCCAAACCCTAAAAAAATGTCGGAAAAATTGGCTCCTGAAAAACGACACAGTTTCCTTCACAACGGTCTCTCTCTTTTTCCCTCTCTCTACATTTCTATGTTCTTTTTTTTTTGGGATTTCGTGATTTCAAAGTCTACTTTTTTATTGTAATTTTTCTTTCTCACGTTTTAGGTGAAAAGGTGTTTGAATGGGATCAAACCTTGGAAGAGGTAAATATTTACATAAATTTACCGCCGAATGTTCAGTCCAAGCAGTTTTCCTGTAAGATTCAGTCCAAACATGTCGAAGTTGGAATCAAAGGCAACCCTCCTTATCTCAATGTTAGTCTTCTTTTCTTTTCTTTTTTTAATTTATCATTTTGTTGAATTTTGAGGTTATTTCTATTTTTTATATTTTCAATAATTATTTTATGTTTTTTTTTTTCAGCATGATTTGTTCTCCCCGGTGAAGACGGATTCATCTTTTTGGACACTAGGTATTTTGTTTTCTTTTTCTGGAAATTATTGTTTGGTTCAAGTTAGGGATTAGGAAAGAAAAATTAAATTTAGAAACTTGAAATTATGATGAAGTGGAGTTTTTTTGGGTTTAATTATACTGTTTTAAGCTGAATTCATGATCTAGAATGATGGATTGTTATTTAAAATTCTTTGTTTTTCGACAATTGAGTGGGAATTTTTTGTTTTTGGAGTTGAACTTGAACTAAACTAGGGGGCTTTAAACTTTTAATGTGGCCAGAGGATGATGTAATGCACATAACATTGCAAAAGAGGGACAAGGGTCAGACCTGGTCATCACCTATACTAGGTCAGGGTCAGCTGGATTCCTATGCCACTGATCTCGAGCAGAAGCGCCTCATGCTTCAGAGGTTTCAGGAAGAGGTGAATGAATCATGTGTTTCCCTCTTAAATTTACTTGCTCTAAATGTTATGATGTGGTTTTTCAATTCATTCTGTAGTGAATGATTCTATTGTTACAATAGCAATGTAATTTTTTATGCTATTACTAAACTTAATGTGCTCACCTTATTCCTTCTCAAGGTCCACTTTTTCCTTTGTGATAAAAGTTGTTGACACACACCCATGCCTCGAGAAAAGATTTTTTTTTTTCACTCATGTCTCTGTACTGTGAATTGTATTTAGTTTAATTATAGCTTTCAGGCTTTCTCTCCTAAGTAAGATATTGGTCAGATGTTTTTCATTTCAGCAAGCCGTGTTACTATATGTATCTTTACTTTGTTTCATTTTATATTTCTTTCATGTCTGGATTCCATAGTTTTTTTGAGATTGTCCTGCAATTGCTGTGTAAATTACATGCATTAGTTCTTTCAATACAGACTTGTCACTTTGTAATGTGTCTATATTCATATTTGTGCCATAGTAACAAGTACTATTTCAGAAAAAACTTCTGAAGATAATATCATCAGAATTTGACAATGTAATATGCGTTTATGACTTAAACCCCACATTAACTAATGCTTGATCCTCATATTTTTCACATGGGTGAGTTGCTACTCATCTATTATAATTATAGACTTTTGAAAATTACTTTTCTCTAGAAGTATGAAATCTTAAGTCTTAGTTATGTGCTTTCTAAATTGATGGGGAGTGATCTCACCAGAAGCATCTATTCTTCTTTTTACTGCCATCACGAAGCTGCATATTGCAAATTTTGTTTGACTCTTGATGTAGCATGGGACTAATCTATGATACTCGGACTCGGGTGTGAGTGTGAGTGTTAGGTACGGGTATGTTCATTTCTTTCTAAGTTTTCCATGTATTTGGGGGGTCTTTGGAGGGTCATATCCTCATATCCATGTCCAGATATGCGTCGGACACGGGTACTGCAAGAAAAATGAAGAGTCAGAGCAACATAGGGACTAACTTTGTGGTTCTCCTACGGTATCTTTTTGCATAGCATGTGAGGTTAACCAGCAGCAAAATGAAGATAGGCCTAGAGAGGAAAAACATCATATAATCATATAAATGAAGTTTCTAACCACTAATAGGTAAAGCATTCAATAATCCAAGTTGAGGTAGTTACTACTGCCGTAGGTTGATTTTGGGTAATATATTAGATAGGGACGTTACATATTATCCTATATGCAACAAAGCAAGATTAAATTAATGATTAATCAAATAAAAGGGAAGTTTCTTCCAAGAAGCTGGCTCGTGGATTAGTCTACAAATGTGAGTTCAGTCTGTTCTATATTAGGTTGGTTCAGAGTTAAACATTTTTACACTGTAATTGATGGTGGTAGAAATGCTAGTTTTATGTGTTTATTATATGATGTTTTGAGTTTTGACACCTTAAAAACATTTTTTAAGTGTTCATTTGTCTTTTGATCATGTGTACATAAATGATACATTTTATGAGAAACTCTTAATTCTCGTAATCATCATTTTAGCTGTCCTTTTATTTATGCTTTAGTTGCCTATCTAAGTGCTATTGAACTGTTATCAATTGCTTGATTCTTATGTAGTTCATTGCAACCTGAATCCACATGGTGAAACATTTGACTTGATTACTTGTTAAAACCGTATTCCAACTACTTGTGTAGGGACGATTTGCACATTACACTAACAATGTTATTTACCTTTTGCAGAACCCAGGTTTTGACTTCTCCCAAGCTCAGTTTTCGGGGAACTGTCCTGATCCAAGGACTTTTATGGGTGGTATCCGTTCTGATTGAGAATCTTCATGTGCTGGTTTGATCACTTACATTGTCCTGTTATCAAATCCTGACCTTTACGTAGTAAACAAACAATCTAATGTGCTTTCTCCCCGTAGTTGTAAGGCTTGAATTAACTTATTGACTCAGCCATCAATCTGTGATGACAGTATTGCTACTATGCCATTTGCGATCACTATGGATTTATCTTATAATCCGTGCTGCGTGGTTTGAGTTATGGATGGATTAGGCTTAGCAGTCTGTGTTTATAATGTGGTGTTATGTGTGTTTGTGTTCAAATACTGTTTTTTCTACTGAGAAAAAGGATTCAAGTAAAGGCAGAAAAAAAAAAGGTTGAAGAAAAAGGAGAATCACATTCGAAAGGGCAAGTATTGCGAGAATTTAAAAGGAGCCGATGAAGCAGAATCATATTCCTTTTCTTTGGTCTTTGTCTTTTTTATGCTACGCTCCGTTGAGAGTATTTGTGGTTTTCAATCATGACCAAGTTCCCATACTTACTTATGGATGGTCCTGATCTCCTTTTATATATATATATATACTATCGAGTGAATCACATGATGTCGTTTCATGAAAAAATAAAATTATTTATATTTATTTTTAAAGACTTTTAATGAAATGATATCATGTGATTTACTCACAGTATATAAATAAGAGCAGCGATTTCAGAGATTAGGATTCGAACTTTGAACTTATTGAATGTCACATCTTAAGAATGATTGTATGAACCAATTGAATTAAGTCTTAGATTCTGCTTCTCTGGTATTTAAAATTAGCAATATACTTAAAACTAAATAAATAAATAAATAAAGGAAGATTTGAATTGATGTTTCATAAATGAAATTAGCAAGAGTAGAGTTTAGGATATCATTCATTCTTTCCATTATTCTTCGCATATATATATATGAGAAGGGATTTACTTATACTAGCGTAAAATTAAATTAGTTTTACACACTTTCGTAATTTTTTATACGATATGTATCTACGTGAATAGAACATGAAATACAACGGTCGGATTAAACAAATATAAATCATATAAAAATTATAAAAATGTGTAAAATTAAATCAATTTTATATTAATGTAAGTGGATTTCTCACATATATATATATATATATATTCCATTTCTAAACCATAAAAAACAAGAGAAGTTATAACATGAATTCATAACATTTTAAGTTGTGATACCTAATTAAAAATTGTTACTATTCACACCTTCTATTAATTTTTTACATCAAAACTTTTTCCAAAACAATAAAATATTAAGAAAAATATAGTATGCTTGGTAATTAATAATTCTATTAGTATTGTAGAGAAAATAATATATATATATATATTCCATTTCTAAACCATAAAAAGCAAGAGAAGTTATAACATGAATTCATAACATTTTAAGTTGTGATACCTAATTAAAAATTGTTACTATTCACACCTTCTATTAATTTTTTACATCAAAACTTTTTCCAAAACAATAAAATATTAAGACAAATATAGTATGCTTGGTGTCGCAACCTAAAAAATAACGACGTCTCATCGCAAGACTTTATTATTCGTTAGGCGTGACATTAAAAAAAATCGAGGAAAAGTCGACTTAATTCCTCTAGAAAAATGAAGGTTTTGAAAATGACCTTAAAAAAGACATGGAGTCGCCACCAATCTTTTTTAGCTAGGTGTGATCGGCCACCTATTAAAACCGGTTTTATAAAATATTTTAAAAATTAATTAAAACATTTTAAAAACCAATTTCAAGTCTGCGTTTTAAACCAGAGAAATCAAAGAAGCGGGTTCGGGAGTCGGTTACGTGTGGGGAAGGATTAGCACCCCCACAACGCCCGTATAAATTGGTACCTTATTAATCGTGTGTTATCTCAAGTCTCGGTAAAAAAGTTGGTTTTAAATTTAGTATTTCAAGTTAATTCCCAATTTAAAGAAAAATAATTTCATTTTTTTTATTGAAAATGATCCAGAATTTATAAATTCAAAATTTTCCTATATTCCCCAACAAACGTGGCAAAATATAGAAATTTTTATTAGTTTTGGAAAACTTTCCGAATCATTCTTCTTTTGAAAGAAAGATATTCCTTTATTAATGATAATTGATGAAATTCCCTCCAGCAAACCCGGTAGAGAACTCATGAATTATTTTAACTCGGGAATATCTTTATTTTTATTGAAAACCATTATCTTTTTGAAAACATTTAAAATAAATGAACATGTATATGCATGACATAAATAAAATGACATAGCAAAATCTAAATAATATAATGCAACCTAAATGACATGGCAAACATGAATGATATGGCATATACATTAAATGAAATGGAATATGAAATAATGCTACCATATAATATGCATGAAAATAAAAATAGAAATAATAGTGCATGAACATAGTATATGCTAAATAATATGACCAAAAAAATGACTAAATAAAAGCATGGGATATCATGAAATATTCCAAATCATATGATAAACCATATAACATCAAAAATATAAATCAAAATAATAACAATATCATAGAAATTATTATAACAAGAATCACATATTATATAAAATGCATGAATATAAAAATGCAATGCATGAAATGTATTTTTTCCTTTAATTAAGGAAATCCGTATATCTAAAAAGATATCCGGCTACCTTAGGAAAATATGTCAAATTAAATATTCTAAAACCAAAATACTTTGTGATTGTTTGAAAATAATTTTGAGAAGCTTGAATTAAAAATAAAAACTGGGCTAGAATTTTTTTAAATGGCTCTAATTTCCTAAGTTTAAAAAATCCGGACTTGGCTACCCTTAACCCGGGACTTGAAAAACCATTTTTAGAGTTTAAAAAGGCTTATAAATTATCCTAAGTCAGTAGCTAACCCTCCTAATCAGCCCACTCTAAGTAAATTAACCAAAACAGAAAAATGGTTTTTCTTTAAATTCAATTCTGACTCCACTGTCCAGTATTAATCCACGATTTTTTACCCAATTTTTAAAACTTCCAAAAATTCTAAAATAAATACTGGAGACTCAGGACATGTAAAACTACACGAAAACAAATCGGCTTAATTTTCTGATCAAAGATGAATTCCCAGAAAAATCATAGATGTACGAGTTTTTGGAGGAGAAAAAACTGCTTTGTTTTTCTTTAAATTCAATTCTGACTCCACTGTCCAGTTTTAATCCACGATTTTTTACCCTATTTTTAAAAATTCCAAAAATTCTAAAAAAATTACTGGAGACTCAGAACATGTAAAACTACACGATAAAAAATCGGCTTAATTTTATGATCAAAGATGAATTCCCAGAAAAATCAGAGATGTACGAGTTTTTTGAGGAGAAAAAACTGCTTTGTTTTTCTTTAAATTCAATTCTGACTCCACTGTCCAGTTTTAATCCACGATTTTTTACCCTATTTTTAAAAATTCCAAAAATTCTGAAAAAATTACTGGAGACTCAGGACATGTAAAACTACACGATAAAAAATCGGCTTAATTTTATGATCAAAGATGAATTCCCAGAAAAATCAGAGATGTACGAGTTTTTGGAGGAAAAAAAAAAAACTGCTTTGCTAGCACATTTTTTTGTCTTTGATAAAATCATTTAAAAATCAAAGTAAAAATATTTGAAACTCATAAAATGATTTCCAAACAATAGCTAAGACTTTTTGAAAGTTAGATAAAAATTGTCTAAGTAAAAAAAAATCACAAAGGTAGAATAATCAACTTGACAAACTTAATTTTCCACAAGTGTGCTCAAGAGAGCATGACTTTGAACCATCAATTGGCTCAAGTCATTATTCAAGTGGTATGAATATGAAATGCATGAAATAATGCAGCAAACATAATGCATGGATCTAAACCTAAATGTAAGGAAAATGCATGACATAAATAATATGGCCTAGACCTAACATGAACTTGCATGGCATTTAATGTAACCTAGACCTAAAACATGCATGGCATTTTTACAAACACAAGGCATGCTTAATTCAAAAATCCAACCAAATATCATGCAAATGCAAAAACCTAACAACTAGCATGACAAAAAATGCAACACACAATGCAAAACACATGGAGTAGCCAAATGGCCTCAAGCTCCAACAAGCATGGCATTTTCTCAAACACTTGGCATACTAGCATGAAAAACTAAGTCATAACACAAAAATCACACAAGCATTTTCACAAACACCTAATATACTAAGTCTAAAACATGCTCACTAAGATATAAAACAAGAATCATGCAAAGAATCACACAAGCATTTTCACAAACACTTAATATGCTAACTCTAAAACATGCTCAAATTTAAACAACATGAAAACAGAAAATTAAAAATGCAAAAACATGAAATCTAAGACATAAATGGCAACAAATAAAGCAACCAAATTAAATATAACTTAAGAACATGAAATAACATAACATTTAAAACATCAAAAACAAGAAAATAGCATAAACAATATGGTAAAATGAATCAACACAACAACTTAAAATAAATAATGTAGGCCATTTGGCCATGGTGAGTTTATTGTAAAAACAAAATGTAAATAAAATATACTTAAGAAAGGAAATGAAGGAAGAACAAAAAAAACATTATTCTAAAATGAAAACTCACCAAGTAGAGATTAAAATAGCAAAAAACAAGAATAGAAAATGAAAGTGCAAGAGTTGGTGCTCAAGAGCAACCTCAAGAAGCTAATATTTCAAGCTTTTCTCTTCAAACTTTCCTTTTTTTTCTAAACTTTTCTTTTTTTGCTCTCAACCAAGAAGATAAAAACTAAGAAAAACTAAGAGAAATAAGCCAAAATGGAAAAGAAAAAAACCAAAAATGTGTCTCTCTAGGGTTGGCCTTAATGATGTTTATATAGCCTCAAAGATGTTGTCATTTTTGTGTAACCTATTTTCCATCAAATGGCTAATAATTCAAGATGAAAAGTCATGAAATTATCACCCTTAGATTAGCATCTCAGCCCTCTCTATGCAAAAATAATGTTGACATCTTTCTTAACCTATGTGGTTTACTCACCATGGCTTGATCAAAGAGAATGGTTAACTAACTCTTGATTTTTAACCACTTGATTAAAAAAAAATAATTAGAAGCTTCCTCCTTTCCTTGGGCTTGGGCATGCCAGCACTTCTCTTTTCCAGCCCAACTCTGATTTTTTGAAGGGCCAAAAAAAGCCCTTTTCGGTTGCTTGGGTGAAATGACCATTTTGCCCCCCGGATGCAAGTAAATATCAAACGGATTCCAAATTCAATTTTTATTTTTTTAATACTTCCAAAATAATAAAATATTGAGTTCTGAAAGTTTTCAAAATTATCCGAGTCCGTTTTCTATTTATTTGGATTTTTTCTTCCCAAAAATGCCCTTTTATGCCCCTACATTTTACCATTTTTTAAACGAGCTCCAAATCAAGATTTTCCTTCACCAATCTCTTCAAAATAATTAAAAAGTGTGATCTGGAAGTTTTCATAATTTTTGGAGCTCATTTGGTATTTTTTCGGGATTTATCGGCTTGAATTACTACATAGGAGGCTCGGGATTTGGCCATTTTGCAAACGAACTCGGAATCAAGATTTTCTTTTGCCAATCTCTTCCAAATAATTTAAAAATGAGATTTGCCAAATTTCAGAATTTTTGGAGTCCATTTGCTATTTTTCCGGGATTTTCCTTTTTGAATTACTCTATAAGAAGCCCGGGATTTGGCCATTTTGCAAACGAACTCGGAATCAAGATTTTCTTTCGCCAATCTCCTTCAAATGATTTAAGAATGAGATTGACAAATTTTCCATAATTTTCGGAGTCCATTTGCTATTTTTCCCAAATTTTTCCAATTTTGCCCTTTTACCTCCGAAACCCGGTTTTGCTCAAAACAAATCCGATTTTCAGATTTTCTTCAATCTGAGCCTTGGGCCATCCTTTTTAACCATTATTCATCCATTGAGGGCATTGGTCTTACCAAGTCGGGCCATTTCTGTGATTCTTCCCGATTTCACCGAAATCCACTAAAAACCCTAATTCTCGGTTTTCTCCCGGATTGACTTTTCTTTCGGTTTTTCTTGCAAGTGACTTCTCCATTACCCGTAGTCAGTGCTTATCTTTCATTTGGAACCTTCAATTTCGACCAGTTTGATCGTTTAAGCACTTTTCCCCAAATTTCTCGGATTAGGGTTTCTTTTCTACTGAATCTCCAAATCCCAACTTCCGAACTCCATATCTTTCAATGTAGACCTCGGATTATCAAAATTCTTTCGCCATTTTTCAATTGAACTCAAAATCTTGATTGTGAAAGTGGGTTGACTTTTTCAATAGTTGACTTTCTGGGGTTGACTTTTTCGGGGTTGACTTTTTCAAGTTTGACTTTTTGTGCTCGCCCTCTTAAACTAAGTCTCGGAGTACCATCTGCAGGATGAAAACAGTCTTTTTATACTCGGAAACATCAATATGGGAAGAAAACATACCTGTTTTAGTGGTCCGGACAAAATTAGGTGTCTACAGCTGCCCCTCTTTGGCTATTGCTGAGAATCAGGAATCAGGCAAAGATAAACCAACACTAATTTTGTACGGTCAGTGATATCACATATGAAAGAAAGGGAAAGGGGTTTTCTTTTCTATCATTTTTTTTTTTTTTTTTTTTTTGATAATAAGCTGTAAATTGAAGATTTGTCCTTAAATTGAATTCCCTGACTAATCAAGGCTCGATCCGTCTTAAGAAAACGAATTCGATTTTCAAAAGAAAAATGGTGCCCGGAGGTCTTTAAAACTAGCGAAAATATATTGACGACAGTCTCAGGGTTCGACTCATTTGATAAAACAGAATGAATTCGATTTAAAACAAAAGGAAATACCTCGAAGATGGTCTCAAGGCTCGACTCATTTGATAAAACAGAATGAATTCGATTTAAAACAAAAGGAAATACCTCGACGATGGTCTCAAGGCTCGACTCATTTGACGAAACAGAATGAATTCGATTTAAAACAAAAAGAACTACCTCGACGATGGTCTCAAGGCTCGACTCATTTGATAAAACAGAATGGGCTCGATTTAAAACAAAATGAACTACCTCAACGATGGTCTCAAGGCTCGACTCATTTGATAAAACAGAATGAATTCGATTTAAAACAAAAAGAACTACCTCGACGATGGTCTCAAGGCTCGACTCATTTGACGAAACAGAATGAATTTGATTTAAAACAAAAGGAGATACCTCGATGGTGATCTCAAGGCTCGACTCATTTGATAAAACAGAATGAATTCGATTTAAAACAAAAGGAAATACCTCGACGATGGTCTCAAGGCTCGACTCATTTGACGAAACAGAATGAATTCGATTTAAAACAAAAGGAAATACCTCGACGATGGTCTCAAGGCTCGACTCATTTGACGAAACAGAATGAATTCGATTTAAAACAAAAGGAAATACCTCGACGATGGTCTCAAGGCTCGACTCATTTGACGAAACAGAATGAATTCGATTTAAAACAAAAGGAAATACCTCGACGATGGTCTCAAGGCTCGACTCATTTGACGAAACAGAATGAATTCGATTTAAAACAAAAGGAAATACCTCGACGATGGTCTCAAGGCTCGACTCATTTGACGAAACAGAATGAATTCGATTTAAAACAAAAGGAAATACCTCGACGATGGTCTCAAGGCTCGACTCATTTGACGAAACAGAATGAATTCGATTTAAAACAAAAGGAGATACCTCGATGGTGATCTCAAGGCTCGACTCATTTGATAAAACAGAATGAATTCGATTTAAAACAAAAGGAAATACCTCGACGATGGTCTCAAGGCTCGACTCATTTGACGAAACAGAATGAATTCGATTTAAAACAAAAGGAAATACCTCGACGATGGTCTCAAGGCTCGACTCATTTGATAAAACAGAATGAATTCGATTTAAAACAAAAGGAAATACTTCGACGATGATCTCAAAGCTCGACTCATTTGATAAAACAAAATGAATTCGATTTAAAGCAAAAGAAAATACCTTGATGGCAATCTCAAACTCTGAATCTTTTGAGAAGCAAAACGAGCTTCTTCTTGGGGAAGTCCAAGCTTGCCTGATATCTGCACTGTTAACTAAATGCAATGATGAGAATGCTATGCTTTTGCAAATGCTTGTATGCTTCCTAATAAATGCAATCAAATGATTATGCCATAATTTCTAATCCATGGTTTCTTTGAGGTTCACAGATTATATGACTTCAGGACAGAGTCTTCAACTGTTCATTGATGCCCCACTTGAGGGATCTTTCACTCAAGATATCTTGTCAAATAGTCTCAGCTTCTGTCTTTTGCTGAAGTTCACAGATTTTCTGACTACGCAATGGAGTCTCCACCACGTTCACTGTTTTCTTTTCTTGGTGAACTTTCCAAACCTTTCCAAGATTTAAATCTATTCCTTAGTAATACTTTGAAATCCCTTAAAGATTTTTATTACTAAACATCATTCAATTTAATAACAACCATAATGCATCTAAAAGTATATGAAAAAGAATATGAATCAATAAAAAATTGTCATGAAAAGGATGACAAGAATTTATTGAAGAAATGTTTTAAAATGGTAAAAATAAATGTCAAGGATATAAGAAACAAATATAAGGTTATAGGCTGTAGATGCCCCGGATGCGGAATATCTTGGACCCCTCCTTTTTCAAACCATCTGAAATTTCTCTTGAATGAGCAATTCACTTGGGTAACCTCTTAACTTCTGTAGTTACATCAGACTGCATTGTTCCCCTTTTCTCTGATTGTAAGATGCTTTCTTCCCCATTACACGGAGCATTGATTAGTACTTAAGCTGCCTTTTACAGGTTTTCAACTCAAGTTTCCTCCGTTCGGTATTAAGTCGCCCTTTGGGGTTTTCGGCTTAAACCTCTCCTTTTTTTTTTTTTTTTTTTGGTTCTGCATTTGATAATTCTAAATGCTTCCACAGTAAAAATATCAATCCAAAAGATGGGATGGATTCTGAGAAATATCTTCCAAATTAAATATCCCTGCTTGATCAAAATGGGCTTTCAAAGCATGTAATGTAGGCCAAGGTTTAGTTTTAGAAAGGAAGGATAAATAGGCCCAAAATGTGTTTAAGGGTGATGGGATCAAGGATCACTTCATGAGGAGAACTCATTCTGGAAACATCTGTCCCCTCTTTTTTTTTTTTGATTTTTTTGATGGCTTTCTTTTTGCCATGATTTTTTATTATCTTTCCTCGCATTTGCCCTCCAGTGTAGAGGGTGATCCTTGATCAAGGTTCAAAGAAAGAAATAATTCTTAAGGCTCAAAGGGGTGACTAAGGATAATTTCTTCTTAGTGGAAGGAATATGAAAAACGGCCATTCATCATATCAAGCATAAATATTTTCTTTGAAAAGCAATTCTCAGGGGAAATAGATATATAGAATTTCTATTTTTACACTTGGAATCATTCGAATTTTCATGTGCACAGCATCACAATTTTTTTTTTTTTTTTTTTTTTTCAAGCATAATACTTCTTCAATTCATCAGCATTAACGGGATGTCTAAAATCATCTCCGTCCATCCGAGTTAGAATCAATGCTCCTCCAGAAAAAGCTCTCTTTACCACATAAGGTCCTTCCCAATTTGGAGCCCATTTTCCTCTTGGATCCTTCACTATAGGGAGAATTTTCCTCAATACCAACTCCCCCTCTCGGAACTGTCTGGGACGAACTTTCTTGTTGTGGGCTCGAATCATCCTTCTCTGATACAACTGCCCGTGACAAATTGCTTTCAATCTTTTCTCCTCAATGAGATTCAACTGTTCATAACGAGCTTTAACCCATTCTGCTTCCTCTAGGCCAACTTCCATCAAAACCCGAAGTGAAGGGATCTCAACTTCAATAGGTAGCACTGCTTCCATCCCGTATACTAAAGAAAACGGTGTTGCCCCTGTAGATGTGCGGACCGAAGTACGATATGCATGAAGAGCAAAAGGCAGGATCTCATGCCAATCTTTGTACACATTGGTCATCTTCTCAACGATCCTCTTGATGTTCTTATTAGCTGCTTCTACTGCGCCGTTCATCTTCGGACGGTAAGGTGCCGAATTATGATGTGTGATCTTGAATTGAGTACACACTTCTCTCATCATCTTATTGTTCAAATTGAGAGCATTATCCGAAATAATTCTTGCTGGCAACCCATAACGGCATATGATTTCTTTCTTGACGAATCTGCATACCATCGACTTCGTTACATTTGCATAAGACGCAGCTTCTACCCACTTTGTGAAATAATCTATGGCCACCAAGATGAAACGATGTCCATTTGAAGCTTTTGGGGTAATAGGCCCGATCATATCCATTCCCCACATTGAAAAAGGCCATGGTGCAGTCATGACATGTAAAGGTGATGGCGACACATGAATCTTATCTGCATAAATCTGGCATTTATGACACTTCCGGGAATAACTGATACAATCACCTTCCATGGTCAGCCAATAGTACCCTGTCCTCATAATCTGTTTAGCAAGCATGTGACCATTACCGTGGGTGCCACACATCCCTTCATGGACCTCTTCTATGATTCTTCGAGCTTCGGCAGACCCGACACACCTCAACAAGACTTGATCTTTCCCTTTCTTGTAGAGAATCTCGCCATCTAGAACAAAACCCATTGCTAACCTTCTTAGAGTCCTCTTGTCATTCTCTGTCGCTTGTTTTGGATACTGTTGACTCTTGATGTACTGCAAGATGTCGTTATACCAAGGGAGACCATCTGCTTCTTCTTCGATACTCAAGCAGTGGGCAGGAGACTCGTATATGCTCATCTTGATCGGCACAACTTCTGCCCCTTCATTCACTTTAAACATCGATGACAAAGTAGCCAGAGCATCCGCCATTCGATTTTCTTCTCGAGGAAAGTAATTGAAATTCACTTCTTCGAACTCCTCTAATAAACTCAGTATGAGTTCTCGGTATCGGATTAGCTTTGAATCTCGGGTTTCCCATTCTCCTCGTAACTGGTAAATTACCAAGGCTGAGTCTCCATAGACTTCCAATACTTTGATCTTTCTGTCCACCGCGGCACGAAGGCCCATAGTACATGCTTCATACTCAGCAGTATTGTTTGTACAATCAAAATCCAATCTAGCAGTGAAAGGATAACAGTCTTCTTCTGGGGATATAAGCACTGCCCCGATTCCATGCCCCATGGCATTAGATGCGCCATCGAAGTACATTCTCCACACTTTCTTCTTTAGGGGAATCTCATCTGCTTGCGACACATACATCAAATCCTCATCTGGGAAGTCAAAGTTCAACGGCTCATAATCTTCCACTGCCCGACTTGCTAAGAATTCCGCCACTGCACTACCCTTGATAGCTTTTTGACTTACATATACAATGTCGTACTCTGACAATAAAACCTGCCATCTTGCCGTCCTCCCTGACAGAGAAGGTGCTTCCAACATGTACTTGATTGGATCTAGTTTGGCAATCAACCATGTGGTGTGGTACAACATATACTGTCTGAGTCTTCGAGCTGTCCAAGCTAAGGCGCAGCATAACTTTTCTACCGACGAATATTTCAACTCATAATCTGTGAACTTCTTGCTGAGATAGTAAACTGCCTGTTCTTTCTTTCCCGTTTCATCAAGCTGCCCCAAAACACAACCCATGGAACTTTCAAATACTGATAAATACAGTATCATTGGTTTATCCGGGATCGGTGGCATTAATACTGGTGGGTTTGATAAATAATGCTTAACCTTTTCAAAAGCAATCTGACACCCTTCATCCCATTCTCCTGGATCACGCTTTCGAAGTAACTTAAATATTGGATCACATTTGTCGGTCAACTGTGAAATAAACCGAGCAATGTAATTCAATCTCCCTAGAAAGCCTCTTACTTCCTTTTGAGTGCGAGGTGGTGGCAAATTCTGAATGGCATTCACTTTATCTGGGTCAATCTCAATTCCTCTTTTGCTGACAACAAAACCCAACAACTTCCCCGAGGTGACTCCAAAAGTGCATTTTGCCGGATTTAGCTTGAGTCTAAATTTCCTTAATCGTTCAAAGAGCTTCTTAAGATTCGCAATATGCTCCTCTTCTCCTTGTGACTTTGCGATCATATCATCAACGTAGACCTCAATTCCCTTATGCATCATATCATGAAACAAGGTCACCATGGCTCTCTGGTATGTTGCCCCAGCATTCTTCAATCCAAATGGCATTACTTTGTAGCAGAAAGTGCCCCACATTGTAACAAATGTGGTTTTCTCCATATCTTCCGGTGCCATCTTGATTTGATTGTATCCTGAGAATCCGTCCATAAAAGAAAATAAAGAACTCTTCGCTGTATTATCCACCAGAGTATCAATATGGGGCAAAGGGAAATTATCTTTAGGGCTGGCCTTGTTCAAATCTCGATAATCAACACACATCCGCACCTTGCCATCCTTCTTCGGTACTGGAACAATATTTGCCACCCATTCTGGATATTTTGCCACCTCTAGGAATCCAGCATCAAATTGTTTCTTCACTTCCTCTTTTATCTTTAACAGCATATCAGGCCTCATTCTTCTCAACTTTTGCTGAATTGGCTTGCATTCTGGCCTTAAAGGGAGCCTATGAACCACAATATCCGGATTTAACCCTGGCATATCTTGGTATGACCATGCAAATACATCCACATGCTCCTGGAGCAAAGCTATCAATTCACTTTTTATTAATGGTGACAATGAAGTTCCAATTCTGATTTCTTTTATCTCTTCATCATTTCCCAAATTTATTGTTTCCAATAATTCCTTATGAGGAAGTACTTGCTTCTCCTCTTGTTCTATTTTTCTCAATAAATCCGGAGGTAGATCATAATCCTCAGTATCTTCATTAGCCTCAAAATCACCCGTGCAAATGGGTCTTTCAAAATCAATTTCAGAATTACTGACAGGAGGGTCCTCATATTCTGCATCCGTACACCTGTAAATAGGTGGAGAAAAACAATATAGGAAAATATATATATAGAAAAGAAAATGAATAACAAAAATGAAAGAATATGGACACATCAATATGGATAATGCATTGTGCTTGTTATTTATTGAATGAAAATGCTTGAAAAGCCCATTACAAAAAAAAACTTAATATCTCTCGGTAAAGATAATTAAGATTGCTTTTTTAAAAAGTATTACTTTGGAATAGACTTAAAGACTATGGGCAACTCAGTCGCACTCCAATTGGTTAGTCTATATCCTGGTGGACAAGGTCGCACCATCCAGCTAGCATTTTCTCTTTCAATTCTGTCTTTCCCAGTCATGCAGATCTCCACATCATTCATCTGTTCATCACCATTCACCTGGAATTTCTTGAAGGCTTTCTCTATCATCACAAGTACATCATCAGAATTCTTTTCTCCGAACAGAGAACCAGCTGAGCGGAAGTTGTGAAGGATAGGTGGGAATGTCATAGGCTCCCACTCAATATCCATACCCGCAAAACGGGCCATCCTCCTTTGTCGATTCTTTTCAACCTGTCTTCTTTTCTCATGGGCCTTTGGAAGATATCCTAAGCCAAATCGGTCCTTTTTTCCTTTTACCTCTATGGCTCGAGCCATCCCCTGAAGATATTTCCCGAGACCTTTTCCTGCCCTGCAGCCTTTTCCTACGGTGGTTTTTACCCCCAACCTTGTGTTCTTGGACAGCTTTGGTTTTGGAATTTTTTGTCCTTCAGCGACAAAAACTGCATTTACAAATTCCAAAGACCGGAAAGAACACTCCACGGCCTCTTCATTCGGCTCCACATAAGGAGATTCAGTGGATGCGGAGGCTATTATGTCTTCCTCCCCTGATACCGTAATCAACCGACCCTCCATCACAAATTTTAGTTTCTGGTGAAGAGACGAGGGTACAGCCCCAGCTGAATGTATCCATGGCCTTCCCAACAAACAGTTATAAGATGGATTGATATCCATAACCTGGAAGTTCACTGTATATGTGCACGGGCCTATTTCCAAAGGAACTTCAATGGTTCCCATAACCTCCCTCCTGGTTCCGTCAAAAGCTCTGACCACCGTGCAACTCGGTATCATATAGGATAAATCCACTGGTAACTTGGATAAGGTTGCTAAAGGCATCACATTTAGTGAAGAACCGTTGTCCAGAAGGACCCTCGGTAATATGTGCCCCTTACAAGTAGTGGTTATATGGAGAGCTTTTGTTGATCCAATACCATTGGGTGGTATTTCCTCATAGCTGAAGAATATGAAGTCATCAGCTGCGATGTTTCCCACCAACCTATCCAGCTTTTCCACTGATATATTATTGGCCACGTACGCTTGATTTAATACTCTCAATAAAGCCTTTCTGTGTGGTTCTGAATTTAAAAGCAAAGATAAGATTGAAATCCTAGCTGGTTGACGTTGCAGTTGTTCAACCACGCTATATTCACTATGCTTTATAAATTTCAAGAACTCACAAGCTTCTTTTTCACATACTGGCTCTTTGATTCCATTAATCGGGGCTGATCCCCTCTCTGTTTCCTCTGGCAAATCCTTCTCAATGCGGATTGGCTCGACGACCTTCTTCCCTTTGTCAATTCCTCTGTCTTTCCCTGCTACCCCTTGTTCAATGGCCTCCGGAGCATAACACCTCCCACTTCGGGTTAAATGCCCCACACCTGTAATATCCTGTTGGCCTGAAGACCCGGGCATAACCATACTGCAGTCATATTTCCATGGTGTAGCCTTGTTTTCCTTGTATGGAAAGGAAACAGGTAAATCAATGATTAATTTGGGCGCATTTTCTTCCATGGCTGGCATAACTTTTTCCTCCGGTTCATCATAGTAGATGATTAGGGGTCTTCCTATCCCATAGCCACTTGTATTTTCAATGACTTCTATTTCCCCTTCTATCTCCTCATAGAATTGGGCTACCCCATTATCCATCATTCTTTGGATTTTAACCCGGAAGTCCCCACAGTTCTGTATGTCATGGCCTTCACTCTTATGGAACGGGCACCAATCATGCACCCTTCTTGCTACCATTTTCAGATCTTTCGTACCTTCCACCAATTCTGCCTTGACCATTTCAGCCCATATTGTCATCATCGGAGTCTTAACCTCCCCAATATCCCTCTTTAATCTTCTGTCCCCTCCGGTCAATATTGCATTCATTTGATTCCCAGCATGATTGGGCAACGGATTTCCAGCTACGTTCGGCCCATTTTTTGATCCAAACTTCACTACCCCTGAATTAATCAAGCTTTGGACTTTTCTTTTGAAGGCTAGGCAATCTTCAATTGAATGTCCTTGGATTCCCGCATGGTATGCACAGTTGGTGTTTGCATTGTACCATCTTGGATATGGAGGTGTCAAAGGTTTTAGGTACACAGGTGCAACAAGTTGACCCTGCAACAGTTTTGGATATAGATCACCGTAAGTAGTGGGAATTGGATCAAATTGGGTTCTTTGATCGTTCCTTGGTGAACGTTGGTCATTACGCGCAGGCCCTTGTGTGTTAGGAACAGTATTTCTAGGAAGGGTGATTTGAGGGGATATGCCAGTTGGGAATGGCTGTTGTGGTATATTGGTATAAGGGAACGGGTTTTGGGTAAGGTGGTTGATATTAGGGTAATAAGGATTATACCCTGGATATGGTGTGTATGGTGTAGGAGGTGTATAAGGTGTGGTAGGGGTATAAGGCCTCGGTGGTGTGTATGGTGTAGGAGGTGTGTAAGGGTATTGGTTGAAGCTTACTGCATGGGTTTCCTCCTTTTTCTTTGTAGGAAAAGCTCTTTTTGGGGTAGCAGACTCACCCCCTTCCATCTTTCCACTCTTAATGGCTGACTCAATCATTTCTCCAGATATTACCATATCCGCAAAATCTTTGGTAGCATTTCCCACCAATCTGTCATAATAAGGTGCCTTCAATGTGTTGATGAAAAGCACCGTGGTTTCTTTGTTGGTTAAAGGGGGTTGCACTTGTGTTGCCAGGTCCCTCCATCTCTGTGAATACTCCTTGAAGGTCTCATTGGACCTCTTTTCCATGTTCTGTAATGACAGCCTGTCTGGTACCATATCAGAAACGTGCTTATAATACTCCATAAAAGCCCTGGCCAGATCCGTCCATGAACGAATCTTGGTACGACTGAGTTGGTTGTACCATCGGGTGGCGGACCCTGTTAAGCTGTCCTGGAAGCAATGAATAAGCAATTTTTCATTATCCTCATGCCCTGTCATCCTTCTACAGTACATAGTCAGATGAGCTGATGGGTTGGTGGTCCCATTATACTTTTCAAAATCTGGTACTTTGAACTTTGGTGGAATTATTAGATCATGTACCAGGCTCATCTCTTTGGCATCTAGGCTGCCAAACAACTCTGCTCCTTCCACTGCCCTTAGCCTTTCTTCCAACAACTGATATTTCTTCTCAGATTCAGCAGTTTCGACCCTCTTCAGTTTATTCATTTTGGCCCTTTCCTTCTCTGCCATTTCTTCGAAGTCTGGAACCTCAATCTCAATTGGATCAACTCCGGTGTTACCCCTTTTTGGACCGAAATTCTGTGGTTCGGCCGCCGGCTGGATGTAGATGTAGGATGCTGCCCCAGTTGGAATTTCATTTCCCATAGGTTGGGATGTCTGACCATTTCTCTGTACCACTTCTGGTCTATCCTCTTGATTTACTGCCCCCATTCCAGCAGCTGAATTCTCTCCAGGCCACTTCTGCTTCATCATATTGCCCATCATCTCCATGAGCTTCGTCATCTGTTCTCGTGTCTCTTCTTGAGACTTAGTCAACTGTTCTTGTAGTTCTTTCTGGATTCTTTCCATTCTCTCAACTCTGGCAAGCTGATCATTTTCCATGGCTTTTGTTCGAGACCGAGTATTGTAAGAGTGTTGGAAATCTGGTTCTTTCTGAGTGCGACCAATTGTACCTTTATTTTTTTAAAAAACCATGGGTTAGAAATTATTGACACAATTCTTATTTTATTTTATAAAAAATGAATAAATGAATGAATGAATCAGTGTTAATGAATGAACAACTAAGTAAATGACTAAGTGTATGAACTTAGATGACTATTTAAAGTATTGGCCCCGGGATAATTCCAACCAAACGGTCTTTCATTGATTTCCTGGAACAAAAGATCATGATAATCTGTCTCTCCTAAAAACTATTACAAGATACTAGTCCTATAATAACTCCCTCGGATCCTGGACCTTCTTCAATGTCCTCCTTTAACTGCCTTGCTCTTCCATCTGATCCCTACTTGTTCACGGCCCTTAGACGTGTTAGCACAAGCATCACCCTGTAAGCTCTCCCTAGCTTGCTTCTCAAGTTGATTTGCTCGGGCTTCCTCGTGTTTTGCCTTTTCTACCCAATAATTCTTCTCCTTTTTGAGGTTTTTGACTTCTTGTTCCCATTCCCCGGAAGTCTTGAGAGTCCCCTCAAATCTGAGCTCAAAGCGATATCTCTTGTTCTCCAAATGCAATCCTCGAAGGTCGTCCTTAACGGTGTCCCTTTCTCTCTTAATCTGTTCCTTCTCCTTTTCCCGAGCTGATTCCCTCTTTTTCATGTCTTCAAGCTCTTCTTGCAGTCGGGCAATTTCCTTACTCATCCGGGCCTTTTCTTTTTCAAATTCCGCTCTTGTAATTTCTAATTCTGATGGCATTTCCCTCGGTGGCGGATTTATGAACTGGATCTCCTCCCCATCTGATGTCAATAGTCTATCATTAACCCTTAATTTCCTCCATACCAAATAATCAGGTGTGACGGTGTCGGCATATCTGGCCACTTTTATCCGTTGAGTTTTCTTCCATGCTTCGATCGCTGCCCGCACTTTTCCAGAATATCCATCTTCCCCATAAGTGAACTCTGATGATCTTAAATTATGAGTCATGGGTGTGAATTGCCGAGACTCCACCTGTCTTTGCACCAACAGAGGCGCATAACTCACAGACCCCCAAATTCCGAGCAGTGGAACTCCCGGGTTGTCCCCACATTTGTACATAATCGGCACAGGAACCATCCATGGAGCTCTCCAAGTCACCATCTCCCCTTTTAGATTCCGGAACATGTTGACCCATTTCTCTTCATTCCCTTCCTTAGGCCAATCATTTTGAAGGAATTCCTTAATCGGAACTAAAGTCTTCATGTATGGTTTGAAGGAAACATTTTCTATCTTCCAAAAGTGACTTTGAATCCAAATATAAAGCAGTTGTACACACCCCTTGATCCTCCCTCGTCCGGCCTTTTTACAAAAATTCAAGGATCGGATAGTTTCAGCTATGATGGCCGGAGATGGGTTGATCTTTTGTTCCAACTTTTCAAAGAAATCAAACACGGCTATATCCACATGACCCAATATCTTCGGGAATATGATTAACCCGTAGATGGCTAGAGCGAAGATGTCCCTGGCTTTTGCTTTGTTAGAACAACCCAATATCAACAGTCGGAGAGTTTCCCACGGAATGCACCCATTTTTCTGCTTCGTGTCCACATGACTCTCAACCCATGTTGTATCCATTCCAGTGATCCTAGCCACTTTCTTCTTAAGACCTGAAGGTTTCATTTCCTTCAAATATATCCGATCAGGATTAGGACATTCAATACGTAACAGTGTCGAATATTCTTCGATCAGTGGTGTCATATCCTCCTCGTTAAAAGTGAAACATCTATAAGCAGGATTCCAGAACTGTACCATAGCCTGAATCAACCCACTATTGACCTGAATCGGAATTAAGAGTGCTATGTCTCCATATTTCTGAGTGAAGGCTTCTTTCTCTGATACATTCCACTGGTTCCAAATGTCGGCTAACCCTCGGAGATTATTCTGTCTAAGATCCACTTTGACCCTTTCCGGCAATATTGACACATAACCCTTCTCGAGGCAATCTCCATCCTCCCTTTGATTTTTTTCTGACTGTGCCCTGACTACTGCATGATCTTCTATCACTGAAATAACCTGGTCCTCCATGAAAGTCCTTTGGGTTGATAACTATCTCGAGGCCAATAAACTTCAAGTATATGATGATGTCTATGATGCATGCCAAAGAAAAGAAAACAGAAAGAAATAGATTAGTAAGGAAATGAATTCACAAATATAACATAAATAACAACATGCTTAAAAAAATGTCCCAAAATTTAAACAGAGCTACGACATTACAACGCCTTTGGGACAAAATAATAAAAAATACGAGTGGTATGATGTTCGTTCATCATCACCCAATTTGTATCTAACATATAGAAAGATGGTAAAAGGTTGGAAATGTTCCTCCATGTGTCTTAAACTTCGGGTATCTAACAGAAATCCGGCATGGCTTCGCCTAGGTTCACTATATGAAGGTGAATTGGTTCTAAGGCTCCGAATTGTTCCTCACTGTCGCCGGTGAAGGCTAGTAAGGCACCCCGATAAAAGCGGGTTCAATTCGTTAGAGTATATTTTCCTATGCCCGTACGGAGGATTATCACGAAGGCATTAGGTACTTTATACTCCGAAAGTGTTTCACTAGCCCATACGGAGGATCATCACGAAGGCGTAGTTACTTTACTCCCACTTAAAAGGACAGAACCCGGGTAGAGGATTCATGTTATGCAAATGCACGTGTAGTGTGTGTGGAGGAACAAAACAAACCTGTCACCACCTATTCTACAACCCTTATTCTAAATACCCCACAAAACTTAAACAATGTAAAACATCATTCAAACAAACATATAAATATACGCAACAAAATTAACAGGGAACAACTAATAATATGAATGCATATGAATATGGACATATTAAAACATTTTTTTTATTTCCAAAATTCTCTTTTTTTTTTTTTTTGATCCAAAGAAATATAGGAATAAAAATTAAATACCAATTAAACCAACAAAACCGAGACTTTGATAACACACGACTAATTCTAGGCCTGACTCTCTAATATTTCCCCAGCGGAGTCGCCAAGCTGTCGCAACCTAAAAAATAACGACGTCTCATCGCAAGACTTTATTATTCGTTAGGCGTGACATTAAAAAAAATCGAGGAAAAGTCGACTTAATTCCTCTAGAAAAATGAAGGTTTTGAAAATGACCTTAAAAAAGACATGGAGTCGCCACCAATCTTTTTTAGCTAGGTGTGATCGGCCACCTATTAAAACCGGTTTTATAAAATATTTTAAAAATTAATTAAAACATTTTAAAAACCAATTTCAAGTCTGCGTTTTAAACCAGAGAAATCAAAGAAGCGGGTTCGGGAGTCGGTTACGTGTGGGGAAGGATTAGCACCCCCACAACGCCCGTATAAATTGGTACCTTATTAATCGTGTGTTATCTCAAGTCTCGGTAAAAAAGTTGGTTTTAAATTTAGTATTTCAAGTTAATTCCCAATTTAAAGAAAAATAATTTCATTTTTTTTATTGAAAATGATCCAGAATTTATAAATTCAAAATTTTCCTATATTCCCCAACAAACGTGGCAAAATATAGAAATTTTTATTAGTTTTGGAAAACTTTCCGAATCATTCTTCTTTTGAAAGAAAGATATTCCTTTATTAATGATAATTGATGAAATTCCCTCCAGCAAACCCGGTAGAGAACTCATGAATTATTTTAACTCGGGAATATCTTTATTTTTATTGAAAACCATTATCTTTTTGAAAACATTTAAAATAAATGAACATGTATATGCATGACATAAATAAAATGACATAGCAAAATCTAAATAATATAATGCAACCTAAATGACATGGCAAACATGAATGATATGGCATATACATTAAATGAAATGGAATATGAAATAATGCTACCATATAATATGCATGAAAATAAAAATAGAAATAATAGTGCATGAACATAGTATATGCTAAATAATATGACCAAAAAAATGACTAAATAAAAGCATGGGATATCATGAAATATTCCAAATCATATGATAAACCATATAACATCAAAAATATAAATCAAAATAATAACAATATCATAGAAATTATTATAACAAGAATCACATATTATATAAAATGCATGAATATAAAAATGCAATGCATGAAATGTATTTTTTCCTTTAATTAAGGAAATCCGTATATCTAAAAAGATATCCGGCTACCTTAGGAAAATATGTCAAATTAAATATTCTAAAACCAAAATACTTTGTGATTGTTTGAAAATAATTTTGAGAAGCTTGAATTAAAAATAAAAACTGGGCTAGAATTTTTTTAAATGGCTCTAATTTCCTAAGTTTAAAAAATCCGGACTTGGCTACCCTTAACCCGGGACTTGAAAAACCATTTTTAGAGTTTAAAAAGGCTTATAAATTATCCTAAGTCAGTAGCTAACCCTCCTAATCAGCCCACTCTAAGTAAATTAACCAAAACAGAAAAATGGTTTTTCTTTAAATTCAATTCTGACTCCACTGTCCAGTATTAATCCACGATTTTTTACCCAATTTTTAAAACTTCCAAAAATTCTAAAATAAATACTGGAGACTCAGGACATGTAAAACTACACGAAAACAAATCGGCTTAATTTTCTGATCAAAGATGAATTCCCAGAAAAATCATAGATGTACGAGTTTTTGGAGGAGAAAAAACTGCTTTGTTTTTCTTTAAATTCAATTCTGACTCCACTGTCCAGTTTTAATCCACGATTTTTTACCCTATTTTTAAAAATTCCAAAAATTCTAAAAAAATTACTGGAGACTCAGAACATGTAAAACTACACGATAAAAAATCGGCTTAATTTTATGATCAAAGATGAATTCCCAGAAAAATCAGAGATGTACGAGTTTTTTGAGGAGAAAAAACTGCTTTGTTTTTCTTTAAATTCAATTCTGACTCCACTGTCCAGTTTTAATCCACGATTTTTTACCCTATTTTTAAAAATTCCAAAAATTCTGAAAAAATTACTGGAGACTCAGGACATGTAAAACTACACGATAAAAAATCGGCTTAATTTTATGATCAAAGATGAATTCCCAGAAAAATCAGAGATGTACGAGTTTTTGGAGGAAAAAAAAAAAACTGCTTTGCTAGCACATTTTTTTGTCTTTGATAAAATCATTTAAAAATCAAAGTAAAAATATTTGAAACTCATAAAATGATTTCCAAACAATAGCTAAGACTTTTTGAAAGTTAGATAAAAATTGTCTAAGTAAAAAAAAATCACAAAGGTAGAATAATCAACTTGACAAACTTAATTTTCCACAAGTGTGCTCAAGAGAGCATGACTTTGAACCATCAATTGGCTCAAGTCATTATTCAAGTGGTATGAATATGAAATGCATGAAATAATGCAGCAAACATAATGCATGGATCTAAACCTAAATGTAAGGAAAATGCATGACATAAATAATATGGCCTAGACCTAACATGAACTTGCATGGCATTTAATGTAACCTAGACCTAAAACATGCATGGCATTTTTACAAACACAAGGCATGCTTAATTCAAAAATCCAACCAAATATCATGCAAATGCAAAAACCTAACAACTAGCATGACAAAAAATGCAACACACAATGCAAAACACATGGAGTAGCCAAATGGCCTCAAGCTCCAACAAGCATGGCATTTTCTCAAACACTTGGCATACTAGCATGAAAAACTAAGTCATAACACAAAAATCACACAAGCATTTTCACAAACACCTAATATACTAAGTCTAAAACATGCTCACTAAGATATAAAACAAGAATCATGCAAAGAATCACACAAGCATTTTCACAAACACTTAATATGCTAACTCTAAAACATGCTCAAATTTAAACAACATGAAAACAGAAAATTAAAAATGCAAAAACATGAAATCTAAGACATAAATGGCAACAAATAAAGCAACCAAATTAAATATAACTTAAGAACATGAAATAACATAACATTTAAAACATCAAAAACAAGAAAATAGCATAAACAATATGGTAAAATGAATCAACACAACAACTTAAAATAAATAATGTAGGCCATTTGGCCATGGTGAGTTTATTGTAAAAACAAAATGTAAATAAAATATACTTAAGAAAGGAAATGAAGGAAGAACAAAAAAAACATTATTCTAAAATGAAAACTCACCAAGTAGAGATTAAAATAGCAAAAAACAAGAATAGAAAATGAAAGTGCAAGAGTTGGTGCTCAAGAGCAACCTCAAGAAGCTAATATTTCAAGCTTTTCTCTTCAAACTTTCCTTTTTTTTCTAAACTTTTCTTTTTTTGCTCTCAACCAAGAAGATAAAAACTAAGAAAAACTAAGAGAAATAAGCCAAAATGGAAAAGAAAAAAACCAAAAATGTGTCTCTCTAGGGTTGGCCTTAATGATGTTTATATAGCCTCAAAGATGTTGTCATTTTTGTGTAACCTATTTTCCATCAAATGGCTAATAATTCAAGATGAAAAGTCATGAAATTATCACCCTTAGATTAGCATCTCAGCCCTCTCTATGCAAAAATAATGTTGACATCTTTCTTAACCTATGTGGTTTACTCACCATGGCTTGATCAAAGAGAATGGTTAACTAACTCTTGATTTTTAACCACTTGATTAAAAAAAAATAATTAGAAGCTTCTTCCTTTCCTTGGGCTTGGGCATGCCAGCACTTCTCTTTTCCAGCCCAACTCTGATTTTTTGAAGGGCCAAAAAAAGCCCTTTTCGGTTGCTTGGGTGAAATGACCATTTTGCCCCCCGGATGCAAGTAAATATCAAACGGATTCCAAATTCAATTTTTATTTTTTTAATACTTCCAAAATAATAAAATATTGAGTTCTGAAAGTTTTCAAAATTATCCGAGTCCGTTTTCTATTTATTTGGATTTTTTCTTCCCAAAAATGCCCTTTTATGCCCCTACATTTTACCATTTTTTAAACGAGCTCCAAATCAAGATTTTCCTTCACCAATCTCTTCAAAATAATTAAAAAGTGTGATCTGGAAGTTTTCATAATTTTTGGAGCTCATTTGGTATTTTTTCGGGATTTATCGGCTTGAATTACTACATAGGAGGCTCGGGATTTGGCCATTTTGCAAACGAACTCGGAATCAAGATTTTCTTTTGCCAATCTCTTCCAAATAATTTAAAAATGAGATTTGCCAAATTTCAGAATTTTTGGAGTCCATTTGCTATTTTTCCGGGATTTTCCTTTTTGAATTACTCTATAAGAAGCCCGGGATTTGGCCATTTTGCAAACGAACTCGGAATCAAGATTTTCTTTCGCCAATCTCCTTCAAATGATTTAAGAATGAGATTGACAAATTTTCCATAATTTTCGGAGTCCATTTGCTATTTTTCCCAAATTTTTCCAATTTTGCCCTTTTACCTCCGAAACCCGGTTTTGCTCAAAACAAATCCGATTTTCAGATTTTCTTCAATCTGAGCCTTGGGCCATCCTTTTTAACCATTATTCATCCATTGAGGGCATTGGTCTTACCAAGTCGGGCCATTTCTGTGATTCTTCCCGATTTCACCGAAATCCACTAAAAACCCTAATTCTCGGTTTTCTCCCGGATTGACTTTTCTTTCGGTTTTTCTTGCAAGTGACTTCTCCATTACCCGTAGTCAGTGCTTATCTTTCATTTGGAACCTTCAATTTCGACCAGTTTGATCGTTTAAGCACTTTTCCCCAAATTTCTCGGATTAGGGTTTCTTTTCTACTGAATCTCCAAATCCCAACTTCCGAACTCCATATCTTTCAATGTAGACCTCGGATTATCAAAATTCTTTCGCCATTTTTCAATTGAACTCAAAATCTTGATTGTGAAAGTGGGTTGACTTTTTCAATAGTTGACTTTCTGGGGTTGACTTTTTCGGGGTTGACTTTTTCAAGTTTGACTTTTTGTGCTCGCCCTCTTAAACTAAGTCTCGGAGTACCATCTGCAGGATGAAAACAGTCTTTTTATACTCGGAAACATCAATATGGGAAGAAAACATACCTGTTTTAGTGGTCCGGACAAAATTAGGTGTCTACACTTGGTAATTAATAATTCTATTAGTATTGTAGAGAAAATAAAAAGTAAAAAATGATATTTATATTTATCTTATTCGATCCTAAAGATAAGCCTTGTTTGGATGACATGTAGCTCAACCCACTAATTAACGTGACTTATATTTGATTTTTATTTAATTTATATTTTTATATTTTATGAAAATCTAAAGATAAGCCTTATTTGTTGGTATATGTATTTTATTATTTGACAAATTATAAAAAAAATCACATTATAATAAGTTTTTTAATGACTTTTAGTATTTAAAATTTACAAACAAAAAAAATTAAACTTTAATAAGCTTTTTAGGTTACTTTTGATGTAATTTTGTCAAAATTATCAACTAAGTTATAATTCCTCTTAATTATATGTTTTGATTTTTTTTAATATTAAAAAATCACAAAAAAATTCACTTTTTATTCTACTTTTTCTAATTCTGAAATTATAAAAAATCTGCGTTTTAATAACTTTTTTTCATTTTATTTTAATAAATTATAAAATATCTACTCTACTAATTTTTCATTCTATTTTTTTTTTTTTGTAATTCTAAAAAAATACAAAAAAAAAAATTACTAGTATTATTAATATATATTTTTATTGTTAAAGATTGCGGGAATCAGTCGTTTTATTAGGTTCGCAATTCAAAGCACTAACAACGATGCTCGGATCAGGCTTTTTTATTATAATATAGCCAAAAAAAAAATTATCAAATTACCGTTACTTTTTGATTATTTCCCAAAATATGGACCTTTTTTTTCAGCTGGGAAATCGTCATCCCCCATGGCGATTTTCCAGCGTGTTTTTTTGCAAATTTGCAAAAAAATACCAAGGGAAATCGCCACCCCCCATGGCGATTTCCCTTGGTAATTTTAGCAAAATTTGCTAAAACCATGAAGGGAAATCGCCATGGGGGGTGGCGATTTCCCTTCATGTATATATATTTTTTTTAATTAATAAAAAAAAAATTATATTAATACAATATTTTATTTTAATTTGATAAATTTATTTTTAAAAATTATAAATTAAATTAAAATATTTTTTTTATAATTTAAAAAAATTTAAAAATTCGTAAAATATATTTTAGGTTTTTTTATAATTTAATATTTTGAATTTTTTTTTTAAATTTTAAATTTCAAATGAAAAAAAAAATAAAAAAAAAAAATTCAAAGGGGCAACGGTCATATGACCGTTGCCCCCATCCCCCTCCCCCCACCCCCCACGTCCCCCCTCCCCCCCACACCCCCCACCTTCTATAAATACCCCCCTCCTCTTCTTCAAATTTTCATTCCTCTCATTCAAATTTTCATTTTCTTTCAAAAATTTTTCATTTTTCTACCAAAAAAAATTTCTTTCTACAAATTTTTTTTTTCTACAACAATATTTTGAAATGGCTTCACTATTGAGGTTACAAGAAAATCACATCTCGGAGGTTATATTTAACGAGGTAAGTAAATTGTTATATTATTATTGTTTTTTATATTATTATTATTTTTTATATTATTATTGTTTTTTATATTATTATTGTTTTTTATATTATTATATTATTATTGTTTTTTATATTATTATTGTTTTTTATATTATTATTGTGTTATATTATATTATATTATTATTGTGTTATATTATATTATTATTGTTTTTTATATTATTATTGTTTTATATTATATTATATTATTATTGTTTTATATATTATTATTGTTTTATATTATATTATATTATTATTGTTTTATATTATATTATTATTGTTTTTTATATTATTATTGTTTTATATTATATTATTATTGTTTTTTATATTATTATTGTATTATATTATATTATTATTGTTTTTTATATTATTATTGTTTTATATTATATTATTATTGTTTTATATTATATTATATTATTATTGTTTTATATATTATTATTGTTTTATATTATATTATTATTGTTTTTTATATTATTATTGTTTTATATTATATTATTATTGTTTTTTATATTATTATTGTATTATATTATTTTATTATTGTTTTTTATATTATTATTGTTTTATATTATATTATTATAGTTTTTTATATTATTATAGTTTTATATTATATTATATTATTATTCTTTATATTATATTATATTATTATTGTTTTTTTATATTATATTATTATTGTTTTTTATACGAAATTATTGTTTTATATTATATTATTATTTTTTTATATTATATTATATTATTATTGTTTATATTATATTATATTATATTATATTATTATTGTTTTATATTATATTATATTATTATTGTTTATATTATATTATATTATTATTTTGTTATTTTATAGTTTTATTTATTACTTTTTAATTGTTATAGTTTTATAATATATTAATTTTTATTATTATAACAGGAAACTCGTCGCGTATTACGTTCGAGGAAATTTACATTGGAGGACCCGCATCCTTATATTATCGACCACTTAAGAAGAGCCGGATTTTATCACGCAAGTCAAATTCGACGACTTGTGATACAACCCGATTTAATCTCTACGTTGGTCGAACGATGGAGACCCGAGACGCACATTTTTCATTTTCCATGTGGTGAATGCACGGTCAGTCTCGAAGATGTTGCGCTGCAACTTGGACTTCCGATCCATGGCGATGCAGTTACAGGCGGAAGCCTGCTAGATTGGAATGAACTGTGTCAAGATCTATTGGGTGAGGTACCTCCAGAAGACGTCGTATCTGGCTCAACGGTGAGACTGACTTGGTTGAAAACGTTTCAAAATCTGCCATTACATGCAACCGAACAACAAATACAATATGCTGCTAGAGCATATATTTTACGTTTGATTGGAGGATTACTGATGCCTGACAAATCGAGCAGTCGGGTACATTTAATGTATCTTCCATTGCTACGTGATTTAGAGGAAGCAGCAAATTATAGTTGGGGTTCTGCGTGTTTGGCAGTTTTGTATAGAGAACTTTGCCGAGCTACAGTTCCAAAAAACCATGACATAGGTGGATGTCTAGTGCTTCTACAATCATGGGCTTGGTATCGGCTACCATTTCTTGCTCCGCGCGTGGATATTTCGGCTGTATACCCCCTTGCAAGCAGGTAATAATCTTTACTATTTTATTAATTTTGTACGAAATTGTATTTTTATAGGTCATTAAGATATTATATGCATTTTAATAGGTGGAGTAGGAGTACGGGTAGAGATTTTACAGAGACTCCGAGCGATCTTGCAAGTATAAGACTACGACTAGATCGACTAGGATATGATAAGGTAAATATTTCGATTGTTACATTGAAGTTTTTTTTTTTTTATTTAATCCTTATGAAACTAATAATTTGTAATAATTATTCGCAGTTTCTGTGGATGCCATATTCCTCGAGTGAAATTATGGCATGCCTCCCATCGGATGCCTACAATAATTTCAATATATGGAAAGCAAACACAGCATTGATATGCTTTTCATATGTAGAGTGGCACCAAACTGACCGGGTGTTGCGACAATTTGGGATGCAACAACCAATTCCTGCAGCCCCGATGAACCTTGATAAGCTTCACAAGGTCGACATGCGTGGTCGTAATGATGAATTCTAGCCTGCGAAGCATGAACGTTGGATCCAATGGTGGAACATACGTTTTGAACGAATTCCGACAGGTTACCCGATTGTTGGTAATAATTTCAACCCGTCTGCTGATTACATAAGATGGTATAGAAATGAAGGTCGGCCTTTCGTTTGTCCACCGTCGATGCACGAGGATGTTAGGAGTATGCCATTTACCGGACAAACTTCAGCTCCAGTCCCTCCTACACAGGATATGGATGCTCCTAGACCTCGCCGACAACGTGGGCGAAGGCGTCAACCGACCTCATCGGAGTTCACAGCACCGAGGATGTCATTTGATCATCCTGAACCTGAACGGGATCATGGAGTACCATCCAGCCATCGTTATTCCGTAAGTCACCCCGGATATGACGTTGATGAGTGTTACCGACCATCACCGCCAAGAACGAGGTTAGATGACCAGCTCCCCGTCCTAAGTCCAAGTTCAGCATATTTAACATCCATGTATAAGTTTGGAACCCCTTCGTCAGCATTTGATGCTACATCATTTATGGGTGCATCTAGTAGTCAGGTTCCCGTTATGGGTGAACTAGGTGTTGGCTCATCCAGCAGTGGGTTTCAAATTTTTGATACGGATGAAACGACTGATGACATACAACCGGAACCAGTGGCGGTTATAGCAAGAGGTCGTGGTGGACCGCGAATACGTGCCACTGACGAGGTTGAACGACGGGTGCAACCACCACGCACTAGAAGAACTCGACACTGTTGCTCTACACCACGCAATAATTAGAATAATTGTAATGTGTTTTAAATTTCTAATATAAATTTATATGTTTTGCATTTAATGTAATTTGTTCGGAAATTAATTGTTATATTTTATTTTAATTTATATCTTAATGTTGTTATTTAATTTTAATATAATAATCCAAATTACATGATAAGTTGCTTTTCTTTTTTTCATTTTAATTTAATTTTCTTTTTAAATTATAATAAGAAAAAAAAATTTAATCAGAAATTAAATTAAATTTTTTTTATCAAATATCCAGTTTTAAACTGTAACAATCTATATTATTATTAAAAACAATGATTAAATTAATGTCACGAGTTAATCGAATACCAACTCAAAAAAACTAATCAAATTAAAAAAATTATTTTACGATACCAACTTAAAAATAACTTCTTTATTTAAAAAAGTGACTCGATAAATTTCTTTTAAAAAAAATTTATTTACATTTTACATCATTAAATTATTTTTGATATAAATTAAATTTTCTTTTTTATAATATTACAAAATTATAAAAAATAAAATTTTTGATATAAAAATTTTATTTTTTATATAATCTTCTTTTTAAATTTTAATAAGAAATATATTTTTATTTTTTATAAAATTGTAATAATAAATTAAATTACATTTTTAATATATATTTTAAAAAAATAAATAACCAAACCTATAAAAAAAATATTTTAATTTAATTTATAATTTTTAAAAATAAATTTATCAAATTAAAATAAAATATTGTTTTAATATAATTTTTGTTTATTAATTAAAAAAAATATATATACATGAAGGGAAATCGCCACCCCCCATGGCGATTTTCCTTCATGGTTTTAGCAAAATTGGCTAAAATTACCAAGGGAAATCGCCATGGGGGGTGGCGATTTCCCAGCTGAAAAAAAAAAAGATTCGTATTTTAGGAAATAATCAAAAAGTAACGATAATTTGATAATTTTTTTTTTTTTGCTATATTGTAATAAAAAAGCCCTCGGATCACCTTCAAGAAAAAATAAAAATAAAAAATCTGCAATTTATTGCAATCTTTGGCCTTTTGCTACCTATAAATAATCCTCAAATAAATGTCTCTGGCGCGCGTCCTCCTCCTCCATTTCTTGACACCTAGATTTTTGTCTTCATTTTACAGCCTCCATTTCTTCCTTCTAAATATTTCTCTCTCCCTCTTTTTCCTCTCCTTTTCGTTTTGTTTTCAATGGATTCTCTTAATTTTTAAAGCTTCCCCATTGTTTTCTTTTTCATCTCCATGACCCCTGAACCCAGCAAAAGAAAAATCCTTTTTTTTTTCCCTTCACCATGGTAACCACCATCCCTCAAACCCAAAACAGCCCAATTCAAAGCGTTCTCATTGTTGGTAACTACTGCCACGATGTACTACTCCAAGGCGGTGCCGTCGTCGCCGAAACTCTCGGCGGAGCCGCCTCTTTCATTTCCAACGTTCTTAACGGCCTCTCCGTTTCTTTCCATTTAACCTCGAAAGTTGGGCTCGATTTTAAATACCCAGTTAATTACAACCCCATCGTGGTCCCCACTTCCAAAACCACCGTTTTCCACGCCTATTTCGATCAGGGTTATAGCGAGAATGCTCATCAGGATCGGGTCTTGAAACGGGTCGAAGTCTGCGATCCGATTAACCCATCGGATCTACCTAATAAAAGGTTCGATTTTGGAATGGCGGTTGGGGTTGGCGGGGAGATATTACCGGAAACGCTGGAAAAAATGGTTGAAATCTGCGATGCCGTTTTCGTTGATATACAAGCTTTAATCCGTGCTTTTGAAAAAAAGGGGACGGTGAAGCTTGTGGGGTTAAAAGAGAGTGGGTTTTACCATTTGTTACCGCGAGTAAAGTTTTTAAAGGCGTCTTCGGAAGAGGCACTGTTTATGGACGTTGAGGAAGTGAGGCAATGGTGTTATGTGGTGGTAACGCATGGGAAAGATGGATGCGAAGTTTATTGGAAAGATGGGGAAACGAAAATTGGGCCTTTTGGGGCTAACCAGATTGATCCAACGGGTGCTGGAGATAGTTTTTTAGGTGGGTTTGTTGGTGGATTGGTCCATGGCTTGGTTGTTCCTGATGCTGCTTTGGTGGGGAACTTTTTTGGTTCACTTACTGTTGCTCAGATTGGTCTCCCTAAGTTCGACTTGAGATTGTTACAGGTTCGTTGCTTCATATTTTCTGGATATTTTGATACTATTTTCATGGGCATGAAATTGTTTGAGCTGACATTTAGGTACTGTTTCATGGATGTTGTTCCTTTTCCTTCTTTTTTTCTTCTGGAATTTAGTTGGATAATGTTGGGAAAATTGTATTTTTTATTAGAAAAAAAATGTGAATTTTATAGGCTTAACTTGGGATGAGTTTCAGAGTTTCAGTGAACTACTGATGAAAGTCTGTTAATGTTGGCAAATGGCATTTTTTACAATAATGGAATTAGAGAAAATGTGAATTTTTGCGACTTCAATTGGGATGAATGAGTTAACTACTGATGCTGTTTTTTTTGAAATGAAACATCTTGAAATGTGCATTGACTGAAAGTGCCATTTGTGTAGCACAAGTACATGCTTAGCAATATTCTTCAAGGGAGTGTGAATATAGTGGATCTCTGTGTTGGAAGTCAAGGATTAATTGTTTAGAATGTCCATCGTAGGTAGAGTCGAGTTGGATGTAAATTGGAAAGGCAGACCATATATAATGCAGTGATGCTGCTACTCTGTTATCAAAGATTTGTACTTGGGAATGGAATTACAGGTTTCTTGTCATGGTTAAAGTACAGAAAGCTGATTTTTGTCTATAGTAAATTTGCAGTCAACTTTTCATACCTATTATGATTTATGACAGTGTTATCTGTAGTAGCTTCATTGTGCGGATGAATGCATGGCATAAGTTGTACATCATTGTTCTGTATACACTTTCGTTTGGTCGTGTTGCATAACAAAAGTGGGATTTGTAACTTTTAAGTTCTTTCCTCGAGGAACTGGATACATGAACTATTCAGAAAACCATTGTTAGGAAACTCTAGTTAGTTTTGTGTGTGTTTGTTTGTGAATGGATAACAACAGAACTAGAATTTTTTTTTATCCCCTTTGCTTTCTGTGCATTGATTGTTAATATGAGGTGATGATTTGTTGCTTTCCAAAATGTTTTATGTGAAGTGTTAATTTTGTTAATTGTATTATTCATAGTGTCAAAGTACTTCTCTGTCTTCGACATTCTCTCGCATAAAGACATTAGGTTGTTGTTATTATCATGTGCCAGACTGTATTTATGAACTGACATTCATTCTAGAGAGGCTTAGTCTTAAAATAAAAGTATAAAACACATCTACTTTTACTTTTTTGTAATTCTTTTATTACTCTTTGGGAACTTTTAATGTGTTATTCATAAACAGTTGGCTCCCTGAGCATAGAGACATTTGTCTTTTGCTCTTTTTATCTAGATCAAATGATTATATACTAAGTTTGTAAATTCGAAGAATATTACCTCATACTTAGTAGATCTCATGGATTTAGGTTACACGAGACAGTTTCTCTTTGTGATACATTTATATATGAAATTGAATGGGTTCTTTTGGATATTCCTTGTTTGACTAACTGTTTGTTACTGACATAAAAACTGAAAGGTTGGAGGGTAGAGTGAATGCCGTGCACTCGAGATTCCATAAACCTCTTATTTAACAAGGAAAAAGAGAGAGAGAAGGAAACATAAGGGGAAGTTTTTCATCATGCTACCTCAGTTATATATTTTGATGAGATCATTTTAGTTGTTTCATCATGACATGGGAATGCTTCTTTCATAAAAGTGGTCTTTTACTTATCTCCTTTCTATTTTATTTCTCACATTCCAGAGAATTAAGGATGAGGTGCAAAGAAGGAAGCTGCACTGCACTTGCTGCTTTGAGACAAGAGATGCTGAGTTGAGTTTCACCAAGCCACCGGGGCACGAAGATTTCCATGCTTCCCTTGCTTCAACTAGATTAGTTTCCACATGCTCTATTCAAGAATGTCAACTTGATCTGCCGAGATCACCCAGGACCGTAGAGCAGGTTATTCGCCCTCAATATAACGGGCAGCAAAAGTTGTTACTAAATTCGGTTTTCAGTGAACCAATTTAAGCAGTGAAGGATAAAACATTGAGTATAGTTGGAGCATTTTTCCTTTTCCTGTGTCAAATAAGTTGGCTAGTGAAGAAATCTCTTTGAGCCTTGTTAGCCATTAAATGAAAGTCTAGAAATCATTGGCAAGAAAGCTAGCATGCTATATTTGACTCTGCTTTCATTTTTTATTTTATCAAGTGGTATAGCTTTTTTAATATGCTGCCCATTGCAATTCTTGAACCCTTCCTTATCTGCTAGGCATAGGTGGTGTTATGAAAGTAAAGAAAGCATGTATTAGCATTGTACTTTGAGGGGGGAAAAGTAGGTATTGGCCCAGACTTCTTAATGATCTGGCCACCAGAAAATGGATGGTGAAAAGATTTTAGGCTCTTTCAACCTCAAAGCCCTTTATGAATCTGGTGATTTTCTCTTTGTGGAGCTAATTTTCTGTGTGATGGAGATTTGCTTTCACAAGAAAAGATAATTCATTGTTGGCTATAGACCAACAGAGCCCTTAAGATAGAGGCATTAGCATTTCCATTTGCCAGTGATACGATTGGACCAACCTTATTTCATGTAGATTCTATGGACCGAGCAGCTTTGACTCAAATTGCACCGGATATGAGATAAGTTTTTAATAATTTGATTCTACTCGAATTATTATTTAAAATTATTTATATTTTAATTTATTATAAAAATACATAAATATTAATATAAAATATTTTTTTTTTTTAAATAATAAAATGAGTTTTCAAGTTGGATCTAGCCATGCTCAAACCGACTTTGGACAAAAAAAAAAAAAAAAATCACGCTCGAACTTAAACTGACGCAATATATGAGTACCTCTAATTTCATGTTTGTTCATTTTACTTTAGATGGAGTGAGCTGTTTTAAGTGCAGTTTGAGGGCCAAAAAAAATCATCTCAAGAAGCTGTAATCTCGCGGCTGTTTTCATAAGATCTAACCAGCAATCAACAAAAGCTTGTAAGTTTAAAGGTTAACCATGTCATACAGTAAGTGGAAATATGATTTTGATCAGCTAAACAAAGTCACCTTAAAATAACTAAGAGAAAAAAACTCCCAAGTAAAAACAAAAAATGTTAATATTGTTGTTCTTATCACGGGCTTAATTGGAAATAACAAAACATCCAAGTTTGTCACTGAAACATGAGCATGATAATTATAGAGGAATTTCACCACTGTCAGCAATCTCGACTTTGCTCTTGGGTGTGCCGCTCTGCTTTCCTTCAGCTTCAATGTTGTAAACCACATCCATTCCAGACAGCACCTTTCCAAATACAACATGTCTGCCATCCAGCCTGTAGAAAGTAGTCAATGATTAGCAACAAAGTAAAAGCTGAAAACTATAAACACTCTTTATTGGTTGCAACTGTAAATTTGTAATTACCAGCTGGTTGTCACAGTTGTAATGAAGAATTGTGAGCCGTTCGTGTCAGGACCAGCATTTGCCATTGACAAAAGCCCTACATGTAAAAAAAGAAAAAAACAATTCTTGTCACAAATATTCAGTCATAACTTAAAGAAAGTTATGTATAGCACTTGATACAATGACATATGGCTTACCAGGTCCAGTGTGCTTCAGCTTGAAGTTCTCATCAGCAAATTTCTCACCATAGATTGATTCTCCACCTCTTCCATCACCAAGAGTAAAATCACCACCTTGTATCATGAAGTTTGGAATAATCCTGTGAAATGCACTACCTTTGAAGTGGAGAGGTTTCCCACTCTTTCCAACACCTTTTTCCCCTGTAATGGAAAACCCGATCTCAGAAAGGCTCTACGTCAAACAAAAGTTTCTAAGGAGCCATTCACAAAAGGCTAGCCAAGCTTCACTCTTGTTTTCATTTTTATTTTCCAACAGCAATCGTTGCTAGTGGTTCTGCCTAGTCCTACAGCCATTACATCTTTATGCCTTATACAAGCTCTCCTTTACCAGTTTAGGAATATTTTAAAGTAACAAAGGTTGATCAGGGAGATAACTCATACCTGTGCACAGTGCTCGGAAATTTTCTGCATATAAGAAATTTTAAGCTGATTAGAAAAATAACTGCTAGGCGAATTGCAGACTACAGCCATTAATGTAGCCATGACACCATCATACCTGCTGTTTTCGGAACTGCCTTTCCAAAGAGTCCAATGACAACTCGACCTGAGAACAATAGTTCGGTAATCTTTTAGCTATCTAAACTGAAAGCACAGGTTGTAATGAGAAGCAACATATTACTTCTACCCAGAAATCCATGTTGAATAATTATATTAAAGTTCTCTTACCCGATCAAACTAAATCCTCATTTCTTCTCAAGATATTAGTTATACATTACAAGTAGGCTAAATCGCTTCATAATCGCAAAACCCTCTATTTTTTTCAACTTTGAAGGTTTATGTGTAGAAAGACCTTTAAGGCACTAAATTCATGATATTTTCATCAACTCTCAGAAGATAATGGCAAGAAAGAAAGCTAAGTTATTTAGTTTTACAAAAGCATTCCGTTCTTACATTATGTCACTACTAGAATCTATCCCTTTCTGCAAATTATTCACAGAAACATTTCCACATAAACCATTGTTGGGAAATTCATAACACATCTTAAGGAATAGCATTTAAGCTTTATCACATATCCAATGGGATTACTCCATAAGTAAGAAAAGTGAAGCATACCAGCAGGTTTTCCCGCAATTTCAACATCAAAGTAAACTTTGTGAGTAACTTCCTTCAAATCTTCCTTGGACTTTTTTGCCTGAAAGTTCCATAAAAACACATCAAATAATGAAATTCACTTATCACATATATGATTATTAAATTCATCTATCTAATTACAAAGGAATATAACTTAATGCTAACTAATATCCATCAATCTTAAACTCAATTAGCAAAGAGAAACAAAGAAAACGAAATTCAATAAATAATCAGTCAAGAAAAACAGAAGAAACCCAGAGGATCTTAACAAAATCTAAAGCGATTTTCACATTTTATTCACAGATCAAGACCCAATAATAGACAAAACCCAGAACTTAAAAAAAGGGGGGGGGGGAGAAACATTAATAAAAAGTGAACCTGAGTGAGAGTTATAGATCCAAAAAGGACCAAAGTGCAAAGCAAAGTGAGACACAGCAATCTTGATCTCTCCATCTCTTTACTCTTTTGTCTTACAAGTTTCGGAGTGATTAATGTGAAGATGGGAGAAGCAAAGAAGCATATTATATACGGGGAAGGATGTCACAGGTAAACTGATCAGCCAATATGCGTGCGCCACGTAATTTGATGGGTGTTCTGCTTGAATATCATTGGCTGGTGGTAGGTGTGATTTTTATCACCCGAAAGCTCTGGATTCTACATCGCTTTGCTCTTTGGGCCCAAGAGGATTTGCTTTTGCAAGATATGGGTCAGATCTGGTCGGCACATATAGCTGTGTTTGGGCCAATGTAGGTTTGGTTTTGTAAGACTATGGGCCGGATTTAGTTGGAACTTGGTTGGCACCCCTGGAAATTTTAACTCGTTGGAAGCTTTATTTTCTGTGATTTTGGACCAAATGCTATGTCCTTCAACTATGTTTGGCATGAGCTTTGTTTAGTTTTAAAAGGATAAACCTGAATTATGAAAGAATCTATATTTGATGCAATATAATTTTATATATTGATAGTGCATTTTACGATGCCATCAGTCGGGTTAAAAATTAATAGTTAAGGTTAGTGATTAAGAGTTAGGGATTAGTGATTAATTTTTTAATAAGGTGTTAATGTAAGATTTATTGCATTAAATACAAACCCATTATGAAAAGTATTTTTTTATAAGTATGATTGCATGGTTAAATATTAGTAAAATTCTATGATTTAAGTATATAATTCAATTAGTAGTTACTATATCATTCCCTCAACAAAAAAAAATTCAAGGTCAAATTCACCTTTTTAACTTTTTAAGGGGGGAAAAAAAAGCATAAAGAGTTAGAAAGCAAACTTTAATGACTCTCATTGTAATAAAATCTTTTTCCCTAAAGATATCCTTGTTTAGCTTTAGTTGAAACTTTTGTTTTTCCCCTTGGGACATGCTTTAGGAAATGCAGCCCCCAACCTAGGAAATTATTCTCCAACACCAAACTATAATTTTGCCACATCATGACTAGACAATAAAACCCAAAAAAAGTAAGACTTCAAAACACCTACTGGTCAGCAGCACAACTCCCTCCAAAGTTATGCTTTCAACTAACTATCTGTCATTCATCAACTACCCCATTCCTAAGTCCCATGAAACATGAAACATGAAACAATTACACAAAGGAGTTAAGGACTGCTTGGTGACACCCCCTTCTATCTATCATCGTTGTCTGCTCCTTTCAAATTCCTCAATCTTTAATAGACTCAAAAAGATTAAGAAAAAAAAAAAAAAGAGGGAAAAGAACAAAAAGGGAAACCCTCTTTGCTAACTTTATTTCTTCATCTTTACTACTACTCTGTTTTCATACCCTGCTTCAAAGATTAAACTTTTTTCCCTAGCATGGAACATTCACCAGAACATAGTCAACATGCACATGCACCTTCAGCTTCTTCTTCTAACTCACGAGTCCATAGAGAAGAAGAAGAAGAAGAAGAAGAAGAAGAAGAAGAAGAAGAAGAAGAAGAAGAAGAAGAAGAAGAAGAAAGTAATGGCCAAAGAAATGATGAAAGCTTGCACCACCATCAGCATCACCAAGAGCAGCAGCAACAACAACAATCTTCTGGGGTATCTTATCATTTGAATATATTGATATCTGATATGGCAAGGATTGAAATGAGGGTTGATATTTGGTCCTGCGTTGTTGTGCTTATCACATTTTGGGTTTTTGGTTAGTTTTTTTTCTTCTCTATTCTTGTCTTATATCTTCTAGTTTATAATAAAATGTTACTTCGTTTCTCATTTGCTTGGCAAATGGCAATTCAATAAACCGTTCAATTCCCTTCTGTCAAAAACCAAAATTGAAGACTTTAAACCGTAGTGGATCTTTTGAGTATTTAGTACTAAGTGATGGTTTAATTTGATTATATGATTAATGATATCTCTTTGATTTTGTTTGCGGATTTTGTGTTTCCAATGTTTCTGTCCCAGCAGCATCCATGACTCTGATTCTGGGTTATTACGGATCTGTGACTTTACAATTGGGTCCAAATTGCTCACGCCTTATACAATCTAACTCTTTCTTTGTTCAGTCTATTCAGGTGAATATTACTTTTTTTGGTTCTTGCTGCTGCTGTTGTTGTCATTACTGTGGACTAATCTTGATTAGTTTGTTAACAGTTCGAAGAATTGGATAAGCAAAAACCTGGTTTAATGGTGTATGGATTGCAAAGACCATCTCCCCCAGATGTTGAAATCTCCTGGATTGAAACACATGAAGCATTTGTACCAGCAAATTTCCATAAGGTAAATGGTTTCTCCATATTTATAACAACATTAATTCTTTATTTCTTTTTATCCTTTCATACTTTCAACTGTCATCAAGTCATAAATTTGCATCAGTTCAGTTATGCACCATAGCTAATTTAGAAGTTGTCATTAATGGTTTAGAATCTTATTTCTTTTATTTTCCAGGACTGGCTGTTCTTCTTAAACAAAGGGTCTAAAGTGAATATTTCATACACTATAAGATCCGCCAGTAACTCAAGTTTATCCCTTGTCATTGCCCAAGGTCAAACCTACTTCTTCTGTAAATATTTTTGGTGATTTATTCTTGCTATTGTTTGAATGAAACATCCTGGCTGGCTAGTTATGCACCAAGGTTTAGGTTAATAACTTCTTTAACATCACTATCAATGGTTGTGATTATAACACTTTATATGGCTAGAAAATAAACCTTTGATACCAGAAATGCATTGTTCAAATGTATCCATTGGAGTAATTTCCTATAAAACATGCAGGTAGAGAAAGCCTTGTTGAGTGGGTAGAGGAGCCGTTATATCCTAATACAACTTTGTTATGGAATATTATATATGGTAAGAATTTTATATCTGAAAGTATGTTTTTGAATCTCTCTTTGAAATGCATTAAGTTAAGCCTCTTAAATGTTAATGTGATACTGCCATGAACTTAACTTTGCAGGAAGTGGTAAGATCCAACAGGAAATTCCGAAGTCTTCTAATTATTATATTGCTGTGGGAAATTTGAACTCTGAGGAAGTTGAGGTAATTCCTCAAATAGAACTATGCCCTTGAATTAGTTTTTTTACAGACTGATTTGAATTATGAAAATCCTTCTTTGACTAAAACAAAAAGAACAAAAATTTTAATCAATTTTCATATTGCTCTTTGCATCAGCTGATAAGTGAAGTGAATGTGATCCTTTCAGTTTCACCTAACTTTTCCCAAAAGATTCTGCTTTTTCTGTTTCCTGAGAGCCTGATCTCTTCATAAATCTTTATGATTCAGATACAGTTGAAGTTCTCAGTTAATGCTCTCATCTATGACACAACTCAAGCATATTATAAATGCTCCTTGGGCGATCATTTGTGTACTTTGGAGCTTTATCTTCTAGGAGAAAGTGTTGCTGTCCTGTCTTCACCTGGTCTTAATGAGGTAAATTAATAACATCCATGCATTAACCTTCTTCAATTTTTACTTCTGGTTAAATTGAATGCTAATATGCTATCCTAATCACAATGAGCTTAAATAATTTCCACTCTTTTTAACTCTTAATGTGACCATTCATGAATGTCTATTTTCATGTATTTATCAACAAGAACCTCTAATCCTGGTGAAACTATGGTAGCTGGTGGCTGTTTCAGACATACTTTAACTTCCTACATGCTTTCCTCAACGTCTCGGCTTAATAATTAGTTTCTCCCCCTACCAGGGAAACCTAGTGACAAAAGTATCAGCCTTTTATATATCATCCTAATTAGTGTTTCTTGGAGTTTCTTCTTTTCCACTTTGAATTTAGTGAAAGAAATTCTGGTCTTTGCAATCATTCTAAATGAATCAGAGAAGTTTTCCTACTTTGAAGATGTTTCAGCTAAGCATGGACTTTCATTTAAATATGAGAAGTTCACTCAATTTTGGTTCTTTCAGGAAACTCCTAACGGTAACTGGTTTGTTAAAGTATCTTATGGACCTCGATGGATTGCATATTTGGTTGGATCAGGTTTTTTCCACTTCCCTTAACCCTTATTGCATAGGAAGAATAATATTTACTCCATATTTACATTTACCTCTTTTGCTACTGTGTAGGTGTGATGACCATCCTCATAATATTAGCCTTTAGATTCTGTAAAATGTTTCAGAGTAGAGATGGACCAAGAAGATTCCATGCTGGAGAAATGGAATCAGAACGAGCTCCGCTGCTTCCGGAAAAGGATGATGATGATATCTCAAGCTGGGGTTCATCTTATGATTCTGTATCTCATGATGAGGAGGATCTGGAACAGTGGCTGGCGCCGGCGACTTGCCTTGAAGGAAAGCCTTTAAACGAAGGGGAAAGCAACAATTCTCCTCCCCGTTTTTGTGTCGTTTGCTTCGATGCACCAAGAGATTGTTTCTTTCTTCCTTGTGGACATTGTGCTACCTGTTTTACCTGTGGAACAAGGTAACAAATATATAGCAGTAGCACCATATCATTGACTGTATTATGCACTTTTTTCTACTTTTTTTTCTTTCTAAACTATGCAACTCACTGAGCTCATTAACCATAATTGAGTTGTTATGTATTATGAGATGCTTGTCAATTAGTGGCAAGTTCTATTCCTAATTCTACTTATCTATGCAGGATTGCAGAAGATGCTGCTACCTGTCCAATATGTCGTAGGAAGATGAAGAAAGTTCGGAAGATATTTACAGTTTAAGCCATCCATTTGAGTAATGTTGTGCAGCGGTTCTTCTCATGGTGTAAATTTTTTAAAGCCCCACTGAAGAACATGATTTATTTTCACAGCTTGCATTCAATTCAGACATGAACTGTAGAATTTCTCAATTTAGGACTGTATGGAATTTGTTGCTAAGAGTGTCATTAAGGTTTGATTGAAGGCTTTGCATGTTCTTCTAGAAAAAGCTTCTCCATTGGTTGTCAGTTTTCTTGTAAAAATTTTTCTTTGTTTCCCCAGTCTGAACCCAACATGTTTAGCCTGGTTTCCTATGTATGTTGTATAACTTTTCATTTCACCAATGAACTATTACTATAAAATTAACATCCATTGTTGATTGGATAATTCGAAAAAGTTTGTTTTTATCCCTCTCCAAATCTATTCTTGGATAGATTCATACTTCGTACTCATAGTCACATACAGATAATTAAATTATGGTGGTAGATGCGTTTTTTGTTGCGTCCAGTTGCGGAGCGTAAAAATGTTATAGTGATATATCGGCAAAGAATATTGATGGCGTAGAGAACCAAATCGTCGTAAAATCGTATTACGATCATTATTTAAATCTCTGATTACAGATGCCATAATAACCAATGTACCAAGAAGATTGCTAGCTCTCGTTCCTAATCACATCATGCCATTGGCGAGCAAGAATTGCAGAAGTATTTTGGACACAAGACCATGAAAAAGTGATGGGCTGAAACCCAGATTTAGGACTAAAACTCGAAGTGTCAAGGCCTAGAACTTGGAGTCAAAAGGTAAAACCTGAGTCAACTCACTGTAAGCTAGGAAGTTATAGAATTTTAGAGAGAGTTTAAAATAGATTTTATTACATATGATAAAATTATATATAAATACGATAAATTTTAATAAATATGATAAATATGTTATATATTTATGTAATTTTTTTTATATATAAATATGACATAAATTATATATAAATATGAGTTATGTAATATGAAAACTCGTTTTAAGAATTTTTTTTTTGGATTTTCCGTATAAGCCTATAGAGTACGGAAGAAAAAAAAAACCGTTGCAATTCGCGAACCGTACCATACATAAGCATCGGAGGCGGCATCCGAGGAAGCAAGAAATTCCATCCACGTGGACGGTGAGGCGGTCGAAAATAGAAACCCCAAGACGACCATGCGAGAGACATTAGCTTAAAGAAAAGCAAAAAAAAGCTGAGACACATTGCAGAAGCGGCAAATGCAAATGCCAAAAGAACAAGCATGGGTTTACACCCTCGTTCTCCTTCATATCTCTTCTTCTCCGTCGTTGCTCTTTCTTTCCTCTCCCTCACCGCCCTTCTCATCTACAAGGTCCTTTTTTTCCCCTTTTTTTATGCCATTTCATTTTGATTTAAGAGCTGGTAATAAAAAGAGAAATGTTCTAAAGGTTTTGTTTCTTTTTCGGGGAATTTTATGGGAATAGGTGGATCATTTCGCTTCACAAACGAAAACAGTTGCGGGGCACAATTTAGAGCCAACGCCATGGCACTTTTTTCCCGCCAAAAAACTTCACCGAAGAAACCCGACAAGCCCGCGCTTACAAAATCATCCAATGCTCCTACCTCACTTGTCGCTACGCCACCAACGACGACGCTCTACCCTCGGAGGAGAAGCTGGAGGAACGGCGACGTTTTATGTCCTCTCAAACCCTTGAAAAATGCCCAAACTTTTTCAAGTTCATTTATCGTGATCTCGAACCATGGGCCAAAACCCGAATATCGAATCACCATTTGACGCAAGCCAAGCAACACGCCGCGTTTCGGGTCGTTATTGTTGAGGGAAGATTGTATGTTGATTTGTATTATGCTTGTGTTCAGAGTAGATTGATGTTTACGATATGGGGATTGCTACAGCTTTTGAAAAGGTATCCCGGGATGGTTCCTGATGTGGATATGATGTTTGATTGCATGGATAAGCCTACTATTGATAGAATCGAATATGGGTCTTTTCCGATACCGCTGTTCCGGTATTGTACGACTGAGGCTCACTTTGACATCCCTTTTCCTGACTGGTCTTTTTGGGGTTGGTAAGAATCATTGAATCACAAGTCTTTTTATGGGATTGTTAAGAGCAAAAGCTGACTCGATCTGAAAACCTGACGTTACGAAACCAAAGTTGCCCCAAAACCTGAAATGATCCATATAACTTAAATTAGTCATAATTCTATGCAGATAGGATGTTAAATTGAGTAGACCATTGATGAAGTATGAATTATATGAAAATATTTAAGAGTTGCTAATCTTAACAATATTGTATGCCTGTATGCAAATATAAGATGATTAATAGAAGTATGTGGGGCTATATTTGTGTCACTGAAAATGTCATCCATATGATTCATGTTCAATTACTCGTGATGTGAATGTCAAGCTAAGTGTTTTCTTTTAAGGGTGTGAATCCTTTATATATTTTTGGTATGCTATATATATATATATATATATGTATATGTATATGTACATGTATATCAATCCCCTATCTGGCTTATGCGAATGAGGGTGTTTGCATCTATCTGGGAATTTGTCATTTGCCTCAGCTACGGATGACACTATATAAGAGATGTGGTTTACAATATGTATTAGTGCTGGGTATGATTTGAGTTTTTGTGCATGTCTTAAAGGTAAATGGCTTGTCTGCAGGCCAGAAACAAATATACTCCCTTGGGAAGAGCAGTTCAAAGATATTAAGCAGGGTTCACAAGCTAAAAGTTGGACAAAGAAGTTTCGCCATGCCTTTTGGAAAGGAAATCCAGATGTCGAAGCACCAATTAGTCAGGAGCTAATGCAGTGCAATAACTCTAGGTTGTGGGGTGCACAAATTATTCGTCAGGTTGGGTTGAAATCTTTATGTGAATGCTTGAAATTTCTATGTTGGAAATGTTAGGTCTAACAGCCAAAATTATGTGCTTTAAAGTGCAAGAATGACAATCATATGTTATTTGATGTTGTGGCTTTTTATTGTGCATCACAGAACTGGGCAGAAGAAGCAAAGGGTGGGTTTGAGCAGTCCAAACTATCCAATCAGTGTAATCATCGGTGAGTACTTTTCTTTGAGTGATCTTACTAGAGCAGATATTTCAGTTGTTTATGGCTTTTTCTTTTTTGTATCCACTAAAATGAAAGCAAAATTCTAGTATTTGTTTTTCTTTGTCTAGTGTCTCGTATTCTAGCACATTAAATTTACAGTTTGCTATTTAGATTTGTAGTCCTTGGGACCTAAAGAATCAACACCCCCCGCCTTTTCTTTTTGAAACTCTGTCCAACTTTCTTACTTGATAGTTCTATCCGCTTGGGTTGCATTGCAGAAAGATGAGATAAACAAGCGCTGCATCTGTTAATGGAAATTAGGAATTTTAGTTCCAAGGCTCAAAAAGTGCATCATTTTTTTGGTCTTAAATGTAATATACCGACATTTTTCCCATTTCTGCAGTTACAAAATCTACGCCGAAGGCTATGCTTGGTCTGTAAGCTTGAAGTATATCCTATCGTGTGGTTCTCTTGCTCTATTAATTTCCCCACAATATGAAGATTTCTTCACACGTGGGCTCATTCCTAAGTTAAATTACTGGCCTTTCTCTCCTATTGGCTTATGTCACTCCATAAAGTTTGCTGTCGATTGGGGTAATACAAACCCATCACAGGTATGATCTTTTGGCCTGCAAAATCGAAAGAAGTAAGAAATGTCATATGTTGGGTTAGCTGAATCTGGAATTCTGGCTTCAGAGTGTGCACCTAACATTAACAGCAATATTAAGAGTGCATTTCCATTAGTATAATCAGTAGTCAGTAGCAATCAAATTATCAACTAGCTTATCACCTTTCTCTAAGAAGAAGCGTGTTATTGTACGCTTATGTTACTCGGATTCGAGTGTGAGTGTCAGACACGGGTATGTGTCCGATACAGGTATGTTCAATTTTTTCCAAGATTTTTATGTATTTGAAGGGTTCTTGGAGGATAATCTCTATACCCATGTCCGGATATGCGTCGGACACGGATACTTTAAGAAAAATGAAGAGTCGGAGCGACATAGTTGTGCGCTATCCCAATAGTAATATATTTTTTCTTTCTGATAAATTTGGCAAAACAGGCTGAGGCAATTGGAAAAAGAGGGCAACAACTGATGGAAAGTTTAAGCATGGATCGGATCTACGATTACATGTTTCACCTCATTTCAGAATATTCAAAGCTGCAAGACTTCAAGCCTGTCCCGCCATCATCAGGTCAGGAAGTATGTGAGGAATCCCTACTTTGCTTGGCAGAACCGAAGCAGAGGGAATTCCTTAAACGAGCAGCTGCTGTCGATTCATCGACACCTCCGTGCAGCCTCATCAAGCGTCCGAATAGTAATTTTTTCGATATTTGGACTGAACAGAAGAAGAAAATAATAGAACATGTGAAGGATATGGAGATGAGAAATGCAGTGAGAGAGAGATGATGTAGAATGTCTGAAGTTGTCATGTATACAGAAATTTTGTAGCTTTAGAGTCACTTGTAAATTATGTTCTTTTAGATCATTTTTTTTCTTCACAAAAATACTAAATATAAACATTTTATTACATTTGACATTGTGAAATGTACATGTTTTTCTTCTTTATTACATTTGACATTGTCAAAGCTTTGCCATAGCCTTGGCCAACAAGGCTATATTTTTTGTCTTAAAAAAGAAACAGAACAGAACAAGAACAGTTTGTTGGCAAAGGAGAAAGTAAATAGCTCCATGTTGTGTTAAGGAGATATCTAGCTGTTAAGAATTTTATTTTATTTTTAAAAGATTCGAATTCAGAAATGATTATCATAAGTATCAAAAAAAGAAGTTTTCATGTTGTCGTGATTTTAGAAGTAAATAGTTTCATGTCCAGTTGGTTCTATCTTGTTCATAAAGTTGTGAACGGACAATTCGTGTATTTATGTCGTTTTTGTGTTATTTTTTTGTATTTAAAATATTATATATTTATATAAATTTTGATACATTAATAATTCGTATTATATAGATTTTGATACATTTATATATTTATATCGTATCGTGTTTTGTATCGTATTTTAATTATTATTTTTTGTCATATTCAGAATTATCAAGTTAGTTCTGTCTTGTTCTTTCTGGTTATCCATATAATATAATAATAGCTTTGAATTTTCACAATTCATAAGTTGGCCTTTCATTAAAATAAAAAAAAAGATACTGTTACTATGTGATTTGATGAACAATTTTTGGTAAGAATATGTCATGTGTATTATATAGATTAAACATTTTTGGTGGTTGATGAATAATGTTGTTAAATGTATATAAAAAAAATTAACAAATCTTGATCTGTACAATAGTTTATGGTATAAATTCTACTTTCTTTATTAAAAAATTTCAAATTGAAATCTTATATTAATTCTTAATTATTGAAATGTCTGGTTGAGAGCATATATAAAATCTTATGAGATGTTGGTAAATAAGTTTTGTTGACATAATGATTACTGGATTCCGTATTTGAAAAAATATGTCTCGATAGAAAAAGAATGATCTTTATTTTATAAAGTTATAGTTTAATCATTAATTATTAAATGTGAGAATTGAGATTTTTTTTTCTTTCCAATATGATCTCTTTAATTAAAGGTATGAATTATTTTATTGAAGGTCGATACGAAAGCTTCATTATTGATGCAAGAATGATTAGACGACATTATTTGGCCATTTTCATTTAGAAAAATGATAGGGCAATGTTAGTTACAACTTACAAGACTCAATGGACCTTTGATTTTCCATATAATACAATAATAATTATTATTATTATTATTTTAGAGTTGCAGTGCAGGTTTCGCTGGCATTACAGTTGTAATTTCTCAACATTTTAATTAGTCTGTCATAAAAAAATATATTTAATTATTCAATAATCCTGTTTGTCAACAAAATCAAAATACTAAACACATAAACAAAAGAAATCTTGATCAAGTCAAAGTAAACTTCTAAAAATAAATTTGATTATTTTAAACATGATATGAAAATATAATATGGATATAATATATTTAATAAACATAAAATTTATATAATAAATATAACACGACATGTTTAAACACGATTAATACGATACATTTAATAAACGTATTATATTCGTGTTTAAGATTTTAATAAATTTAATAATTTTATTATTTATATTTACATAATTAACACGAAAAAAATATAAAACACAACACATATACACGGAGTGACAGGTTTATTAAGAGACAATAGATTTTTTTTTTAAAGAAAAAAAACCCAAATATGCAATACTTCAGCCAATAATAAAAGGCAGTAATGCATACATTTTGTTCTCTTAGCTAAATCAAATGTGTTCTTAGAATGTAGTAATATATACTATGATTTATACATATTTATATTTATTTTGTTACATACTTGTGTATAAATAGGTCCATAGCAATTGGCAAACAAACAAATTAGAAAGAGATATATAGAAATTGGTGATTATAAAAAATAAATAAATGAAAATATATTAGTATGAGTTTGTGACATATAAAGTACTAGAGTATTTGTAAAATAATCATTTAATTAAGGACTTGTTTAAAATTTAATAATAATAAACAAATAAAAATAGTGATAGCAACTATCTGTTCATGGGTCGGACCGCAGCCCGAAAAATATTTTTTTCTTTTATCCAAGTCTATTCGGGCCGGACCCGGACCGGTCCGTATAAACTCGTTTTATTATTCAAAAATATTAAAAAATTATTTTTATTTTTTTTATATTAATATTAATATATATTTTATAATTAAATTTAAATAATTTTTTTATTTAATAAATAATAATTTTGGTCGAATTGGCCTAAATTACAAAATATTTAATTCAAGCCTGACCTATAACGGATCAGATTGGACGAACTACTTGATCCGTGAACAGATCTAATAGTAATGGAACAGAATAAATTTTTGCCCATCCCAATTTGATCCAATCTCAAATTATTTTTTTTATATCCGATTTTGACCCGAAAAAGATACTCATAATTCGTATCCATCTGTTATATTTTGAAATTATATATTATTTTTTAATAAAAAAAATTACAAACACTTAAATCCGATTTATTTATACACCGCATGATCCACGTTATAGTATAAAGACAACATCAATTTGTTGCCTTTATTTATTACTTCAACCTTTAAACCTTACGTCATTGAATACCTTTTTCTTTCAATTTTTTTTATTTTTTATGAGTAGGTTAACAATCAATTCCTCATGTTTAAAACTTTAAATCATGCTACCTAACTTTTACACTTACGTCCGCGCTTCGCTGAAAAATATTATTGAATTTGAATTAATATTTTATAATAAATTTAAAAAATAAAAAAAATAAGAGAAGTAAAAATAATTTTAAAAAATAATCTCATAATTATACGACACTTGATATAAAATTAAAAATTATTTAAAATGATCAATTAGATCCGATAATTTCGAATATAACGTAATTAAACGATATGAATATAACATGAGAAAAATAATTAAAACACGACACGAAAAATAAAATGAACATGACACAAATATACGAACGTGTCAAAATCTACATAAAATGAATTATTAACGTGTCAAGATTTATATAAATATATAATAGCTTAAATACGATTATGACAGGAAAAATAATACGAACATGACGACACATGAAACAAAATTGAGAGTTATTTGAATAATGTCAATAGATTTGACAATTTTGACACAACATTATTATACGACATGAACAAATATGAAAAAAATTATTAAAACACGACACGAAAAATAACATGAATACGACACAAATACACGAACGTATCAAAATCTACATAAAATCAATTATTAACATGTAAAAATTTATATAAATTTATAATACTTTAAACGCACGATAAATAACAAAAATAAGTTACGAACATACATTTTTCTCTAAATTGAATCATTATGACAAATTATGCAAAATATGGGATGCATTGAGACACGACACATACATACAAAATTTTCTTTAAATTGAATTACCATGACAAAACTATGCAAAATATTTAAATGAATTCAAAATAACACGAATACAACATAAAATAATAATAATTAAAATACGACATGAAGGATAATGTGAATACAAAAAAAATACACGAATGTCTCAAAATCTACATAAAATGAATTATTAACATGTAAAAATTTATATAAATTTATAATACTTTGAATACATGAAAAAACAATACGAACACAATACGAATGTGTCAAAATCTACAATAAACGAATTATTAACTTGTAAAAATTCTATAAATTTATAATACTTTGAACCCACGAAAAAATAACACGAACACGAATACTTTGGATTGAGTAAGAATATTTGTAATTCGAGCCGGCCCGGCCCAATCTGAATTACTAATCAACAATTAAAAAATATTTTTAATTAAATTTAATTATAAAAAATATATAAAAATAATTTTTATAATAAAAATAATTTATGAATAATAAAATGAGTTTACAGGCCGGTCTAAGCTCGACCTGTAATGGGCTTGGGTAAAAGAATTTTTTTTTTCGGACCGCGACCCAACTCGACCCAACCATGAACACCACTACCATAAGCAAATGTCAAATACCTAAAAGAATATCATAGTCTAAATACTCAAAAAATACCTATAAAAAATGATGAATGACATTGACGAGGTGACAACAAAACATGAATTCAATTTCCACCATCAAAGCTTTATATTGATTTTAGGGATAGTTTTTAATTATTGTTATAGATTTTACTAATTAACTGAAAGCTATTATAATTACCCATTAAGAAACAAATAAATGTTATCCTTAATTGAAGACTAAACAATCTATTTAACCCAATTTTTCACATAAAAGAAAAAATCTTGGTGATGAAACAAATTATGAAGGGAAATGTATATTTAAGGAAAAAATATTAATTAATTAATTATTTTTTAATTTAATAAAAATAACATTAATTATAAGATTTTTCTTAAAATAATAATTAAATCATTTTTAATCAATATTATTAAACATCGATTAACCGAACTCAATTATAAATAATCATAATTTTCTTTTAACGTGAAACATGATGGTGCAACCGTGAAAGATAAACCTGTTCAAGGGACGAACAATCTATTCAACCCGACAAGTCCGACCTATATTGAATCGAGGTTGAACATAAATAATTTTTAAAACAATAAAATAGGTTTTCAAAAAACTTGAATAAAATTTAAAAAAATTCGAGTCGCTATGAACTCCTCTACTTGAAGGTAGGGCTGTAATCGAGCCGAGCGGAGCTCGAATACTGAGAAGCTCGAGCTCGAGCTCGATTCGAAACTCGAGGCTCGAAGCTCGGTTCGAGCTCGATCGAGTATCATTTTTTAAGCTCGAGCTCGGCTCGAGATAAAATCGAACTATTCGAGCTCGACTCGATTAGGCTCGTTTATATACTCGAGCTCGAGCTCGAATTAAGGGTTTTTAAGTATGTATATATATATATATATATATATATATATATATATATATATATATATATATATATATATATTAAGGGTAAACTAGTAAATTAATAATAAAAATATTATAAATAAAAAAAGCTCGATTAGGCTCGCGAGCTGCTCGAATCGGGTATTAAGATACTCGAACTCGGCTCGCTCGATAACTCGAGCTGCTCGAGCTCGAGCTCGATAATGACCGAATCGAATTCGATTTTTTTCGAGTCGAACTCGAGTAGCTTGCGAGTACAGGTGTCTCGTTTACACCCCTACTTGAAGAAGGCAATGATTCACATTTTTGCTTGTGTTTTAGCTTTGAAGCACAAGTAATCATTACTACCAAATAATTGATATGGAATAATGGTGTAACATCTTTTTTTGACACACCACATTTTAGATCCCACAAATTGAAAACATCACCTTCTTTAAATTCCTTCAACTTTGTTTACTTTACATTAAGATACGACTACAAAGGCTTTTTTTTTTTTTGATATTTAAGATTATCATAAATTAAATTTTAATTATTGGAATTGACATGAAAAGTTTATTAATAAAAGAGCATTCATGTCAATTAAGGGGTAAAAAATGTGAATTACTTTCATGAAAAATTAAATTTTGTGAATTTTGTTCAATTAATGAGTCCATTCTTATATTAAAAAAAATAACAATGAATTTGAATTTAATACGATTGATTTATATAATTATGAGATGATATTCAATAAATTTAAATTCAAATATGAATTCGCTTAACCAATGTCTCGTTAAGAATTATTTATTTATTTTTTTAAAAAAGCTTTTTACATTTAATATATTAATTTTATTAAATTTTAAAAAAATAATACATTAATTATATTTTTTTCTATATATATCACTTTAATTAATATCACTAAGAGCTGATTAACATTTCCCCTCAAATGTCACTATCCGTAATCTATTCCCTGTCATGATAAAATCATACCACAATTTGAAAATCTTATCCACTTCAAAGAAACAGATTTGAATCTCTCATTCCCAAAAAAAAAAAAAAAAATCAAAATCAAAATTTTGATGGATACTTAATTAAGGTTTAATTTCTGATTTGAATACTCTTTTAAATTCAAATATGAACAAAGAAATCTGTTCCCTATTGCTAATGCCAATCTAACAAACAAATTTAACATTTTCTCTTCTTTTTCTTTTCTTCCATGACAAACAACAAAAGTAGTCTTTAAAAATTAAAGTTAGAAGGGAAGGGAAGCTGTAGTTTAAAATAAAATATAATAAAATATTGAGAAAAAAAAAAAACAGAGTGAAAAGGCTGAAAGCTCTGCTACATTCTTCCAAAAATAAAAAAATACAGAAACAAACAAAGAAAACTAAACTAAACCCACTTCAGCATTCAAGTAATACAATCTTATATATCCATATAAAAATCCCACCAGGAAACAAGAGACCCTTTAACCTTTTCAATCAACATTTTTTTCTTTCATTTTTTTTATCACAAAAACAGGGGAGGAAAAAAAAACAGAGTTGATTGATGGGGAGTTACAGGATGTGTGTGTGCTTTACTAGGAAGTTCAAAGTCACCGAGGCAGCACCACCACCGGACGTTAAAGATGCATTTAAGAATTATGCTGAAGGTGGGCCCCACATGACGACGGAGCAGCTGCATAGGTTCTTGGTGGACGTGCAGGGGCAAGGCGGTGCAACGGTGGCGGATGCAGAGGGGATTGTGCAGCAGCTGCTGCTAAAACGACATCATATGGCTAAGTTCAGGAGACACACTTTAACTCTTGATGATTTCCATCATTACTTGTTTTCTGCAGATCTAAATCCGCCTATTGGTGATCAGGTGCTCTTTTTTTTTTTTTTTTTTTCCTTTCTATCTTTGATAATTTTCATTTTTCATATGTTTCGCAATCTTATTGGTTGTGGATTCCCCCTCCCCCCTTTTTTTTTTTGGTATTTTAAAAATTGGGTTTTTTAAGCTGGTGGAGGTTGATTTTGATACTTTTCATTTGCTCCAAAAGTTAGCTTTATTCTTTCTTGTTTTATGATTCAGGGAATGCTCTATATCGAAATTAGTTTTTGATGTTTCTTGTTTGAACAAGTTGTTCTCTTTAAGCAAAGTGTAGAGGGTTTTGAAATTTTGATATAATAACTAGGAAAATTTTACAATTTTCAACAGAAAATTGAGGAATGTTCTTTATCTTTCTCTTCCTGCTTGATTATGGCAATTCTACTCAACTCAGATAATCCAAACATTGCTTGCAACTTTTTGTTTTTTTAATTTTCATGGGGCCATTTGTTTGACATTTGGTAGGATCTTTGAATTCAGGTTCACCATGACATGACAGCTCCTTTGTCCCATTATTTCATATACACTGGCCACAATTCATACTTGACTGGAAATCAGCTCAGCAGTGACTGTAGCGATGTCCCAATCATAAAGGCATTGAAGAGAGGTGTAAGAGTGGTGGAGCTTGATATATGGCCAAATTCCACAAAAGATGATGTGCATGTTCTACATGGAAGGTAAAATGCTTGTAATTTCCTTTATTATTGAATTGTGATGTAGAACTCTACTCAGTATATTTTCAATGTGGGAATGTCTTGATAGAACTATATTTAATTTTCTTTCTCTAGATAGTGACTTAAGATGGTAATAGGAACAACTTAGAAATTGTTGATTTATGAGGGGAAATGGCATGCTTTTCTAGCATTAATCAGCTGGAATGGTTTGATTTATAATTGAGCTTTTTACAAATGGAATTTTAACTTTTGATAAACTACAATTTATGTTTACTTAGTCCAATGAAGGGTTCAGTAGCTCTTCTCTGTTGATCCCATATCTACAAAGAATTTACAAACCATTGATTCTGCATGAGGAGTCCATAGTTTGTCTCATTTTTTATTAAGTGTTTAAGGAGGCCAAGTCAAGCAAGCAATGGGGTAGTTTTGAGAGGTCTTGGTGCTTGACTTGTTGCCAAATTAGGCTTTTTTTTTTTTTCCCTGGAGCAAGTAAATAAGGTGGATATTTGGATTGTTTCTTTCAATGAACTCATTGTTCGCAGCTCCAGAAAACGAGCTAAATGGTAAAGGTAACTAACCTGAGCGTCTCTTCGCTACAGATCATACTTAGCAGCTTAATTTTAGAAGGTTATAGGCGCATAGCTTTTAAGAACAGCTATTTAAGGTAGCTGATCTGATGTCTTTTCTATACAAATGATAGTGTGTGTTAATCAATGAATCAATCTCTGTTTAAATCCATGCTCTGGAACCTTTAACGTGGATAAAATAAAACTTTTGAAACTTTGAATAGATGGTAAAATGTCTATTTGGAGATAATGATCCCGGTTTAATATCTATCTAATATCAAAGTGGAAAGAACCCTTGAATAGAGGATAGAAAAATAATTGGCATGTATTTTAATTTTATTTAACTTCCATCTTGAGTCAGTATAATTCTTTTTTAATTTGTTTTATTTCTGCTTCTTGAACATTCTTTGAATTGTCTTGTCTGTTTATGAATCTAGGACTTTGACAACTCCCGTGGAACTCATTAAATGTTTAAAATCCATTAAAGAACATGCTTTTAGTGCATCCCCATATCCGGTTGTAATTACTCTTGAAGACCACCTGACTCCAGAACTTCAGGCGAAAGTTGCTCAGGTACTTTATACAATTCTTTATCTTTCAGCTGGAACTTGTGCTTGGAATCGCCTTTGACTGATATGAAAATAATTTCATGGTAGATGGTTACTCAAACATTTGGAAAAATGCTGTTTTGCCCTGATTCTGATTGTTTAAAAGAATTTCCTACACTAGACGATCTGAAGTATCGGATCATTATTTCAACCAAACCTCCCAAAGAGTACCTTGAAGCTCAGAGTAACAAGGACAAAATGAAAAATTCACAGAAGGGGAAGGATTCTGATGATGATGTTTGGGGAAAAGAACCAGCAGAGCTCACAGCTGATCAAGAAGATGACAAGGTGTGCTTGGAAATGAATTGAATTACATGTTGATTTCATTTAACCTAATATGTACCTTTTATTAGCGATGATGAGGAATCTTTTACAGGTTACCTAGATATCTGCACCAAATTCCAAGACTTATGTAGCTTTTTTGGTACTCACAGTGAAGTTTCATCTATGGTTTGCAGACTGATAGTGACTCAAGCGAGAACAATCAGGATGATGAAGATACAGATGCATTTGAACCTGAATTACGCCCTTCAGGAGCACCTGTGTACAAGCATCTTATTGCCATTCATGCTGGCAAACCCAAGGGTGGGTTGAAAGAGGCACTAAAAGTTGAACTTGATAAAGTTAGGCGCCTTAGTCTGAGTGAACAAGCACTTGAAAAGGCTACAATGTCTCATGGGACAGATGTTGTGAGGTAATTATTTGTATTAGTTTCTAATCAAACATTCCTGGTATGATGTGCTGAATATGTAAAATCTAATTGATTTTTCTGTTTTATTATTAACTTCTTCACAATTCCCAGTTTTCTAATCCTCAATATCATTGTACTTAGATTTACCCAGAAGAATTTCTTGAGAATATATCCCAAGGGTACTCGGTTTAACTCCTCAAACTACAAGCCACTGATTGGTTGGATGCATGGAGCTCAAATGGTTGCCTTTAACATGCAGGTTTTGTATCTCTAGTTATTTCAGTTGCGCAAATCATGGTATATTTAAATGCTGTACTCTAAATTAATCCTCCAACTCTTGCCTTGAGTTGCTGGAGTAGTCTGGAACATTTTTTCTAGATTTGTGATATAGTCCATAAACTTTAGGCTGAAGGTGAGTAGGGGTGATTACGGCTCGGTTCGGTTTTGGAAAAAAATTGCGGTTAATGTGCAGTATTCTGATTTTTAAAAAACCGAATCGAAACCGAACCGACCTGAATAAACCTAATTTCCCGAACCGAATTCTATAAAAACCTAACCGAACACTACGGTTCGAATCGGTTTTCGGTTTTCTCAGTTTTTTTGCTGAGCCCTGAAGGTGAGTAATGGTGTTTCACTGATGTAAGTCCCACAGTGACATTACTAAGTGAGTGTATTTCATGTGGTCACAGATGATATTAGCTTGTAAGGATAAAAGGGTTTAATCTTCAAATGTGTTTCATATAGATTTTAGTTATGCATGCGCTTTGTAGAGACAAAAAGAAAAGAAGTAGAAGAAAAGAAGGCATAACTTCCTGATGGTGTTTTTCAGCATTGGAGTCACAAACCTGAGCATATTGAATTAGACCACGCTGTAAATACAAACAGCATTTTCTTCATTGCTATTTTTCCTTAATTTGAATGCAAAAATTTGTTGTTATGACCTAAATTTGAGTGATATGGTTTGATACTGCACTTTATACGTCCAACCAACAAGGTTTTGGTCTGATTGCAGGGATATGGTAGGTCTCTTTGGCTGATGCATGGGATGTTTAGATCTAATGGAAGCTGTGGTTATGTGAAAAAACCTGATTTTCTTATGAATGTGGATCCAAATGGTCGGGTGTTTGATCCGAAAGCTAAGTTACCTGTGAAGAAAACTTTAAAGGTAAGCATTATGCAATATTAACAGATTCTCATCCTTCTCAGAACCCTTTTACTAAATCCTTTGTTGTCTACTTTTGACAGGTGAAAGTCTATATGGGAGATGGGTGGCACTTGGATTTTAAACAAACACACTTTGACTTGTATTCTCCACCTGACTTCTACACCAGGGTAAGATGATTTGCACCAGTAGCCAGATAGTAATTGTTTGTATGTGCATGTATTTGAACTTCTGAGTGATCTAGAACTCGTTTATTTCAACTTTTCGTATTTTACAGCAAAACTTCTAGTGAACTGACCAAGAACAAAGTAGTTTGATTACCTTGCTGCATGAATTTAACTCTTAATTTTTAATGCAGGTTGGCATTGCAGGAGTGCCAGCTGATGAAATAATGAAGAAAACAAAGAAAAAAGAAGACAACTGGACACCTGTTTGGGATGAAGAATTTACTTTTCCATTGACTGTTCCTGAATTGGCTTTACTCCGAGTTGAGGTCCATGAATATGACATGTCTGAGAAGGATGATTTTGCTGGTCAAACTTGTTTGCCAGTCTCTGAACTGAAGCCAGGGATTCGGGCAGTTCCCCTCTTTGATCGAAAGGGAGAGAAGTTCAACTCTGTAAGACTTCTTATGCGCTTTGAGTTGGTCTGAGACTATAAAGATATATGTTTTGACTCTGTGTATTTAGTCTGGTTGAGATTTCAGTTACTTGATCTCCATTCTATTCCTGTAACATAATCTTTTGCTTTCAATTAGCCTCTGTGCATTATTTTCCCTATTTTGTGGCATAGCTATGATCTTAATTTTTTGGCAACAGTGGAAATTATTTCATCTTCTTGTACTTCTGCCTAAGAAAAAAAAAAAAGGGAAAATGTTTGATCCACTTTTACACCTTACAATCCTCCAGTGCATTATCTCAATCATGCTCCCGGAGAGTAGTTAAACTTAAACCAGGATAATAGCTATTTGATTCATAACAATGCTCCAGCTACAAATAGTTACTTACAGACCAAGTTATTCTTGTTCGATATCAATGTATTATTTTGAGTGTATAAATATGAAATATGTATATCAATACGTAGGTTATCGTAACTAGATACACGGTGTATAATTATGTACACAATTGATATCATGTTTGAATGAGAAATTGGTCTCATTAAACACCCACTTGAATAGGAAGAAAGTTGGTTGAAGTTGTGTATGATAGTCAATCCCACATAGAACAAAGATTGGCCTTAGCTTGTTGTTTATATAACCTAGTGTTCCATATTGGGTTGGGTCCCAAGGGGTATTTAAATTTTTGTGAAATGTGAGGACTTACACAAACTTAAGCTACCACACACGCCATCAAGCTGGTTTGGGTCAATAATTAATATTTCCAAACCGAATCAGCCCGACCAACTTGTCCGTTCGGTTTGAACCTAACCAATTACTATCTACTCCAACAATTTTGTCTTTTCGGATAAAGACATGTCGGTTCGGTCCTGTGCCTGATCGAACCGGTTCGTCTAAATTGGTATGTCTGTTCTGACCGAACAGATTCTTTCCAATTGGTTTGTCTGTTTGGAATAGACATTTAATTTTCTATAAATACCGAGTTTTGTCACTGTTTTTTATACACTGAAAAATAATTCATTTCCTTCTTCCTCTCGATTGCAACGTTATCGAGGAGGCCTGAAAGACAAATTGCGATAATCTGTAAGCATCTTAGTGACAATCAATAATCGTCTTAAGGTCAGAGATTCTACCTTGATTTGATATTATTTTTCTGTTCGAATTAAACCTGTAGGTATATGCATACTATCTATTTTTTCATATATTCAGTATTTCGGTTCTGCTTATATGTTTTATATATATATATATATATTTTAATCTGTTCAGCAGTAGTGAAATAATTCTTTCATTAGAAACAACAATTCCTGGTTTAAATGTTTCACCAGGAAAGTTTGTAAAGCAATACCTTGAGGTTTAAAAAAAAAACCCAGAGAAATATTGCATGTTTTAGTGAGGTTTAAGAAATATCAAGCAATAAGCTGTCTGATGGCAATCCATTAGGAACTCCCAGAAAATGGCAGCACTCACAAAACAATGGAACGGAACAGATAACCTCCCTCTCCAAGTTTTTTTGCCAAAGGTAATACCCAAAATAGGTAAAATTAATCACCCATGTGATGTAGGATTATATAAATTTTCTGACAAAAACGCATTTATCAAAAAGGCTTACATCCATAAAAGAAACCTATAGCCATAAAAGAACACTATACCTCCCGTTGTTATAACTTATAAGCTTTAGAGAATCAAATTAATTATTGTAGGAGATTAGTTATTGTAGGAGTGAGATTAAAATCAGTGATGAAATATGTGTTTGAATTCAAACGCAGCGGTGTCGGTGAGGTGAATTAGATTAAAATGTGTATATATATATATAATAAATAAATAAATAAAAATTATTATAATTTTATTTATATTAAATAATAAAATATATACTAAAATTATATTTATATTAAATAATAATATTTAAAAATTATTATATTTATATTAAAAAATAAATTTAAAAAAATAAATAATAAAAGTGGAGAGATAAAAAGGAAATTACCCCCTCTCAAACTTTCAGTGGAGGGAAATTCCCCCAAAAAAAAAAAATTGGATGAAATCCAAATGCATCCTTAGTCAACCTCAGGCAATTCAGGAAACCCCAAATATCAACCCAGTGATAACTCAGGCAACACCTTTTGTTGTTATCGGACATGTCCTGATCATATGTCCAAACAGTGACATAATAAAAATAAAAAAAAAAATCAGTTAGATTATATATCAACTCACATTATGTAAAAAATCCTACTTAAATCCAAAAATTGATCACAATATTGCTGGCGTTGACCTTTAAACAATAAGCATTGGTTTTAAGATTGTTAAATAATATCAGTTCCACGTGAAATTAGCATAAGCTGCCATAATTTCTTTGGACAGAAAAAGGTTCCAACAAATTTTTTTATTCTGCAACTTCTAACAAACAGCAAATCAGAATGATTAAAAGAAAAGAGGAGAAAAAATATATAAAAAAGCCAAAAGATTCAAAAGTGTTCATGAATCAAATCTAGACTGGATTAAACTGGGTTTTATTAGGTTGAAAGAGTTAAATGTAACTGTTTATAACATGGTGATTATATTATAGATTAACCGTCTCATCTAGAGCCTTTGGATTGGGAATAGTATATTGAAAGAATTGATTGTCAGCCCCTATTCCGGTATATAAAAATTAAGAGGTTCAGATCTCTCACATATATATCAAATTGTTTAACTTTTTTTTTTTTTTTATATATAAAAAACATGTAACTTGAGAATAAGAAAAAATGTTGCAGATGTTAAAATTCGAATTTAAAATCTATTAAATATCATCTCTTAAAAATAACTATATGAACTAATTAAATTAAGTGCTGAGTTCAATTGTTTGACTTTGATACATTCATGAGACTATTACAAATCTAGAATCAAACCTAGGAGTTCAAATCCAGCCAGACTCTTCTTCCTTCAATTTTTTTTTGGTAAAGCAGGCTTCTATTCCTTAATTATCGTGACATGACCAAGGGACTAGGGTACAGGCAGGCAACAGCTCAAAGCAATTATTTTTGAGGAGGAACATTTTCCCATCATCTTAGAAGGGCTAGAGTAAAAAAAAAAAAAATCCGAAAGTGGTTTGAAAGTTGAAATGGGAAATCTTTATCACACATATTGTAAATGTAAGGTTTAGAGTTTAGAGAAATCTAAACAACCTAGCTAAATCCCACTCAACAAACCACTAATTGGATCTCTGGATACTGTGTTAAAATATATATATATATATATATTTACAAATTTCGAGTCCACCAGGCCATGAACTGTTAAGATCTTGACTTTGGAGAATTTTATTACATGGTGGAGAGTTGGTGATGAAACCAAATCCACCCAGTTCTCTTAACTTAATCAGCTTTTAATGCTTCCCTAGCCACACCCCCCCTTTTCCTGACAAAGTTTAGAAACCATGAAGAATGATAACTTCATGTTGTTCAGGTTTCAGAATATAATTAAACAGCTTAGATATCTATCTACATATTCTAGGCTATAGATCTTGAACCATTTGATGTAATTATATATATAATACACAAGCTGTTCTATTGAAAAACTAGCTGGTTCTTAATATTATCCAACCTGATTTAGATCCAACAAACTGATTTTGGTTGGAATCAGAATTTGTAATGCCTTTAACTAAGCTATTTTTTTGCCCTCATGCCTCCAACTCCAATACCAGGTCCAGGCTCATGTTAATTAGAAATTACATAAACGGTCGAATGCAAGGCAAGAGGAAGGTGCCAACAGCTAAATAGTTTAAATCCAATTTTCGACCCTTTAGGTCATTTCTAATTAACATGATAAATTATTAAAATATGTAATGCTATATTACATATTAATATTTAAATATATATTATATTTATCTAGTACATTTTAATCACGATTTCTTGAAAAAATTAGTTTTAAGTTAAGATTAGATCATTAAAATAAATAATTGAACAATAATTAATAATAGTATTTTTTTTGCATAGTTTTACTAGTTTTTAAACCTTGATTTAACTATTAGTGAGTACAATTATATATATATATATATATATATATGTGCATGATATAAATTATAATGCAGGTTGAATATTCGAGTTCATCGAATCAATTGTTTTAAATATCAATATGATAACATATTTTCTATAATCAATTATGTAACAATTTAATTTTATATACAAAATTAATTTTATATCTTTTTGGTGTTAATAAATATCGATATTAATATATAAATACAATTAAAAAAAATCATATTATACAAAAACTTAATAAAAAAAAAAATAATTTATTTTTAAATCTAAACATTTAAATTATGTAATAATGATTACATCTAACATAATCTAACATAAAATAAAGAATAACGTAAAATTCAAATCCGAAAAAATTTGAATTTGAAAATACTCGAACTCAAAAAAAACCCAAACCCAATATAACCCAATTCAATCCAACCCAAATCCGTCTCAACCCACCCAATTGGGGACAACTGATCCCAAAAACACATTCTTTTCTATTTTTCAATCTTTTTGACAATTTTTAGCTTAAACAGAACACCACATTTTTCTACTTTTTCTTGCAACAAAAAATTGGAAAAAGAATCAAGAAATTGGGTTACTATTGAAATGGGAAAATTTTCAGCTAAAATACAGTTATGAAATAAAAAAATAAAAAAATTGCATGAACTCTTCTTGAATCTCACTCTGAAGGAATGGAAATTGTTATAGAAGAAAGGCTAGCAGGGCTATCCTCATAAAGTGTCATCGCTTTCTCCAAATTGGCAACAATGTCTGCCATATTAGGCCTCTCCTTTCCCTCCAAATTAACGCAATGTATAGCTGTATAAGCCATCAGCTCCACAGCCTCAGCCTCATGAATCTCAGGCGCCCCAACCCTTCTATCCACCACAGCCCGGAGATTCCCCGCCGATATCCTCGGGCTGGCATATTCGACCACCCCAATTGGCCCTGTCCCATCTTCTTCTTCTTCATTTTTAAAAACAGCTTTTCTTCCTGTCAAAAGCTCTAACAATACCACCCCTAAACCATATACATCACTTTTTGCTGTCAGTAAATTCAATACATAGTATTCAGGATCAATGTATCCAACTGTCCCAACTGCCCTGGTTGACATAAATTCTTGATCAGATTCTGGTCCCATTAGTGAGAGTCCAAAATCTGAAACTCTAGCTGTCCAATTCGCATCTAAAAGTATATTTGAGGACTTGATGTCTCTATGAATTATAGGTGGAACTGCATAGTTGTGGAGGTATTCAATCCCTCTTGCTGCATCTAATGCAATTTTGATCCTCATTTTCCAGGAATTTAGAATGCTGCTACCCTTTTCAATGTTGTCCTTGTTATGCAGATGATCGTAGAGTGACCCATTGCTCATGTATTCGTAAACCAAAAGCCTCTCATCGTTTTCTTGGCAGAATCCAACTAACCCAACCAAATGCTTGTGGTGAAGCCGTGATAACAATGCTAATTCTGAATCGAAAGCTGTTTCTTTCTCTTGGAATTTCTTTAGCTTTGCAGAAGTTTCACCTCTTTTAATGGCTACTTCATGACCGTCAGGAAGTTTGCCTTTATAAACAACCCCAAAGCTCCCAGCACCGATCCTGTTTTCAACTGAGAAATTGTTGGTAGCATTAGCAAGCTTTAATAGTGAAAATTTTTGGGTTTTCTCTGCATGTTTTGATGATGATGACGCACTTCTCGGGCGTCCTCCTAGTCTTCGTGAGCTGTTGAGCCTGATGGAAAATGATCTTAAAGGTGGGGCAATGGAATCATTATTATCCACAACTGTCGCAATGATATTGGCATCTGTAACCGTGGATTGCACATTATGCGTCCTGCAAAGCAAGAATCTACATCCACCTGCCCATAAGCAGTAGAAAATAGTGCAAATCCCTGCGAAAGCTCCAATTGATCCAAGAATAAAAAATGCCAAGGAAAGCCTGGTAATTCCCTTACTTGGTGGAGAAAATGGCTTCGATTCTTGTGATGGAAATGGTGCAAGTATTGGGGTCAGTGGCACTGGAATTGGAAGTTCAGTCTGGCATGTTTTGCAAATGTTCCCTGAACCATAACACAAGGTCTCAGAATTCAGAAACGTACCACAATTGCATGAAACCTGAACACATGGGCCTGGAACTACCATTCCCAAAGGAAGATCACTCGTTGAATTAACCCCATTAGACCACCCAGGACCCCAACAAATCAATGTCAAATTCCTTGTTGTCAAGCCGCAAATAAAATTCAAACCAGCAACCATTAACTCAAATGAAACATCTTCCACTGCATCAAAATCAAATTTAGATTTATTAGTTCCTCCCCAGCATAGAACCAATCCATTCCTTCGCCTGATACCGCAGCTAAAATTTCCTCCCAATGAAAGACCTGAGAACTCAAAAGCTGAACTCGAAGGAACATCCAGTTGCCCGGACTCATTATTCCCTTTACAAACCAAGAATCCTGTCCTAGTCAATCCACAAGCATGAGAATCTCCAGCAACCAAATTTGACATCGACAAGTTACCAAATTGTCTTTGGATTTCAACTCCCATCTTATTACCACCCCAACAGAAAACTTTGCTGTCATTCTTCAAAACCCCACAAGTAAAGCCACTCCCTGATGTGATTGCGCGAAACCTTAAGCCAACCCCAGGTGATGGAAATGGAGAAGGAGAACCACCACCTCCTCCTCTCCAGCATCTAGCTATACCAGAATCCACCTCTCTACCACAAACCTGATCATCACCAACCGCCAGGTCAGTCAACGAGACATTGTAGTTGAAATATATACGTTTTGGCCTAAAACTTGAATTCAGTACTAACGTTTGAGTCTCCCAACAGTGAATGCTGAATCCACCTGATCTGAGGCCACAAAAAAAGCTTCTTCCACCAGAGATTGCTTCAAATGACACATTGGGCAAAACTGAAATGTTGAGTCCATTTTGGTAGCATTGCATTCTCTGTGTTGGGTTACCAGCAATGATGCCACAAACAGTACCCGTGCCAAAGGTGACAGCAGCCGTGGAGGCCGAGCCGATGGCAGTAACAACAACACATTCTGACGATAACGAAATGATAATAATGGTGGCGAGGAGGAGGGAAATGGTAAAGGAGAAGGGTGTCAGGCTTAGGGTCATTTGAGAGATGGTAGTATCTTGTTGTTCCTCATTGAAGAAGAGTAAAAAAAAATATATAGAAGCTGAGAGCACGATAGGAATGATAAAAGAGAGTTGAGTAATAAAACAAATACAATACAATTCATACAAGCGTGGAGCGTGTGGTCCCGTGAAATTGGTGATGTTGTTGACAGGGGAGGGTACCCGGTGATTCAAAACTTTCAGAAATTCATTTTATCAACCATTAACTTTAATAAAATGCTAAAAGGGTATGTATATTAGTTGAAGTTCAATGCACTGCCCTTTTTCACTGACTTGAAGTAATTAACTATCTTTCTCTCTGTCTTGCTAAAGTTCCTACTTGCAGAATTTACTGTTGGGAAACCCTTTAAAAGTACTTTGATCATAGTTCCCACAACAAAAAGAAGAAAATGTTTTTTTCTTTCTGGAGGATTGATAGAGATAAAAAAAAATATAAATATGGAGAAAATACTTTAATGTAAAAGAATTTTGTCATTATAGTCAAAACCCACAAAACATTTGATCTTGTAAAATAATGTAGCAGATAAGATGTTATTACCTACATAGGATTCTTCATTGTTGTTGAGAAAGAGTAGTATGTTTTGGCTCTCTAGGGAAGAAAAACAAGATATAACTTAGATTATATTGGATTTTTCAACTTTATAGTTTATAGCAAGCGATTAATGCCAGAATTTTAAAAGGAAATCTTGCATAAGCACCAAAAAGAAAAATGAAATCTTACTTGTAGCTGCAGGTCAGTTTTTGTTAGCATATAGGAACAGGACTGCTTAGTTTATGTTCTGTTTTGATTGTTGTTCGATCTTTTAAGTCACGGGGCTGATCTTGAGAGCTATTTTTTAAGTTGGTTTTAATGTACTTTATGTCTGGATTTGAAGGACGTGATTCAGTATTAATGTGGAAAATTAGCAATTTAACATTTAATTTGATGTTGTGAATTGTGACTGGTGAGCCCCATCGAAGAAAATGTTCTAAAACGCATCAGAAAAATCAAACTTTGATCAGATATTCATTAATTTTTTTTTTTCTCCCATCCTAAAAATAACTTCATTATGTATTTATGTGCCAATCATGTATAAAAATGCAAGGTTTTAGGGGTACCTTAAGTTTCCCTAAGGATGATAGATAAGTTAGATAATGAAGCCACAAAGCATTTTTACCTTCTGGTTCAGATAGGTAGCCAGTAGCCACTCCTTGATAAGGTAATAAAGTTAATCTGTAAATGCAAGTTTCGGAAGGGCAGTTATAGGCAATATTATTCTTTATTTTCCTTGTATTTGGTCTTCTAGTATAGGATGCCTACAGCTGGTTTTTGACTGGTAGATAGCATAGCGGAATTAGGTGTTTAAACAAAGGAGATATGTTCCACAAATCCGGTGCTTAGTCAAAGCATCATCTGAAAGCAATTTTAGAATCTTTTGTCTTCTGTCACAGAGTGGAAAATTGAATAAAAATAAGCAATAAAAGTTTCTAAAGTATATGGCAGTTGGTATATGTTATGAGTTAATCAAATCAAATCAAATCAATAGCCACCAGAATAATAAGGCCACAGCTCTTTACCATTCACTCCACCACCCAACTTGGGTCAAAACTCCCATGCAGAGCTTTAAATTCTTGCCCTGGCTAAAATAAAGCACAATTTCAAACTTTGGAAGGGCCAATATTTCTATATAGCCTAGATTAATCCAGAAACGACAGTGTTTTCTTTAATCCATCAAAAGTCTAAAAAAACATAACTTTTCACTTGATAGAATGATGTAATTTCTTACGACCTTGATATAATCATGTCAACAAATCTGGTAGTAAATGCCAGTGTATACTTCAATCAAACATCAGAAATGCTAAGATATAAGCACCCTTGATGGCACTAATCTTTTTGATATTTGAGATTATCAGGGTTCGAACCCCAATCATTGGAATTAAAAATCCAGCACTCTACCAACATACCACACGATTGCTGGCAAACTAATTTAGCTTTACTTTTTTTTATATTTGAGGTTGCCAGGATTTCATCCCTAATCACTGGAACTAAGAGTCACATGACTGTTAGTATTGATGGCACTAATCATATCTTATTATGATGCCAATTTCAGCTTGCAGTAAGCTGACTTAGCACTTGCACCACATTGTAGGATACCAGGAAATGAAACTATTCTAGACTCAAATCTCATCCCAAGCCTAACCTTCAAGAGGATCTTTTTCGTCTGCATCAGCAGTCATGCCGCTATCAAAAGTCTCATATTGATAATCCTCATCAAGAGATTCCATAGATTTTCCGAAAACAAACGACTTTGTCCCCATTGTTGTAAAAGGGATCAGACCAAACGCTCTGGCAGTCTTGATCTCCCTGGCGACCTTCCTCTGGGCCTTGGCACTAATACCGGACTACAAAATGAACTAAAAGGCTATAATTAAAGGAAAATCCATAATCTACCATAGGTGAAGCAAACCAAATGAATAGAACCAGCACTAGAAATTACCGAGCTCCTCGTTGTAATAATTCCAGCGTCTGTTAAGAAGTTTGCCAGGAATCTGACATTCTGCCAAACATGCATCATTAGGTGTAATTGTAAGTAAATGCTGATAAATGAGGTTACAACGAGGTAGAAATAACTTGAAACAATATTCAAAATATTATGATTGCAGAGAACTTAGAAAAAAATAAATTGGTAAAAGATTGATTCTGCATCCCTTAAGTTATAACTAAAAGTTTACTATCATAGGTGAATAATCACGTCATATATGTTGCTCCAACTCTTCATTTTTCTTGAAGTATCCGTGTCTGACACTCGTATCCGATGCATATCCGGACATGGGTATGAGGATATGATCCTTCACGGACCCTCCAAATACATGAAAATCTTAGAAAAAATTAAACATACCCGCGTCCGACACTAACACCCGAGTCCGAGTAACATAGCAAATCATAAGTGCCACTTCAGCCAAAAGTAGGCTGAAAATCACATCGGAACTATCTAGATTTTGGAAGCAAGGGATTATGAAAATGTCAAATTCGCCTGCCCTTTTCCCTCCACCTCCCCCCTCTTCTTTCTTACTTGCCCAGTTGCCTTGCATTACAGCATTTATAAAACAAGAATGCACTTCTATTTAGACTCAGAAAACAAATGCTGATGCTAAATTCTGATAGGCTCACCCTGAAATCAGCTTTTCTCAGTACTTCCTCTGCAGTTACATCAAACGTGATGTCTCTGACAGGTTTACGTACCCCTGGCCTTCTAAGATCAAGATCCTGCATTATGCCACACAAAATTTGAATTAAAGGATAATGTTACTGTTAGCATACCAAAGCACAAAATGATGGAGTAGCGGCATATTACTAATTATAATGATTTACAGACACTGCAAAGCATAATAAATCTGCACATTCAATGATTTCTTTTTTTCTAATCAAAGCTCCATGCTATAATTTGGTATCGATTAGTCATTTATGTGCACATATCTACTCTGTAAGCTTATGTTTTTCTATCAAATTTGTCTTTAAACAATGAATAAAAACTAGTTGTACCCTGTGAAAGCCAATGAAGGGAGGTTTTCTTCTACATGTTTTCAGGGAGCAATACGGTTTTAGACTTTTGTGCTAGTTTGCTTGATAGATTGGGTTGGACTACTGTGTTGTACCCTGATGACTTCCAACAAATTTTTTTTAAAAATTAAGTGATCAAAAAGTATAATTTTTTTTTTAAATTATAATTTTTTTTTTTAAATTCATATGGAAAATGTCACGTGGCATGTTAGATGATGTGGCAATGTCATGTGGCATCTGACATATGATGTGGCATTGCCATGTCATCCTGTTATTAGTTTCTAACGGTTGGGTGACCACAAAAATAAATTTTTATAATGTGAGTGACTAAATTGATATTTTTCATAATTGAGCGACCCAATACAAAGTTCGATAATAATTGAGTGGTAATTAACCCCTTTTTGTTTTGTTGATTTTTTGCAATAGTTGAGTTGGGCTGAGGCCGTGAAGATTAATTTGTTGAACCCAGGCCTTGACCTTGAGATAGGGCCATTAGGATCTCATTATGAACTGATCCTGCACAAATAGTGCTCTAAAACAACTTGATTTCTTTTCTTCTTAATTAATTAAAAATAATTATTGTATAAAAAAAAATTATAGTATATAATATTTTTTACAGTTAAGTTTAATTTGAATGATAGAAAAAGGGAAAATATAGTATTTTAAGTTTTTTTTTTTTTTTTTTCCTTTTTTGATCAGGAATCTGGCACAAAATTTATATTTTGCTAAATCATTTAAAAAAATGAAAAGATGATTACCAAATAATAAAGTAGTTGCTAAAAAAGTAAGAAAATACTTTACTCCAAACTTTGTCAATTCCTTAATTGATAAGTTAAAAGCTCAAACAACTAAAATAAAAAAAAAGATTGTTTGATCCTAATTGCTATGCATATTATATACTATATGTAATAACTTTAAAATGTGTTTTTACGACACTGGTTAACAAAAATTTATTTTAAATTTAATAAAAATAAAACATTAAATATAATTTTTTTAAAATAATAATTAAATAATTTTTAATTAATGTTTAAATACACCGAAAAAATAAAATATTTGAACCATTTGAAAAAAATAAAAGAAAAAACCCAAAACCAAAAGTCTCTCGTTTTCTTTTCTCTGTCTTTCTCTCTCTCTTTTAATATTTTCTAATCTAAAATTTTGTGACTAATCTTTAATCTTGCATGTTAAATTAACAAATATGCCCCAAAATTTTATAATTAATTGATCAAAAGGCTAAAAAAGAAGTCCCAACAAGATAAGACGACAGACAAATGCTTATAGAACTCATTAAAACGCTGCGATTCGCCGATAGCATCAAAGAATTTGCATCCTTCAATTCAAAACCCCATTATTCTCACCGCCCACATCCTTCACAGACAAGTAAACTCCCCGCCGTACGGCCTTCAGTCCTTCAACTCTATTCGCCAGTCTCCTTAATGGAAAGTCACAGTCAGCTAATTTTATCAGAAGCCACTAACGAACCAGATTTAAAATAAAATAAAAAATATTGCTGCGGTGCTGGTACGTCCACGTCATCCGCCAAGAGCAAAAAAACGCGTAAGGCGTGACAAATCCGGATTCTCTAAAATGGAGTGGCCGTTTCCATACAGAATTTTCTTTTAAAAGAATCGACACGTGTCTGTTTTTCACTCGATGGCCGTTAGATATTAAGAGCTCCCTCCGTGGGCCCCACTCCCACGTAAACAAAACCCCTAAAAAAGGAATTTAAGTCTAATTTGCATTTCATGTACATTTCATGTGCATTTCCATTTTATTTATTATTTTTTTTTTTAAAGGGAAAGCCATAGGCCCATAGCCCATTGGCTCTTCTCTTATACTCTTATAAAAAAATATATTAATTTAAAAATTATTATCTTGTATATTGTTAGTGAATTTTTTTAAGTTTATAAGTGATGTTTACATGTTTTTGTAATTTTTTAATCACACCGTCGTATTTCATGTTCTGTTCACGTAGAACATACACGTCGAATTTTAAGTAAATTAAAAATGTTTAATTATTTATTTCGATATAAAAAACTTTCAACCGATATATATATATTAAAAAAAACAGTATTAGATTGATATGATAGGGATATCAGATCAATTCAAAACTTTACATGCACGACGAGTACGATTATATTGTTAAATTCAACTGTCAGTTTGTACAAATATAAATCGTATGAAAAATTACGAAAACGTATAAGCACCGCTTGTGGACTTAAAAAAGTCCATTGACAGTATAAATCGTATAATTTTTTTAAAATAATAATTAAATAATTTTTAATTAATGTTTAAATACACCGAAAAAATAAAATATTTGAACCATTTGAAAAAAATAAAAGAAAAAACCCAAAACCAAAAGTCTCTCGTTTTCTTTTCTCTGTCTTTCTCTCTCTCTTTTATACTCGGGTTTGAACTTCGAAGTTAAAAGGCATAAAGGTTGTTTTTTTTTTCTTAGAGAGATTTTGGGTTTCTGCTCTTGTTCTCATATTTGTGTTTCAAAGGTATGTTTTTTCTTTCTTTTGATTATGTTTTTTATGTTGGTGCTTTGTTCGTGTTCTGTTTGGTTGGTGAGAAAATGTGTGAAAAGAATGAAACTTTGAAGTGTTTTTGTTGTTGGGGGTAGTTAGCTAGTACTATGTTTGGAAATTTGGCTGGAGTTTTATTTTATGTGAAGTTCATTTCTGTTGAGGTTTTTGTAACTGATTTTCTGTTTCTTATTTGGTTAAAACTTTGTCTTGGTTTTTAATTCTTGGATAAGTTTATTTGTTATATATTTAATGGTTGTGGTTTTTAAGGATTGCAACTTTATCTGTAAAATTGAATGCTTTAGGAAAAATTTATGATGTCTTTCTCTTTCTTTTTCTGTTAAATTCATGAATTGTGGGGGGGTTTTAGAGTCCTTTCTCTCTCTTTGTCCTTTTTTATGTCAATTTTAGTCTCTGAATTTTTTGGATGAGTTGGTGAATGTTTTTTTCCCTGTGTTTGCAATTTTTTTAGAAAAGAAGAGAGATTTCCATGTGCAGTGGTTCAAAGAGGAAACCAACTCAAACTGGGTTCATGATGGTGGGTGAATCTCATAAAGAAGATGGGCTTCCTCAAAAGTTCTCTGTTTTATTAGAGTTGTCGGCTTCAAATGATTTGATTGGCTTTAAAAGTGCTATTGAGGAAGAAGGTTATGATATTGATGAGCCAAGCTTGTGGTATGGAAGGAGAATGGGTTCAAGGAAGATGGGTTTTGAAGAAAGAACACCCCTTTTGATTGCTTCCATGTTCGGGAGCAAGGATGTGGTGAATTATATTATTGAAGGTGGCTGTGTTGATGTTAACAGGGCTTGTGGTTCTGATGGGGCCACTGCTCTCCACTGTGCTGCTGCTGGTGGATCCTTTGATTCAGCTGAGGTTGTCAAAACCTTGCTTGATGCGTCTGCTGATACCAATTCTCTCGATGCTAATGGAAATCGGCCTGGTGATTTGATTGCTCCAGCTTGTAATTCAGCTTTCAGCTTGAGGAAGAAGATATTGGAGTCTTTGTTGAAAGGAAGTGACCGTGTTGGTGAAATAGAGGGTTTGCCTGCTCAAGTAGGAAATGAAATGGAAGGGCAAGAGCAGCAAGAGAATTCAATCCCCCAGGTTTTGAAAGATGGAACTGAGAAGAAAGAGTATCCCATTGATCTTACTCTTCCAGACATTAAGATCGGGATATATGGGACAGATGAGTTTAGGATGTATACTTTCAAGATCAAGCCTTGCTCGAGGGCTTACTCTCATGACTGGACTGAGTGCCCCTTTGTTCATCCTGGGGAGAACGCGAGGAGGCGTGATCCTAGGAAATATCATTACAGCTGTGTTCCTTGCCCCGAATTTCGTAAGGGATCCTGCAGGCAGGGTGATAACTGTGAGTATGCACATGGTATTTTTGAGTGCTGGCTTCATCCCGCCCAGTATCGAACTCGTTTATGCAAGGACGAGACTAATTGCACCAGGAGGGTCTGTTTCTTTGCTCACAAGCCTGAAGAGCTTCGTCCCTTGTATGCTTCAACAGGTTCGGCAGTGCCTTCGCCAAGATCTTATTCAGCTACTGGTTCCTCTTTAGACATGGGTTCAATGAGCCCACTTGCTCTTGGCTCCCCATCTGTTATGATACCTCCAACATCAACACCGCCTTTGACCCCTACTGGTACCTCTTCTCCTATGGGTGGAGCGATGTGGCCAAACCAGTCTAACATCATACCTCCTACCTTGCAGCTTCCTGGTAGTAGGTTGAAAGCTGCGCTAAGTGCTTGGGATATGGATTTAGACATGGAACTACTTGGGCTGGAAAGTCATCGTCGTCGCCAGCAGCAGCAGCTAATTGATGAGATATCTGGTCTTTCCTCCCCAACCAGCTGGAACAATCCCTTGTCCACTGCTTCAGCCTTTTCTACCTCTGGTGACCGAACTAGGGAATTAAATAGGTTTGGAGGGATGAAGCCCACTAACCTTGAAGATATTTTTGGATCTCTTGATCCTACTATTTTGTCGCAATTACAAGGAATCTCACTCGATGGTGCAGCTCCTCAGCTGCAGTCTCCCACTGGAGTTCAGATGCGTCAGAATGTCAACCAGCAGCTCCGTGCTAGCTATCCGACCAACCTAGCATCATCTCCCGTTAGGGCATCACACTCCTTTGGGATTGACCCGTCTAGGCCAAATGCAGCTGCAGTTTTAAGTTCAAGGACAGCTGCCTTTGCAAAGCGGAGCCAGAGCTTTATTGAGCGTACTGCTGTAAATCGTCATTCAGGGTTTTCTTCACCAGCTTCTTCAGCAAGTGCAATGCCTTCTAACCTTTCAGATTGGGGTTCGCCGGACGGAAAATTAGACTGGGGTATACAGGGAGAAGAGCTAAATAAACTAAGAAAATCTGCTTCTTTTGGGTTCCGAAGCAGTGGCAGCAACTTGGGAAATCCATCACACTCAATGTCACCAACTTCTGATGAGGCAAATGTGTCTCGGGTCCGGTCTCTGGTGAAGGACACCCCTTCTGCCGGGCAGTACAGTTTTGAGGATGAGCAGCAGCAATGTCATCTTAACACTGGGGGTGCTGAGATGCTCCCTGCCTGGGTGGAGCAATTGTATATGGAGCAGGAACAGATGGTGGCCTAAAAGCAAAGCTAGCCCCACCATTAGCTCCTAAGTTAAACTTTAATTAGTTTTGTAAGGAGAATACAAGGTGAGCAGAACAAAAGGTTTCTGCTAATACTGCTCTTAGGTTCTCAAGAATAATGTCTTTTATTCTTTTTTGTCACTAAATTTGGTTCATTTCTTGGATGGAGTTCCCATATTCATCCAAGTAGAAACATGATTTGCAGAAGAGGGTAGTTAGGCCAATTTCCAAGTAGTCTAATTTCAGAGTTACATTCATTTCAATTTGCAAATGGAAGCAAGTGTACTGATTTTTCTTTTTCTTTTTTGGTATATTTTCAATTGGTGGGGTTGTACACATTTTATGTACCAGAAACTACTGCATTATTCAATTAATATATATATATATTTAAGTGAAAACTTGCTTATCCTTTTACATGTTCTGATTTTGTTGAATCATATTGCTTTTCAATATTGTAATCTGGAAGAGCAGATGGCTTTTTCTGCATTGCTCCTAGTTCTGACTTCCCAGCTGGAATGCAAATCAATCCCAAAATTCTATCTTTAGCTGGAAAAAAAAAATCCAGCTTCTGCACTCTAAAATACCATAACTTGAGAGTTTGATTTCTTTACGCAATGCACGGAATGGATGGATCTTTCGATGTGATTCCCCAGTGTAATCTTTCCTTTTTTTTCTTCTTATCTTTACAGTGTAATTTACTTATCAACTTTTTGAATTCTGCATCTTACTTTCGGCATTTCAAAAGGTGAGAGGCTCATTGATTCCATGATTCTAAGTGGGTGTGATTGTTGAGCACTAAGAAAAAGGCAATCCTACAAGTGTTTACCTTATTTGTGTCTTGAAATTAACTTTTCTTATTGGGTAAATCTGGTAGTGGGATGGGCACTAGATAAGCCTGGGAGAATGAAGAACAGTAGTAAAGCTGTCATTTCAGACAACCCAAGAATTTACTTTTTTTCAAAGAAGATTGCAGTCGAGATAAGGAAAAGAAATGCAGATGTTGTATTTCGAATTTTAAATCTATTGAATGTCACCTATTAAGATGATTGTATGAATCAACTGGACTAAGTTTCAGGTTCACAACCAATGATTTTTTGCTTCTTATTAGCAAAAGACTAGAATGTTTTTGTCAATTTTCAACAAGGTTTCTTGGAGATGCAGAAATCGGATGATCAACATATTGTTACTAAAAGAAATAAAAAAATTTCTTAATACTATATCTTCATCCAAGGTAGGTCATTCCTTCACTCCTGCTGCCGGCTTTGCCTGCAGTGGGATTATTTTATGTTGGTGTGGGATTTCTTAATGTCGCTGGTTCTTTGTAATTTAATAAAAACAATAAAATAAACCATTGTTCCAAGTTTGCCGGTTGGAAATATTCCTCAAACCTCAAACTCAGCTCAAAATTAGGACAAAATCAAATTTGACTTGGTATCCTAATTGCAACCTTGCTTCACAAGGAGGAAGTTTCTGCAAATCCAAATAAGTTAATTTCTTCTCATGTTCTAGTTGAGTCAATAAATAAATTAAAAATAGCTACACTTTTTCTAAAAATTTGAGTTCCAATATTTCATTAAACATGAAAGTAGGCTTCTCCTAACGCGTAGGGGAATTTGTTTACTGTTAGTATCACTTATCAGCATCTTGAAAAAGCACAAAGAGCCTTAAATATGATAACTTAAAGCGTATGGTTTGAGTTTATTTTAACAAAATCCTTAAATAATAGTAAATGGTTATTTAGAATGCAAAGAACTAGGATATTTATGTTGAGCTACATAAATGGCGTGGAAGCCTGGAAGGAAACAATTGGGTTTGTGAGATAATGAGTTAATTGTTCGGGGTTTGCAATTGGAGCCGAAGATGCTTACTTTCCCACTTTAAAGCGGCCTTTCATTTCAAAACTTGGCCACTAGCCCACTAGTTACTAATTACCCAACAAAAGTTTTAAGCAAGTGGGAGCGAGATGAAATCCAAATCCTTTGCCTTTATTTTATTTGTTTTTATCCGTGCTTTCATTTTCGAAATAAATTTCGCGTCCATTTTTTTATTCTTTGTACCTAATTATTTTTAATATTTAATCCGATTCTTTATCTAATAAAAAAACGATTTCGCTTGAAATAAAAACGGATACAAAGACGATGCAAATAAAAGAGATAATATCGTGAAATTTACCTATTTAATTACCGGTAAAATATCAATCGATCGTATTTGTATTTCGTAGCCCCCGTTAAGCAGTTGAAAACAAATGAGAAAGAAAGCGACACCAAAAAAATAAATCCGTGATTTTTTACGAGAGTGTAGACACGAACAAAGACAAACAAATGAGGTAGAAGATTTCTATTGGAGGGTGATGCGGTGCCCTCCACCCACCCAAATCTTTTGCCTTGTTTGATTCTGTTTCTATCTGCTTTTTCACTTTGATAATTATATGTTATTTTTAATTTATTTTTATATATTTAAATATGTATAATTTTATATAAAATTTTATGTATATAAATTTAATTTATAATTTAATTATGTTGAGATATTTTAGTAATAGAACCATTTAAAAATATTATATTTCTGATCAACCAAATTATCTGTTTTACTTTTTTTTTTTTTTTATAGTGATTGTTAAACATTACTCTTTATCTCAATTCTGTTTTCTTTTAAAAAAAATTCTAAAACAATTTTATCACTAATCACTGATGAACAATTAGAAAAGAAATCAAGCAGGGATGAGACATCAATGACAATAGGGAAATGGTTTACCATTAGCTTCTTTAAGCCCAATATTCTCTTGGATCAAAGTCTCAAGATAAAGCTAGCCGCACAAAAACCATGACAAAGAACATATGTCCACCAAACAAGATTTGATCACAAGTTGCACAAAAAAAAAAAAAATTTGTCAATTCCCTGCACATAATCTCAGATATAAAAATTATGAGGTAATTGGCTCAAAACCTTAATTATATTATTTTATTGCTACATTCTTTTTGTTTTGTTTCTTTTCCTTTTAGAACACTTATTGATTTAGATTTTGTAACGCATTTCGAAATTTCAATTTCTATGTTCTTTAATTGTGCTACATTCTTTTTATTTGCTTGTTTTTAAAGTTTCGAAATCTCAGAATAATGGGATGATTATTCTTGCCCCATGACTACTTTTCTGAAAGGCTGATAAATCCACATGTAATTGTTGTTGTTTTTTTTTGGTAAAGGATGAAGGAAATTAAGTCTTTAAAGTTCACAACATGTGAGAGATCATGTGCTGATAAATCAATCTATGAAAAGGTCCTTCACTTATATAAAAGAATGATCAACATCTTTCTTTTTGATGAGATTACTGAAAACTTCAACGTTAATTATTGGATTACAAAAAAAAACAAAAAACAAAAAGAAGAACAAAAAGTACAAAGTCCTGTCACGTGTTGATGGTGAAACAAGTGAAAAGAATTTAAGGTTCTTCTTCAACTCTATGTTCTAAATTTATCATTCAGATTTGCCAAGGGAAAGTAACTGAAAAATTTGTGGATCAGTCTGATAAAATACTATATCTCCAGTGTTGCTCACATAATGATCTTGTCCAAGGCTTGAGACTAGATTCTTGATCAAGTGAAATGGAATAGGCCCTGATTTCTTCGGCTCCCGATAGTATTTCCCGATCACTGGTTTTGCTGCTTTAGTCTGCAACCCAAAAGGATATCGAATTCGATCAAACCATTAGAAATATTAATTAACTTGTCTTGCAAATACCAATCCAATCTGTTTGATGAAATTAATTAAGAATATATATATATTTACCGCTTCTACTAAGTGATAATGGGGGATTTGAGGGAAGAGATGATGTATGACATGGGTGCCAATGTCATGTTGGATATTGTTGAATAAACCATAATCACGGTCAACTGTTGTAAGCCCTCCTCTTAGGTAACTCCATTCCTGTCAATTACAGAACAAAATCCTGAGTTTTCTTGAAGAAATTTTTACTGTCAGTCCAATCCAATGTGATGCAAGAATTGTTGGGCTGCGCCCGCTATAAGGTATTGTCCGTTTTGAAGGTCTAAAGACCGCCCTCACGGTTGGTGCCTCATAGGAGGAATCCATAATAGATTCCCACATACGGGGCCAGCTATGAGGTGTTGTCCGTTTTGAAAGTCTAAAGACCGTTTTTCACGGTTTTATGCTTTGAAAAAGGCATCTCATAGGGGAAAGATTGCTCTTACTTTATAAAGTTACAGTCCAATCCTTAACTAATCGATATAAGATCGTTTTCTCCCTCAACACAATGCAGCATACAATTATGGAAGTTTACCTGGCCACGGTACCAAGGAAGTTTCTGCTCATAGCCATGGTGATGTAGGTAAGTCACTAAATCCAGCCATACCACGAAAATCTATTAAATGGTAAATTAAATTACTATCAGTGAAATTCTGTACATGTAAAAACTGGAAAACTTGATTATGAGTAAGGTACCAGTTGACCTACCGAGTAGGGAACACCGTAGAGCTTAAATGTCAGGGCTGGACCAATTGCAAAGCATAAATAGGCAATCAGAATGACCATTGCAGTCCAACAGGCGGTTGAAATCATCACATGTTTCCTCTCTTGGGGAGTGAACAGGTTGCTGTAAGGGTTGAAGTGAGATCCTTCCTTGCCTGGACTTCTATACCACTGTAATTCAAACAAAAGTAAACAAAGATATATAAGGAATTTAATTATTTCTATATATAATTGAAAGCATATAATTAATTAATTAGTTCAATTAAAAACAAGCTTTCTCACCAAATATAAAGGGTATGCAAATAGGGGGAAGGGGACAGAGAATCTCAGAAATCGCGTTCGGATGCCCAAATTCTTGTAAATCTTCTCAGGCATCTGAGATTAAAAAAGAAAATGCGAAAAGGGTCAGTTTATGATTTGATACAACATACTTTTGCATGTATTAAAAGCAAAAAAAAAGAAAAAAAAAAGTAGAGAATGTTTTACCGACCGGAACCCATGACTCATCTTTCTCGACATTTCCATGGTTCTGATGATGAGTTCTATGGCTTATTCTCCTGCAAGAATTTCAAATGATGTTTTTTAATGTAATTGTAATTGGATGAAACTAGGAAGATTCCAGGTATAGAATGTAAAAGAACAAATGTTAACCTAAAGTAACTTACCATCCATGGTAAGGAACAAGAATTGAAGAATGTAAGATATGTCCTAAAACATTATTAAGAATGGGATTGTCCGAAAAGCTTCCGTGGCCACTGCATAATCCAAAACAAATGGAGTTAAACTGATCCAAAAATGTAAACCAATACTGGAAACTAACTTATAACAGGAAATTAAGATGTAAAGACATTGTGATTTATTACCAATCATGTCCAAGGACAAAGAGAGCCCAAAACATTGTTCCTTGGGCAACCCAGTAGATAGGCCAAAAGAACCAACTATTCAAGTAGACTGCAGCTGCTACCAGTGAAAAAATCACAAAGATATCCCTGAAAACATAACTCATTGACCTCCATGGATTCTTGATCCAACAGTGTTTGGGAATGGCAGCTCGAATATCAGCAATCCGGAATGGAGGAGCTGCACTCGGATCAAAATCAGCTTGCTCATTGATTCCATTAACAAACTGATCATCTCCTTTCCTCATCTCCATTGTTTCAAATGATGTATCCTTCATTGAAGGGCTCATTTCTCAGTTCCCCAATCCCTGTTTGCAAAACCAAATCGAGACTTCCAGTTATAGATATATAATCAAACTGGCGCAGAACCTCTAGCTAAAGATATTACAGTTTATCTCGACTTCTCCATGGAACTTTAATACAGCTGTCGAACTTAAACTTTGCTATTTGGACCACCTATCTTAATGTTTCCTTGTATATAAAAGTCGACAAAAAGTTGAAAAAGTTAGAAAAAAGTAAAGAAACATTTATATTCCAAACATACAGACAATTCCTTTTGAAGGTTTGTTCTCTTTATCATAATTACCATAATAATCTCTCATCACGTCTCTAAATCTATAGTAATTCTCATCTAGCTAATACTAAGCTTCCCCGACGATTAAGTTAAGGCATTACTAGGGAAAATAAATTTTCAATAATTAAGAAATACTGTATATATTCCTGTTATTCTTATCATCTTCTGACACAATTATTAGTGTATATCATAAATATTTTCCTTTTCCCCATAAATCTCATTAAAAGTTGCAGACAACGTGGGACGTTTAAGAATTTTCACATTTTGCAACTGGGTTGGAAAAAAGTTTCTTTTCAATGATTTCTAATATTCTATAGCAATTTCCTTTGATGAAAAGTAAGTAATTTACATTTGTAGGGTAATATATTAGTTATTAAGATTTATTTATTTTACCTCAGATTTCTATTAGTAATTAGCTAGCATAAAGATGATAGAAAAAAGTTATTATTCTTTCCATCAAAGAAATAGAATCTACTTTAGAACATCTGAAAACAAATAGGGTTCCACCCTCCTGGATCTGGAGGCTGGAGCCATTAATGTAGGAAGAAAATATATAGGGATATATAATACGGGTACAATATTATTACGAGTATGACAAAACAAAACACAACAAAACATATTATTTTAATTATTATTTAATTATAATTAAATTATTAGATTACGAGAAGATTTATTAAAGAATCAACTAGATACGGTTGGTGAATATATATATATATATATATATATATATATATAAAGAAAGTTTTGTGAAGCTGCAGCCAGCAGCATGACCGTTGGCTGTGTTAGGTACCAGAGTGACGGAATAGTGTCTCACAACTAAAATAAGAGATGAGAAAATAGGAACTGAACACACAAAAGAAACACAGATATTTTACGTGGTTCGGCCAATATACCTACGTCCACGGGAGGAGGAGCAAAGCTTTGTATTTAATCGGAGATGGAGTACAAACCGGATACAAACCGGCTACATATTACAAGTGCTCTTTCTAGCACACACTCAACACCTCAATACACAAGCATCTAACAGGCAGCTACTGCCTCTAAACTCTCTCATCACCTCTACCGGGAGGGGCTCCCTCTGGAGCTCTCACTATGCCTCAACCGGGAGGGAGCTCATGGAGCTCACCTTTGGAGCTCTAGCTCAATTCTCCTCTGCTCTCTCAACTCCTTGCATGGCCTTTTATAGGCCATTCATGTGGTGTGAATACACCAGCCACCAGCCACCAAAGGCTGCCAAAAACGTAGCAAACTTTGCTACAAATTCTGCAGTAAACATTCAAGAAGAGTTTAGAAACCTTGGCAGCTTTGGTTGACTAAAGGGCTTGAGAATTTCAAGCCAAATTCCAACAATCTCCCACTTGAAGATTTGATTAAACCAATCATATCTTCACACCACTCTTTCTGTCTTGCCATTCCATGTTGCTTACGTTTCTGATAGACCATAGGAGGATCGACACCAAATAAACTTGTCAGTGTTGATTGGCTTTGTCATAACATCTGCTAGGTTGTCTTTGGTGTGAATCTTTTGCATATCCACACTTCCTTCTTCTACTACTTCTCGAACAAAGTGATACTGTATACCTATATGCTTTGTCCTGGAATGAAAGGCTGGATTCCTTGCAATGTGCAAGGCACTCTGACTGTCACAATACACAATAATCTTCTGCTGCTTGTGCCCGAGTTCTTCCATTAACCTTTGTATCCATATTGCTTCCTTGCATGCTTGGGTAGCTGCCATGTACTCAGCTTCTGTAGTAGACAAAGCTACAACAGTCTGTAACTTAGATAACCAGCTTACCGCTCTTTCTGCAAGTGTGAACACATAGCCAGTAGTGGATTTCCTTTTATTAAGATCACCTGCAAAATCTGAATCAACATAACCCCTGACAACAAGTTCTGATCCTCCAAAACATAATGCAACATCTGAGGTTCCTTTAATGTATCTAAGGATCCTCTCAACATTCCAATGCTCTCTACCAGGATCTGCCATAAATCGACTGACCGCTCCCACTGCTTGTGCAATGTCTGGTCTTGTACATATCATAGCATACATAAGGCTTCCCACCGCTGATGCATACGGTACTCGAGACATTTCCATCCTCTCTGCTTCATTGCTAGGACTCATACCTGAGGATAATTTACAATTGACAGGAAGTGGGGTAGATATTGGCTTACAGTCTTGCATGTTGAAGCGTCGCAAGACCTTCCTCAGATAATTCTTTTGAGAAAGCCAAATTTTCCTGTCTTTTCTGTCTCGGTGAATTTGCATCCCTAAAATCTTGTTTGCAGGTCCCAAGTCCTTCATATCGAACTCCCTAGCCAACTGTGCCTTCAAATCTTGGATTCGATCTTTGTTGGGGCCTACCACCAACATGTCATCCACATACAACAGCAAAATAATGAAATCATTATCATCAAACCTCTTGTAGTACGTACAATGGTCTGAACTCAGTCTGTTGTATTCAAGGCTAATTATGAAAGAATCAAATCTCTTGTACCAACATCTGGGCGCCTACTTTAGACCGTACAGAGATTTGGTCAACCTGCAAACCAAGTTTTCTTTGCCTGTTTCAACAAAACCTTCTGGTTGGAGCATATAAATAAGCTCTCCATGTAGGAAAGCCGTCTTTACATCTAGTTGTTCAAGATGTAAATCAAATGCAGCACACATAGCCAACACTACTCTGATAGTAGTAAGTCTGACAACTGGAGAAAATATCTCGTTGAAGTCAATACCTTCTTTCTGAGCATATCCTTTTACAACCAATCTAGCACGATATCGTTCTACTTGATCATTGCTATCCCGCTTGATCTTGTAGACCCATTTGTTACCAATGGCTTTTCTGCCACGTGGTAATTCCACCAGTTCCCATGTCTCGTTCTTGTGAAGAGCTTCAATTTCTTCCTGCATTGCTGTCATCCACAGAGAAGCATCTGGGCTACTAGTAGCTTCATGAAAAGTTGATGGCTCTCCATCCTCTGTTAAAAGACAGTATGCAACATTGCTCTCCGTAACATACTCCGTGTGCCAATTTGGAGGCCTTCTCTCACGAGTTGACCGTCGAACTTCTACAGCCTCGGACTCAACTGGTTCTGGTACCTCATGCTCTGGTTCTGCTTCAGAAGAATCATCTTCTTGAGAATTTCTATCCATCTGCACTGTAGCAGTCTCTTTTGAAGTGCTGTCATTTGTTTGCTCACTTTGCAGTTCATTTTCTGCAAAAACTACATCTCTGCTGACAACAACCTTGCGGGCAGTGGGATCCCACAGGCGATACCCCTTAACACCGTCAGCATAACCCAAGAATATACATTTTCTGGATTTTGGATCCAGCTTTGTTCTTTCTTGGGAGTTGTACATCACGTACACAGGACATCCAAACACATGTAGAGAAGAATAATCAGCTGGCTTTCCTTTCCACATCTCCATAGGCGTCTTTAAACCAATCGCCGTTGATGGGGATCGATTTATCACATAACAGGTGGTTTTGACTGCTTCTGCCCAGAAAGATTTGGCCAATCCCGCTGTTCTCAGCATGGCTCTTGTTCTATCTAGGAGAGTTCTGTTCATCCGCTCTGCTACACCATTCTGTTGAGGCGTATGTGCAACCGTGAATTGTCTCATAATACCCTCTTTCTTACAGAATGCTAGAAAGTTACCGTCTACATATTCTCCTCCATTGTCTGTCCTCAAGCACTTGATTCTTTTCCAGTTTCAAGCTCTACTTGTGCTTTGAACTCCTTGAATACTGGAAACACATCTGACTTCTTCTTGATTGGGTACACCCATAATCTCCTGGAATAGTCATCAATGAATGATACAAAATACTTTGCTCCACCCAGGGATATTTCTGGTGACTCCCACACATCAGAATGGATTAAGTCCAGTATGTGTTTGCTTCTTGTAGTTACTTTAGCAAACTTCAATCTATGCTGCTTGCTTATCACACAGTGCTCACAGAAAGGTAAATTGACCATCTTGAGCCCGTGCAGGAGATTGCGTTCTGCAAGGACTTTCAAGCCTCGCTCTGACATATGGCCTAATCTGCGATGCCACATCATCGTCGTTTCTTCTTGGCTGGCTGCTGCAACTGATGCATCTGCCTCTTGCAACGTCTCTCCCAAAAGCATGTATAGATTGCTTGTGATCTTCTCTACTTTTATCACCACAAGGTTTCCTTTCACTACTTTCAATATTCCACAAGGAGAAATTTCTCCCACTGAACTTCTCTATCTCGAATTTTGCTGCCATGGTTGTACACGAACTGAAGCGAGTTACACTATTTCACCGTGAATAGTACCGTATACGTGAACAGTATTGTACGTATGTCGTACACTAGAACAAATCCAGTATACGTTAACAATTACTGCAAAAGTATACAACCACACGTATGAATAGTAACCGTATACGTGAATAGTGACCGTATACTGGAACAGTGACCGTAGCCCGTGAATAGTGCACCAGGTAGGTTCCCAGGAAAGAGAGGTGGGTCACTGATAGACACACTTAAATACCAAGTCTTTCCTAGCCAGAACTTCCCTAGACACTTTCACACTACCACACTTTATTTCCAGCAACAAGAATAATTCTTTTCTGATGTGGAAGATCAGACAATACTGCAACCACAGAGCATACTAAGAACCAACACTTTCACTGCAGCGGAATAAGGACCACGAACCAATGGCTCTGATACCACTGTTAGGTACCAGAGTGACGGAATAGTGTCTCACAACTAAAATAAGAGATGAGAAAATAGGAACTGAACACACAAAAGAAACACAGATATTTTACGTGGTTCGGCCAATATACCTACGTCCACGGGAGGAGGAGCAAAGCTTTGTATTTAATCGGAGATGGAGTACAAACCGGATACAAACCGGCTACATATTACAAGTGCTCTTTCTAGCACACACTCAACACCTCAATACACAAGCATCTAACAGGCAGCTACTGCCTCTAAACTCTCTCATCACCTCTACCGGGAGGGGCTCCCTCTGGAGCTCTCACTATGCCTCAACCGGGAGGGAGCTCATGGAGCTCACCTTTGGAGCTCTAGCTCAATTCTCCTCTGCTCTCTCAACTCCTTGCATGGCCTTTTATAGGCCATTCATGTGGTGTGAATACACCAGCCACCAGCCACCAAAGGCTGCCAAAAACGTAGCAAACTTTGCTACAAATTCTGCAGTAAACATTCAAGAAGAGTTTAGAAACCTTGGCAGCTTTGGTTGACTAAAGGGCTTGAGAATTTCAAGCCAAATTCCAACAGGCTGAATTTCAAATACTGTAAAATAATAGTATTTGTTGTTAAATAAAATAAACCTCAAGAGACTCAAGAATCAAGATAGGTTTTTGCCAGAAGAACCCATCAGCCATCTGCCATCACCATTAAAAAATTGAGCTTCTTCAGGAAATAGAGAAAGAAACAAAGAAACAGAGGGTCACATGTCATGTGAACAACCCAAAGCCAAAGCCTACTTTATAAAATATCCTTTTTAATCATCTTTACTCTTTCTCTTTTTTCTTTCTTTCAATAACCCAAAATAAAAAATTAAATTCCCACGAAAATAAGATCTTCTTTTTTACTTTTCTTTTTTTTTTAATTATAAAGGATGTCATATTTTGAATGTAGGTAAGAGATTTTAAAAATATCAAATTTATTACATACTATTTTTTAAAAATAATTACATGAATCAATTACATTAAATCCTGATTTTTTTTTTTTCATTCACAATTTCATCTCCATTTCCGTTTTCTCATATGTTTTGATTTGTATATTGATATCGTATTCGATTCAATTTTTATTTTTATTTTTTTTATCATGTCTTAATGTATCCAAACATTAACATGTATAATACTTGTACGTCTCGATGTTCGTGTTTCATAGATTTCAACCTTGCTCTTAAAAGCAAAGCAAAACCCTTTTTGCAATCGAAAAAGAAGATTTTAAATGCTTTAGTAATTTCATAATAATTAAACAAAGACAGACTTCCACATGGGAGAGATGCAATTGAAAACGTACCTGAAGAAGAAGTAGCAGATATATGAAGTTCAGATTCAATGCAACGAAAACTTGGGACAATGTTTTCTTATTTTACAAAACTAAAACTAATTAAGGGAACGACTTACCTCACGGTTCGTCGTTACCTTTGAGAAATTACTGATAACAAAACAATTACAAGCTTTTGATCTTTATAACTCACTTGTTTAACCGTTTAAGAATTTTTGACAAAAAAAAAAAAAAAATCTCCCATCGACCCATTTGCTTGGCCAACCATCAATTTAGGCTTAAAAGCCTAAACCATCTTAAATTGAAAAGACTGATATGAAAATCACGATTGTCATGAAAGGGTTTTCCTAAAACTAAGCACTTGTCTGAAATTTTCATACCCAAGAAGTAAATCTTTTTTGGATAATTAACAACTCAATTAGATCAAAGTAAAGGAAATATTTTTTAGATTTTGATAATTTTACATATGATATAAAAATATAATATATTTAATAAACACGAAAGTAACATATTTTAACACCATGGTAGAAAGATTATCAATTCTACCCTTTTTCTCATGCAATAAGAACATGTAAATGTAAATAAATGCCAACTACCACGTTTGAAAGAAGCAAATAAAAACCTATGAAATCACGACGTACCATATATGTCGTATTAATATTTACTATAATTATTTTAATTTGGAAAAGAAGAATTCAAATCGGACTGTTTGTTGCAGAGAAACATGCACCTATCATCATGAGCTAATTAATGCTGAAGTGTTTCATCTAAAATAATCAATATCATATCGATAGATTAATCGTTTTTGTTTTGATATTTATACGTATTAATATCGGTGTATTTCGAGATACTATTTCGAATTTATCGATATTTTTTAAATATTTTTTCATATATCTATATGTATAATTTATTTTCAAGTTTTTTAATAAAATATATATTATATATATATGTAAATATAAATTCATTACATGCATATATATGTTTTTATACAAATACAAATTTTAAATATTTAATATTTAAATTTTAAAATTTTTAAACATCAAATAGGTAAAATAAATATTAAAATATTAAAAATATATAGTAAATTATTATTAATTATGTCAAATAACCTAATTTAATGAACATATATATATTTTAAATATTATTATGAAAAAAATAACAAAAATCATTACACAAAAAAATATTGAAATTGGTTTAAAAATTCAAATAAGTGAATTTTTAAATTAAAAAATCAAAATATTGTATCAACCGGTACGTACCGGTACTGACCGGTATTGACCGGTACGATCGGTACAGGCCGGTACCAAAACCGAAAAGGAACGACACTGATACCGTTTCGGTTTACCTTGAAAACGATACATATCGGTCGGTATGGTACCGATAACTCTGGTTTCATCACTAGTTTTTTTTTCCTTGTAAATTTGGATTTAATTTTAAATTTTTAAGAGTTAATTTTTTTTATAATTTTTTATTTTTTATTTTTAATTAACAATTAATATATATATATTTTTATAAAAAAAGCACGATAAGTTATTAAGATTTATGATTCAAATATCAAAAAATTAAATAAATTCTTCGAGCTTTTTTTAAAAAAAAAATGGTTAGGGATTAAACTTGTCAAAAAGTTACGTTATCCACTCAACTTCGAAAATCTGTTCGATATTTAAGAGTACTTGAGCAAAAATATTAATCCTATTAAACGATTTTGAAAAAAAAAAATGAGACTTGTTTAAAGTATTAACTAGTGTTTAAATCTCGCGATGGTTCGGTTGTAGATTGTGCTAAACATTGAGTAAAATGTTATGATAGTTATATTATGTTTATATCAAAATAAAAGTGTTTGTACATCATATGCTTGAAGCTAAGGAGACAATATTAGAGTCCGAAAAGTATACAAAAGTAAATCAAATATCAATTAGAGATTTAATATTCTGTTCGGATTTTTTCATATTCGGTTCAGATAATAAAAAATTTCATTTGATTCGATTTCATTATTTTTCATTTGATTTTTTATATATTTTATGAAATAAAAATATTTTTATTTATAAATTTTAAATAATATTTAAAAAATGAAGTTTTTTAAATTTAAAAAATTGATGTCGAACCGTGTTGAATTTGTGAAATTTGATTAGAGGTTGATTAAAATTTTATGCTAATTAGATTTGATTTTTTTTTTAAAAAAAAAATCAATTCATTAACCCAATTTTATTTTTTGAAATCAAATTGAGTCAAATTGAACAATTATCTATTATTATTCAATATTTTAATTTTTACGGATAATTTATCAAAATTTATTTTTTTATTCGATAATATAAAAATCAAAAAATTAATGTGACTTTATTTTTCAAAAAAAAAAAAATCAATAATTATACAACATGTGATACAAAATTAAGAGTTATTAGAATATTGTCCCACACGAACATGACATGAAAAAATAACTAAAATATGACGACACAAAAAAATAATATGACCACGACATAAATACACGAATGTGTCAACATTTATATAAAACGAACTTGACACAAATTTGAAAATTATTTGAATAATGCCAATTAGACCTACAATTTTGGATACAAAACAAACTTGAAAAATAACTAAAACACAATACAATATCAAAAAATAATACTAATACAACACGAATGCACAAATATGTCAAAATCTATCAATATGATAAAAAAAATAACAGAACACAAAATTAAGAGTTATTTGAATAATACTAATTAGATCTGACAATTTCGGACCGTACATGAACACGAAAAAAATAATTAAAACACAATACAACACCAAAAAATAACACTAACACAACACAAATATGTCAAAATCTATACATATCATATCAAAATTTATATATGTAATATATAAAATACGATTATAATACAAAAAAATAGTATAAATACAATACGAATATTTAGATTTTTTAAATGTAAAAAAAATTAAAAAATTGCTTGGCACAGAAGTCAAGAGGAATCAAGAAAATCAATTGCCTTCAATTGCATAAGCAATTGAAGGGATAAATTTAATATTATGTATGTATATAGATGGATAGATAGATAAATAGATGTATATAGATATAGATTTGTTATTTTCTATTTTTCCTGATGGAGCTAAGTTTGATTCCAAAGGCCAAACTTTTCAGCCTGGGCCTGAAATTGTTTTGGGGCCGGATTGTGCTTGTTGGTGGTGGCAGTAAACTGGTTTGTGTTTTTGGGCAGTTTAGACTTTAGAGACAGTGGATGTTGAAAAATCCAAATATTCCTCTCCTGCAATTCTGGACCAATTTATATACAACAATTTCAGAATCAAAATCCCAGAATTTTTTTATTTTGTTGCCCTTCCTTACATCGTCGACAAGTAAACCTTTAATGTTATTTTTTTTTTTCTCTGTTCCTTGCAAAAGGGAGAAGAACCAAAACTGGGTTAGGCTGGCACCATGCTTGTCGTTTCATACGAGGTATACGCGACGACGATCTAACAATGATTTTTTTATCGTTATGAAAAGATTTTCGTAACGATAAATTAACCTTTTATAACGAGTTGCATAAACATATATCCATCCTCTGTTATTTATGGACAAAATGCGCAAAATATAGCAACCATAAATCAGGTCAAAGTAACTTAAAAGTCCCTGTACTATATTATTTAATGTAAATTAATCTCTTTATTGTAAAACTGAGTAATTTAATCCTGATACTTTTAAAATTGAAGCAAAAAGGTAAGATCATTAACTAGTGTGACAAAAACTGTTACAAAAGCTGACGTGTCATTTAACTTTGTGTTTATTTGATGATGTGGCACCAATAAAATATATTATTTTAAGCTGACTTGGACAAAATAACAAACTAAGTTGGTAAAAAATAATTTGATGTGGCATTTTTATTAACTTAGTTTATTATTTTGTCCACATCAGCTCAAAATAATATATTTTATTGGTGCCGCATCAGCATTTAACATCCACGTCATCAAATAAACACAAAATTAAATGTCACGTCAGCTTTTTAACAGTTTCTGTTACACTACTAGTCAGTGATTTTACCTTTTTGCTTCAAGTTTAAAAGTACAAGTGTACACACAAATTTCGAGTCAAAAATGTGACAAAGAAAATTTGCAGTCAAATAAGAATTTTATTAATCAAACTTTGAAGTTACAATCTCTGAATCTTCTTAAAGAAAGAAATCCTTTGATTATTTTCTTCAGTAAAATTTTGATTCAAGGGTCTTCACGACTTGATCTTGAATCGATAAGATCCACTTCAAGGGTCTTCTAGACTTGATCTTGAAATTTGATCCCAAATTAGGAAGTCTTGAAAATCTTGGAATTATGCTTCAAGGGTCTTGATGACTTGATCCTGAAATTAGCTTCAAGTGTCTTTGAGACTTTATCTTGAATACACGTTGTTTGCTTCAAGGGTCTTCGAGACTTGATCTTGAGCAAACAAGATTTATCTTCTTTTTTGGATCAACACAAGATTGAAGAGCAACTCCTTAAGAAATCTTTAAGAACAGACACAATGGTGTTCTTAAGAATTTCCTGCTTCAATTCTGCAGAGATTTCTTCTTGAGACTTTGGAGAGGATTTAAATCTTCCAAATCTTTTTCTTCTTGAGACTTTGGAGATATTTAACTCTTCCAAATCTATTTCTTCTTGAGACTTTGGAGATATTTAACTCTTCCAAATCTATTTCTTTTTAAGACTTTGGAGAGGATTTAACTCTTTCAAATCTTTCTTCTTCTCCTCAGGCTTTGGAGATATTTAACTCTTCCAAATCTATTTCTTCTTAAGACTTTGGAGAGGATTTAACTCTTCCAAATCTTTCTTCTTCTCCTTAGGCTTGTGAATTGTCAATTTGTTTTAAGGGGAGGTCTCTATTTATAGTGGTAGCTAGCCAGGTGAAAGAGAGTTTTAAAAGAACTTATCCTCCTTATTTATCTCTTAATTAATTTAATTTAATTAGAGATAATATCTTCTTATTTATCTCTTAATTAATTTAATTTAATTAGAGATAAAACTTTATTATTTATCCCTTAATTAATTAAATTTAATTAGAGATAATATCTCATTATTTACCTCTTAATTAATTTAATTTAATTAGAGATAAAACTTTATTATTTATCTCTTAATTAGTTTAATTTAATTAGAGATAAAAATTTATTATTTATCTCTTAATTAATTTAATTTAATTAGAGGTAAAGTAATTATGACACATGGGTGAAATTTGATTGGATAACCCATGAATCCTTGCAATTTGATTGGTCAAGCCATGTGTACATATTTAATTAATTATAAAATAATTAATTATGATATTATCAATTTCACATGGTAATGTATAATTTAATTGAAAATTTCTTAATTAAAGAAATTCCAATTGACATGTGGCTATTTGTAATTGGTTACAAATTTTCTCCTTCTACAAATGCCCCCTTAAGACTTGATTACGTACACGATTTTTGTTGAATGTAGCAAGTGGACAAGTCTTGAAATTTGATTTTATTTTGATGCTAAATTTTATTTGCACCTTCAATTATTCTAAAAAAACTTATGATGATCTAATATTGGCCCACAAAGAAGATGTCTGGATAGGCCCACTTCCAAACTTGAAATATTCTTCAAAGAGTTTGACTTGATAAAAATCACAAGTCCATACAAAGCATGGTCCTATTTGTTATGTTAATTGATCCATTTAACGCCAGCCATGCAAATGACGTCTTTATTTTCCTAACCAATAAAGAAGTTCAATTGGTTCACGAAACTTAGGGAACCAACGTCAAGAAAACTCCTAGTCCGACTTCAACTTATAATCCGACTAAAACTCAACCTCCAGTTTTAAAGAAATTCTAATGCAATTAGAAGTTCTATTCCTTGACCGCATAGGACTTGAATTATTTCCCTTATAAAAGCAAGGCCTTCTCAAGCTAATCTGCATATCAAATTAATTGCCAAAGGTTGCCACGTTGGAGAGCTTGATAGGTGAGTTCTTTTTTTTTTTTTCAACTAGTGTGTATTCTCAGCAATTCATAGCTTAACAAAAAGTGTCAAATGCGGATTAACCAATCAAAACCTTCCTACACAACTCCATGTTCGCAAAACTCGAGTGGTCATTTTAAAAGCAAAACAAAAAATAGAAATTCATCTAAAACTTGAAGAGCCTTTAAACACGAGGTGCTTGATTTGCAGCACCTGGACGAGGAGCTTGACCAGGCTGTCCAGGCTTTGGCATATCATCCCTGCGTCTGATGAAGCGCTTGGGTGGGTCACGGTTCCTCCTATCAGTGCGGGATCGGACCCTCACAACGTGGGAGTGGATCGCACAACATCTTCACATACAGCTTAGGCAGAGTGTAGGTGTCATAGACGCAGGCTTCCTGGACATCTCTGACAGTAGCTTGCTCCACAATGTTCCTCACAAGAAACCTCTTGATTGACTTATCCTTGGGACAGCATTTGCCACAGTTAGAGCAGCGAATGAATTTGACATAGCCACGGCCATGCTTGTTGCGACCACCATTCCTACGCTTGAAAGTCATAGTTTGGGGACTCTGCTTCTGCCGTCTGGCGACTAGGGTTTTGGCTTGTGAGGAAGAGTGAAAGTTTAAAGAAATTGTGAGAGAGTCGTTTCAATTGAGTGGAGCCACAAATAAATAAAAAAAAAATCTTCAATCTTTGTAAATTGGTGAAAGCACCCCAAGATTGGATGCATTTATTATTATTATTATTATTATTATTATTATTTTATTTATTTTTATTTTTTAAATTCTCTACCTACTTTGACATTTTTTATTTGTTTTGTTTTTTGTTTTTTTTTTTTGTAGAATCATCATGGTGTACTTCAAAGATCACAAAGATTATCTTGTGATTCTTTCCAAGGAAGACGAAGACATAAAAAAAGGATTATATCTCTTCACCGACAAGCCCATATCGGGTAGATATAAATCCGCTTGGAAATCATTTGATTTTCCTGCCACTCTGGAAGATTGGTCAATAGAACTTTCCCCAACCTCACAATCTTCTCCAAAGGCGAGATCTCTTCAATCTAATCTTCATGTCAATACTTCTAATCACGAGAAGTTTGACACATTGGGAAGCCGTATCACTTCCGAAAAGTCATATTGGGGATTTTCCTTCAAGATTTTTGGAGAGTTTGGTTACATACCAAAGTACTGGTAATGGATTGAAGATGTGTTATATCACTTCAAAAAAAATTTAATGACTGTTAGTATATATGATGCTGTTTATGCATCATTATACACTTATGATCACAACAAGGACGTCATTCACGCTTTTTGTGAAGCTTGGTGCCCGGCTACCAATACTCTCCACCTTGCTACTGGGGAAGCTTCCATCTCCTTATGGGATTTGCATAAGCTAGGCGGTTTGCCCATTCACGGTATCTTTTATGATAAAGTCATTCCTTGTGCTACCGAATTGACTGGCTTTGATAACAAGGGAAGATTCATCCCGAGATGTTGTGAGTATCTATTTGCTGCATTCCATCTTTTGAAGCAAGACAATGAGGATAAGGTGTTTATTGAGGATTGGATCAATTTTTGGTTTCAAGGGAAATCACGTTACACCAAGCCACCTGCTCGAAAAGCAAAGAAGCTTGTTCGTCCAAAAGCTACACATAACCCTACTGGGATCCTTCGGAAGTACCAAGGTCGGGGAATGGCAGGAGATGGAGCATTCACTACACTTGGAATCAAAGAAAGTTTAACAACAGACACTTATTTAGCTGCCTTCCTTTCTTGTTGGATTTGTGTTTTCGTTTTCCCAAGTAAAGATTCAGAATTTGTTCGGCCAGAGACATTTAAGATAGCCAGCCTGATGGCGATTGGAAGAACTGTTAATCTCGCGATCCCGGTGTTAGCCAATATTTACCATGGACTAAACCGAATCACACTTTCTACTCAAGCGAGCTCTTCAGATACGTGTTTTTCAATTCACTATGTTTATGGGTGGCTAAGTTATTACTTCCAGACTCACTTTCAAAATCCAGATGATGTATATGGGCCTTTGATGAGCAAGTTTTCAGGAGAAGGTGGAGCCAAATACTTTGAGGATTATGACGCCCGCAAGTTGATTCATAGTGGCATAGTGTGGAATGCTAACTTATATCCCAGAAATAGAGATGAAGTGATTGTTGATGATGACGCTCTTAGTAAGATCAATCATGGCTACCTTGTTAATGTTCGTTCGAGCTATTTGCCCGCCCGATGTAACCAAGCCATCATTGTAGAACCTTACAGTCCTCATCGATTTGGGAGACAATTTGGGTTTTGTCAAGATATTCCCGGAGCTCTTAAGGAAGACATTCGTTCTGGATCTGTGGATGATCTATGTAGGTTTTGGAGAATTTGCACTCGTTCTCATACAAAGTCCAGATTGATCTCTCCAGCTCGTTCTCTAAATCCTAATAATCATGCAACCGCAAGATACATGGAATGGTGGTCGAAAGTTAATGAGCCATATCTTGAACATTCTATTGATATTTTGATTTCAAGCATCCGTACATCACCATCAAAGAGAAGAAAACCTTCAAAGGATGTTAAGAAAAAGTCTTTAGAGATTTCGCAAGACAAATCCAATAAAGCCAAAGTCTCGTCCACTATAGATTTAACAGAGGAGCATGTGAAGGCTTCACAAGAAGTTCCTTGATCAGTGTCATTAGTTGATGAAGGACAAAGGGTTTTACCGAAAGTCATCGAAGGGAAGGATAATGCGATCCTTGAAGATTCAATTGATGAGAGTGATCGTGAAAGACATTGGAAGCGAATCAGGCCAAGGGAGTCCTCTCATGGTGATATATCCCCTGCCAAAAGTGAAGCTTCAGTTTCTAGTTCGCATGAGTTCAACAAACTTGTAGCTGAGATCAAAAATAATGTTCCAAGTACCGTTTTCAACCAAGAAGATGCTTGACCCAACATGATTGTTAATAATACTTCCCCTATAGTGAAGACTTCCATAAGCCCTCATGTTGAAGCTAGTCATCTCGCCCTTCCAGAATTTTCTAAGTTTAGTGCTGAAAAAGTGATATCCGATAGTCAGTTGAAGCTTGCAACTATTTTGTGGGAAAGCATTCAACCAAGGATTATTCGCACTTCTTTTGATCGGGTTTCTTCACTTACTACTGATGTCCACAAGATCTTTGATGCAATAGAAGCAATTAAGTCCGTTGATTCATCCTTATTGAAAGGCATGGTGGAAGACTACTTTACACAAGTCCAAAAGTTTAATGAGCTTGAATCTTCCATCTCTTCATCCAAGGATAGAATTGAAAGACTTCAAGCACTTGAAATTCGACTTAAAGATTCAATGTTACTTGAACATAAAACTGTTGAGAACCTTAACACCCTGCAGTCGAACTTGGCAGATATAGAGCAAGAGTTCATTACTTTGCAACGCAAAAAACATAGACTTGAATCTTCACTCCAAAAAACTGAAGATGAATTGAAAAGAAGAAGAACCGACACCTCCAAGATTCGTGAGGAGATGAATTCTGTTGAGTCTTTTACTACCCTTACTGAGAATGAAGCCGAAAACTTAGATTTGTTGCGAAATATGTTGGAAGCCTCTCGAGAAGACTTGAAGAATTTCAAATGGAAGCCGTGAATCCCTTTTGATGTAATTTTTTTTTTTGGAAATTTTTCTTAGTTCTTAGGATTGTTTGGGATTTTTTCCCAACATTGTAATCTATTTTCAAATTTGGAATGAAGTAAATTTTTTTTCGTCATCTTAGAAGACAATCTTTTGCACTTTCTAAAGCACTTTTGTATGAAAGCTTTGTGTTGAATACAAACTAAATTCCAAAAGATCTTTATTTTGTAAAAGATTTGTTTTACTTGAAAATCAACTTGACTCATGACATTTGAATAGGGGATTATCATGATACTTTCAAGTGAGCAAAAGATAATATTTGAATCAAACTTTTTTTTTTTTTGTTTGGACTGAACTTGGCAATGAAACCAAGCTGCCTACGTACCCTCGAATTTGAAGGATCAAGTCATAACGTAGTTCATCAATTTTTTTGTGCCCTAACTTTTGCCTAAGTTGTCCTAGAAAGGATTTTCAACATAGCGGGCTTTTTTTTTTTTTAATGTGCAGTTTAAGCTCGTGCTTAGGAGCAACATACGACAGTTTAAGCTCTTGCTTAGGAGCAACATACGACAGTTTAAGCTCTTGCTTAGGAGCAACATACGACAGTTTAAGCTCTTGCTTAGGAGCAATACCTTCTTTAAGCATAGTAACGCTTCAAAAACTTTCCATTGATCGGTCCAACTTTGACACCATCTTGATCAACGATCTTGTATGCACCATTGGTATAAACTTCTCGAACAACGTATGGTCCATCCCATTTTGAAAGGAACTTGTTGCCAATACGATATGAAGTATTTATGGGTCTTCTTACAGCAAGGACTAAATCTCCAACTTGGAAAGATCGCTGCTTGACTTTCTTATTGAAAGCTTTGGATAGTTGAGCTTGATAGTACTCCAAGCGTTGTTGGGCTTCCAACCTTTTCTCATCCAGTGCTTCTAATTCTTCCAAACGTAAGCGTACATTGTCTTCACTAGAAAGATCTTCCTGGATTGCAATCCTCAATGATGGAATTTGTCGCTCAAGTGGTAGAACAGCTTCTACACCATAAACAAGTGCATACGGAGTGGCTTGAGTTGGTGTGCGATATGTAGTTCGATAAGCCCACAGAGCTTCTCCCATCCTTTCATGCCAATCTTTCTTTGAACGGTTAACAACTTTCTTGAGAAGATTGCACAAAGTCTTGTTAAAAGCTTCTGCTAATCCGTTTGCTGGAGCATGGTACATTGAAGATTTGTACTGCTTGAAGTCAAACTGTGCACATAATTTGCTCATGTCAAACTGCTTCCCATTATCAGTTATGATGTGACGAGGTACACCATACCGATAAATGATGTTTGTCCTGATAAAAGTTGCAACAGTTTCTTTTTTTACTTCCCTGTAAGGTGCCACTTCTGCCCACTTTGAAAAGTAATCTGTAGCGGCAAGTATATACATATGCCCTAGTGAACTCTTAGGTAATGGTCCTACCAAATCAAGTCCCCAAGCATCGAACGGCCAAGATGTGACTGTCGGATGTAATGGTTCAGAAGGTTGATGGATGAAGTTCGCATGAAACTGACAAGCTTGACATTTCTTGGAGTAGTCCATGCTATCCTTTACCATTGTTGGCCAGTAGTATCCCATTCTTTTAATTTGAAAGTGCAATTTAGCTCCAGACTGATGTGCACCACAAATTCCTGAATGAGCTTCTTGTAAGGTTTTGGATACTTCATCTTCTCCTAAACATCGAAGAAAGACACCATCAAAAGAGCGGCGATAGAGCGTACCCTTGAAGTAAATAAATCGAGGAGCTCGACGTTTCACTTCTGTTTTATGCCTTGGATCATTGGGTAGCCTCTCATGCTCTAAATAATCAATCAATGATTGTCTCCAATCTTCTTTTTCAACTTCGCAAACTGAAACAACATTGGATTCTGTATTGTTATCTTTAAAATCAACTGGAGGCAGAATCCATCGTTTGCAAAGAGGGACTTTTACTTCTACACTTGGCATGGCAAGAGCTGATGCTAGATTAGCTAGAGAATCTGCTTGCTTGTTCTCTCTTCTTGGTACATGTTCCAAGCTTACATTGTCAAACCATTCCAAAATCTTCTTCGCATAGTTGACATATGGTAAGAGGTCTGGCTTCTTAACTTCATAAAGTGAAAGAAGTTGGTTGATGACCAATTTGGAATCCCCAAACACTTTAAGTTGAGTGATCTTCATATCCACTGCCATTTCCAATCCAATGATCAGAGCTTGGTATTCTGCTACATTGTTGGAACAATTTTCAGTGAGAGTAAATGCATAAGGCAATACATCTCCTTCTGAAGTGACAAAGACAACACCTGCTCCAGCTCCATCTTGACAGGCAGCCCCATCAAAAAATAGTTTCCATGGCCTGGGAATTTTGATGAAAAGAGCATCTTCATCTGGGAGATCTTCAGAGAATTCCCAATCATCTGGAATCGGATGGTTTGCAAGGAAATCGGCAAGTGCTTGCCCTTTAACGGCCTTTTGTGGAATATAAGTAATATCGAACTCTTGTAGCAAAAGAGCCCATTTTGCCAATCTTCCACTGAGCACGGACTTGGACATGAGATATTTGAGGGGATCTGCTCGCGAAATCAAACGAACAGAATGAGCTTGCAAATAATGCCTCAGCTTTTTAACTGCAAACATCAATGACAAGCAAGTCTTTTCAATGGGAGAATAATTTAATTCAGCGCCATTAAGAGTTCTACTAAGATAGTAGAGTGCAGTTTCTTTTTCTTCATCATTCTCTTGTGCCAACAATGCTCCTAAGGAACGTTCAAGGAACGTTCTTGTGCAACAATATAAAGGATTAACGGCTGTCCTGGTATCGGTGCCTTCAGGATAGGTGGTCGTAACAAAAAGGTCTTAATGCTCTTAAAAGCATTACTGCAGGCCTCATCCCAGACAAAAGGGACATCCTTCTTCATTAGCCGACTAAATGGTTGACATCGACCAGCCAAGTTTGAGATAAAGCGTCTGATATATGCCAATCTTCCTTGCAGACTTTTAAGTTCATGCAGATTGCGCGGTTCAGGCATTTTCATGATTGCATCTATTTTTGATTGATCGATCTCAATCCCACGATGTCGTACGATGAACCCCAAAAACTTGCTCGAGGATACTCCGAACGCACACTTGAGCGAATTCATCTTCAATTGGTATCTACGCAATCTTTCAAACACTTGGCGAAGATCAGCAAGATGATCGGATTTTTCCTTTGACTTCACTACCAAGTCATCAACATAACATTCGACATTTTTGTGAAGCATATCATCAAAGATCTTTTGCATTGCTCTTTGATAAGTAGCACCTGCATTCTTTAACCCAAACGGCATAACTTTGTAATAGTATATTCTTTTTGGAGTTCGAAATGCGGTAAGTTCTTCATCTCTTGGAGCCATGCGAATTTGATTATAACCAGACGATCCATCCATAAATGACAAAGCTTCGTGGCCAGTTGTAGCATCAACCATTATTTCTGTCAAAGGGAGAGGAAAGTCGTCCTTTGGACAAGCATTGTTCAAATCTCGAAAATCTACACAAACTCGAAGTTGACCATTTTTCTCTCACTGGAACAATATTTGAGATCCAAGTGGGATACTTGACTTCTCTAATAAAGCCAGCTTTGATGAGCTTATTGACCTCAGCTTCAATTTGGGGAATCAAGTCAGGATGGAAACGTCGTTGAGCTTGTTTGATAGGTCGGACACTTTTCTTGACAGCCAGATGATGCATAGCTACTTTTGGATCAAGTCCCGGCATCTCTTTGTAAGTCCAAGCAAAGATATCTCGATACTCTATCAAAAGATCAAGATAGGCTTTTTCCTCTTCTGGTGGTAAGCAAGCATTAATAAAGACCGGTCGTGGATCTTCACTAGTACTGATGTTAACCTCCTTTAGCTCGTCAATAGTAGCTTGATTTCCTTCTTCAAAAGATGAAGGGGCTTCTTGGGCTTCTTCCTCTTGAGATTTTTCACCAGTTTCTTTTACAGATACATGGTTAGAATTAAAGATTTCTGTTTCTTCAAGTTCTTCCTCCTCTGAGGATGAGACCGATTTGGTTATAACCACTGTGTGCTTTCTAGCTTTTAAAACTTCACCAGTAGTTACCTTTCATTCGCTTTTCCTTTTCATTCGAGAAGGAATTTTGCTGTGAAAATCTCTTGATTCCTTTAAAGTGGAAAATTTTCTTTTTCGGCCACAGTTAACTTCTTCAGAGTACAGACTTCCAAGCCTTGACTGAATGGAAATTGGTTTACTTACAGAAACTTCACTGCATTTTTCTCCCATTCGTTCAAAAACTGACCTTCATGATGATTGAATGCTCAAACGATCAAACACTGAACATCGTGTTGAGCGTGCTCCCAAGCGATCAAATATTGAAAGTCCTGGTGGCTTCACTGCATCTCCTTGCTCCTCGAGAACTTCCTCCACATTTATGTACCTCGAAGTTTGTTTATGAATCTTCAATTTTAATGGAGAATATCCAAGCCCCTCTCTAGAAGTTCCGATTTGACCAATTTTCTTTTGCCAGACCTGTCAGATCTTGAATGAACTTTGAGGCTTTTCTTTGTTAGACTCTTTTGTCTCGTGAGCCAATTTTGCAACATCCTCTTGTTTATATCCAGCTTTGACAAGCAACCTATAAGCATTAGGATCAAAATCTTTGGCTCGATGAGTAGGAAGATCGTGATGTTCACAAAGAGAATCTTCTACTGGCCTAACAAATCCTTTCAGTGGAGGTATAAGGTCTCTTGATTCTTCCAAGTTAGTGAGGGGAAGAGTCAAATCCTTTAAACCTTGAGCAATTTCGTCTTTTCCAACTGTGGAGGAAGCCAAATTCTTTCCCTTTTGCTTTAATTCTTGCATCGGGTTGGGCATTACTTCTTCGATAAATGTATCTTTTAAATAAAACTTTGCATCTGCGAAATGTGCTTCCGCTATAGTAAATGGCTTAGCGTCTACAAGGATCGTCTTGACTTGACCGTTTCTGCAATACTTGAGACATTGGTGCAGAGTTGAGGAGACTACACCATTTTGATGTATCCACGGTCGTCCTAACAACATGTTGTATGTCGTTTTGGCATCGATCACATGGAAAAGTGGACTTGACTCCATATCTCCAATGAAAAGTTGAAGTCTAAGTTTTCCAAGAGCTCTTTGTCCCCCTTGGTTGAATCCTTGGATCATCAAGCGGCTTTGCATCAATTCATCCAAAGGAACTCCCAATTCTTTCATTGTCATCAACGGGAGTATGTTGACAGCAGAACCATCATCGATCAAGATTCTATTGATCTTCTGTTCCCGAGTATATCCTACGACGAACAACGGCCGATTATGAGGGGTTGACCCCATCAACAGATCTTCATCAGAAAAGTTAATTTTCGTAGCACAAGAGTGATCATCAACTTCAAATGCTATTGAGTCAATATTGTTTTCATTATCTTCATTGCCACCGTTATGGTAACAAGTCATGAAAACCGAATCTTCATCTCTAAGCTGAATTGGCATGAATTCGTTTAAAGTGATTGGCCTCCTTGACTTTCTCCCTACTGAATTTTTACCCTGAGATGGCATTTTTGTTTCTTGAGGCACATTGGGCTTTGGAGATTTAGATGGTTGTTTGATCATCTTAGCTCTTGTAAGCACTTTCACAAGTTTTGGAAGATTCTTCTTTTTTCTTTTTCGGCGTGTGACTAGAGTCCAACCATCGTGATCTTGATTTTGTCTTTGAAGCAAATAGTTGCCCCCACTTCCCTGAAGATCCACCATAGTACTTGTACTTGGAGCCAGTATGATAGGATCAAAAGAGCCAAATTTTATGGTTCTATCCAGCAAATTGGATTGAGAAACCATATTGACTGATGCCAAATTTGACGACACCGTTTCTTCTTCAAACTCGATTTTCCCCTCTTCATAGAGTCGCATGATTTTATCCTTCAAAATAAAGCACTACTCCAGAGGATGGCTAATCAAGCGATGGTACTTGCAATAATTGGGGTCTTCTACTTTATCAGCTTCTTCAAGTCGCTTCATTTCTGGTAACTGAATCAGCTTAGTCTTTAAAAGTTCTTCAAGAATGCTTGAAACATCAGAATCAGGAAAAGGATACTTCTTTTCTTGCCTCTCCTTCAAAGTGATCTTGCTTTTACCTTTGTCTTGGATAGGAGAAGATTTTGTGTCTTGAGATTGTTTTGACTTGGGAGATATTTTAAGAGGCTTGGTAGTCACGGCCATGGACTGTTTGCTTTCTCCCTTGTTCATAAAGGTTTTGCCCCCTTTGCGGGTATCTTGTTTTTCCTTACTTTTCTTTGGCTCTTGCACCGGAGGTTCTTGATTTCCAGCAGCTGTCATACTCAACTCCATATCATGAGCACGAGTGGCTAATTCTTCAAAGGTCATAGGCTTGATGCCTTGAAGAATGTAACGCAAGCCCCAATTCATGCCTTGGATGCACATGTCAAGGGCAGAAGACTCAGACAGTCTTTCTTTGCGGTTAAGGCTCAGATTTCTCCATCTGTGGATGTAATCAATGACTGGCTCATCTTTCCGTTGACGTGAGCTTGTGAGTTCGATCATGTTGACTATGCGACGAGTGCTGTAGAATCGATTAAGGAATTCACGCTCAAGTTGTTCCCAGCTGTCAACTGTCCCAGGCTCAAGATCAGTATACCAATCAAAGGCGTTGCTTTTTAAGGAGCGAACGAACTGCTTCACCATGAGATCTCCATAGGTGCCAGCATTATTGCAAGTTTCCACGAAATGTGCAACATGTTGGCGTGGATTTCCTTTTCCATCGAACTGCTGAAACTTTGGGGGTTGATAGTTCCCAGGCATCCTCAGACGATCGATCCTTTGAGAATATGGTTTTGCATATGTATATGAAGGTTGAGTGACGCTTTCAACTTGATCTTTGATAGCCTCCTTGATAAGATCTTTGAGCTGACTGGTAGTGACGAGTTCATTGATCTTTTCTTCAGAATCCTTAGCAACTTCCTTGCCAGAGTTCTCACCATCATCTTGAAAGATTGATTGCCAATTTTGGTTTGAAGCTTCGCTTCTTTTTCCAGTGAGACCGGCGATCTTGTCCATCATGGAAGCGATCTGGTTATCCTTCTCTTTGATGCTTGCTGAAAGAATTTCAACAGATTTTGCCAGAAGTGCAACTTGTTCTTCCAATGACGTGGTGCCAGTTGTCATGACAGCCATTACTCCAGAACTTGATTTTAGAGCAGATGATGGAATAGGGCTGTTGCTTGAGTAGCTATCTTGTTCTTTGTATGTTAACTGGCGACTTGCACTTGATCCTCGAGAGGAATCAACTTGTCCAGCAGAAACTTCTTCTAAGTCTTGAATTGGAGAAGAAGTGTCATAGAGAGGGTTTTGATTGAGCACTGGAAAAGTTTGCTCATACAATTCAACAAGAGCTTTGGTCTTCCTCCTAGTGCCATAAGGATGAGCAGGGATATCAACGCTTGATGATGAAGTGGGGTAGACTGCAGGATTAGCTCGAGCAGGCTTGAGAGTTGGTTTGTTAGCAAGGTTCTTCTTGGGAGCCATTGCAACTTGATAACTTGAGTTTTGAAGAAAAGAGATGAAAGGCAGAGATTGTCCCACCGGGCGTGCCAAAATTTGTACACACAAATTTCGAGTCAAAAATGTGATAAGGAAAATTTGCATTAATCAAACTTTGAAGTTACAATCTCTGAATATTCTTAAAGAAAGAAATCCTTTGATTCTTTTCTTCAGTAAAATTTTGATTCAAGGGTCTTCACGACTTGATCTTGAATCGATAAGATCCACTTCAAGGGTCTTCTAGACTTGATCTTGAAATTTGATCCCAAATTAGGAAGTCTTGAAAATCTTGGAATTATGCTTCAAGGGTCTTGATGACTTGATCCTGAAATTAGCTTCAAGTGTATTTGAGACTTTATCTTGAATACACGTTGTTTGCTTCAAGGGTCTTCGAGACTTGATCTTGAGCAAACAAGATTTATCTTCTTTTTTGGATCAACACAAGATTGAAGAGCAACTCCTTAAGAAATCTTTAAGAACAGACACAATGGTGTTCTTAAGAATTTCTTGCTTCAATTCTGCAGAGATTTCTTCTTGAGACTTTGGAGAGGATTTAACTCTTCCAAATCTATTTCTACTTAAGACTTTGGAGAGGATTTAAATCTTTCAAATCTTTTTCTTCTTGAGACTTTGGAGATATTTAACTCTTCCAAATCTATTTCTTCTTGAGACTTTGGAGATATTTAACTCTTCCAAATCTATTTCTTTTTAAGACTTTGGAGAGAATTTAACTCTTTCAAATCTTTCTTCTTCTCCTAAGGCTTTGGAGATATTTAACTCTTCCAAATCTATTTATTCTTAAGACTTTGGAGAGGATTTAACTCTTCCAAATCTTTCTTCTTCTCCTTAGGCTTGTGAATTGTCAATTTGTGTTAAGGGGAGGTCTCTATTTATAGTGGTAGCTAGCCAGGTGAAAGAGAGTTTTAAAAGAACTTATCCTCCTTATTTATCTCTTAATTAATTTAATTTAATTAAAGATAATATCTTCTTATTTATCTCTTAATTAATTTAATTTAATTAGAGATAAAACTTTATTATTTATCCCTTAATTAATTAAATTTAATTAGAGATAATATCTCATTATTTACCTCTTAATTAATTTAATTTAATTAGAGATAAAACTTTATTATTTATCTCTTAATTAGTTTAATTTAATTAGAGATAAAAATTTATTATTTATCTCTTAATTAATTTAATTTAATTAGAGGTAAAGTAATTATGACACATGGGTGAAATTTGATTGGATAACCTATGAATCCTTGCAATTTGATTGGTCAAGCCATGTGTACATATTCAATTAATTATAAAATAATTAATTATGATATGATATGATATTATCAATTTCACATGGTAATGTATAATTTAATTGAAAATTTCTTAATTAAAGAAATTCCAATTGACATGTGGCTATTTGTAATTGGTTACAAATTTTCTCCTTCTACAACAAGGAATAAATTATTCAATTTTATAGTAGAAAATTTAATTTACACTAAATGATATAGTACAGAAACTTTCTTGACTATTTTGACCCCATAAATCAAGTTCATTAATGATTGAGGTTTACGTATAGGTGCATGTTCGACGTTCGTTCCACAAGAAAAAAAAAAACTAGGAAATTTTTTTTTTTTTTTTTTTTTTTCAAAAAAAGGTTAATTGTAATGATAATTTATAGCCATATTTGAGGAAGAGAGAATTTCATTTCGATCATCTGCATCGACTTTTCTCTACCTGTTGATCGATAAACATAGGGGTGATGATGGGGTTTCGGTGTTCAAGACATTTACTAATTCTAGAATGTGAAAGGAAGCAGGAAGCAGACTGTAGAAAATTTGGGAAAGTTCACTTGGTTTTGATGATTCCAAAACCGCTGTTAATGTCCCCATAAATTCAATTAAGCTAACTCAAAATGGTAATTTTATGTCGGATAAATGTCCAACTGAATTGTCTGGGAGGCAAGCTGTTTTTCACTCTTTTCAAGCATGTTTCTTGTTTTTCTAAGATTGAGGGAGCATGTTGTCGACAAAAGACATCCCAAAAGGTGCTCAAAAGTCAAAAGAACCTTTTTTTTTTTTTTTTTTTCCAGAACTAAATTCGAAAACAAGAGTAAACTGTGTATGTAATCATACTGCCGAGCCAGAAAAAAAGATGAAAGGAATTCAGGGATCAATTTCTTGCCTGATGAATTCATACAGTAATGAATACAAAAATTTGGTGACTGAATGCTGTACAAAGTTGAAACATCATACAGTATACAATATTGACACAGAAGAACTACAAACGATTAGTATTTTCCATGGGTACCTACCTCCGTGGCCGAGATTGACTAGAGGCTTTTCCACTTACTCCTGATAGTTGCTTTAGGTTGGTAAGAGCATCCTGAGCATGTCTCTTTGCATTAGGATTTCCATGCTTAAAGGCTTCTACCAAAGCCCTAACCAGTGATTGATTGAGTGAGTATTTATGGGCAGGACCATCCACTCTCAATCCCCTCTCTATCATCCAAAGTGCCCTCTCCTGAAGCACCCCGGGACGAACTTCTGTAAAAAGTTCAATGACAGCCGCAATTACATCCTGCTTGTCTAGCTCATCCACGGCTCGTTTGTAACCATTAGAAGTATCAAACACAAGAGTTGAAAGTGCCTCAATTGCAGCAATTTGAACATTGGTATCTTCATCATGAAGAAGGTCAACCAAGGGTCTGATACAATTGGATTTTAGTAAGCACAGTTGACTATTGTTTTCACATGGAGCATTGTGTATGGGACAAGTAGAAGGTTCTGGAGAAGCCCTCCCACACATGAACACCAAGGAAGCACAGAAGCCTTGGGGAGTTGGTGGTTCTGAGTCTGCAGCTGAAAGCGACCTTCCAGCTTCGGACAAGTTCTTCAATCCGATAGCAGCCAGCTGTTTCACTCTAGGTTTCGCAGGAAAACTTAGCTGCTCACAGAAAATGGTCATGAGTTGATGCTCCTTGACCACGATAATAGTCTCTTGATCAAGGCTCCTTGTAAAGTGGAGTAATAGGCCTAGAAGTCCTTCTGCCATGCTTGATGTAGGTCGGGATGTTCTTCCATTGGAGATACGCTGCTGCTTTTTAAGAGTCGTTACTGTCCATTTAACAAAGCTTGCCTCGAGGATTGTTTTTACCTCAGCTTCTGAGAGTGGAAGATTAGCAAGTATGCATGCAGCATCAGATTTCTCGCTTTCTGTTGACTGGTTGTCTAGTAATTTATCTTTAAATAGGAGAAGCTTGTCAGAATGGTTTAGCTCTTGAGCTAAATCATGACCAAACCTTTCTGCGAGTACTCTTGTAAGCTTAAAAGCATAAATTCGGTGTTCAACCTCTGGGTATTCAAGAAACAGAATAATTGTTTTGATGCCATCCCCAGAACTTTTTATATGCATGGCTACTGACTCTGCAAGATCTAACATATTAGAATAAACAAACAAACAAAAAAGGCATATAAATAGCAGGAAACTTTAAGCAAATCTATGTACATGAAGTCCAAACTCCTTCAGAAATTTCTTTATAAGCAAAGAGATAATGGTGTCATGTTGTCAACAAGATGACTGTTTCCACAGAGGTAATTCAACAAAAAATTACCTGCGGCTTGTGGTGAGCTGGCCATTCCATATAGGATGCGGAGAATAGATTCTTGACATGGGGGAGATGCAACAAAAAGAAGTCCAACAAGACTAAAGACTACTGATTCTGACTGCATTGAATTCCCTTTCTTGTCAATTGCAGCTAATTCCCAGTGCCCAGGATTTGATACTATGTTTGCAATTGTTGATGCTGAAAATTCTTTCCATTCTGGTGAAGCACCTTGGTCTTGTAAGAGAATAGCAACTAATGCAGGAAGAACAGCACAATCGACAAGAATGGTTGCATTGTCATCCAACCCTGACAGGTTATTTAATGCTTGCAAGCTCGGTGTTCTTCCTTCTGGGTTTGATAACAACTCAACTAGTGTTTGAGCACATTGCCTGGCAATTTGTTCTTTACTGTTATTTGTCAAGGTCATTCTTCCAATAATGGATGCCATCTCTATTTTAATATCATCAGGTCCTGTTCAAAGTAAAAGAGCACATTCAAATTTATATACCATCATAAATTCTACTTCAAGCAAATAATAGAAAGAAAGCTTCTTTGTTTTCTCCAGAACTGCTGTTACTTTCCATATTTTATATCCCCATTTTCTATATCAATTGGATGATAAACATGAAATGATTTAGCATAAGACATACCTTCACGCAATCGACTAAGTAAGGGTTCAAATCTTCCTGCAGCTGCTAAATGCTGAACACTATCCTCAGCTCTCTCCATTCGCGTCAATACCTCCTCAGCCAAGTTGGATAAAGCAGGATGCTCCAAATTTCCTGCAATGCTTGAGAGAAGAACTAATGCCCCTTTCTCTGATGCAATTCTCGTACAACAAGCTTCATCACTAGAGAACTCTAGTAATAACTTCACAGCATACTCCCTCTCTTTCTCTGAGCTTCCAATCAGACTATGTATGGCCAACCTAGTGATGCCCTCTTCAACCATTATTTTCTATAAATATTTTGACACAATGTCAGAGACTAGACTCCGTAAGCATCACGAAACCTTTTTTTTTTAAAGTGACATACCTTACATTGCAAAGGATAAGCATAAAACATTTATAACAAAAAGGCAAGCAAATTTTCTACATTATTTTTTGTTTTGAGAGAATTGAAAACAAAAGTTTAGCTTGGAAATCCCAAAATGATATAAAAGGCAACATTTGGAAATTCCAATCAACAAAACATGTTCTACTTCAATATTTCCTCAACAACTTAGATTCCAGAATTACTGCATGCATCATCTTTGTTCATAAGAGAAACAAACTCATATCCTTTGCAAATGACATAAGTCAACCAAGCATACAAGTTATTCAGCACCCAATCTTAAATGTAAATAAGGAAAGCTTAATACAACCAAATTCCAACTTTTTTCCTACCACATACTAGTTTCTTCTCTCTACATTGATTTAAAAAGAAAAAAAAAACATGTAAGAGCATGTTGTGAAGTACTAACCTTGCTTTCTTCATCCTTTGTCATGCTAAGCAAAGTCATAAGGGCTTTACCTCTCAAAACAGTCCCAATACTCTTTGAACAATTCTTTAGCAACTTAACAATCATCACCACAGCCCCAGCATTCCTAACTCGAAACCTATTCGAAGGATGCTCCTCCGATATGTTATAAATCACATCCAACACCCTCTCAACACCCTCCACCTCCAAACTCTCCTTGCTTAGCTGCTCCACCGCACCCTTCACCTGAAACTCAACATTCCTATTAACCCATTCCTCAATAGCACCCGCCAAACCAATATTCGGTTTCAACTCCAACGACTTCAAAACCTGACCCGTTACCGGACAAGTCGGGTCTCTTCCATCATCCAAACACCTCTCAAACCAATACTCAATTGCGGTTCTCTCATAAGTCTGTGATGACTCTAACACAACAGGTTCCTTCATAACTTCCTTAGTTAAAGGACACAGAAAATTCTTAAACGGTAAAATGTGAGCTTCTTCTTCAAAATCACGGTCAACGTTTAACGTTGACATTCCCGGAATTACTGACCAGTTATCTAAAATCTTTTCTAAGGAAACTAAAATTCGCCTTGCGGAAACGGAATTGGAGTTTGTTAAATCAATTTTTAACAACTTAACTTGATTTATTAACTCACTGTAATTATCGGAATCAATTCCTAAACATCTTGCTAAATCCATTATTATCGCGCTTTGAACTGCTTTACTTGTTTGCCTTCCTTCTCCTTCTTTTTCTAGCGTACGGTGAACTCTTTCTTCATTTTCAGTAACCTAAAAGGAAAAAGAAACAAATTTGTCAAATTTAAGGAAAAAAAATTATATTTGAAGGAAACTAAAAGTTTTTTTGTTGAGATATTTATACGGTGAAATGAGATTGTTTCATGTCATGGGAGAGATCGGATGTTTTTTTGCGGAGATCGGGGAGGTTATCGGAGAGGGAAGATTCGATCAAGGCCAGCCAGGAAGCGATGGCGGAGGAGTGTTGTTGGAGAGAAGAAGAGAGAGCTTTGCAGTTGATAAGGACGAAGATCTTGCTTCGTTTACGGTAAGCCGACACCGTTTCTACGGCTTTGGAGAGATCCGAGGCGATTCCTTTGAGAGCTGTTTGGAAAGCCGGAGGGAGAGAGTCTGAGTTGAGGAAGTGGTGGTGGTTGAGGAGGAACTGGAGTCTGGAAGCGAAGGCGGTGAACCGGCGGGGGTTGTCGAAGGAGTCAGAGGAGGAAGAGGAAGTGAGTTCTGAGAGGGAACGGTGGATAGACTCCGCCGCTGCGGCTGCCGTAGACGGTGGTGGTGACGTCATTTCACGGCGAGCTTGACATTGAAGAAATTGCTGTTGGCTGGGAGGTTTGCATTTACACACAAAAAAAAAAAAAAAAAGGAAATTTAAATGTTTAAAAAAATTGTTTGATTTATACTTAGCTAAAAGGCTGAAGCTTTTTTTTTTATATAAGTAAAGCGTTTTTCCAAAGGATTTTTATTTGAAGGAGATGAGATGAGTCAAGGTTTGACTTTGGCTGAGCGCAGGCTTTCCATCCCCACCGTTAAATTCTGGTAGTCCTTTATCGTTTTGTTTGTTGCAACTCGTAAGGACATAAAGAAGTTCGAACTCGGGTTAGATCAGAATCCGAAGAGCTTGACTTTGAACCGAATCCATATAAGCATGCAAATTTATTATTATTATTTATTTAGCTAGATATTGGGAAAAATATATATATTTTAAAAAAGCAAATTTTTTGTACTTTTCAATTCAAATAATTTTATAAATTTATTAGAGTGTTGAGATTAGATGTCAGTTTATAAATTTCACAGCACAAGCTTTTATTAAAAAAAAAAGTTATTTGAGCATATTACAAATTTATTCAATTATTAAAAAAAATTTGTTTTTTGACTTTTATTTATATCAAATATAGTAACATAATTAAATTGTATAATAGTTTTGTATAAAGTTAATTAAATTCATGGTTGTGTTATTAATGAAAATTAAACTAATATAAATTTTTTTGTTTTGGCATTTTGTTTTTGTGATCAAAATGTATATATATTTTTTAGAATGAAGGTCGTAACTTGAGGATTTAGAAACGTATTGTAAATATTAAAATTCGAATTTTAAATTTATTAGATATCATATTTTAAAAGTGATTGTAAGAACATTAAATTTTGGATTCATCAAAATGTATACATTAAATTTTAAAAATATTAAATAAGAGTACAAAAATTAAAAGCAGGAGCCTAATTTTTAGACCTACCATCCCACCATTTTATGATACCTTTCAAAATTTGGTTTGACTTTTCTCTAAACTACGAAATACTCTAATTACATTTTATCATACACAAATCTAGTTTTTTTTTTTTTTGGATAAGTAGATTTTCATTTATCCAAGAAAGCAGCAGTGCTGCTACATGTTACAAAGTTAGCTTAGCCTAGCTAAATAAATCAGAAAACCAATGCCATTAGACAAACATTTCTGCATTTAACCTCCAAGAATTACATAAAAACGTATTAACTGAATCTCTTTTAATCTTCTTAAGATCACTTAACCTGGTCGAGATCATGTCTCTCACTTGCTCAGTGAGGTGCTCCTCCTTTTGCTCAGTTGAGTTGAACAAACGATTGTTTCTTTCCTTCCAAACTAGGTAGATAACTGCGTTCCAAGCTAGCCTCAATATCGTTGTGATTAGAGCTTTACCTCTGAGGTTGACAGAGGCCCATTGAAGCTCTACATTCCAACATGCAACCTGCCTTTTTAACCTACAAAGTACCATCACTCTCTGCCATATCTGTTTCGAGTAGGAGCAAGTGAAGAATAGATGATCCCTGGTTTCCCTCTCTTGTTTGCACAGCAAACATTTATCATCCACTGCCATTCACCAGGAGATAAGTCTATCCTTTGTGGCCAATCTATTTAGGATTGCCATCCAGGAGAGCATAGAATGCCTAGGAATATTAAAATTACACCATACCAACTTATACCAAGCCACTTTCCCAGCTGAAGGTCTGATCTTGTTCCACACTGCTGACACTTGGTACTTTCCCTCAGGGAAAGGCCATTTGCAGCTTCCATCAGCAGTTGTGAGAACTATTCTGGCAGCCACCTCTCTCAAGTGCATGATCTTCCTCCAATTCCAACTGCTCCCACTCTGGATAGAGATGTGCCATGGATCTCTATCCTTCAACACATAAGTCTTGATCCAGGCTATCCATAGGGAGCCTGCTTCAATCAGTACAGCCCAAAAATTCCTTATAATACATGCCTGATTCCAAGTGACAGTGTCCTTTACACCAAGTCCCCCTTCTGATTTTGGCAGGCAAATAGACTTCCAGCTAACTTTAGCTCCCTTAGCTTGGCCTTCCTTCCCTTTCCATAAGAAGCTTGAGCATAGCTGCATCAACTTCCTTATGCACTGCTTGGGCAGAACAAAATGTCTGCACCAGAAGTTCTGCAGGTGAAACAGAACTGATTGGATAAGCTGAAGCCTTCCAGCATAAGACAAGAACTTTATTGCCCATCCTCTAACCCTTGCTGTCACCTTCTCCAAAAGTGGCTCACAGTCTGTCATGGTTAATCTTCTAGTGACTAATGGTACCCCCAGGTATCTGACAGGCGTTGTGCCTGTTTTGAACCCTGTGGACTCTCTGATGAGCCTTAATTCTTCTCTGTCAATTCCAGAGGAGAAGAACTCACTTTTGGTGCTATTAAGTTGGAGCCCTGAGTAGGTGTAGAATTGACTTAGCACTAGCTGAATACCCTTCACTGAATCAAGATTGCCCTTGGCAAAGATTAGCAGATCGTCAGCAAAACTCAGGTGAGTTAAATGAAGCTTTTTGCACTTTGGATGATAAGAGAAGACCCCATACTGTGCTGCTGAGTCCAGCAACTTGGACAGGACATTGATAGCAATCACAAAGAGGTAGGGGGAAAGGGGATCACCTTGCCTGACTCCTCTTGCCCCCTTAAAGAAGCCCATAAGTCCTCCATTAACAGATATAGAGAAGTAGCTGGTGGATAGGCAACTTTCAATCCAATCTAGGAACTGTTGAGGGACTCGCATTGCCTTCAAGACTGCAGAGATGAATTCCCAGCTGATAGTATCAAATGCCTTCTGCAAATCCACTTTTATGGCACATCTTGGGGACAGAGTATTCCTACCATAGCCTCTGACTAACTCTTGAGCAAGCAGGATATTGTCTGTGATACTCCTGCCTGGAATGAAGGCACTCTGATTGGGACAGATCACCAATGGAAGACTGCTCTTGAGTCTGTTAGTCAGAATCTTGCTGATGCATTTGTAAAAAACTGTGCAACAGGAAATTGGTCTGAAATCTCTCATTGTGCTTGGATTAGGGCATTTTGGAATGAGAGCTACACTAGTTGAATTGAAGGCTCTGTGCATCACTCCTGTCCTGAAAAAGAACATTGCAGCCTCTGTGACATCCTCACCAACAACTTGCCAAGCTGTTTTGAAGAAGTGAGCTGTGAATCCATCTGGCCCTGGACTCTTGTCACTATGAATCGAAAACATTGCTTCTTTTATCTCTGCAGGAGTTACCCTTTTAACCAGTTCAGCTTGGTGCTCTTCAGTGATGGAAGTCTGAAGAAGTTCAGCAAGCAAATCCTGATTACAGCCCTTGACCATATGGTCTTTGGATCCCAACAAGTTCTGGAAGTAGGAGACAGCTTCTGTAGCAATCTGATCAAAGTTTTCAAGTCTGTTTCCTTGTGCATCCGTCAAAGAATGTATGGTATTTTTGCTCAACTTTGCCCTCACCATCCTATGGAAGAAGCCTGTATTTTGGTCTCCTTCCTTTAGCCATTGAATTCTGGATTTCTGCTTGTAAAAGCTTTCCTCATCTTTGAGAAGATTATTGAAATCCCTGGAAAGGATATCTTTCTTTGCTGCCAGTTCAACATCTGCAGGCTTCTTTAGTAGTTGGAGCTGCACTTCTGCTAATTCCCTTCTTTTGGCTTGTACCTTCTCAGTAATAGCTCCATACTTCTTGAAATTGAAATTCTTTAGCTTCTGCTTCACTCTCTTCAATTTGATATGCAAATTGGACATAGGATCACCTCTGGTAGGTTCCTGCCATGAGCTCTCAACTATATCCATGAACTCTGCATCCCTAGTCCAGTAATTGAAAAACTTGAATGGTTTGGGAGGGGAGTGATTCTCCAAGCTGGTTTTGATTAGTGCAGCACAGTGATCAGAGGTTTCAGGTGCAATAAATTCCACATATGAGTGTGGGAAAGAGAGGAGCCATTGATCATTGATCATGACCCTATCAAGCTTCTTGGCAAGATGATTCTCTTGATGATTTGACCAGGTAAAGATTGGACCAACAAATTGGTGATCCATCAATGCATTCTGTTCAATGCAAAGTTGGAAATCTTTCATATCTGAGGTACTGTGTTGGGATCAATTAAAGCATGAGCTTTCTGATGGATGAGCTACCACATTATAATCTCCTGCCAAAATCCATGGCGCACCTTGAGTAGTTCCACTGAGGGAATGCAAGTGTGACCAAAGCAATTTCCGTCTACTTCCTTCATTACTTCCATAAATGGCAGTCAAATAAAACCTCAGAGAGTTCAGTTTAATCTGGCATGTGATGGACTGTTCTGTTGAGTCCTTCATATCTACATCCAGGTGAACCTTACTAAGGATCCAAATTCTTCCATTTGAAGCTTCAGAGTAGTTATGATGGAGGTTCCATCCCTTAAAATGCATGTCAACAATCTTCTGCACTTTAGGTAACTTTACTCTAGTCTCAATAAGACAGACAATATCAATCTGCAACTTAGAAATTCTACTGACTACCTGTTTCTGCCTTAGAGGACAATTGAGTCCTCTAACATTCCAAACAAGGAAGTTCATTAATGAAGAGTTGGAGAGTGACTCCCCAAGGCAGAAGCCTTACCTCGAGCCTTTCCTTTGTCAATAGGCCCCTTCCTTCTCTTCAAGTTCTTCATCAGATCTGCCACTCCTGCTGCAGCAGCCCTAGGCTTTCTTGTTTCTTCCGAAAAAACAACCTGATGAGAGTGGCTTACAGTCCTATCCTCCATAAGTGACTCTGTGTTACCATTATCCTCCTCATTTTCAGGAACAGATTCCAATATTGCAAATCTGTTGTCTGAGCCCATAGCTCCTGTGGCTGAGGTGGATCCTCGTTCTGTCCCAGATGGAACTGGCCTTTCCAATTGCTCTATGATGACCTGAGCAGGTAATTCTATCTGCTTTTCAGAGATCCTTGGAATCGTCTGCTCATCAGGAATCCTCAACTCTGTCTGCTCATTCTGATCCTTCTGCTTAGGAATCCATTTTTTGGTTGGAATTTCCTTTGGCAGGCGAGGACAACTTTTGTTATTGTGACCAAAAATACCACAGTGAATACACTTCTGAGGCATCCATGGTGCCTCAACTGTGATAGGGATCACTGAGCCATTTCTGAGCTCCACTGCAATCGAATTGGGCAATTCTTGAGCCACATCTATCTCAACACAAACTTTAGCATATGCTAGCCTTTGCTTGTTTGCAGTTATTTTGTCCATATAGAGAGGGGTGCCAATGGCGCTAGCTATATAGCTCAGACCTCTCATTGTGAATAATTCCAATGGGACATTGCTCAGATGAATCCAGATAGGAAGCTTTTCCATGTTGAATTCTAAGGTGTTCAGGTCTGGTTCCCATTTCCTCAAGATGATTGGGCTGTTTTGGATGTGCCAAGGTCCATGTTCAAGCACCCAATCCCTTGTCTCTACATTATGGAACTGAAGAACATAAAGATTCCTTCCTACTGGCTTAATTTGGAGATCTCCATCCTTTCCCCATAGCAGAGTTAGATACAACTGACTCTGTTCTTCGTTCTTCTCCAATCTCCCTTGATCGTTCCACCAATTTACCACGATCCATTCCAGCTGCAATGGAGGGATAATCTCTAGTAACAACGTGTTTAAAGCTTCTTTGCTGGGAGTCCTCACCTTCCAATCTTTGATTAGCTGTCTTCTCCAATGGAGTCATCATAAGGTTCATCCCCAATCTATTGTGAGTTGAGAGCTTTTTCCCCAATCTTCCAAATCAAAAATTGTGAATTTGCATTTCTCTCAAGGTCGCAGTATTGCTCACAGTTTAAAGCTCCACCGCCACTGCCACCGTCATCTGTGTCGCAGGTGCGAAAAGGCCGTCGTGGGTCTGCTTTCAACAGGATCTGAAAAAAAAAAAAAAAAAAACAGCGGCTGACCCTGGATCTGGTGATTATGGTGGAGGTGGATACGGTGGAGGAGGAAGGAGATGGAGGGGGTGGATACGGTGGTGGTGGTGGAAATGGAGGGGGTGGATCTGGTCGTGAAGACTTGTTTTTGGTTTTCTATGGAGGGGGTGGTGGTGGATCTGGTGGATATGGTCGTGGGTCTGGTAGATCTGGTGCCAAAAAAGAATACTTCGTTAAAAACCCAACAATTTGGAATTGGATAAAAGGAAGGAAAAACAAAAAACAAAAGAAGGGCTTCAGAATCAAATGGATTGTTCAAGAAAGATATATCATGTTCCTCCAAACATTAAAAAAAAGGACAAAAGAAATGGATGAGTGATATCTGAAGAAAGAAGGGGAGACTAGGGAGGCCGACGCGGTTTCTAAAGGAGGGGTTATTGGTGAGAGTTTGGACATCAAATTTTGCCATGAAACCCTAATCACAAATCTAGTTTTGAATTTGATGTGAGGTTAATTTTTTTTTAAAAGACAAGTAATATTCTAAAAGAGAAAATATATATAATTAAAAAAAAAATCTAATACATTGTTAAAGAAATTTTTAAATTTCATAAAATAAATTTAAAAAGATGATACAGACTTTTTAAAATTTAGTAAAGAAAAAAAAAAACCGAGACATATAAGAATCGTTTAATTTTTTTGTGAAATTAAAAAAACTTTACACTTAAAGAAAATTCTTCACCAGACTCTGCTTAAAGTCAACTTTCTAGAAATAGTCCCAACTCCCATCTCCCAACCATATTAGATTTTCGGGTTTGCTCCATCTCTGATCCGTATAGAATTATCCTAGCACCCAAACAGCCAGTTAGTTATTATTTATTAACTTCCCCTATTTTTTTTGTTCTTATCTTTTCTTAATCTCGAGAATTTCCCCAAGTTCCCATCTTTCATTGGCTTTCGCATCAACGCCATGGATCGAGCCCAGCTCCTCCTCCTAGGCTTACCTCTCTTCCTCTTCGTCACCGATCTCTTCAGCCTCTTCACTCCTCCGCCGCCCAAACCACCGTCCCACCACCATCACCATCATCATCCCCACCCACCCAAACCCACAATCAATCCTCAAACCCTAGATATTCCTTTACATGTAAGTTTAATCATTGACCAATTATTTTAAGTGAATTTCTTATTCAAATTTATCTATTTTTTTTTTTTTATTTCCTTCGTAGAAACCCAGCGCTATTGGAGCAATCGGCTATGGCAGCACGGTGAATATCAACTTCTGCGCTTCATGCTCTTACAGGTTTCTTTTGCTTTTTACTTTTTAATACTTTCCTTTTCTTTGGATATTAAAGTTGATATTGTTTTCGAAGAATTAAAAAGTAATTGATGAAAACTTGCAGGGGAACTGCGGTGACAATGAAGAAGATGTTAGAAACCCAGCTTCCTGGAATTGATGTAATCCTTGATAACTATCCACCACCATTGCCAAAACGGTTGCTTTCGAAAGTGGTTCCAGTTTTTCAATTTGGTGTTATAGGGATTGTAATGGCAGGTGAAAAGATTTTTCCCATGATTGGGATTATGACACCACCGCCATGGTATTATTCCTTGCGTGCAAATAGGTTTGGGTCCATTGCAACTGCTTGGCTTCTTGGAAATGTAATGCAGTCTTTTCTGCAAAGCTCTGGTGCTTTCGAGGTTTACTGCAATGGTGAATTGGTTAGTGACCTTTCTTTCTGCTATTATATGTCTGTTTCTAGATGCTTTTAATCGATTTCTTTCTGCTAGTCAATGATTTTAATAGGGTGGTATTTCTTTTGGTGTGCTAACTTTAAAGATACATATAAAGGTTTCCAATTTCCATTGCCACGATATGCAAATAGATGGTTTCAGCCTTGAACAAGATCAGGCACCAGGATTACAATCAATACCTTTCTTATGAGCTATATGTCTACCATCTTCAAGATTATAAAACATTCCATAATGTTGCTTCCATGTTTCAGCTATGAAGCACGGACACTCTGTGCATGGGTGTGTCCAAATGAACATGTCATATCATACCCGTATTGCATGTCCGTGTCCGTGCTTCCTAGTGTTTTGGTATCTCCGACTTAGTCGTTCATGTCTTGAGCATTTGAGAAACCAAAACTCAACCCGTATTGCATGTCCGTGTCCGTGCTTCCTAGTGTTTTGGTATCTCCAACTTAGTCGTTCATGTCCTGATCATTTGAGAAACCAAAACTCAATTTGTTATTGCTTATTGATTGATGGAGTTGTTTTAGCTGCTTAGAAAACCTGAGATTGAATTCTGATATTATAAACAAGTTATCTGCATCTCTGAATTTTTTGGTTGAATGCCCTATGATATAAATGTAAGTACCTAGTATTGTTGAATCTCTTCTCTTTTTTTTCATCTTAGGAATTGGTGTGTTACTAGTTGCTTACCTTTTTCATTTTTTTTTTTTGAAATTATAGGTTTTCTCTAAGCTGAAGGAGGGAAGGTTTCCAGGGGAGATTGAGTTAAAAGATCTTGTCAGCAAAACATTGTCTAATTCAAGAGTAACTGACAACCTTGGAGTAGTGTGGTCTTAGCTCCAGTGGCTGGACATTAACTTTTCGATTTGAAAGTGATTTGAGGAGAATAGTCCAAGGCATGAGGTTATCTTTGATTATTACTTAGATTGCTGTAGTGATTTTCATCAAAAGACATGGGAGCAGGTTTTATATCCTTTTGTGTATCTGAACTTTTCATTTCACTTATGGAAGCCACTTTATTCTAACAAACATTGTCAGTTGAGAAACAACTAGAGGTTATGTTGTTCCGACTTTTCATTTTAATTGAAATATTTGTGTCCAATGCATATTTGAATATAGATATGAGGATAAGATTCTCTAAAGACCTTTCAAATGCATGAAAATATTTTTAAAATAAAATTGAATATATCCGTATCGGACATATATTTGTGTTTGACACTCACATCCAAATCCGAATAACATAGATTAGAGGTGTTTGCAGGTTAGATAATCTCGTTCTCCCAGTAAGCATCAGATGAATTTTCTAATCTGCTAACCCGTGAGCAACAATAAAAATACAACTCAAATAGCAACTAAAACTACATAATATAAGAAAGTCATCATATACCCTGTAATCTGATCATACGTGCAACAAAAAAGGTAGAGTTAACCGGTAAGGAACAACAGAACGTAGAGTATTCAGCTCTAAAACCTGACAAAGTACATCTCTTAGAATCTATATTCGGCTTATGTCACGACCAAACACGAGTTGTAAGCCAGTTAATATCTACATAGAATCTGTTTCCTTGGAAATTGCAGCATTGATGTTGCTGAACTTTGGGCTTTAAATCATGGTGTTACTCATGCTAAGAATCTGAGGATCAAGCCGACTCTCTTAACACTATCAAATACATCAAGGAAGGGGTTAATGATCATCATCCCTCTTATCAGCTCATTGAAGCCATCCGCGGGCTATTTACTGGTAATTGAGAATGGATTATCCAACATGTCCCTATAGAAAAGAATTTTGCTGCTGATTGGACGGCTAAATGGAGCCTCAACCACCCTCTTGATGTTATTATTTTTCATGAACCTCCCCCTGAAGTTAGGATGCCGGTGGTGTGGTTTTCTCTTACCTTGTCTTTTGTTAGTTGGATTTTTACCCCGTTTCTTACCAAAAAAAGAATCTGTTTCTCCAGCTGACGACACGTGTTAGATAAACTGAGCGCCATATAAACCAGCTGACAAATCCTGCTAGAGATATCCCTTTAGCATCCTATAAAAGAATCACAAGTCATCCAAATGAATAGTTCAAATGTGGGGAAACAAAAAACAATAACAATCACCTTGCTCTGTCTTAGGTCAACAAGAGCCTTGAATCTGCCAACAGTTTGCCATGTTTCCTAGATACTTGTACTCAAATGGATCCCCAAAGTCTAATGCCTTGGCACTGTTAGCATGTCCTCCACCATCTTTACCGATTTTATTCAACAGGTTCGCCAGATACTTTCCTTGTCGCTCAGCAACCTGTTCAAGATAGGAACAATAGCACCACAGTTTTTGAATAAACAAAAGGATATGCACCAATTTCCAAGGTGTATAAAGAGAACTATTCTAAAAACCTAGTATAGGAAGTTCACCATTACTTGACCTCCAATAGGCTACACAACTTTGTATTGTGCCCCTATTTTGGATGGAAAGAGTAGCTTAAATTAAAACACCATTGAGAAGAAAGAAATCTGTCTCCTTTCAGGGCATAAAAAATTAAAAGTAGGTGGACTTATTTACTTAGCCAATGCAATGAATTCATGTAGTAACAGACAGGCAGGTGACTCTTGTTGGACACCCAAGTCCAGTTTTCACTAGAATTGGATGATATTACCTTGCTATGTTACTAGGATCCAGATGTGAGTGTCGGATACAGGTATGTTCAATTTTTTTCTAATTTTTTCTATGTATTTGGAGGATCATATCCCCATACTCATGTCCGGATATGCATCGGATATGGATGTCGGACACGAATACTTCAAGAAAAATTAAAAGTCGAAGCAACATAGTTACCTTAGCTTTACAAGCACAAAAGAATTGAAGCAGAGCTTGGAAAAGGTTGGGAGTATTCCTAGCTTACCTGTGCTAAAGCTGGAAGGACTGGTTTACCAGTACTCTCCAGAAACCCACTGAAGTCACCAATTGAAAACACATCTTGCACAGTAGGAACTCGAAGAGCCACTCATCGATACCAATCCTGTTAGCAAAAAGTAGTAAGTCATAAAATTAAAATCAACTCATAGTAAAGTAAGCTTCAAAAAGCAATGATACAAGTTAAATTCGGATAATAAACTTGTGAGACAAAGGGCAGCTAACCGCCTAACCCCCTGGGCATGAAAATCAAATCGATTTACACTTCTTCCTCGATATCAGAGGGGAACTATCTGGTCTCCAAAGTTGTTTACAATTTTAAGAAGAATTACCAGTACTGTGAGTTAAACTTTTTATGCCAGTTAGAAACTTTTACATGTGTGTATCTTTGGTGAACATGCTTCCTAATAAAATCACTAATAAGTTCACCACTAAACTTAACCCCTGTAGGACCACCTCCTACAACAACACAATGCAGCAATCTACGTTTCTCTTCTTCAGAAATCCCTGCCTCAACACCAAACTAGTAAGCAAAATATCTGATCACACTTGAGTGATTTGTTTCCACCATAGCATCAAGTTCAGAAGTAGCTTCCGTCGAATTTCCTGAGCATGGTGAACTGTTAGCAATCTTGTAAGCAATTAGCAATATTTCATTACTACTAAATATAAATTAAAAGACTAAAGAACATATTACTTATCTGGAATTCCGACAGAACAGTATATATATATATATATATATATATATATATATATATATATTACGAACATTCCAGAAAGGAAATTGACAATACTTACAGGTTAATCCGAATACAGAAAAAAGATAATCGAGTCAATGTTGGACCTCTGACCTTAAGACGATTATTGCCTGTCTCTTAGGTGCTAACAGTATGTCGCAATTCGTCTTCCAGGCCTCCTCGATTACGTTGCAATCAAGAGCACACTTTTAGCAACACGGCGAACCAGAAAAATGTCGATCTCTCTCACATAAGACACAGGAAAAGACAAGAGCAGTATAGAAAAATTAGGAGAAATTTTCGGTACATTAAAATGATAGGCACTGCTCAGGTTTTTATAGAAAACATATGACTTTTCGGAACGGACAAACCATTTGGAACAAAACCTATTCGGCCAAACATGTAGCTTTTGAATATAAAAAAGTTCTTAGTTTAAATCGAACAAACAAAACTTTTAACAAATAAAAAGGTTCGGTCCGAAAAGATACTTCTTAAACAGACAAGTCTCTTGGTTGGAGAATGCTGAATCGATTCGGTTTGAACCGAATAAATATATCGGTTGGGCAGTAAAAAATAATTATTGACCCAAACCCAACCCAACCCAACCCAACCCAGCCCAAGCCCGGCTTGGCGACGCGCGTGTGGTTTAACTGACTCGGAATATGAGAGAGTTAAACCTTGAAGAGTTATTGCATCAAGATAGGTAGCTTTTGTCTTTGAACCTTCCATACTGAATAACTATCGAATTTACTCGGCTAACTAGTTAACATGATGTCTTGAACTATTAAACCAAGACAATAGGTATCACACAATTCCCCTTCGAACATATTCGGTTCTCACGATTGTGTCCATTTTGGCCCCGGACACTACCTGATTTCTCACGATTGTGTCCATTTCAACTGTCCATTTGGATAATTTCAACCTTTTATTTGGATACTTGATAAATGTTCCAAATTAAAAATAGAGGTATAGTTAAATTGGTACTCTCCCTACCATGAAAGTTATTTAAACCAAGTTAGTCAGTTCCATACCGATGGGCATACTGTTTTTGTACTGATACTGGTACGTATCGGTACCGGTGTGTTTCGGTGTATAGTTTCGGGTTTACCGGTATTTTTCAAATATTTTTTCATATATCTATACGTATGACCTATTTTTAATTTTTTTAATAATATATATATTATATACATCCATTACATCCATATATATGTTTTATGCAAATATAAATTTTAAATATTTAATATCTAAAATTTTTAAACATCAAATAGGTAAAATAAATATTAAAATATTAAAAAATATAGTAAATTATTATTAATTATGTTCACTAGCCTAATTTAATGAACATATTTTATTTTTAAATATAATTATAAAAAAAATGATAATGACAAAAAAATTAAAACTAGTTTAAAAAAAAATCAAATAAGTGACTTTTTTTTTTTAAAAATTCAAAAAATTCAAAATCTTGTATCAACCAGTATGTATTGGTACAGACCGGTATCTACCGGTACGGGCGGTACAGGGCGAAACCACAACCAGAACGGAATTAAATGTTGAGTGTACCAGTTTAGTTGAAAAGTGGAACATTCCAACCGGTACTACCGATAACGAAACGGAACGGACCACCATATTTAAACACACTCACATTCGGTAGAAAAATATCATGCAATAGAAGTAATATAAAGGGGATCAAGGGAGAGAAACTAATTAACTTGTGGAGATCAGAGATTCAATCATGATTTCTTCATATTTCGCACAATTAGTTTTTTTCTTCCGCACAATTAAGTACACTTAGATATACTTAAATTTTCTGCACAGTTAAATACATTTTTTTTTTATCTTTCGCACAATTAAATATATTTATTAAATATGAGAATTATGTATTTAAAATCTTAAAAATATTAAATTTAATTATCTGAATGCTTGAATTTTATATAGGTCATGTTCTACAAAACATCTAATAAAAATAATAAATTTAGCACTTTAAATTAACTTTCAATTCAGTCTAAAACCAATACCTTTTTATTTTATTATCCCAAAACTATCACATATTATCTAAAATAGTAACTATTTTAACCCAATAAAGGCAACATTTATTTTCATTCACACCAGTACTATAAAGCCAACATTTTTTTCACATACCTCATGAACAAAAAAAAAAAAATACGATTCCGATTCCTGACAATATAGTTTAAGCGATGAACCTAAACTTAAGAGTCTCAACACAAGTTGAAACCAAGAACGGAGTAAATATCATATGCAAGCGATATCGTACAGTTTGGGTCCAAAACACAGCTTAGCTGAGCCGCAATTTTTGAATATTAAATTGAATATTTTAGATTTTTTAGTATTTATGAGAGAGTTTTAGACTTTTGAATTTTGAGTAATAGAAAGTCTTTGACTAGAACAAGATTTATTGACGTGCTAGGCAACTTCGGTGATACAGTTGATTGATTCGTGCCATGTGTTCAAATCCAAAATTCATTATTTTAAAGAGGCTTTAAGAATCAAGATTCATAGACACTTGTTATTTAATTTGAAAATGCGAAAAAAAAAAATAAAAAAAATCATGAGAACACTTGATGAATTAAAGTTCAGAGAAATACAATTATATATAATCTTTATTTGACATATATTACACGAAAAAAATTTAAAAATAAAATATCGTTAAGCCTCTTGACCTCTGCGGCCACCACCATTGCCGCCACTACCTCTAGTCCTTGAAGGAGCTGGATCATGGTCAGGATTCGCCGTCGGTTCATCATAATCCTCCATGCTTGCCATTAGAGATCGCGCGGCCAACACAATCTCGTCCCCTGCATAAATAAACCATGCAGCAATTCATGTTTCATTAAATGTACATCTTTATCAAGACATTCACTCACTCACTACAACTCCGATGCCGGCTAGATTCAATTACTTTAAAGTTTGTTACCAATTTTGTTTATATATAACCACTAACATTTGCAAAAAACAAAAAAAAAATCTTTAGTTATAAACATTTGCAAATAATTAAGAAAAAATGATTTTCTTATCTGGTGTATAGTTAAGATCATTTGTTTATTATTTTAATTTTTTTTTACATTTAATATATTATATTTATTAAATTAAAAAATAATAATGTATTAATTAGTGTCTAATGACACTGATTAACATTTCTCTTAAAAATTGATGTGATGGAAAATTTTGAAAATTCTTGGTTGGTTCTTGGTTGGAAAATGATTCAAATTAAGCTCGTTAATACACAAACATGTATATGAACTAGGCAAAATATCCCTCACTAAGGCAACGGAAACAGCTCTTAAGTTCGATTTTTTATAAAAAAAAATGTTAATCAAGATGATATTTAAGTAAAGAAATTTGTAATTAGTGAATTGTTTTTTTTTTTTTTTTTGAATTTGATAATTATAATACATATTAAATGAAAAAAAAAATTAAAATAATACTTTTTTGTACAAAGGAGGCCGCATGGGATAGGAAAATTGTTGCAGTTACTGAGATTTAAATCCTAGACTTGTTGGATACCACTTCTTAAAAGTGATTGCATGAACCAACTAGATTAAATCAGAAGTTCAAAATAATATTTTAACTATCCTTAATTAATATCTATAAACACTTGTTAATCGAATTCTTATAATTTTTTTTTTATCTTAGACTCCCTTTATAAATACTAATACTATACTTATCCAAAAATATATATATATATATTTTTTTCATCTTTTTACTTGATCGTTGAGCCACAACCAATGTTAATAAATAACTTGAAACATATAAAAGAAGAGTTTTGTTAACGAGTGTTCCTAAAATATTTTTTAAGATTAGTTAACATATAATTTATAATAATAATATTTTATTAAATGCATCTAATGATTGATAATTTTATTCATTATTTTTAATTTATTAAAAAAATATTCTATATAATAATTTTTAAAAATAACTTTAAGACACTTAATTAACAAAATTCATTAAAAAAAATTAATATAACTACGGGCCAACCAAGTGATCGTGAAAACATAAAATCATGCTTTGGAGCACAAATTCAGCTTAAAAAAAACAAAATGTGTCAGCATTAATTAGTCTTAATAAACAAAAATGATTTGGTAATTATTAAAATTCAATCCTTATTTTAAACTTTAAACCATTAAAAGAAATGGAAATCTGTATTTGCTAACAAACAGGTTGTCTCTTCCGATAAAAAAATTTATATCATCACTTGAATATAGGAACAATGACATCGATATGCGATCATGTACGCGGAAACCAACCGGCTTGTTTCACCCACTACAACCATTTTCACACAAATCATGGTCATCTTAGGGTGTCTAAAGTACTGTTTAGAAGTGTTATTGGCACAATTTTTAAGATTAAAAGTTAGATTTTATCGTAATTTTAATATTAAATGGATAAAAAATTATGATTTTTGCAATTAAAATCATGATTTAATAACTCAAATAAAAAAAAAATGGAGTTTTTACAATTTGAAAGTTAATTTTTAAGTAAAATAACTTTATTATTTTCACATCTCTAAATTTTTATTATTTTAAACATATTTTTTTTAATAATTCAAAATTTCAACACTTTTTCAAAGTAATTAATACCAAACACTTAAAAAATTTTAACCATATTTTTTCATCAAATTTTTTAAACATATTTTTTTCAACTCAAACTTTTTCCAACCCAAATTTTTTTAAACAGCAATCCTAAACAAAACCTAAAACTTTTTTATCACATAGTTTTGATCTTACTGACTCAATTTCATCGAATCAAAATTCTTTACCATAAGTATATTATTAAGTGAATCCGATAATTAGTTCAGTTGGTTCATGCAATCACCTTTTAAAAATGGTATCTAGCAGGTCTAGATTCGAAATTCAACATCCGTAATCCCTCCTCCTATTTTTAAACTGCAATCTTAAAAAAAAAAAAAAAAAAAAGTATATTGTATAAGTTTTTAACCACTTCACTGTTTTTGTTTCCTTTATAAATTCTTTGGGTTTAGACACAATTACTAGATTTATAATATATAATAATCTTTGATAAAAATTCTTTATTTTTGCTTTTTTCATCTTCCCATATCTTTCAACCTTTATTCAGTAGTTTTTACAAAATAGTTGAAGAATGATTTTCATGCATGCGAAAATTTCGCAGTTCACAAAATTAACGATCATTTGTTCTTAAATTTTCTTGCAAGCAATTAAACATCATCCAAATATATATATATATATATATATGAAAGAAAATTTTCATGTAAAATGAAAGTGAACTATTTTTTTTTTTTGGATAAGTAGTGGAAGAGAAGAAGAGAAACATACCTGAAAGTGAAATGGTGTTACGAGCTGAGGAAAATATGGCCAAGCTAAATAAAAGGAAGAGGCAAAGCTTAGCTCCAAAACCCATATTCTCTATTTTTCTTTGGCCTTTGAATAATTTCCTTATATTTTCCTTCTTTGGATGAAACTATGGGAAGCCCTATTTATAGACAGAAAGTTTCATGTTTTAATTTGTTGTATGATCGATGGTTGATGGCCAATGGTGATTGAAGGTTAAAGAGTTGACGTTTTGATGATCGTGGATGCCGACTTGATTGGATCTTAGCCGTTCATTGATCTTAATTTGGTCAACAAGGTGGCTGTCGCCTCCCTTACCAGAAAAGGAGAAAAAAAATGAAACAAAAAAAGCTTTTTCTATTCTAAAGTCGTAACTCGTAATCATTTTTCATATACACTCTACGCCATGATATGAAGTATAAAATATTGTAGATATAATTTAAGCGAGTGTTGGATATAAATATATCTGATATGATTATAAACATTAATATATATATATATTATAAATATTTAAAAAGCATTACATGATTGATATCATTTATAACAGAGTTCTGTAATGCAATGGGATATCACTTAATAGCATAGTTCTTTACAGCTTCTTGCAAGCTATTGCATTTTTTAAAATTGAGGTTTGAAAACATTGCCAATTAATTAGTAATAATGAAATTTCAGAAGAAAATAAAATAAATCTTGAGACTTTAGTCACATATTAATCATCAACTAATAATAGGTGTAGACCTGTCCAAGGGCTACTCAGCCGGCTTGATAAGTTCGATTCGAATTGGGTTAAGTTTGAACAATATTTTTTTTCAATTCGAATCGGTTCGGCTCGGCCCGAATTATTGTTAATCTAATAAAAAATTATTTTTAATTAAATTATATATAAATATTAATATAGAAAATGATTTTTTAAAATATTTATAAACAATAAAATCGAAGACCCGGGCCGAACTTGAATAAAAAAAAAATCAGATCGTGATCCGATTCGATCCATAAATAAATCTAAATAAATGTAAGTAAGTACTGAAAATTATACATGAAATGTCAAGCTAATAATATTATTCTTTCCACCCCAAAAGGCCAAAACTTACATATCCATCAAATTCAAACCAACAAAAGCAATGATTAACGTACCAATAGTCAAGTAAGAGTGCTGAACTGCTGATAATCAATAACTTTTAGTAAAAATAATAATAGGAAATTTTATCAATTTTTAGTAACACGGATATTTAAAAAAAGAAATATATAATTAATAATAATTTTTTTAGTTTAATAAAAATAATATATTAAATATAATTTTTTTTAAAAATAATAATTAAATAATCTTTAATCAATAGTTAGACCCATTTATTTATAATAATACGATAAACATTATTTTTTTTTTTCATTCCCTTACACACACTCTCTCCCCCATAGACATAGTTGCACAGTTGTCAGCACAATGTGTAGTAAAATTTTCAATCTTAAATCCCTCAAATTAAAAACAAATAATAATAATAATAATAAAATATTTGAACTTAAAAGTTAAAACCTACATATTTTCATGTTTAAGAAAATGGTGATATTTGGTCTAGGGGAATAGTTAGGAGGCTCTAATATTACTTAAGGTATTAGTTTTCGGAATCATTTAACTTCACTACTATGATTAATATGTAATTTTTTTAAATTTTTTTGGGTACAATTTTTTTAGTTAATGAAAGCATTCATTTAAATAATAATTTTGACAAATGTATTTACAGTTTCAAATTAATTGTTAGCACAATTAAACGAAACAATCAGGTTAATATAAAAAAATACGTTCTTAAAATCTTTTGAAGAAAAAAATTAAATTTTATATCTTTAATATCGTTTAAAGAAGAAATTAAGTTTCAACAAAATATTGAAATATACCTCTAACAACCATCTTATCAAGGAAAAAAATAGGCTGAAAAACCTTTTATATATACTCGGTTTTGAAAGCAATAAGTATATTTATACATTAGTTAATACAACCGGGAAATGTGTTATGATGTTTTTTTTTTTTTAAGGAAAGTCGTAATCTGAAGATAAAAAAATGGATTGCAGATGTTGAAATTCAAATCTCGAACATATTGAATGTTACCTTTTAAAAATAACTGCATGAATCAATTGAATTAAACTTTTAAACTTTTGATGCTTGCTAAACACTAAACAAAGTGCTTGTAAAAGAAGCTGATATAACATGGAATGTTATTCAGAGGCTTGCTATTATTTTACTTTAATTAATCTATAATCCATGTTATATGGTATATATATCAAATATATTTTGTTGTTTCCTTTCTGGGCTATTTTTAAAGCCTAATTAAACTTAATTTTGTATAAAGCTATGGATTATGATAGAGAGATTTGGTTCATCTTACTAGGCTTATAGCTAGTAAAACATTTCGGTCGAAATTACGATAATATAATTAGCTATTAGTTTAAGTAATAATTAAGAGCATTATCTATATCAATAATAAAGTCCCTTACTTGAATTTGGTGTCATGTCATGAATTAAATAACAACAATTGAGTTGAAAATTTTATTAAAATGTCACATAATGAAATAAAAAATATATAATTTTTAGGATATGTAATCTTTTTTTTCTCACTTTTAAAATAACTAAGCTTAATTTTTTAATTAATTTTATTTTTAAATCTAGTATTTTCATAAAAGCGTTGACAATTACAGGATATTGAATGATTGAAATCTGTAAGTCAGCTGAATGATTGAAATCTGTAAGTCAGCTGGAGCCAGATTTGGCCATCTAATCAAACCATTTTACAAGTCAAAATCATTTGTTTAGAAAACATGACATGACTTGCCACCAAAGGAAAAAAAAAAAAAAAAAGAAACAGGTATGATCTTATGAATTACTATAAAATTATGAGTGAAAGGTTTTTTTTTTTTTTTTTTTAATGAATCTCATAAGTTGGTTTATAATTGAAAAATTTTATATATAAAATCAAATATTTTGGAGTAAAATGAATGCAGTTGCCATAGCATTGTTTCTTTCAGTTGATATTACTTCACTTTCCTTACCACTTCGGGAATCGGGAGAAAAGCTGACGATTAAAATCAAGTTTTCCCTTTTATATATATATATATATATATATATCTTTATATATATATATATATATTTCAATATTCAAAATTTATAGACTGGACTTAAATTTGGTTTATTAAATACCATGAAAAAAAGAAAAAGAGATATAAAAGAATTACATCATTATTGATTAAGTTGTTTTAGATTGGAGATGAAAAGTTAAATAATTTGCAATATTGTTATTGAGGAGCTCCTATGTTTGGCTATTTGCAACTTGGACAGGCATTTTTGTTTCCATTACATAGATTGGGTCAAAACATCAAGGAAAATATCTCTACACTAACAAGTGCTTTCAAATAAGGTTTTTCAGACTAGTGGCACTGCAGGAATGCAATGGAGCTTAATAAACAGTCATATGATTTGTTGATAAAATGTTACATTTTTAATTTTAATAAATTTGACAACCTCAAATATATATATATATATATATATATAAAAGAAAAGCTATGAAGCCAATAGAGCTAAATTTGATATATCTGCTGACATTTGGTGTCTGTTGAATAGCATGACCAAGTACTTCAATCACTTTCACTTCACAGCACAAGGTTTTTCCTCTACTAACTGTAATGCTAAAACTTGTATTCATCTCCCTTCACCAAATAATATTATAAATGGAATAATAGTAATAACAAAATCAAAATAATTTTTTAAAAATATAAATAATTATATTATATATTTTTTTTCTTATTGCTTTTTAAAATTATTTAATAAATTTTATTCGTACATAAACTTTTTTTTTATTACTATTTAGCGAATATATATCTTTTACAAATTTTATCTATTGGATAAAAATAAAAAATAATATTTAACAATATTATAATTATTATTCTTTTGACAAAGACCATGGTCAGCTCTTCTGTTTTCCATTAACTTCTTTGAATGGACTCAAAAGCTGATGATAGTTAAGGCACTTCATATTTGTTTTTCAAATGTTGAATTTGGATTCCACTCTTCAGTGTCGTATCTTTTCCTTTTCCTACCATAATTTGTTACCCAGATTATTTATTTAATTTTTTAAACATTTATATTCGACATCTGTATCCAACACATACTCAGATATGATCTTTCAAATATACGAAAAAATTTTAAAAAATAAAACGAATATATATATATATATATATATCAAACACATATCTGTATCCGACATTTACATTTGAACCATCTTGAGTCCGAATAACATAGGTAATATCCAACAACAACCTTCCAATCGCGTCCTATGAACAATTATAGTAAGTGTTGTTGAATTTAAGTTCATAGTGATTTAGTCTGCTTGCAAAAGATAATCTACCATCAATCACCACTTTAATGCAACCAATGATCTCTGTTAACATATCATCATCCACACTTCATATATCTTTGAACCAAATCATGTTGTTCATTTGTCTCTCAACTTTAGCTGTAGTCAATGATATCATAATCACAAAATAAACAGAGAATAGAAACCAGATTTTCTCCAAAAAAGTTGCAGCTCACTAAAGCATCTATACGGATGACCGAAAATAACACTAGGGGAAAGGGTAAGCACCACTCAAGCATGGTGGGATTTCACAAGAAAGAACACACTAACCATCTATGTTGCTCCGACTTTTCATTTTTTTTGAAATATCCGTGTCCGACATATATCCGAACATGAGTATGGAGATATGATCCCCAAAAATCCTTCAAATACATGAAAAAACTTAGAACAAATCGAACATACTCATGTTGAACACATACCCGTGTCCGACACTCACATCCGAGTCACATAGTTAACCATCACTCAAATTAGCGATTAATAAATCAACATTTCCTTTATATTCTGTTCAGAAGTCTAACTTTAGCACTTGGAAAGTTACTAGAATTGAAGTAGTGAACAGCTTACAAAATGCAAAGTGACTGGTCGTGATCACATGAATACCCCTTTATTCTGTGCAAAGACTTCATCACCTTTGAAGTCACTAAAATTGAAGTACTAAACGGGTTGAAGAACACAAAGAACCCTAGGAATCACATAAATTTGTAGAATGATGACAAGGGATCGATCTAACAAGTAGACATATAGTGATATGTCCTTAACAAAAAATCCCAACAGTTATAACTTAAGATTGTCAACTAAAAAGGTCTAAGGTTCAAATCTTGAGAAAAGGTGAGACTTAATTGAATAAACAGAGCTACTTCACATAGTGTAAACCAAGATCCAATAGGATCTCACATGACCAAATACGAAGGCATAAACATAGCATTCTAAATCATTGTATTAACATATATATGCAAGACTATGAATACGAATCAGATAAGAGAGCAAATCGGTAACAGAACTCCATAAGCAATACAACTAGCTATTTCCAAAACAGATTAAGTGTAAATAAGGCCCCTGATACAATTGTACTATAGTTCTTGAAGAAAACATCTTTATCAGACGACAAAACTCAAGACCTTAAGTCTCATTATAATTCCAACATTCTAAAATCTGTCATTCCCCGCAACATAAGCACCAGCAAAACCTAATCACAATAGATAAACATCAATCATCTTTTCTTAAAACCATATTTTTTACGTTCATAGAATAAGTCAGTTTTAGCACTCCCAAGATTAACAATTTTCGGACAACCATCCCGATCTTTCTCTTGCTGTGTACACTCCTTACAGTAATACGCATCAGATATTCCGACTCCTCCACAGATAACACACCTACCTTGAAACGACCCATAGTTGCATTCATCACAAACCCGCACGAGCGTGCAAGGACGAACATAGGAGTCACAGATTACACACTTGCCATCACACTTCTCACATAGCCGACCTATTGCAATGCCCGGCTGCTTCCGACACATGATCAAATCGGGATGGTGCTTGGCCATGACTGCCGCAACTCGTTCCTAGTAGCTCCAATAACTGAAACAAAAAAACAAAAAAAATTTCCTCACAGTGTCAAGAATCATAAAATCAGACCTTACCAAAGATTATTATACAGATAAACTCAAAAACCCAACATCACAAAAATCAAAGGCAGAACTTATTAAGACTCTGGTTCCCTTTGTTTGTTACTTTTAGTACTCATATTCATGCAATTCTCTTTTGCTTCCTAAAAATTGCTACGGAAGGGTAATTAACCATAATACAACCCTAATTATAAGATAATCATATCATATAAAAAGAAAAATCACTTATTTTGTTCTCCAAAAAAAGCCCATCACGTCAAAAATTATTTCTTTTACAGAATAACCACTAAGAAAAGAGAACCCGAAAAAAAAAACCCTATTTAAAAAAACCAAAACATAACTAGTAAACCAGAACCTTCGACCAGAAATTATTAACAGAAATAGGAATATGAGGAATATGAGTTAACAAAGAAAATAAAGAGAGATGGGTAAGTCTGACCTCAGAGGGGTAGCAAAGCCGCCTATCGGGATCTACCGGAGAGTCTCAAAGCAGAGAGGAAGAAGAGAATGAGAGAGTGCTGGATTTGAAAACGAATAAATAAAAAGGATAAATAGTTGGGCTTTATGTTCGGATTTTATTTGGGCTGTGTTTACAGCAATGGACGATTGTTTTGGGCTTTTTTTATCAGACAATTTTGGGCCGTTGATAAATTTGATAAAAACATGAAATTTAAAAAAATTTCTTAAGGTGAATAATTTATTAAGGAGCGTGAAAATTGGATTTTATATTTATAATCCCTATTTTATGATCTTATAGATTATATTACTTTATTTATAATTTAAATTTACTATCGAACAAACAAAGCAATTATTTTTCATATTCTTATTTGAGTTTGCCTTTATTTCTATCTAATAAAAAACCCATAATGTTGAATATCTATTAACAAATTTTTTCAAGATAATTAAAAGTTTTTATCTAGTATTTTTTTTATGAGTTTATATTTGATGCACTGACAGTTTAATATTTATTTATAAGTCTTTCTTTGTTTTTTGTTTTACTCATTAATAAGGTGTTTTGTTGTGGTTCACTAACAGTGTATGAGTCTTATACACCGTAAGTGCATCAAATATAAACTCTTGTTTTATTGATGTATTTGTTACTTAACACGATAAAACATATAGAAATAGCATCTTTTTCATTGTTTGTGAAAATAATTAAATAAACAATGATTAAAAACATATTAAAAATAATAAAAAAATAATCAAATCTAGGTAGACCTATTCGCGCGATTTGAATTGGATCGGGTTTAGAATAAATTTTTGGTAATTTAAACAGGTCGGTCGACTTAGCCCGAATTATTATTTAAATTTAATTATAAAAATATATAAAATTTAAAATAAAAATGATTTTTAAATATTTTAATATATTTTAAACAGTAAAATAGGTTTTCGAGCTAGATTGAATTCGAATTGAGTTTGAACAAACAAAAATTTTATTTGAGCTCGACATGACCGACTCGACTTATAAACACCTGTAAATCTGAGTATCAAACAAAAAATAACTAGAGATGTTGAGTCCTTCTTTAAAGATGACACGTATTCCTTTTTTTTTAAAAAAAAAAAAAAAAAGCCAGCAACAACATAAACTAGAAACAAATGTTTAGGTCAAAAATGTATTAATTGTAGGACCATAATATATCTTTGTCAAGAAAAAAAAAATGGCATTCATGAATTTACCATTACCTCGATAATCTTAAAAAGAAGCAATTGGCCTGCAATCTCCATCACTCTTCTGCAGTCTTCCGACTAGCTCCTCCATCACGTAGTCGTACATACATTATTCAATAACTAATTCCAGGCCGGCCCTCCCATCGCCCATTAATTTCAACTATCCTTGTCATTTCTACAATAATATATTGTTCTCATAGTTTGTTTGTTTCTGCCAACTCTTTCTTTCTTCTTTCTCCAAAGCTATCTATATATATATATATATGGCTGCTGGCTCTATCCTCTTTGCTAAAATTTGTTTTTTAAACCGACGGGAAGAGGAAGAGGAAGAGTCTTTTGGCACTTATTTTGAAGGTTTAAACGAATGGAAAGAGGGGACCTGTGATAGTAAGAACAATCTACAGCCTTCCCAATATTCAGCCATTTTCCTCTGCCTGCCTGGGACGAACAACACAAACAGGTTAGCCCACGATGCCTTGATTGTGACTCATGCCCACACATTTCCTCGTTTTTGATATGCGTTCTGAATTTGACTTTAATTTCGTTAATTAATATCAACAATTTTATTCCATAACAGAGTTTTTAATTAATAGTTTAAAATTAAATGATATATATGAACTCATTAATAATCGTAAAGAGTTATTTGAGTAGCTGAATTATATGTCTCAAACTAGTAATGTGAGATGATGAAAAGAAAAGTTGAAGTAGACCTTTAACTTGCTTTGCCTCAATTAATTCCTATGTCTATAAGTATAACTTATTAATATTCAACACGTAACTAATAAATTTGTTTAAGGATTAAGTTATCAATCTAATTCGATTCGAATTATGATTTAATGATAAAAATATTTTTATTTAAATTTAATTATAAAAATATTTTAATATTTTTTAAACAATAATTCAAATTTTTAAATCGGTAAAACCAAAACCGAATTGATTCTTAAACAAACAAAATTTTTCCTAATCGAACCAATAAGTTACTAACCAATATTGTTAATTCTCTCTTATTTCTTTAGGGACCCAAATATGGTAGTGGTGGGCCAGCTTGTAGATTTTGTTAAGGACTTTCTTTCCCAATTTGTGATTTGCTCACTCTTATGAAAATCACTAAATCACTCTATTCTTATTTCCTCCGATTCCTTTCCTTTGATGTCACCTATTCCTTTAAACAATTCCATCAATTCATTAGGATTTTAACATATAGATTCATTCTCTTAAGGATTTTGAATTTTGATCCTCCCAAGTGACTAGAAAGTTCAATCCCCGTCTTCTCTTACTCAAACCATAAACCAAATTACAAGTACAAGACTAATTGTACTTTCATGATATTTTTACGTTATGTTTGGTAAAAAAAAAAAAATAGATAAGAGGGATTATTATAGACATGCTCACGGGTTGGACAGTCCGTCCGGTCCGACAGGCCTGAACAAGAATATTTATGATCCAGCCTTAATCACTGTTCATACATTAAAATAATAATATTTTTTTAAATTTAATTATAAAAATATATAATAATAATAATTAAAAAATTATTTTATATATATATATATATAGTGTACAGTAACTTCGGACCCTCAGGCAAACCCAAACCCACCCAAAGCTGGACCTGAGTAAGAAAAAAAAAATTGGGCCGTGATCTGACCCAATCATGAGCAAGTCTAAGAAAGAATAGAAAAAAATAGTGTTTCTTTATTTCTCTTATTTCATTTGATTAAAAGAAAATATAAATAAAATAGATGTATTCGTACATTTTCCTTATTTCAACTTTTAATCCTTTTAAATTAAAAGTAAAATTGATTACATTTTTTCTATTTTAATTTTATTTCTCCTTTTTCGTCCCAAATACAAGAAAAGGAAAACAACTTTTTTTCTTTCCTCAAATTTTTTATTCCCTTTATTTTCTTCATGTTGTATATATTCCTTAAAAATGAAAATGTTCAAACTTATAATTAATACTATATTATTTTATACTTAAGTGTTTTTACAAATAAAAGTATAAAAAGCATGTAAAATTGTATAAATGTTTAAGATAATCGACTACGTTATAAATTTAGTCAATTATAGCTCTAAAAAAATGTGTTTAGGAAGTTCAAGTAGGGATGGCAATGGAGCGGGGCGGGGGCGGATTTTGCAGTATCCGCCCCCGCCCCGCCATTGTACTGCTCCGCGCCCCGCCCCGCCCCGCTCCGCCGTGGATGTTGAAATTTTAATACCACTACCACCTCCATGGATGTCGGTTACATCCATAACCGCCCCGCCCCGCTCCGCCCCATTTGATATTTATTAATTATTTTTATTTTTTTCAAATAATAAAGCATTTTAAAAATAAATTAAATATAAACATAAAAATAATAAGTTTAATTATATTATTTTATTATTCATTTAAAAGCTAAATATGTAAGGGTAAAATTGTAATTTCACTATTCGGGGCGGGGCGGTGCGGAGCAGGCAATTACCACAACTGCTCCATCCCCGCCTTTCAGACAAAAAAAACCGCCCCGCCCCGCCCCGCCTCCATTGTTCAAAAAAAAAAAACCTCTCCATTCGGATCGGATCGGTTCGAAATCCATCGGTCGGATCGGGTTTTGCCATCCCTAAGTTCAAGCTTAGGATAATCGACTATGATATGTATTTCCTTTTTCTTATTATAAACACATAACATAGCCTGCATATATCATCATGAAATTTTTTTCTTGATTTCCAAAAGTTAATGAAGCAATAATCCAAGTGTAAAGTCAAAGTAGGAATTGCAGTGGCAAGTGGCAACAATTCAGCATTGTCAATGATTGGTAATTTTGATACTGAATCCAATCTCTTAATTCGAACGTAGAGGTGTTTATGGATTAGGTTAGTTCGGATTAAATTTGAATAAAAAAATATTATTTGTTCACGTTCGATTCGATCTGAAAATTTATTTTATTATTTATAATATATTAAATTAGTAAAAAATATTTTTATTAATTAAATATTAATTTAAATTGGATCGGACCAATTCGAGTTACAAAAATTAGATTCCGAACTTGATCTAATTCGGTCGAACTGAACGGATAAATCCACCCTTAAATAACTTTATTTGAAAGAGATGTGTATGCTTATATATAAAAAAAATTATATACTATATCATAGTTTCTCTTTTTTTTGTTTGAAGTTATTACACAGAATAGAAATAGATTATTATGTATTACACTATATAAGTATATATCTTATGCCAGTGATATATATTTTCCTACATACATTTGCAACTTGTTGTAGAAGATTTGCACCCAAAAAAAAATGTTGTGTAAATTATTGCAAAATACTATAAATAATAGTATTGTAAAAAACATAAACAACGGTTTTATATATATTTTTACTGCAAAATATAACTTGTATTCTATTACAACATAACACTATTTATATTGCAAAAATATATAAAAATGTTTGTTAAAAAAATGCAAAAAATGCAAAAAATAAAATAAAATGAAAGTCTAAACCCATGAAAAGTTAAAAAAAAAAATCGATAAAGAAAAAGAAGCAAGCCCAGCTATTGGTGCTTCTTCAACAATCATAACTAGTATCATTGACTTCCATTTAATGTTAGATCTTAGATATAATTTTGTGTCATCATGTGATGAACATTAAATTTTTCTATAAAAAACTTTTAAAAAATAGTTTAGTTAATAGGTGCATGTAAATACTTCTTAAAGTTAATTAAATTATTATTTTATAAAATGTTTTTTTTTATTTATGAATTCAAGATGAAACATTATATTAATTATAAATTTTTTTAATACATATTCCCTTAACTTAGGCCTATAAGTAAGTAGGGCTAGTATTTTCCAAAAAAAAAAACATAAAAAGATAAAGTCATCAGATTGACAATTTGATTGTATAAATCACGAATTTACGAGTATTTATCTCTTATGAATAGTCTATCTATCTATATATATGATATTGTTAGAATTTTATTACTAGTAATATTTTTGTGTTACTTCCTAGTCCTATTACAGCATATGCCATATGTGGTAATTTGACTAAAGACTGTATTTTAACATTGTTGTTGTTGGTATAATTTTTAAAATTAATTTTTTTTATTTGTAATGTTAAATAAGTAAACAAAATTAATTTTTGATATTAAAATTATGATTTAAAAACTCAAATTAAAAAATTATAATTTTTGTGATTCAATCTCCCCCGTCTCCGGAAGGAACTCACCAATTACTTTCTTTAAAACAGTTTTTTAAGACCAAAGCGCAAATCAGCTAGGGGAGCTAGGTTTCTAGGCTTTCCAGTGTTTCATCGGTAAAAGGGAACCCAACAGCTGCAGATTTCCAGAGACCCTTGCAGCCTGCATAAATGGCTAAATGGTCAAAGAGAAAACAAGTCAGCCAGGAGGACATAGATAGAGACGTTTCATAAAAAATACAAACGGGCCCCTACCCTGAATAACTTTACTTCCCCGAAGACGACAAAAGCCCTCTGCTCTTTATATAGTGTCTCTCCTTTCGCAATTCTTAAACACGAAATAAAAAAAAATAAAAAAACATGCCTGAAATGAGCAACCTTGAATCCTACCCCCCTGTCTTCCGCCAGCTGAAGGCGAAGGGTGTTCCCCAGACAGCTCAACTGAAAAACAAAAACTACTCCATGGAAGACACCCAAGATTCAGTTCCCATTCCTCTGGTAGATCTTCACTGTCTTAGCCTGGATAAGCTTGGAGATGCTTGTAAAGATTGGGGTCTTTTTCGTTTGGTCAACCATGGGATTCCTCCAAGCCTTTTGAGCAAACTTCAGGACCATGCCAAAATGTTATTTTCTCTACCCTTTGAATCCAAGCAAACCCTACTCACTAGCCCTATGTCTTACTTCTGGGGCAGCCCTGCCTTAACCCAGTCCGGGACTGCCCTAAAGGGGGGTGCCTTAAATATCAATTGGTTGGAAGGCTTAAATGTTCCACTCAGTCAACTCCCACAGTTTCAATCTGAAGATCCTATGCTTGATTGTTTCAGGTACTACTGTTTTTCCATTTTTCTTGTCCCTCTTCCCTATTGATTATTGTTTTGGTGGGCATTTGAGATTTTGTATTGCTTTTGTGTGGGCAAAAATCCCAACGAAGTGACCAACTGATTGAAGATTGCAAGGTCAGCATCAATAACTTTTTAGTAGTTTCAAAACAATAATTAGACCAATCACCAAATTTCTTTAGTTAAATTTTCCATACCACATTTTTTTTACCATATCTATGATTTCTTGCAAGTTTGAAACTAAAAATTGGAAGCATTAATTTCTAGGTACTTCAATGTAATTTAATCATGATATCTTTTTCTGCATGTGGCCGGGAACGTGGTATCCAGTGCAACGGGATACTATATCTTAATACTAACATTTAGAGTTAGTTTAGTAGTGTCAGAAACAATTTGGATGGAAAAAATGTGATTAATTTTTTTTAAATGTTTGATATTGTTATATGTTAATAAAGATATGTTTAAAATAATAAAAATTTAGAAATGTAAAAATAATAAAATTATTTTATCAAAAAATCAGTTTTTAAATCACAAAAATTTTATTTTTTTGATTTGGATTATCAAATTATAATTTTAATCGTAAAAATTAATTTTTTTATACGTTTAATATTAAAATTATAATAAAACAGATTTTTAACTTTAAAAATTATGCTAATAAATATGTTAAACGGACCTTAGTTTTCATTTGTCAATCTTGTAACAAAGATTTATCGAAAAGTTTCAGGTTGTGGGACCAATATGTACTATCATAAATTGATTGTATAATACAATAAACAGTATACTTCCTGTATGCTTTATTATTAGAATGTTGAATATAGTTCAATGTTGAGCTAAAATAGTGAATCCTGATGTAGTAAATAGGAAAATAAATTTTTTCTGTTCCTGTTTGCCTTTTTTTTTTCTTCCTCTTAATAATTTTTTGATATATGTTGAAATAAAAAACACTTATATTTAATTGTTTATAAATAAAAAATAATTTTTAACACGTGTCAAAATAAAGAAAATCTGTTCGTAAATAGGATATCATAAAGGGAAGGTCATTGAGAGTTTGGCTTCCTTTTATTATTTTATAATATATTTTAATCATTATTTATAAATATAATTTTTCTAATTTAAGATAGATTTTATATGGATGATAATGAATGTATTGAAACGTAATTGACAGAAAAATAAAAGGAATCCCAACTTGAATATTGAAGCTTTTTATTAGGTGGGTTCATGTTATCGTTTGTATTTTATTATAATTTTTTTTTTTGTATATATTAGATTTTATGACACATGCAAATGTATGTGAATTTTTTTTCTAAAATGAAAACATAAAAGTAAATAAAATATAAAATAGCACAACAAAACATAGTGGTTGGGTGAGAAGTTAAAAAATTGCATTTTTCATTAATAAATTTGTATGAATGGTTAATTGCATGACATTAAAAGATACATATATTCTTAGTTTTATATTTACAATAAATTGATTTGAATTTTTTTTGGTAAATTCACAAAATGAGTTGGTGTATTTGACTCGTGACACCAACTCAATCACTTCTACTATATATAATATAGATGAAAAAATATAAAAAGAGAAATTATCCGATTTTATCACTCTCAAGAAAAAGATAACTATCACTCGATTAAGTCTTAATTAACTGTTTTTTTTTTTGCCAACAAATCCTTAATTAATTGTTAGTCTCTATGAGTTTTACTTTTGAATGATAATAAAGCCTTGAATACATATGAATCACCGATTGACCATGTCCTAAATCTTGACAATTACAATTTTCATCCAAAAATTTAATAATGCCTAAATTAAGTGTTCAATTTCATTGTTTAATATAGTTGAGTCTTTGCAATCTATGTATTCGTAGTGTCGTGTTTTTGTATTTTTTCATATTATAATCGTGTTTAAATTTGTTTCTATTAATATAAATTTTAACGTGTTAATAATTTGTATTATATAAATTTTGAAACATTCGTGTATTCGTGTCGTGTCGTGTCCGTGTTTTTTTTTTTCCTGTCGTATTTTAATTATTTTTTCCGTATTATGTAATCATGTCGTGTCCAATATTACCAGATCCGAGCCAAACCAACCATTTTAGAATTAATCTAACTCAATTTTAATTAAAATGGAGTAAAATTTTGAATTCATCATTTTGCCTAGGATCCTCTCATAATATAAAGCTTCTCTATATTTTGTCTATCAAGCTTATAATTCCCATTAATTAATGCATGCGTAGTCAGCAAAGGCCACCCAATGCAAAAGAAGGGAAAAATCATCAAAAGCAATAAGTAAGGAACAAGAATGACTTTCTAACAGCTTTTGATTGATATGTTTAGGGAAGAAAATAGTGGGCACTGCCCCCTCAATGTGCTTATCCGGCCTCTCTATCAATTAGGGCGGTAATCGAGCCAAGCCGAGCTCGAATACTGAGAAGCTCGAGCTCGAGCTCGATTCGAAACTCGAGGCTCGAAGCTCGGTTCGAGCTCGACCGAGTATCATTTTTTAAGCTCGAGCTCGGCTCGAGATAAAATCGAACTATTCGAGCTCGACTCGATTAGGCTCGTTTATATACTCGAGCTCGAGCTCGAATTAAGGGTTTTTAAGTATGTATATATATATTAAGGGTAAAATAGTAAATTAATAATAAAAATATTATAAATAAAAAAAGCTCGATTAGGCTCGCGAGCTGCTCGAATCGGGTATTAAGATACTCGAACTCGGCTCGCTCGATAGCTCGAGCTGCTCGAGCTCGAGCTCGGCTCGATAATGACCGAATCGAATTCGAGTTTTTTTCGAGTCGAACTCGAGTAGCTTGCGAGCACAGGTGTCTCGTTTACACCCCTACTATCAATGGCAAATTATTCTTTGCCATCACATATATAAACAAAAACATAAAGTAGTCTCCTTTGGGATCTGCATATTTTTCCAAAACGAATCTGCTTTCCCAGTTCTCGACATGACTTTCATGGTCGATCAAAGAACAGTAAGCTTCTTTATTTATTTATTATTATATGAAACTGAATTATATCTCTTTTAATATACCCATAAATCCAAGCCACAACTCACAACAAGCTGCCCCACTTGTTTACTTGCTGATCGAAATGGAAAAGTGATGATCAGCTTCTACAGGGTGATATATATATTGTATTTCGTCTGAACTCCTTTTATCTGTTTCTATTTAACAAGATATTTTTTCTTATTAACTGTCTTTTTCATTAGGCTTTTGTTGGAAGAATATGGAAGGCATCTTTCAAGAATTGCTACAACCCTGTTTGAATCAATGGCGAAGAATCTCGATCTGGATCCTAAACAATCCGAGTCTAAGTTAGAAGAATCCACTGGATTCATACGTGTTTATCGGTATCCACCTGGCCGATCCTTGGCTGATGAGGCCGCTTGGGGCATGATCCCACACACAGATAGCTCAGTTCTTTCGATAGTGAACCAAGACCAAGTTGGGGGACTTGAAATTTTCAAGGACAATAAATGGCTCCTGGTTAACCCAATTCCAAACACTCTTGTAGTTCATATTGGTGACATGATGCAGGTCTATAAAATCTTACTTGAATTTTTTAATTTCTTTTCAACTTTCATTTATATTATAGTATATGTACGTTGTTTCGATTTTTTATTTTTCTTGAAGTATTCGTGTCCAATACTTGTATCTAATCCATATTCGGATATGGATATGGAGATATGATCCCCAAAAAACCCTCTAAATATAATATAAAAAAAAAACCTTAAAATAAATAAAAAATATCCGTATCTAACACTCATATCCAAATTCAAGTAATATAGTAGTATTCTATACTTTCATCTATATAGTAATACTTTATGTCTGTAGAAGGAAAAAATTTGTAACCAATTACAAATAGCCACATGTCAATTGGAATTTCTTTAATTAAGAAATTTTCAATTAAATTATACATTACCATGTGAAATTGATAATATCATATTATAATTAATTATTTTATAATTAATTAAATATGTACACATGGTTTGACCAATCAAATTGCAAGGATTCATGGGTTATCCAATCAAATTTCACCCATGTGTCATAAATATTTTATCTCTAATTAAATTAAATTAATTAAGAGATAAATAATAAATTTTTATCTCTAATTAAATTAAATTAATTAAGAAATAAATAAATATTTTATCTCTAATTTAATTAATTAATTAAGTGATAAATAAATATTTTATCTCTAATTTAATTAATTAATTAAGGGATAAATAATAAAGTTTTATCTCTAATTTAATTAATTAATCAAGTGATAAATAAATATTTTATCTCTAATTTAATTAATTAATTAAGGGATAAATAATAAAGTTTTATCTCTAATTTAATTAATTAATTAAGTGATAAATAAATATTTTATCTCTAATTTAATTAATTAATTAAGGGATAAATAATAAAGTTTTATCTCTAATTAAATTAAATTAATTAAGAGATAAATAAATATTTTATCTTTAATTTAATTAATTAATTAAGTGATAAAAAATAAATATTTTATCTCTAATTAAATTAAATTAATTAAGAGATAAATAAGAAGATATTATCTCTAATTAAAATAATTAAAAGATAAATAAGGAGGATGAGTCCTTTTAAAACTCTCTTTCACCTGGCTATCTACCACTATAAATAGAGACCTCCCCTTAACACAAATGGACAATTCAGAAAGCCTGAAGAGAAGAAGATTTTGAAGAGCCAAATCCTCTCAAAATTCTTAAGAAGAAATTAGAGAAATTCTAAGAACGCGGTGCTTGTTCTTGAGAATTCTCTAAGAAGCTGCTCTCCGATCTTGTTCATCAAAGGAAAGGAGATAATTCCTGTTTTTCAAGACCAAGTCTAGAAGACCCTTGAAGCAGATCTCACCGATTCAAAATCAAGTCGTGAAGACCCTTGAATCAAAGTTTTACTGAAGAAAAGAATCAAAGGATTTCTTTCTTTAAGAATATTCAGAGATTGTAACCTCAAAGTTTGATTAATAAAATTATTTATTTGACTCCAAATTTTCCTTGTCATATTTTTGACATAAAATTTGTGTGTACAAATTTTGGCACGCCCAGTGGGACAATCTCTGTCTTTCATCTCTTTTCTCCAAAACTCAAGTTATCAAGTTGCAATGGCTTCCAAGAAGAACCTTGCTAACAAACCAACTCTCAAGCCTGCTCGAGCTAATCCTGCAGTCTACCCCACTTCATCATCAAGCGTTGATATCCCTACTCATCCTTATGGCACTAGGAGGAAGACCAAAGCTCTTACTGAATTGTATGAGCAAACTTTTCCAGTGCTCAATCAAAACCCTCTCTATGACACTTCTTCTCCAATTCAAAACTTAGAAGAAGTTTCCGCTGGACAAGTTGATTCTCCTCGAGGATCAAGTGCAAGTCGCCGGTTAACATATAAAGGACAAGATAGCTACTCCAGCAACAAGCCTATTCCATCCTCTGCTCCAAAATCAAGTTCTGGAGTAATGGCTGTCATGACAACTGGCACCACATCATTGGAAGAACAAGTTGCACTTCTGGCAAAATCTGTTGAAATCCTTTCAGCAAGTATCAAAGAGAAGGATAACCAGATCGCTTCCATGATGGACAAGATCGCCGGTCTCACTGGAAAAAGGAACGAAGCTTCAAACCAGAATTGGCAATCAATCTTTCAAGATGATGGTGAGAACTCTGGCAAGGAAGTTGCTAAGGATTCTGAAGAAAAGATCAATGAACTCGTCACTACCAGTCAGCTCAAGGATCTTATCAAAGAGGCTATCAAAGATCAAGTTGAAAGCATCACTCAACCTTCATATACATATGCAAAACCATATTCTCAAAGGATCGATCACCTGAGGATGCCTGGGAACTATCAACCCCCAAAGTTTCAGCAGTTCGATGGAAAAGGAAATCCACGCCAACATGTTGCACATTTCGTGGAAACTTGCAATAATGCTGGTACCTATGGGGATCTCATGGTGAAGCAGTTCGTTCGCTCCTTAAAAAGCAACGCCTTTGATTGGTATACTGATCTTGAGCCTGGGACGATTGACAGCTGGGAACAACTTGAGCGTGAATTCCTTAATCGATTCTACAGCACTCGTCGCTTAGTCAGCATGATCGAACTCACAAGCTCACGTCAATGGAAGGATGAGCCAGTCATTGATTACATTCACAGATGGAGAAATCTGAGCCTTAACTGCAAAGAAAGACTGTCTGAGTCTTCTGCCCTTGACATGTGCATCCAAGGCATGAATTGGGGCTTGCGTTACATTCTTCAAGGCATCAAGCCTAAGACCTTTGAAGAATTAGCCACTCGTGCTCATGATATGGAGTTGAGTATGACAGCTGCTGGAAATCAAGAACCTCCGGTGCAAGAGCCAAAGAAAGCCAAGGAAAAACAAGATACCCGCAAAGGGGGCAAAACCTTTACCAACAAGGGAGAAAGCAAACAGTCCATGGCCGTGACTACCAAGCCTCTTAAGATATCTCCCAAGTCAAAACAATCTCAAGAGACGAAATCTTCTCCTATCCAAGACAAAGGTAAAGGCAAGATCACTTTGAAGGAGAGGCAAGAAAAGAAGTATCCTTTTCCTGATTCTGATGTTTCAAGCATTCTTGAAGAACTTTTAAAGACTAAGCTGATTCAGTTGCCAGAAATGAAGCGACCTGAAGAAGTTGATAAAGTAGAAGACCCCAATTATTGCAAGTACCATCGCTTGATTAGCCATCCTCTGGATAAGTGCTTTATTTTGAAGGATAGAATTATGCGACTCTATGAAGAGGGGAAAATCGAGTTTGAAGAAGAAACGGTGTCGTCAAATTTGGCATCAGTCAATATGGTTTCTCAATCCAATTTGCTGGATAGAACCATAAAATTTGGCTCTTTTGATCCTATCATACTAGCTCCAAGTACAAGTACGATGGCGGATCTTCAGGGAAATGGGGGCAACTATTTGCTTCAAAGACAAAATCAAGATTACGATGGTTGGACTCTAGTCACACGCCGAAAAAGCAAAAAGAAGAATCTTCCAAAAGTTGTGAAAGTGCCTACAAGAACTAAGATGGTCAAACAACCATCTAAATTTCTAAAGCCCAATGTGCCTCAAGAAGCAAAAATGCCATCTCAGAGCAAAAATTCAGTAGGAGGGAAGTCAAGGAGGCAAATCACTTTAAACGAATTCATGCCAATTCACCTTAGAAATGAAGATTTGGTTTTCATGACTTGTTACCATAACGGTGGCAATGAAGATAATGAAAACAACACAGACTCAGTAGCATTTGAAGTCGATGAGCATTCTTGTGCTACGAAAATTAACTTTTCTGATGAGGATCTATTGCTAGGATCAACCCCTCATAATCGGCCGTTGTTCGTCGTAGGATATACTCGGGAACAGAAGATCAATAGAATCTTGATCGATGATGGTTCTGCTGTCAACATACTCCCGTTGATGACAATGAAAGAATTGGGAGTTCCTTTGGATGAATTGATGCAAAGCCGCTTGATGATCCAAGGATTCAACCAAGGGGGACAAAGAGCTCTTGGAAAATTTAGACTTCAACTTTTCATTGGAGATATGGAGTCAAGTCCACTTTTCCATGTAATCGATGCCAAAACGACGTACAACATGTTGTTAGGACGACCGTGGATACATCAAAATGGTGTAGTCTCCTCAACTCTGTACCAATGTCTCAAGTATTGCAGAAACGGTCAAGTCAAGACGATCCTTGCAGACGCTAAGCCATTTACTATAGCAGAAGCACATTTCGCAGATGCAAAGTTTTATCTCAAAGATACATTTATTGAAGAAGTAATGTCCAACCCGATGCAAGAATTAAAGCAAAAGGGAAAGAATTTGGCTTCTTCCACAATCGGAGAAGATGAAATTGCTCAAGGTTTAAAAGATCTAACTCTTCCCCTCACTAACTTGGAAGAATCAAGAGGCCTTATACCTCCACTGCAAGGATTTGTTAGGCCAATAGAAGAACCTCTTTGTGAACATCAAGATCTTCCTACTCATCGAGCTAAAGATTTTGATCCTAACGCTTATAGGTTGCTTGTCAAAGCTGGGTATCAACAAGAGGATGTCGTAAAATTGGCTCACGAGACAAAAGAGCCTAGCAAAGAAAAGCCGCAAAGTTCATTCAAGATCCGACAGGTCTGGCAAAAGAAGATTGATCACATCGGAACTTCTAGAGAGGGGCTTGGGTATTCTCCATTAAAATTGAAGATTCATAAACAAACTTCGAGGTACATAAATGTGGAGGAAGTTCCCGAGGAGCAAGAAGATGTAGTGAAGCCACCAGGACTTTCAGTGTTTGATCGCTTGGGGGCACGCTCAACACGATGTTCAGTGTTTGATCGTTTGAGCATTCAATCATCACGAAGGTCAGTTTTTGAACGAATGGGGGAAAAATGCAGTGAAGTTTCTGTAAGTAAACCAATTTCCATTCAGTCAAGGCTTGGAAGTCCGTACTCTGAAGAAGTTAACTGTGGCCGAAAAAGAAAATCTTCCACTTTAAAGGAATCAAGAGATTTTCACAGCAAAATTCCTTCTCGAATGAAAAGGCAAAGCGAATGGAAGGTAACTACTGGTGAAGTTTTAAAGGCTAGAAAGCACACAGTGGTTATAACCAAATCAGTCTCATCCTCAGAGGAAGAAGAACTTGAAGAAACAGAAATCTTTACTTCTAACCATGTATCTGTAAAGGAAACTGGTGAAAAATCTCAAGAGGAAGAAGCCCAAGAAGCCCCTTCATCTTTTGAAGAAGGAAATCAAGCTACTATTGATGAGCTAAAAGAGGTTAACATCAGTACTAGTGAAGATCCACGACCGGTCTTCATTAATGCTTGCTTACCACCAGAAGAAGAAAAAGCCTATCTTGATCTTTTGATAGAGTATCGAGATATCTTTGCTTGGACTTACAAAGAAATGTCGGGACTTGATCCAAAAGTAGCTATGCATCATCTGGCTGTCAAGAAAAGTGTCCGACCTATCAAACAAGCTCAACGACGTTTCCATCCTGACTTGATCCCCCAAATTGAAGCTAAGGTCAATAAGCTCATCAAAGCTGGCTTTATTAGAGAAGTCAAGTATCCCACTTGGATCTCAAATATTGTTCCAGTGAGAAAGAAAAATGGTCAACTTCGAGTTTGTGTAGATTTTCGAGACTTGAACAATGCTTGCCCAAAGGACGACTTTCCTCTCCCTATAACAGAAATAATGGTTGATGCTACAACTGGCCATGAAGCTTTGTCCTTTATGGATGGATCGTCTGGTTATAATCAAATTCGCATGGCTCCAAGAGATGAAGAACTTACCGCATTTCGAACTCCAAAAGGTATATACTGTTACAAAGTTATGCCGTTTGGATTAAAGAATGCAGGTGCTACTTATCAAAGAGCAATGCAAAAGATCTTTGATGATATGCTTCACAAGAATGTCGAGTGTTATGTTGATGACTTGGTAGTGAAGTCAAAGGAAAAATCCAATCATCTTGCTGATCTTCGCCAAGTGTTTGAAAGATTGCGTAGATACCAATTGAAGATGAATCCGCTCAAGTGTGCGTTCGGAGTATCCTCGGGCAAATTTTTGGGGTTCATCGTACGACATCGTGGGATTGAGATCAATCAATCAAAAATAGATGCAATCATGAAAATGCCTGAACCGCGCAATCTGCATGAACTTAAAAGTCTGCAAGGAAGATTGGCATATATCCGACGTTTCATCTCAAACTTGGCTGGTCGATGTCAACCATTTAGCCGGCTAATGAAGAAGGATGTCCCTTTTGTCTGGGATGAGGCCTGCAATAATGCTTTTAAGAGTATTAAGACCTTTTTGTTACAACCACCTATTCTGAAGGCACCTATACCAGGACAGCCGTTAATCCTTTATATTGCTGCACAAGAACGTTCCTTAGGAGCTTTGTTGGCACAAGAGAATGATGAAGGAAAAGAAACTGCACTCTACTATCTTAGTAGAAGTCTCAATGGCGCTGAATTAAATTATTCTCTCATCGAAAAGACTTGCTTGTCATTGATGTTTGCAGTTAAAAAGCTGAGGCATTATTTGCAAGCTCATTCTGTTCGTTTGATTTCGCGAGCAGATCCCCTCAAATATCTCATGTCCAAGTCTGTGCTCAGTGGAAGATTGGCAAAATGGGCTCTTTTGCTACAAGAGTTCGATATTACTTATATTCCACAAAAGGCTGTTAAAGGGCAAGCACTTGCCGATTTCCTTGCAAACCATCCGATTCCAGATGATTGGGAATTCTCTGAAGATCTCCCAGATGAAGATGCTCTTTTCATCGAAATTCCCAGGCCATGGAAACTATTTTTCGATGGGGCTGCCCGTCAAGATGGAGCTGGAGCAGGTGTTGTCTTTGTCACTTCAGAAGGAGATGTATTGCCTTATGCATTTACTCTCACTGAAAATTGTTCCAACAATGTAGCAGAATACCAAGCTCTGATCATTGGATTGGAAATGGCAGTGGATATGAAGATCACTCAACTTAAAGTGTTTGGGGATTCCAAATTGGTCATCAACCAACTTCTTTCACTTTATGAAGTTAAGAAGCCTGACCTCTTACCATATGTAAATTATGCGAAGAACATTTTGGAATGGTTTGACAATGTAAGCTTGGAACATGTACCAAGAAGAGAGAACAAGCAAGCAGATTCTCTTGCTAATCTAGCATCAGCTCTCGCCATGCCAAGTGTAGAAGTAAAAGTCCCTCTTTGCAAACGATGGATTTTACCTCCAGCTGATTTTAAAGATGACAACCAGGAATCCAATGTTGTTTCAGTTTGCGAAGTTGAAAAAGAAGATTGGAGACAGCCATTGATTGATTATTTGGAGCATGGGAAGCTACCCAATGATCCAAGGCATAAAACAGAAGTGAAACGTCGAGCTCCTCGATTTATTTACTTCAAGGGTACGCTCTATCGTCGCTCTTTTGATGGTGTCTTCCTTCGATGTTTAGGAGAAGATGAAGTATCCAAAACCTTACAAGAAGCTCATTCAGGAATTTGTGGTGCACATCAGTCTGGAGCTAAATTGCATTTTCAAATAAAAAGAATGGGATACTACTGGCCAACAATGGTAAAGGATAGCATGGACTACTCCAAGAAATGTCAAGCTTGTCAGTTTCATGCAAACTTCATCCATCAACCTCCTGAACCATTACATCTGACAGTCACATCTTGGCCGTTCGATGCTTGGGGACTTGATTTGGTAGGACCATTACCTAAGAGTTCACTAGGGCATATGTACATACTTGCCGCTACATATTATTTTTCAAAGTGGGCAGAAGTGGCACCTTACAGGGAAGTAAAAAAAGAAACTGTTGCAACTTTTATCAGAACAAACATCATTTATCGGTATGGTGTACCTCGTCACATCATAACCGATAATGGGAAGCAGTTTGACATGAGCAAATTATGTGCACAGTTTGACTTCAAGCAGCACAAGTCTTCAATGTACCATGCTCCAGCAAATGGATTAGCAGAAGCTTTTAACAAAACTTTGTGCAATCTTCTCAAGAAAGTTGTTAACCGTTCAAAGAAAGATTGGCATGAAAGGATAGGAGAAGCTCTGTGGGCTTATCGAACTACATATCGCACACCAACTCAAGCCACTCCATATGCACTTGTTTATGGTGTAGAAGCTGTTCTACCACTTGAGCGACAAATTCCATCATTAAGGATTGCAATCCAGGAAGATCTTTCTAGTGAAGACAATGTACGCTTACGTTTAGAAGAATTAGAAGCACTGGATGAGAAAAGGTTGGAAGCCCAACAACGCTTGGAGTGCTATCAAGCTCGACTATCCAAAGCTTTTAATAAGAAAGTCAAGCAGCGATCTTTCCAAGTTGGAGATTTAGTCCTTGCTGTAAGAAGACCCATAAATACTTCACATCGTATTGGCAACAAGTTCCTTTCAAAATGGGATGGACCATACGTTGTTCGAGAAGTTTATACCAATGGTGCACACAAGATCGTTGATCAAGATGGTGTCAAAGTTGGACCGATCAATGGAAAGTTTTTGAAGCGTTACTATGCTTAAAGAAGATGTTGCTCCTAAGCAAGAGCTTAAACTGTCGTATGTTGCTCCTAAGCACGAGCTTAAACTGCACATTTAAAAAAAAAAAAAAAAGCCCGCTATGTTGAAAATCCTTTCTAGGACAACTTAGGCAAAAGTTAGGGCACACAAAAAATGATGAACTACGTTATGACTTGATCCTTCAAATTCGAGGGTACGTAGGCAGCTTGGTTTCATTGCCAAGTTCAGTCCAAACAAAAAAAAAAAATTTGATTCAAATATTATCTTATGTTCACTTGAAAGTATCATGATAATTCTCCATTCAAATTTCATGATTCAAATTATTTTTCAAGTAAAATAAATCTTTTGCAAATTAAAGATCTTTGGGAATTTAATTTGTAGTCCATACATGATGCAAAAATGCTTCAGAAAGTGCAAAAGAAAGATGATATATGGAGAAAAAGAAATTTAACTTCATTTCAAACTTGAAAAGAACTTACAATAAAAAATAAAAAAAATAAAAAAAACTAGCAAGCCTAAGAACTAATATAAATTTCAAAAAAAAAAAGTTACATCAAAAGGGAGTCAGGGCTTCCATTTGAAATTCTTCAAGTCGTCTCGAGAGGCTTCCAACATATTTCGCAACAAATCTAAGTTTTTGGCTTCATCCTCAGTAAGGGTAGTAATAGACTCAACAGAATTCATCTCTTCACGAATCTTGGAGGTGTCGGTTCTTCTTCTTTTCAGTTCATCTTCAGTTTCTTGGAGCGAAGACTCAAGTCTATGTTTTTTGCGTTGCAAAGTAATGAACTCATGCTCTATATCTGCCAAGTTCGACTGCAGGGTGTTAAGGTTCTCAACAGTCTTATGTTCAAGTAACATTGAATCTTTAAGTCGAATTTCAAGTCCTTGAAGCCTTTCAATTCTATCCTTGGATGAAGAAATGGAAGATTCAAGCTCATTAAACTTTTGGACTTGTGTAAAGTAGTCTTCCACCATGCCTTTCAATAAGGATGAATCAACGGACTTGATTGCTTCTATTGCATCAAAGATCTTGTGAACATCACCACTAAGTGAAGAAACCCGATCAAAAGAAGCGCGAATAATCCTTGGTTGAATGCTTTCCCACAAAATAGTTGCAAGCTTCAACTGACTATCGGATATCACTTTTTCAGCACTAAACTTAGAAAATTCTGGAAGGGCGAGATGACTAGCTTCAACAAGAGGGCCTGTGGAAGTCTTCACTATAGGGGAAGTATTATTAACAATCACATTAGGGCAAGCATCTCCTTGGTTGGAAACGGTACTTGAAACATTATTTCTGATTTTAGCTGCAAGTTTGTTGAACTCATGCGAACTAGAAACTGAAACTTCACTTTTGGCGGGGGATATATCACCTTGAAAGGATCCCCTTGGCCTAGTTCGCTTCCAATGTCTGTCATGATCACTCTCATCAATCGAATCTTCAACAATCGCATTATGCTTCCCTTCGATGACTTTCGGTAAAACCCTTTGTCCTTCATCAACTAATGATACTGATCGAGGAACTTCTTGTGAAGTCTTCACATGCTCCTCTGTTAAATCTATGGTGGACGAGACTTTGGCTTTATTGGGTTTGTCTTGCGAAATCTCTAAAGACTTTTTCTTAACATCCTTTGGAGGTTTTCTTCTCCTTGACGGTGATGTACGGATGCTCGAAATCAAAATATCAATAGAATGCTCAAGATAGGGCTCATGAACTTTCGACCACCATTCCATGTATCTTGCGGTCGTATGATCATTAGGATTTAGAGAACGAGCTGGAGAGATCAATCTGGACTTTGTATGAGAACGAGTGCAAATTCTCCAAAACCTACATAAATCATCCACAGACCCAGAACGAATGTCTTCCTTAAGAGCTCCGGGAATATCCTGACAAAACCCAAATTGTCTCCCAAATCGATGAGGACTGTAAGGTTCCACAATGATGGCTTGGTTACATCGGGCAGGCAAATAGCTCGAACGAACATTAACAAGGTAGCCATGATTGATCTTACTAAGAGCGTCATCATCAACAATCACTTCATCTCTATTCCTGGGATATAAGTTAGCATTCCACACTATGCCACTATGAATTAACTTGCGGGCGTCATAATCCTCAAAGTATTTGGCTCCACCTTCTCCCGAAAACTTGCTCATCAAAGGCCCATATACATCATCTGGATTTTGAAAGTGAGTCCGGAAGTAATAACTTAGCCACCCATAAATATAGTGAATTGGAAAACACGCATCTGAAGAGCCCGCTTGAGCAGAAAGTGTAATTCGGTTTAGTCCATGATAAATATTGGCTAACACCGGGACCGCGAGATTAACAGTTCTCCCAATCGCCATCAGGCTGGCTATCTTAAATGTCTCTGGCCGAACAAATTCTGAATCTTTACTTGGAAAAACAAAAACACAAATCCAACAAGAAATGAAGGCAGCTAAATAAGTGTCTGATGTTAAACTGTCTTTGATTCCAAGTGTAGTGAATGCTCCATCTCCTGCCATTCCCCGACCTTGGTATTTCCGAAGAATCCCAGTAGGGTTATGTGTAGCTTTTGGGCGAACAAGCTTCTTTGTTTTTCGAGCAGGTGGTTTGGTGTAACGCGATTTCCCTTGAAACCAAAAATTGATCCAATCCTCAATAGACACCTTATCCTCCTTGCCTTGCTTCAAAAGATGGAATGCAGCAAATAGATATTCACAACATCTCGGGATGAATCTTCCCTTGTTATCAAAGCCAGTCAATTCGGCAGCACAAGGAATGACTTCATCATAAAATATGCCGTGAATAGGCAAACCGCCTAGCTTATGCAAATCCCATAAGGAGATGGAAGCTTCCCCAGTAGCAAGGTGGAGAGTGTTGGTAGCCGGGCACCAAGCTTCACAAAAAGCGAGAATGACGTCTTTGTTGTGATCATAAGTGTATAATGATGCATAAACAGCATCATATATACTAACAGTCGTTAAATTTTTGTTGAAGTGGTACAACACATCTTCAGTCCATTCCCAGTACTTTGGTATGTAACCAAACTCTCCAAAAATCTTGAAGGAAAATCCCCAATATGACCTTTCGGAAATGATACGGCTTCCCAACGTGTCAAACTTCTCATGATTAGAAGTATTGACGTGAAGATTAGACTGAAGAGATCTCGCCTTTGGAGAAGATTGTGAAGTTGGAGAAAGTTCTATCGACCAATCTTCCAAAGTGGTGGGAAAATCAAATGATTTCCAAGCGGATTTATATCTACCCGATATGGGCTTGTCGATGGAGAGATATAATCCTTCTTTTATGTCTTCATCTTCCTTGGAAAGAATCACAAGATAATCTTTGTGATCTTTGAAGTACAACATGATGATTCTACCAAAAAAAAAAACAAACAAAAAAAATGTCAAAATAGGTAGAGAATTTAAAAAAAAAAAAAAAAAGTTCTTTAATCGCCTAGAGTTTTCCGGTTTTCTTTTTTTAGAATAATAAAGAAAATCATTGATCATTAATAGCTCAATAAAAGCCCAACCAAACTATCCCTAAAATAGTATAAATCTGCTAGTTTGACAAGGTGTTGAGGTCGACATCATTTAGACATAAAGGAACAAGTTGTATTTGTTGGATAATAAATCCAGCTTTTTGACGTGCATCTTCAAGAAGGCCCATCAGGGTAGAAAACAATCACAGCCCCTCCCATCACCCTTTCTAAGAACGACTCTAGCAAAACCACAGGCTTTGGGCTAGAACAGCCGCGTTTCTCCAAGATGGCTAGAGGGTTGAAGAAACACTTGAAGAGGCTCAATGCCTCTAGGCATTGGATGCTTGACAAGCTTGGTGGTGCTTTTGCAACCAAGCCATCGTCTGGGCCCCACAAGTCCAGGGAATGCTTGCCATTGATCCTTATTCTGCGAAACATATTGAAGTATGCTCTCACCTATAGAGAAGTCATTGCTATTCTCATGCAGAGGCATGTTAGGGTAGATGGGAAGGTTGCGACAGATGAGACCTATCCTGCTGGTTTCATGGATGTTGTGTCCATTCCTAAAACAAATGAGGACTGCCGTCTACTTTATGACACCAAAGGGCGTTTTCGTCTCCATGCCATCACTGGTGATGAAACCAAGCTCAAGCTTTGCAAGGTTCGATCCGTCGAGTTTGGCCAGAAAGGTATTCCATACATCAATACATATGATGGGCGTACTATCCGTTACCCAGATCCTTTGATCAAGGCTAATGACACCATCAAGCTGGACCTTGACAGTAACAAAATTGTTGATTTTCATCAAGTTTGATGTTGGTAATGTTGTCGTGGTCACTGGAGGAAGGAACAGAGGCCGTGTTGGAGTAATTAAAAACAGGAAGAAGCACGAGGACACCAAGGAGAATTAAAAAAAAAAAAAAAAAAAGAGAAGAAAAAGAACTCACCTATCAAGCTCTCCAACGTAGCAACCTTTGACAATTTGATGAGCAGATTAGCTTGAGAAGGCTTTGCTTTTATAGGGGAAATAATTCAAGTCCCATGTGGTCAAGGAATAGAACTTCTAATTGCATTAGAATTTCTTTAAAATTAGAGGTTGGGTTTTAATTGAAATTAATTTGAGCAAAGAAGCGATTAGATCAAAGTCAAATTCTTTGTAACAGTAGAAAGCCTTCAAACTAAGAACTATGTTTTGCATGAGTTGTTGGGTTTCTTTATCAAGTCAAACTCTTTGAAAATATATATATATATATATTTTAAGTCTAGCCTAAATCCCATTTGTGCCAACAATATGACAAATTTTTGTGGCCTAAATCCCATTTGTCACGTGGGCCAATATTGGTCCATATTTACTCTACGTAGGCCAATGTTGGCCCAACACCCAATATCCATTTTTTTTTTTTTGCTAAACCATTTAGGATGGGTCAATATTCTATTCATGGTCCATTTTGACGCATAAGAAATTATATTTGCTAAATCAATTTTTTCGTCTCATATACAAAATTATATGAGGATAACTAATTGGTGTAAGTAAATTCTGACATCAAAAGCAAATTAAATTTCAAGACTTGTCCACTTGCTACACTAAAAAAAAAAAAAAATTCGTGTACGTAACCAAGTCTTGAGGGGGCATTTGTAGAAGGAAAAAATTTGTAACCAATTACAAATAGCCACATGTCAATTGGAATTTCTTTAATTAAGAAATTTTCAATTAAATTATACATTACCATGTGAAATTGATAATATCATATTATAATTAATTATTTTATAATTAATTAAATATGTACACATGGTTTGACCAATCAAATTGCAAGGATTCATGGGTTATCCAATCAAATTTCACCCATGTGTCATAAATATTTTATCTCTAATTAAATTAAATTAATTAAGAGATAAATAATAAATTTTTATCTCTAATTAAATTAAATTAATTAAGAAATAAATAAATATTTTATCTCTAATTTAATTAATTAATTAAGTGATAAATAAATATTTTATCTCTAATTTAATTAATTAATTAAGGGATAAATAATAAAGTTTTATCTCTAATTTAATTAATTAATCAAGTGATAAATAAATATTTTATCTCTAATTTAATTAATTAATTAAGGGATAAATAATAAAGTTTTATCTCTAATTTAATTAATTAATTAAGTGATAAATAAATATTTTATCTCTAATTTAATTAATTAATTAAGGGATAAATAATAAAGTTTTATCTCTAATTAAATTAAATTAATTAAGAGATAAATAAATATTTTATCTTTAATTTAATTAATTAATTAAGTGATAAAAAATAAATATTTTATCTCTAATTAAATTAAATTAATTAAGAGATAAATAAGAAGATATTATCTCTAATTAAAATAATTAAAAGATAAATAAGGAGGATGAGTCCTTTTAAAACTCTCTTTCACCTGGCTATCTACCACTATAAATAGAGACCTCCCCTTAACACAAATGGACAATTCAGAAAGCCTGAAGAGAAGAAGATTTTGAAGAGCCAAATCCTCTCAAAATTCTTAAGAAGAAATTAGAGAAATTCTAAGAACGCGGTGCTTGTTCTTGAGAATTCTCTAAGAAGCTGCTCTCCGATCTTGTTCATCAAAGGAAAGGAGATAATTCCTGTTTTTCAAGACCAAGTCTAGAAGACCCTTGAAGCAGATCTCACCGATTCAAAATCAAGTCGTGAAGACCCTTGAATCAAAGTTTTACTGAAGAAAAGAATCAAAGGATTTCTTTCTTTAAGAATATTCAGAGATTGTAACCTCAAAGTTTGATTAATAAAATTATTTATTTGACTCCAAATTTTCCTTGTCATATTTTTGACATAAAATTTGTGTGTACAATGTCATTTCTTAGATAATGTTTCTAACACTGACTCTTATCTCGAAATTGAAAATCACACAGTGAATGAATTTTCATACGCAAGATGTCATCAATTATTTTTATTTTCTGTGCATGGTTGTAAATTAAACTAGGAAGTAATATGGGAAAGTGAGACTGAGATCCAAGAAGTATATTAATCAATGTTCTTACATAGTACTTTGTTTTTATTGTTTTTTCATCAATGTTGAAAATATTCTTACTACTTTTTTTTTTCTGTATTAAAATGTTTGTGAGTTTAGGCTATAAGCGACGACGAATACATCAGTGTGAAACACAGAGTGAAAGTGAAGAAGCAGGAGGAGCGGTTCTCAATCTGCTACTTTGTATTCCCAGAAGAAGGCAGTGTGATCCACAGCTCAAAATATAAACCTTTTACTTACACCGATTTCCAACTACAAGTGCAAAAAGACACCAGGACTCTAGGATATAAAGTTGGCCTCCAAAGGTTCTTCAAAGCTTAATTAATGCAGATGGTTCATTAATTATTGCTCGCTTATGGGCTCTTTATGTTTTACTTTTATGTTTAGATTCAATCCTACCATAAAACTCCGACTAAATTACTCCTTAGCTGATTACTAAGAATGAGCAGCAAAAAATGTAGTGCTTATTGGGTTCTCTTCTGTTTCAATCCCAATATTGTATATAATAACCTTTCTTAGATATAGACATATGAGACATAAGTAGAAAATAAAACAATGATATGATTAGCAGGTATTTATAAGTACTGATTAATTATAATTAAAATATATATATATATATATTTTTTTTTTAAGAAGAAAAAAAAAACTCGTATTAATTATTTTATTTTTATCAAATTCAAGTGGTGACAATGTCATATTGTGACTGAAACAATATTTTTTTTGAACTATTCTTATTGTTACATATGAAAGTTATTAATTTGAATTTTAATAATATAAAGAGAAACAACTCTCTCTCTCATCCCATATCTCCAACTCTTTTTCTCAAGCTGTAAAAATGAGACATTTTGGTTAAAATTTCAAGTTTCAAAAAGTCCAATTAAATCCCTTAATTTCATTGAACTATTAAAAAAAATGTAATCTATAATATATTATGAGTTATTAGGTTAGTTTTCTGTTTAATTATATATATAAGGCTGGACTGCATTTGATTCCATTTCTAAATACTTCCAAACGATTTTTGCTACTAAATAGTAGTAATAGTGATAGATGAAAATGACACTTATAAAGAGTTTTAGAAAAGTGCCTTCATACCAGGGAGAAGCATCTCAGATAATATTCTCATGGCTCAGGAACTGGTCAAAGGGTATGGAAGAGCAACCTTATCCCCCCGTTTTGCAATGAAAATTGATCTCCAAAAAGCTTTTGATTCATTAAATTGGGACTTCATTCTCACTGTTTTATCAGTTTATGGATTGCCTGATAAGTTCATAGGATGGATCAAGGCATGCATCACTTCCCCAAAGTTCTCAATTTCTCTTAATGGAGGATTAGTAGGGTACTTTGAAGGAGCAAAGGGGTTAAGGCAGGGAGACCCTCTCTCTCCTTATCTTTTTGTCATTGCTATGAATGTTTTATCCAGACTTCTGGATGCAGGGGCTCTTCATGGAGTTTACAGCTACCATCCTAAATGTCACAGAATCAAGCTTACTCACCTGTGCTTTGCAGATGATCTGCTGATTTTTGCAAAGGGTAACTTGGATTCTGTTGTGGGCATACAGGGTATTCTCCATTACTTTTATACCATTTCTGGTTTGCAATTAAACCCTTCCAAGAGTGAAGTCTTCTCCTCTGGTGTTAGTAGGACCACTCTACTTGAGATGCAAGAGTTGACAGGGTTTAAACTTGGCAAACTACCTGTTAGGTACCTTGGGATCCCTTTGGTCACAAGAAGACTCTCTGAAAAGGATTGTTCTCCTTTGATCGATAGAATTACTCAGAGAATCAATGGCTGGGCAGCACGCATGTTATCCTATGCAGGAAGGCTTCAGCTCATTCAATCTGTTCTTTTTAATGTGTCCAATTTTTGGTGCAGGCACTTTGTATTGCCTAAGGCTGTTCTTAAAAGAATTAATCAATTATGCAGCAGGTTCTTCTGGAAAGGAAGAGATGACTCAGCTAAGGGAGCAAGAGTCAAATGGAGTTCCATTTGCTGTCCAAAGTCAGAGGGGGGTCTTGGATTAAAAGACTTGGGAATATGGAATAAGGCTTGCATTATTCAGCACCTATGGGCACTTCTCTCTCAGGCAGGTTCATTGTGGATTGCCTGGCTTCATGCCTATGTGCTGAAAGGAAGAACAGTGTGGCAGGTTTAACCTTCCCCAGGAAGCAGCTGGACATGGCGTAAAATGCTTCAGCTGAGGGCTTTGGCTTTGAGGTTCACCTCCAACCAGAATGGTGCTCTAACTTGGAAGTTCCCTGGGAACAGATTTATGGTGGCTAAAGTCTGGAATGATCTCAGGCCTAGGCAGGACAAGGTGGAGTGGGATAAACTGATCTGGTTTCCATTTCATATTCCTAAACATGCACTGGTAGCTTGGATGGCTATATTGGACAAACTGCCTACAAAGAACAGATTGATGTCATGGGGCATGGAGGTGGATGGCAAATGTGAGCTATGTCAAACTGAGCAAGAAACCCGGAATCATATATTTTTTGAATGTGACTATTCAAAGGAAATCTGGGGGCATATACTATGCTTATGTCAACTTCATAGAAGCATAAGGAGCTGGCAAGCAGAGCTGCAATGGGCAGTAAACAGAATCAGAGGAAAAACTCTCATTTCTGTTATTTTGCGTTTATCATAGAGTGCCTTTCTTTACTCGATCTGGAGGGAGAGAAATAATAGGTGTTTTAATCGCCTTCAATCCACACAAGGAGCCATCATTGAGCAGATAAAAGAGATCATCAGAATGCGATTGTTGGGGCTCAAGAACATTAGTCCTGATGAAGTGAACCGAAGATTGGATGCAGATTGGGGACTGTCACTTTTTTCCTAGGATCTTTGTCCATTCTGGAATAGCTTTAAGTATTGCTGAAGTATGTTGCTATTGTTCCCTGATTGATTAGTGGTCTTAAGTTTTGTTCAAGTATTGTTTAAGTATGTATAGCTTAAGTACATGTTGCACATGATGTTGGATGTAGCAGTTTAACTGCTTTCTGGATAAATAAAACACTTACTTATCCAAAAAAAAAAAAGAGTTTTAGAAAAGAAAGTCTGCTTTCTCTTTTGGATGCTAAAAGAGAAACTCTCTTTTTGCACTGTGGCTTTTTTGGGGCCCAAACTACACCTACTACTTGTCGTCCAACAAATCTCAAAGGAGTTGTATTTTTTTTACTTAATACCCAAACATACTTTTTTTTAAAAAAAAAAAAAAAATCGTAGTTTGAGATAAGACGAAGAATTATAGATGTTGAGATTTAAATTCAAATTTATTAAATGTCATTTTTTAAAAGTGATTGCATGAATCATTTAAATCAAGTCTCGAGTTTCAAAGATACTTTTCAATTTTAGTATAAAATAAAATGAAATCTTTGAACTTTTGTTCATCATACATGTAAATAAGATTATAATCTTTTATTTTTATTCATGAGATGTGTCAGATAACGATAATGATTATGATAAATCATTTTTTTTTAAGTTTAATTAGTATTATATATATTTTTTAAATTATAACTATTTATTGATAATAAAAGTTTAATGACCTAAATCCATTTTGGTACTAAAGTTGGAAGAATAGTTTCACACATCATATCACAACTATAGTTTGGGATAGTTGTGAATTTGATGATGAGTTTGGGGGATACAAAACTAGATTTTGATTTGATAAACCCATGTGAAATTTGTCTCTTATTTTTTTGTTGCCATTTGTGAATGATTAAACAAACCCACTTCATATATCCTTGTCCCATTAACTTAAAAGTGACAATGCTTGTCATTTGAACTCAAAAATATGAATCCATATCCATCACTTCCTGAAAAAAAAGTCTTATCACCAACTTGTTCATAAGCCGGCTATTAAAGGGCATTGGAAGATCTACATTTCAAAACACTGCCTGATAATGTGCTAACACTTTGATTTGAAATGAAAGAAACAATATTATCTCAAATATTATGGGTATTTGAAATATCAAAATTGTTTACTTAAATTTTCATAAATCCATATATATATATATATATATATCATGAGCGCTTGTCAACAATTAATATAAATCCATTAATAATCTTGAAAAATTACAACAACAAAAAAAAGAAAAAGAAAAGCTATCTACTTTTGTCATATATTAAAATTGCTCATTTAAATTTGAGTACACATTAAAAGTTAAAAGCTTATTTAAGTATAACTAATTCTTAATGTCACATGCATTGCACCTAATTTTATGCATTGAAGTTTTGCAATCTTTGTAAGCGGCTATAAAAGAATTTGCTTTGCGCTTGACTCTGAGCCATAAAAACCTTTATTTTACAATAAAAATAATAAGTTTATCAATTTTATTTTCTGTTATTTTTTTAATATTAAAAATATAATAATTGAGTAAATTTTATTTTATTTTTATTTTTTTTTACGGCTAAGAATGTAGACCTGCTTAATGCAATTTCATTGAAGTAGACCCAAGTACTTACATATAAATTTTTACTAAATTTTAATTAATATATATTTTCATTATTTATTGTTCAAATCTAGGTAGATAATTATTTTATAACATTTTTTTTTACATTATACGTTTAAGAAATTGAAAAATATGACCAATTTTTTTTATCATAATATAATAAGAATATAAAAATATTCATATAATTTAATATTTAGCTTCCTAAAAATATTTAAATTTAAAAACTTAAATATAAAAAACAATCCATAATAAGTTAAAGATAAATTAAAAAAATCAAACTTCATAAAAAATTAAAATAAAATTTAATTTAAAAAACAATTCCAATAATGTTCCAAAAATATTTCAAAATAATGAATTAATTGGTAAAAATTTAAAGAACAACTTAACAAATAGCCAAAAGGGCAAAAACCTTTGTGATGATTTTTTTAAAAAAATTTATTGAATCTGCAATATGCTGAAATCTGCTTAAAGAATGAGATACAAAAAAAGAATATGTTATGATAGTGAATGAAAATACCAAAACCATTGTAAGAAAGAAAAAAAATAAGAAGCAAGAAATTGTATTCAAAAACAAAAAACAATGGTTAACAAAGTATTACTCAATATTTGTTATTTTGTGAAAATAACAGTTAAAGCATCTATTTTATAGTGAGAAGTTTTAATTTTAATTGGTATATAACTATATTACTAATTAAGTGAGAATTACTCTAAGCCTATAAATACTCTTTGCTCATTGACCAGTTCTGAGAATTACTTTAAGACTATAAGTACTTTTTGCTCATTGACCAGTTGGCATAATTTTAAATAGAGTGAAAGTGTAATCAGCAGGATATGAGGAGTTTGTATTGATCATAAAGAGAAATTATTATTTTTATTTATAATTGATTAAATATTTATTAAAAAACTTACACAAACACATATTAAACAAATAAAATAAAAAATAGACAAATTAGAGACAATAATCAAACTTACTAATGATCATAGTAACTGTACAAAACAAAAATGCAAGTTTTTCATTGACAAGGAAATCTAATATATATATATATATATATATATATATATAAATTAATCAGTGATTAAATTTAAATATATATATATATATATAAATTAATTGGTGATTAAATTTAAACAAATGAAATTATCATTATCTTAGATAATGGGTATTATTAATAACCAATGATTAAATTTAAACCTAAAATAATCTCAATCTTATAATATATAATATAATAATATAATATTGTTATAATGGCTATTTAGTAATATAATAAACTATAATGGATATTATCGTCAGTTCAAAAGATTATTTACATTCATGCTTTTATATATATAATAGATAAAAGTATATAGATTTAATTAAAAAAGTGATAAACTTTAGGGTTTTTTTTTAGTCAATATATTTAAAATAATGTGAATAAATAAATGAACTAAAACATAAAAACTTTATTTTGTAATTTCCTTTTGTAAAACTTTTTCTTAAATAATATATTTATATTTCTAAAAAGAAACTGAAAATTGACATTCATTTTGGTCTCTTTTGAATTGGCAATTTAAGACGAACAATTATCCAAAGACCAACATTACTTGCTAGTATTAGTTAACTTTCACCAATTTATTAAGGTTTTAGGATATGGAACTTAAAGTGTTGATTGACATGACAACTAAGAAAATGAAGACAATTTATATCTCACAACAAAAGTAAGCTTCTTTTAGTAAATACAAAAATAACAACAACAAAAAAAAAAAAATCAAACTCAAGTTAATTCTTTTCACACCTTTCTTTAGCTCTTAATTGTTATTGTCTATAAGTCATGAATCTACAATATATTTAATAATTTTATTATTCTAGTCTTCTTAAAAAGGAGGTGGGCAGTATTTTACTAAAGGTGGTGTAAAAGTTGTGTTTATAATTAATTACATAAGGGATTTATAACTTAATGAAACTTGGCTGCATTAAAGGAGAGAATGGCATGTGACAAGAAGAAAAAAAAAAGCTTACATGTAGCTAGAAATATAAACATAGTATAATTTTTCTAAAAGTTTTCATGAACATTTTCAGGTTTTCATAAGTTGATCTTGGAGGTTTTTTTTGTACATTGACATCCCAAATTTCTTTGTGGGGAGGATTTTTTATATGATAAAAAATAGAGAAAAAAAAGATATAAAGGCACATCAATAGTTTACTTTGGGGTAGTTTAGGGGCCAACTTGTCATGTTTGATCGTGAAAGTGTCAAATTTGACCACATGTAAATATGAATTTGGATAAAAAAAAATTATTTATGACGAGTTTAGGTGGATAGAATGACCTTTTAATCTTTTTTTACTTTTTTTAAAAAAAATATTTTTTACATAAAGAACTGTAATTTAAATAAGTTAAAGAATTTTTTTTTTATATATATACATTTGTTTTATTTTATTTTTTAAAATTAAGTTAAATATTTTAGATTTTTAGTTAAAGGAAAGGATGACGAAGAGAAACAATACACACATCTATTATATATATATATATATATATATATTAAAGTGCTTGAAAGAATTTGTATTACTAGTTAAGTGACACCAACTCAATTGAAAAAATTAAAAATACTAGTTTATGGCACACCCAGTATGTGGGTGAATAAAAAAAAAAAGAGTAAAAAATTTATTAGTGGGTAATTTGTAACTTGTAAGTATGGGTAATTTTTTTTTTTTTTTTTAAAAGGGTAGTTTAGAAAAAAAGTTGATAATAAATTTTGAAAAATCATCAATAACCTTGGTATGTTTTTTTATATAATAAATTTTTTAGTTTTTTTGTCTTTTCACCAACTGAGTTGGTGTCATTTGACTCAGTGACATCAACTCAGTCATTTCTTTTATAATAGTATAGATTATAATAAGTTTGAAATAAAAGACATTTATGTTTTTATAGATATTTTATAAAATATTTTTATTTAAAAGTAAAAAGTACCCATTTATACATAAAAAAACTTCCTAACTAATTACTTCTTTTCAAAACTTAAAAACACACACCAATTGTGTGTGTACTTGAATTCTAGTAATATATAAAACTTCTGTCTTTGAATTTATTTATTTTTTTAATTCTAAAACTTTGAACTTATAAACTCACAAGAATTGCAAGGAAAATTACCACAAAAAGAATGCAGTACTTTAGTCTTGAAGACATTCATTCGGAATAAGCTTTTTGCACTCACACAATTCCTGATCTTGTTTTTTATGGTAAGCTATGCATGCTATACATAAACCAAAATAGTCTAAAAGAAAAAAAAATGAATATAACACACAGTTTAAAAGACCTCATTGTAAAAAAAATGTTGAAATTCTAAAAATCATGATTAGGTGCCTAAAAAATTTATTTCTTTTTGAAAATAATATAATTGATTAAATTTGTGATTTAACAATATACAGAGATTAATTAAAGATAATTAAATAACATTAACATTTAGCAATTTTGGTTAAGTAATGATATTGATAACTATACTTAGGATTTTAGGTCATCAATTTCATAAGTTACCATATAACAATCTCCTTTTATTTAGGAAATTACCCACAAAAATGGTAAAAAAAAATCTAATCTCACTAATAAAAAAAATTATTTTTCATATTCCTTTTTACCTATGTCAAATTGTTTTGTAGTATGACTGTACAAATTATGTTCTTATACATGAATTTAGATACATAATGAAAGATAATTCTAAAACTTAAAAGTATTAAATTATTGATTGATCTTTTACTTTTTTTATATATATAAGAAGCTGTAGCCTGTAACTTGAAAATAAAAGGAGTTATAGATATTGGGATTCGAATTTCAAACGTATTGAAAACTACTTTTAAAAGATAATTTCATGAATCAACTGAGCTACTCTAACTTTTGTAAGATAGTTGGTTTAATTTGAAAATTTTAAAAAACAATTTGATAATTTAAATTTTTTATTTATAATTAATTATAGTCAACTATTATGCAAAGGTTATTTTGGTACATAACTATTTTGCAAAGTTGTTGTTGTTGTTTTTTTTTTTTTTTATATATAAAAAAAGTTGTTTAGTTATACAACAATAATTAAATTTAAAAAAAAAAATCATTTTCATTATAAATTTATTTTTTTAAATTGCATTTTACAAAAATATTATTTTCACTTAATTAAAAAGGGAAAGAAAGTAAGTAATAATAATCAAACAATTTGTTTAATGCAAAAAGAAGGAAAAATAAAAAATTAAGGAAATAGAAATCGAAGAAGCTGATCTTGATGATGAAGTAAAAATAAAAAAATTGAGAAAATTGAGAAATTGAAGAATCATATTATTTTGAAACAAAAAAAGAAATATCACTCAGATAAAAAATAATAACGAGTTTTTTTTTTTTTTTAAGTAAAAAGATAAAAAAAAAAGTGTCATTATAGAAACTAATTTATGACTTTATTTTAAACTCATATAAATCTTATATATAAAGCCAAAGCCTCTAGTAAATGAAAAAGTTATCCAATATATATATGAATCTTTTATTCTTTTGACATGTGGATTATTTAACTTGATTGATGCTATGTGTCCATTGGTTAATGCATAATTTTATTATTAATCAATAAATTTTGATTACATTAATTGACTACCAAAATTTATAATTTACCATATATTATTTAATATCTAATAAAAATATATTAAAAAAATTAGCAAAAAAGACATTTTTTTTTGTTTATACCCAAACTTATTACATATGAAATGTCTTGAAAAATGGTCACATATCATTAATTTCTTTAATATTTTTTACTGGAATTAATTTGATGTGGTTTAATTTACATTTCACATGGATAGTCTAATTTGATAGCACATGTAAAATCATTAACACAAATTTAAATTTAAAAGCTAAATTCACGTTCACAATAAAAAAAAAAAAGATTAATTACAGATTTTAGTTACTTTCCAAATGAATTGGTCAAATATAATTGGGTTATCTGCTCATAACACAATAATGAAAATAAATTTAAGACTTGACTAATTAAAAATGTATTTTCTTTTTTTATCCAAATTGTATTTATGGTTATACAGTTATCCAAATTTTCTTCTTCCAAACACATTAATTAACGGATTTCAAACAAATTCGAAATTCAACAAATTGTTTTCAAAAATTGACTTTATGTAATTACAAAATTAGAAAAATTGTTAATTTAGGTATAAATCGCTAAAAAAAAAAAAATCAAATTTTGTATTAAAAATAGATAAAAGTTCAAATTTCAATAATTAAAATTTTCGCTAGAATTGTGATTTGGATTTGAGAGTATTGCCTAAAAAAATACATCAAAACTTTCGTTATGGTTAGGGATGACAATGGAGAAAAACGCGAAGGGGGCGAAGATTATCTTATTCACTCCCATTTTTGTATCGAGGCTCAAAACATCCGCTTTATAAATGTCGGTTACATTCATAACCGCTACACTTTGTTCCACACCATTTTTTTACTAATTATTTTTTATTTAATATTATAAAAAATATATTATAATTTATTTATGAACATAATTTTAGTATATATAATTCTTTAGTATATATATAATATACATATATATAAAGTATATATATTATTTTAGTATATATATCTAATATATAACCTAAAAATATAAAAGGGATATATAAAATATTTTAAGGGGTAAAATAATAAATTTAAAAGGTGGGGGGCTTAGCAGAGCAAGCATTTGCCAAAATCTTCCTCCTTCATCCCGCTCTCATTAAAATAAAAAAAACTTTCCCATTCAGAATGGATCAATACAAAATCCGTAGAGCGGATCGAATTTTGCCATCTCTGATTATAGTTGTCAAAAGAATCTCTTATATTATTCTGTCTTGCTTTTTCTTATTTTCCCCTTGATACAATTCATACCATATGCAACATTTGAGGTATTATATTTCCAACTTTGTATATTCCAAAGCAAAAAACGATGGTGCATGGCTAGCAACTTTATTATTTTATTTTTTGTGTTACATGTTTTTTATTTTATTATTTTTTATATAAAATATGCCAAAATTTAGAAGTTGTGATTATATTTTCCTTTTTATGCAAATTAATTATCATATTAATCTTATTTTATTAGTTTTGATTTATTGCAAGTGACCATCTGATATGTTATACTTATATGCTTCTTTGGCTCTTAATTTATAATTTTGTTTTTATATGTGCAAGTTCCTTTCTTTATATAACCAATACATTTTAGATATATGTTGTTTTTAGATGGATATTAATTATTATTTAGTTATCACAATAAATATGATGTCATTATAAAAAAAACCATTGCTTCAAATTTCATTCCTCAACTAACCATTTCAATATTCCAATTTATATTATTATACACATATGTTAATAAGTTGTTATGAATCTTCAAGCCTCTATATTGTTTTAATTTTTTATATAAATCTTTTTTTTTTCTTTCTCAATTGTGGTGGCAATTTAGCATTGAAAAATATAGTATAAATGCTTAAAAAAAGAGTATCAATGAAAGTTTTGATTAATAAGCTCTTTTTGAAGGAGTATAAATGAAATTTTGAATAAATTTTTTATTATTAGGCTCTTTCTATATTCAAAATTACACATCATTTTAATTTAATTAATTTTTTTTATTACCATAATTAAGAGAATTGTAATAAATTATTAGAAAAAATATGGTAATCAGTTTTACCATAATTAAGATGTACAACAAACCAACTTGATTTGCATGTCTTCATCTAATAAAAATAGAATTATAATAAAATTTTAATTAAAAAATTGGAGAAAAAAGTTGAAAATAATTAAATTAATAAGTTTGAAGCATATGACATAAAAAAAAAAAAAAAAAACAGTAGTGAACTTTTATCAAGGTTACATACAAATTCAGAGATGCATTTTATTTAGAGAATTTAAGTTAGTCTCGGGAAAATTTTATTTTTCATAAATGTGTAAATTTATTGTATTTAAGATACGTGATGAGAGTTGTTTTCTTTGAGTTTATTTATAATTTTAAACGATAATGATTTATAAATTTGTAATGGAAAATCTTTTTAGATTTGAAGCATATATGAATGGTTAAAGTAAGTAGGATTGTCACCTAAAATGTTTTTTTTTTTTTTGGTAATGCTTTGATTAAAATTTTGATATTTTAAATAAAGTAATTCACGATATTTCACATATCAAACCATTGGTACTATTATTTTAGTATTATCCAATATTTAATTTTATTATGACATTGTATCCTAATTTTTTTAATTCTATTTTATAATTAACTCTGAATATAATCCAATAATAACTACTTTGATCTAAGTCAATTCAAAATTAATTTTTTTTGATTAATTAAATTATTAAACTAATTAAATTAATTTATTTTAAGAATTTTACTAAAATTTCAAATTAATGAATATATTTAACCTACTCTAAATTTTATACATCAAAACATAAAATTCTTAAAGAGAAAAATGGTTTTTGAAAATTCAGGCCAAATTTAGAGTTAACATTGATTACTAAGCTCCATTAAATACTTCGTCAATTTATTGGTGTCCTTAAGTTATAAGAAAGATTATGAGAGACAAAAGTATTAAAAATGTGTAAAATTGAAGTTTTATTGAAGTAAATTGAATAATAGGGTTGATAAATTATTTCATTATGTGATACATGTTCTCCTATTGAGAGACTGGATCAAGTAACGTCATTTGAATGTTTTCAAATTACAAATTATAGGATTAAAAAAATATAAAGAATGCAATTAAAAATAAATAAAAATAATTTTAAACCAAAATAATGAGACTATAAATAAAAAAATTAAGAATTCAATTCAATTCAAATTTTATTTTAATTTAATTTAGTTTTATCAAAATTATAAATTTTTTAATTTTTGAATAATTTTATATATTATTAAAATTATAATTAATTAACTTTGACCTTAACCGTGCATATAGCACGGATTTAAAACTAATTAAAATTAATTTCATAAGATGACACGCAGACAAAATCTTCCTTTTTGTTTCATATAAAAAAAAAATCCTCCTTTTCGTACAACGTAAAACAGGGGAATAACAAATCTCAGCCGTTACCGGACGGGTACAAGTTGATGAACGGCTGATATTGCATTCAAAAGAAGGTTTGGGTTTTAGGAAACTTGGAGAGAATAGTAGAGTATAAAGCCTGTTACTTGGTGAGGAAGCATAAAGAAGAGAAAGAGAAACTAATGTGAGAGAGAGTTGAAAAAAGCTGTTATTCTTATTGCGATTTTCATTCTTTTTTCTTTTACCCTTTATTTGATGTTGTTTTTTTTTTTCTCTCCCTATATATAACTCTCTTGGCACTACTTATTAACGTACTTCAGTTAAAGGGGTATCAAGTTTTCACACTCTTGGGGGTCTCCGATGGCGGTGGTTGGTGTTTTAGAAGACAAAGGCTCTGTTTGGAGGAAAAGGAAACGTAAGAAAACGTGTGAAAGGAAGAAACTCGATGTTAATGAAAAAGTTGAGGTAATGTGGTTATTGCCCATTATGGTTTTTTTGTGAGTTTTTCTTTAATTATGCCTTTCTTGGTTGGTTTCTTTTTGTAGGTTTCAAATTCTGGGTTGTAATTTCCTTGGGTCTTGCTTTTTCCTGAAAATTTTTATTTTTAGAATTGGGTTTTTATTTATTTATTTTTGGTTTTGTTTATGGATGAAAGTTTCCAATGCTGTTAATCAGTGTTATTGGAGCTACATTATGCTGTTTAATTGTTTATATCATTAGTAATGCGCATATATGCCTGGTTTAGGGTGTGTTTAGTAGCCATGCAATGTTAATTAGAAGTTTTTTATTTTTTTCAAAATTTCGAGAGTCATTGCTTGATCACTTATTTTTTTTTTTTTTAAATATGAATATTTGATGGATTTGAAGTTGCATAACAAAGTTGAAATTTTGTAGGTAAGGAGTGTGGAAGAAGGGTTTCAGGGTTCATGGCATCAAGGAACTGTTATTGCATGGGATAAGCGAGGGTGTCTCGTCAAGTATAACCATCTTCTTGTTGATGATAGTTCTGATAATCTCGTTGACATTGTGGGTGTTTCACCTGTAATAGATGGTATTGTTTGTCCCTGTGAGAATCATTGTAACTATCGGGGGTCTATAAGGCAATTGCCACCTAAACTAGAGTTTAGCAAATGGAATCTTTGCTACGGACTCTGCGTGGATGTATGGTATAAGGAGGCTTGGTGGGAAGGTGTGATTTTTGACCATGAAGATGGTTCAGAGAAGAGGAAAGTTTTCTTCCCTGATTTGGGTGATGAAATGATTGCTGAAATTGGCAACTTGAGGATTACTCAAGATTGGGATGACTTCGAGGAGTGGCAACGACGTGGAACCTGGTTGTTTCTTGAGTTGATTGAACAATATGGGCAAGAGTGGTACATTTCTGTTTCTGTGAGGCAACTTTGGTATGATTTGCAGGAGAAAAAGGGTTTTCAAAATGTTAGAGAGTGGACATTTTCTTGTGAGTCTTTGTGGAAAGAATTGGTTCTGGAGGTAATAAAAGATAACCATGAAATCGCTGTGAATCATTTTCTCAGGGTATTAGACCTTCCTGGGTCCTCCCAACCAGAATCCAAGTCACAACTGGAGCCTGCTATACCAGATGCAGATGTTAATAAGAGTTCTGATGCAAATTTAGCTGACACTTTTGCTCTTGCACCAGTTGAAAATCCAATTAACTGTACTTTGTTGAGTCCAAACGCAGCTAGCGTTCAATCAATTCAAGAGAAATCTAATATAGGTCAGTTGATGCATGTCTCAAAGGATGATACGAATGTTTTGACCGAATGTAATGGATCCTGTCCTGATAAAGCAGTCTGTGTTTTACCTGAGGCTTTGTTGGTCTCACCCTCTGTTGCAGATGGAATTTCCTGCATCAGTTCTGTAACTAGCAATGAAGGATTTTCCAGAACTGATACAGATATGGCTGAAAGGAGGGATAGACATTCAAGACTCAATGCAACTGCAACTGCAACTGCAACATGGATGACTGCTGGCCCCGACCTTGTTTCTAAAGCTGAGTCATGCCCCGATGCCATTACCAAATACGCTCTTGCTGGTAAGAAACATAGGAAAGCTCTGATAACTGATGTTAGGAAGCATCTTCTATACCAGGGATGGAAAATTGAGTCTAAGCGAGAAAAAGTTCTTGTCAGATTGCGATACATCTCACCTACTGGGGATTGTTATTACTCTCTTTATAAGCTCTGTTTAGATTTGATGGATCACTCCAGGAAGCTTATTTGTTCAAACACCAAAGATGTACATGTTGTTGAACCAAACATCAAGGATCTACATGTTGAACCAGAATATTGCCCTCAAGCTGTTTTGGACTGGTCTAAGGCTGAATTGGACGAGATTCGCAAGTGCCGTTCCGGAAAAAGAGATATGACACTGAAGGCAAAAAAGCATCTCTCATGGTTGGGTTGGGTGTTTCACTATGGAAGGCGCTATTTGTGCTACACTTCACCAAGAGGAAGAATATACAATTCACTTCGAGAAGCCTGCAAAATCTGTATAAAAGAAGGCGGAGTTTCTCAAACTGATGCTTCTCCTTCTGCACCTGTGGAGAAGATTAATGTCATTGAGGAGGTTGATAGTCAGCTAGCAAGTGAGAAGCTTTCTTCTACACTTTCTAATATGGATATCCAGAGAAGCTCGGTGCCACCAAATACTGAATCTGAAAATTGGTCCAGGAAGTCTTATTCGAAATTAGAGACAAGAAATCTTGTTGAGCAAAGTAGAGTAGGTCAAAGAACTCAAAAGCTTAAAAGGAAGAGAAAGGATAGTTTATCATATCTTGTGTCTGACTTAGTTAAAGGGCAAGCTGACTTACCCGTTAAAAACACTAGCATATCAAGATTGAAAGGTGGAAAGTCACCTGCGGCATTGATCAAATTAAGCCAGAATCTCAAAGGTAGTCAACATAACCATGTGTTACGATCAACCAAAAGAGTGCAGCAGGTTGTAACTCCTAGTCCATTGCATCAAAATCCACGAACTGTATTGTCTTGGTTGATAGATAACAATATTGTTTTGCCAAGGTCAAAAGTACATTACTGGAGGAAGGAGCAGAGTTTGAAATTCGAAGGGCGGATAACTCGTGATGGGATTAAGTGCAATTGTTGTGACAAGGTATACACTCTTGGTGGCTTTGTAGCACACGCTGGCAGCAGTAACCACAGACCAGCTGCCATGATTTTCTTGGAAGATGGCCGGTCTCTATTGGACTGCCAGCTGCAAATAATTCAAAATAATAAGATGAAGTTTGAAAAAAAGCGGAGTTGCCGGTTGACACGCAATTGCCCAATAGACAAGAACGACAACATTTGTTCTGTTTGTCATTATGGGGGTGAACTAATTTTATGTGATCAATGTCCATCCTCATTCCATAAAAGCTGCCTTGGTTTAGAGGTATCGCTTTTGTTTTATTATCAGTTCATTCCCATTTTGATGTACTTTTATTTTATTTTCTTAAAACCTACAAAATCTTTGATTTCTTCTGTTGGAATTTTGTCTGTCATAGACTGTTCCAGATGGTGACTGGTTCTGTCCATCATGTTGTTGTGGAATTTGTGGTCAAAGTAAGATTAAAGAAGATGGTGCAAATATTGTGGATGACAGAGTTCTCACTTGTGCTCAGTGTGCGCATAAATGTTGGTTACTTTTCTCCATTTGCTGACAAGTGAAAAAGCACATTTGGTTTGTTTCTTATATATTTTTTGTGTATTTGATGCAGATCATGTTGGGTGCATATGCAGTAGAGGGGCAGATAGGTTGGAAATATGTGCAAAAGAAAATTGGTTTTGCTGCAAAAAGTGTGAAGAGGTACTTCCAATCAGCTTTATTTGTGTAATTTGTGTTGTGCATCTAGAAGTGATAGCTACTGCTGATTTCTTTCTGCCCTTCTACTTTGGGCATAAGTCACTTCGCATCTTCAATCCTCTCTTAACTATTTGAGTGCTTCACAACCGAAAGCTTGTAAAATTTTCATTTCTCCCTCTTGATTTAGCTGGTATGACCCCTTTTAGCACTTTTTATATGCATATTTAGAATTCGAGTAGCGAAGTGCTAGTAGTGGCAGGGAACTGGATTTTGCAGTAAAAGTTCTTACAATGTGATCTAAGTGATGGAAATGATAATTGGTGGGGAGATGTTTCTCCAATTTAGAAAATTAATCTGCAGAGATTATTGATATTCAGTTGAGTTGCATGCAGCTGAGAATAACAGCCAAGTCTTGCCTTCATTATGCTAGTCACTGGTAAAATTCGTAGGATTAATGTTATGTCATACTCATTTCTTTACGGAAGCAGCCTACCTTAAAAGTTTGTAGTGCATGAGCAGTCTAATATCATACTGATGGTAGTAGATCTTGAAAATGTTGCTTATAGTCGCGGCTTTGTTGCAGATATATTTGGGCCTTCATGAGCTTTTAGGGAGACCATTTCCTGTCGGAAGAGACAATCTAACATGGACACTAATTAAATCCGTGCAGCCGGACACTCATGATCTTGATGCTTCAGATAATGAAGCCATGGTTGCGAATTATAGCAAACTTAGCATTGCGCTTGCTGTGATGCATGAGTGTTTTAAGCCTGTCAAAGAAGCTCGCACTGGCAGAGATCTTGTTGCAGATATTATATTCAGTAGAAGGTGGGTAATTCTTATTTTTCTCGTGTCATTTTGATAACTTTAGTATTTACGCACATTGGGCTGGATACTCTTCTGCAAATCATAGCTGTAAACTGTGGATTCATTTGCAAGTATCACATTTTTGCTATTTGAATGATTTGAGTAACAAATGGAAACCATATTAAACGTTTTTGCAAGTATCACATTTTTGCAGTACCCTAAAGCATGTTAGTCTGATTCTCTTTGCTTGAATCAGTTTGAATTTGTCTTTTGGCATGCTTTTTAGGTCATGTTGTAGCATTGCAATCCACACATTCTCATCACTTTATATGGGGAGACTGTAGATTTACAAACTCCCAGCAGCAATATTGTAGGCAAGTCACATTTTGATGTGGCATAACTTGAGTGTTTTTAGATTTATGGCTGGAGTGATCTCTTACCGAAGTGTTGAACCCTCTGGTGTTACCTTTTAACAAGTGATAGTGCATGCTGTCTAAGCCTGCACTGAGGGGAGGAGAATTCTCTACTTTGTGTGACTTGTCTTGATAATCTGGCGAAACTTATCTTGGACTGAACATTCTGCCTGAACCTGTTTGGAGTTGATGGTTTGAATTGGCCAAATTTTTAAGATTACTGTTAAATTACTTGAATTACTCCTCCTTATAGTTAATCTAGTAGCCTATCGAGGTCTATGCCACTAGGCCATTGGACCATGATAATCTACTGCTGATATTTGAGCTTCATAATTTTTTTGTTGCTGCTACACTATTATTACTGATGATTTATTCGAATTTTGTTTGTTTAATATAAGCAAATGGCTTAAAGTTTGATCCTTTTGGTTTCGAATTTTACAGCTCAGAACTTAACCGCCTGAACTTCCAAGGCTTCTACACGATACTTTTGGAAAGACATGATGAGCTCATTACTGCTGCTAATGTTAGGTAAGCTTCTCTAATTAACAGTAGTGAGCTGTATAGGACTACAGGTCTTGGTTAGGCTGTTTTGTATGTTTGCCTTGTTAATAATGGTAGTTTTAATTTCTATTTTCCTATTCAAGGGTCCATGGAGAAAAGGTGGCCGAAATACCTTTGATTGGTACCAGGTTTCAATATCGGCGACTTGGAATGTGCCGCATTTTGATGAACGAGCTTGAAAAGGTTAGTTATGTCATATTTGTATGGTCTTTTATTACTAGTGCTTTATGTCCACTATTGGTTAAATTCACAATGTGAGGGTTCTAAATAATGTTTTAGAAACTGAAACAGTTGTCAAATTGTAAAATTGAGGGTTAAGGTCTAGTTTTGATCTGCTTCAAATGGATAAATGACATGATTTCATTATGATCTAATAAATATATTAATAATTCACAATGATTTAATACTAAGATTTAATGATAAAGCGTAGCATTTATAAACCTTATGAAGCATATGATAACAATATTAAAAAATGTTATATGTAGGCTCTGTGGTCTTTCACGTTTTATATTGCATCACAATATGTAAGACATTTGAAATTACCACAATGTCTATCTTGATAATTAGGTGCTAATATTTATATTCATTGATTCTTTATAATTTATGGCACTACTTGTTTTACAAAGAGACTTAAGGTCTATATATTATTTCCACGCATTCTTTGGAGATAGCAGTATAAAAAGAAAAAAATTTAAACCATTAAGGGGAATAAAAAGGAGGGGTTACTGAAAAAGATATCATCTAATCTATATTGCATGAAATTTTTGGGATTAGATATTATCCCACGTTTCTTGTGCTAAAATGCATTGCATCTGACAAATTTCTAACTATTGTTTCTTGCATGATTTCTTCAGAAGCTCATGGAATTAGGAGTACAGCGGCTGATATTACCTGCTGTTCCTAGTGTGCTGCGCACATGGACTGCTTCATTTGGATTTTCAAAGATGACGCCGTCTGATAGATTACAGTTTGTAGATTATACATTTTTAGATTTCCAGGGTGCCATCATGTGCCAGAAGCTTTTACTTAAGAGGCCTTTAGTGGAATCAAGCTTATCAATTGGTAATTTCCGATCCCGAGCCACCTAGTTCAGGTATTAATTACTGCAGTGAGTCACATTCATGTTTTTCATTATATTTTTCAGGATCCCAGTTTGAACTTCATAGTGATGCATTTGAAAGCAGTGATAATGTCAATGTAGATGGGTCGAGTTCAGTCTGTGAAGCATCCCAAGCAAGACAAATCAAGGAAAACGAATTTATGGATCAAGGACTACTGGAGTATGTCTCACCTCTTTTTTACTCTATTTAGAAGAGAAAAAGGAAAGTGGAAAAAAAAAAAAAAAAAACACTCTAGCTTCACTCTTCGTTAGGATGGTCAAACTCATGATAACTACTGGCTTATAATCCTAATCAGGTTATAAAGATGAAAGCTCTCCTATGTAAATATAATCTATTTAAAAATCTTAGTCATTAAATTCAGGTAATTGTGATATGTGCAAAGGAAATTTTGTTAGATAATTATCCTTGGGTATTTGAGTGACTTGGGAAAGAGAAAGATTATACAATCTTTACACCTATAGAGAGGAAGAGATCATAAATGACAACTCTTATCGAGCAAATATCCATTTCTGGTATATATGTGGTGCTGTTAACTTAATAAAATATGAAAACAGTGACCTTAGATTGCCCCATTTCCGCCTTATGTAAATGCGCTACTAAAGCAAAGAAAGACTGGGTGAAGCACTAGCTGGCACAGAATACCTTGATGGTAAGGTAGGAAAACCTGTAGTACAACTGGACTAGCATGCTTCAGTTGGATATAGTTTTCGGTAGTAATAGTGAATTAGTGATGGGTTGTTCATTGCTGTTTCTTTCGATCCTGAATTCTTTCAAGTATATCAGTTACCACCCTTTTGGAAATGATCAACATCAAAAGTCGTCCTCTCTCTTATCAAACACACAGATGTATAGATGTACACATGTATACTTGTATACACCTACGTATTGATGATCTTACTATCTATGCTAACAATGCTTGTCTTTCTTAGTGTTTAAAGTTTTTTTTTTTTTTTTTTTTTTTCCTTCTTTTGAAAGAGGTCTGTACCATAAAAAATTACTGAGTTTTAATTGTCTGGAGATGAATAATTTACAAAAAAAAAATGGCCATGAAACAGGGACAAGTAGAATCAAGGACAGCATTTTGTTTGTAGAACATTTGACAGTGGTGAGAAGTTTGTTAGGCAACCTTAATATTGAAAACTAGCAAGATTTTTCTAACATAATGTTGTTGCCAAAATAACAATATTGTTATGGCCTACTGGAGCAGTGGTATAATTTGGATCAAAGAAAAATTAACTTAATACTATCATAATAAGGACTTTGTTGGGGGCTGGAGAGTTCATGGCTCACCTGTCTCCTTATGAAACAATTTCTTTTGTAGATTCAGTCAGCTAATTAATTTATAATATCCAGTGTTCTTTTTAGATAAATATTATGTCTTTCCAACTTTTTGGAAATTACAGGTTACTCTATTACATTTATTTTATGCTTGAATCTTGACATTAATGATAATTAAAAGTGTATAGGACATATCTTCTCAATTATGAACTACTGCATCATGTTGCCATTTGTGTTTTTTGCATATAATTTGCCATCATTCTCTCAGTATATCCTCTTTTACATTGGTTTGTTGGGTGTAATTGCAAAGTTGAGGAAAGTTCTTACTCATCTGGAAACCCATGACTGAGGCTTGTACTGAAGATTATACCCACCATTTTATCCATCTATTTATTTCTGAGAGTGCCACTTTTGATGCGTCTTTAAAGTCGAACGAAAATTAGTCTAGTGAAATCCTCATATCCTCCTTTAGAATCATTTGGTTTGAAGCATCCTTTTTTTTTTTCCCTCGAATTTGTATGTTCTATTATCTGTTCAAACTTACTGCCTTCAATGGTGCTAAATATGTCATTAATAGCTTTGATTTTTGGCAGGATTGATGCAGGTGGGTGGATTAGTAGCAATAAAAACCATGTTCAGACTGTAGTTGCGGTACTTTTATCGACTCTTGAAGCATTTCATTATTCCGTCATTATTAACCTATTCTTTCATGTTATTTTTCCTTTTGATCCACATTTCTCTTTCTTGTCTCACCAGATTCTTGACCTCTTTCTCAAATTACAGGTAAACCAACCAATTCAAATTGACAATGAAGTCAATCCAGAGTGCTCAGTTGAGGATACCGATTTTAATAAGGAAAGAAAAGGCGGTGGTCGCGGTTTTACCAGGCGCAGTAAGCGCAGGATGATATCTGTCAGTGGGAGGTGAGTTTTGCTTTGTTTGCAAAGATTCTGCAATTAGATGAATGAATTATTTTCCAAGCTGCTCTTTGGAAGAGTTTTGCCATGGTGAAAACCTAGATAGTTTCTTGATGATGTCAACACATGAGGCAGCTGCAGGACATCCAAATTTTGCCTTCATGGATGTGTAAATTTTCTGTAGAGAGTATAAGTGGGAAAGAACATCTCAAACTCGGATAAGGTCGTTTTATTTCAAGTATAATCTAGGAAATTATGCAGAGGTTCATTACCTTTTAGGATGAATAATGTAGTTCTCATTTTGAGTATCCTTTGTCCGCATTAAACCATGGATGAATGATTCAGAATCATATTCATTTCCTTCCTTTTATAGTAGTGAGAATCTCCTTTCTTTCATGTTTGTTTGATGGGTTTTGGCGTTTTAGGTGGCAATTAAAATGCCATAAGATCCTCTGAAGAAGCAATATATACTGTAAAAGTTTGATATGTTTTTGTTAAGCATCAAATTTAAAATTAATTAGTAATCAGTGGAGAGATTCAATTTGGAATATAAGATTACAAATAATCCAACACGTTTTTATTACGTCTAGGTGGAGATAAAAGAGTCTATCACGTGACAAATTTGGAAGAGGTAACAAGTAGTACTAACATGTAAAAACGACATAATAGAACCTGAATTCTAATATCATGTTAAGTATTCGATCTAAAATCAATTGATAATTGGTGGAGATGTTAACTTGAATATAAGATTACAAATAATTTAATTTTTTTTAAATCGATGTGAAATAATATCATTTTAACATGTTCATGTCCTAATGAGCTAAATATAAGCATTTTTTTAGAAATCAAACTTCCATTAAAGGTTTAGAACAAGTGCACAACAAAAAAAGTTGATACAACTAATGAATTCTAGCAAATAAACATACAAGAATACAAATCAACTCTAGGAGCTGCTCTGAGTTCACTTACTCTTTTTCTCTTCTTCCGAAGGAGAAAAAGAAAAGAAAGTAGGCCTTGTAGAGAGGGAGGCAGAGGTAACTTACCACTTTTTTTTTTTTTTTTTCCTACTTTCGGACGAAGGAAAGAACAGAGCTCTTGGACTTGGACTCTAGGAGGGAGAGACCTCTATTTCTATTAGCTCATGGCTAGGTGTTTCTGGTTAGATATGATAATTTTGAACACGATACGAATACGATAATAAAAAAATAATTAAAATATGACATGAAAAAATAATACGAACACGATATGAATATATAAACGTGTCAAAATTTATATAAATAAATAATACTTTAAACATGATTATCACACGTGAAAATAACATGAACACATTACGAATACATGAATTATCAATGAAAATAAAAGAAACACGATACAAATACTTAAATTATCAGGTCTACTTCTGGTATCCTAACATATTTATTCTTCATAGCAAATGGTCCAACTTTGTGATTAAAATAACCATGGCAATGTCAAAATAATACCAATGGATTGTGAATAAGGTACATTTCTTTGAATATTTACTACTGGATTTTGTCGAAAGACAACTACTTTTGCGGTTCATGGTGGCTAATGCCTATTTCTTTTTTTGTCCTATGACTTTCTGTCTTTATCATGACAGCCCATTTCCTCTCCCTTCATTAATGATGATGTTAAATGTTAATGTTATAGAAACTTTGCTATCTTATCCTCAAAATAATTTTGGGAAATAAATTTTTGGTACTGAACTGTCCATTGAATGCTTTCTATGAAAAAGCAATAATTTGGGAGCAAATTTTTTATAAGAACATGAAAAGTTCTATAAACAAATATTACTTACCTTCAGCTGTAAGTTTCAGTCGAGTTCTTGTCAAGAGCTTTTAAAAGGAAAAATAGAAACTTGAGTTTTCCACTATATATGTTTGTGTTGTCTATGTATGCCAAGGTCATATTTAGAAAAAATGAAAACAAAACTCAGGATTTAACCTAGTTAATTTATATAATCATCTTTACGAATGTGTTTGATTAAATAAAAAAGTGAAAAGATAAAAAGAGGAGGGTGAAAAAATAAAAAGAAAATGAATTTTGAGCGTACTTGACAGGAAAGAAAAAAAAAAGAAAAAAAATAGAAAAGATGATTATTTTTTATCATAATTACAAAATTATTATAAAAAAAAATTGTAGGTGAAATGATTTCGAAATAAATAGCATAGTAACCCTAAAACTGTTGCAGGTTGAAATGTATGCACCTTTTAAAACAATAATATTATGTATTGGACTAAGCCTAATTGTAAGTTTATTTAATCGAAATTTAAATAGAATTAAACTATTTTACTCTCCTCGTTCATTTTTATTGTTCTTATTTAAGTGATTTTGGTGTATTTTATAATAAAATTTATTTTTCATAATTACAATAACAAAAATTTTAAAAAAACATGAAAATTAATTTTAAAATAGAAAAAAGTAAAAAAAAAAAAATTAAGTGTTTAAGAAAAATAATATAATTTTGAGAAATTAAAAAATATATATATAACATGACCAAGAAAATAGAATGGACGGAATATTATTATTCATGAGTTAAATCCAAATAAAAATATAACAACATGCATTGCCTAGTTGACACTTGATTTCAAAGTTAATAAAATATAATTGAGGAAAGTAGTATTTCGTTACCACATTGAAATTATAGGAACCAGTAAATTACTTTTAAAACTTTGGAACAAAATGATAATTTCAAAAAAATTTAAAGACTATTAGTGTAATTTACCGAAAAAGAAATTTAAAGTTGAAAATACAACCTCTGCAACTTTTAGTTTAGCTAAAAAAAAAAATTCTCATGCATCCAATAAATGAAGTCTGCCAAGTTCCATCTCCAAATCTATACCTTTATTTGCAACTTGCAGGATCGAATTCGATCACAAGTTCACAACCAATTTTTTCATCCATTTAAGTTGGTGGTATTAATGGTTGTAGCCACCGTACGTAAACAACCCAGTCTGGAGTCTGGACCCCTAACAGCTACATGCATGTGTCACGGTCCGAGCGCTGTGCATTCTCGGGTTCAAGTGTTGCACACAGAAACGAAGCCAGAAATATTAATGAGAGGGCCGAAATTAGACCTGCTAAAGGGTCGGGCAGCTGGCCAGACCTGACAGGCCCTACCCGTATTGGGTCGAGCCTGAGCATGGAATTTTGTGTTTCGGACAGTCGGATTACTATTTTACTAATAAAATAATATTATTTTATTTAAATTTAATTATAAAATATAAAAATATTAATAAAAAATATATTTTTTATTTTTTAAAAATAGAGTGAATAGTAACCTCGAGCACACGGGTCGGGCATGGTAAGGATGAAGAAAAATTTCAGGCCACGGCCCGGCCCATGAGCACCTCTAGCCGAAATATACATATAAAGATTTAAAGTAAAAATAAAAATCATGTATGAAATAAACATGTCTAAGAATAGGGTTATTCGGCGGCTCAAATCGGGCCAGACCTTAAACAAGTAAAATTTTTTGCTATGTGAGTTTGACTCGACTTAGTCCATGGACAACTTTAGTATAAAAATATTAAATTTAATAATTATATATGATATTAAATTTGCTAACAATATATAAAATTCTTATAATGAAATAATTTTTTTTTAAAATTTTTTAAATATTATAATTCATGTTACATATAAAAAAAATCAATAAGAAATAAAGTCTCAACATAAAAAAAAATTTATTGTCTAATTAAAATATGCATAAAATTATTTGATATTATAAAAGAAAATCATAAGATTATATGTATTTAGAAAAAATAAAATAAGTTAAATACACAATTCGTATTAGATACTGTAATTGTTTAACTTTATTTATTTATTTTTTCCTTATGAGTATAGAATGAAAAATATTAAACAAAATAATTAATGTAAATGTATCTAGTTAATTCATTGAAAAAGTAAATATAGAGAATTAAACTAATAATAATGAATGGGGGTTTAAACTAAAAAAGTTATCAAATTTATTATATTAAATAAATTCTATAAATGGGGCTAAATAGAAAGGTCAAACAAATTTTAGAGGGACCAAACATAATTTTATTTTATTTCAAAAATCTTTAAAAAAAAAAATTAAGGGGGTTCAAATTAAAAACTAAACAAAATCTGAATGGATCAAAGATAAATTTACTCTTATTTAAAAAAAAAATTTAAAAGGAGGCCAAGGTCCTGCTTGCCCCTGCATTCGCCCTTGGTCGCACAAACTTAGAGCGACTCGTGACACATGAAGTAGTTAATCGACCCAAGCAGCAAGTAACCATCGAGGTTTCTTCTTCAGTCAGGGGACTCCTGCAGGCTACAGTGATCACTGATATTGATTGTGCAAATTGTTTTGAACCAATAAAAAACTTGGAGTGCTTATGCTCCATGACAAAGCAATGCATCATAGTATATATATTTTTGGTTATGAAAATACAAAAAAGATATATTTTTGCAAGTGAATTTAACTATCCATGTATTCGTTATTTTTCGTGTCATAATCATATTTAAAACATTATATATTTATTTTGACACGTTAATAATTTACGTTATATAAATTTTGATATATTCGTATAATTTATATCGTATTCATATTATTTTTTATGTTATATAATATAATATTTTATATTATATTTTAATGATTTTTATAATAATATCAACTTAAAATTGACAGCAATAGATTGGATTTAAATTTTTGCTGGCATCACTCTGAAGTACTCATCCCTTGATTGACAAAGCTGACAAAAGGAAGAAAAGTATAAAGTAGTAGCCTTCAAATTTATGTTATGTGTAGGAGATTGGTGATGAAACATGAATCTTAAACCATTGTTTTTGCTTGACAAAAAAAGTTAGAATGCTAAAGAATTATGTTCTATTCTATGCATGTGGATGAAGGAAAGCAAAGAACATTTTGCTTTTCCAAATTCTTTGATAGAAAGTAGAAAAATCTTGCTTTTGTTCATGCTATTGGTAGCAAGTATTCTTCTTTTTTTTATTTATTTATTTATTTATTTTTATTATAAATAATAATCAGAGAGAAGAGAGATAGGAATCAAAGTAAGCCCAACATCTATAACAAGGTCACAATCTAGGATGGTATTGTATAATAAAAATATGGATATTTGGTATTATCTCATTCGTTTTTTATATTTAAATTCAAATAATTTTTTAATACGAATATTAGATTTATTATCCGTAATAGATTTAAACAAATCCGGATAGGTATTTTTGGATATCTGATATTCAAATTATTTTAGTTTTGATTTGAATAGTATCGGATATTCGAATTCGTTTTTTATATAAATAACGAATTCGAATATCTGAATTCATTATTCATTTACATATTTAATTTTATTTAATTTTATATTTTTATTTTTAAAATAATTAATTTAAAATTTTTAAATATCTGACAAATATTATTATTTAAATTGAATGTGAATTCGAATAATAAATAGATAATCAATTGATTAAGATATCATATAAATTAAATAAATTAAAATTTAACTATTTTAAAAATTATAAATATTCAACCGCCGTAATCTTTTATCACACACCAAGTTGTAGTCTTATGTGGACCATCCCCAATATAAGATATAGTCTTTGGCAGTTTTGGCCCCATTACCCGACCAGAGTCCCTTTTGTGACTTCCTTTTCTTTATGTAATACTATCATTTTCTTCTTCTTTTTTCTATAAATTTGCCAATTTTTGGCCATTTTAAATAAGAAATCCATGATTTAATTACAATCAAATTACAAAAGAATCCAAAAAAATGTTATAAAAAAAAAAAAAAGGAAAAAGAGAAAGGAAACCCCATGAAATGGGCCAAGATATACTTGCAGACAAAGAAGACTCCCCCAATAAGAATTAAGGAAGCTTGAGACTCTGTTCAAAGTGTCTAATAATCAAACAACGCAAATTGAAAATCCACCGCCAAGTTACGAAGACTCCATTTAAACTCACGTGAACGCCTCTCAGCTACCTTCACATGCACCATACAACAGAACAAAAAAACTCCACTCTTTTTATAAGAACTTCACCAGGAACTAAAAACCCCACTTCCTTTTTATATACTATACTCTTTCTTTCTTTCTTCTTTTTTGGCTTTTCCTTCACCTATCATTTCTCTTATAGGACTCTGCAAAAATGGCCCTTCTTTCTTCTCATCAATCTCCTTCATGTCATCTTTTCAAGTCATGTCTAACTTTTCTTTTTCTAGCCTTGTTTCAGTCTCAAACAGCTTTCTCAGCTCTGATAATGAGCTTGAGGAACCACCATAGCCATCACCCCCAACATAGAAAGCCAATGTTCCAAACAAACCAAAGTACTTGTGCATTGTTTGCAGGCACTTGGGTTCGTGATGATAGTTACCCATTGTACCAATATTCCAACTGTCCAATCATAGATGCAGAATTCAACTGCCAAATGTATGGAAGACCTGATTCTGATTACCTCAAATATAGATGGCAGCCTCTCAATTGTCAGCTTCCAAGGTATCAGATAACTTTGTTCTGCTGCTAGTTTTTTCTTTTTGTATAAAAAATGCAAATGCAAATGCAAATGCCAGACTGCCAGTTTTGTTGTTATTATTTTTGTTTTACAATGGCGGTGATTTTTGTTGTTAGTATGTTTATGTCAGGTTCGATGGACTTGTTTTTCTGTTGAAAATGAGAGGGAAAAATGTGATGTTTGTTGGTGATTCTTTGGGAAGGAATCAATGGGAGTCTTTGATTTGTATGATTTCAACTTCAGCACCCCATACGCAGATTCAGATGAGCAGAGGAGATCCTCTCTCCACCTTCAAGTTCCTGGTGAGTCTTCTGAAAGCTTGTTTTTCACTTTATTCCAATTCCTTTGCTCTTAAAAAACAATTTTGAGCCCCCTAGCATTTGGTTCAATGGCTGCTGCATCCCATGCTCAAGAAAACAGGATTCCATTAACACTTCCCCAAAATAAAAATAAAAAAAAAACCAATTTTGAATAAATAGAAAAGGAAAGATATTCTAAGCTGGTGGCTGGCTGGAAGCAACTTATTTTAGCTGAACTTTCCTTGAAACTTTTGTAGTTTGGGGTTACTGTTTGTGCCTCAAATTTCCTTTACAAATAGTGTACAAGTTTTTTTTTTTTTTTCTATTTTTACACGCAGATTTTGTTCTAAGCTTTTACAATTCATGGTAAAAAAAAGTCGTTTCAGGCACTGTGTTCTATGATGTCCTTACAGCAGTGTTTTAGCTAAAAAACAAAGGGTCAGGGTCAGGGTAAGGTGAATAGATGAATTTGATGTTTGAGGGACCCAAAGTGAGCATTATTTTTTGCCAAAAGGCATGCAAATTGTTGCCAACTAAAAGTCACTACCTAGAGTGTTTTTTTCCCCCCCAAATTATATTTGTACTACTAACATTAAAAGCAAAATAAATTGGCATTCTTTCAATTAAGTATCCCAAATGATTAAAGGATGGTCTGCTTCTTTCTCTCCATGGTGTGACTCATCAATGTTAAATAATTGAATCTTGTTTAATGATAAATGCAGGAATATGGTTTATCGATATCATTTTATCGAGCTCCATATTTGGTGGACATAGATGCGGTACAAGGGAGAAGAGTTCTAAAGTTAGAGGACATAGCTGGTAATGGAAACGCCTGGCGAATGGCAGACGTGCTGTTATTTAACACAGGCCACTGGTGGAGTCATAAAGGATCTCTCCAAGGGTTAGGCAAAAAAATTCTATTTTTCTTTATGTTAGTGTAAAATTTTCAATGTGGATATCAAATGGGATTTGCTTTGTTTAATTGATTAGTTTGAGGTAAATCTGGACAGGTGGGATTTGATTGAATCAGGGGGTATATATTACCAGGACATGGACCGTTTGGTTGCTTTGGAGAAAGGGCTGAGAACATGGGCCAATTGGGTTGACTCCAATGTCGACAGAACTCGAACCAGAGTCTTTTTCCAGTCCATTTCCCCCACACATTACAAGTAAGTCTCTCTCTCTCTCTCTCTCTCTCTCAAATGATTGTGTGGACTGTAGGCTTTGATTAATAATTATTGTTGTGTTGGAGTGAAAAATAATGCGACTCCAAGCACTAGAAATTCGGTCCAATCTTAGCTTTGAGCTTGGGGGTGCCAGTAGGGCCCAACCTGTGTTCAGTTTTCGTCTGCTTAGGTTTCCCCAACTGAACATTTTGATTATTAAAGAGATTGACTAATTAAAAGAATGGATGATATTGAGGAGAAATAAAATAGGGTAAGCCTATGGCAACTTGCAGAAATTGCTATAAGCAACATATAATAAATGTAACCATACAACTTGGAGTTGGAGATGTCTTAGTAAACTATTCCTGTCTGGAAGGAAACCTTTCTTATTAGTTTCTCTATCCTTATTAATTTCCCTGAAGAGTATAAACTGTATTCCATTTATTGATTTACCAGTTTTGTGAATTATTATCCAAAAAGTTTAAAACTGGCAAGAACTGATGCAGTAAGGCTCTCCTGGTCTAGTACCTGGAAAGTAAATCAGTGTGGGACTGTGAGTCATTCATGTTTATCAAAGAACCAAACCAAAACAAAACAAAACAAAAAAGGCACCCTTAACAAAAGAGTAGTACAAAGATCAGTGTTGGTCATATCTGTTATACAAAGTGAGTGAGGGACGAAGTGTTCACTCAACCATTCATCAAGGGGAGATTTTTTTTTTTTTGCCAGACTCTCATGAGTAAAACATGATAGATGGTTTATGTATAAAGAGAGTTTGAGACTTACCCTCGATTTGTTCTCGCCCCATCTTCACATCTTTCATGAGATAGTCAAATAACTTTAATTAATTAAAGAGTAATAGTGCAATAACTAATAATGTGTTCAGTTGATTTTACTGCTTTCCTTTACAACTGTATAACCTCGTGAAACAGTGAGGAAAGTGGCCTTTTGAACCACTTTTTTGTGTCGGTGGAAATTGGGAAATGACCCTTTATTTTAAATGCTTAGAAATATCACTATAAACGTCTGCAGAAGAATGCCCAACAGAGACCACACCTTGTCTGACTGCTATTTTTTCTGTGGACCACTGCCTATAGTCTCTCACAAAAACCACATGATGCATGAATGAGCCAATATTTCTGCTTTTCATAAACTGATATGTCAAGGAAAACAGCTTCACTCGTTCCTAAAACCCTCTTTGATCATCAGGAACTGAATTTTTGGAGTAAATGTTACATATACTATCTCATTTCAAACCACCAAAAGATGTTCCATTTGTGTTAATTAATTGTATCATACACAAACCATTTGTCACATAAAATTATATGACATGCTAGTGTTAGTCTATTGCTATCCAGAATTCAATGATCTTGATGAATTACTTTTGACAGTCCAAGTGAATGGAGTGCTGGAGCAACCGCGACGACCGCGAAAAACTGTTACGGAGAAACGTCACCAATGACTGGAACTACGTACCCTGGCACATACCCTGACCAGATGAGAGTGGTGGATGAAGTCATTAGAGAAATGCACGTTCCTACATATTTGTTAGACATAACCATGCTCTCTGAGCTTAGGAAAGATGGGCACCCTTCAATTTACAGTGGAGATTTAAACCCTTCTCAGAGGGCTAACCCAGACCGGTCAGCTGATTGTAGCCATTGGTGCCTTCCTGGATTGCCTGATACTTGGAATCAACTATTTTATACTGTCTTGTTCTATTAGGTTGTATGTGGGTTTACTTCATTTTTATAATTAATTGCTACTACTAATTTTGATTATAGGTTTGCAGATGGTGCAAAAATGCAGTTTACTCTTGTATCTATAGTAGCCTTTGTTGTAAAGTAATACATATTGTTTCTGAAAGAAATAAGGTAAACTTATTTCATACTTATTTATTCTCATGATGGTGTCTTTGATACTCTAATTTGTTGTCAGTGTCCATTTATCATTTTGATATGAACCAAGATGGAGGGCAAAAAAAAAAGGGGAAGAAAAGTAAAGAATTGGGTCTTTTTTAAGTTTTTTCTTAGACCCTGAACTTGCTTTGGTGGGTCAGTTTGAGCCATTAGAGGTCCAAGCCCTTGGAATTGTCTCACTGCCAATTGCTCAACTTGGTCCCAAGACTAGTGATTTCAGTTCCTTGCTTTAATCATCCCCCTCCCACAAGAAACTTCCTCAATAATGACACTTGTATAGTTCCTCAAGTCAAGTCTGATTAGACCTGCTCACGGGCCGGGCAGCCCGCCCGGCCCGGCCCGTATTGGGCCGGGCTTGGGCAGAAGTTTTTATGTTCCGGGCCGGCCCGGCCCGGAACAGTAATTTTTAATATAATATTATTTTTATTTTTTTAATTTTAATTATAAAAAAAATAAAAAAAAATTATTTTTTTATTCTAATGAACAGTGATTCGGACCTAAACGGGCGGGCTTGGACTACCCAGAGCCGGACCTGGACAGAGAAAAAAAACGGGCCGCGGCCCGGCCCATGATCACCTCTAAGTCTGATATTATTTTCAAGAATTAGACTGGTTAGTGCTCCATTAAACTAGTAGGGCAACATCTTTCTTGTCGAATTATTGTTTAGGTCCAAGCTAACTGACATTACAGTCCTGTGGGGGCAAGATTTCTGTCCTCGAAAAAGAAGCTAGTATAATAAAAGACTCTTTCAATTTTGGGGCTTTTGCTGCATATTAATATCAAGGATAATGCCATGAATGATTCTTGAAATTTATTAAATTTGTTAATATAGTATATGTATTTTAAAAATATTTATTTCAGTATTTAAAGTTTACACTCTATGCTATTGTAGTACCTGTCAATAATACCGTAAAAAATTAATGACGTGATTTTTGTATTCAATGAAAACTTGACACGTGACACCATATAACGATGCCATATGTACTAACTAAAAAATTATTATTTTAATTTTAAAAATAAAAATAATATTATTTAAAAAATATAATGATGATACGTGGCACCATATAATGATGCCATTTGTATTAACTTAGAAAAAGAAAAAATATTTTTAAAAAATTAAAAAATTTTAAAAATTTTAAAAAATTTTAAAAATTTTAAAAAAAATAATATTAAAAAAAATTAATTTCATTTTTAATTTTTGTAATTTTTTAATAATTTTTTTTTTAAATTAAAGTAATTTCATAATTTAATTTTTGTAATTTTCAAAAATAACTTTTTTTTTTAAATATTTTTTTAAAAATTTTAGATATTATAAATGATTTAATATTTAATTTTAAAATATTTTATATTTTAAAAATAATTTTAGTTAAATATTTTAATTTTGTTATTTTTTAAAATTTTGAATTTAAAAAATAGAATTTAATTTTAAAATTTATTATTATTTTAATATAATTTTTTAGGTTTTTAAAAAGTTAGATATTAATTTTTAAAATATATATATATATATTTTTTACAAAAATTCAGATATTAATTTCTAAAAAATCAGGTGCTGCCACGTGTCATCACTTGATTGGTTAATGTCACATCATCATCTATATTTAACGGTTTTAAGTCAGAGTACCACATTGATACACGGTTTAATAGTACAAGTACCTCATTGAACATTTTTAAAATATAGATATCACATTAACAAATTTGATAAACTTCAAGGCTATTCATGACATTATCCCTTAATATTATGCACTTGAAGGGGAAAAAATGGTCATAAACTCATAATGAGCAAGCTAAGAACAGGTTTCGATTGGATTTCATATTGCAACTTGTAACGGGGAAGAATTGAAGCTTTCACATTATATGAACAAAAGGGAAGATTCTCATTCATGATTAACTTCCACTACAAGATATTGATTACACACTTGAAAAGCATAAGCAACAACAGTTTGATGATAAGAAAAGATGATCCAACGATCACAAAATATTTTAGTACTTGTAAACATCGCCTATAGTATACAGCAGAGCATTTTTGAAGTTTCATGGATATGCCACAAATCCTACTCTCAATTATTAAATTCACACAATCTGCTTCCTTTCCAGTAGGCAGGCAGGCACTAACTGTGTATGGCAACTCCCGGAACTTCCGTCATCCGTGGTATACTATCAATAACCTTGGACGGAACGTTGCTGAGAGGAGTATCCGCGTCGTAAGCTGAGAGATGAACCCCCAGGGCAGCCCTGCCTGAAGGATCAAGGTTGTTTTTCCAGGCAGCATCCCACTCAACAGCTTTAGCAGTGCTGCATGCTACACTAGCTCCTCCAGGGACAGTCAATCTAGCCGAGTTCTGTTAGACCAAGCAAAGGAGGATGATCACTTCAGTAATCATTGCTGTTGACAAAGTTAAAAGCGTAAACATATTCGAATTGCGACATTTAGAAAATCACCTGAGGGAAGAACCTCTCAAAAATCATCCTGTAGTAATATGCTTCTTTTGTATTTGGTGTGTTGTGAGGGAAGATGTAAGAAGCATTAAGCATCATCTTATCAGTCACCTAAAAGCATAAGTTGAGAATTAATCAAATCCTAACTGCAGTCTATTTACTTGATTCCGAATGGAAATGAGATGTAATTATTAAATTATAAACAATAGACTAATGAAAACAGAAGAAAAAAATGAGGAAAAATGCAAAAGAATACAAAAGGAAGCACATTAGAACGATATTTACATGCCGGGAAGCATGGGCTTTGAGACCATCGATCCAACTATAACCAACACCATCACTAAACTGCTCTTTCTGTCTATACAGGATATGCTGCAGGGCATCAAAAAGGACATGTTAGTTGGGTACTAACTTTATAGTTGACAAATACCGAAGACAACAAAAGATGCTAAAAGACCTTTGGCAGATAGGGACGCTCTTCATCATCAAAGGCCCTTCTGAGAACCCACTTCTCAATACGTCCTTGATCTTTTTTGATCTGATTCATAAATAGAGAAGTATTCTTGATAAGTTTGTAAATCTCAACCATGGATGAATAAACCAAGCAATTCCAGGATATACATACCATTTTCGATTCAGGGTCAATAGACATGGCAACATTGATAAATTCTTTGTCTAAGAAGGGGACTCGAGCCTCCAATCCCCATGCAGATGTTGATTTGTTAGCTCTGAGGCAATCATACTGGTGAAGGGCCTTGATCTGCACAAAAGTATCAAAATAGACCAGTTTTCATTATATGATTATATCCTTATTTTCCAACTACCCTGGTGGTAAATTAAGTGCCAAGTAAGATGATCAATTACCTTGTGGCATGTTTCACGGTGGAGTTCTTCCTTATTTGGTGCCTTGTGGAAGTACAAATATCCACCAAAAATCTCATCAGAGCCTTCACCAGAAATAACCATCTTCACTCCTAGTGACTTGATCTTTCGTGACATCAGAAACATAGGAGTGCTTGCCCTGATTGTGGTCACATCATAGGTTTCAACGTGGTAGATGACATCTTCGAGGGCATCAATTCCATCCTGCCACAATAGAGAGTAATTTAGCTTGTTCTAGGATTATTAGAACCCAATTCTTGAATAAAAGTATAACAAAATGTTCAGTCAATACTTGAACAGTGAAGTGAAACTCATGATGAACAGTGCCCAGATAGTCTGCAACCTCCCTTGCCGCCTTCAAATCTGGTGAACCCTGCAGAGAAATTGATAAACAAGTTTTAAGGACCAATTAAATCCTTAAAGCTATACTTTAAAGTTTCATCCTATACTATACGACTTACCTCTAGGCCAACACAGAAAGAATGGAGCTGAGTTCCCCACTGTTTGGCAGCCTTGGTACCAGCCAAGTACCGAGCAGTAATAGAAGCAACCAATGATGAATCAAGGCCTCCAGATAGCAGAACTCCGAAAGGCACATCAGTCATCAGCCTTTTGGTCACAGCCTGCAAATATATTGAATACAACCTACCTGTAAGCTTAAATTACAGAAAACTAAAAGAAAAAAAATAAGTTTCTTTGTTTAGTCTAGTAAGTATCAAATGTTTCTCAGGCTGCAATTCATCAATCTTACACTTTCAAACGCACGTCGGAGAACAAGGGGATCATATGGAACTGATGGAATGGTTTCAGAGAACCAAGGTGGGTTATACCACCTCCTAAATCCTCCAGATTTGCTAGAGTACAAATGACCAGGAGGAAAGCTTTCAAAATGTTCACAGTCATCATTCAACCCTTTCAATTCTGATGCTATCCAAACCGAACCTGATTATAACAAGTAGAAAAGAATTTAGCAAAAACCAATTTCAACCCAAATTTAGACAGTTAGAAATCCATGCCCAAAAGTTACTTGTAAGTTGAAACTGAGAAAGCAAGATTTAGTACCATCAAGTCCCCAGCCAAAATAGAGGGAGGTAACCCCAATAGCATCACGTGCAACAATAAAGCTGTTGTCACGGGTATCCAGCAGCACAAATGAGAAGATTCCATCCAACATGTCCACAAAGTCTTCCCCATACTCCTCATACTATCATATAGTATAAGTTTAAGAAACAATTTTGCACTTGTTAGAGCAATAATTCACAAAACAAACTAGAAAATTTAGACCAAAAACCAGCTCTATCCAATAATTTGGTATGGAGACTTACCAGATGGGCAATAACATCACAATCACTGCCAGTCCTGAACTTGTGGTTTACCAACTTCTTCCTCAGTTCTTCATGGTTGTAAATCTCTCCATTCACCTAGTTTTCAGCACATATTTTTTTCTTTCCATTAGTAATTTTGCTTCATGAATCATGACCAATTACAACTATAGCATATTCCAATTCCAAGACATTATTAGCCGTTAAGTGTTTGAAAAGTTGTAAGTACCAAAATCTTTGGGTTTTTTTTTTTCACTTTCAAGGCATATAGGGCCACTTCTCGACAAGAAAAAAGTGTTTATATAGGCTAAAAATGGAAAAAAATAATAATAATAATAAAACAAGAGAAGAGAAGCCTGAGAGGCCTACCGTGACAGCAACACTCTTGTCTTCATTAAAGAGAGGTTGATCACCGGAAGCAGGATCAATTATGGCAAGGCGTTGATGAGCCAAAAAGCAGTCTCCATGTTGGTAGAGGCCACTCCAGTCAGGACCTCGGTGCTTCAGCCTGTTCATACATACCATCAAATATACTAGCTATTTCAGCTTATTGTTTCTCTTAATCATTTTTTAAAAAATATTACTATTGGTTTCACCAAATAATTGTTAAATTATGGCCCACACCCTACGTGGATAACCACTAACTGATTAAGTAATAAATCTAATGAAATTTATTACGCTTATATCATTATCTGATTGAATTAGCATCTTAAAACATGGACTCTGCCACTTTTTTCTTTTTCTTTTTTTTTTCCTTTTTCTTTCGTTTCAAAGTTGTAAGGCCACTGCTTCAAGACTCCCGACATAAATTGGGTCCCTCCAAGTTGGAGATTTTCCATATAACATATCCACCTTAAAGATGATCAAGAATTCAAGACCAAGTTTAAGGTTAAACTTCATTGTAACCAAAATATGTGAGCTAAAAATGTGTTTACAGTTTTACCTTGAGTTTTCAACGTTACCCATCAATGGATTAAAAAACAAAAACCTTAGTAACCATGCTTTTTTTTTTTCATGTCTTTGCAAGCAACAAAACTCAAAAACACTTTGTCATTGTTTAACCCTATTTGACAAATGTTATTCAACCTTTTTAAAGACACAAACATCAAAATTAGCTAAAAGAAAAGACTCCCAAAATAAAAAGTGAAAAGTAGGAAAGAAAAAGATCATTTGCCTGCGAGAAAGCTCCAGCACTCGAACCCTTTTTGCCTGAGAATCATCAGAACAACCCAAAACTGCTAAAATCCCACACATTTTCTTTCAATAATTAGCACTCCCAGACACCTTTTTTCTTCCTTTTTTTCTCAAGAACTAAAGTAAATTAATGGGTAGTCTTAAAATCCCTAAAGAAAACAGAGAATAAAGAAGAGAAAAAAAAAAAAAAAGATGAAGATTTTTGCAGAGAAACCAAACAGAGGAAACAGTGGAGTATAAACGGGGGAAGGCAACACGTAGCTGTGTTTTGAACTTCATCGAACGCCACGTATTTATAGTTGCAAATTTTCAGGGGCACCTTTCATACGGCGGCCTTTCGTCACTTCTTCGGACCCACCTCTCCCATCTCGCCACGTGACCTAACGTGTTTGGTTTTACGGTTGACCGTTCCACCAGTTTTCACGGTAAGGGCTTTATCCATTTCTATCGCTGACTCAGCACCGATCATAGTCAAAAGTCAAAATCATTGTACCCCTCTTTTTTCAACCTTCCACTTTCATCTATAAACTGGGTGTCATAGCTGACGTGGATTTTCATTTTCTTAGTTTTGGCGATGCAACCTAGGCCGTTGATTCGTTTGACTTGAGATATGATCAAGGTGTATCTTCATAATCCAATATAAATTGACTAAATATCTAAAATAAGTAATAGTAATACAAAACGTAACTTTCTAAGTAATTATATTTTAATTTTTTCTATTAAAAGTGACCTTAGCTTAGATCAGAGCTGTCTAGGGTCGGATTGAATTGGGTCACTCGGATGATAAAAAAAATTATTTACTTAAAGCTTGATTCGTTGAACACAAAAAAATTATTTCATCATTTAAAATAAATTAAAATTTAAAAAAATAATTATATATTAATATTTATATATTTTATAATTAAATTTAAATATTTTTTATTAATTAAATAATAATTCAATCGAAATAAATCAAACTTGTACCTAAAATATCATATCCAAAATTTAATCCTTCAATACGTCAATTCAGATAAATAATTCATTTTTTAGACAAATTTAACTTAAATCATCCAAGCAATTATTGAGAAAGAGGTGAACGAATCATCGCGTATCAATAAACAAATAAAAGAAGATGACAAATATAAAAATAAATAAATAAATATTGCCACTATGGTAGATTCGTTTGGTTGATGATCCATTATTTTCTCTGGTTTTATTTCTTGTTGAAATAATCGACCAATGGTAGAACAAGATGTTAAAACCAACACCAAATTATTTTTGGTTGTAATTATTTTACCCTTTTATTTTTTAACTTTCACATGTTTTTTTATCACAGTAATTAACATCGTTAATTAAACATTTAGCCATAAAGTGCTATTTAAAAACGTTTCAAAAAATAAAAGTTTGATTTAAAATTTTGACATTAATATATAGTGTAACAATCAAAATCAAAATTTATGGGAATCTTGTATTTTTACTGATGATTAGAGCGAGTTATATTAAAGTGATTAGATTTTTTTTATTAAATAATAATTAACAATAGATTTTAAAAAGTGACATAATTTAATTGTTTACTAAGAATGGACTTAATTGAAATCCACAGTGAATTTCTATGATTGATTTGACAATTCGTGGGACATACTTATATAAAGTAATAATTACAATTTTAAAGATAACATTTTTGTGGTTTTGGCAAAAAATTTTGCTTTTTTTTTTTCTTTTTCAGAAAGGCTAAAAATGTCTTCCTTGGTATTGGTAGTTTTATGGTGCGTATGGATTTCATTGTATCCCGGTATGATGGAATCCATCCAATTTTTTGCCCTTTTTTAGAGACAGTTGTATTTGTGGGTGTATTTAAATCAGATACAAATTTGGATAATAATATTTGGTTAATAAACAAAATATAAATAAATTCGAATTTCGAGTAAATTAAATAATTTAAAATTGAATATTTAAAAAATTAAAAATATTCGATCTGTTATCATTTTTAAATTAAATAAATTTAAAATTAAATATTTAAAAAATTATAAATATCCGATCCGTTTTCAATCCCTATTCATTAGTATTATTTCTTTGACAAATCTTTTAAGAGAAAATCAACATCCCTTTCCCCCCTTCTTTTCCCAGCATTAGGCAAGATTTGATGTAAGGAACAAATTGCTTATGGCATGTTGAACAAAAAAGAAAATAAAGTATCAACAAATTGATTCTTTGAGATCTTATTGATATGATTAATTTTAATGAAATTACAAATACAAATTATAATCATAATCAAATAAATCTCAACATGCATGATAAATTATTACATAAAGAATAAAAAATCAAAGAATAAACTAAATAAATAAACTACCAAATCAACTTAAAATTGGACCGAACCTCCATTTAGTGAGATTGGATTCTAAAGGTTTTTGTATCTTTAAATTAGTGCTTATTAAAATTACAAAATGGTAATGGTCTGAAAAAAAAATAAAAAAATCAATGCACTGTCTGAATTAGAGTTGTGTTGACCTTAACAATTACGGTTGTAAAATGTGAAATTTGAGACTATTTTCAACTCAAGCTTTTTCTAATAATAATGCTAAATTTGCTTATCATTTTGTCTGCATTATGGACAATAGATGTATTTATGGATTGGTCAAGTCAAGCCATATCTAATTTTGTGAAATTTTTGTCCAAAATTCGATTCGTCTTTTTGAGACCAATAAATCTAAATAATTTTAAATATATATTAAAAATTTACATATTAAATATATTTTTAAAAAATTAAATAAAAATATTTTTTATATATTAAATAATATCTTGAACCAGTCCAAATTTTAAAACTCTTGTCCAAGATCCAGTCCATTATATTTTTAATGGCTAGACAAAACATTGAATTACCTGTCTTTTTCTCATTTTTTTCGATATAATTATAAAAAAAAAAAAATTAAGGTGAAAAATGTTAGGAATAATGAACAGGTTATAATTCCAAGAGGTTAGTTTGGTTGGTAAAGTAATAAATTAAATTTTATTATCAATGAGGATAATTGATTTTTGTGGAAAGCATTTTTGAGTAAAAATTTTAAATGTATCAAAACGATATAGGAGAATACGTTTTTAAAATCATCAAAAGAAAGAATTAGATCAAAGTAAAACTTGAAATATATATATATATACCCTCGTCATATTATCCAAAAAAAAAAAAGGATTATTTTGCTCTCTTTTGAAAAAAAAAAAAATCTAAGTTGAGAAATGGTAGGAAAAATGAATAATAGATTTGTATATGTTATTATAAGTATATATCAATAAATTTTATTGAGCCAGAAAAAATAGAATAACTATATTTTGCAAAAATTAGAATCAGAAAATGTGCTTGATTAGAACAAATAAGAAATTAAAATAGTTTCTGATTTTCATTATTTTATTTTACACTCTTTTCATGTCATGACTTTTGGTTCATCAGTAGCTCACCCTTAACGTATCCATATCCCTTTCAAATTATAATCAAGATTATTAGCTACTCAAATTGGCTTTTGAAGCAATCGTAGGACGACAAATTCCTCATAAAAAAAAAAAACATAAACCATAAATCTTAAACAAACAAAATAAGGACTTGGTTTTTTCTTCCACAAGTTCTAGCTGCCTTTTAGAGGGTTCTAGGAGATTTTTATTTTTCCTCCATTTTTTTCCCCTACAAATGACTTTTGGTAACTCAATAAGTCATTTGACATTTATGTTCTTGGAAAGACGAGGAAGAAAATAAGACAAAGTTAGGGGTAAAATGGAAAAAAAAAATTATATTATTTGGATTTGGGTGTGTGAGTGTATGTATATGTTTTTAATTTTTTATATATATATTTGAAGGATTATACTCTCATATTCATATTCAAATATATATCAGATACAATGTGTCGGAAATAAATATTTTAAAAAAAATGAGAAGTCATAATAAAAAATATAATTAATTTTTTAAAAAAATTAAGTTCACACAAATTGATGGATGGTGATGTTGGCAATCTTGTAAGCATTTAACATATTTCATTACTGCATACTCATATATATAAAATATTACGAACAGAATATTGAAAATACGAATACTTATAGTTTCGGTAGAAGTAGAAAAAATAGAATATCGAGTCAAGGTTGGACCTCTGACGTTAAGACGATTATTGCTTGTCTTTAAGGTGCTTACAGTTTTATTGCAATTCGTCTCCCAGGTTTTCTCGATAACGTTGCAAATAAGAGCACACTCGGATGCAACACAGCGAACCATAAGATTGTTGAGTCTCTCTCTCAGAAGACGGAATAATTTGAGTGAATAAGTTATTAAAAACAAACACAGGAAGTCTGTATATATAGCAAACACCCTGCCTGTTTGGTAAAGACACACCACATGGGAAAGAACCTGTTTAATCAGAATAGACACACCCATAGGGTACAAATCGGTTCGGTCAGGCAGGAAGCTGAACCGGCATGTCTTTATCGAAAAGACAGATTCTTAAACATACACGAACCGGTTCGGTCTTGGACCGAACATGCATGAATTAATCAGACACCAGTAGCAAGTTGGTCCTACTGGGTAGCAAAAAAAAAAAAGAACAATGTTGACCCAAGCCCAAGCTTAGTTTGACCCAACCTAGCGGCACACGTGTGTGGTCCAACCCAGTTTGGGTAGGTTTTCACTTGCCACAAAATTTGGGTGTTCCTTGAGGCCCAATCTAACATAGAATACAAGTCTTTATAAACAACTAGCAAATGCCAAACTTTTTTCTATGTGGGATTGATTATCACACACAACTACAATCAACTATCTTCCTTTTTAAGTAGGTGTCCAATGAGACTAATTTCTCATTCAGTTTTGATATCAATTGTGTACGTTAATTATACACCGTGTATCTAGTTACGACAACCTACGTATTAAAATACGTATTTCATATATATACACCCAAAATAATAAATAATATCCGACAGGTGACGTATGGATTGAAAATATATATTATATTATATTATATTATAATATATGCATAACTTCCACCACATAACTTAAATGAACATTAGAATATGCTATGGGATTCTTATAGTTTAAAATAATAATATTAAGGAGCAATTGATGCACATTAGGACCATAAAATAATGGGTTCCTTTTGTTTTTGGTGAAATTTGTGTTAATAATTAAGGAGGCAAATAATAAGTTTCACATTATTAAAGATTAATATATAATATATATATATATAGTAAGAGAAAATAATTGATTAAGCAACATCAACATTCATGATTCATTATTGACTAATTGCTGATTTATTTTTATTTTTATTTTTATTTTTATTTTATTGGATAATGACTCAAATATGACGATGGAAATTGGTTTTAGTTTAAGAAGAATACTCAACAACCGACATTCATGATTCAACAATCAACAACAATGAAGATATATCTCTCGATAATTAGAAGACAAATCACTTGTAAAACAAGAATCCAAGATCGTTAATAATCATTTAAGGTTGATATACAAATTTGGTTTCCATTAACGAATGTTTATAAATATCGATTAAAAATAATTAAAATACATTTTTAAAAAAAAAAATTATATTTAATATATTGTTTTTATCAAATTTAAAATAAACAAAATATTAATTCTAATTTTTTTTTCTAAATATCATCTTATCAAATATCATTAGATATATATCAGTTAACACTTAAGGTTTACCTTAAAAATTAACGGTTTAAGACTTGAGACATTAATTATTTTGGACCCGACAATCAGCCCGCCATTTCAGATTTTTTTTTTTTGGAGTTTGAAAAAGATATATAATTGAGAGTATGAACATGGTCATGGAACTCATACATTATTTTTATGCATGCATAAATATAATCTGTGACACTCATGATTTTTTTTAATTTTTTTTTTTATTATTTATGGAAGAGAGTTGATTTTAAATCATATATATTTCATAATTAAAATATGAAATATAAGTTTATAATGCAAGAGAACGTTGTTGGAAGTTTCTTTAGACAAGGTATCCTCCAATTGATTTTCGTTTGCTTAAAACGAGTCCACTAAGGAAAACCCAATCTATATATATATATATATATAAGAAAAATTAAATTATTCTCCATCCTTTTCATTTTCTTTATCCCACGTTGATTTTCACGAGATTTAAAAAAGCATTGATTTTAATGTATTTTATATCAAAATTTTAATTTTTAAAATAAAATTGATGTTATGTCTTTTAATGTGAAAAATAATTTGAAACATAAACTGTTAAAAAAAACATAATTTTTGAATATTAAAAAAAAAAAATAGACAAAGGAAATGAAACAAAAAAAAAAAAAAATTTTTGGTCTACATTCAGCTTCATCAGTTTGTTATCATTAAGTTCACATCCTTGATTAGGGATCAGTTTTAAGAGAAAAAACAATCTTATATCGATTAGGCAAAAATTAGGCTGTGATTTTATAAAATAAGGATTATCTTTTATTTATCGAGATTTTTTTTTTCTTTTTCAAAAGACAAAATTGACTTTGAAATACATTTTCATTTTGTAACTTAGCTTCAACCGACAAGGACTAAATATCAATGACGAAAAATAATTATTACTATTACTATTAATGTTCATGTTATTGGTGTTTTAGTTAGTGTTATTTTCCTCCATAAAGAAACTAGTGTTTTAGTGTTGAATTTTGCTTACTTTAGTTTCAAAAAAAAAAAAAAAAATTAAGTTGGTATAATTAACTTGTTCATATCAGTTCGAGATCTACAGCAGAGATTGCGTTGAATCAATATGAATTCTGCCAGTGAGGTGAGTATACGATCAATGTTCTGAGATTTCGAAATCCGATAAATAATTTAGATTCAATCTTTAACGATTTCAAATATATAATATAAAAATAAAAAAAATCACAAATTAATACAGCCATGCCATTGCCAGCTAGTCCTATGATCTTGATTTTTGCCAATCAGAAGAGCAGAAGGATGTAGTTTTAGCCCCACACCTTTATACATATCTTCTTCTTCTTCTGGTTTTTTTTTTTGTGGCTAAACATGACAGCAGAGAAACTCAATCTATAGAATTCCGATCCATGAAAGAAAAAATAATTGATTGGTATGGGCAGAAATAATCATGAAATTTTGTTTATCTAGACCGTCCATGTGTGCAATTTCTATAAGTTATCAACTTCTTATTCTTATCTCTGCATGGATGAGAATAAAAAGCATGTGCTTATCAATTAAAAAATAAAATAAAATAAAATTGGAAGAAAAATGTGCTTATCATTGATGTATGAAGCTAACCAAAATTCCTACTTTTCCATTTTCATTTTTTCTTTTTTCTTTTTCATATAATATTATATCATTTCCCTTTAACTTTGTCAGTATTATTGTCATTTATGAATGGATAAACTCCGAAGTTCCTTATCTTATCTTTTGCATTCTGCATTCTGCATTCTGCATTCTGCAGATATATATATATATATATATATTTACTACTTTTCCTTTTTTTTTTTTGTTCTTCCTAGCTAATTGCCTAAATTGGAGCTTCCATTAAAGTTTCATTTTTTTCCCTTTTGAAGCCTCTACCATGTCTTTTGTCATAACAGTTTTTCGACCGCTAAGACAATTTTGAAAATAAAATGGAGTCGCCACCAATCCTTTTTGTTAGATGTGATTGGTCACCTATTAAAATCAGTTTTAGTAAAATATTTTTAAAACCAATTTCGAAGTCCGCGCTTTGAACCAGAGAGAAAACAAAATCCAGTTCGGGAGTCGGGAGTCGGTTACGCACGGGGAAGGATTAGCACCACCGCAACGCCTGTTTAGAAGACGGTATCATTTAATCACGCGTTATCTTAAATCTCGATTTAATGAACTTGACATCACTATTTAAAAATAATTCTTTTTTATTTTTATTTTGCTTTATTTTATTTTCAAAAAAACATGTTTATAATTTTTGAATTTTTTTTTATTATTATTATTTTTTGAAAACGAAAGTGAACATAAATTTATTATCGAAAATACTCATTAAATATTCCCAACACTCTTGGTGGTATTTAACGAGATCTTCTCACCTCAAGATATCTTAAGAATCACAACTGTGATATCCTTCGAATTCCGTCGTCGGCAATTTACATCCATTTTTTATTTAAATGCGTATGATGCGAATATTTAAATATCGGATGCACACGACTTAGCATATAAGACATATGATCAAATACAGAACTATAAGATTAAACATGCGAATCATAATATTAAAAACACGAGCATGGAAAAATATCGAGCGCATTCACTATTTATTCATTTTTATTATTTCCATTTTTTAATGAATTTTTGTATTGAGCATATCGCTAAATACTCCCACAACTCGTGGTGATATTTAACGAAATTCTCTCACCTCAAGATATCTTAAGAATTACTACTGTAATATCCTTCGAATTCCGTCGTCGGTAATTCACATTTTTTAAAACCTTTTTTTTCTTTTGAAAAGTAAATTAAAATTCTTTTAATAATTATTTTCGAAATAAAAAAAATTTATCTATGTAAGAATAATTCTCGAATCACTCCGATATCTTAGATAATGTTTCGATTATTATTCTTACTCGGACCATTTCAAAGAACGATTGATGTTCCGACCATCCCGAGAAAGAAATCCGTTTTTAGAGAATTTTATTTACCGAAAATAATTTTAAAAGACATGTATTAATTAGAAGAATTATTATTTTATAATTTTAAAACCGAAACCGAATAATAAAAATATGTCGAATGCTGGACTAAAATAAATAAATAAAAAATAATATAATAAAAAATAATAAAGGAAGTTAAAATCATACCTGAAAAATGTCGAGAATCCGAAAATTAAAATGCCGGACTTGATCTTCGTAAAATTCTTTGTTCTTTCTCGACCACCTGAAAAATGTCGAGAATCCGAAAATTAAAATGCCGGACTTGATCTTCGTAAAATTCTTTTTGTTCTTTCTCGACCACCTGAAAAATGTCGAAAAAAAAAAATCAAAACGTCGAAATCAATAATCGTGAGTTTTTCTTTTTAATTTTTTTTCCTTTTTTTTCTAATTTTTCCCTCGTTTTTGTATTTTTATTTTTTCTTTTTCTTCCTTTTAATATTTTCTAATTTTTCCTTTTTTGAATCATTATTATTTTTTTAATTTTTAATTTTAAAAAATTTTAAATTTTAAATTTTTTTCTTTTTTTCCTTTTAATTTTACTTAATTTTTTTCTTTTTTTTATTATTCTTTTTCTATTATTTTTTATTTCTTTTTCTTTTTTTTAAAAAAAAATTAATTTTAATTTTTCTTTTTTTTTCTTCTCTTTTCCTTTCTTTGGCCCAAAACCAGCCAATTGGGCTGACAGGCCCAAGGACAGGGGCGCGCGGGTCAGGCCAACTTCTGGGCCGGACTCGGGCCTGGATCAGGTCTAGGCAGAACTTTTTTTTTTTAAATTTACCTGGAGCGGGTCGGGTGCGCGGACCCCGGGTCGACCCGCGGGTCGACGCGCGGGTCAAAGCGACCCGCTCCAGGGAGCGGGTCGGGTGCGAGGACCCTGGGTCGACCCGCGGGTCGACGCGCGGGTATGTGCGACCCGCTCCAGGGGACTATAAATAGTCCCTTTTTTTTTTCTCATTTCCCTTTTTTTCTCTCTCTTCCTCCCCTCTCTCTCTCTTTCCTCCCCCCTCTCTCTTTTCTCTCTGATTGCAGAACCCAGAAATCGATGACGGAGCACTGTGCCGGCCGCCGTGCCCCGCCCGTACCGGAGCTCCGATCCGGTCCGATGCGGGCTCAAAACGTTCCTACTCACTTCCTCTTTCCCTTTTCCTATCAGTTTTGCCCGAAACCGACCTCAAATCCGTAGATCTAACCTCGAAAGTTTGAAACTTTTCACCTTTCGATCTCCAAAAATCCTGTTAACCTCCACCCGAAACTCCCTCTGAGCCTTCTCCTCACCGTAGTCTCCATTTTCTTTGTCGCTTCGTTTTTTGTTTTGTGTTTTTTTTTCCGGGTGGATCTGTTTTTTTTTTTTTTTTTTGCAGGTCCTTTAATGGTTTTTTTTTTCTTTGCGGGGGTTCCCTGTTATTGGAGGGATCCCTTGGATGATTCGGATCTCCTCTCCTTTTTTGTTTGTTGGTGCCCTTCCCCCTTTTGGTGATTGTGTTGGGGTTTGTTTTATGGAGGGTGGCGTGTGCAGGGGAGGTGGTGTGTCTAGGCAGGGGGTGGCGTGTTGGAGTTGGGGTTGCAGGGTAAGGGCTTGAGTGTGGGGAGGGTGGCGTGTGGCAGGGCTGCCTGCTGCCTAGGGTGGCTGGCTAGAGGTAAGGTTTTGGTAGCTAGGGTTTGGAGGTTGCTAGGGTTTGGGGGTAGGATTAGGGGATGGGCCAGAGATCGGGTTAGTTGGGCCTGCATGGTATTGGGCTTGCTGGTTGGGTCTGTAGATTGGGCCTGCTAAATAGCAGGCCCTGTTGCAAATGGTAGCAGGCCCTGTTGCAAATGGCTCGGGTCGGGTTCGGATCCGTCCCGGGCTAAAATTGGTTATTACAGCTGCCCCTCTTTGCACATTGCTGAGAATCAGGAATAGGGCAAAGACAATATAACCAATTTTGTCCGGTTATAGAGATCCATATTTAGCGAGGCTCTTGGTTCATCGTTGAGGAAAGATCAGGAGTTTTTTTTTTGGAAGCTTGTGATAAAATGATTTGCCTTAAAGAGGTTACCTTGACTAATCATACCAAGGCTCGACCCATCTTAAGGAAACGAGTTCGACTTTGCAAGAATTGAAAATGGTACCCGGAGGTTTTAAAAAACATCATTTTGAAAGATATTACCCGGAGGTTTTTGAAAGCAGATATTTGGAGGTCTAAAAAAATATTACTTCTTTGAAAATGGTGCCCGGAGGTCTTATTCTTGACTTTGAGAATGATGCCCAGAGGTCTTTATCAATGATTTTTTAGAAAGATGCCCGGAGGTCTTGAAAACATGATTTTTGAGAATAATGCCCGGAGGTCTTAAAACAGTTGCCCGGAGGTCTTAAAAATGTCGTTTCTCTAAAAATAATGCCCGGAGGTCTTATCCATGATTTTCGAGAATAGTGCTCGGAGGTCTTGAAAACATGAATTTTGAGAATAATGCCCGGAGGTCTTGAAACGGATGCCCAGATGTCTTATAAAAATGATCTTTTCTTTGAAAATGGTGCCCAGAGGTTTTATCCGTGATTTTTGAGAATAATGCCCGGAGGTCTTGAAACGGATGCCCAGAGGTCTTATAAAAATTAGCTTTTCTTTGAAAATGGTGCCCGGAGGTCTTATCCATGATTTTTTAGAATAGTGCCTGGAGGTCTTGAAAACATAACTTTTGAGAATAATGCCCGGAGGTCTTGAAAAGGTAACCTGGAGGTTTTATCCATGATTTTTGACAATAGTGCCCGGAGGTCTTAAAACAGGTGCCCGGAGGTCTTTTTTTTTAATTTTCTTTTTCTTTTGCTGTGCCCGGAGGTCTTAAAAGGTAACCCGGAGGTTTTTAAAAGAGGTGCCGGAGGTCTTGGTGATCATACCTGAAGATCTTTCACAATCATATCTTGGAAGAAAATCTCACTAAATATTCAAATTCAAATGTCAAAATTTCAAATAGTCCATGTCATGCATGAAATGTGAATGTCATACGAAGTCAATGCATATGCCCCTGATGATGCATGTGCAAGTACCCACGAATAATGTACATATTTTACGACATGATGCAGATGCAAAACTTAATAAATATGCGAATGTTCATGAATGATGCAAATGTTCCCAATTGTTTTTCTTGATCTTGGTTTAGCTTTTCCAAATCGTTTTTCCTCTTCGAAACAGAGTGTATCCTGAAACGCTCGTGCCTCGTAAGACATCAATCCTTTTCTTCACTTTGGAAATATCTCTTTGCCCCGATAGTTTTTCAAATTTTTATCAACTAGAGTCCGAGCCAAATGTTCATTTCTTCTACCTCAATAGTTCCATACCTCTGGGCCAGAAGAACCTTTGCCTTATGCCAACATCAAAAATGGTTTCTTCCAAAAATATTTTTATTTTATATTTGTTTTTAGCTTGCTCTTTTTTTTGAAAAATCTTTGCTTATTTACTGAAAACTTTTGAGCTGAACATGTCATCCTCATGTTGTGATATCCAAATCTCTTGAAGATTGATGATCACTGTTAGAAGTTTTTCTGAGTGTCAATTCGGATTTTTCGAATTGAGTCGAAAGGCTTGGTACCACAAGATTTTGGTCGATCCAAGGAGACTTCACGACAGAAAAATGTATATCTTTTCTAGACTCACAAATGGAACAGGTTTTGTAGAACATGAATTCTTTGGGAATCAAACAAATTCAACCTTCTTTTAGTTTCCAAATCATGGCGTTTTGACAAACGTCAAGACTAGCTGGGATGTTCAAACTGGAAAGTCAATTCTGGAAGGGAAAAAGATCTAAGTCTTTGAAGCCAAACCTCCAAATGAGAGTTGACAGTTTTGGGGTATTTTGGAATTTCCAGATGTTCCTTGATTTCTTCAAAATGACATATTCTTTTGTTATGGCCTTGACAATACCATAAGTGGCATCGAAATTCTCCCATTTTACTCTAGACTGCCCATTTTGGGTTTTCACCCTAGAGTCTCATTCTTTCCATTTTTTCATTTTCTTTTCTTTAAATGTTTCACCATGCATTCAAGAAATCAAGACTTATCCAAAAAGGATTTTTAACCAGAAAGGAAATTGAAGTCTCATGCATTTCTCTAAGAATAGACTCATCAATTTAAATGACCGTGCTCGATCAAAATGCTCTTTTCCAGGTACGTAATGTAGGCCGAGGTTCGAGGTACTGAAAGAAAAGATAAATAGGCCCAACCATGTGTTTAAGGTGATCAAATCAAGGATCATTTCATGAGGAGGATTCTCTTCGAAACATTTGTCTTTGCTGAGCTTTTCTCTTTATCCGATGATTTTCATCCGTTCTTTTCATCCTTTTCTATTTTTTTGCTTTCATTTTTCTTTTTATCTCCTTTTTTTTTTTTGCATTTCTATTTTGACAAGGTGAACCCGTAGTTATTTGAAAGCTCAAATTTCTCTTTGATTCAAGGCATTCTTTTTTCGTCTTTGAACCAGGACTTCATTATCTGTGACCTTTGAAAGATCCTTCCTCGCATTTGTCCCCTAGTATGGAGGGTGATCCTTGATCGGGGTTGAAAGAACGAAAGTATTTACTAGGCTTAAAAGGGGTAGCAAAAGGATATTTTAATTTATGAAAAGATAATGAAAGATGGTCATTTTTCATCTCAAGCACAAGCACGTAAACTGAAAAGTCATTCCCTAGAGGAAAAAAATGAAAAGGTTTTTTTCTTTCTTGAAACCATCTTGAATTTCATAAATGCATGATGTCACACTCGTTTTTCATTTTCTTTCTTTTTTTTCTTCATTTTTTGATGCATGCCCCGAAAATTACTTCATCTTTATTCACCACGTGTCGTTCGTATCTACAAATGATGCACCATTTAATTGGTCATACAAATGAGAATTCGTATCATAACGAGGAACACCTCAAGTCTTTTTTTTGGCTCTCCGAAGGGACAAGAAAGAATACGGTTCAAAAACAACTTTTTTCTAGGAACATGAGAAAATTTGGTTTAGTCATTGTTACCTCAGACGTTAATCATGAAGTGACGTCTGGGCAACTCTTGTTTTGTGGTTACGGAAAGGGATGTGAATGGTTTTGGCATAACCTTGACACACATCAATTTACCATAATTTAGATTCTTGAAAAAGGTTTCACTTGTTTGAGACACCAAAGATCTCGAATTTTTTTCAAAAAGTTTGTTCCATTGCTCATAACCTAAACTAGGATCTGCATTTTTCTTATTGCACCGACTATGGTTTCTGAAATTCAACAATATATTCCTGGAAGCATTGATTTTTTCAAACTCAAAGGATTCAAGCATAGGCAAGTCCGAAAGAGAGGGGGAAGGGTGTTGGGTCATTTCTAACATTGATCATCAATAATCTCAAGACTCATCATCATTTCTTAACGTGAAGAAGGATTTTTTCTTTTAAGAATGCATTCTTCAAAATCAAGAATTTCCTTAATGTTTATTCTTGCAAATTCAAATTATTATTAAAACACAATAAACATAAAGCATTTGAAATTCAAAGTTTATTTATTTCATGTGGATGCCAACATAAGGCAAGTGCTTTCATGATGAGGCATAGAACTACATGCATATTCCTCAATGCTTGTTGACATGTTTTTAAAGGTAACCATTCTCATCCTCAAAACCCGTGGCGAAGAAACCGATTTATGGCAATGCGGATTTTCACTGTTCGAATAGCTCTGGAGTCAAAATGCCATCGTGGACAAGACCTTCAATCTTTTCCTTTAGTTGTCTGCATTTTTCAGTTGAATGTCCAATCGCCCCCATGTGATACTCACACTTACTGTTTGGGTCATAACTCCTTGCTGATGGGTTTGGAGTTGTTTTCAAAGGCACAGGGGTGAGGTATTGGTTCCTCATTAGTAATCGCAACAGGTCGGAGATTGGGATTGAAAATTTCTCTTGGTTGCCCCGCGGTCGTTTCTGGGAAGCAGGCCTAGTTGCAGGGGCTGACATAGGATTAGGTGTTTGAATATTTGGAAGGTAAGGATAATGACTTGGAGAGACATTGGTAGAGTAACATGATTGATATGGAGAGACCTAGGGATATGGAGTGAATTCTCCCATAGCCTGAACATGTTCCTCCTTCCTTTCAGGTGCCTCGTTTCTCTCGGCATTGGATGTCTTACCTCCTTCGAGTTTTCCGTTCTTGATAGCATTCTCGATCATCTCACTAGAAATAACCATATCAGCGAAATTTCTTGAGGCATTGCCAACCATCCTGTCATAATAAGGTGCCGTTAATGTACCGATGAACAGCACAGTATTTTTTTTCTCAGTGAGTGGTGGTTGCACCTGTGTTGCCATATCCCTCCATCGTTGGGCATATTCCTTAAAACCTTCAGTATGCTTCTTTCCCATATTCTGCAATGTTAACCTATCTGGTGCCATGTCGATCATGTGCTTATACTGAGTCTTGAAAGCTTTTGCCAGATCTTTCCAAGAACGGATACATCCTCGATCCAACTGATTATACCATCTTGCAGCTGACCCTGTTAGACTGTCTTGGAAGCAGTGGATTAATAGCTTGTCATTGTTGGTGTAGCCAGCCATTTTTCGACAAAACATCGTGATGTGGGTTGATGGACATTTCGATCCGTCATACTTTTCAAATTCAGGGGTCTTGAATTTTAGCGGAATCACCAAATCTGGGACCAAGCTGAGCTCATTTGGATCCGTATTCCAAAAAACGTCTATTACTTCTATGGCTTTGAGTCTCTCTTCAAACAGATCATACTTCTGTTGCACTTCTGTGTCTTCCACTTGCTTTGCCACACGTTTTTCCAGCTTTTCTTGTTCTAGTGAACCATCTTGGCTTGGAATAATAACTGGGTCTGAGGGGTGAAATTCCGAGTTCAATTGAAATTGTCCTCGGCCTGGTTGACTTGGTAGGTAAATCGAATCTTCGTTGTTGTTTACTTGAGGTCGAGGTTCTCCCACTATGATCGATCCTTCAGCAACCCATTTTCCTCGGGTCAGCCTAGTCATCATTTCAATCATCTTGTCTATTTGCTCGCGTGACTCCTCTTGAGATTTTGTTATATGTTCTCGTGCTTCTTGCTGAAATCTGGCTAACTATTCTTGTAATTCCCTCTGTGCTCTTTCCACTCTATCCAGTCTATTTTGTTCATCCTCCATGGTTCCGGCCTATGTCATAGAGGTACGCAGTAATTCTTATACCTCTGATTTGAAAAAGAAATCTTTTCAAAGTTTTCAAAACTAAGCCGACTTCTTTTTTATTCCCCAAGTGTGTTTCATGATGCATGAGCTATGAATGTCGTGAATGTAACACGATGCCCATATGATGCATGTAAAGAATAAACAAATTAATGCATGAGCATATACAATGAGTGACCATGTATGTCACGAATGCATGACCTTATTGTTATGAATGCAATCACGATGTCGATATGATGCATGTAAAGAATAAATAAATTGATATACTGGTATATATGGAGAACGATCATGTATGTCACTAATGTATTCTACAATAAATGACCATGCATGTTATGATTGCAATATGATGCTAATTTGATTTGTCTAAAGAATAAACAAATTAATGCACGAATATATACAGAAAACTATTCAATAATTAGATTAACATGATTTGGACCGAACTTAATTATTCAACAATTTTATTGCACCAAACTTGCCCCCAAATTCAATCCATAATTTTTTTTTAAAACATATTTTTCCCGCAAAAACCAAAATATTATTTTCAAAAACCAATTTCTATCAAAAACTTTTGGGGTAGTGGGTCTTATTATGGCAAAGATGTCCAAATATTTATTCAACACAACCGGTTTGCAATTCTCATTTAATCAACAACAAATGTTTATGCAATTTATCAAATGAGATTATTATCACCGTGAAATCAAAAATACAATTATAAATGTAAATGCTTTATTTACAAGTGCATTAATGCATGAAATGTACGAGATGTACGAAAAGAAAGAATTTTCGTATTTACACATTCAAAAAGTTAACGAACATTTGCCCCGACAGTATCAACTTATTTAAGCATCACGGTGCCTTTGGGGTGAAAAATGAAACTTATTGCGGGTAGCACGATGTACGTTCATCATTACCCGATTTACAGTTTTTGTTCGGAATGTAAAACAAATAGTGAAAGATCACAAATGTTCCTCCATGTGTTCCTAATTTCGGGGATATCCGATCGAAAATTCGATAAGGCTCTATCTAAGTTCACTTCATGAGGTTGAGTTAGGTTCTAAAAGCCCCACATTGCTCCTCACTGTCGCCCGTGAAGGCTAGTAAGGCCACCCGAGTTAAACGGGTTCAATTTGTTGGAGTATATTTTCCAGGCTTATGCGAAGGTTATCACCTCACAAAAATATAGGTACTTTATTACTCCGGAAGTGTTTCGCTAGCCCATGCGGAGGTTATTACCTCACGAGAGCGTAGGTACTTTACTTCCACCTAAAGGGATAAAGCTCGGGTATAGAGCTTATGTATGAAATGCACGTGCTCGTGTGTGAGAAGGAACAAACAAATCTTCGACTATTTGTCTACGACCCTTTATTCGAAACATTCCGTAATTATTAGAATCAATGATGTACATATATGAAAAATAAATAAATAAATACATAAACAACATAAAAAATATATATGAATAAAGAATTAACAAATATCAAGATGTAAATGAAAGCAAAATTAAAAGAAAGAAAGAAAGAAAATAAAGAGAATTAAAATTAAATACCGATTAAATCCATCAATCGAGATTTTAAAATAACACATGATCAATTTGTGGCTCGACTCCCAAAGGTCCCCAGTGGAGTCGCCAAGCTGTCATAACGGTTTTTCGACCGCTAAGACGATTTTGAAAACAAAATGGAGTCGCCACCAATCCTTTTTGTTAGGTGTGATTGGTCACCTATTAAAATCGGTTTTAGTAAAATATTTTAAAATTAATTAAAACATTTTTTAAAACCAATTTCGAAGTCCGCGCTTTGAACCAGAGAGAAAACAAAATCGAGTTCGGGAGTCGGTTACGCACGGGGAAGGATTAACACCCCCGCAACGCCCATTTAGAAGACGGTACCATTTAATCACGTGTTATCTTAAATCTCGATTTAATGGACTTGACATCACTATTTAAAAATAATTCTCTTTTATTTTTATTTTGCTTTATTTTATTTTCAAAAAAACATGTTTATTATTTTTGAATTTTTTTGAATTATTATTATTTTTTGAAAACGAAAGTGAACATAAATTTATTATCGAAAATACTCATTAAATATTTCCAACACTCTTGGTGGTATTTAACGAGATCTTCTCACCTCAAGATATCTTAAGAATCACAACTGTGATATCCTTCGAATTCCGTCGTCGGCAATTTACATCCATTTTTTATTTAAATGCGTATGATGCGAATATTTAAATATCGGATGCACACGACTTAGCATATAAGACATATGATTAAATACAGAACTATAAGATTAAACATGCGAATCATAATATTAAAAACACGAGCATGGCAAAATATCGAGCGCATTCACTATTTATTCATTTTTATTATTTCCATTTTTTAATGAATTTTTGTATTGAGCATATCGCTAAATACTCCCACAACTCGTGGTGATATTTAACGAAATTCTCTCACCTCAAGATATCTTAGGAATTACTACTGTAATATCCTTCGAATTCCGTCGTCGGTAATTCACATTTTTTAAAACCTTTTTTTTCTTTTGAAAAGTAAATTAAAATGCTTTTAATAATTATTTTCGAAATAATTTTTTTTTTATCTATGTAAGAATAATTCTCGAATCACTCCGATATCTTCGATAATGTTTCGATTATTATTCTTACTCGGACCATTTCAAAGAACGATTGATGTTCCGACCATCCCGAGAAAGAAATCCGTTTTTAGAGAATTTTATTTACCGAAAATAATTTTAAAAGACATGTATTAATTAGAAGAATTATTATTTTATAATTTTAAAACCGAAACCGAATAATAAAAATATGTCGAATGCTGGACTAAAATAAATAAATAAAAAATAATATAATAAAAAATAATAAAGGAAGTTAAAATCATACCTGAAAAATATCGAGAATCCGAAAATTAAAATGCCGGACTTGATCTTTGTAAAATTCTTTGTTCTTTCTCGACCACCTGAAAAATGTCGAGAATCCGAAAATTAAAATGCCGAACTTGATCTTCGTAAAAATCTTTGTTCTTTCTCGACCACCAGAAAAATGTCGAAAAAAAAAAATCAAAACGTCGAAATCAATAATCGTGAGTTTTTCTTTTTAATTTTTTTCCTTTTTGTTTTTCTAATTTTTCCCTCGTTTTTGTATTTTTATTTTTTCTTTTTCTTCCTTTTAATATTTTCTAATTTTTCCTTTTTTGAATCATTATTATTTTTTAAATTTTTAAATTTTTAAATTTTTTTCTTTTTTTTTTCCTTTTAATTTTACTTAATTTTTTTCTTTTTTTTTAATTATTCTTTTTCTTTTTTTCTATTATTTTTTATTTCTTTTTCTTTTTTTTTAATTTTAATTTTTTGTTCTTTTTCTTTCTTCTATTTCTTTTTTCTCTTTTCCTTTCTTTGGCCCAAAACCAGCCAATTAGGCTGACAGGCCCAAGGACAGGGGCGCGCGGGTCAGGCCAACTTATGGGGCGGATCCGGGCCTGGATCGGGTCTAGGCAGACCCTTTTTCTTTTTTTAATTTACCTGGAGCGGCTCTGGTGTGCGGACCCCGGGTCGACCCGCGGGTCGACGCGCGGGTCAACGCGACCCGCTCCAGGGGACTATAAATAGTCCCCCTTTTTTTTTCCTTCTCATTTCCCTTTTTTTCTCTCTCTTTCTCCCCTCTCTCTCTCTTTCCTCCCCCCTCTCTCTTTTCTCTCTAATTGCAGAACCCAAAAATCGGTGAAGGAGCATCGTGCCGACCGCCGTGACGAAGCTTCGATCCGGTCCGATGCAGGCTCAAAACGTTCCTACTCGCCTCTTCTTTCCCGTTTTCCTATCAGTTTTGCCCGAATGACCTCAAATCCGTAGATCTAACCCTGAAAGTTTGAAACTTTTCACCTTCCGATCTCCAAAAATCCTGTTAACCTCCACCCGAAACTCCCTCCGAGCCTTCTCCTCGCCGTAGTCTCCCTTTTCTTTGTCGCTTCGTTTTTTGTTTTTTTTGTGTGGGTGGATCTGTTTTTTTTTTTTGCAGGTCCTTCAATGGTTTTTTTTTCTTTGCGGGGGTTCTCTGTTATTGGAGGGATCCCTTGGGGGATTCGGATCTCCTCTTTTTTTTTTTTTTTTTGTTGCTGCCCTCCCCCCTTTTGGTGATTGTGTTGGGTTTTGTTTTATGGAAGGTGGCGTGTGCAGGGGAAGTGGTGTGTCTAGGCAGGGGGTGGCGTGTTGGAGTTGGGGTTGGGGTTGCAGGGTAAGGGCTTGAGTGTGGGGAGGGTGGCGTGTGGCAGGGCTGCCTGCTGCCTAGGGTGGCTAGCTAGGGGTAAGGTTTTGGCAGCTAGGGTTTGGGGGTTGCTAGGGTTTGGGGGTAGGATTAGGGGATGGGCCAGAGATCGGGTTAGTTGGGCCTGCATGGTATTGGGCTTGCTGGTTGGGTCTGCAGATTGGGCCTGCTAAATAGCAGGCCCTGTTGCAAATGGCCCGGGTCGGGTTCGGATCTGACCCGGGCTAAAATTGGTTATTACATCTTTTTCAAAATTTATTGTTCTATTATTATTTCCCCTTTATTTCTTTCTTATGGCTAGTTTTTTATTTTCACTTGGTTGTCATATTGAAAATAAAATTATCAACAAATGATCTGATAACAAAATATTGAATTTTTAATTTCAATAATTAGAATTTAATTTTAATAATTTAAAATATATATAAAAAAAATTCAACACTAATACTCAATCGTTTTTATTTATTTATTTGTTCCATGAAAATTGTTCCCTCTCATTATTGGGTCATATTAAGGTTTATATATTAATTAGTAAAAAAGTTTTTATTTCTCTATTACTTTTCTAATTATAAAATCTTAACTTTAATTTCATGAATATATGTTATAAAAAAAATTCATATCTATATTTCTAAAATCATAGAACTGATTAATTGATTTATTGTACATTAGTAAGAATATAGTAATTGTGACTTTGTGAGTGATAAATTCATCCTCGTGTTTGAAAAACTTTGGCTTTCTTTTAACAGTTAATACGAATGGTCTCACTTTTTTACACGTAAAACATGTGTATTACCAAGCTGGAGCAATCCTTTACCATTTCCATTAAGAATTCTTTTTATCTTATATCCACACTTATTTAATTAAGAAATTCAAAAGTTAATTAATTGATGTAACATCTGGCATTTTGAAAGAAGTGCATGAAAAGAAAAACAAGCTTATTAAGAAGATAGGTAAGAAAAGTAAAAAACACTAATTTTTTATAGAAAAGAGATCACCGTTTTGAAATAGAAAAAAAAAAATTATAAGTATTAAAATTTAAATCTTAAATTTATTCAATGTTATATTTTAAATATTATTATATGAATCAACTAAATTAAATTAGGGATTCAAAACCATCAAATTATTATTGATTATTGTGTGTGTGCTTTTTTAATTAATAAGTTAGATTAATTTCTCATGTCCCAAATTCATTTATTATTCACATATTTAATACAAAAAATATTAAGTTAAATATCTTGATTTTGATATAATTTTCACATGCACGACTTTTATTCTTATCATTTTCAATATCTTGCAAGATGATATTCAGATAGAAATTATCCATAAGAAAGTCTTTAGTCAGGCAAAGAAAAGAAAATTAACAAAAGTCATTTTCTTCCTATTGATTTTTCAAGTTTTATACCACAATTAACTAAACCCAAAGTTTAAACAAACCAATCCCCAATCCAAATGAATCAAAAAAAAAAAAATAAGAGTAACAATAATTATGTGGCGTATAGAAAGGGTCGTTTAAGTTTGACAAAAATGTTAATCTTTTATTCTTTACCCTAAAAAAAAAAAAATTAAATATAAAATTATTCCTTCTACTATACCTCTTTTTTTACTTTGGTACCTAATAAATTTTTGGACCATTCGGGTACCTATAGTGTAAATTTTGAACCTGATTATGTATCAGATTTGACCCGATTGAGACAAAAAATTATGCTATAGGTACCCGAAATGGGTAAAAAAAATTTAGATACAAAAAATGAGAAAAGATGTATAGTGCAGTTTTTTTATATATATAAACCAAAAAAGAAATACAAATTTGATTGACAATGAAACAGTAAAAATAAAATAAAAAAGCAATAAAAGATTTTAATATTGAAAAAAAGGAAAATGATTGATAGTGAATGATAAAAAGATTTGTTGGGTAGGTAAGCTCCAATGGGATCCTTCTCTATCATCACTAATTGAAGCCTTTTTTAAGTTTTAATAATTTATCTGTTTGTTTTTCTTATTGTCAATTCAATTTTACGTGTTTGAGTTTTGCCCCGTAAATGGTCCCAAATTCTATCTGCTTTGCGTGCGGCGACACGTTTGAGTTGCGTGTGTAACAACCAAGATTCTCGCATTTTATGTTTTTATAAAAAAGTCATATTTTGAAAATAAAAAAAAATTTGCTCATAATAAAATTTAAATTTGATGAGTTTGATATCATCTTTTAAAAATAATTAAATTAATTAATTTTGTTAAATTCAAATTCAAGTTCTTCACATTTTAGGATACCTAAAATCACAAAAGGTTGTATTTTTAGAATTCATTTTTTATATACCGACATAAACTTTTTAATTTTATCAATGATATTAAGAATCTATTATATATTTTTTTAATTAATTTTTTAAATATATTTAAAGTATATATATGTTATTATGTTAACTTCATTTATAAAATTTAAATATTTCAATGACAGTGATTATGTTTTTATATACCTAAAATCATTTTCTAATGTGTGAATTTGTTTGGATTTTTTTTTTAATCTTAGGATAATTATCCGTTCAAAAACTTCAATTTTTTTCATGACCCGAAAGATTTTATTTTTTTCATTAAGTTTATTGGATTTATTTTAAATTCATCCATCATTAATTCAATATTAAAATCTGACAAAATTTGTCACGCAATATATGTTCATTAAAGCGTCATGTAATAAATTTTTTCGTTCATATTTCATCTATATTCTAAATGAATTTATAATATTCAAAAAGTCACATATAAAAAAAAAAATTGAATTTTTTAGATCATAAATAAAAATGAAACAGTACAAAAACGTTAATGATGCAATTTTCTCACAAACCTTAAGTTGCAATGGCTAATGTTTCCCCTAATGACTTCATATTGCCAATTGGGTAATTTCTTTACAATGACTTGGAAATCTTGAATTATTGTCACCCAAAAGTCCGAAAGTCTTTGAGTGAACAGTGTCTAACTTTTTCTCTTGCTTTACTTTTGATTTTGTGTTCATTTTTTTTTTTTTTTGTTGATAAAAATATCAATTTGACAAGTTGGATATAATTAATTAGTTTAAATCAAATAATTAATTATATTAATCCAATTTAATCTTTAGTTAAGGTTCAAGTCAAGGTGAAAAGAAAAGTCATCTTAACTAGCAAACTGAAATCGCTTATTGTCTCTAAACCTGTTCAAAGATCAGGTGAACTCGAATTGGATCGGATTTGGATAAAAAAATTTGTAATTCACATCGATTTGGTTCGGCCTAGATTATTATTTATTAAATTAAAAAATATATATTTTTAAAATTTAATTATAAAAAATATGTTAATATAAAAATATTAATAAAAAGAATTTATGAATGGATCCGACCTGAAACAAATTTAAATAAATAAAAAGAATTTATGAATGGCAGTCCAGCTCGTGAATAGGTGTCTCCCAAGGAGACACGAAAACAAATAAGAAAAAAAAGCAACAAAATAATAGTACTGTTAACCCAATAATTGATATCTTTTTTTTTTTTTTTTCCACTCCTAATATATTAAGTATTGGAGCGGAATTTCTTGTTGTGCTCTTAATTTGTGCTATATTAGCTATTTAAGAGTTCTGGTTTTATATGGTTTTCCTTATTTTTCTCTCATAATTTATAAAAAGGAAAGTACTATGCTATTTTTTTTATAATAATAATAATGCTAAATTGAATGTTAAATACTTATATTTCTATATTTCAGGCTTTGTATTATATAAAAAAAAAAAGGTAAAGATGAAAAAAGTGCTCAATCCAACAATTAAGCTATAAAGTAGGAAATATATGAAACATAACTATTGGGTTAAATTTATTTTTTTTGTTTTTTTTTTCTATAATTCTTACCGAATAAAGCTCTAAAGAAAATGAAAACAAATAAAGCCCTAAAGAAAATGAAAAGGAAAAAAGGTGATTTTTTTTATAAATATAATAATTAGGATTCATAATCATATTAATTTTTCCCCTTTTTCTTTTCCATCAATCTTATCAAATAGAGTGTAAATGTCAATATTTGCATGTAAAGAGTTAGGAAGTTTAGAATCCAATTTTTTTTTTTTTTTTAAAACTTTGAAATTAGGAAGATCTATTTTACACTACAAAAAACTGTGATTTTTAGAAACAAAAATTTTATATTTTGTTGTAAGATGCTGCAAATAATCGAAAAATATTAGTAACAAATTTTATGCACATTTTTATTATAAAAAGTAGTATGCAATACCTATTGCAACATAAAACCTTTTGCAAAAAAACATTTTACAAATTGTTATAAAGTGTTGCAAATGATAGTGTTGTAAAAATTATTTTCAATAATTTTGTATATATTTTTGTTTCAAAATGTAATCTGTAGTAACTAATTGCAACTCAATACTTTTATGCTGCAAAAAAATATATATTTTGCAACATTTAGACGGGATCATTTCACCTACAATATTTTTTTTTACTACAATTTTATAATTATCCAATCACAATATAGAATTATATAGGGGTCCACAACTTAAAAGCATAGATTCCACATAATATTTTGGTAGATCTTATATAATTCAGAATTACGATTGATTAATGACACTGCAATAATTGTAAGATATATGCTCAATATACTAGTCCAAATAATTTTGTTGTTAAAGATTAAATTTCTTGTTTGTAGTGTTAGGGGATTAATGGAAAATAGAGTCTATCTGGATCATTGAAAGTGAAACAAATTTTTCAAAGATTTAGACATACCAAAACTTAAACACCATTGAAGATGTAGTAATAATCATATTCATGACATATATATAAAAATTAATTAAGGTTGAAGACTGCCGCACTAAAAAATCTCAAAGGTTTAAATTGAAAGGGCGGTGGTGGTCCATAATAAAGCTACTAACTAATAAGAAACAAAAAAATAACTAACAAATAATAAACAAAGAAAAGTGGTAGAACAAAGAGCGAATAGCATGTTTTGTTTCATCTTAACCAGAAAGAGTTGATGATGAATGATTATTTCCTTTAAAAAAAAAAAAAACCAATAAAAAATTAAAAATGCGACGACTAGAGACTGTTCATTTTGCTGATATTATCAATTCTTTCCACTAATGTCTTTGTAAATTGTAAGTTTGTAACTCAAAGTGGTCCAATTTTGCAGAATATCCATAAATCATACCACTAGCCACATCAAGTAATTTTCAGTGCATTTATTTTCATGTCTTCGTCTTCGTACATTTGTCGAAGGAACATTTTATTCATTCGTTTTGATAGATTCGGTTCGAATTAAGTCGGGCTTGAAATAGATTTTTAATAATTTGAGTCGGTTCGGATTACTGTTTAAATAATAAAAAATATTTTTATTTAAATTTAATTATAAAATATAAAAATATTAATCTAAAATAAATAATAAAATTGGTTTTTGGATCCAGATCTGGGTAAACAAAAAAAATTATTAGGTTCGGCCTATGAAAACCTTTAATATAAGGTTTGGTATATTTCATTTTTGTTCTTTTTCCCTATTATTCCTCCTTATAAATATCTAATGTATCACGTAAACTAGAGATTTGAAAGAGAAAAAAAAAAGTAACGATAATGAAATATATATTGGTGATATATTCTAAGATGTGTTCATAATCATAAGATATATCTAAAGCAGGCGTAGAGCAATGAACAAGTTTGAGGAATTTCTTTTATATATATTTATTTTTGAAAAAAAAAATGTAAGTATCACTATGAATTGATTTTCCATTAGCTTTATACCATCATTAGCTTCATAAATACGTGCACAAAAAATGGCATAGATGTGAAGATAAGTGGATAACCATTTTCCAATTGGCAATATATAGCTTATCGGAGGAATACAAAAATTAAATGAATATATGCAAAGTATATAGGTAGAGATCCATTTAGGTTTAGCTTACCATTTTAGGGTAACCCAATTAAGCTAAAATCTAGGTAGAAATTTTAAATTTGAATTGTAATACTCTCTTATAGTAAAATAATAATAATAAAATTAGCTTTACCATTTTAGGGTAACCCAATTAAGCTAAACTCATAGAATATAGGTAGAAATTTTAAATTTGAATTGTAATATTCTCTTATAGTAAAATAATAATAATAATAAAATTCAGGCCTGTCTAAGTTTTTTTTTTTAATTCAGATAACTAGCATTTTATTATAAAAATATTTTTTTTTATTTAAATTTAATTATAAAAAATATATATTTTAATATATTTTAAACAATAAAATGATTTTTGACCGGATCGAATTTAAATAAACAAATATTTTTATTATTCAGATCTAGTGTCCGATTCCTCCAACCCATAGTGGGGGAGTCAAACAATTTTATCAGACCCATTTAATCTGACTTTTAATGAAAAATAATAGACAGCAAAATACTGTCCACAGTAAGTGAGCTATAATAATATTTCCTCAAGTTCCTGGCTCTCCAAATGTGCTAAATGGTGGCAGTCCTAGTCTCTCTGTGTAAAAGGATAGCCTTATAAAAGTCTTAAAGTTAACCCTTGGGAATTGGGATGAGTAAGGAGGTAGAGGTGAACGTTCGATCGAGTCGAGTGAAAAAAATTTGGATTAGTCGAGTTGACGAGTCCTATTTTGTCAACCAAACTCAATTTGAAATTTTAGCGAATCGAGTCAAGTTAAAACAAATTCGAGTCGAGTCGAATAATTTATTCGAGTTAAAATGTTATCTTGTAAATGTTGATTGACTAGATTATGTTACTGTTATCTTGTAAATGCATGTATATCTATAATTTTGAAATTTAGTTCTATGAAATTACAAATATTTTTTTTTGTGCTCTATCTTTTCTTATAAATATAACTATCAAAGACTTCTCATACTAAATAAATAGCCTACTATTGACCTTTAAAAAAAGAGAATTCATTATCTTTTGAATTTCATCGTTTGGTTAGCTTGGTAATGTGCATGATATCAACCAAAAGCTTCAATCTTTAACTGAATGAAGCATTGAGTGATAGCCTTCCCCTTTTGAAACTCAAAAAATTCAATGTAAACTTTCAATCTAGACTTGTCAATTTCAAAGGGGAAAAAAAAAAAGAATGATAAAACATTAAGACAATAAGTATGCAGTCAACAGGTCATGTGGATTTATTTTTCTACTAAATGATGACAAACAACAAAAATAAATGACCCAACAAAAATGGGCTAAAGAGTAAAAATGAAAGACGAAATAAGGAAAACGCAAAACTCAAGCTTAGTATCAAACTCAAATGAGTAAAACGACGTCGTATAGAAATATTTTATTCGGATTTTCGAGTTATTCGAGTTGTATAAATCAAATCCTAGCTAAACTATATAACTCAAATTACTTAGTCGAGTTGATCCGAAAATCCGAATAACTCTAATAAACCGAACTATTTAATTCAAAATTTGATTTTTTTTTTCGATTTTTTCGAGTCGAGTCGGATTTTGCTCACCTTATAGGGCCTGAGTGACCAAGTTGATTTCAGCTTAAAATCAGCATTTCCTAACCTAACCTGAACTTTTGGTGGGGCAAAATATTAAGCCCAACCCAACCCTATGGGACGTGCTTAAAAAGATGCATAGGCCTGATCAAATAGGTGTGCGGCTTTGCTAATAGGCCATGTCATGCATCTGTATCATCGGACCAAGGCCCCAAATATTCAACAGAAAATTGGCGATATTATTGCAACCAATATAGACCAACTAGGGTTGACAAAATATGAACCATTCGATAGATTTTGAATCGATCTGTTTCAAATGGAGAGATTTTTTTTTGAATAATAGAGGAGGAGCGGGACGGGATGATTTTTTTTCTTTGAAAGACGGGGATTGAGCAGTTTTGGTAATTGTCTGCTTCGTCCTGCCCTGCTCCGAATATTGAAATTATTATTTTATCTTTAAATATTTAGCTCTTAAAAGGATAATAAAATAATATAATTAAATCTACTGTTTTTATTTTTCTTTTTAAAAACTTAAACCTAATACTTTATTCTTTCTCTCCCTAGATTAGAAACTCGTTTTGTATTGAATTTATATTTAAATTTTTTACAATACTTTATTATTTGAAAATTTTAGAAATAACTGATAAAAATCGGATGGAGCGGAACGGGGCGGGACGGTTATGGATGTAACCAACATTCATGGAGGTGGTAGTGGTATTGAAATTTCAACATCCAAGACGGAACAAGGCGAGAGACGAGACAAAATATTCGAATGACGGAACGGGAGCGGATATTGCAAAATCCGCCCCCGCCCCACTCCATTATCATCCCTAAGTCCATTCTGAATATTGAACATTAAGCATAAAAAAAAACTGTTTAAGACATAAGTTAAGCCCGTCGAAACCCGAGGTTGTTTCATTAATTTATTCATGTTTCAAAAGTATGAAAATCTCAAGTTCAAGAAGGGGCAAGTTCGAATTCCTCAAATGGAAAGGGTAAACAATAAACAATTATATAGATAATTAAATGATCAATTGCATTAAGATTGCTTTGAGTAAATGATAAAGACATTCATGTTGTCAGCTGAGATGCAAGCAAGACCCCACCCCCCATAATGAGAAAAAAACTGGAAAACAAAGCTGGCAGCAATTCCAGGGTTGCCACATCTCTTTCAGGCAAGGAGTTTTCAATATTTTGTTTCATTTTTTTAGTATGAGTAAATATTTTTATGAATTGGGTGCAGGTAGCAAAGGATTCTTTCTTTCTATACTTGGTAGAGTTTATAAAATGATTTTTCCACTACAATGGTTGCTTACCCTTTGAAGAATGGATATATTTGTTAGTTAGTTAGGTTTTTTATTTGGGTTTTGATAGATACTTTTTAAAATTAGTTAATATATTATTTATAATAATAATATTATATTAAATGCAGTAATTGATAATTTTATTTATTATTTTTAATGTATTTATCGATATTATGATATATAATAATTAAAAAAAAAACTCTTAGGGTATTCGTTTTTTTTTGGCATAGTTAAAAGATCATATTATGTTATAGGCTGTTTTTTTTTTATAGAAAATTATTGTTATTGTTATATCTATTATTCTTCAAGATTTAAGTTTTAATATAAAACTAAGTACATTAGATTGGAGATTAAAGAGCTGTTCAAATAGTTCTAAGATACAAATGTCACTTGTCTTGATCCACAAATCAAGAAAGGATAGATGCATACCAAAGTTGGTAAGGATACCAAATTTTGTGTATGAATTAAATTTATCAAATTATTTTAAAAAATGATATGATTAAAAAAATTAATTAAATATTATTTATAATCTTTTTTAAAAGTCAATATTTTTAAATAAGATCTTAGTTTATTATTATTATTTTTATAATATGATTTAATTTAAAATTATTTTTTATAAATATTTAATAAATAAAAAAAAAACTCACGCGTAAGGGTATCATTAATTCGAGTATATATTATCAATTCGAAGGACATGGTTGATAATGCAGGCTTTATGTCACTGTATATGTCAGCACCTCACTAATTAGTGATTAACATAATGAAAAATCATCACTGGCAGCGTCAGATTCTCCATTCGATTCCTTTCACACCAAGAAATAACGTTAAGCAGCTCCAAATTCTAATTTATAATAAGTTAATTAATAATAATACAGCTACACCTCTCACAGTCAGGCAGTGCAGTACTGCATGCTAACCAAAATGGATGCATCGAGAAATTACCCTTTGGAGCTCCCTAACCATTTTGAGTTATATGACTTCATTGAGGATCCTAACTTTGATCAGTTCATCAATCTAATTCGTGGAGAAAATGAAGATTCTGTCGCTGGTTTTGATTATGATCTTATCAAAGGTTGTTTTGGTGATGATAAGCAGACCAGTTCATCATCACCTGGGGATCATGCTTATGGCTTTGATGCTACAAGCGCCATGGTGCCACTGCCAGATCCTAATTACATTTTGAATGCATTGCCAAGTTTTGATGGAGAAATAATGAAGGATGGAGAGGAAGATATTGATGAGGAGGAGAATTCTTCCGGGACAACAACCATAACCACAACAGCAACGAAGAAAGTGAAGGTTGATCGGTCAAGAACTTTGATTTCAGAGCGGAGGAGGAGGGGTCGGATGAAGGACAAGCTCTATGCATTGCGTTCCCTCGTTCCTAACATAACTAAGGTATGCCTTGTTAGCTATGTTTTTCGGATTCGGAAGTGAGTGACGGATATAGGTATGTTTAATTTTTCTTTTTAAGTTTTTTCATATATTTGGAGGATCATACCCCTTTACTCTTGTCCGAATATGTGTTGAAAATGAATGTCGAACATGAGTATTTCAGAAAAAAAAAATGAAAAATCGGAGTAAAATAGCTTGTTAGCGTCAAGAGTACAGTTGTAACTTCATGGATTACAATTAAACTGCTTATGCCTGCAGATGGATAAGGCTTCCATAATTGGAGATGCTGTATTGCATGTGCAAGACTTGCAAATGCAGGCTAAGAAGCTAAAAGCTGAGATTGCTGTTCTTGAAGCATCATTGGCAGGTTCTGAAAGGTACCAAGAATCAATTCATAACCCTTTGAAGATTCGAGTTGCAAGAAACAACCATCCTATTTGCAAGAAGATTTTGAAGGTACAAATCCCTTGTTTTTTAGATTGTCACTTTATAAGCCTTTCCTTTCTTCCATGGAAATAAAACAATGCTTCCATGTTGCAGCTGGATATGTTTCAAGTTGAAGAAAGAGGGTTTTACATTAGATTGATTTGCAACAAAGGTGAAGGGGTTGCAGTATCACTTTACAAGGCCCTTGAGTCCCTTACTAACTTCAAAGTTCAAAATTCCAATATGGCCACTGTTTCTGACATATTTGCATTAACATTTACTCTAAATGTAACTCATCCTTTTCTTATTTTCATTCAATTTTTTCATGTTGCCTTTTTCTATTGCAACTGATAAGCTGTTCTTGCTAAAACAGGTTAGAGATTGTGAGCAGTCTATGAACTTGCCAAACCTGAAGTTATGGCTGACTGGGGCTCTTCTAAACCAAGGATTTGAGTTTATAACACCTATATCTTCCTAGTCTGTCTCTTCTAAACCTGTTAAAAATGCCTGTAGATCATCGATGAATTGAGTTGCATAAATGCTAGTCTGTTATGAACAGTTTTTTTTTTCCCCTTTTCTGACAAGTATTAATGATCTGTGGCTTTTAGATCCTTCTTAAAAGACTTAAATTTGTACTAATACGTATATGTCTTGTTGCCACAGACTGAACTTATAATTTTAGACCAATTTTTTTAATAAACAATCTAAATGAAGCACAAAATTAGAAAATTAAACTAACTATAAAGCCAACTTGTTTAATTTATGGTTTGTTGCCTATTATTGTGATCCAATCTCATAGACTTGTTCTAAAATCGTGTTGCATTTGGTCAGCTTGTCACTTTACATTATTGGTGACATACAAGGCTCAAAGTATCTGAAAATAGAAGACAACAAATAGACTGTCACTTAGATCCTTGATTTAGATATAAAAAATGAGTGAAAAAAACTTGAAAAAAAAAGAAAGAATGAGGAAATTGAAAACCAGGAACTGTTCAAGCAACTGAATCTGTAATCATAAAATAGACAAACCTTCATACATTGCCCAAAATAACAAGGCAAACACATCTGTGCCTTATATTAAACTATCACATGGCCATGGACTAATGGTTTCAGGTTCGGGTTTTTTTTTTTTTTTTTTTTTTTTTTACAGATTTTTAGATTCTGGTTCATTTTGCAGAACACGTGAAGTACGTGTCTGTTCTATCTCATTCTTTGACATAAGATTTCAAGAGAAACAATTTTCAATTCTTCATGAACTGCTTTGCAAGTATCACTACCTATATATTATACCTATTCTATTAGTCACCCATGGTCAATCTCAATCTATTCTTCATTGCACTGGCCTTCTTCCACATCCAACCTCTTACAAGATCCCGCTGGCCTTCCTCCACTGGTCTATTTGTTAATTTCGGGCAAGTCGCATGTCTATAACCATGAAACTCTCACCAGTCACCATGACATAGTTGATTCCCCGAGATGCAATCAACACAGCATGCTTGAAGCCAAGACCAATCCAACCACAAGCTGCAATAACACTAGTTCAAATCAAGTTGTATCACTTTAACTGCAGTTACTTTATGTAGCACGTAATAAACAAATAACACATGGTACATGTTAACTTTTCATAACAATTGGAATGATTTTGACGAAGAGAACCAATATCAATACCTTTTCTAGCATTTTAGTTCACACATTGTGCAGAAACAAGTAATACGGGGAAGATGGCATAAGCTGTAAAACATTCCTGGTATTTTATCTTCAGCCATCAACATATCTCCATGATTAATGCAGCATCCATTCCTAATCATCCACCACAACCATGCATATTGCACATTATCCATGCAAGTTTGCAAGCCCGTTCAGTCAAAGCACTACTCCTAATCGCAGTGATGACATCTACAGGATTACATTGATCTGTAGAGCATCAAAATAAAATATTAGTATTTTAGTGGATTTATGCTTTGAAAGAACCAATCTAGTTATCCTAAAGAAAATCAAGTTAGATGTGTATAGTTGCATATATATATATATATATATATATATATATATATATATATATATATATATATATATGAACTCATCTTTGAAAATACAGACGGAAGAAGATGGGTATGCCAGGACATAGAGAACTACACATCACCAGGAAGCTCAACTTGAAGCACCAGCCAGCCACCTGGGGTACCAATTTACATGTTAATAGGAAGCCCAACTATCGGAGAATGATAATAAATATCCGTTTGAAATGAAGGTTGTAAAAGAAATACCTGAAAACGACTAAACATTCATAATTCATCTCTGCCTTCTTATCCACTTTCACCAATTACCAAATGCACCATGATGGTAATACAGAAATATCCTTGTTGTCCTGCAAATACATCTCTTAACATAAGTTTCATACACTTAGTTGAGATCATTCTGCAGGAGATAAATAGATACTCTAATAGTACATATTAAGCTCCAACCTTAGTCAGTAATTATAACTTAGGAACATTAACACCAAGTAAAATTTTCATTAAGTAGAGCCAAACTCAAAATTGAAAAATCAACCAGCTATAAAAGAATTATTCTCAGCCATTAAGGTTCTAACTTGATCCTCACCTAGCTCCATTAACAGCAACATCTTACATCAAGAAAGTAGTTATAAATTTTCACTCACATCCATTTTTATTGACATGCTTTCTAAAATTTCACTCATGCTGCTTCAGTAAAATTAGCTCAAAAATAAACTCAGAGAATCTTTCTTTAGGAAAGAAGTGCATGAGTGAGAGAGTATGAATAATAGCCACTTCAAGAAAAATGTCAAATTTAACAAACTATAAATTAAAAAAATTGAAAAATAAATAATAACAACTTATTAAGCATCTTTCTAAATGCCTGAACCTCACCTGACTCTGGATGGAGCTCATCATACAACTCTGTCACTGCAGACTCATCATTGGTGTAAATATCCATTTAAGCCCATTATAGCTTCAACTATTTGTAAAATCCCTCATTGAGTCCACTTCCTTTGGACATAAGCTGCAATATTGTGCCCCTAATAATCCAACCAGTTACTTCAGGTTTATCTTCAAAGGGGTTAAGAGAATGCACGCTTGTATCCTCCAGCTGTACGCCATATACAAATGGCAGTCTCAGTATAAGAAAACTCTCTGGTGGTAAGATCACTTTACATCCAAGGCTGAACTGCAACTTTTGTTCGCGGTCTGGAACTGATGAGGGTAAGCATGATGCCTATAAAACAAATTCTTACTAACACTGATTGCTTAGCAAGAGAATATTTAAGCTTAAGACAATCTCATTCCCATGACAAATCCAAGTAATAGCAGCTATCAATTTTTTCTTTATTATTATCAAGTAGCTATGATATCAAGAAAGGGAAAATCTGAAGACAACATAAAAATAAGATAGGGGCCCCTGCTAAATCCCCAAGCACATAAGGTTTACCAAGAGTAATTAAAACATCGTTTTAATATCATACATTGTGGAAAGTAAAGCTCGTGAATGAGGAAGTGAGATATACCTCAAATTGTATAACTGGACAAGTTGCCAGAATAACAGGAAAGGGAGGTGTGACCTGGAAGCAGATTCTATTCATTAGGCATCTTATATTTGGAGGCAAAGAAAAAAAGAAAAGAAAATTATGACAGAAGAAACTTCCTATAAATTAGGTATAGCAATTATGATAGACCATGATCATTGCCAGAAAATGAAATAGGTATTGCATGAAGCAATAGTTGAAAATATAGTACTTACAAGTCCTCCAAATGATCCACTACACTTATAAAACCATCAACAAATAAGATTTGAGCTGTGTTGTTCCTATTTTAGTTTCTGTCACACATACACTATGCACAATTTTACAACTTTCAAAGGGTAAGTTCAGTAAACAGAGACTTACTTTCTTTCCTTCCTTTTTTTTCGGACAATAGCCTTTCTTTCAAGACATCATATATCAGTTTTAATGCAGAAAATGATACACCAGTAAGAGAAACTACCATTGAGCAATCAAATGAACAAAAAAATGTTAAATGCTTCAAGATGACACAAATGTCCCAAGATATGTAAACACAAGAAAAGTATTTTCATCTACAATTTAACAAACAAAGATGCCCCTCAGCACAGCATACCAATTACATAAACCTAAATGTAATTAGAAGCATTTACTTTGCCTAAGTGATGATAAAATTTTCATAGATTATGTCACTAAACCCTAAAGTATTCACTATGTCAGAGCAGAGTTCACAAGTTTTAAGCATCTAGCAATCTGTTTCTCATACAATATTGATTACTTGGGTAACCTATACACATGAAATCTATCCTGATTCAAATGTCAAGAGTCCCTTCTATCATGTTTAAGTAAAGGACAAAGCAAGCATTCTGAGAAGACAAATAGGCATGGAATTAATATGATCCCAAATGAATCTGAACAGGGCATACGGTCATTCAATTGACATACTACTTTTCAAACAAGTTGAAGAAAGTTTAAAGCAATGTGTGGGAAAGTGTTTGTGATTTTCATACCAGAAAAATTCTCTGAAGCTGTGTATTGAGCTAGCAAAGTTAACCTTAGGCAGATCTTTTTTATTCCTGGCAGACCTGCAGTATGGACAGTTCATGTATATTGGTAAATCTCTATTCAACATGGAGAAAGCGGATCCACCATCATCATGGCTAACAGAATGAAAGCCTGTTTCAAGGTCTTTTACAGTGATAGGCACACCTGCAACATTCACAAATGTCTGATTGTGGTCGTTCTCTGGCATAGAAAGTTGTGGCGGCCCATCTTTAAAGACATTACCATTTGCTACCACCTGTTTCGCCTTGCCCTTGTTTTTCATCTTATTTACAAGAGTAGCAGCAGCAATAGTGCCATTTGTATTCCGATGAACTTTACCCTGACCACCACTCTTGCCCACCTTTGAAGAATCTGCCAACGTGTAGTCTGAAGTTTCCAGAGAGCAGGCGATTTGAGATTCTTCAAACAATGAATATGGGGACCCAAGTTGATTGAGATGCCCTGGATTCAATAAGAAGCAGTGGCCATGAGGGCACTCGTGCTCGAAACCAACATATGCCATCACATGCTTCATGTCAGGGTTCAATTTTGCCTTTTTATCATTGCTCACATTCACAGGAACAACATAACTGCCTATCCGTAAAAAGGGATCACTATCTGTGCAGCCATCAGAACTTACTCGATTTAAGCTTTGCTGAACAGATGAAATCTGTATGGGTTTTTGAGATCCTTGATCAACAGTTGCATGAATCCCTTCCAAACTCTGATCACTTGCCTTATTTTTCTTCTTTCCTTTTTCTGACCCTGATGAAGGTTGTTTCCTCAGCTGAAGAGGAGGGAATCCTGAATCTGTAGCTGCTGATCGAGCAACAACCTCCGAAAAAGGTTTTTTCATTGTGAAATTGGGAAGGCCTCTACCAAAACTGATATTGTTACCATTGACCTTGCTGATTTGCAAGGGTTTTCTCGGATTATCAACAGCACACTCTATTTCTCCAGAGTAGAACTTTGTGGCACCAGCCTTCTTTAATACAACATCAGCATTAAACTCAGCCTCGGCATCTGTACTTGACCTACCCATAGAACCCAGATGCATACTTCTTGCAGATAAGCCATTTGGGGCTTTCTGTTTCTCTAAAAATACTGTCCACTTTAAAAGAAACTTCTCAATGGGACTGAACCCACTCTGAAGTAAGCCTTTAGAAGGTTCATAGTACCTTGCACTGGCAATACGAATCAAACACCAGGAAGATGACTGAATTGGTCCTTTGATGCTTACTTCTGGTAGCTGGAGCATTGAAAGAAGCTTATCGCAGTCAGGGAAGCAATTGGAAGTAATGTTTGCTGATTCAAAATAGAATGGGTCAGATCGCAATCGTCATGTCCGACCACAAGCACAGGCATGAAGAAAGACATATCCACTTGAATGAGGTTTCATCAAAGTTCCTGAAGGCAACTCATCAGTCACAACATCATGTCTTTGGTGCATACATGGTTTTCCTGTCAAACTAACAGCATCACAAAGTTGCCTTCCAGGTTTCCACATTGATGTGCATTCTTCCTCCAGCTTCTTTGCAAACAGTTCCACTGCAGGTCCCCTGACCGTTGAATGAAAAGCATGCAAAGCCTTTTCCAAATGAGCTTCATGCTGTGATGTGGGATAACAAGCAGGCAAGTCTTTCAAATAAATATCTTTTGCAGCTGGCAGGGCCCTTTCGCACCACAAACTAGAAAACTTTGTGTTAAGCCGTTTACCACTTTCCAACCAAGATACTGCAATATCTAGAGATTCACTGCTTCTAGAAGCAATCCCTTCAGACTGTCCAGTAATGGTATTTCGACGAGGTTTTCTTTTACTGATTTCAGTTTCATCTATACACCCATGCTTTGCAGAGAGTAATCGATGTAGAATAAGCTGACTGGAAGACAGCCATATATCTAAACTTGGGAGTTCAGGCGTAGTCAATGTCTTCCCAGAGGCAGCTGAGGCGGCAGCTGCAGCAGCAACAGCCACCATACCAATGCCAACAGCAGGCCCACTGTTGGTGTTAGCAACCAATCCCCCTCTTCCCCTCAAAATATCTGACTGCCTGTAGATAAAATCCTTCAAAGATGATAGATCCTCTTTGTTTGAACTATGACTATGCGTTTCAAGCAAAAAAGAATCCGAAGTTGCTTTTCCATTCAAAACATCTTCCACAAGACCAGTGGCAAACTCCAGAGATTCCCCTCTCTGATTTGTTGACTTGTCTAGCAGCACAACAACCCTAGATGCATCAAGAGAAAACAGAGGGGCTGAATTTGAAACACCTGCACTTCTTGAACCACTGTGGCTACCTTCCAAACCTGAGAGTGTTTGGCTTTTCTTAATTAAAAAACGGATCTGTGCCTCTAGAGATGACTGCAGTTTCTTCAGGAAACCACCTTCAGACTTACTTACAGGACGTGCTAACACTACTACTGAAGCAGAACCTTTCATGGGCAAGGTTGGCCTAGCTAAACTGCTTGAACTAGAAGCATGATTAAGTGAGGACGTCTCTACTGACTCCTCAATATTAGGAGTAGAATTTGGTACATCAGAGAAATCATCAATAAAAACAAATAGTGTCACTGGGGTACACTGCCCGGGAAACAAATAAGTATAGGAACCTAAACCTGACATGAGAGAGATAGTTGAAGCATTGCGACCCAACATGCCAGCACTTCTACCTGGAGAAGTGCTGGCAGTGGTAGCTGTTGTTGAAGGGCGAGAAGATGAGGAAGAATGATGCCTCGATGGCAATGGTGGTGTTGTTCGAGATTTTACATATGGGGTTAATGCATGCTTAGCAGCTTGCAACACCCGGATTTTTTTCAAATTTTGAGTATCAAATTGTGAACCCTCCTGAATATATATGATTATATGGCAGACCTGCATTGCTAATAGAGTTAATCATTAGATATATCAGCCATTAACCAAGCATTCGATAACATGCTTTCTTAAGGTTTTTCATTGCCTCTAGTCTGATTAATTATACCATGTAACAGAAAATGATAAAGAAATAGACTCCAATACACTAAACTAAGATGAAAGTGTACCACTTAAATGCCAGAAAATTAATATAACGATAAAGCAATACCACCACACAAAGTTTCCTTTATTGGTTAGTTAACTTGCCTCATGCTCTAAATTTATGCTCTTAACTCATAATCAAGGAACTTCATTACAAGATTACCCCAAAATTACGCATACACATTTACTCCAAAATAATAATAATAATAAAACCCTCCATTCCAATTAATATAAGTACAAACTCAAAAGCAAGCTTATCTTAAATTTTGTTAAATTCATCAAATGTCGCTATATTCATTACCACAGTCAAATTCTAAATTATGGTATGTTTAACTAAATCAAATATACCAATTAAAAAAGTACTAAAAACTCATTAAAAGCAACCAAAAAAAAAAAAAAGATGAATGAAAAAAAAAAACTTACAGAAAACATAAAAAGCAAGCCTTGAAGATCCCCGAACTCCCGTTCCTCCAAAACCCCATCAAAATTCGACCTGGAACCCAATGCCCATCAAAAACTGAGCACCCATTTGAACAAAACTGCAAGAATAAAATCCCTTTATCTTCTTCATGATAATAACTAATTCTCTTATGCTTAAACCAAACCTTCATTTCATCTTTATCAAGAGACAAAACCCGGTCTATTTGACCCGAGCCGAACACATTGGAGTCTATAACCCTGTTAATGAGCTGGGAAGAGTCGTCGGGTCTCCGAGATATGAAGCCCACCACCACGACGCCGTCGAGAGAGCGGGGGAGTGAAGGTGACGAGGGTGGTAACGGAGGGATAGGATCCGAAGAGGAAGTGGGTACGGGTGAAGGAGGTGGGCGGGTCAGGACCCGCATAGAAGGCGGGTTATGAGAGTTCATTTGATTGAGAAAGGGAAAACAAAACAGGCGATAATGTGGGTTAGATTTGTTGCACTTCCAATGAAAGAAAAGCGAAAGAGCTGCTTCTGTTTTGGGGGCTTTGGGCAAAGCAGCAAGAAAGTCTCCGGCTGTTTTTTTTTTTTTTTCCTAATAAATTTTGTTGAAAGGCCTTTGCTTTTATTTTTTTTGTTGGCTTAAAGGCGTTTGCTTTTTGTTTCCGTATAATTATGTCTAAATTTGTATAATGTTATAGTTTCTGAATAAAGAATATATATTTATAGCAAGAATTGCTTTTATTTTTCAATAAATCGACTGATTTTTCATTTCATTTCAATTTAAGTTCATAATTAATTAATTAGATTTTGTAATAATTTATGTTATGTTAAAGTAGAGTAGAGGTTTTCATGGATTCCAGATTTGATTCGGGTTGGATCAGGTTTGGTTCGAAAATTTGTTTTATTATTTTAAATATATTAAAATTTTATTTTTATAATTAAATTTCAATTAAAAAAATTTATGATTTAAACAGTAATCCGAATCAAACCATTTAAATTATAAAAAAATTTATCTCAAATCCGATCTAATTTTTGTCGAACCTATCGAATTAAACAAATAACTCAACACGGGAACAGATTTATGTTAGAGAAAGTTTTACCAATTTAGAACTTTTTACTCAAATATTACCCTGTTATTGAAAATTAGCTAAATATAATTATAATAATAATATTTTTTTGATAATGCAGTCAAAGTACCTTAGACTTTGTATAGACAATTAGACATCATAATAATAATGTTTATTAAATATTGATTAAAAATCGTGGTTATTATATCATGTTTAGTAATCAGAATTAAATTCAAAGTATTTTATCAGAATAATTCAATCCTAGAAGCAAAATTTTTTTCCATTTCCCATCTTTCATAGACATGGTAAATTAATAGAATATTAAGTTAAGTGGAAAATTATTGACACTTTTGGACATTTTATATTTATTTTTTAATGTTAGTATTTATTTCTTTTAACTTCCTCGTATCGAAAAAGAAAAAAAAGAAAAAAAAAAAACGTTTATTCATTATTTGATCCAAAGAGTAAAAGATAAAACTCTAAGATTTCACTTTTTACTAGAGTTTTGGATCCACACCGGTCCCCTCGACTCAGACGATTCGAGCACTATCCACCCAACCGAACCATAGCAGATCCATTCCAGATAGATAATTCCATCTCCAGTTCCATATATAAACCAGCACAGTAGATTAGCAAAATCCCACGGGCCACAGCAGCCACCACAACCTCAGCTCACATTATCACCTCATAATCTCCAGTTTTTACTCACTCATCAAATGCAAGCTGCGGCAATCGCAGCCATGGCAGCCCACGCTATTCTCACGACAACCCCATCTCACCACACTCTCCTTTTTCCACCCCCAATTAACCCTTCAAACCCACCGGTTCTTCAATCCTCATTTCGTGGTGTCTCTTTCAAACTGCCTCGTCAATCCCTCTCCATTGCTGCCACTATCCCCAAGAAGACGTTTTCTGTGCTTGCTGTTACCAAGAAAGCAGTCGCAGTTCTTAAAGGTGATTCCAAAGTTGAAGGCGTTGTGACGTTGACCCAGGAAGATGATGGTCAGTGTTTTTTTTCCCTCTCTTATCCATTTATTTTACTTTCTAATGCATTTTGTGATTTGGGTTTTTGTTTTTGTTGCTTTTTAGTGGGGAAATTTAGTTTTTTTCTTGGGAATTCCTTGTTCGTTTGAGGAGGAGGAGAAGCAAAAAAAAAGAAAAGAAAAGAAAATGAGTACATTTTGCTTTTGGGGTTTTTTGTTATTGACGAATTCATTTCCAAATTTGATACTTTGAGGTTGGATAGAGTCATGGTACACTTAGGGTGTGCTTAGATTTTTTTTTTAATGTTGTGAATGCCAGATTTTTAGTGCTAACACGATTTTCTTCTGGTTTTTCAAGTTGATATTGATATTGATTGTTTCCTGGATGTTGTATTCAATTTTTTATGTTCAAGTTAAGGTTGCAATGAGTGTTTACCCCGAAACATATTTTAGGAAATAAAGTCACTGTGAAACTTTACTTAACATGTTCTTTCTTTGCTGTTTAATATGGAAACTAAATAAACAATTTGAGTTTGTGGTTCTCTTATCTTTTTGGCAATCAAGTGTTGCTATCATCTGGGAATGCTTATTTGTACTGTGAATAGGTCCTACAACTGTGAATGTTCGTGTTACCGGTCTTACTCCAGGGCTTCATGGGTTCCACCTAGTGAGTGTTTTCGGCTTTAGCTGCTTGTTGCCAGTGGATTTGAGCACAGAAAAGTTCTTTGAAATCTATGATTTTAATCTTTCTTTTTGTTTTATGTGTAGCATGAGTATGGTGACACGACAAATGGATGCATGTCAACAGGTAGAACTTATTGCATTTGAATCGCATGCCTTAGATTCTTATTGTGTTTCAATTTCTGTATATTTAAATTCTTTATTTTTAAAATTTTAAATGATAGGACCACATTTCAATCCTAACAAGATGACACATGGTGCTCCTGAGGACGAAGTACGCCATGCGGGTGACCTGGGAAACATAGTTGCTAATGCTGATGGTAATACATTCTTAAATTTTATTTTGTCTTTCCTTTTTTAAATTTGTCTATGCACCAATTAAATTTATTCATTGGTTAATGTTTGGCTGACACAGGAGTGGCAGAGGCAACAATTGTGGACAAGCTGGTGATGTTCAAAAACTTATGTTTCATTTGTGCAAGTCTCCATGCTTGCGTATTCTCTTGTGTGTCTGTGCATGCATAATTTTCCTTTTCAGTGTGAGAGGCTCTCAGTCCTGTTTCCTTTTCAGTTGCTAAATTTTGACTTTCATGTGCAGATACCATTAAATGGCCCCAATGCAGTCATTGGAAGAGCATTTGTGGTTCATGAGCTTGAGGATGATCTTGGAAAGGGTAATTATTTTTGGCTTGCAATTCTCACAGTTGCTTTGCGAGGAAACTTCCCTCATAAATTGTGGAGAGAAGGATTACTTGTAGTGGCTATTTATGTTGTTAGGAGGGTGGACTTTGGTAGTAGAAATAAAATTCTTTTTGTTTAAATTTACATCCATGCTTCATCATAGCTGATATTATTAGTTGGGGGCATATTTCGCTTTTGATTCCAAAACTTCCCTCTTATTTGCTTCTTACTTTCGCTTTTCTTATATTTCTATTTGGTTATGCATCCGCAGGTGGGCATGAACTTAGTCTAACCACTGGCAATGCTGGCGGAAGATTGGCATGTGGTATGTGTACATGTACTTTTATCTACATGCCTATATGTTTCCAGAGCAGACAAGAAATTCATACTTTTTCCAGACTCATCTCTGATTTCCTTTTCTTGCATCTATGTTTGAGCATAATTATCATTTGCTTGATTGTTCCTTGATTATTTTAGCTAATAAAAATTACATTAGTAACTTGGAGGACACTGCAGCTTGTTGTACCAGTTTCCGATGGCCTTCATTTTATTTTGGGATTTACGCTTCATTGTCTCAGTTCAAGCCTTGATTTTGCTTGAGGGGACAATTTTGCTTTTGGTTCAAACTTTTCTCAAAACCTGAGTAAATTAGATCTGTAGTATCTTAGATCCTTTAGTTAGATGCAATTCAATTTATTCGTTTATATATTTTTGGAGGGAGGGAGTTTAGAAGGCCATGGGTAGGACAAGGATAGAGAGGTTTAAGATTGTGATATATTTGCAGTCTCTTAGAGGTGAAAGATAACTGCTAGAAGGACTAGTAATCCATCTCAGATGGACTCTTGAACTGTTTGAAATACTTATACGTCTATGGCTTGGCTTGGCTTGGCAATGAATGTGGTATATGTATCTATCTGCTTTATAATTGGACATAATTTTGTCCATTCTGCTGTGTTGTGCCATTTGAGTGCCTTAACATCTAAGTTTTCCCTTGAATCTTTGTAGCATAGGGAAAGGGATTTTTAACTCATGTTGGAGGGTTCTAACCTATATTGCTCCGACCTTTCATTTTTCTTGAAGTACCTGTGTCCGATGCATATTCGGACATGGGTATGGGAATATTTTAAGGACCCTCCAAATACATGAAAATCTCAGAAAAAATTGAACATACTCGTGTCCGATGCTCACACCCGAGTCCGATTAACATAGGTTTTAACGTCGGACTAAGTGATCTTGTAGTGCCAGATCTAGTTGGGTGTTCTCCTGTTATGACTTTAAATTTTCTGGCAATCTTTGACATGCCTATACGAATATTCTTTCCAGCATAAACATATCTTCTTCATATCAAAGCTGGTCCATGTCAAACATTATATTGAAGAATTCTTAACTTCCTCTCATATTTACTTTTGTCTGGTAATGTCTGTGCAGGTGTTATCGGCGTGACTCCGATATAAATCTTTCGATGACACCAGTTTGGTCCATGCCAGCATCTCTTATAGAGCCGCATGTTACTTTTCTCAAGGTTGATAGTGTGTAATATGAGATTGTGCAGACAGCAAGTTTTAGTCAAATAACATTTGCAGACCTCTTGATCTTTGTATGACATTATTCCCTACATTTGCAATAAAACACTTGCATGGCTTGTGAACGTTTAGAACTTTGCTTTTTTGAGCTTATGAAATTTCATGCTGCTACTGTTGGTGGTTATAGGAAGAAATTCTGATGCCTTGCCATAGCCAGTTATATCTCAGTTAAATTGAATAATATTATAAAAATAATTCGGATTATGTTTGACTCTCCACCATTATTTTTCATTTCTTTATTGTTACATTTGAGGGTTTAATCATGAAATCATTCATTTTTCACCTGACATTTTTTGTTTTCTTGGGCTTTGATCTTCGAATTCAAAGAAAAAGTTTTTTTTTTGTTTGAAAATTTTTGAATCATGGATTTCTTTTTTATTATTATTATATTAATTTTTTAAATATACTTAAAAAAAGATACGTGTTAACTCTCAAATTTTGTTGGAGTTTAAAAAACAAAAAAAACAAAAAAAATTGGTTTCAATTGTGAGATAATTTTGATTTTGGTTTTTATTTTGATGGATACCGCTCTCCTCCTTTTTCTTCCATTAATTAAGCCTTTAGTTACAACTTCCATATTGGTTCTCCAACGCATCATATCTGCTTACTATAAAAGTTACCACTAAGCTACCAAATATCTTAATTTCTACATGAGAGATGAGCTAAAGATCAGACAAATTATCTCATTTATCGCAAGTAAAATTTTTAGATTTTACAAGTGAAATTAGTACGATGACACATACTTTTAAGATATATTTTTAAAAATTGGGAAATAGACTCTTAACTCCGTTTGTGAAAATTAAAAGTATTCCATTGTCAGTATATCAAAATCGAACTTTAAAGATTAACTCACAATTTAAATTTGGCATGTTTCTTTTGTTAGCTTTATTTTGCTTGTTACTTAATGTAACTATCTGGATTCATGACCCATTTATTAATGGCTACTAATTGGCCTTTTTTATTTTGATTAATACAAGATAATGCTAAAGTGTCCAACTGCACCCTCTAGACCGACCGAAATGGGTTTGAGTAGAAATAATGACATATTTTGTAAAACATCTAATTTTAAGATCTATATATATAGTCAATTTTTTCTTTACTTCGAGAAAATAGATTTAAATTTGATTCTTTGAGCAGATATACATGCACCTACTGTTGCATGTGAAAATGATTAATTCTAACAATTGAAGAAGAAAAACTTTAGCTAAGGCATTTTCGAAAGTTATCTTTAAGGATAATAATTTTCTATTTATGTGTAAACAAACTTTTGGAAACGTTATCATTATGATCTTAAATGAAGAAAATCAAGATTGCACTTCAAGAAATTCTTCAATATACATGAATCATGAATAAAAAAATGAGAGTGAGAGAGAATGTTTTGATTCTTAAAGAGATTGAATGTAAAATATTGTTGAATTGAAGCTTAATGAAAATATTTATAAGTCCTAAAAAGTGTTTGAAACTAGAGGTGCTCATGGGCCGAGCCGGGCCGCGGCCCCTTTTTTTTTTTCTGTCCAGGCCCGCCCGTTTAGGCCCGAATCACTATTCATTTGAATAAAAAAATAATTTTTTTATTTATTTATTTTAATTAAAATTAAATAAAATAATATTATAATAATAAAAATCACTGTTCCGGGCCGGGCCGGAACATAAATTAGCCTGCCCAGGCCCGACCCAATACGGGCCGGGCCTGCCGGGTCGGGTGGGCTGCCCGGCCCGTGAGCAGGTCTATTTGAAACACCTCTCCATGCATAAACATGAGTTGGACGAAAAATCATCATTTTTTAAATGAAACAATATGTTTAACACACATTTTTTTTTTTTTCAAAAAGGAGATTCAAATGTCTGAGCCATAAGATTCAAATGCCATAGCCAAATTTTCTATCTGATCAAACATGATTTAGGATATTCGAATACCATAAAGAGGCATCTTGATCCCCTAGGCATAATTTAAGCTTTGTCGTTTGAATGCTTTTCAATGGCATTCAAATCATCTTGTTTATTTTTCATTTCAAAGGCAATTTATCAACTTTCAAACATTATTTTTCAACACTTATGTATACTGAATTCATGACTTTGTTTTGATAAAAAAACATTTAAGAACATCTTAAAAAACAAACATATTTGGTAATTTATACAACAATCCTCCACTAATTATCAAATAATGCAAATATATGCAATTTAGTTATTATGTAAATTGTATGTCGACTAAAGCTGATGAAAGTTTGAATTTTTAGATTAAATATGAGATTCAAAAACACATATTTAATCTACTGGGTGCTTATAATTAAGATCATGATCATATAATTATCTTATATGTTAAACTTAAAGGATGGGTGCTTATAATTAAATTAATTAATTACCTTTTAATTTTAACATGATAACATATATAAGGATTAATTCGATATCATATAACTAATATACAAGTAATTTATTGATAAAATGCTACATTTTTTAATTTTAGTGACTATCAAAGTTTAATGTCTGACAACTTCAACTATAACAACAGCAGAAAACAGCAAAGAATTGCGGCTGTGCTGCACTTTACCTTACCTTACGTGCCTCACATAACTAACAAAATTAATTTCTTACGCCAAAAATCAGCCCTCTCATCCCCACTTTTCATATCCTAAATCTTTAATTCTTTATTTCCTGTATATTGAACCTTAATTCTTATTTCTTTCTTTCTTTTTTTATTACCCGGAAAACAAAGATTTCAACTCAATTTTGTAAACAAAATGAGACACATACAATTAAACTTGCTCATGGATCAGGTCGGGCTACAATCCGATTTTTTTTCTTTTTACCCAGATCCGACCCAGGATGGGCCCAGACCGGCCCGCGGATCCGAAATTACTGCTCATCATATATAAAAAATATATATATTTTTATTTTTTTTATAATTAAATTTTAAAAAATATTATTATTTTAATATGTGAACAGTGATCCAGGTCAGGTCGGATTACAAATATTCCTATCCAAGTCCAACCCAGTCTGAATTGGACGGACTGTCCGGCCATGAGCAAGTCTACATACAATATTTTGTTGTGTTAAATGCTTAAGTGTTACATTAAATCTTTTTTAATTAATATCATCTGAATATCTGATTTACTTCATATATTTTATGTGGAGAGCCAATTAATTGTTTTAGAGAGCTATGGCATATGTAGGGATAGGAAACAAAATTAGGCGTTGATTGGGACTAATTAAAATTTATACCACCACTTAATCAAAGGAGGGACAACTATGACCAATATTCTAACTTCTAAGATTGGGACTAATTAAAATTTATACTTACTAGTCCAAGTTGAGAGATAATATTAACAATTATATTTAAAATTTTGTGCCCTTTAATCTAGGTTGGAGTAACTTATCTATGTACGTGGATTAATTTTTATTTACCCAAAAAGAAAAACACTATACTTTAAATTAAAAAGAATAATTATGAAGCATCTATTTATCTATCCTTAAAATGAAAGTTAAATACATGGCTATTATGTTGACATGTTTGCTAATTTGAGGTGAATGGATAGTTTAGGTATTGTAATTTAAAGTTAGGAATTGACGTGATAGTTTTTTTATGTGTAGATATATAGAGTTATTGTGATAAAGCTTCATGTAATATTTAATTTTGGATTTAATTTATAGATTTATAACTGAGTTATTTTTATATATATTGATTTTATAATGTGGCTTGACAAATTTAATGATTTTTTTATGTTTATATTTTTTTTAGATATTGAAATTATTATTAATTAATTGCTTCTAAACAATAGTGAATTCAAACAAATTATAGGAGAAAGCGAGTAAAAAGAAAATGTTATACATTTGCTGGAAATAGTTTGAATGTGGTGATAACACTTATGCATGAATTCTTGACAAGGAGCTTTGTTGGAAACAATGAATTTAGCTACCCTCTTTGCCTATTAAAAGAATTTATGAATAATATACTGTTTTATCATTATCATTTGAGAATCTTTTTTAGATTAGCCCAAATTTGTCTCGAATTACCACATTGCCAACTGTTAGTTTCTTTTTTTTTTTTTGCAGAAAATTGGTGAGTAACATGGCTAGTTTGTAAGTTTGGCAAACTAACATGCCTAGTTTGGCAAACTCAGAACTTGAAACTTAAGCATTTCCGCCATTAAAATTATAATAAATGAAGTTGGAATTTTAATTGTTTAGCATGCTAAGATTGACTTGTCAGCTATTCATTCAAGAACCCTTTTTGTTAAATCACGAAACCATTTGATTCTATGAATACGGTGGGGAAAATATAGCTTTAAAACAAAAAAAAAGAAAAATAGTCACAGAATCCATTCGTTATAACATACTTTATGACTTGTGAAATAAACATCCTCTGTTCAAACAAAACCCCACTTGACAATATTGGAACCCTTTTGCAGTTGAGTTGTGTCCCTTTTTCTTGTTGGTTTTGGGCACTGCCCATTGGGGGGTGCCCCTAACTACAGCCTATTAGCCCCACAAGCTTTCCATGGGGGGGGTTTGCTTGAAAGTAACAAGAATCTCTGAGGAACTTTGCTTTAAGAAGACATGGAGTGAATGAAGGCAGCATCGCATGCTTTTAACGTGCAATTCCTCCTTTGTTTTTAATGGGGTTTTTTTTTTTTTTTTGTGTGTGTGTATATTCGTGACTTGGCTGCCACACTGTGTGTGAAACTCCACTCTTTAAGTAACGTTAACACTTAACACCAACTCAATTGAACTGTCCTAACTCCTAACTCTCATTTTGCCTCTTTTCGGCAGCCTATCTTTTTCACCTAATTCTCAACTCATAGCTTTACCTACACTTATCTTCTCCTCCCTAAGATACTACAATGATTTAGTTAATCAATGTTTAATATATATATATATATATAATTATATTGTCTTAAATGGTTGTCATAATTCTAAACCAAATATTCATATATAGTCCAATTCTTTGTAATTAGTGAAATATATATAAAATTGGGTATATATTAATTATAAAGGATCAATATATTTTGAGTTTGGATCCACTCCATTACCTTTTAATATACTATCATTTATACATGTAGTATTCACTCGTTAATTGTGAAAGTCATATTTGTAAATAATAATTAAAGATGTATTAAAAAATAATGGAAGAAGTCAGAACCCCAAAATTTTATGACAAAAAAAAGGCAATCTTAAACTGGCACATAAAAGAGAATTAAGGGGAAATAATTTTGATTATTGTTCTATGATTTAGACTTAAAAAGAGTATATATAGCAAAGTAATAATAGTAACTATTCAGGGGGGGTTTGGCTTTTTTGAGATTTGACTCCAAAAAAAAACTTTAATATTACAATTTTTTTCACAATATATATAAAAACCAACCACCCTTATTACCATTCACTATATATAAGAATCCTCTTACTCTCTCTATCTTTGCTTCCTTCATTTGTTTTCTCTCTAGCTGTTACTCATATCCTTTGTTTGGTCACCTTGCTTATTTCTTTAGTACAATTTTCTGTCTTTACTAACTCTTTTATACTATTTTTGGCTGGCTTTTGGTTTTGGGCCGGGGAGGGGGTGGATATGCAAGCTCAAGAGGAATTTGTGGGGTCTAATGATCATCGAGCCTTGATCATGAAAGGCAAGCGTACGAAGCGCCAAAGGTCATCGTCTCCGTTTGGTGTCGCGGTGACTTCTAGCTCGTCAAGTGCTTGTGGTGGTGGTGGCGGTGGAGGAGGAGGAGGAGTGGCGGAGGAATATAGCTCAATTTCCTCTCCGACGACGACGTCTGGTGAGATTTATGAGAGCACTGAGGAAGAAGAGGACATGGCTAATTGCCTAATCATGTTAGCACAAAGTGATGGTCCAAAAAGGAGTCGTTTTGAAGAGAAATTCAAGATTGAAAAGTTTGGTACTCGAAAGTTTTCTGAGATAGCTACTACGACGTCAAACAAGGCTGGGTTTTATGTCTACGAATGTAAAACTTGTAACCGATCTTTCCCTTCGTTTCAAGCACTAGGAGGGCACATGGCAAGCCACAAGAAGCACAAGGGCGCCGCCATGGCAGAAGACAAAAAACCACTAGTTTTAGCAGTTAATAATGGTCATCATGATGTTGAAGAAGCGCAATTCAACAGGGAAACTACTCGTGCAGTTCTTGCTTTACAAGTAAGTAAAAACAAGGCTAATTGCCATGGGAACAAGGGTAATAAGATTCACGAGTGTTCAATCTGTGGCTCTGAATTCACGTCCGGTCAAGCCCTTGGAGGTCACATGAGAAGGCACAGGACGGTAGCAGCGGCGGCAGCAGCTGCAAGCAATCAAGCTACCATGTGTGTTGATACAACTAGCACTACAATCGACTCCAGAAATGGCGAAGAAATCAAGCCTAGGAATATTCTATCTTTGGATCTTAATCTTCCTGCACCAGAAGATGATCTCAGGGATTCCAAGTTCCAATTCGGAACACCACAACAAGCTGCTATTGTTTTCCCCACACCAGCTTTGGTAGATTGCCATTACTAAACGAAAAGAAACCCCCAAAAAAAAAATCCCGAATCAATGTGAATTACAATTAGTGTTGCTTCAATTCGATATTATTTACAGTTATCAAATTATATCAATTATTATTCTTTGAATTCTTCTTTTTTTTTTTTTTTAAAGAGTTCTGAGTTTTGATGATCTACTTGTTGAACTTGAATACTTTGAGTAAGTAAGTGGTTAGTTTTCATGGTTGCCTTTCATTCACGAAAAGTGAGTGATGGGGCATCTTTTATTTCATTTTTCTTTATGGGTTTTTTTTAAAATTTTATTTCTCTGTTATTTGTTCTTGGAAGAGAGCAATGCATTACACTAAAAAAAAAAAATTAAATAAAATTTCAAATTTAACCCAATTAATTTATACAATTATTTTAAAAAAATAACATTCAATAAATCTAAAATTTGAATTTAATATCTGTAATTTTTTTATTTTCAAATTAAGATCTCATTTATATATATATATAATAGTAAATACACACAAGAAATATGGGGATGGCATTGGCTATCTAGGGTTTGGCAGCAGCAACACCACAACCAAAAGTCGTGGATTAGGTTCTCTTCCCTTTGGAGTTGTTTTGGTTACAAGAGAGTTAAAATTAATACTCAAAATTTTGGTTTTTTCTTCACTACACCACAGTCTGTTTCATTAAATGACAAAGAATAAATGGATAGCAAAGCTGAGTTGGTACCAGCCCAAGCCATATGTTTCCATCTGTATCTCTACATTTTTTTTTTCCCCTTTCCTTCATTATTTTATATATAAATCATTTTTAATGGTCTATCTTGCTTTTAGCTTTAAGCCTACTCTCGTTACACCTAATTAACCAACTGTAATATCCCTTACTTTTCAAGTTACTTAACTAAACTGCCGATCATCTAAAGGGGTCCAGATGAGATCTATGCCATTGATAATCCCCAGGAAGATAGCTGTACATAGAACAAAAATCGACCAGATTCATATAACAAAAAATTTTATTTGTTGATTTGATCTGATTAGTTAAATTCAGAAACATTTATTTTACTGTTTAAAAATTAAAAAGTTATTTTTATATATTTTATTAATATTTATATATTCTTCACAAATAATGATTATTACCACTTAATTATAACTCATATTTGGCACTATTATTATCACCCGTCCTCAATTTTACGATTACTTAGTTCAAAGAATTAATTTACACATAAATACTTCTTAAATTCACCATAGAATTTAAATTTTAAATTTTCCTTTAATTACCAATATGGGTTGGTTCAGTTATTGGTTGAGCACTCATTAATATTTTGGCATTCAAGCACCAGAGTTCGAGTTTCACCAGCAGTCCCATATAGTGGATGATCTGTAAGTATTACTGTTAGCCTTTTCTAATCCTTAACTAGGGTAGCCTTTCCTCACCTGAATTTTATATACCAAAAAAAAAATTCCTTTAACTCAATTGAAACGATTCGATTCGATGTATTTCAAATCTGATCAAATTAATCCATTCAATTACCATCTTTATAAATAAATAGATTATTAGATTTGATATTTTTTAAAAATTGTAATAGCATGACATGAGTAAGCATGCCTTATCATTGAAATATAAGAAAAAAAGAAATAAATAAATTAGAAAAAAGAAATGGGGGTGATTTAATTTACTCACTCATTCACACTACTCAAACACTAGCAATTGCAATTGTGTAGAAATGGAGTTTGTTATGTGCACGTTTTGGTGAATGTTGGTAAGCCAAATTAAGCATGCATGTGGGCATTTGCGTGAAATGTTCAATTACAAAGAGAGAGTAAGATGATCATATCATTGACATTTGCACATGTAATTTCCTTGCCTTGCCTTGTCATATAACCCTCAAAATATTCTCATCTAATTATTCTAATATGCTCTAAAAACAAAGTGCTAATATAGATATTTATGCTATTACTTTGCTTAATTTTGGTTTTATTAAAAAGGTTCTCTTTTTGAATTCGAAGTTTAACTCAATTGATTCATACAATCATTCTTAAAAGATGTCATTCAACAGGTTTGAAATTCGAAACCCAATATATGTAACTTTTTCCCTAATGTTTCACTGTCAATGTAACAAAGACGAATCCTATAATATAAGTTTTATATTTTAAATCTATTAAACAATAAATAAAAAATTATATTTTTTTAACTTTTTATCTTTCCTATCGAGTACATTAATAAAAGATTTTTTTTTTCATTTTTTTCTTTCAATTTTTATCTAACCATTTTTCTTTTCCCTAAATCATGTAAAGCCTAAGAAAAAATGTATTTGTTTCCAATATTGTCCAACAAAGTGACATGTGGATTGTGGTGAGTTCATGATATAGATCTTGAAGTGGCGTGGCCTCCAACTTCAAAGCTGGATGGCTACCGATCGAAATCTATTGGGTTTTCAGGTTTTGTTTGCTTCGCTGTGTTTGCGGTCCAAAGTCATTGTTTTTCATGAAAGGGACCATTAAAGCTCGAAGGTGTTTGCTAACTGTGACAACTAAAGCCAATTGGTGTGATTTAGGTATGTATTTGCCGGCTATTTCTCTTACGAATAACAAACGCTAAACAATCCCAAAATCACTAATTGGCTCACTCAAGCTTTCCATAAACTTAGGTTTGAGTCCAAAACAATCAACCAAATCAATTAGCTAGGTTTAGTTAATTTTCTTATGTATTGATGGGTTAGATTCAATTAAGCTTTTCTTCACTATAAACTTCTCGTGCGGTTACTCTTATCTTTTTTGGTGAGATGTTGCCTACCTAATGTGATTCATACATATTTTTGGTTTAGTTAGGTTTCTTCACTGGTCACGGTAGTTACCAAATGAAAAGTATGTGTGGAGGGCAAAGTAAATATATCTATATGAACCTAGTATTTACTTTAGTTGGTTTATACAATCAATCTTAAAAGGTTGCGTCCAGCAGATTTGTGATTCATATCTTAACATCTGCAAACACTTTCCTTAAACCAAAAAAGTAAATATCTATATAAGTTCATTTTTACTTTTTATATACCAATGGTAAAAACTTTTAATTTCACAAGCGGAGCTACAAGATTACTACATGTCTCATTTTTTTTTTATTTTTTTAATATGCTTTAAAAGATATGTTTTATTTTATTAATTTTGCTTGTGAAATTTAAAAACTTTACTGATCATGAATGAAATAATTTCTCAATATATATGTATGCTTACTTGTTACAATGCAGATAATGGCATGTAATTAAATTATCAATTACTCTTTCAACTTAAAATTACTTAGGAAAGTCTTTTGAACAATGTGAAACTAAAAATTTGTGATCCATCTCAGTGCCCCTTTCTTTAATTACTTCCCCTAGCTGAATGAGTCATGACTCATGAGTATAAAGATGAGATATCTCGACTATGACACGTACATTATGACAGACAGCTTCCAAATGTTCAAAATGCAAATAGATGAAGAAAACATATACAAACAAATATTTTTGACTTTGAAATTGGAAGTGTGGTTGATCTTTTATATAAGCTAATAATTTCATGGGATAAGGTGTAAATTTATCACTTTATTTATTTGAGGGGTTCAATTTTATCATCAATATTTAGATTGATGTAATTTTATCATTATATTTTTAATTTTAGAATAAATTTATCATCATATTTTAGAGTAATTAAAAAAATATTGAGTAGAAAATTCTATTAGAAACTATGTTGCAGTTAAAAAATAATTTTGAAAATAATATGGTAGGAAAAAACAATCATAATACTAAAACACATTTTTTATTTTATTATTTTCTTTGCTTCCTTTATTATGGCATTTTCTACTAAATGCAATGTCACATAATTCGATTTTTTCTTTTACTTTTTTTGTCTTTCATCATTACATTTTTCAATATATATATATATATAATATCACATCATACTTTTTCAATTGATCTTTACCTTTTTTCTCTGTCATATTATTTTCAAGATATTTTTTAATGTAAAATAGTTTTTAATGAAATATTTCTCAATTCTTACATCTTAATCAAAATTGCTTTATAATTAAAAGTATAGTGATAAATTTGTTTCAAAATTAAAAATATAGTGATAAAATTACATCAATTAAATAATTAATCATAAATTTTGATCACCCACATAAATAAAATAATAAATTTAAACCTTATCCCTAACTTAATTAAAGAAACCTTATATTATCGAATTAGTCTTTTTGGAGATAATTTGTCTATCTTATATCAGTCTGTAGTAGGGATGGCAATTTAAAATACGAATTTGGATATCTACGAATATCTGATCCGTTTTTTACGAGTTCGGATTTACGAATTCGAATAAAAGTCAGATTCGGATATTATAATTACTATCCGCAGCGAACTCGGAACGGATGCGGATATGAAACCTCAAATATCCATTATCCGATTTTTGCTGATTCGGATAGCCGATTCGGATATCCGAATCCAAATCCGTTTATTTCTAAAACATATAAATTTTGTTTGATTTTATTTTTTATTTAAAAAATAATAATTGATTTATTGAATTCGGATTTTTAGCGGATTCGGATATCCGGCGGATAATGTTATTTAATTCGGATTCAGATAGTAATATGCGGATTCGAATTTTAAAACAGTTATGCGAATTCGGATAATACAACAAATACAGATATCTGAATCGCTATCATCCCATTATCCAGAATCCAGATGGCCATTTTTTTGAAGTGGGTCATCTAAGTAAATAAGATATATAATTAAGTATTGAAGGCGAACTCAAACAAGTAGTTGCTGTGGTGTAGTGGTTATCACGTCAGTCTTACACACTGAAGGTCCCCAGTTCGATCCTGGGCAGCAACAATGTTAAATTTCTCTTTTTTCTTCTGCGCTGAACACCTTAGATAAGGATTTTGTGGTTTTGGTTCTGATATTTGGAGCCTCCAATAAAACAAGTTGAGGGCTGTTTAGGATGGATTAGTTAGTTATTAACAAATGGAATCCTTCATCAAATGCCCTCTTCAGTCTTCACCTCCAATTCCAACTCTGCTAATGTGGGATCGTACCCTTTGTCCTTGTATGGTTGAAATACTTGATTTGCCTATTTGATCCTGCTTGCAACTATAAATAGGAAACATTTACATGGAAGTTTCAAGCAACTCATATGGTATTTCCCAAGTTATGACTATTCTTCCAGTAAAGGCAACGGTTTTGTAGAATTGCTCGTAACGACTCGAATCTAGGATCCCTACCCGAATCTCACCTCATCCATACTATTTATATTACTTGGACTCGGATGTGAGTGTCAAATACGGGTATATTTCCGACACGAAAATCTTTAATTTTTTTCAAGTTTTTTTCATGTATTTGGAGGATTCTTGAAGGGTCATATCCCCATACCTATGTCCGAATATGCGTCGGACACGGATACTTCAAGAAAAATGAAGAGTCGGAGCAACATAGCTTACCACTGCTCTGATATATTTGCCAAAGCTTAATAAAGATGAGAAAGTTTGACAATATACAATACATGAGAGCCACAGAGAGAAGCTGTTTCCAGATAAAATTAGATAAAATTAAGCAATATATGAATCATTTTCAACGCTCAATGCATTCTACAAGAGAATAATGAAAAACTGCTTTGCTATGGTTAATAAAGCTAAGCTAATACAACTTATCCAAAAAAAAAAAAAAAAAAGCTAAGCTAAGCTAATACATGTCTACACAAAATTACACATTGCCAATCTCCAACAGGCACCATTTTAGACTTTGCCTGGATCATGTAGCTCCTGAAATCAAACAATAAAACATTTAGCATTGTGAAACTCTGACTCCATTTGGAATCATAAAAACCTATCGTGAGAACATTACGAAGCATAATGAAATGATTGCTGAACTGTCTATGTGATATGGACATCGTGTTCTCTTTCTAGATTTTAAGTCTGCGTTCTTTCGACAGATATAAAAATGTTATTTTTGTTCTTTATTTCTGAGGCAATTTCAGCTTTTCTGTAAACATTTAAGAATAAAAAGTTTATATTCTTTTAATTCTCAGTCCTAAACAGCAAAACTTTGTAAGAAACCGATGTAAAGAATGCTCTTCATAAGATCAAATCCTGAACCTTCATTGACAAGCTGCAAGAAAAAAGTTACTCCTACTTTTACAAAAGAATTTTATCATCAGATGCTCACATTAGACTTGATGCAAGTGGCTGATAAAGCTGCCCATTCAGAGAGGAGTTGCACAGAAGGGACTTGTCCTCAGTTAGCATAAACATTCATTCTCACTCGGGCAGTAACTTCGGGATGGAGCTTCAGCTCTGCAATATATTCTCCTGTTTCCCTAATCTCCGGAAGAGAAACAATTCTTTTGTCCACATCCCTACAGATCAACAATAAAGTTGAAAATTAAGCAACCAGATTGATACATAAGGAAACTTTGCAAGAAGGAATGCATGTTGCAATCAGAATAATTTATTTCACATTTCTTAAGTTACTACTATGTACTACGGTTCCAAAATATCTGGACTGATTAGAGATTTCCACTTAGGAAGGGTTCTTGTCTGAGGTTAATATACCCGTTTAAATAAAAAGGACATGAGAATCTCCAATTTGTGGCAGTTCATCTAGCTATAAATACGTGCCGAAATCAACTTTAACATCATTACTAGGGGTGTATGCTGAAACTTATAGGAGACCACAATTCTTTAACAAAATGCAAATGATTCATTTGTTTTCTGTAACTTGTGACTGCAGATGCAGATTGCATTAAGATGATAATGGGGCATATACATAAATTAAGGCAAATAGCGTGAAGTATTATTATTTAATGCAATTAATTTTCTGAATAAGTTGCAGAGTTATGATGCCTATTAGTAAAAGAAGTTAACAATTTTTACATATAAACCGACAAAGATTGATGATGGTACCTTTGAAGCTGTGCTTTGATAATGTCTACAAGATCTTGAGCAGTAACACTGACAGAAACAAGTGACTGTCAGAGAGCAAATATGTTAAGCAAAACAACAAACATATTAACTGCTTACTGTGGAGTTGGGTTCTACTCACCTTCCAAAAATTAGCTTTCCTTTTCCACCTTTCCGCTTCACCTTAAAAGCTCCAACAGTTTCAAATATAAGAGCAAGTTGTTGTGCCTCCTCTTTTACCTATAGTAAAACAAGATTCAGTGCACAGACATGACTAGAATAAGCTCTTCTACTAAAGCCACAAATAGCAAGCAGAGAAACAGCCATAAAACACCCTATGTTACTTGGACTCGGGTGTGAATGTCGGACACGGGTATGTTCAACTTTTCCCAAGATTTCCATGTATTTGGTGGGTCCTTGGAGGATCATATCCCTATACCCATGTCCGGATATGCGTCGGACGTGGGTGTCGGACACAAGTACTTCAAGAAAAATGAAGAGTCATAGCAACATAGAAAACACCAAAGGGAAACATCAGTATATTTTGTTCATTGCATACCAGCTTGGAACAAATGAATCTAGTGTTTGATTAAACTGAACACTCAACACCATAAAGAAATACTGTCAGATCATACTCCACACCATCAGAGCAAACACACAAACATAAACACAGACATGTTAACACAAGGGTCGCCTCAATCAGGGAAGATTCAATTTTGACATTGCAAACTTGCTTTCAGCCTCGAATCATTAAGAAGTGCAGTGGCCTAATGGATTGCAGACCAAAAACAACCAGAAAAAGAGATGAACAAAATGATATTTGCTAACATTGAAAATTTGTAACATGTGCCACTAAATATACCCGTTGTTTCTCTGCTTCAATTCTTTCATCCTCCATTTTCATTTCCCTGGAAAAAAAAAACAAAAACCATCAATTATTTTCCAAATCATATATAAGGTACATTTATCCTAGTAATACAAAAAGTAAGTTTATAAATTACACTCACAAATCAAATTTATCTTACTTCCTTCTATCTACTGGTTGAAAACTATTCTAAAAGCAAGAGAATTTTAAAAAATAAAATAAAAATAAAACAGAGCTTAAGGTTGCAAAATACTTGAGCAAAACAGGAGTGATAATCTGGGCCTTTCCCATAGGAAAAAGATAATTCCTGAAATACCCAGCTTTGACATCCAAAAGCTGCCCTTTCTTTCCCAGGTATTCCACATCCTCCTTCAATATTATCTGCAACCCACCATTAACAAGTAACAACCACCCAATCAGCTGATTAAATAATTAATAAATAAAAAGAAACCAAATTTCAAGATATGAAACAATTTGTTTTACCTTTCGAGTCTTTTTAGCCTTCTTTTGGGCAAAAATCACAAAGACCCTGTTTCTGTCTGTTACTTTTGTGGACTCATTTTGGGTTCCTCCAAAGCTGTGAAACCATGAGAAGGTAGATGCTGCTGTAGCTGTTGCCATTGCCACTCCCTCAAAAAAGCTCAGTCTCTTTTATCTCTGTTCTGAGACCCGCCCTTTGTAATCTTATCTACTAGAATTAACCCACGCTTCGCCAGGTTCTTTTAAAAATTTTAAATTTTTTTAATAAATTAATAATAAAAAATTAAATTAAATTTTATTAAATTATTTCTTATTTATTTTAAAAATGTAATACTATTAATGTTAATATAATTATATTTTATTAATTCTGAAAATTAAATTTATAAGAATTGTTTATTTATAAATTACATAATATAAATGCATTTTTAAATGTTATTTATATGTATTTTTTAAAAATATTTAAACTTTTGTATAGCTTATTATATAGTATATATTTTTATTTATAGGTGATAACAATAATTAATAAAAAGTAACAAAATAACTTTATATTTTGTATTTTATTTTTTTGTTGGGTCAATTTAAAAATAAAAATAACTAAAACTAAAAAAAAATTTCCGTCAAGCAAATGAGTTTAACACGTATGTCATACTGATTATCAGCAAGTTCATTATATATATTTTTTTAACATTTTTTTCGAGTGAGTCGGGTACGAATTATAAATCGATCTGCGAGTCAATGTATGGACCAATCCTTTAAATATATCATTTAAAAATAAAATAAAAATAATTAATTAAATAATTTTTTTCTGAATGGGTCGAATACGGATCTTAAATCGATCCGCGAGTCAACGTACAGACCAATCCCTTTAAATATATCATTTTAAAATTAAAAAAAGTAAAAATAATTTTTTTAAATTTTTTTCCCGAGCGATTTGGGTACAGATTTTAAATCAATTCGCGAGTCAAAGTTCAGACCAATCCTTTTAAATACATAATTTAAAAATAAAATTAAAATTAAAAAATTAAAACTAAAAATAATTAATAAAAAAAATTCTAAAATTCTAAACTGATTGGATACGGGTCCTATATCGATCCATAAGTGAACGTGCGAACCACCTCTATAATTATATCATTTAAAAATAAAATAAAAATAAAAACTAAAACTAAAAAGTATCACGTGTCAAGCAAAGAAATTTGGACACGTGGCTACACATAACCCCTTAGGGGATTTTTTTTAAAGGATTAGTATTGACTAGGAAAAAAATCCGCGCTATACTGCGGGTGAAACGATTCGCTTTTTATTTTTGTAATAGTAATGACAACAATGTTATGAACACATAAATTAATAACGTATAAAATTAATTATTAACATGAAAATTTTTATATGAATTTATAATCTTTTGGGAAACAGAAAAAAAACAACACAAACACGTTATGAAAACACAAATTTTTTTAAAATTGAATCACTCTGACAAATTATGCAAAATATGTCATGAATTGAGACACAATACGAACCCACAAATTTTAAAAAAAAAAAATTAAATCACAATGACAAACTATGTAAAATATGAGATGATTGAGACACAACACGAACACAATATAGAAAAATAATTAAAACACAACACGAAAAATAACATAAACACGACATGAATACACGAACGTGTAAAGAATTATATAAATTTATAATACTTTATATAAATTATTAACATATAAAAATTTATATAAATTTTAATACTTTAAAAACACCCAAAAAAAATTACACGAACACGAACACATAAATTTTTTTCTAAATTGAATAACTATGACAAATTATGTAATATATGTCATGTCATGAATTGAGACATGACACGAACACAACATAGGAAAAAATAATTAAAACACAACACGAAAAATAACATGAACACGACACGAATACACGAACGTGTAAAAATATAAATAAAACGAATTATTAACGTGTACAAATTTATATCAATTTATAATATTTTGAAAAACAAAAAAATAAAACGAACACGAACACGAACACGTTACGAACACAACATAGGAAAAATTATTAAAACACAACATGAAAAATAACACAAACACGATACTGATACACGAACATTCAAAATATACATAAAACGAATTATTAACGTGTAAAAATTTATATAAATTTATAATACTTTAAATACAAAAAAATAATACGAACACACAAATTTTTTTCTTTCCTTCTTACCATATATTTTTTTTTTCCTCTACCCTCAACAACCCAAAAAAATGAGGAGCCCACCCAAAAAAAAAAAAAAAAAGTCCACCCAAAATTCTGAAAAAATGTAAAATTTATCTTATGGATTATTGCATGTCACTCTAAGCAACCGTTTTGTGGTTTTTTATGCTTTGTCGTTTTGAAACCATCTAATTTTGGGTTTTTTTTTTGGTTAGAATCTAATTTTGGGTTCTAACCAAAAAAAAATTGGTACAAAGGAGGGTCAAAGACCCATACAATTAACTAGAGATAACACGAGGTTGACAAACACCAAGCATGTCAGCAATCAAAATAGAAGCCAGACCCAAGGGTGGCCTTAGAAGGATACAAAGTCCTCTCTCTTGTGAGCAGCTCCATTTAACAATGAAGTCTGCAGTCATATTCTTCTCTCTATGAATGTGCTTAAGTGACCAGTGCCAGCCTTTCTCAAGAATTTCTTTAATTGCGCAAACCAAGGGATACAGAGGGTGGTTAAGGGACACTCCATTTTTGATAGCTGAAATAGAATTCATGGAATCAGATTCAATTTCAAAAAAAATTAATTCCATTCTGCCAAGCGTAATTTAATCCCATGATAAATAGTCCACATTTCAACCAAATCAATGCTACAATCTCCAAGTTGGCAACTAAACCCAGCAATCCAATTGCCATCAGAGTCTCTAATAAGTCCTCCAGCAGCAACAATATTCTTAGTTTGATCCCAACTACCATCAGTATTTAACTTTTTCCAATGCAAATCAGGTTTCTCCCAACTTAAGAAGATTTGAGATCTCAAAGTGCAAGAGTCACTCTTTCCTTGGATGTTTTTCCATTCATTCATGGTATCCCCAATAATTTGAAGCCTTGTTAAGCGGGACAGAGTTATTAGAGAATGTCACTCTATTTCTCCATTTTCAAATCAGCCACAGTGTGTTAGCAAAGAGACTCGACCAATTCCAATCACCAATCCTAATGGATTTATAATCTTTCAGTTTAGTTGGAGCCAAATTTGTAATCTTTTAGTTTAGTTGGAGCCATTCAACCAAGTTGCCATTCCAGAAATTGGCTTGCTTTTCATGAACAAGGACAGACCAGGTGGATTTCGCACTTGGGCAATCCCTTAGAATATAGAGTGTTGTTTCAAGGGAATTCCTACAAGCTTTGCAGCTTGTATCATCAGTGAGGTTCCTTACCTTCTATAGACACTCGATTTTGTTCGGGTATTTCAATTTCGGCCCGATTTTTAAATTTATGCTATTTTGGATCCGTTTGGTTTAGACCTTGTGTCCAATTTTTTTAGCCCATTTTTCTTTAATTTCATTTCTATTTTAATTTTATATCTTTATTTTTATTTTTGCTATATCCGAATTCTGTCAGAAAATTAGGAAAAAATGAAAGAAAATAAAAAAGAAACAAATTTGATCAGGGATAATAAGACTTCAGTAATTTGAAACCGAATCCAAAAAGACTTCTTTTTAGATTAAATTTGATTAACAAAAACAAAGAAGGAAATGGAGACCAAATTAAACTGTGATTCTTGGCCAATAATTTCTTATTTGAAGAACACACGAATCACAATGAAAAGGGGGACCTCGGAAAGGAGAATCTGGGCAAACAGAAACATAGCAATCTAAAAAGAAAAACGGGGATCCACAACAGAAAAAAAGAATCAACAGAAAATCATAGAAAAATAAAGTTGGCAGTGAACCCTTTTGGGTCTCGGGAGGGAAAATCTTGTTTTTTTTTAGAATTGTTTTTGGAGGGGTTAATTCGGATTTCTAGGGTTTCGGATTAAGGGTGTTATTTGAAAAAAACTAAACGATGAAAGCCTAAGAGAGGATTAGAGGGAGGTTTCGACCAAAATTGGGAGGCCATTTAATGGTGGAAAACGACGGATCGGAGGGTTGAGGCCATGGGTTTCGGGTTTAGATCTAGGGATTTTGGGTTCAATTTTTTAAAATCGAGTTGTCTTTTAGGCTTAGGAAGTGGAAATGAAGGTTTCGGACAAATTTGGAGAATTTTTGGGCACCACTGGCGACAAAGGCGACGGCGGTCGAAGGTGGTCGAATTCTGGGTTTCAAGAACAAGGTTGGTCTGTTCTTCAGGAGAGAGAGGTCGCAGATTTTTTTTTTTTTTCTTTTGAGGGGTAAGAATACACCCAAAAAAATTTGTTTTTATTAATGGATCCGGGTCGGGTCGTGGGACCCGCGTGCGGCTCGCGCTTCTGCCTGACCCGGATGTAGTTGGTTCCTGTTTTTTATTTTCTGTTTGTTATTTATTTGTTTTATTTATTTTTCATATTTATTTTATTATGATTTGTTTAAATTAATTTCATTATTAATTATTACTTTTTGGACTAATTTTATTTGTGCTTTTTTGCAGGATTATTATTAGGATTTAATTTAAACAATATTAGAAATTATTTTATTATTATTTGTTTTTATATTTGGCTTTTGCATGATTTTTAGGTTTTTTATTTATTTTTAGGTTTGCATGATTTTTTTTTTAGGTTTACTTTATTGTTTTATTTTTAAAAAGTATGATTAGGTATTTATTTTATTTTTAAAAGCATGGTTAGTTTTTTATTTTTATTTTTGGAGAGCATGTTTAGGTTATTATTTTTATTTTTAGAATTTGCATGTTAGGTTTTATTTTTAGAAAAGCATGTTAGATTATTACTTTAATTTTTAGAAGCATGATTTAGGATTTTTATTTTTATTATGGCATGATCTATGATTTTTATTTATTTTATTATTTTTTCTTAGACAGTCCATGAATTAGGATTTTTATTATTTTTGTTTTTGCATGATTTAGGAATTGGCATGATTTTACTTCATCAGATTTTTGCATGATTAAACATAATATGATTTTATTTTATTTTAGATTAGATTAGATTAGTTGGCATGATTAGGAAATTAATTTAAGACCATTATGATAAGACCGATTTAGAATAGCATGTGATTAATATGGTACTATCTTAAGATAGATGTTGTGGGGGTACTCATCTTTTTCCACACGTAACCGAACTCCCGGACCTAGTTCTGAAACGTAAATCGGAACCTATTCTTTTTAGGGAGCCTTAGTCAAGCTTAGGAAAACTTTAAGAAAAATAAATTCATAAAAGTGACTAATCACACCTAGATTAGATGATTAGTGGTGACTCCATGTTTGTGTCTAGCTTGATAAATTCGTATTTGACACGTTATGACACCTTCTTGTTGACATTGCAAAGGATCTTATCATTAAGGACAAGTCATAAGAAGGTTTGCACTTTCGGTTGGATATGAAGCTTCCAGATGAGCTTGGAGTTAGTAGAATTATTAGCTTCATCTTCAGAGATACACCGATAGGCAAACTTTGTTGTGAACGTACCGGTGGGGTAAGTCATCATATTCTTCTATCAGGCAAGTTGATAAAATGTTTGACTGGGATGCAAACAATACTGTTAACAATTTCTTGGGGAACATAATCTCTCAATTTCTCCTCATTCCACCCCACTTCATTGATGAAATTATTGACAATGAGTTTTTCCATGTCTTCGTTCAAGGCAATGGGCATCGACTCTGCAAGGGGATACTCATTGTTGCACCATTTGTCATGCCAAAAACTTATATTTCTTCAGTCTCCAATTCTCCATTTAAGCCCCTTTTTCAAGGATAAATTTTCCTTCTAAAATGCTTCGTCAAGTGTAAGAAATATTCCCAGTTTTACAAGAAGAACGGAGATCCCTATGTTTGAGGTATTTTTCGATCAAGACCTGTTTCCAAATACCATCTTCATATTCCAATAGTCTTCAACCCATCTTGGCAAGGAAAGCAAGATTTATATCTCTAGATTTCTTCAATCTCAAGCCCCCTCTGCTTTTAGGCTTGCAAACAATCTCCCAATTTATGGATGGCAAAACCCGATCCGACCGATGGATTTCGCACCGATCCGCTCCGAATGGAGAGGTTTTTTTATGGAGTGGGGTGGAGCGGAGCGGTTTTGGTAAATGGTTGCTCCACTCTGCCCCGCCCCGACTTTTGAAATTACTATTTTATCCTTTAAAATATTTTATATTTTTTCTTATATTTTTAATATATATTAGATATATATACTAAAATGATATATATACTAATATTTTATATCTATACTTTAAGTATATATGTATTATATATATTATATTAAAGATTTTTATATACTAAAATTATGTTTATGAATAAATTATAATATAATTTTTTACAATATTAAGTTAAAAATAATTAATATAAATTGGGGTGTAGCGGAGTGGAGCACCATGGAGCGGTTATGGATGTAACCGACATCCATGGATGTGGATGTTTCCAACATCCATGCAAGAGTGGGGTGGAGGTGGATAAGGCAATATCCGCCCCCGCCCCGCTCCATTGCCATCCCTACCCAATTCATTAAGTGGATTTTTTTTTTGTCAGTGGAACTTCCCCATAGAAAGTTTCTATTGAGTTTATCAATTGTGGATATCATGGCTTATAATTTTGTGTATAAATATGAAATACAAATATTAATATGTAGGTTATCGTAAATTGATACACAGTGTATAATTATGTATACAATTGATATCATGGTTGAATGAGAAATTGGTCTCGTTAAACACCAACTTGAATAGGAAGAAAGTTGGTTTATGTTGCGTTTGGTATTCAATCCCACATAGAACAAATATTGGCTTCAGCTTGTAGTATATATAAGTTAGTGTTCCATGTTGGGTTGGGCTCCAAGGAGCACCCAAGTTTTGTGGTGGGTGAAGACCTACACAAAACTGGGCTGGACCCACACACGCGTGCCGAGCCGGGCTAGGTCGGGTCGGACCAAACCGGACTTGGGTCAGCAATTAATTTTTTGTTGTCCAGCCAGACCAACCAACCAGCTTTAATTTTCTGTCCAAATAATTCTTGTCTTTAGGTCAAGGATCGAACCAATCCGTGTCCGTTCGGTTTGAACCGAATTGGTTCGTGTCTGTTCCAACAGTTCTATCTACTGTTTGTTGGCCGAACCGGTTCGTCTCTTTGGGTGTGTCTGTTCTGATCAAACATTTTTCATTCAAGTGATATGTCTTTTCCGAACAGATTTTTGGCTTTTATAAATACAGACTTCCAGAGTCTATTTTATTTACCAATTTACTGAATAGCAATTTTCTTTTCTTCCTCCAATATTTTTTCCTGTCTTTGAGAGAGTCTAGCATTTTCGGTTCGCTGAGTTGCTTCGAGTATGCCTTCTGGAGCAACATTATCGAGGAGGCCTGGAGACGATTTGCATACAATATGCAAGCATCTTAGAGGCCGACAAAATTTGTCTTAAGATCAGAGGTTCTACCTTGACTCGATATTGATTTATTCAAATGAATTCTATAAGTGTCTTTATAATTTTCGGTTTCTTATTATAAAGAAGGCGTTTGGTATGATGGAAAATAATCACTTTCCATGAAAAGTAATTGGTGCAAATGTGATTCCTATGTTTGGTATGCTAAAAACTGCTCACTTTCCTGAGAATATAACTTTCCTTGGAGAGTTACTTTCCCACAAGCATTGAATGTGATTCCCATGAGAAGTAGTGGGAAAGTAACTTTCCCATATAGTTGGAAAGTTAAAAAAAGTGTTAAAGACAAAATTATCCTATTTCTATTTGATTTAAAATTATCAATTGAAATATTATTTTAAAATATTTCGTACAAATATTTTTTAATAATAAATATTATTGAAATATTTAAATAATATTTATTTTGCATTCAACATTTTAATTTTTCAATTACTTGAGAGTAACTTCGAAAGTTTATTATTAACAAACATTTTTTTATCATAAAAGTAACTCAAATTACCAATTAAAATATTATTTTTAAATATTTAGTACAAATGTATGTTAATAATAAATATCATTAAAATATTTAAATAATATTTAATTTGCATATAATCTTTTAATTTTTTAACTACATGAGAGTAGTTTTGAAATTTATTATTAACAAATATTTTTTATCATAAAAATAACTCAAATTACCAATTAAAATATTATTTTTAAATATTTAGTACAAATATTTGTTAATAATAAATATCATTAAAATATTTAAATAATATTTAATTTACATCCATCCTTTTAATTTTTCAACTACATGAGAGTAATTTCGAAAATTTATTATTAATAAATATTTTTTATTCTAAAAGTAACTCAAATTATCAATTAAAATATTATTTTTAAATATTTAGTACAAATATTTATTAATAATAAATATCATTGAAAAATTTTAAAATTAATAAAATTTACATTTTTTTGATAAGGGTAATTTCGAAAATTACCATCACATTTCCAGGATTTTAACCAGCACTTTCCCATGTATACTAAAAGATGGAAAGTTACATTCCCAGAAATCATATTCTCAAGAATCACATTCTCAGGAATCACATTCTATGGAATGTGATTTCTGGAAAGGAACCAAACGCCCCCAAAATGTAATTTGTTATTATATGCTTTCAAATATATATATATATATATATATATATATATATATATATATATACCAAGCATTTATTTTCTAAGTGTGTAGCTTTCTATTATTTTCTGTTTATGCAGTTTTGATATTTTAAATGATCAAAAACAGATTACTAATACATTACAGATAACATCAATTTGGTCATACATAGAAAGTGGAACTTTGGTAGTTTGCATAATGTAGTTTGGAATAGAAGCAGAAGCAGCTTGGATAAAAATAATTCTTCCCGCAAGTGAGAGTTGGTTAATTTTCCAGCCTGCAAGTCTAGTCTGGACTTTCTCACATCTCTCCAATGGTTCATCTTCCATCTCGATTGACTCCTCTTGTAGGGTCCGGCATCTTTTGGTTGTCGGTATGTGGCGCCTAGGGTCACCAGACTTGTCCCCTGGCCGTGGGGGACAAGGTTCCATAAGGGGTTGTTTTTTTTGCTTTAAAGTAAACAAAGAATAAACAAAGACAAATAGAACACCCGAATTCTAACAATTTAAATTATAGGTTTCAGCTTTCAAGTGAATTCTTTACAATATTTGTAAGTTTATTTTCCAAAATAATTTATTTGTTTGCTTCGTTGTTTTTATATTTTTATTATTTTATTACTTTCACAATAATTAAATTTAAGAATCCCAAATCGCAATGGTTAGTCCAATTCATAAAGGTTTACTTTGTCATTTAGGTTCAAGTCTCAAGAAAAACATTTAAGGAATAAAATATTGAAAGCACTAACATGATCTAAGGGAGTATTACCTTTAAGTTCGCACGTGGTAGAAATTATGCTTAGAGATGCCGTTATTTGTATTATAAAAAATGAAATAGGATTCAATCTTTGTAAGGAACATTCCAAAATAAAATTTTGAATGCATTAATTCGATGCAAAAAAATGCGTTTTTAAAATCATCTAAAGAAAGATTATGTTAAAATAAAACTTGAAAATACTTTTGATCATATTATCAAAAAAGGAAAGAAAAAATTTAAGACTTCCACATCATTATTCACAAAAAAGGAAAAAGAAAAAACATTAGAGAGGAAAAAGTTAATTATTTTTAGAATTTTGCTAACGAGTACCCTTAAGGCACTCTTTAAGGTTAGTTATTATATTATTTATAGTAATAATATTATATTAAATGTAAAAAATGATAATTTTATTCATCATTTTCAATGCATTTATTGAAGATATTACTATTTTTAGTAATCTTAAAAAATGCCCTTAGAACACTCGTTAACAAAATCTTTATTTTTATATACATTAACATTTTATTCGATAATTAATGCATGATTGCTATTCAAAGAAAGAGATATTCAAATCTTACTTTCAAAAAATATATATTTATTATTATTATTATTATTCTGATTTCTTATATATGAAGACTACTTTATTGAAAAAATTTATAAATAAATTTTGGATAAATTTAGCTCCCCTAATAAAAATAAACTAGAATTCAAGACCCCAAATGTTAGCCTAGCCTATAAAAAAGATTAGAATTATCAAACCCAAAATTAAGGGATTTATAAATTGTCTTTGTTATTAAAACTATAAGAAAACAGGTTATTTTCGATAATTTTTTTTAATTAAAAATACTCTTACTTTCATTATTAAAATGATTTTTTTGACGAAATTTTAGCCTGTTGATTTTACTTGTCTGGATTGATTAAACAATGAACCCATGAATTTCTTCATTAATTTATTCTTTCCCTTCCATTTACACTCGCTACTCTAGAGTTTCAATTTCCCGAGGAAAGAGCTTATGAGTTATGATTGATGGCTAATACGAGGAAAAATTTAATATTCTTATCCGATTGAGTACGCCATGAACAATTTGAATACTTCAAATCATGCGTGAGAGAGATTGGTATCTAAGAATAAAAAAACCCGCTTTTCATTGAAGAAATAGAGAGAGAGATAGAGAGAGAAAAGAGATTGACATGATGCAATCTAACATGTCCTACATGTAATAATAAGATAATATTGCCTGCCAATAATAAGATAATAGGGTTGATTTGGTTTCTTAATTTTGGCTAATTTAATAATAATACTATGAAAATGTTTGCCAACTTCGTCATGGACGACCTTTTCTTTATTTAAGTGTTGTCATAGCTGCTCGATCGAGATTAGTAATATCTGAGGCAGGTCTTAAGTGGGGATGAACAGAACAGAAGCTAATTAAGTTGACTTGGAGCTCTCTCGATCTGTCCATGTCTTAATTTCTTAAACAAATTTTTTGTTTGTTTTCACACTCCTCTCCCTATATAACCATTCTTACCCACAAACAAGCTTTTCAGAAAATGCCATTCAAACCAGGGAAGACAAAGCCACCATCGGAGACAAATTTGAGGCTGGGGCCTGGGAGGATCGAATATAGTTAGCAAAGATTTTGAAAATGATTTCAGGGGCGGCTTCATGTTTCCCCAATGCGTCACAAGGTTTGCCTATGTATCCTATGGCTGAAGACATTATTAATGTTTCATCTTCCCTTGAAGCAGATGGCTCAGGTCCAGAGGCTCATTCAAGCTCTCTCCTCTATAATCTCTCCATCCTGAAAGATAAAGTTCATCAGGTTCAATCACTTGTTAGCATCCTTATCTCTCTAGAATCTCAAACCCACCCCGAGTCAACGACGTCGTCTTTCGCCATAGAAAGCATGGGTTCTTTGGTTCAAGAAATCATTTTTGCGGCGTCTTCGATGATATTCGTTTGCCAACAAATGTCACTTGGAACCACTTCAGGTAACAATAGCACAACAACTGAACTGAACCAGCAGCATGTTAGGGTAATTCCTGATAATGGGATATCTCAACAACAAAACTTTAGTGATAATTGTGCTGGTAACTTAGTTCAAGAAAGAGGACATGGCTTTCTTTCTAGTACTGATCAAACTATTAGCTGGTATGGTGATCACTGCAATAACCGCGACAACAATAATAATAATCGAAGTTTGCAAGTTAGCAATGGTGATAAGCTGCAGGAAAGGAAAGAATTGGCTGAATTTGCGGCTCGAAGAAGCAAAATTATTGAAGGGTCACAAGGGATTTCGGCTAAGAATTATGATTTAATCGAATTGGTTGCTGAGGACTTATTAGCTAAGTACACACATTACTGCCAAGTTTGTGGTAAAGGGTTCAAGCGAGACGCGAATTTGAGAATGCACATGAGAGCTCATGGTGATGAATACAAGACCAATGCTGCTTTGAGTAACCGCATGAAGAATCACGAGGGAATTAGCACAGCTGCCACCATGGGAGAGTGTTCGACGAAATTGCCAAAGAAATATTCATGTCCTCAGGAAGGTTGTAGGTGGAACAAGAAACATGCCAGGTTCCAACCCCTGAAATCCATGATTTGCGTGAAGAATCACTACAAGAGAAGCCATTGTCCCAAGATGTATGTTTGCAAGCGGTGCAACAGGAAGCAATTCTCGGTGCTGTCAGATCTCCGAACTCATGAAAAGCACTGCGGTGATCATCTCAAGTGGCAATGTTCTTGCGGAACCACATTTTCCAGGAAAGATAAGCTTATGGGTCACGTTGCTTTGTTCGTTGGCCACAGTCCAGTTGTAGCTAACCTTTCGACAAAGCCAGGAAAGCTCGAACACTAAGCCACCACTATGATAGGTAAGATGAAACACTTGCATATATATATATATATATATATATATATATATATATATAATACTAGTACTAGATGGATGCCATGCTTTTCTTTCTATTTAATCCAAATGTCGATATGACAAAATTAACAAACAAAAACTATGAAACATTATTTCTTTTGTTCAATATATAGTGAAACACTAGAAATATTGCTATGTATATATATATATATATATATATATATATATATATATATAAATGTAGAAGAGCTTTCACAAGGAAGAAAAAAGAAATGAAATATGTCCTTGTTTGAAGTTAATTAACTTATTAGTAATTAGGTTTTAGTAAGTTTTTAACCATATATATATTTTGCTTATATATATTCCTAGGGGATGTGAACTATGAAGCAAGTAACTGTACGGACAGGGCTTGGAGTACTGTGGTCTGTTTTTGTTTCAAGGCTTGCACCAAAAGCATTGGAGTTTGATACAAATGTTTTGAGGAATCAATTATGTATTTATGTTAAGGCATATGGTATATATGGAGAAGAATTTGACAGCTAGCATCATAGATTTTGCCACACGATCAAGCTATATATAAATATGTACCAATTTATATGACATTTTCTTTTTTCTTTTTCTTTTTTCTTGTAGTTCTTCCCAATATTGTTGTCAGTTCTAAGTTTACTTGAGGAATTCCATGTATAGTATCATCCATATACAATATTACTGGTATTTTATTTTTAGTTTTGGATTCAAGTAATTGAAATTTGTTGCCTTATTGATTTTATGTAGACCTGACAATTCGTGTTAGTTTTTTGTCATAATCATGTGTAAAGTGTTATATATTTATGTAATTTTTGACATGTTAATAATTCGTGTTATATAAATTTTGATACATTCGCGTTTTTGTGTCATGTTCGTATTATTTTTCGTGTCATATCGTATTTTAATTATTTTTTTCGTGTCATAATTTTATGCAAAAACAATAATTTACATCCATAGTATACTTGGGCTAATTAAATTACATTTTGACACCTTAATATAGTTAAATTCCATATTTTCCCACTTAAACCTTATTAATATCCAAAGGTTTCAATATGCTATTATTAGGGGTTTCATACTTTTATCTAAATTTTTTTAGTTAACTATAATTATAACTTTGAATCTTAATTATGAACTTTTCCCAAATATTTCAAAAGCATTTGGAATAGAAGGATAAAAAAACAATACATTTTGTTCTTCTTTTTTTCCTAATCTTTAAATAAGTACCTTTTGCCCTGTTAAAAGAATTTTTAGGCTGTAACCACAAAAAAATATATAAACTGCTTGCTAATGCTAGCTAGAACTGAGTCACGGATTTTTACGCCACGTGGAGAAATACTACTGGTGATCACATTTTCATACCGCAAAAGTCGCCCGCGAAACATAAAAATTCGGCAAAAAATTAAAAAAAGGGAAACGAAACAAAATCCCCGCTTAAATTCTTAAACCTCAAAGACGACAAGACCCAATCCTCTCCGTCCAATCCCATCCTCGCAAATCCAACGGTCTATATTTTCCACGTCACCGATCCTCGCATACCAAAACTTACCAATCAAATCGCACCCTTCTCTCCCTTTATATATTCACCTTCCACTACTTCCCCTTCCCACTGAATCACAACATTTTTGAATTTTTTTTTTCGTGGAGACTCTTTTCAAGTTAAATTTCCAATGGCACCAAAAGCCGAGAAGAAGCCCGCCGAGAAAAAGCCAGCGGAGGAAAAAAAAGCCGAGAAGGCCCCAGCTGAGAAAAAGCCTAGAGCCGAGAAGAAGCTCTCCAAAGAAGCCGGCGACAAGAAGAAGCGTTCCAAGAAGAGCGTCGAAACCTACAAGATCTACATCTTCAAGGTTCTGAAGCAAGTCCACCCTGATATCGGAATTTCGAGCAAGGCCATGGGGATTATGAACAGTTTCATCAACGACATTTTCGAGAAGCTTGCTCAGGAATCTTCGAAGCTCGCTCGTTATAACAAGAAGCCGACGATTACATCCCGCGAGATTCAGACGGCCGTAAGATTGGTTCTGCCTGGGGAGTTGGCCAAGCACGCTGTTTCCGAAGGGACTAAGGCTGTTACTAAGTTTACTAGTTCTTAGGCTTTGGGGGAAAAAAGGGGGTATTTTAGCAACTAAGGTTTTGTTGTAAAAATTAGCAGCTTTTAAGTTTGTTGCTTCTGTGGTTTTTTTTTTTTTTGTAATTTCCGGAGCTTCAATGGAAATTTAATCATCTTTTTAATTAGTTAATTCCGTATTTTTTTGACTGGTTAATATTTAACACTGCAAAATACAACTCAAGCTGGTTCTAATCGATTTCAGCATGTATATAATCAACAAAAACAAAGTTCTTTTGTAGTTGATGTAATGCAAATGCCAAAGCAGCTGAAACCAGTGCAAGCACAGCTAAAACAACCCGGAACTTGATATCGGAAGGAATGCCGGTTGTTGCACAGAATGCGATTGTTGCGCCGATTAAGATCTTTTCCCATGTTTGGAATGATGAGTAAGCTTGTTTACATGATGAACACTTGAGAGTGTGCAGCTCGAATCTATCCAGCATCTACAAACGATGATGAAAATTTTAAGACCATGCTCGGAAGAAGAAGCTGCTGTATTTAATTTTAAAAATATAAAAATTAAATTATTTAATTTTATAATAAAAAATTAATTTATATTAGATGATATAATAAAAAACTTTCAAGTACTTTAACCAAAGAAGTTGCTATATTGGCAGCAGTAGCAGTAGTAGCTAGAAACCCTGCCATTTTTTCTATCTTTGTTGATCTTTTCTCTATTTAAAATTGTTCTAGAATTCTGATTTCTTTAATTCTTTTTGAGTTCTTTAAAGAAAGGAAAACTGCGTTCTATTTTTTCTTTTAAATCAAAAGATGAGAGAAGAAAAAGAAAAAAAAAAAAAAAGAAGCTTGCGTGCAAGTTTGCAATGGAAATGACTTTGGTTTTAAGACCAGACAACGAAAGCTCTGAAACCAATGAACTCGCCCGCAGGACGTATCCTATGTGTCTTCTGTAATTACCAGCCTTTGGCCAACAACCAATGGAAAAATGAAACATAATCGATTGTAGGATGACGTGTTGCAAGTTATGCAATGGGACTTACAGACAGGGGATTAGCCGCTTGAAATGCCAACCAAAAAAAATAGAAAACTATGTTGACAGCCACAAGTTTTAATGTTAAGAACATTTTTTTTTAGATTATCCCATATAATAATATTTTTATTAAATATATTAAAAATAATAAATAAAATTATCAATTATTATATTAATATTATTATAAATCATATATTAATTAACTTTATCTAAAAACAAACATTTGGTAGTAAAATCCTAACATTATTAACGGTAATATCAAAATACGTGGCAAAAGTAACAGGAAAAATTTGACACGTAAACAGAATAGTTTTGACTTGACACGTGTGAACTGAAAAGCCTGATATTTTTTTCTTATTTTGATTGGCGGATGTCTTTAGACTTCAATTAAAAATTATTATAAGGTTTGTTAATAAATATTTTTAAAACACTCTTTAAAATTAATTAATATATTATTTATAATTATAATATTTTATTAAATGCATTATTTTTAATATATTAAATAAAAATTATATAATAATTTTAAAAAATTTTAAGACATTCGTTAACAAAATTTATTATTTAATTATCATTTAATTTTTTTTTTTTTACATTTAATACATTGCTATTTTTAAATTAAAAAAATAATATATTAATTACATTTTTATTTTTATTTTATAAATATAACTTTCACTAAAATCACTATACACTTATTAACATTTCCAAAAAAATAATTGCTCTCTCATTAATCTTTAGGGCAAAAGTGATAATTGATAACTTACATTAAATGAAAGGTCCAATACACCAAAGACCAAACCTTTTAAGCCCTAGAAAAGGATGCCAGTTATTCAAGGGATCTGACCAAACTAGCTTGAGCTAATGTAGTAGGCAAGACCTTAACTATAAAGAGAGTGTTATGGTAATGAAGAACATGGGAAAATATATAAAAGGAGAAGAGAAAGGGGAAAAAGAATCATCAGCTTCTAAAAAAGAACTATATGATTTTGAGTAAGAAGTTAATTATGGTTGGGAAACGGATAGGAAAAATTCTGTGAGATGTTACATTAATAATTTAATGTCCCAAAGTTTCTCAAAAAGGTCAAACAGTTGGTTCATGACTCTATTTCTATATTCAGTAGAAGAATGACATCCAATGATCCCCATAATATATAAATATTGTTTGAACAACATATAAAATTTTCTCTTCAAGAAAATGTTATAAAAGATGCAAGAAAAGCATGCTCTGTTGCAAGAAGTGTGGGCGTCCAACCATGAAGCAATGAATTGACAAAGAGCAAATGCATTGCAGAAACTTCTAAAATGGACATCAGCACAAATCTTAGGCTTTATCAAGAACTCAGAAGAAAGCTTTTATGGCCACATAGATTCAAAAAGATTACTATATAAACTAATAAACTAATTAAGAACATAATATTGCAAACCGTTCTCAGCCATAAAATATCAAACACAGTAGCATCTATCAAAAGGGCAAACTACTCTTAATCAGTATTACTCACCCAACATTTAAAAAGTTGCAGACTTGTATTATATATTGCTCGGACTCTTCATATTTCTTGAAGTACCAATGTTTGACACTCGTGTCTGATGCATATCCATACATAGGTATGAGGATAGGTCCCTCCAAGGACCCTCCAAATACATGGAAAAAATTAGAAAAAATTAAAAAAAAAAATTGAACATACCCGTGTCGGACACATAATCGTATCCGACACTCACACCCGAGTCTAAGTAACATAGCTCCTATTTAATGGATCGTATTCATATTCCATCTTGAGTTAGTAATAAGAACATGAGATAAATCAGTTAAAAAGAAAAGAAGAGATAAGATCATGAAACATAGAAAAGCAAAACCAAATATTTGCCTCTTTGCTCTTTTCTTTTTCATGTAATGTCCTTGATTACCACAGAGAAAGCATAATATATTTGTTGCAAAATTCAGTACATTGAAGGATATAGATCAAGCTATATCAACCATAAGCACAGGAACTCTTAGCAAGTGCATGGGAACAAGATTATCCTGCCACTACGAGATCAAATATTCCCAAAAAACTTGCTCAGTCAATTTTATATTCCAATTCAGACAATGGAAACAGAAGCTGATAGTGTATGTCATATTTTTCATATTTGAGTTCTTACAAAATAAAATTTTCATATTCACTAGTCCTTTTCCATGAGAGTACCAAACAAGCCATCACTCATCATGCTGCAGAAAGCAAAGTGAATTTCTAGGTCAGCCTCCACATACGCATCCATTGTCCAAAAGAACGCCCAATTTCAAACACATTGTCAATTCACATAGTGCACAAATGAGCATACATTTACTTACAGCCAGCAGCAGTTATTCAACAAAATGGATCATTTCTTCGGGTAAGTCTGGTGATCAGGTCCAACATCACGTGAACCAGTGTTTATGTAAGGCCCTCGAAAAGTTGCCTGCGGAGGAAGTGGCTTAGTTGAGTCCACAGGTCTCCTAGATGTCCTGGATGATACAAAAATTATTCAACTTTTGCAAGCTGATAAATATAGCTCTCAACAACACATTGCCATTGAGAAAGAAGTATACTTACGCCATATAAAATGGAAATGCTAAGCCTGCAGCTGCAAAAACCAGTAAGCCAGAAGCAACCATGACATTCCGTGCTTGTGTCATTATGATTCTAAACCGAGTTCAAAAAGGAACGACGGAGACCTAACAAGTAAAAGAAATTGTTGCGATTTCCGTTATCAATATGAAAATTTACATGTTAACCCATACATTTTATATAACAGATAAAAGAAAAGTATTCTAGAATTGCAGATGGTAGCTCAAACTAATTAAAAAACACCAAATGAGAACTAAAACTGCCAAGTTCATTCTTAAAAGCAATAGAAGCACTGATCTAAAAATGCTGCAGAATTTCGAGCTTGACAAGTTCAGGTTCATGTTACCAATATGCAAACAGCCATTCCTTATGACCCTCTATCTAACCTGCAAATCTAAGTAAACTAGCTCGGCAGGTTTTCACTCCCACTGATTACAACAAGCATGTAAAGCACAAAACTTTCCACTGTTCGCATGAGATTTATACAAATGATTAAAAGCAAGATGCCCGCAAACATGCCTCAATTCCCAGTTCAAGGATGCTCGTATATGATAAAGACAACTGGCCTCAGCAACTATCTACACCATAATTACCAGAATTCACTACTACCCTTTCAAAATTGCAAAGCGGGATCACCTAAACAGCCCTAAAAATCGGAGATTTCAATTAAAAGACACTAACTTTTACTTCCACTTGCTTCTTTTTTTTTGGTTTAATTGTAAATTTTAAAGCAAAAGTAAGCAGAACCAATACAAAGAAATCAGCTTAAAACTAGTCCAACATATTCTAACTTGTAGAGCCTAGCCTGAAACTATTGTAGTTTATTGTTCTCAAATGACCAAAGAATACAATTATCTAAAAAATCCCACTTTAAGAATCAATAAAATGAACCTAAAACAAGGAAAATAATTGCTTTTTAAGGACAGAGATAAATAAGAAATGAAAAACCCATTTGGGAGAGAGGTTGTTGAATCTGAAAATCATTACCTTAAAGAAATGAATTGGAAAGTTAAGCCACTCTCAATTGGACTGAAGAGGAAAAGAGAAAAAGAGGAATTTATGAGTTTTGAAGCTCTTTGATTACTGAACTGTGAACTGAGCCAGCCAGGTGTAGACTGCAGAGTAAATGGAGTTTTGAAGATGACAGCCATAGCATAAGACATTGGAGTCGTATGGGTGTCGAAAAGCCACATTAAATGGGCTGGACCAAGGTCGACTGATCTCACTCATAGTGGGTTATCCTTAGCCCAAAAGTCGAAAAAGGCAGTATTAATTATTGGATTTTGCTAACTTGTCGTAATAATATTTTTAAAAATTATTATATATAATATTTTTTTTAATATATTAAAAATAATAAAAAAATTATCAATTATTGAATTTAATATAATATATTAATTAATATTAAAAAATGCTTAAAAATATCCATTAACAAAATCCTTAATATTTTAACCTAAACCTAAAGATCTAAATCAAAAAATTAATATATATGATAAAAAAATATAATTTTTTAATCTTCATTTGTTAAATAATTCTTTCTTTTTTTAACTTTGATCCATAACTTTAGAGTTCACTCACTTATTAGTAATTTTTTTATACAAAGAAAATAAAAGATTAAAAAAAAATTATAGATATTGAAATTCAAAATTTAAATTTATTGAATGTCAATTTTTAAAAATGATTGTATGAACCCAATTAAATTCCGTCTTCTCATTTATTAGTATTTGAGATCATGTATATTGCAAGTGAATATTTATTCTTTTATGTAATTTTAAATAGTAATAGTTATATATTAAATATTTATTTTTTTCATATCAAATTTTAGTTAAACATAAAATTTTATTTTATTTTGGTACATAAGAAATTCAGACGCAATGACCAATTAACATAGCAATCTAGCTGATCCTACTCTGTCTTTTTCAAGTAATTGCAGACAATACTTTGACCCAAGTTATGTGCAAAATATAATAGATAAATATAAAGTTTATTAAAATTCTGAAGCTAAAATAATTTAATAAAATTTTAATTTTTTTATTTATCAAATAGATTTAATCGATAAAAATCTTTCAATCAAATTATTATTTCTATTTATAAACTAAATAAATTGTATTAGTATTTATAATAAAATAATTAAAATAATAATTTTAAAATATAATAAACAAAAAATTGTGTATGCATCTATAAAAAAATTTGTCAACATCCTTAATCCATATTTTTATATATTACTATAAATTATAAATAGTTTATAAATACATAATTTATAGATGACAAATTAATAGTCAAATTGTACAATTAGTCCCTGTACTATAGTCAAAATGCGGATTTAGTGTCTCTACTTTAATTCGAACAATTTTAGTACCTCTACTTTTCGAGATTTTGAATTTCAGTCCAATTTAAAACGGTGTCAAATTTTCACCGTTAAGTATGCTGACATGGCGTTAACCATGCTGACGTTGAATTGACTATGCTGACGTGGTGAGCTTAGTCAGCAAAAGTTTTGGCAATTGATGACGTGGATTTTTTTCCACGTGGCTTACTAACTTGGATGATCAAATGATGTAATTAGTCTCTATACTTATATCAAAATATGAATTTAGTCCCTATACAATGATTTAAAAATTTTTTGATACCTGAATTTTTCGGGATTTCAAATTTTGGTCAAATCTTAAGGTTCATTTATTTTGCAAAAAAATAATTTCTAAAAAATAAGTTTTAAAAAATAATAATAATATTATTAAAATATTATTTTTATTAATATAAATATTAAAAAGAGCAATATTTATTCGTAAAATATTAAAAATATTTATACTACTAAAAGTTAAAAAATATTTACTTGGTTTATAAGTTATGCTTAAACAATATCAACAAACAAAGAAAATCAATCAAACCTCAAATACTAAAAGAGATAATAATTTCAAAGACAAAATTAACACAAAAATTGTAAAGAGATTTTGGAAGTTTCGGGAAGCAAACAACCAAACCTTAGGGTTAAAAGCAAACAACCAAACCAGACTTTGGAAATCTGGATGTGGCAAGCAAAAAAAGAAAACTATTTTCTTTACTATATATTTCTTTGACTATATTTGTAATGGAGTTATTTTCTGTTTTTTAGAATTAGATAAGAAGTGGGTTTTAATTTTTTTTCTTTGTTGTAATAACAGAGGTGGAGAAAGAGAAAGCAAAAGGAGAGGGTGAAAACAAGGTGTTATTTGACCAGGCTACCAATGATAAATTTTTCCTTGATGCTCATCACTCTCTTTATTCTCTCTAATTGTTTGAGAATATTTTTTATTTTTACCTCTTTTTATGCTTGATTCGATAAAATAAATTATTATATAAATAAAAATAATTTTATTTAATTTTAATTCAAAAAACATTTGAAATGTTTAAATAAAAAATCTTTTAATATTTTAATTTTAAATATTTTTATCTTTAATATTATTAAACTAAACATAAATATTTTTATATTTTAATAATAAATATATTTTAATAATGTGAATATTTTAATTATTTTTTAATATTTTAAAGATTGGACCAAAATTTGAAATCCCGAAAATATAGGTATCAAATTTTTTTTCAAATCATTGTAGAGGGACTAAATTCATATTTTGATATAAGTACAGGGACTAATTATATCATTTGAAAATCAAATTTAGTAAGCCACTTGGAAAAAAATCCACGTCATCAATTGCCAAAATTTTTTGCTGACTAAGTTCGTCATGTCAGCATAGTCAACGTCACATCAGCATATTTAACGGTGAAAATTTGACATCGTTTAAAATTAGACTGAAATTTAAAATCTCAAAAAATAAAGGTATCAAAATTGTTCGAATCAAAATAAAATGACTAAATTCGTATTTTGACTATAGCACATAGACTAATTGTACAATTTGACCCAAATTAATTTGTTATTTTCCCATTAATCAACTCTATTTTTAATTTTAAATATTAGAAGAAGAACCGCACGCCTAGCTACTAGCTAGTAGGCTAGGACCCTGTCCCTAGGACACTATTATATTAAACGCTTTTCCGATCTTCGACGAAAGAGTTCCGATTACAGCTCCACAACTTCCCATCTCCGTCTCACCATGTCAATCCCCGCTCCTTCCACCACTCCAAACGGCCGATCCTCTAGAGTTTTCAGCGAATCAGACGAAATCCGGATCCTAAAGTGTTTAATCAGAGCCACCAAATCCTTTTCTCCGCCAATCACAGCCGTTAGTACCCCAACAATCAACCGCATCGTCAAGCGTCTTAACTACAAGTTCACTCCTTCCCAGATCAACGACAAGGTCCGTAGACTGAGAGACAAGTACCGCAAACATGTAAAAAACAAGTCCCTCGTAAGAACCCATCACGACAGAAGAATATTCAAGCTTTCAAAAAGAATATGGGGCAAGAAAATAACCCCAAAGAAGAATGAGAAGGTAGAAGAGCGAGTGGAAAGTGGGAAAGGAGATGGGAATTTGGAGAAGTTCCCTTATTTGGTGGCTGAGTTTTCGAGGGTTTTGCCTGACAATGAGGTGTGGAAAGAGAGGATGAAGGGGTTGGAAGAGGGGAAGTTGAGGAAGATGGATCAAGAGTGGGTATTTATAAAGGTCGAAGAAGCTAAATTGGTGGCTAAGAAGGCTGATTTAATGCAGCAGCAGATCATGGAGATAATGGGGGAAACTTAGCATTCAGAGGAGGAATTCGCGTTGGTTTCGGGTGTTTCAACTGAAAAATCACTTGGGTTGTGTTTAAACAAAGAGGATGCTAAGGCTCTTTTGGAACAGATGAAGAGTATGGATCCTGGCATGAGAAAAGAAGATTCTACAGTGGTTGCTGTTGCTCTCAACAACGAACCAGGTTCTCATGATCTCATCAATGGTGATCCAAACACTGAATTCTCAAATGTTCGAGAGGATCGTGAGACAGTTACGGAGCGCTTGCACATTCCAGAAAAGTTAGTTACAACCACCTTTGCTGACGTGGCATCAGTCAAGACCAATTTTGATTGGAAGAAGCTCTTCACAATCTCCTCCGATCAATCGTTGCTGTTTTTCCCACCTCAACACTCAAATGGATCCATCACCGTCAAACCTCCAGCTGAGGTTTTTGAAGAAGGCGCAACTGTGTGGATGAACTCAGTTGTGGCGCAGTTTGTTGGCAAGGCACCAAACTTCAGCACATTTCAGAGACTTGCCAACATGTTATGGGGAAAGAATGGAGCAGTGGTGATCAAATCTGCTGGCCTGAACTTATACCTAGTTCAATTTCCGAATGCTGACACCAGAGAATGGGTTCTTGAGCAGGGACCTTGGCACATTCAGAATAAGCCACTCATTCTGAGAAAATGAGAGCCAGGTATGAAATCATTAGAGTTTAATTTGAAGAAATTACCTGTTTGGATCCATTTGGGAGGAGTTCCTCTGGAATTGTACACCAGACGTGGCCTCAGCTATATTGCTAGTGCCCTAGGAACTCCATTGTATATGGATAGAATCACTGCTAGCCAACAGAGATTGGCCTATGCAAAGGTATGTGTGGAGATTGCAGTGGATGTCCCCATCCCAAAATGTATTAATGTTGAGTTATGTGATGGCACTATTGCAAATGTTGTTGTGGATATCCCTTGGTACCCTCCAAAATGCAAGCATTGCAATTTGTTTGGGCATACAGACAGAAATTGCACCAAACAGCCTGTGGGGGCTACCAAAGTTTGGATTCCAAAGGAGGGGCCTAAAGCAGAACTGTCAAAACATGATGCACAGGCTACAAGCAGCGTAGAAGTTGAAAGCAGTGCCCTGCCTATGGCTCAAGAACAGAAAGAGGCAAGTATGAAGGAAACAGAAGTTAATGAGGGCAGTAAAGGGAGAGGAAGCAGAAGCATACAGAAAAGCAAGAAGTCAGTATTAGTTGGTTCCCAAAACAGATTTGACATCCTGAGTGACTCAGAGAGGACAAATGTAGACCCTGGACAAACTAGTGGCTCTGAGCAATGGAGAGAGGAGGAACAATTGGTGGAAATCCTTCCAAACTCTCCTAAGAAGCAAAGGGCAGCAGCAGCAGGAGTTGCAGACTTGATGAAAGCCTTGAAGAATAAGAAGAAAGGGCCCATTGACAAGGGGAAAAGAGGTAAGGCAGTTTTACCTGCCTCTGGAGTGACCCCCCCTCAACTTTCATGAATTTTATAGTGTGGAATACTAGGGGGCTAAACAACCCTCAAAAGCAGAAAAGTATTATACAGAGAATAAACTGCCTGAAGGCAGACCTTGTTTGCTTACTGGAAACAAGAGTGAAACAACAAAACATGCCAGCTATAGTAGATAGGCTCTTTCAGGGATGGAAGCTACATCACAACTACTTAGAAGCTTATAATGGGAGAATATGGTTCCTATGGAGAAATCAGATGCAGGTTGATCTTATTGCAACATCTGATCAGAGCATTACATGCTGCACCACTTATAATTCTACCAGGTTCTACATTACAGCAATTTATGGAAGCAATGAAGGCATAAGTAGAAGAAGGCTTTGGCACCATCTTCAGGACATTCAAGGCAGAATTGATGGCTCTCCTTGGCTTTTGGCTGGAGATTTCAATGTTATAGCAAGACCACAGGAAAGCTCAGATTTCAATGGCTCCTACATGCTTACCTCTGATATGAAGGATTTTCAGGACTGCTTAACACAGCTATCAGTGTTTGATCATACCAGTACTGGACCAGCATTCACTTGGTCCAACCACCAAACTGATACTTACTTGGCTAAAAAACTTGATAGGGTTTTGGTGAATGATTGCTGGCATACACAGTTTGCTCACTCATTTGTTGAGTTTTTGGCTCCAATGGTTTCTGATCACTGCCTAGCATACATAAAGATGAACTTGACTGCTCATTCTCCCCCAAAGCCATTTAGATTTTTTAATTTCTGGACTAGGAATCCAGAGTTCCTGAACATTGTGGAAAACTCTTGGCAAGAGCCTTTCATTGGCAATCCTATGACCACTCTATTCCACAAATTGAAGAGATTAAAGGCAGTACTGAGGACATTTAACCTGGCCATATATGGCAACATTTCAGGGAAGGTTCAAGATAAAAGGCAAGAATTGGAGAGCATGCAGATGATCAATCTGCATCAAAGGCCATCTAATACTCTTGTTGAAACAGAAAGAAGACTCTATGCAGAATTGATGGAACTCCAAAAGGCTGAGGAAAGTTATTACAGGCAGAAATCAAGGATAAAATGGCTGCAGGAGGGGGATCAGAACACTCATTATTTCCATAAAATGGTGTCAGCAAAGCATAGCAAGCAATCCATCAGAGTCCTCTATGATGATGAGGGAAGGAAGTTGGAAGATTTTGGCCAAATTTCAAAGGAGGCTGTAAGGTTCTTTCAGAAGTTGATTGGGACTGAGGACAAACAGGTCACAGACTGCCCTAGGGAGCTTCTTACTGAACTTATTCAGCCTGCCTTGCCTGCTGAAGATAAGGACAATTTAGCTAAGGCTGTTACAAAAGAGGAGGTGAAAAGAGCCATGTTTGAGCAGAATGGGGACAAAGCCCCCGGGCCAGATGGATACACTGCACAGTTTTTTAAAACTGCTTGGCCTATTGTGGAAGAGGATGTCACTGCAGCAATCTTATCCTTCTTTCAATCAGGGAGCAGGATATCAGTCTTTAACTCTACATGTATTGCTCTTGTCCCAAAATTCCAGAATCCTAATCATATGAAGGACTTCAGGCCTATTTCATGCTGCTCTGTCATTTATAAATGTATTACCAGGATCATCACTGCCAGGCTCACTCCACTCCTTCCTACTATGATCTCCAGCAATCAGAGTGCCTTCATACCAGGGAGAAGCATCTCAGATAATATTCTCATGGCTCAGGAACTGGTCAAAGGGTATGGAAGAGCAACCTTATCCCCCCGTTTTGCAATGAAGATTGATCTCCAAAAAGCTTTTGATTCATTAAATTGGGACTTCATTCTCACTGTTTTATCAGTTTATGGATTGCCTGATAAGTTCATAGGATGGATCAAGGCATGCATCACTTCCCCAAAGTTCTCAATTTCTCTTAATGGAGGATTAGTAGGGTACTTTGAAGGAGCAAAGGGGTTAAGGCAGGGAGACCCTCTCTCTCCTTATCTTTTTGTCATTGCTATGAATGTTTTATCCAGACTTCTAGATGCAGGGGCTCTTCATGGAGTTTACAGCTACCATCCTAAATGTCACAGAATCAAGCTTACTCACCTGTGCTTTGCAGATGATCTGCTGATTTTTGCAAAGGGTAACTTGGATTCTATTGTGGGCATACAGGGTATTCTCCATTACTTTTATACCATTTCTGGTTTGCAATTAAACCCTTCCAAGAGTGAAGTCTTCTCCTCTGGTGTTAGTAGGACCACTCTACTTGAGATGCAAGAGTTGACAGGGTTTAAACTTGGCAAACTACCTGTTAGGTACCTTGGGGTCCCTTTGGTCACAAGAAGACTCTCTGAAAAGGATTGTTCTCCTTTGATCGATAGAATTACTCAGAGAATCAATGGCTGGGCAGCACGCATGTTATCCTATGCAGGAAGGCTTCAGCTCATTCAATCTGTTCTTTTTAATGTGTCCAATTTCTGGTGCAGGCACTTTGTATTGCCTAAGGCTGTTCTTAAAAGAATTAATCAATTATGCAGCAGGTTCTTCTGGAAAGGAAGAGATGACTCAGCTAAGGGAGCAAGAGTCAAATGGAGTTCCATTTGCTGTCCAAAGTCAGAGGGGGGTCTTGGATTAAAAGACTTGGGAATATGGAATAAGGCTTGCATTATTCAGCACCTATGGGCACTTCTCTCTCAGGCAGGTTCATTGTGGATTGCCTGGCTTCATGCCTATGTGCTGAAAGGAAGAACAGTGTGGCAGGTTCAACCTTCCCCAGGAAGCAGCTGGACATGGCGTAAAATGCTTCAGCTGAGGGCTTTGGCTTTGAGGTTCACCTCCAACCAGAATGGTGCTCTAACTTGGAAGTTCCCTGGGAACAGATTTATGGTGGCTAAGGTCTGGAATGATCTCAGGCCTAGGCAGGACAAGGTGGAGTGGGATAAACTGATCTGGTTTCCATTTCACATTCCTAAACATGCACTGGTAGCTTGGATGGCTATATTGGACAAACTGCCTACAAAGAACAGATTGATGTCATGGGGCATGGAGGTGGATGGCAAATGTGAGCTATGTCAAACTGAGCAAGAAACCCGGAATCATATATTTTTTGAATGTGACTATTCAAAGGAAATCTGGGGGCATATACTATGCTTATGTCAACTTCATAGAAGCATAAGGAGCTGGCAAGCAGAGCTGCAATGGGCAGTAAACAGAATCAGAGGAAAAACTCTCATTTCTGTTATTTTGCGTTTATCATGGAGTGCCTTTCTTTACTCGATCTGGAGGGAGAGAAATAATAGGTGTTTTAATCGCCTTCAATCCACACAAGGAGCCATCATTGAGCAGATAAAAGAGATCATCAGAATGCGATTGTTGGGGCTCAAGAACATTAGTCCTGATGAAGTGAACCGAAGATTGGATGCAGATTGGGGACTGTCTCTTTTTTCCTAGGATCTTTGTCCATTCTGGAATAGCTTTAAGTATTGCTGAAGTATGTTGCTATTGTTCCCTGATTGATTAGTGGTCTTAAGTTTTGTTCAAGTATTGTTTAAGTATGTATAGCTTTAAGTACATATTGCACATGATGTTGGATGTAGCAGTTTAACTGCTTTCTGGATAAATAAAACACTTACTTATCCAAAAAAAAATGTTGTAAATGAAGTTGAAAGCATGAAACTTTTAATGTTATTAAGCTATCATCTCTTTTTTTCTTTTGTGCTGTTTTAAGCTTCAGGATTTTGCCTCTTTAATGTGTAAACTATAGCAGCAGCATTTTGGGCTGATGGGAAAACTCTCAAAAGTGAAAATTTCATATACGGTAGCTTGGTGAATTTTCTTTGTTATCTTGTTAGACCCCTCGTCAGATTTCCAGAATTAGGGTCTTGCTGGTATTTGATTGCTTTATTAACCTTTAATCAAGATTTTGGCAACATAAAGAACTAAACCAATCATAACATGGGGAATTCTCCTCAGTACAGAATTACCATAACACAAACCAGGAAACCTGGAAAATACTAACAATTTGTATTCAGATATTAAGAGCAAGATGATCACTTGAGCAAGTATCATTAATTATTTAAGAAGCAGAGCCACAACTTCTCCGTCTTCACAGTTTTGCTCCTTTTTTTTCTCAGCAACCAATCGCAAGAATAAAACAAAGTAACAAATAATATAATTCATAGAGGCAAAGATTATTGGGATTTAGCTTAACTTCTGACATGATATTAATCTCTTTCTAGTCGTGATCAAATTCTCCGCTCCACCAAGAGCAGAATGATTTAGCTTCTAACATCACACATTACATAGCAAATATTTTTAAGCAAATGGAGACGTACTTGTCACTGTAAATTAGTGAAAGGCATTATGTACTTTTCCTGTTCGTGTGCCACTGGCAGGCGGCAAGGTCTCATAACCATGCCATTAGACAAGTAAATACTCTACATTTTGTCAATTTCATCAAACTAATATAATTAGAAATCTTTATTCCCAAAACAAGGTTCTTTTATTTTTATTTCTCAAAATAAGTTTTTTTTTTTCTTTTCATATAAACACACAGCCTCCACATCAACCCTTACTTTTTCCTTAAGAGTTAAGACCCTAACCTTTGTTTTATTTTTCCTTAAATTTATTTTCTCTTTTTCTGACTACCTTCTCCAGCCATACACCCAAATGCTAGATTGAATTTATCTACTCGAAAAAGAGACATGAATTTTTCTTTTATTAGATTAAGTGCTTTCCAAAATTTAACTAATAATCCTGTTTTTGTTTACTGCCTCTCCATAAAAAATGAAGTTCTTACGATTTAAGAAGATACCAAAACCAGGTGCAACCATGGAAAAAATAATTTTTGACCTGCACTTAGATAACCTGCACTTAAATAATCTTTAATAAAGAGCTAGATGAGGAACAAGAGCAAAAACGGACGCCGGAGATCGAAGAAGAAAACGTTGTTGTTGGGGTTGGCTTAGATAACCTTGGTGGGAGTTCGTCTGAGGTTTCAGCTGATGGGAAACCGTTTCCGGAACTTCCAGGTCTTCAGCCGGATTTGTGGGAAGGTCCCCAGTGGGATGTTCTTGGTTTCTTTGTTCAGTATTTATGAGCTTTTGGCATCATTTTCGCGGTATCTCTCAATTCTCTTATCAGTGCCTTTTTAGTTTTTTTATTGTTCGATTTTGTTATGATCATGCTTGGAATGATTGATATTTGAATTCATATAAGCGTATGAAGGATTAGAATTTTGGTTTCAATAAAAAAAAATTATCACATTTTAAGAAGATGATAATGGTAATGGAAATTTTCTACCTGTATTAAAAAAAAAAATACAGGTAGAAAATTTCCATTACCATTATCATCTTCTTAAAATGTGATAATTTTTTTTTTTTGAGTTTTTGGCTCACTCATTTGTTGAGTTTTTGGCTCCAATGGTTTCTGATCACTGCCTAGCATACATAAAGATGAACTTGACTGCTCATTCTCCCCCAAAGCCATTTAGGTTTTTTAATTTCTGGACTGGGAATCCAGAGTTCCTGAACATTGTGAAAAACTCTTGGCAAGAGCCTTTCATTGGCAACCCTATGACCACTCTATTCCACAAATTGAAGAGATTAAAGGCAGTACTGAGGGCATTTAACCTGGCCATATATGGCAACATTTCAGGGAAGGTTCAAGATAAAAGGCAAGAATTGGAGAGCATGCAGATGATCAATCTGCATCAAAGGCCATCTAATACTCTTGTTGAAACAGAAAGAAGACTCTATGCAGAATTGATGGAACTCCAAAAGGCTGAGGAAAGTTATTACAGACAGAAATCAAGGATAAAATGGTTGCAGGAAGGGGATCAGAACACTCATTATTTCCATAAAATGGTGTCAGCAAAGCATAGCAAGCAATCCATCAGAGTCCTCTATGATGATGAGGGAAGGAAGTTGGAAGATTTTGGCCAAATTTCAAAGGAGGCTGTAAGGTTCTTTCAGAAGTTGATTGGGACTGAGGACAAACAGGTCACAGACTGCCCTAGGGAGCTTCTTACTGAACTTATTCAGCCCGCCTTGCCTGCTGAAGCTAAGGACAATTTAGCTAAGGCTGTTACAAAAGAGGAGGTGAAAAGAGCCATGTTTGAACAGAATGGGGACAAAGCCCCAGGGCCAGATGGATACACTGCACAGTTTTTTAAAACTGCTTGGCCTATTGTGGGAGAGGATGTCACTGCAGCAATCTTATCCTTCTTTCAATCAGGGAGCAGGATATCAGTCTTTAACTCTACATGTATTGCTCTTGTCCCAAAATTCCAGAATCCTAATCATATGAAGGACTTCAGGCCTATTTCATGCTGCTCTGTCATTTATAAATGTATTACCAGGATCATCACTGCCAGGCTCACTCCACTCCTTCCTGCTATGATCTCCAGCAATCAGAGTGCCTTCATACCAGGGAGAAGCATCTCAGATAATATTCTCATGGCTCAGGAACTGGTCAAAGGGTATGGAAGAGCAACCTTATCCCCCCGTTTTGCAATGAAGATTGATCTCCAAAAAGCTTTTGATTCATTAAATTGGGACTTCATTCTCACTGTTCTATCAGTTTATGGATTGCCTGATAAGTTCATAGGATGGATCAAGGCATGCATCACTTCCCCAAAGTTCTCAATTTCTCTTAATGGGGGATTAGTAGGGTACTTTGAAGGAGCAAAGGGGTTAAGGCAAGGAGACCCTCTCTCTCCTTATCTTTTTGTCATTGCTATGAATGTTTTATCCAGACTTCTGGATGCAGGGGCTCTTCATGGAGTTTACAGCTACCATCCTAAATGTCACAGAATCAAACTTACTCACCTGTGCTTTGCAGATGATCTGTTGATTTTTGCAAAGGGTAACTTGGATTCTGTTGTGGGCATACAGGGTATTCTCCATTACTTTTATACCATTTCTGGTTTGCAATTAAACCCTTCCAAGAGTGAAGTCTTCTCCTCTGGTGTTAGTAGGACCACTCTACTTGAGATGCAAGAGTTGACAGGGTTTAAACTTGGCAAACTACCTGTTAGGTACCTTGGGGTCCCTTTGGTCACAAGAAGACTCTCTGAAAAGGATTGTTCTCCTTTGATCGACAGAATTACTCAGAGAATCAATGGCTGGGCAGCACGCATGTTATCCTATGCAGGAAGGCTTCAGCTCATTCAATCTGTTCTTTTTAATGTGTCCAATTTCTGGTGCAGGCACTTTGTATTGCCTAAGGCTGTCCTTAAAAGAGTTAATCAATTATGCAGCAGGTTCTTCTGGAAAGGAAGAGATGACTCAGCTAAGGGAGCAAGAGTCAAATGGAGTTCCATTTGCTGTCCAAAGTCAGAGGGGGGCCTTGGATTAAAAGACTTGGGAATATGGAATAAGGCTTGCATTATTCAGCACCTATGGGCACTTCTCTCTCAGGCAGATTCATTGTGGATTGCCTGGCTTCATGCCTATGTGCTGAAAGGAAGAACAGTGTGGCAGGTTCAACCTTCCCCAGGAAGCAGCTGGACATGGCGTAAAATTCTTCAGCTGAGGGCTTTGGCTTTGAGGTTCACCTCCAACCAGAATGGTGCTCTAACTTGGAAGTTCCCTGGGAACAGATTTATGGTGGCTAAGGTCTGGAATGATCTCAGGCCTAGGCAGGACAAGGTGGAGTGGGATAAACTGATCTGGTTTCCATTTCATATTCCTAAACATGCACTGGTAGCTTGGATGGCTATATTGGACAAACTGCTACAAAGAACAGATTGATGTCATGGGGCATGGAGGTGGATGGCAAATGTGAGCTATGTCAAACTGAGCAAGAAACCCGGAATCATATATTTTTCGAATGTGACTATTCAAAGGAAATCTGGGGGCATATACTATGTTTATGCCAACTTCATAGAAGCATAAGGAGCTGGCAAGCAGAGCTGCAATGGGCAGTAAACAGAATCAGAGGAAAAACTCTCATTTCTGTTATTTTGCGTTTATCATGGAGTGCCTTTCTTTACTCGATCTGGAGGGAGAGAAATAATAGGTGTTTTAATCGCCTTCAATCCACACAAGGAGCCATCATTGAGCAGATAAAAGAGATCATCAGAATGCGATTGTTGGGGCTCAAGAACATTAGTCCTGATGAAGTGAACCGAAGATTGGATGCAGATTGGGGACTGTCTCTTTTTTCCTAGGATCTTTGTCAATTCTGGTATAGCTTTAAGTATTGCTGAAGTATGTTGCTATTGTTCCCTGATTGATTAGTGGTCTTAAGTTTTGTTCAAGTATTGTTTAAGTATGTATAGCTTTAAGTACATGTTGCACATGATGTTGGATGTAGCAGTTTAACTGCTTTCTGGATAAATAAAACACTTACTTATCCAAAAAAAATTTTCTACCTGTATTGTAAATTGTAATCGAGAGGACATCCAGACCAGATGGTTGGAACTGTTGGAGATTTTAGGTTCAAAATTAAAATCTTGAAGAATTTATGAGCTGTGAGATGTGCCAAAAAGAAGAAGAGGGAAAGAAGAGATGTTACGTGGCAAGCTTTTGCCATATTAATCATGACATGGCACTTATGTGTTGAAAAGTATCTTGTTTAAGGAAATAAGACTAAAAGTAGCCTCACCTGGGAATAAAAATTTCAATTTACCTTGCTACCAGAAAAAAACTCCGTGGATTAGACTACCTAAAAGACAAACCACAGCACAGAGTAACAGTTATCCGAAAAGACCAACTTTTTTGTCCTGAAAGCGATCCGCACAATCCTGACACAACTTGCATTGCAGAGATGTTAGCACTTCTTCTTTTGTTCTGACGGCTTTCACCTCTTCTACCTTCTTTTCAAGCTCCTGTCTGAAATGTTTTTCCTCAGCCACTAAATTTGCCATCCTCTGCTCCAAGCTAGTCCGGTCATTCCGTGCTTTAAGACCAAAGTAAGCATAAGCAATCGTCTCCAAATGCTTCCAAGCAAATTCCACATCGCAATCAATCCGTTTAGCATCCTTGATTGAGTCTCTCCACTTCAACATAATCTCTTCAGTAACTTGTTTAAGCGATAGCTCACCCATCTCTTTGATTGCAGCACAAAGTAAAATATAAGTATTCTCAACAACACTAGGACCCAATAAGCAATTTTTTGTAACATCACCATGAGCATCTATGACAGCCTTAGCAGTTGACACCAGGGACATTGGGAAACTATAGTACCCAACTGTTTGGCGCTCTCCATCAAGATTTTTAAAGCTGGTGAAGTTCACGTTGCTCCTTGTGTTCTTCTCAAGCTTCGAGATAAAGTCAGTCACAACAACATCAGAATATTGTGTGTCAACATCCAGATACATATGACTAATTCCATATTCTGCCACCTGAAACAACAATAGGTTGAAAAAAGATCAACACTAACAATGAAAAACAAAAAGTTGATCCATATAGCATATCCTCAGTACTTAACCCAAAAAAAGAAGAAGGTTGAAACACAATAAACGGACCCAGTCACTGTGGCCGGGAGATCCTTGATTATTTGGATTCACTGACTGCGCCCCATGGTTGTACTGCTCCTGCAAATGATAGTATATACATATATAAACTTAAAAGTCAAAGCCATGAAATACTTTTTTGGTAGCAACCCAAAGAAGTACCAGAGAGAGAGATAGAGACCGCTGAAGCCATGCTCACCGTGCTGGTGCCTTTGACACCCAAACGGTGAGTGCGGCCTGACCGAGGTCAAAAAGTGCCGGTCACACCGATGCTTAGTTTGCTTCCAAACGAAGCCTAAATGGCATGTATCAGAATTTGATACAAAGAAAGAGCATGTTTTTCCATAACAAGTTACTAACCCTGAAACGAAAGGAAAGATAAGAGGTAAAGAGAAATGCCTGGAGAAAATCGGGAGATGACGGGAGAAAATCAACGAATGGCCTTTCCGTTTGGTTTGGCTTAAAAACCGCGTGCTGAAACTCGGTTTTCTTAAGCCTATCCAATCCGGGCAGGATATTATCAATTCCCTGGAACATGACCTTTACTTTCTCGAATACATGTGACTCTGCCTCCATTTGCTCAAGTTTATTCAACTTGGTTTCGATTTCCTCAAATCCGCCATGCTTGGACTTCAATTGTTTGAGTCTTTGGGACTCAGCCTCCATTTTGTCAATTCCCCCGAACTCGGACTCTATTTTCGTCAGTCTGTCCAACTTGTCCTTGATTAACACATGGAAATTGGAAGCAGAAATTAAAAGCAAAATCGTTAAACCAAAGCAACTGGAAAGGAATAGAGAGATCTTTGTTTTACCTTAAGGCCTTTCCGGTAATCCCTATCAGTAGCATTTTTCTTTGCTCTTCTTTCCTCTGGTGTTTGAGTTGGTTTACGACCCCTTCGTTTTCTTTTTCTAGTGGAAGCTGGAGATTCTCCTGCTGCAACATCTGGCAGAGGATTCACCAATGGCAACACTTTCTCTGTTAAATATGATCTCCAACTTTCAGTGTGATCTGCCATGGATCCATCCATTTGGTTTGAAGTGTATTTAGATTTATATCATCTAGTTTGGCAGAATCAAACATGAATTTCAATACATTTCTCAAATAAGAGCGTGAGTCAGTTGTTTTGACTGACGATGGAGATACAGTAAGATTCGAGGAGCCAAAGTCTAAGTCTTCTCTCATTTTTAAGAAAGGAAGCCTCGAGTCGATTCAAGGAAATGGAAATGTAAGAATTCAACTCGAACTTTAATAATTGTTATTTGTTAAAGGTATAAACTAAAAGAAATATATACATAAAAAAATGTATAAACTAAAAGAGGAAACTAAGGTGATGTTTGATAAACTAAAAGAATTAAGTATTGAATTTTTAATATTGAATTTATAAGCATTAAATTTGTATTATAAAAATTGTTTGATATGTTACTTAAAATTAAGTATTAAACATAATTATATGGTTTGATAACTGTAAATTTTAAAATTTGAAAATTATTATTTTCACAATTTTAATTTTATTAACATAAGATTTTATATTTTTTTTGGATAATTTTGGATAAAAATTAGAAAGATAATTTGAATAAATTATTTTTTGTAATTAAAAAAGGAGATAATTTAATTTAAATATAAATTTTTAAAAAATAAAATTGACTTAATATATTCTACATTAAGTGATAAGTAGCTCTCTACCTACTTATCTCATTCAATACTTTTTCATTGAAAATTTTCTATTAAATAATATTTAATATGAGTTATCAAACATATTAAAAAAAATTATACTGTTGAATTTTTTTTTCTTCAATGCATTGAATCTTTCAATGCGTTATTAAACACACCCTAAATCTATGTCTTTTATGCAAAAAGCCAAATTAGTATTTTTATTTTTATTTTTTGTCTTTTCCTTTCCATCATAGTTGATGTAGCCAATTTAATGATCATTTTATTTATTTATTTACTACATTAATACATATCACTTGACCAAACTTGAGCTTAAGTTTAATTTATAATCTATATATAATATATAAAAACACGAATATAAAATATCTTTTGAATTAACGAAAATAATCATTATTATTTATTATATTTTTAAATTATAATTGTAATTTTTTTTATTAATAATATTTTTTTAATCTATAAATAAAAATTTTAATTTTATTAAAAATCTTCTATTAATTATATTTATTTGATGATAACTTAAAAAAAAAGTTAAATTTTATATTGAATTATTTTATTTTCAAAATTTTAAAATATAATTAAATTTATTTGATAAAAATGAAAAGGTTAAAATTTATATTATATTTTTATTTTTATAAAATTTAATTTAATTTATATTAAAATTAAAATAATAAATTTATCTAATTTGAACATTGAATACTTTTACAAGTTAATACATTTATTAATTTTAATTATTTTAAAATATACAACTCTATATTTAAAAATAAATACTAATAATTCGTGTGACATACATGACATCTATAACAAATACTAATAATTCAGATTTGTTTCAGAATTAAAAACAAATAACTATAAATAATATAATAGAATAGAAATATTAGTACTAGTAATATCTATGAGTAAAATTTTCTTAATACAATTGTTTACGCGCGCAACTTATTTTGTGGCGTAAAACTACTAACGAACATAAATAAAAAGAAACGTAACCAATATTTGGTTGTGGTTTGTGGGGTCAGTTGCTCCAACTTTTAAACAATAATTAAGGTTTAAATTTTCAGAGTCTTCAATATTGAAAAAAAATTATTATTATATTCTCACCTCGATAGAGATAAAATTTTTATCAATCATAAAATGAGCTGGGAAGATACTCTGGGATTACACCCAAAAAAATGTATTAAATATATATTTTTGAAATAATTTTAAAATATAATAGTCATTATATTATTATAAATTTTATTAACTAATAATAATATTATATCAAATACAATAATTATCATATTTTTAAAATATTAAAAATATGTTATTATAAATAATAATTTTAAAAAATTCTTATAAGACATAAACAAAATCCTATTATTATATATCACTAGAATGATACCCTTGCGATACTGCGAAAATCAAATGTTAAATATACGGTGACAACATTCTTAAAAACGAAAATTAATAATTAAACAAAAAAAATAAATTAATATTTTATAAAATAGCAAAAGAGAACTGTCATAACAATTTAAAATTCTAAACAATTTATAGAGTCAGTTTAAAAGATAAATCTAAGTGAAATAAATTTTTTCTAAATTGAATCACAATGACAAACTATATAAAATATAAAATGAATTGAGACACGACACGGAAACAACATAGAAAAAATAATTAAAACACAACATAAAAAAATAACATAAACTCGATAAGAATACACAAACATGTAAAAATATACATAAAATGAATTATTAACGTGTATAAATTTATAGTACTTTATATAAATTATTAACGTGTAAAAATTTATATAAATTTATAATACTTTGAAAAAAAAACGAACACGTAAAGAACACATAAATCTTTCTCTAAATTGAATCATTATGACAAATCATGCAAAATATGTCATGAATTGAGATACGACATGAACATACAATTTTTTTTTTTTAAATTGAATAACAATGACAAACTATATAAATTATTAGATGAATTAAAACACGACACGAACATAACATAAGAATAATATTAAAAATAACACGAACACGACACAAATACACGAACGTGTAAAAATACACATAAAACGAATTATTAACGTGTTAAAATTTATATAAAATTATTAACGTGTAAAAATTTATATAAATTTATAATACTTTGAAAATACAAACAAAAAAAAATGTCACGAACACACATTTTTTTCTATAAATTGAATTATTATAATAAATTATACAAAATATGTCATGAACAGAGATATTACACGAATACACAATATATTTTTTAAATTGAATCACAATATTAAACTATGTAAAACATTAGATGAATTGAAACACGACACGACTACAACATTGAAAAAGTAATTAAAACATAGTACGAAAAATAACATGAACACGACACAATACATGAACGTGTAAAAATATACATAAAATAAATTATTAACGTGTAAAATTTTATTTAATTATATATAAATTATTAACGTATAAAAATTTATATAAATTTATAATATTTTGAAAATGTTTATCTTCCTTTCTCTCTTTTTTTTTTCTCTCTCCTTTCCTTTTTTTTTTCTTTTTCTTTCTTTTTTCTCTATCTTTCTTTCCGCCAACTTTTTCACCAACCAAAAAAAAAAATGTCCAGAAGACGACGTGGACACTCTACATTGAAAACATCCAAAATTTATATATAAGGTTTTCTCCTTCTTCTTTTTTCCATTCTTTAACGGCTCAAGCGGCAACTTGTTACTTTGTTACGCGAGACTACTAATCATAATTCATAGACTTACAATTTTTTTTTTCGTATATAAAATGATATTTTAGTCATTTTACAAACTAACCATAATAAAAATATTTAAGTTTCTTCTGATTGGTGTTTTTATTTTGAGTTCCTTTTTTTTTTTTTATATTGACAGTAAAATTTTGTAATTATGTAAGTGAAATTAAGAATCTATCACATCTTTCAATTTTTTTAATTAATTCTTTTTTTTATAAAAATTTTAATATACCTAAAGTATTAAGTATATATCTCTACTAACCTTTAAAATTTAAAAACTTGATTAATAATAAATAAAATAATTTTTCATTTACTTTATGTTATTAGGTTTTGCTAATGAATATTCTTATGCATTTTTTAAGGTACTAATAATATATTATTTATAGTAACAATATTGTATTAAATACAAAAATTAATAACTTTATTCATCATTTTTAATACATTAAATGAAGATATTACTATATATAATAACTTTAAAAAGTACTCTTAGAACACTAATTAAAAAATACTTTATTATTTATCTTTTATTTTTTATTCATATTTTATTAATTAAAAAATGAAACATCAACCAATCAAACAAGTCTTAATATTAAAGGGTGTTTGGTATGATAAAAAGTGATCATTTTTTTTGAAAATTTAATTGATGAAAATTTAATTTTCATATTTGGTATGCTAAAAAATATTCATTTTTTTGAGAATATAACTTTTCTTTAGGAATTACTTTCTCACAAACATTGAAATGTGATTTTCATAAATAAAAAAAAAAATTGAAAAAAATGACTTTATCATGTAATTAGAAAGTTAAACAAATGTTTATAAAGGTCGAAGAAGCTAAATTGGTGGCTAAGAAGGCTGATTTGATGCAGCAGCAGATCATGGAGATAATGGGGAAAACTGGGTCTGCCAATGGGGGTTAATTAGTTTCTGATTTTTGTTTAGTTGTAGTTTGATTTTACTTTTATTTTCATCTGTGTAATTGACGTTAACGTTTGGTTGGCTATGGAGGGTTGAACTGCAAACTGAGGATCAGTTGTAGGATTTTAGGGTTTACAAAGATTTTTTTTGTTTTTTTTTTTGCAGCCCATTAATCCAAATGTTGTAAATGAAGTTGAAAGAATGAAACTTTGAATGTTTTTAAGCTTTCATCTTCTTTATTTCTTATATTTCTTTTGTGCTGTTTTCGGCTTCAGGATTTTGCATCTTTGATGGGTAAACTTTAGCAGCAGCATTTTGGGCTGATGGGAAAACTCTCAAAACTCTCGGCATTTCTTTGTTATCTTGTTATACACCCTTGTTAGATTTCCAGAATTAGGGTCTTACTGGTATTTGATTGCTTTATTAACCTTTAATATGGAGGTTGAGGACAAATAAAAGTTCCTTGTCCTCAACGGAATCCATTCCGCCCACCCATCTAGGGTATTAAGTTCAAGTTCAACTCGAAATTCATAGCTTGAAATTTTGTTTGAACTCAATCAAATTTTATTTTTAAAACTCGAGTTTTATTCAAGATAAAAATTAAACTATTTGAAATCGCATTCTTATCACAATTTATTAATCAAAGGGTAGATTTTAAGACAGCAAAAAGAAAGAAAAAAAAAAAACATTTATACAGATTTGATCTAGCAAGAGAATGATTTAAACTTGTCTACTACTCAGCTAATAAACAACCATGGGTCAAAGTACCTCGGAAGTCTTTGTGCTATACCATCTAATACAAATTAATCCCTCTATTATAAAAATGAGTAATTTAACCTCTGTACTTTTAAAAATGAAGCAAAATAGTAAAATCATTAACTAGTGTAACAAAAACTGTTAAAAAGCTGATGTGGCACTAATAAAATATATTATTTTAAGCTGACGTGGACAAAATAATAAACTAAGTTGACAAAAAATAATTTGATGTGGCATTTTTGCCAATTTAGTTTGTTATTTTGTCCACATCAGCTTAAAATAAATATATTTTATTGGTACCACATCAGCATTTGACATCCACATCATCAAATAAACACAATGTTAAATGCCACATCATCTTTTGTAACAGTTTCTGTTAAACTAGTCAGTGATTTTACTTTTTTGCTTCAATTTTAAAAGTACAGAGACTAAATTACTCAATTTTATAGTAGAATGACTAAATTACACTAAATGGTATAGAACATGGACTTTATAGATACTTCGACCAACAACCATGTGACCCATGCTAGAATGTCAACATAGACATTAGATCACAATAAGAACAATTAGAAAGGAACCCAATTCGATCACAAAACTTCACAACCTAGTGAAAGGAAGATAAATCAAGATTGTCAACATATAGACACTGCAAAATCTAAACCCTATGATACCATAGAGAACGAATAGATGAATAAAATGGGTGAAATCAATCAGATGTAAAGAAAAAGTTTCATCACACCATCTAAACAGTACACCAGATGTAAAGCATTTATATATATCTAAGATGCAGTAGCAATGACATTATGCCATCAACACCACAGTAGAGAAAGAAATAAAAGCCTAACATGGAATTCTCCCACAGTAGAGAGAAAAATCACAATACAAACCAGGAATTCCAGAACATCAGAACTGTTTACGCAGAGCATAAACACTAGATAACTATTTTTTGTTTTCATCCATTTTCTGGATATTGATTACTAAACAGTAAACACTAATATAATTACTTGGCAAGAATATTTTGCTGAGCCTGATTCTCCTGCTGCTGCTGATAGTTGAGAGGCCTCCTGAAGAGCATGATGTGTGGTTCAGGGCGATGAATCGCGTAATGGACCCAACCACGACTCTGCTGTACTCCAATCGCACGCCATTCATTCTACAAATGAACATCAACACGAAAAAAATCACACAAAACTACTCAAACCCATGAAAACCCATAAACTTAATGGACATAATATCTTCAGTATATTTAGTTCCAAAACAAAAGGAAATATAGAGGGAAAAAAGCACAAGCAGTAAGATATATATCTAACATTTGCAAAATAAAACAGAACTTGGCAATGAAAACCATCGTTCATTCATCGAATTCATACTTTAAAAGTAAGTTAAGTCATGCAAATCTATTGCGTACTGTAAGAATAAAAAAACCAAGAAATCAGAAATTCTACATGTGGGGAAGTACATGAACAAATCATCATGCTTTGTAGAAAGATACACAATTGGCAAGAAACTTAAAATGCATGCTCAGATGCTGCGGAAAATGAGTTGCTTTAATGAATGCCAGTTATTTTCATTTCTCATCTTATCATATGGTTATTAATCAAACTCAGAACTCGTCATTATGGTTATTAATAATAATTTTCCTCACTAAACAACCAAGTAAGCAAACTATTGTAACAAAACCTTATGGAAATTACACGAATACTGGAATCAGTTTTAAAAATTAACAAAAATACAATTAAAAAAAATAGTGGCATTTCTGTAAAACCCTAAGAAACAAACATACTTCAGAGAGGAGGCGGTTCTTTGGTAGAAGTTTGGCCACTTCAGGAGGAAGAACAACATGCCTGTACGGTCACCACCACAAAAGAAAATTGGTTAAATATAAAATTAAATTAAAAAAAAATGCATATTAAACCTAATGTTATAAAAAATGAACAAAATTAAGTGATCAAAACCAGTAAAATTTATTCTGAATAAAATTTACCTGTACTCGTAAGTATCATCCAAGTATTTCTCAGAGTACTGAATCTGACCCATTATTCGATTTTGCTAAAAGAATTTCACTAAAATTTCTTTTTCTAATTTAGCGTCGGTCGAAGTTCGATTTCAGGATTCTATCTGGAAAAACGAAACAATTGAAGCAATAAATAAATAAATATATAAAGCAGCGAAGGCTATACAATCTTTTATAAAATTATAAAAAAAAAAATGAAAATATTACCTAAGAAAAAAAGAAAAGGCAGTGGAGCGTACCGTGAGAGTTGAGAGAGAGAGAGAAATGGAGTGCGGGGCGAGGAAGAGAATTGATTGGGATTATTATTATAGAAAAAGAGGGCAAAGCCGTAATAAGGAGATTATTCGTGAGGGAAAAGGTAATCTGAATTTCCTATTACGGGTTTTATTTATTTATTTATTAAGTAGAAATAATATTTTGCTTTAAAAAAAGAGATTTGAATTTCAAAATTTAAATTTATTTCTCCCGCTTTTTGGATCATCCGTTAAAGGAATAAATAAACAAATAATCATTTTTTCTTTCCTTTAAAAAAAAAAAAATTTGATTCTTCTCCAACGGTTCCTCCAAAACATACGTTCTACTTCTCTGTTGTTTTTGGAATTTTTTCCGCAACTAAGATTAATTAAATTCTTTATTCTCAAATAAGAATATTTTTAAACTTATTTCTCTGAGTGGGGTATTTTAAACTATGTAAGTACCATGTCATTATCTACATGGCCTGCACATAGAAGGTGGCAATCCAAATTCGTTTTTTATTATATATTTCCTCTGTTTTAAAGTGGGTATTGAGAGCTTACATATATATCCATTTTCTTCTAAGCAAAAGATGACCCTGTGCAGTTATAGGCTTTTATTTTATTTTTTAATTTAGAAATTTATTGATTGTAAAGTAAATTGAGAGGTTTTATTTTTTTTATTTTTATTTTGTTATTGGCTATTTATTGGACTCGAATTCTTTAATGGCCAATTCACTTTTGTGTTTATTTAATTTGTTTAGTTGTAATTACTAAGAGTCCATTTAGATGGGTCGTGAGATTAATTTTAGTGAGATTAAAAGTAGCCGTGGTAGTGAGATTGGGTACTGTAGCGGTGAGATTAAAATCAGCGGTGAGATATGTGTTTGGATTCAAACGCAGCGATGAGGGTGAGATGAATTATAATGGGAAAGGAAAATGATCATTAAGGGCATTAGATTAAAATGTGTGTATATATAATTATATATTTATATTAAATAACAAAATATTTATTAAAATTATATTTATATTAAATAATAATTTTAAATATATATTTATGTTAAAAAGTAAATTATTATTAAGGATATTAGATTAAAATGTGTATATATATATTAAATAATTACAAATTATTAAAATTATATTTATATTAAATAATAAAATATATACTAAAATTATATTTATATTAAATAATAATAATTAAAAATTATATTTATATTAAATAATAATTTAAAATTAATAAAGATAATGAAAAACAATGAAGGGGGTAAAAGAAAAATTACCTTCTTCCACTGAAGGTGCAGTCTGATTGCACCTCTAGTAGAGGTGCATGCAAGTGGAGGAAAGTGCATGCAAGTGGAGGAAATCTCCCCAAAAAAGATTTGGATTTCACTACATCGAGAATGCGGTGAAATCCAAATACACCTTAAGTAAATGGATTTTTCAATTATTTGACATAGGTGATTCTTTAAGTAGTTTCACGGTGACCTACTCCTATGTGAAATTATTGAATAATATACTTTTAAGTGAAAGTGATATTTGATTGTTGAACATGTTCGATTGATAGAAGGCATCTTTTGCTCCTGGTTTTCATTTTGCATTGCTCGGATTGATACCCATAGTTTAGTAACTACCGACTACCAGAATCTTAAGATTTTGAGTTTTGTAATGGTTTTTGGATTTTCTGGTTATTGATAATTCTTATTTTTGTCTTTATTTATTTATTTTCAATTAAATTAATAATGGATTGCTGGTTGATTATTTTGATTACAGTATGGGTGAGAAAGAAAAAAAAAATAGAAAAAAAGGAAAGTGTAGATAATGACATGGTGCTTACATGGCTTGAAGTATCTTACTCTAAAAATAAATTTAAAAAGTATAGTTATTTAGGAATAAACCCTAGTCAAGGAAACAAACTCGTTTTTGCCCTTTCGACGTTTGCTTTTGATTGAATCGGACGACGGAAACTGTGCCACGTTGCATCCAAGTTCAACCAATTGCATTGCTCTTATAAAATAAAATTTCCTTGTAAAAAACAGGAAATAACTTAAACAGAGAAGAAAAGAAATGCAATCTTAAAACGAAAATTAGGTTTGATTCGAAAATAAATTGGGAATAAACAATTTCTTTTTTTAAAAATTACTCCAAGAAACAATAAATAAAATTTTTGGTATATTTCACCAAATGTCTGACTCTGATCTCTTTTTTGCTTTTCATTTCTCTGCTACAAACGCCAAAAATAAAATATGTAGTATTTAATTGACTTTGTATTTCCTGTACAACAGAAAGAGAAAAAAAAAAGAAAGCTAAAAAGCAACCCTCTGTACATTTAGGGGAAAAGACTCTTCAAAAAGCCTAAGCTTCTTTCTTTTTCCATGCTCAAAATTTCGTCATTCATCATCCTTTGATTTACTGATCAATCGAATTCCTGGGACTGGCTTATGCAGTATTGATGTACCCTGGAAGATCATCATTTGGTAGTCTCTTTTATATTTGTTTAACTGCAATATTAGAAGAAAATGTTACGTTCATCCATACATCATCGATGACTATTTAACCTCAAAGAAAGCAAGCAAGCAGTCAGGCAGGAAATATGGTCAATTACCTCGTCCAGGGTTATCTTGCTGAATCCGAATTTCTTTGTCCAAATGGATTCTGCTTCATCAGCTGCTGGAAGCACAATGTTTTTCACATTTAGGAAGCCAAGCAGCTTCTCTAGGCAAGTGAAAAGGCATTGAAAATAACCCTGCAAAATCGAATGTTCTTTTATTTACAAAATGCATGTAGCCCCTTATCAAATGACCAAAGAATCAAAGAGCTTGGTTGGGGGGAAAGGTTTTTCAATGTTACCTGTCCTTGACTTTCGATACTCGTTGCAACTAAGGGAATTTCAGCCACTTCCTGCCCAAAAATCCTAAATATACCAGCTGACACGACCACTTGACTGCACGATAAGAAAAAAGAATCATGGCATTCAGATACACACATTCTAGAAGATAATACTGAAAAGAAACTTATCGAAACAAGAAATGAGTCTCACTTGACTGTTAATATTGCACAGTTCATGCCACCAAAATCTTGGCCCTTGACAGTTCTCCTGCAAGACCAAGTAATGATATTATTCACAAAGCGGACTTCAAAGGAGTTTAGCACTACATAATGGCAAGCATCAACAAGTCAAAAATAAAATACACAGAAAAGGCGATTATTGCTTACCCGTAAACCATTGAAGGAATGAGATCACCTTTACTTGATCCAGAGTCACTTATAGGGTCAAAGCGGTCCTAATAAAGCACAAACACAACATCAAAGACAGAATCAACACAAACTACAAGAATTAAAGCTTATATGAATGCCATACAGGCTAAACAAGATGGTCAGGCCTAGGCCCAAAACAAACTGTTTACTAGCTAACGATATAAGATGGATGATCAGCAATAATTTTCTTAAAGTACAAACAGAAAACTACATACATGGAAGATCGCAACAGCTTTAGAAAGCAATACTCTAGTGTCATCAGAAGATGTCATTTTCCCACTGAGAACCCTCCATCTTATATCAACACCGGCCTTGCTCTCCAACCTATTTTCTTCATGTTTCTTCTTTACAACAAGCAGAGACGAGTCAGGAAGCTTCTCTTCCCCACGAACTATCAATTTCTGTAAAGCAGAATGAATTCTATTGCAATCTGTGCAACAAAACCACTTTCCTTTGGGCAACTCCTGTTGAAAACATGGTGTCAATTAGGAAAAAAAATGACAGAAAAAAATTAGGAAAACTATGCATTATTTAACAGAAAGAAATGGCACCTTAAGGTCATCCATGTTATGATCCCTCAGACAGCCCACATGATACTCTCTCTCACACTAAGGAAAAAAATGAACAAAGGTCATCAAGTGCCAATAACAGAGTTAGCATATTAAGTACTTAGAAGCTTGAATTTGACAACCACAAGCACAAAAAGAACCAAGTTACCTGATCACAAAGTATAACAGTGCGAGGACCAAATCCTGACTTGCTAAAAGCATGACCTCTGCAAAATATCAAACATGTTAATAAGGAAACAAAGTTTAAAAAGATTACAGAGAGGGGAGAGAGAGAGAGAGAGAGATAAATCATAAATTAAGACAGAAAAATAATGGGCCAAAAAATCAAGCCTCCGCATGAGTGCAGCACCAGACCACGTTGAGATCAGAAATTAGTCAATTTGCAAATAAAGACAAGTTTGGGGATGGGCTTGGTAAGCAGTTTCTCAGCATTGCAGACTGTGAATTAATCAAATCAGAGATTTTAACAGTCTAGAAGATTTCAAGTCTAGACTGTAATGTTAGATTTAACAACTGTTTGCAAATTTTATCCAGGTAATTGTAAATATTTTGTTAGACATAAATGGTATAAATTTATTAAAGTTAAAAGATTCCCGCTCTTTAAAGGAAGTGAGGGAAGGAGGGTGTTTTGAGGATGGAGATGAACAATTCATAACAACAAAGAAATATTCCAAATGGTAATAAAAGAATGGACCTAACCTGCATAGCACACACACGCTGAGAACTTCTGTCTCTGGAGTTTTGATAATACGAATGCATCTCTTTGTTATCTGTTCTATCGAATCAATTCCAGCAACTCTTCCTGCAGCTAGAGCATTGGCGTTATGTTCCACAAACTTTTCCTTTTGGAAGATATTCTGGCAATATCTACAGTGCCAAGTATCAGTTGGAATGCTTGGTAGAGAAACACACTCTGCAATCAGCCAGTAAAAGATCATGAGTCCAACAAGAATCCATACTCATAACAAATAAGTATTGACTGAAGTAACTCGGATATTACACATTCTGTTTCAATGGAGAAACATGGATTGTGATGCCAAGAGCGAGAAAAGTGCATTACTGAATATTTATTAATTTTAAATACAAAATATGTATTGACCAGGGTAAAAGGCACAAAACCGCAGTCTAAATGACCTAATGCATGAGCCGCATGACACATTCTAGGCAACCCAAGAGAAACACAAAAAAACAACATAACCAAGCAAGAATATGTCCTAAAAATGGGTACAATATGGTAATAAATTCTCATATCTCGAAACTAAGTTGAGTTGCCAAGGAAAGGTATAGGGTAAGGGGAAAAGGAGGAGGAAACACAGTCCTCACATCAAGAGCAAGTTGTGTTCACAAATTTATCACTCCCTAGAATACTTGAATTCCATAAATATTGAACTTCACTTTGCAATATCATTAACCACATGGGTACTTAAGTAATTGGAACATGTCACCAGAACGCAATTTTGCCTCCACTAGGGCCATTCTGTTAAGAAAATCATAATGGACAACTAAAAGCAAAAGTCAAAATCCTCAACTTCAAGGCAAAAGATTATAAGACAATAGTTATAATTTGACAAAAAGGAAAACAAAGATTAGGATAAAAACACAAGAAAACAATAGCAAGCCCTGAGAATTTGTTCATGAAGTTTGGAAGTTGATAAGGGTAGTAATCAGATAAGTTCAGAATTTAGAATATGGGTTTGACAGTCCCAAAAAATCAAAAGACATCATGAAGTTTGGAAGTCGATAACCTCAAGGCATCATTTACTGCATGTGAGAGTTACTTTCTTTGCTGCTGTTGTTTAAATGCATCCAGCACAATACAATCAATTTTAGCCTGAAAAGTTGCCAATAATAGAATATTGAAGGAAAAAGTTGAAAACTGACCTTTGTGAAAAGCCCTTGGACATGTATCACAACACAATAGATTCCCTCCATCCAAACAGATGCTGCATAGATCATCATTCTCATTTGTAGAGAACTTCCGATTTTTCAACAGGGATATTGACAATTCATGGAGAGATACTCCATTTGACGTGTAGATGTGTTGAAAACTGTAAACAAAGTAAGGACATGTAAAAACACATTTATGTTTATAGATATATACACTAAATCACAAAGTCATCCAAATATAGCCATAGTATCGCCAGATGTGAAAGAGATGCAGAAACTAGATGCCCGAGGGCTCACTATCGCAATATATCAATCACAAGATCAAAGATGACCAAAAACAACAAAGCTTGACAATTTAAGACTGAACAAAGACTTACGGCTTGCGACGAGTTGCCCAACCAGCATGAGCTTCAAATTGCGAGGCTCTTATCTGCTCATTTAACACGAATAAAATAAAAAATCTGAGAAAACTTAGGAAACAACCATTTCATTGGGGAAAAACAAGAAAGGTACCTCTGAATCGCAGCAGGTACAAAGTATTCCAAATCCCCTTTTATAACCAACAAGCAATTTCTGCAACACATCAAATCACCACTTATGAAAGACATATCTAGTTAGAATAAGACAAAAATTATGCTAAAATATACTGACACCAACCTGTCCACGAACAAAATACCCTAGTTCAGTTCCATCCGGCAACCCATTTTCCTCAAATACCAATTTATGCATCCGCAGATCCCTTTGAAAGATGTATTAAGAAGATTAGCACAATATATAATTTCGACAAAAAAAATTATGCTAAAAGTGACTACATAAACTATATGCAACAGAACAAATGTCAAACAGGTAAACAGAATATATAAACAAAAAAATAATACTTACTTTCTAGTTACTCTTCCCTGACTCTTAGTTTGCGACGAGCTGCATTTTGAAGCACTGATAGGTAACTTTGAAACCACAATTGGTTTGGGTGATCTGAATTTAATCAAACAAAAAGAAAATAAATTTTAAAATGAGGGGGTGAATGAGTAAAATTTTAAAAGAAATATCCTATCTTTGATCCTGCAGAATAAATAAAATACTACAATGTGAGTAAAAGCAATGTGGCGACTTTCTGTGTGCATTTGCATCTATAGGTTGCTAGCATATTAAATTAAATAAGCAACAAACATAACTTCTAGTTAACATTCACACAAATTTACTGCTCTTTATTATCAGCAACATGCATAAAAGATAAAACCACCACAACACTCGTAAGTTTGACAAAAAAATTTGCATCTGCTGACAGAGAAATGTGAATGCAACCAAGGGTTATAACAACATGGTAATATGCCAGAAAAACAGTACTAGACAAGAAGTTTCCAATATAGGATGAAATTGACAGAACATTTTATTTTCTCCATCTTCCAAACTCAGAAGAGAAAAATATATTCCTATTCTTATTACAGATCTAGCAAGGCCACCAAATTATATAAGACTTAGGTTTTATACAAGTTAATGGTTCTTAATAAAATATTACAATGGTGAATACACAGGCTAGAAACACAGAACAAACCATACCTATCACTAGCATCAGCCACTTCAGTTGAGCTGTCTTGAGACTCTTTTACATCCACACAAGAATTACATAGAATCATAGGTTTCCCAGAGCCAGCCCCAGTAATAGACTCTACAATAATAAAAGGCTAATAATGTTAAACTTTCTGGACAAACACCAATGAGAAATGAGAAAATATGTACATATAAAAGATATGTAAAATTAACCTCTGCAGTTCAAACAAAAGCTGGATTTCTTCATGGAAGAACCAATCACCATCTGCAGAGCATTCTCCAGTGTGGTCAATGAATTATCTTTGCACGCATTCATTACATCACGCAGGTTATGCCCATTCTCCAGGTAAATGTACTCTGCTGGACGTTTGTTTGAGCTACCCGCATGAATCTCATATAAGGTAGGGGTAATTGCCTACATTCATGATAACACATCCACAAAAGAAACATTACCATATTGGCATATTCACAAATTCCTAAAATAAGGTATCATGACAAGACACATTAATAAATAAATAAGCCCTTACTTTAACCCCCTTGCAAACACTGCAAAAACACAATATTCCGGAGCCCTTGATTACTCCTCGAAGCCCACTACTTCCTGAAGCTCTTGTAACCTACGATAACAGAAACATTCAGCAACCAAAATTTTCAAAATAAAAGAGTAAGACATTCAAACATTTCACCTATAAATTTTTTTCCAGAACCATACCTTTGAGCTTCGTGCATACCTCACATTTACTCCTTCAAGCATACCTGAATCGAAAAGATCCTTTAACTTTGTAGGGAAATTTCTCACAAACTTAGTAGACACATTAAAATCCGGCGTCAGTGGAATATCCACACCTCCAACTCTATTATCATCACCACCACTTTTCACATCACTCACATCCACAACAACAGCATCTCTTAAAACAGTTTCCTTCACTGTCTCCACCTTCGTTTTCAACAAGGATCGAGTAAACCTCCGTAGAGGTTTCTCTTCCTTCACCACTTCCTCTATCTTACTATTATCCTCGCAACTAGCCAAAACCAGTATTCCCGAATCCCCTTTGCAGGGCTCACTTTTAATCACCAAGTCCTCCTTTCCCTTTTCCTCTTCTACATTCTTCGTTGCATTTTCCAATTCACTTTCCTTCTCTCCAATGTCAACATCCATTTTTAATACCTTCTCTTCCTCCTCTTTTTCTTCTTCCTTTCCTTCTTGCGAAACTATTACTGCCTTTTCGGGTTCACTTTTTTCCTTCCCTTCCTTGTCAACCTCATCTTCACACATTGCTTCAATAACCCCATTTTTAACTTCCTCTTCCTTTTCCAATTCCGCCCTTTTCGACTCCTCTTCTTCACAACCAACCACCTCTCTTTTCGGCTCTTCCACATCCACGACATCGCTTTTGGCCTCTTCTTCACTCATCACATCCACCGATTCCTCCACAACCCTAACAGATTTCTCCAAATCACTCTTCTCTTTCTCAACCTTCGCTTCTTTCTTCAATTTCTTGTTACTCCTGTTACCTGGACTCCCCACCGGTCCATTCTGGGTCTTCCTAGACCGAGTCCGACCCAAAGACCCACAGATCTCTGCTTGAGCCTTCAAAGCAAACTCGAATTCGCGCTTCAAACCCGTCCTTACCCGAGATAGCACCACGAAATCCTCCGCGTCCGTACCGTTCGCCATTTAATCTAAATAAAAAAAAGGAAAAAAAAAAAAACCCCGGATCAAATCAAGAACCCTAGAGAGACTCTGTTTCCAGAAACAAATCAAAACTGATATACATGCATTGAGATAGATTAACGAAAGGAATTTTTTAGGGGTTTCTGGGAATTTGCGAAGAATTAAAAAAATAAAAAATAAAAAGGAAAATCTTAGGGGTTTTTTTTGGGTTTTGTTTGTTTCGCGGATTTGTGGGAGAAAGATTGTGGGTTTTCTTTGAGGGAAAAAAAACAGGGAAATAGGTAAAGAACGAAAAAAGAGATATTTATATACGACAACCTTCGTACTTGTCGAATGACGAAACTATCCCTTACAGGCCGACATCGTTTTTGAATTTGTCTAACGGGTTGTGTATTTTTATTATTTTCATCTAGTCCCCATAATTTAAAGTTTTTGCGTTAGTAAGCCCTTCAATTTGGGAACTTTGCAAAATCCAAATTCTAATTCAATCCTTCATCTGCGTCTTACAATGGACTATATGTAAAACTTTTAATATATTAAAGTTACCTATAAAAATAATTTAGTGCTATGTTTGGAAATATGAACTTGAAAATTTAGATTTGAATTTCATTTGCTATATAAATTGTGAGAATGAGATGCATACATTATGTATAAATTAGTTAAGATTCAATATGATTATATATTTGAAAGGTATAAAAATATGAATTTTAAATTCACAAATGACTAGGTATTTCAAATTCACCAGTAAATAGGCATCCAACAAATTTATAGATTTGAAAAATAATCATCAATATTACATTTACATATGTTTTATTACACAATTTACACTATTTTTAAAATTCAAGTTGCCAAACGCAACTTAAAAGAATTAAATTAAATGATGTTTTAATACAATGTTTTATGTTGATTATGAAAGCTTGTTTGGAGGGGATATGGTTTTAACAAAGAACAATAGTAAGAAGCTCAAATTACAATTCAATACATAACACACCAACTTTATAACTTTTTAAATAAATTATCGAGATTAAGCTCAAAATTGTCGTTATAGTATGATTCAATATTGAATTTTATCATTATACTTTCATTTTATTAAATTTTATCATTATATTTTTAATTTCATTGATTTTTGGATAAAAAATAAATAAGTTGAAATATTTCATAAAGTATTTTGTTAATGCAAGTGACAATTTTTATCAACTTTGTTATTTTTTTCAAAAATTAATAAAATTAAAAGTATAATGATAAAATTTAATAAAATTGAAGTACAATGACAAATTTTAATATTGACTCGTAGTATAGTGGCATAATCGATCTTAATTCCTATATTATTTTAATATTTTTTAGATTATTATGTTTCAACGAATTTCAATTCAAGTAGGTAATATTCTTTTTTCTATTTTTTTTTGTTGAAAATATAGTGTAGTTTCATATATGAACTTGATCTAAGTTCAAGAGAAAAATTTGTATAACATGACTTCAAAAGAGAAGCGTGCAATAATTAGAAAACGCAATTTGATTTTCGAGTTATATATATTTTTAAGCAATGACACCACTCTAGTTAAGACTTAAAAAAAAAAATCCCTATTAAATGATGATTTTAAATTGAGTCCTTTAACAATACAAGTTACAATACCTTAACAAAAATACAACTTACAACTTACAACCTTAATTTATTAACTTTATATAAAGGTTGACAACTAAAGAATTAAAATGCACTTCATACAACACTTTGAAGAATTAAAAAGCAAAGACATGACCATTTTATATCTCAAAATTTAACCCAAAAAAATGTTAAATAAAGTGAGAATCTAATTAAATGGTGTTTATGTATAATGATTAAAGATTATTTAATTATTATTTTAAAAAAGTTTTTTTTACATTTAATGTATTCTTTTTATTAATTTTTAAAAAAAAAATTATTAATTACACTTTTTTCTTTAAACATCATCTTAATCAGTGTCATTAGATACTGGTTAAAATTTCTCATAAAATTATCCAAAAACTTTTAGGGTGAAAAGTAAAATAAAAAAATATACAAGGGCTTGTTAGCAAAAATCTAAATATCACCTAAGGCTGAAAACACAAAATTGAATTACAACTCCACAATTGTAGGGGCATTCTCGTCCATTGAAGAAATTAGGAGGGTTACCCTATTATCTGCTCTCGTTTTATTTTCTCCTTATTTTATTTTAAAATCTTGAATTTTCGCGGCTGAGCCAATTAACGTTTTCTGAGACCAATCAGATTTCGCCAAATAATTTTGCGAGCGCTTTAAGGTTCTGCTGAGCTAAATAGCACAAAATGAAAGACACGTAGGCCCACAGGCCTTTACAGCCCGTGAAATTCACATCCTCGCTCGTGGCGCCAGCTGGCCCAGCAGCTTCGCCTCCAGCTGCCGTTGGTTGGAATTACATGTTCCTGAGTTCGTCTATTGTTTTGCGGGGCAGGGAAGCATCTTTAAGCGCATTAAGATGGCGCGTGAGAGAAAATAATGGGATTATGCGAATGCTTTACGTTGGGGGAAAATTGTAATATGGTCAAATACAAAATTTGGAGTGAAAATGAGAATTTTTTATAACGGTGGCGGGAAAGGATAATGGGGTGCGACGTGGCTATTAATTTTATAGCCGTTAATGGATTTAAAATTTAGGAATTTGGCGACTATAGTTAAGTACTACATTTAAAAAAAAAATTTGGTATAAACTAAACAAAGTACAGTTGGATTCGATTTGGGCTTCATTTATTCAAATTTGAGTATCTTTTGGCTTTAAGGAATTTTTGTTAGTAAAGTTGAGGTAATATTTAGGGATAATTTTAAAAAAATAAATTTATAATTTGAAAAAATAGATATCTTTTTGTTGTTTGGATAATTCTATATAAAATATTTTCTGTTGTTTGGTTATTTTTCGAAAAATCTGCATTGATATAAAAAAAATTGATCCCCATACTTAAATTGTAACAACTGAGGTTACGTATAATCATGTAAAGTTAAATTCTGAAAATTTTAAGGACAAACTTGGAAATTGGTAAGAAGTTATAAGTGAAGGAAATAAAAGAAGAAAGGATCAAAATGAACATATTAAAAAAGTTTAGGGGTTTAATGGTTATTTATAAAAAGTTGAGGGACTAATATGCAATTATCCCAAAAACAAGAAAAATATCTCTTGTCTTCATCTTTTCTCCCGAAAACTCTACACATTTTTCATTCATTCTTCAAGTGCAGCCGGCCTTCCATCATCTCTCTCTCAAAAAAAAAAAAAAAATTCTCTTCAAACAATTCCACCAAAATCTCAACAACAATTACATCCAAGGTTAGTTTCTTGATAAATTCTTCATTTTCTTTAGATATTCTACTTGAGCATGCTAAGATCTTTGCTCCATAAACATGTTAAGGTCTGAAATCCATCTATTAAGTATGAATTTTACTCATTCTTGGTAAGAATTAAAAGGATTTGAAAGCATGAACAAGAAAATGGGAAGAAAAAGCAAAGCAGGGGAAGCTGAGCATGCTTGCTGTTCGGATTTTCTGGGTTCGGCACATTAGGGTTTATATTTTTTTGATATTTTCCCTAGAAACTAGACTTCAATATGAGAATTTTGGTATTTGAATCACCCAAAACCGATAAGCGGTTACAAAGATACAATTCGGTGAAGTTGGCTGTTCTGTGTTGATCCCTGTTTCAGCATAGTTTCGGGTTTTATCAAATTTGATCAAAATTTTGTTCTAGTTGTATAAGTTAGTTATTTTATTCATAAATTAGACATATTGGTTGAAATAAACCAATTGGAATCACTTCCAAATTCCTTACCAAACTCAAGTTATGATTTTCTAATCTAACTTGATATTAAGGAATTTATTGCTTAAGAGAAATATAGTACTATTGATGGTTATGGATTATGAAAATCTTTAAGGCATGGAGTACTAGAAAGGAATTTGATAAGGACATGATTATGGAGTTGAATTATGGAGAAAATGATTATGGAAATGATATTAAAAATTAAGGATATGTTGTTTTGAGTATGAGAAATTAGTATATGGGGTAGATTTATGGGACTTAAGTTACATTCAAAAATTGTGTAATGCTTTGAGCATGTATAGATACTAATTATTGTTAATCTCTAGGCCACGTAGATCCGACGTCACTTGTGGATCCCGAAGTTTCAGGTCGAGGTGTACAGTGAGATCATCTCAAGGATTGTGAGTAGACGACAACTATAGTTATTTGAAATTTATTTAAATATAATTATATATATATTTTTTAGCGTAATATTTATTTTACGTATTAAAGGTATATATGATATTTAATCATATGAATTGATTTGTTATTAAAGTATTTTTATTTCAAGAAATATTATATCGAGTAAGTTGATTGATTTATGAAATATGATTATACATAGAATTTGACGTACATGGTTTTGGCTCCACCTGACTTAATGTATGAGATTATTCCCTTGACCGGAATACGGGAGCAGCGTGCTACGCCTTTGTGGCGGGAGCCACCTCCAGAGTCCCAATTCCGTGATATTAAACAGGGATATGGGAACTGCGTGATACGCCTTTGTGGTGGGAGCCACCTCCAGAGTCCCTATCCTGTTATATTTGCCTTTTGGGGGCACATCATAGTGACACATATGCCTTTGGGGCGTCCTATGGTGGTATTGGCCTTTGGGGCCGGCTACTAGTATGCCTACATGGATATTGCTTGGTTATTTCATGGATGTACTCTTGTGCATGACAGAAAGTTGGAGCCCAATTATACGCAACTTGATTTACTTCACAGATTTTATACATTGATTTAATATTATAATATTGTTATACATTTGAAAAGCTTGCTACGTCTTTGAATTACTCATTATGATTTTATTATTATTTAGTTTGAAAATGTCAATTATGCTTTACAGATTACCATTATGGTTTTCACACGCTTTAAATGTTGTCTACTCACTGAGATATTCATATATCTCACCTTTTCATATTCTCATTTTCAGGTGATAGTTAGGTGCCGGGATTGTAACCTTCCTCTATTCTCAGCTTCAAATAGTATTTTGACGTGGTGGGCATCATATTAAAAATTTCTTGAAGTCTTTGTCTCTTGATGTTTTATCTAGTAAACCTTGCTGAGATAGGTTTACTTTTGGATATATTGTATATATTTGAAGATATAAGACAATAGATCAGTATGTTTTGACTTGAGCATAAATTGATCATGGATAAATTTTTGAATATGATGGATATATGTGATAATAGTATTGAGAAATATTGCTGGTTGAGGATATGAATTGAGTGTTATTTGCAGGAGGGTTATAGTTGAGATAGAAAGGAAACTCTGCCGGATTTTAGGTAGATTATTCGGACAGGGTGTTACAATTTGGTATCAGAGCAAGGTTATAGGTCCTGTAGACTTAGAAACTATTTGTTGAAGTATTAAAATATTGTCACTTGCGTAGAAAATCAGACACGATGCCACCACGTCGAAGAGGAAGGCCTAGAATCAATCCTCTACCCTAAAATAAGGATAGGAATAGAAATAAAAATATTGATGAGCAAATTAGAGAACAAGCTTCAGCTGCTGGTTCATCTTCTGTTGCTGCACCCTCAGCAGCACCTCCAGCAGCTGATCTTAATTTAGCTGAGGCAGTTACGGCCTTGGCAAGAGTAATTCTCGCTTTGACTGCCCCTGCTGAAAAGGGGATAGTTTATTATTGTAAAGATCTGAAGAATATGGGTTGCAAGATTTTCACGGGGTCTTTGGAATCAGATTTAGCCAGGTCATGGCTACAAAAAAAAAATTGAGACTACTTCCATTACTCTTTAGATTCGCGAGCCTATGAGATTACCATGTATGGTGCAATTTTTGGAGGATCATGCACACACATGGTGGAAAATTACAGTGCAAAGGTATGCTGGACAACCTGCCATAACCTGGGCAGACTTTCGAAGAGAGTTTGAAGAAAAATACTATTCTCGGGCCTTGCGGGAAAAGAAATGGACTGAGTTTATGAATTTAAAATAGGGTGGTATGTCAGTAGCAGGGTATGAGCAAAAGTTCAATGAACTATCAGAATTTGCTCCATCGATAGTAGCCAACGATGCTGATAGATGCAAGAAATTCCAAGATGGGCTACATGTTAGTATTCGAGATAGGTTGACGACCTTACTTAGATAAGTTTGTTATTGTTTTCATCGATGACATCCTAGTTTATTCCAGGAATAAGGATGATCATGTAAGCCATTTGAGAACGGTGTTGCAGACCATGCGTGAAAAGCAACTTTATGCTAAATTTTCCAAGTGTGAATTATGGCTAGACAAAGTAGCATTCCTTGGTCATGTAGTATCTAAGGAAAGGATTTTTGTGAATCCACAAAAGATAGAAGCTGTAGTTGCTTGGGAAAGACCCACTAATGTCACAGAAGTTAGGAGCTTTCTCGGATTGGCAGGGTACTATCGATTATTCGTGGAAGGATTTTCCATGATTGCCTCTCATTTGTCAAAACTAACAAGGAAGCATGCTAAGTTTGAGTTGACTGACGAATGTGAGCAAGCTTTCCAAGAGCTCAAGCGTAGATTGACCACAGCACCAGTTCTTACACTACCATCAGGGACTGGAAGCTTTGTGGTATACAGTGATGCCTCGAGGCGAGGTTTGGGTTGCGTTTTGATGCAACATGGGAAGGTGATAGCTTATGCTTCTCGACAACTGAAACAACATGAGCAAAACTATCCCACTCATGATTTAGAGTTGGCGGCAGTGGTGTTTGCACTGAAAATTTGGAGGCATTATTTATTTGGAGAAAAATGTACAATCTACACTAATCATAAGAGTCTGAAATATCTGATGGATCAGAAAGAATTAAATTTGAGGCAAAGGAGATGGTTGGAATTGATAAAAGATTATGACTATGTAATTGACTACCACCCAGGAAAGGCCAATGTAGTGGCCGATGCTCTTAGTAGAAAGTCTTCTAGTTCTCTTGCTCATATTCGAGCAATTCAGAAACCCTTACAAAATGAGTTGAAGTCTTTACCTTTAGAATTGATGATTGATGAGGATAATCTCCTGATAGCCCACTTGAAGGTTAAACCGATTCATATTGATTGGATACGTGAAGCACAGAATAATGACCCTATGCTGGTAAAGTTAAAGCAAGAAGTAAGGGATGGTGTAAGGACTGACTTTCAAATAAAGGATGATCAAGTACTGATAATGAAAAATAGGCTTTGTGTGCCTCAGGATGAAGAACTCCGAAAGGTGATTTTGGAGGAAGCTCATAATGCACCATATGCGTTACATCCCGGTAGTGTGAAGATGTATCGAACCTTAAGAGAACATTATTGGTGGCAAGGTATGAAACGGGACATAGCTGAGTTTGTTTCTAGATGCTTGGTATGCCAACAAATTAAAGCCGAGCATCAAAAACCTTCTGGGAAATTGAACCCCCTACCTATTCCTCAATGGAAGTGGGAAGATATTGCTATGAATTTCATTTCGGGATTGCCAAGAACACAGTCTGGTTATGATAGCATTTGGGTGATTGTTGATCGTTTGACCAAATCAGCTCACTTTTTGCCAGTCAAGAAGACTTTTTCCATGGAAAGAATGGCTAAACTTTATGTGAATGAAATTGTTAGGTTACATGGTGTCCCAGTATCGATTGTATCTGATCGAGACCCCCGATTCATATCTCGCTTCTGGCCAAGTTTGCAGAATGCTATGGGTACTAAACTCAAGTTCAGTACTGCTTTTCATCCCCAGACGGATGGACAATCTGAACGGATAATTCAAATTCTGGAAGATATGCTCAGATCTTGTATTATGGAATTCAAAGGAAACTGGATGAACACTTGCCTCTAGCAGAGTTTGCATATAACAATAGTTATCAGTCCAACATCGACATGGCTCCGTTTGAAGCTTTGTATGGAAAGAAGTGCAGAACTCCGGTGTGTTGGGATGATACAGATGAAAGGAAATTACTAGGTCCAGAAATTGTTATGATGACTGCAGACAAAGTTAAGGTAATTCGGGAAAAGATAAAAATAGCTCAAGATCGACAAAAGAGCTATGCAGATAATTGGAGAAAAGATTTAGAGTTTGAAGTTGAAGTTGGTGATATGATATTTTTGAAAGTGACTCCTTGGAAGGGCGTAATCCGGTTTGGAAGACGAGGAAAGTTGGATCCTCGATATATAGGGCCGTATGAGATCATTGAACGGATTGGCCCAGTTGCTTATAGATTGTCCTTACCAGAAGAATTGTCACGAATTCATAATGTGTTCCATGTTTCTTTGCTCCGAAAGTACATTTTCGATTCTTCACATATATTGAAGGACTTGCCTATGGAAATTGAGGAAAATTTAACTTATGAACAGCAGCCGGTTGAGATTTTTGATAGAAGGGACCAAGTTCTAAGGACTAAGACTATTCCATTAGTGAAAGTTCTTTGGAGGAATCCTTTATATGAAGAAGCTACATGGGAAAGGGAGGAAGATATGCGGACTCAATATCCTCACTTATTCAATCAAGTTGGTAAGTAAATTTCGAGGACGAAATTTTTATATGGGGGGTAAGTTGTAACAACCGAGGTTACGTATAATCATGTAAAGTTAAATTCTGAAAATTTTAAGGACAAACTTGGAAATTGGTAAGAAGTTATAAGTGAAGGAAATAAAAGAAGAAAGGATCAAAATGAACATATTAAAAAAGTTTAGGGGCTTAATGGTTATTTATAAAAAGTTGAGGGACTAATATGCAATTATCCCAAAAACAAGAAAAATATCTCTTGTCTTCATCTTTTCTCCCGAAAACTCTACACATTTTTCATTCATTCTTCAAGTGCAGCCGGCCTTCCATCATCTCTCTCTCAAAAAAAAAAAAAAAAAATCTCTTCAAACAATTCCACCAAAATCTCAACAACAATTACATCCAAGGTTAGTTTCTTGATAAATTCTTCATTTTCTTTAGATATTCTACTTGAGCATGCTAAGATCTTTGCTCCATAAACATGTTAAGGTCTGAAATCCATCTATTAATTATGAATTTTACTCATTCTTGGTAAGAATTAAAAGGATTTGAAAGCATGAACAAGAAAATGGGAAGAAAAAGCAAAGCAGGGGAAGCTGAGCATGCTTGCTGTTCGGATTTTCTGGGTTCGGCACATTAGGGTTTATATTTTTTTGATATTTTTCCTAGAAACTAGACTTCAATATGAGAATTTTGGTATTTGAATCACCCAAAATTGATAAGCGGTTAAAAAGATAAAATTCGGTGAAGTTGGCTGTTCTGTGTTGATCCCTGTTTCAGCATAGTTTCGGGTTTTATCAAATTTGATCAAAATTTTGTTCTAGTTGTATAAGTTAGTTATTTTATTCATAAATTAGACATATTGGTTGAAATAAACCAATTGGAATCACTTCCAAATTCCTTACCAAACTCAAGTTATGATTTTCTAATCTAACTTGATATTAAGGAATTTATTGCTTAAGAGAAATATAGTACTATTGATGGTTATGGATTATGAAAATCTCTAAGGCATGAAGTACTAGAAAGGAATTTGATAAGGACATGATTATGGAGTTGAATTATGGAGAAAATGATTATGGAAATGATATTAAAAATTAAGGATATGTTGTTTTGAGTATGAGAAATTAGTATATGGGGTAGATTTATGGGACTTAAGTTACATTCAAAAATTGTGTAATGCTTTGAGCATGTATAGATACTAATTATTGTTAATCTCTAGGCCACGTAGATCCGACGTCACTTGTGGATCCCGAAGTTTCAGGTCGAGGTGTACAGTGAGATCATCTCAAGGATTGTGAGTAGACGACAACTATAGTTATTTGAAATTTATTTAAATATAATTATATATATATTTTTTAGCGTAATATTTATTTTACGTATTAAAGGTATATATGATATTTAATCATATGAATTGATTTGTTATTAAAGTATTTTTATTTCAAGAAATATTATATCGAGTAAGTTGATTGATTTATGAAATATGATTATACATAGAATTTGACGTACATGGTTTTGGCTCCACCTGACTTAATGTATGAGATTATTCCCTTGACCGGAATACGGGAGCTGCGTGCTACGCCTTTGTGGCGGGAGCCACCTCCAGAGTCCCAATTCCGTGATATTAAACAGGGATACGGGAACTGCGTGTTACGCCTTTGTGGTGGGAGCCACCTCCAGAGTCCCTATCCTGTTATATTTGCCTTTTGGGGGCACATCATAGTGACACATATGCCTTTGGGGCGTCCTATGGTGGTATTGGCCTTTGGGGCCGGCTACTAGTATGCCTACATGGATATTGCTTGGTTATTTCATGGATGTACTCTTGTGCATGACAGAAAGTTGGAGCCCAATTATACGCAACTTGATTTACTTCACAGATTTTATACATTGATTTAATATTATAATATTGTTATACATTTGAAAAGCTTGCTACGTCTTTGAATTACTCATTATGATTTTATTATTATTTAGTTTGAAAATGTCAATTATGCTTTACAGATTACCATTATGGTTTTCACACGCTTTAAATGTTGTCTACTCACTGAGATATTCATATATCTCACCTTTTCATATTCTCATTTTCAGGTGATAGTTAGGTGTCGGGATTGTAACCTTCCTCTATTCTCAGCTTCAAATAGTATTTTGACGTAGTGGGCATCATATTAAAAATTTCTTGAAGTCTTTGTCTCTTGATGTTTTATCTAGTAAACCTTGCTGAGATAGGTTTACTTTTGGATATATTGTATATATTTGAAGATATAAGACAATAGATCAGTATGTTTTGACTTGAGCATAAATTGATCATGGATAAATTTTTGAATATGATGGATATATGTGATAATAGTATTAAGAAATATTGCTGGTTGAGGATATGAATTGAGTGTTATTTGCAGGAGGGTTATAGTTGAGATAGAAAGGAAACTCTGCCGGATTTTAGGTAGATTATTCGGACAGGGTGTTACATAAATATAGATGTCAGTAGATCAAATATCTGCAATTTTTTAATTATTCGAAGTCGAATCCGCTTAATATATCCAAAATCCGAATTCGTTTATTATCCGCTTAGTATCCGAATTCGCATCCGATTTAAAAGAGCAATATCCGTCGGATATCCGAATCCGCTAAATATCTGAATTTATTAAATCAATTAAAAAAATAAAATTAAAAAATTAAACAAGAATTAAATATGTAAAAAGATATCGGATTCGGATATCCGTATAAATAAAACGAATTCAGATAATGGATTAGGATATCCTACAGTATCTGAATCAAAATCAAAGCGGATTCGGATATCCAAAGGTTCATATCCCGAATCCACTGCGGATAATAAATCTAATATCCAAATTCGTAATATTCAAATCTGCAAAAAACGGATCGGATAGTATTGGATATCCAAGTTTTTACTATTCATTACCATCCCTACACTTAAAAGATCGATATTTTTTATTTTATTTCAAGAAGGGATCGATCTTTTTTGTTTTGCTTCAGCTTTCGAAAAATATCTTATACTTTAAAAAAGCGTAAGACATTTTTTGAAAAAAATTAATTTTTTCATTAATTCGAAGTTCGTTTTTGTTAACAAAACTATTTTTCGCAAAACAAATATAAAAAAATATAAAAGATATTTTTCACCAAAGAAAGGAGCTTTTATTCAAATTGGATTGGAATTTTTGTAAGACATTGTACCATAGATATTCAAAGAAACCAACCTTCGTGCCTCTTTCCATATAGTGTCCGTCTCAAATCTTTTTCTTTTAATGTTCAATTCAGTCCAACTTTGAACGTAGTCTATGCACTCAATTTTGATTTTTGCTGTGATATAATAATCCTAGGCCCTAGCTAGGAGAGGTACAAAAGTAGTGAAGGAAAATAAAATCTCATTCTTACAAACACTTGGTAACAATTTCAGGTTCCAATTTTACCAAATTCAATGCACAGCCAAATGGGATCTAACCCAATTAACAAATATCTTCAGCAATGTGAGAAAATGTGAGGTATCCATTAATATCTGAGATAGTTTATTTTTTTTTTTTATTATTATTAATTGTGTAAATATAAATATAACATAAATGATTGAATGTGTTAAAATTATAAATATGAATATGATAAGTGTATTAAACATATCGTGTTAATTATATTAATTTTATTCAAACATATCTTATCGTGTTTATTGTTAGAACTTATATAAGAAAGTCCCACATCGGTGGGAGCAACGAAGGAGTTCCTCCTTGAAGGCTATATAAAGAGCCTTAAGGAGAAGTATTAAAATCATCCCAAGAATTATCTCTTCCTCTCTTGTATACTTTCTTATATTCTTTGTGAGGTTGTTCTCTCATAGTATTTAGAGAGAGGTGTTGTAATATTTTCTCATAGTGAAATTCTTCTAGTCTTGCCCCGTGGTTTTTTCCCTTTATTCATTGAGGGTTTTTCCACGTTAAATTTTGTGTGTTCAGTTCCTATTTTCTCATCTCTTATTTTAGTTGTGAGACACTATTCCGTCACTCTGGTACCTAACAGTGGTATCAGAGCCATTGGTTCGTGGTCCTTATTTCGCTGCAGTGAAAGTGTTGGTTCTTAGTATGCTCTGTGGTTGCAGTATTGTCTGATCTTCCACATCAGAAAAGAATTATTCTTGTTGCTGGAAATAAAGTGTGGTAGTGTGAAAGTGTCTAGGGAAGTTCTGGCTAGGAAAGACTTGGTATTTAAGTGTGTCTATCAGTGACCCACCTCTCTTTCCTGGGAACCTACCTGGTGCACTATTCACGGGCTACGGTCACTGTTCCAGTATATGGGCTATTCAATTGTACTGTACTATTCACAGATATGGTTATTATTCATACGTGTGGTTGTATACTTTTGCAGTAATTGTTAACGTATACTGGATTTGTTCTAGTGTACGACATACGTACAATACTGTTCACGTATACGGTACTATTCACGGTGAAATAGTGTGACTCGCTTCAGTTCGTGTACAACCATGGCAGCAAAATTCGAGATAGAGAAGTTCAGTGGGAGAAATTTCTCCTTGTGGAAATTGAAGATAAGAGCAATTTTGAGGAAGGATAATTGTCTAGAAGCAATTGAAAGTAGACCCACAGAAATGACTGATGAAAAGTGGAAAGAGAAGGATGACAATGCTGTTGCCAATCTGCACCTAGCAATGGCGGATTCAGTTTTGTCAAGTGTTGCAGAGAAGAAGACTGCAAAGGAGATTTGGGATGTTCTAAACAAATTGTACGAGGTGAAGTCACTTCACACCAGAATATTCTTGAAGAGGAAACTCTACACTCTTCGAATGAGTGAATCCACGTCGGTAACGGATCACATCAACACTCTGAATACGCTATTTGCTCAACTCACAGCATCAGATTTCAAAATAGTGGAAAATGAACGTGCGGAACTTCTACTTCAGAGTTTACCAGATTCGTATGATCAACTCATCATCAACATCACAAATAACAATGTTAGTGACTCTCTTCACTTTGATGATGTTGCCGGTGCTATTCTTGAAGAAGAATCCAGGCGCAAGAATAAGGAGGAAAGGTCAGAAAATTCAAAGCAAGCAGAGGCTTTAACGGTGATGAGAGGCAGATCAACAGAACGTGGCTCCAGTGGGAGTCAGAATCATGGTAGATCAAAATCTCGAAGAAGGAAGAATCTTAAATGCTACAATTGTGGCATGAGAGGGCACTCGAAGAAGGAGTGTTGGCATAATAAGAAGGGTGGAGAAAAGAATTCTGAAACATCAACCTCCCAAGGTTGTGTTGCAAGTACCTCAGATGATGGAGAAATCTTGTATAGTGAAGCAGCGACTAGTTCTAAAGGCGGAAAGAAACTCAATGATGTCTGGATAATGGATTCAGGTGCGACATGGCACATGACTCCACACTGAGATTGGTTTTGCACTTATGAACCTATTTCGGAAGGATCTGTGTTCATGGGAAATGATCACGCCTTAGATATTGCTGGAGTCGGTACCGTCAGATTAAAAATGCATGATGGTACTGTTCGCAAAATTCAAGGGGTACGACATGTGAAGGGCTTAAAGAAGAACTTATTATCAATTGGACAATTGGATGACCTCGGGTGCAAGATCCACACTGAATGTGGAATATTGAAAGTAGTGAAAGGAAACCTTGTGGTGATGAAAGCAGAGAAGATCACAAGCAATCTATACATGCTTTTGGGAGAGATGTTGCAAGAGACAGATGCATCAGTTGCAGCAGCCAGCCAAGAAGAAACGACGATGATGTGGCATCGCAGATTAGGCCATATGTCAGAGCGAGGCTTGAAAGTCCTTGCAGAACGCAATCTCCTGCCCGGGCTCAAGATGGTCAATTTACCTTTCTGTGAGCACTGTGTGATAAGCAAGCAGCATAGATTGAAGTTTGCTAAAGTAACTACAAGAAGCAAACACATACTGGACTTAATCCATTCTGATGTGTGGGAGTCACCAGAAATATCCCTGGGTGGAGCAAAGTATTTTGTATCATTCATTGATGACTATTCCAGGAGATTATGGGTGTACCCAATCAAGAAGAAGTCAGATGTGTTTCCAGTATTCAAGGAGTTCAAAGCACAAGTAGAGCTTGAAACTGGGAAAAGAATCAAGTGCTTGAGGACAGACAATGGAGGAGAATATGTAGACGGTAACTTTCTAGCATTCTGTAAGAAAGAGGGTATTATGAGACAATTCACGGTTGCACATACGCCTCAACAGAATGGTGTAGCAGAGCGGATGAACAGAACTCTCCTAGATAGAACAAGAGACATGCTGAGAACAGCGGGATTGGCCAAATCTTTCTGGGCAGAAGCAGTCAAAACCACCTGTTATGTGATAAATCGATCACCATCAACGGCGATTGGTTTGAAGACGCCTATGGAGATGTGGAAAGGAAAGCCAGCTGATTATTCTTCTCTACATGTGTTTGGATGTCCTGTGTACGTGATGTACAACTCCCAAGAAAGAACAAAGCTGGATCCAAAATCCAGAAAATGTATATTCTTGGGTTATGCTGACGGTGTTAAGGGGTATCGCCTGTGGGATCCCACTGCCCGCAAGGTTGTTGTCAGCAGAGATGTAGTTTTTGCAGAAAATGAACTGCAAAGTGAGCAAACAAATGACAACACTTCAAAAGAGACTGCTACAGTGCAGATGGATAGAAATTCTCAAGAAGATGATTCTTCTGAAGCAGAACCAGAGCATGAGGTACCAGAACCAGTTGAGTCCGAGGCTGTAGAAGTTCGACGATCAACTCGTGAGAGAAGGCCTCCAAATTGGCACACGGAGTATGTTACGGAGAGCAATGTTGCATACTGTCTTTTAACAGAGGATGGAGAGCCATCAACTTTTCATGAAGCTACTAGTAGCCCAGATGCTTCTCTGTGGATGACAGCAATGCAGGAAGAAATTGAAGCTCTTCACAAGAACGAGACATGGGAACTGGTGGAATTACCACGTGGCAGAAAAGCCATTGGTAACAAATGGGTCTACAAGATCAAGCGGGATAGCAATGATCAAGTAGAACGATATCGTGCTAGATTGGTTGTAAAAGGATATGCTCAGAAAGAAGGTATTGACTTCAACGAGATATTTTCTCCAGTTGTCAGACTTACTACTATCAGAGTAGTGTTGGCTATGTGTGCTGCATTTGATTTACATCTTGAACAACTAGATGTAAAGACGGCTTTTCTACATGGAGAGCTTGAAGAAGAAATTTATATGCTCCAACCAGAAGGTTTTGTTGAAACAGGCAAAGAGAACTTGGTTTGCAGGTTGACCAAATCTCTGTACGGTCTAAAGCAGGCGCCCAGATGTTGATACAAGAGATTTGATTCTTTCATAATTAGCCTTGAATACAACAGACTGAGTTCAGACCATTGTACGTACTACAAGAGGTTTGATGATAATGATTTCATTATTTTGCTGTTGTATGTGGATGACATGTTGGTGGTAGGCCCCAACAAAGATCGAATCCAAGATTTGAAGGCACAGTTGGCTAGGGAGTTCGATATGAAGGACTTGGGACCCGCAAACAAGATTTTAGGGATGCAAATTCACCGAGACAGAAAAGACAGGAAAATTTGGCTTTCTCAAAAGAATTATCTGAGGAAGGTCTTGCGACGCTTCAACATGCAAGACTGTAAGCCAATATCTACCCCACTTCCTGTCAATTATAAATTATCCTCAGGTATGAGTCCTAGCAATGAAGCAGAGAGGATGGAAATGTCTCGAGTACCGTATGCATCAGCGGTGGGAAGCCTTATGTATGCTATGATATGTACAAGACCAGACATTGCACAAGCAGTGGGAGCGGTCAGTCGATTTATGGCAGATCCTGGTAGAGAGCATTGGAATGTTGTTAAGAGGATCCTTAGATACATTAAAGGAACCTCAGATGTTGCATTATGTTTTGGAGGATCAGAACTTGTTGTCAGGGGTTATGTTGATTCAGATTTTGCAGGTGATCTTAATAAAAGGAAATCCACTACTGGCTATGTGTTCACACTTGCAGGAGGAGCGGTAAGCTGGTTATCTAAGTTACAGACTGTTGTAGCTTTGTCTACTACAGAAGCTGAGTACATGGCAGCTACCCAAGCATGCAAGGAAGCAATATGGATACAAAGGTTAATGGAAGAACTCGGGCACAAGCAGCAGAAGATTATTGTGTATTGTGACAGTCAGAGTGCCTTGCACATTGCAAGGAATCCTGCCTTTCATTCCAGGACAAAGCATATAGGTATACAGTATCACTTTGTTCGAGAAGTAGTAGAAGAAGGAAGTGTGGATATGCAAAAGATTCACACCAAAGACAACCTAGCAGATGTTATGACAAAGCCAATCAACACTGACAAGTTTATTTGGTGTCGATCCTCCTATGGTCTATCAGAAACGTAAGCAACATGGAATGGCAAGACAGAAAGAGTGGTGTGAAGATATGATTGGTTTAATCAAATCTTCAAGTGGGAGAATTGTTAGAACTTATATAAGAAAGTCCCACATCGGTGGGAGCAACGAAGGAGTTCCTCCTTGAAGGCTATATAAAGAGCCTTAAGGAGAAGTATTAAAATCATCCCAAGAATTATCTCTTCCTCTCTTGTATACTTTCTTATATTCTTTGTGAGGTTGTTCTCTCCTAGTATTTAGAGAGAGGTGTTGTAATATTTTCTCATAGTGAAATTCTTCTAGTCTTGCCCCGTGGTTTTTTCCCTTTATTCATTGAGGGTTTTTCCACGTTAAATTTTGTGTGTTCAGTTCCTATTTTCTCATCTCTTATTTTAGTTGTGAGACACTATTCCGTCACTCTGGTACCTAACATTTATTACATTATTTTTGTTTTTATTAAATTTGTATTGTATTTTTATATGATTCTAAAATTATCTGATTTAGATTTAAGTGAAAGTTTTAGGTTGAAAAACAGATATTGCTCCTATTGCACGAAAGTATAATAATTTTTTTTTTGGATCAGTTTGTAATTAAGAATGGCTGTAGCTAAAATAGCAGGCTCTTGGCTCAAAATATAGTACTTCTAGTAGAGTTAATATATTTGGTTTAAAATATTATTGGCAAGACACTCAGAATATTCCTGATTTTGAGTAGGATCACAGGCTTAAAAGCTTGCTTTGCCACTTTCTATTGTCTGCCAACTCTTTAAGTTGAAAATTGGAACATTTGGACCAGTTGGGAAGGAATTGAATTCAATATATTAGATAGTCAGGTGTCATTCTCTAATATCTCAACAAATTAAGAAAAGAAAAAAAGTTTGAAAACCACCATAGTTCATAGCTGTTCATTATTTTCTAATTAACAGAAAGGCCATTAATGTTGTCTGCAAGATGCCTTTTTTTTTTTTGCTACCCTTTAGTCCCATGCTTGAGATCATAGAAAGAAATGATGGATGCTTATTTGCTTGCTTTGTGATCTTGCTGTTGAGTTTGCTACTTTGCTTTCAATTTCATGGTCTTGAATAGCTAGGCAGAGAAACTGCAAAGGCAAACACCAATTCCTTCTATAATTTAGAGTTTGGGATATAAATTACCAGCTTTGCAGGATCTTAACAAAAGCAGCCTCGCTACAAGAACCCAGATTATATCTTATATATATCTTTTATGCAAGTCTTTCAACGACTTTAGTTGTAAGAGTTAAAGCATGCTCGTTGAATGTTGTGTTGTATATATTACCAAAAACAAAGGTTAGAATTCGTGCAGCATGCATATGTTGAAAAATTGATGTTCGGAAGTTAATAAATAGCTTTTGGAATGAAAAATAAGTAAAAGGATTCGAATATATGCTATTGAAGAGCATTTGACCAAGCTTAAAAGATATCTGTCAAAAATTTTGCGCCAATGTCCTGCAGGAATTGTAATTTGTATTAGATTTTACTTAAGACATTCGAATGTCATGGGGTTGAGTATCCGAATACCCTATTTAAAATTTCCAAAAATATGTCCATTGTTACCTTGGAGTAGGGTTATGACTTATGACACTGATATGTAAGTTCAATTAGTACTGCATGTGCGATCGTATGCGTAAAATCATGATTAATGTCTCAAATATAGCACATTAAAATAATGGACTAATTATGTGCTGTGTTTCCAATCTTTTCTTCTTTTTTTTCTTTTTTTTTGTTTCATGGGTTGCATGGGGTTTGAGTTCTTAGCCATATCCGATTAGAAACAATGGAGCTACTAGTAATATACTACAATAAACTAATTACAGAAAGGATCAGGAGAGACTAACAAAATGAGCTGTGTCATTCGTTTATTTTTGAAGAACTAAAGGCCTAATTAACATTAGGCTGCAAATCAAAGAAACCTTGCTTGTTAAATTTCTGATACATCCAAGAGTTGCAGAAACCAAAATCACAAATGCAAAGCACTCAAACCACTACTAAAAATTTCATACAAAATTGCAATAAGAAAATGCTATGAAAAAGAACCAAAAAGAAAACTAACTCCCGGCCATGCTGCTGATGATACTTCATAATTAAGCTTTTCCATTAATGATCTAATCACCATGACGCAAAGAGAAGTGAAAAACTGCCAAAGGATTAATTGAAGTTGCCCTTTGGGAGAAACCATACAGTGAAATCTGATTGCAATTAAAAAAAACCCAGTTTCTCCCATCACATGAAGTGAAGAGATAAGATATATATATATATATATATATATATATATATATATCATCCTCTTACTGGAAGTGCATGCCAAAGGATTACAGTTGCCCTGTGGGGGAAAACAGCCCGAGGGAGCTGGAGCTAGCCAACCCCATTTCCCCCCATCATATCACATTCTGAAAAGACCCACTAAGCCCTTTCTGTTGCCACCTCCCACCATGCTGAAAAAGACCCACTAAACCTTTTCTTTTGCCAACTTTTGTTGGGTTCTGGCATGGTTGGGGGTGGCACCAAGACTAAGTGAAATGACTAGCAATCTTGAAATAGCTCATAAGTTATATAATCCTGAATGGCTTCTAGCTTGCTGAGGACAGCTTTATAGAAGCTGAAAAGATGTGATAATTATTATTTGAATTGTGGGTTTCTTTCTCCCTGTGGTTTACCAAAATGAAAATGACCGAATCTTCAAAGGGATATGCGGCGACCAACTCCATTGCTCCACGTTTGATGGCCACAACTTTAGCCCTTTTTTGCCTTATTCTTTTGCATCTTTTCCCCTGTCTCACTAATAAAATAGTATACCACGCTTCAACTTTGAAACCCTCCCACGCGCTACACGCATTGTTTGATCGGATTCATCGTGCTTACAATAAGGACTCGATGAACGTGTCAGGCGCGTGTAGCGCGTTGTTTTTAGCTGCTTAACATACTTTGCTTCAAAAATACTTTGCTTGGATTTGGATTTTACTTTGTCTCCATTTGGATTTTACTTTGTCTCCATTAGTTCTTTAGCTAAAGCATGTATATATATTGATTTTCATTGTTATTGCAAAAGGATGGGGAATTAAAGGGAAGATATGCCAAGTAGAAGTTCCATTAAAATTAAGCAGATTTTGACATGTCATGTGAAGACTGAAGATCGCCATAGCAGGGAAAGAACAAGAACATTGGAGTCAGAATGGGAAGATCATGATACCTAACTCTAATTATATACTATGAATTTAAGCAATCGAAGGCCACTTATCTCCCTTCGTTTGATTTCAATGTGGACTATCTCATAAAAAAGTGACCGTGGTGACATTTGATGAAATTTAATTGTTTAATTTAGGGTATGTTTTTGTCTACTTATAGTAAGAGGATAGCAGCACTAAACAAGATTGGAATCAAATTCAACAACTTGTCAATTGACAGCATTTATAGCATGGACTGTGTTAAGTTTCAATGCTTCATAAGCAGTCCCTGTACTATAATCAAAAATGTATTTTAGTTTCTAATCTTTGTACGTTGAAATTAGTGCAAAAAAATAAAATTGGTAACAGTGTTAATGAGAAAACATCTAAATGCTGACATGAACATGTGAAACTGACAGAAAAAATGACTTGGAAAAAAAATGATGACATGTCAATTTTTTTTTTACTCAAGTAAAATTTAGAAAAACATAATTTTTTTACCCAAATCTCTTCCTTACTCGTAAAAACATGTCTATCATTTTTTTAAGTCATCTATTCTGTCAGTTTTTAAATTCCACATGAGTAAAAAAATTTAACACGTCATCACTTTTTTTTCAAATCATCTATTCTATCAGTTTCACATGTTCACATCAGTATTTAGACGGTTTTTCATTAACACAGTTACGAATTTTACTTTTTTTCATCAATTTCAAACGTACAAGGATTAAATTACTCACTTCTATAATACATGGACTAAAATGCACTTTTGATTATAGTATAGAGACTATCTAAATATTTTAACCCATGAAATAAGTTTATCCTCCTAAGTCCTATCCATAATAAAGTTGTAGTGAGGGTGGCTTAGGAATTGCTTAGAGGTGAAGCAAGAACAATAAAGGAAAGTAAGAACTTAAAGTTTGCCTGAAAGATCACTACTTCAATTAGCAGCAGGATTATTTAAACTCAGTCCCAAGATTCATAATTGTTATATCCACCTGGCGAGCCCACAGCTATCCAGCAGCTCCAAATATAGCAAATACCTAGTTTACATCTATTAAATTCATAGAGATTCAGCAACTTGGTACAAATAAGTGAGTTAACGCTAGCTCGCGGCAAGAAAAAAACATAAATATTGAATCTATTCTCTATTTTTCTTTGAAAATTCCTTGAACCTATATTAACTTAGGCATCGGAACATGTCTCCGAGACCAAATTCCGGTCTCCCTCTAACATTTTCTATCCTTGCAGATTATCTTCCAGTCTTAACCCGACAATCTCCAAAAACTCACCTAGCTCCACCATTCAGAAGACATCAACATTCAACAATAATCTTGAAAATATCAGCTTCTGAATTCATTAGTTCTGATGTTACTTCAGATATATATATATATATATATATATATATATATATGTCGCATATATGATACACTTCGAAGAATCCTGTCTCTTTTTAGTTACTAAATTTTACTGTCAACATCTTTTAGGGGTAGGAAAATAAATACCTTGAGTGAAGCAAACTCTGTTTGATTATGTAGATCTCTTAAAATGTTGTTAAATATACTTATTGCAGTTTACATTTTCAGGAAATTGAGATGTTTAAAAAGGTGAATTGGAATACCTTGGATATAAAGCAAAGGACCGGCAAGTGAAAACGAAATCTTTAAGCACATATCCTTGATTGTATTAGTAGTAAAGTTCAAGCCAATACCTTTGTTCAATGCTCCTCCAATTTTAGTTGCAATGAGCAAACTATTTTGCCTGATGACTTCATTTTAGTCATAATTAACCCAATAATGTAGCTGAAGTAGTAATAATATTAAACCTAATCCAGCTGATATTTTCACTTAAAGAAAAATCAGAGAAGTGGAGGTCAGGTCAATGCAGCATAAATATAAGGTTGGCCAAAGGAATTAAGGGTTAACTTTTGGATTGAAGCAATTAATGTCTTTAAGCTCTCTAAATTTAGCTCCCCCAGAAATGTTTGCCAAGTGCCAACTGATATGATATCAAGTGGAGCCTATGATAAGACTTGAGAGAAAATGTTAAAGGCTTGGTCTGAAGGAGATTAAGCCATGCCAAGCCAAGCCAATGCGGATGAAAGCTTAGACAAGAAGCCAGGAATTGTAGGAAAATAAAATATAAAGTGCTATTTTAACCTTTTGAATTGTAATCTTTCTCTTTTTTAATTTTAAACATATTAGCTTTTTTTTAACTAAAAATTTCCTAATAGTAGTAATGGGTCTAGCTTCCCTCTATTACTTTTCAGTTTACTATTTTTTAATGCAGTTTTAATCATCGTTCATAAGTATGATTTTCACAATTTATAAGTGCATCCTACACATGTAAATAGTAATAATGTGTATTAAAAAGTAATGGACGTGATTTTAACCCGTAACAAGGAGATAACTACAAGAAAAGGCAGAAACAAAAGAACAAGGATAGTGCAGGCAAAGAGCATAGGAAAACTACAAATTAACTAGCTATTATACTTATTTGATAATCCCACATCAATTAAGTCTCGGATTTTCTGTGATCTTATATTAAAGTTAAACATCTTCACTTATTACCACTTGGTTTTTGCTTGGATGCTTACAAGCATCTTAATTGATATAGTCGGTGAAACTTCTAAACATCAGCAATTTGATTTCTTTTTAATTTTTGTTCACTTTTTCTTTTTGGTGGGGAAAAAATTTATAATTATCTTTATCTGTTACAAGCAAAGCCAGTTAAGACTTGCATTTGATATCAAATTGATACTCTATATGAAAGCATATTCTTCCCCTTCATTGTTGGTCCAAGCAAAGCAAAGTAAAAAATTGGGATTAGCCTGCAGACTGCAGCCAGCTTGGCCTAAGAGCTAGGGAGTGAGTTTCAGCAATGAATCTTGCAACATTTGAACCAGAAGAAAAGAACAGAACATGAATCTTTTAGATGTCTTGAGTTTCATTCAAGAAACCTTAAAGTCCCTCAAAGGGAATGACAAAGAAATTAAAGAACTTAAGACAGCAGAAAACCTTCAAAATTCTCTTGTCTATATATAAGTTCATTAGGCAAAATAGTGGCTAACTTTTTCCAACATTCTTAGTTCAGAGTTCAGATCATAACTGTCCCTCAAAAATGGCTGATAATACAGCACAAGCTGCACAACAGCCAGCAAGGCATTTTAACCTAGTAAGATGTGTTGCCATTTGCTTGCTAGCCCTTATTGTTCTTGTTGGTCTAGCCGTGCTGATCACTTGGCTAGCCATTAGGCCAAAAAAGTTAGTTTACACCCTTGACAATGGTTCAGTCCAAAATTTCAACCTGGCCAATAACCATCTCAATGCCACATTTGATTTTGTGCTTATTGCATATAATCCTAATAGCAAAACCTCTGTCTACTACCATTACATGGAGTCCACAGTGACATACGAAGATCAAACTCTCGCGTTCGGTACGATTGATCCCTTCTTTCAACCTCATAGGAATGTGACTCGAGTCGAATCGAAGCTCGAGGCTCTAAATTTGGCACTGTCACCACCAACATTTAAGGACCTCAGGGTTGCAAAATCATCTGGGGAGATTGAAGTTGAAGTTCATTTCAAGTCAAGGATTCGGTTTAAGGTAGGTATATGGAAGTCTAATGATCGTACTCTAAGGATTGTGTGTTCCTCAGTGACAGTACACCTTTCTTGGTACAAACATTTTGAGAATATACCATGTGAAGTAGAAATTTAGTTTAGTTTTTGTTTTTGTTTTCCCGTTCTCTTTTACATGGCTGAATTGGTGTCCTAATGTTGCCATTTTGTCTCTTCTCCATGATATTCTTATTGTTTTCTCCTTTGATTAAATATGGTGTGAAAATTGCTTTTGAGTATGTATAAAAATCAATGTATTAATCGGTGTTCACCTTGTGATTTATACCTTTTTATTCTTTGTCATGGTAAGAAAAGATGAAAACATCAGAGTCACAGATAGAATATGATTTTATTTATTTATTTATAGTAATTACTAATTCAAACCCCAGATTTCATGTCATTAGAAGGAAATATTCCAACTTCTCAAATTGCCTGCAGAAACAGGCTCTGACCTGCTTCAGCTAGTCTGTTTGTTTGGCCATAACCTAAATGGGCTATGCCTATGTTACTCGGATTCGGGTTTGAGTGTCGGATACGAGTATGTGTCGAACATGGGTATGTTCAATATTTTTCCAAGATTTTCATGTGTTTGGAGGGTCTTTGGAGGATCATATCCCATACCCATGTCCGGATATATACATCGAACACGGGTACTTTAAGAAAAATAAAAAGTCGGAGCCATAGGGCTATGCTATCATTAACTACCACCATGGCTTCTTTTTCGACGCTCTTTGAGCAAAAAGATCATGCACCAACCATGGAGTTCGGGTGCTATCAGTAGACTTCTCAGTTCTCTGTTTTATTTTATGGTTAAAAAACTGATCTTTAATTTCCAGCACTAAAAGGGAATGATACTATACAAACTATGGACTAACCCAAAAAGTGAGAAGATTTTACATTATTTTCAGTTAGGTTATATCAGAAAAGTATTCATTGTTGAATTGTGGTGAAACTGCCTGATCCTCTTGCTATTGGTAATTGTAAACATCATTTCATTTCATTTGTTCTAAGATCAACGTTGACGCCAAGAGAGGAAGTTTACTTGCAAAATTGCAGGTGATGATACTAATTACTCTTCAATACCTTACAACTATACAGACCCCCACAGATTTATAGTACTCAAATTTTCATTTAGCTTGATGTGTTGTTTCACCAAATCCGACTAATCCTTCATTAAAATGAGACGATTTTCATCCTCTCAAATTCTCATGATTCATCTCAGCTACATGGAGTAGGTAACAGAGTCTTAATAGCCATCTTTACAAGGGTTAATACGTAAATTGACTTCAAACTATACACTATTTAACGATTTGATAACTAAATCAGACATATGATAATCTCATATGATAATCTTGATGACTTGAATTTTGGACTTTCAAATTGAAAGTCTTGAGTGCTAATGGAGGGTATTCCCTTGGGAACGTACGTTATAATTAGCCTTTTAGTATATGCTAATTTGTGTTGATTTAACATATTTAAAGGTGTTTATGGATCGGTTCAAATCAAGTTCAGATCTGAATATATATTTTTTTGTTAACCCACATTTGACTCGGGCCAATTCGGACTTGAAAGCCAGTTTTATTATTTAAAATATATTATTATTTGAAACAACAATTCAAAACGAGATGGATTAATTCTGATTACTAAAAATTTATTTTAAACTTGATTTAATTCAATCTAAACCTATCAGATCGGACCAATGACTCGGTTCATGAACAATTCTAAACATGTCATATTATGGATAATAAATAATGAAAACGTGGGAAGGAGTAATGATGTATAGTCCTTGAATCAAGGTGACCGTTGGGGAAGATTCATGTTTAACTCGGACAGTTTTGGTTGGAACATGGGCAAGGAAACATGATTTTTTTTCTGCCATCTTAGGACCCATGCAGCCATGCCTGCCTTTTGCAACTACATATTGTGCCATTAAGATAAAGGAAACATAAACACATTTTATTTTCAAATGTTGTTTTTGGATACGGAATATCAATAATTATAAGCAATTGGTGGGCTTTTTAACTAACATTTTGACCTCATAATATATAATCTTAATAATAATTGCGTGTTCATAATCACAATCACAATCACAACCACAATCACAATCATCATATTATATATATATATATATATATATATATATACCACGCTTTTGGCATTTGCCGGTAGATTTTGATTCAACCCATTTTCTTCAACTTTTTATGAAAAATTATCAATAGAGTTTAAAAACTCCATCGTAGGTTTAATAAGATGATACGTATTTTTGTAGAATATAATAAAAAATATTTGTCAGTTTCTTAACTCATTTATTAAGTTTAAATTTTTTAATGATATATATAAAAAATTGATTATTTTTTATTAGATAATTACATATATCTATATATCTATATATATATATGTATATATGCAAAACAAGTCTTCCACATGCATGTAGTCAAGATGGGAAATTTTCTTCAATGTTTTGTTCCCAAATAAATAAAGATCACATAAATGCAAGCATACATGCATGTAGCCACACACGATATTGAGAACACACATTAAGATATTTATAACAAACTTTTTTGGATGATATAACAAGATAAGATACATGGACTGCTCTAAGGTTAGTTATTTTATTCTCATGATTATGGAAAATATATATAGATGTCAATAAGGGATGGAAATCTTGATTAATTCTTAGATAATTGATAATCCAATAATCACTTTAATGTGGTATTATATCAAAGTAAGGTTAATTTCTTATGTTTGAAAAACTTTTCCTTCCACTATACCTTCTTTCTAAAGTTTGTAAAGTTCATTAAGGCTTAGTTTAAAATTGTTATTCAAAAAAGTTTAAATTGAAAAAAATGTGTTTTAAAAGTATGATGAAAAAAAATAGTTTAAGAATTTCAAGTTTTAACATTGCTGTGAAAAATTATTACAGTGAATTGAAATGTCTAAAAAATATGTATAAAATAATACAAGTTTAGAGATATGAGGGTAATAAAATCATTTTATCTTCAAAAAATGCGGTTGAACCGCAAAAGTCACAAAATTTTGACTTTTTGGTTTGGTTTTTCAAACTATGATTTTAACAGCAAAAGTAAATTTTTTTTTATCCATTTAACATTGTTGTTGCGATAAAACGTAATTTTTGACCTCAAAAGTACTAACAGCAATGCTAAACTCAATCTAATTTTTATATTCATGTGTTTACAAGTGAAAATTTATTAACTTTTTTTCAAAAATTTTATGTGAGAAAGTGTACCCAACATAAAAGTTAGATAAATTATTATTAGTTTAGTCTCAAATTTTGAGACAATTGATTAATCAATGAGTTTTAACAGGCTAAACATAAAGTGGTAAAGTTTGTATGTTATATTATAGTACTAATAAATAAGGCATAAGCTAGACAATGGCTTTACACTAATTTACATGATGGTTTTTTTCTTGCAAGTTGCAACCAACTTTTAATTAACACAATCAATCATAAATTTCATAAGCTAAAACCCACTTGCATAAAAAATATTAATCAATGTCTAATGACATTGGTTAAGATAATATATATTTTTTTATAATTAATGTATTATTTTTTACTGAATTTTGTGAAAATAATACATTAAATGTAAAATTATTTCTTAAAATAATAGTTTAACTAACTTTAACTGATGTCTATAAACACCTGTTAACCAAACATAAAAAAGAAAAGAAAAGAGATGGCTTTAATTAATAGGCATAGTTGGATAGTTTATAATAATAGGAAATTTAGTAATAATCACTTTGCTTTTTGCTAAGCCAGCTTCCCAATTTTGAATGAGCATTCTAACTTTTGTCATTTGTCTTTAAAAGTCCATCATTTCAATTAACTTAACAATTTTTGCCAACTTGATTCTACAAGATTTATGCATTAATGCTAACACCTTATCTCCCCTTATTCTAACCAATCATGGATACTGTTGAACCACGTAAAATATCTGTGTTTTTTCAATGTATTTAAATTGGTTTTACTAATCTCGATTTAGTTCCGCACAACAGATACCATTTTAGATACTTTTATTGGTAACATTTTGCAAGTTCTTGCAGTGAAAGAAGGGTCAAAAGTTTTATGAAGTATTTTAAAGATATTTTTTTTTCACTTTTTTTCTTGGTCATTTTTGGCATAGTTTTGCTATTTTTTTAAATTTTATTTTATAAAGAAGGTTGTAGTTTGAGAATAGGAAAAAAGATTATAAATAATGAGATTCAAACTTCAAATTTATTGGATGTCATCTCTTAAAAATGATTTTATGAACCAATTGAACTAAGTTATGAGTTTAAAGAAAATTCTTTTATTATCGACAAGGGTTGGTAAATTCATTAGTTAAATACTCTAGTAAGTAATTGTGTAGTTTGTATTGCTAAGTACATTTATTTTATTTAAATTTTTTTTACTAACGAGTATTTTAAAGAATTATTTGACGTTATTATATGTAATAATATTTTCATATAATACATAGAAAATGATGATAAATTTGTTAATTGTTTTTTATTTGAAAAATCAATACATATAGTTAATTATTTTTTTCTTTCACCCACAAAGTAGGTGTGTCATAATCTAGTTTAATATAATATTCTTATTATAAATAATATATAACTATATAATCTTAAAGTAGATCTGATAATTTATGTATTCGTATCGTGTTCATATTATTTTTTCGTGTCATAATCGTGTTTAAGGTAAATTTTGACACGTTAATAATTTATGTTATATAAATTTTGATACGTTCGTATATTCATGTCATATTTAAATTATTTTTTCGTGTCATATCATATTTTAATTATTTTTTTATATTATATTTATATTGTATAATTATATCATGACTAAAAATATTAAATCGAGTGAACAAAATCCTTTTAAAAGAAATACGGTTTTTGATTCTCTGAATTGCCGTTAATGCCGCGACATTACCGGTCATCCTCACTCTCCCTCGCTAGTTGAAATTCCGTCATTGCCCTTCCCCGACCTTTATTTTGAAATTTCAACCCCAACGGGGAAAGAAATTCCAAAATCACGAAAAAACGCCGCGTCCTTTTTTACAGTTCCCGTTAAAATCAAAGATTTGGAAACTTTCATAATTAACCCCGCTAGAAACGGACATAATCCAAGTGTCAATCTCCTATTCGTCTTAGCCCCCTGATTTTAAGACGTTAGTGTTACGGCAAGATTTTATAACCGTTAAAAGTTAAAAATAACAAAAAGCAATAAAATAAAATAAAAATTACGTGTCCCTTTTTTTTTTTTTTTTTCCCATTATTATTCACAAAAAATCTCTTCTTCCCTGTCTCTCTTCTATTTCTTTTCTCGAGTTCTTTCTCTTCACATTTTCTCTTTCTTTCTCTCTCTTTAGGTTTCGTTTCCTTTACTTCGAAATCAAAGAGCTCAAGCTTCTTCGGTACGGATTTTTTTTTTTTAATTCTTCGCTCTTTAAACGGTTCGGTATATTGTGGTTTGTTCTTGTTTCGGTCTTCAGTTTTTTTTTTTGAATGTGGTTTTGGTAATGTTGTTTGTTTCTATTGTTTGGTTGCTGAGAAATGTGAGAAAAAGAAGAGAAAATTATATTTGAATTTCTAAGAAAGGTTAATTCGTGTTTTTTTTTCTTCTTCAATTTTTGGATTTTGCTAGAGACTGTAAAAATTGAGATTTGGAATTTTTTGTCATCTTTCTACATTTTCTCTGCAGCCAAACAAGGGATTATTCCAGTAAATTAATTCAGATTACTGTTTTTAGGTGTGTTTGGTGAAGGTTGTTGTAATTTGTAAATAGTTTAAGATTTCTTTAATTCTTTTTTCCTCCTCATTTTATATACGGTGAAACATGACATTGAGGAAATTGAATTTCAAGAGTGTTACAATTTATTTATGAAAATAAGTTAGAAAAAAAACTGAGATTCCTAATTGCTGCTGCAGAGTTTTTGGAGATTGGATGATCTAATACGTGTTTTATAACCGTCCTCCTGTGCGTTTGCTCTGAAGATTGATAGTGATGATGATGGTGATCGTGATTGTGATGGCAATGCAAATGCTGATAAATGATGACGAACGAGATTTACTAGTTTTAGGCGTTGATTGATTTTTTGAAAGGGGATTTTCTGACATGCATTTGAAGCAGATGGGTAAAAAGGGTTTGGTAGTTTAGCCATTGGAGTAATATGGCTATTGCTGGTCTACACAATGTTTCTGTGCTTGAAAATTCTTTTCTAAGGGATTCTCAGTCTCAAGCATCAAGAAGGCAGGAAAATGGTAGCACCCGGGCATCCTCACTCCTGCAGATGTGGCGGGAGCTTGAGGATGAGCATTTGGCGAGTCATGGTCAAGAGAGAAGTAGTAAAAGAATGCTCCAACAAAGGAGTGATGACCTCTCGATGACTGATCTTTCTGATAGCCGAAATAGTGAACAAAGTGGTGTTTCAGAGGATGTGAGCGTGAGTGAGAATGAGTTTGGACAATGGTCCCCAGATCGATTTGGGTCACAGAGTGGTAATGAGGATTCAAGTAATTTTAATTGTGAAACCTCATCTGATTTGGGGGAAGTTGAAAGGGAAAGGGTAAGGCAAATTTTTCGAGGGTGGATGAACAGTGGTGGCAAGGAACGTACATCTAATGTTTCTCGTAGAAACAACAGTTCAAGGGCCCAGTGGCTTGGTGAAACTGAGCAGGAGAGAGTCAGAATTATAAGGGAGTGGGTGCAAATGAATAGCCAGCAGAGAGGTGCTTGTATTGACAGTAGAGAAGAGCAAGCTGCTGATGTTGGTGGTCATATTGAACGAGTTCTTGATGGATTGGTGGTTAACCAGAATGAAGACCGGACTGAGCATGTGCGTAAGGGCATTTGGAAATTATGTGGCCGACAGGCACTGCTTGATATGATTAAGAAGGCTGAGAGAGAACGGCAAACAGAGCTTCAGGGGTTGTTGGAGCATCGGGCTGTATCAAATTTTGCCCATCGTAACCGCATTCAGGTAGATGCATAAAAAGTCTTGCCATTTTTCTTTGATGGCTATTGTCTTTATTTGTTCACATTTTGTGCATGTTCTTCCAAAATTTCAAACAAACGGAAAGACAAAAAAAAAAAAAACTATAAGGTGGATGATAATTCGGTAATTTTGGTCTTATAGATTCTCATAGGTAATTGGGATGCTTTTTGCATGATTTTGAGAGCTATTGAACTTGTCTCAAGCACAAAGGTATACTGTTCATGCTATGGAACTGTTAGTTGCCTCAATTGTCTCGGTGGCTTAAAAGTCATCTTTAAGTGTAATTCATGCTCTAACAACAGTATTAGATGTGTAATTATTGATTTATACTTTCCTGTTAAAACTCTTGAAAGCAACTTCATTGCAATTATGACATATGAAAAAGAGAAAGTCCATATATCATACTAGCCAGGGTAGATGTTTAATGAAAGAAAGAATACTATAATTTTGAACCAAGAGAAGAATTCTGATTTTATGTCAAAGTAGGAAATGCTAGCATGGCTGTCTCAACTACTTGCCTTTTTATCTTCTTATAGTTGTTTATATTACTGTTGTTAGCTTGTAGCTTTTTCTGGAAATGGTAGGCTACCTATTGACTGTTGTCATTGGCTGCTAAAAGGCTGTTAGAAAATTTTAAAATGTTTATGGATCTTATATATGTGTCATTTGTTCGAAGGCAACTGTAGTTTAGTTTAGCTTGGCATTGGTATCTTTAGATCAAGTGCTTAAAGTTCCTAGTTTTAATGTTTCATTTTTTATGTCTTACCATCTTGATTTTCACATTACTAAACATGGACTGGTTTTACTGGAATTCATTTATTTCCTTGTCTTGTTTTCTTTTTGCAGTCATTATTGAGAGTTAGATTCTTGAGAAATGACAGAATGGTTGTAGGTGACAGATCTACCTCCATTGCAGCCAGTGAGTTAGGCTTATTAAGACAAAAACAGACTGTATCTGGTCTAAGGTACTTCATTCTTTATTTCATATAAATAGCAAAGAGTTTTTTATTCTGCAAAGTTCATCTTAATATTCTGAGAGAATTTCACTCTTTTTGCTTTCTGTGTTTTCTGTAAGCATCTTTAATTATATGGAACTTAATTTGAGATAAACTTTAAGCAAGGGGAACTTGTACTGTTTAGTAAATTGCTTTCTCAAGCAGAGCAATGTAGTTCTAGTCTTATTATTTCCATATTCACCTCACTCTTCACGAAAATCCAAAGCTGCATTTAGATTCTTGAATTTAAAACGAGGGATACAGATCTCAAATTTAGTTTGGACGTTTTCACGGAAGCTTAAAAATAATGCCACTTCCAATGATTTAACTCAAGTAACTCACCAAGATTCTGGCCTGCAAGAAAGAAACTTTATGGTAACATTAAAGTTGTGGAAATTAGTAATACTACCTGTGAATGTATTGAGTAATACGATAAAGAGGTTGAGATTGTAAATGCTATTACTTTGGGCATGTCTTCAGTCTATTTTACAATTTCTCACATGAAGAGTTCTAGTATCTTAAGATAACTGCAATGCCTGAACCTCGTCTACTAGGCTTCCCTTTTCAAACATTACTTTTACATAGCAAAATTCCCTAGGTGCAGATGCAATAAGGAGAAAAAAAAGGTTTTGGAAATTAAACTGTTATCCAGCTAGAAACACTGGGTCACATCCTGGTGCTGCAAATTTAGACATGATTGGTTGGTTGGTTGGTTTGAACCTAGGACCTTTTACACTCACATTTTACAATTGAGCTTGAGCATATTATACTTCAGAGTCCATAGGGCAAGTCTCACAACTTCAGGGAACTGGGAACTTGACAAATCTTTGGAGTGTATAAACATTCTTAATTTGATTTAACTATTATTTTGGGTGGATGAGTGAATGTTGCACAATTTACTAGTCCTGTGGGAGGTCCCTTGAAAATGATAAAATGTCAAGGTTGAATTGTAGATTGCACTTTATATAGGTGTTTTTCGGTCAATCATTTTATTGATTGTTGGACTTAGTATTGCCCTTCTAAATTCTAATTATTATCATGGGTTGCTACTAATATGAGGATGTTCTGCCAGTGAGAGGTTAAGGTTTGATAAAATAGAACTTTTTGCTTGACTAGAGTTGCTTGGAGCACATTTTGGATACTTGATTGTAGGAAGTTCACAAGGATGGTCAGGGTTGGATTAGATAATAAGTTTCCAATCCCTTGTTTATTTTATTTATCTGATGCCATTTTCACCTTTTGGTAGTAACATTTTGCAAACCGTGCCTTTGTATCAGGGAAGGTTTTTTCTCCAGACTGGATAATTCTGGTTGTGGTCCTGTAAGCAGTAAACATTCTGATACATCATCTAACGCTGACACTAATGGTTATAGAAATGAACAAAACCGTGTAAATAATTCAGATGAAGTCAAAGATGGATTAAATGACCAATCTGAACATGAGAACAAGGTAACTGATAACCAAAGGTTTTTGGATGGTAGAACTGATTTAGTGGCTGATGTTGTTGAAGACGTAAGTTGGCAAGAAACTTCTACTCGTGTAGAAGAGTGGCAGGAACAAGTTTCTGAGAGTGTGGTTAGAGACTGGCAGTGGCCGGCCACTGTTGAGTCTAGTGAAAGCAGAGATGTTATTGGACAAGTCTTGGATGGGGACTGGAAAGAAAATCTTGCTAATGAGTCGTCCCTTGAAACTTTACAGAATGAAGCTAGAGAACATAGTAATCTACAAGAAGATGATGAAGCATCTTATGAACATTTTCTTCAAGATGGTGAGGGAAGTGGGACCTATGGGTTAATGAATGTCATAGAAAATTCGGAAAGGAATCCAGTTCAATATATTGATGGGCAAGAATCTGCTTCCCAAGTTGAACAATGGCAGGAAGAGGATCAGGAAAATGAGGACGCAGAGTGGCAGGAAGCTAGTGTTGAGTATAATGAGTTGATGGATGGTGGTAATGAAGAAGCCTCTGACATGCACCATGAGGATGGTGGGAATGAAGATGGAGATTATGATAATCTGCAAGAAGCTCTTGACACACGAAATGAGGATGGCAGCTTGCACGAGACTACACAGAATGTGTTGGAAGGGTCTTACAATCAAGAACCTGTTACGGTTGAAAGAACAGACGCATTTTATTTTCCTGATGATGATAGTGTACACAGTATGGAACTGAGGGAACTGTTAAGCAGGTGTGAATTCAATAACTGTTGGGCTTATGTAATTGGATATTTTAATTCAGTATTTTTCTAATATAAGTTGTTTTCTAATATTGTAGGAGAAGTGTGTCTACTCTTCTTCGTAGTGGTTTCCGTGAGAGTCTTGACCAGTTGGTACAATCATATGTGGAAAGGCAAAATCATGCTTCTATTGACTGGGAGCTAAATGAAACATCTGCTACTCCTGCATCACTTCAACAAGATCTAGAACAGCAAAGCAGGGATCAGAATGGGGGTCAGGGAGATGCCGAGAGTCCTCCACCTGCTCTTCCTTCACCCAGGATGCCATCTATGCAGCCACTCTGGGACCAGGATTCGCACCCTTACAATTGGGCTCCACATGATGTGCATCAGCGCTTTGGCATTGTATGTACATTTCTTCTTCTTGCGTGCAACTTGATTCTGTTCTTGATTAATCTACTATTGTAAATTTTTAGTAGATCCTTATGACCAAAATCCAATATTTTCCTGAAGCATATTGTTTCTTTTATTTGTTACGTTATTAAATTTAAAACTGTTGTTTGATATTGCTAACGTAATGATCTCATAATAATTGTACCTTCTTAGTGAAACTTAATATTAAGCTTGAACAAGCTAGCAGAATGGATGAATTCAGCTAGACCTATCTAAACAGTATATGCTTTTGGACAGTCAAACTGCAATATGTTTCCTCTTGCTTTTTGATACCATTATGTAGAGCTTAAACCTGTTAGACTACTATTCGTTTGGTCTCCATTTTAATTGAGCTGCGCTGCTAATTTGGTGCGCAGGAGTGCGAGATCATTAATGATTTGAGGTTTGACATGGCTAGACTGCAGCAAAGGATGAATAACATGCAGAGGATGCTGGGGGCCTGCATGGATATGCAACTTGAGTTGCAGCGGTCAATAAGACAAGAAGTTTCTGCTGCCCTGAACCGTTCTGCTGGTTCACAAGGTTTGTTTCTTCTTTCCTAGCATATCTGGATTATTCCTGGAAAGTGATTCCCCGTTTTTCTCTCTCTCTCAAGGGGCTCTATTTCTCTTTGATTAATTACTGTCAGAACCCTCAGCGGCTCTACTTATCCTGATTACTCCCATTTATGATTTAAGGATCTAGAGGAATAAGATTCTGACATCTGGGAATAAACTACTGATTTTTAATATTGTAACACTATGTTTTGCTTCATTCTATAATGAAGCTGAAAGTTTTCTCTCTCTGTGATTTGTTCGTTATACACTTATACTTGCTTGTCCTGTTTGTTCATTAATCATCGTGTTATTCAGCTGCAGGGATGATTGATAACAGCTTGCCCAAGGATGCATCTAACTGGGACAATGTGAGGAAAGGAATCTGTTGTATATGCTGCAAAGGCAATATCGATTCATTACTATACAGGTAATTCTCATCAAGTTTATCCTCCAGTTTCATATAGATTTGAGGCCTTTTTCTTCTTCTTTTTTCATTTCTTTATCATATTGTTACAGATGTGGGCATATGTGCACATGCTCTAAATGTGCCAATGAGTTGGTCCAAGATGGAGGAAAATGTCCAATATGTCGTGCACCGGTAGTTGAGGCCATCCGTGCTTACTCAATCCTTTAACAGCAAGAGTATTTATACAATAAAAGAACAAAACCTGGATTAACAATTACAGAATCCTTCATCAGTTTTTTGCTCCAGGATCACTCCAGGTATCTTATTTTCCTTTCATCTCTTTTTATCCTTTTTATTTTCTCCCCTTCTTGGGCCCCTTGCCTTGATTTGATATACAGTACATAAATTGAGTGTATGATTGAAACAGAAAATGTCATCCCAATAAACTAAGCATACATGCTAGGTTCACCATTCTAACTTTTTTTTTTTGTTTGGTTTTTTTCACCCTGGTTCTACATTTTGGATTAGATTATTTTCCTTGGTGAAAGTGCTTCTGGTTTTGTTGATGACATTTTCATCTGGCAATCAATCACTGTTGAAAGCTGCTGCTGCCTAACTGTCCTGACCGTTTTGCCAAAAAAGATCTTAACAACAAATTGCAAACCTTCAATTCATGTAATTGTAATATTTGCCAATTGAGACTAGAACTTATTACCATATATATAGATATAATTTTTGAGACTTGTTTTTGTATGGTATAGCGGTTAATTGGTGTCAGTTGATAAATGTTGAATTCTTATGCGGTCATAATGTTTAAATATTTTAATTTCATAAGATTGGACTGAATTGGAGAGAAGAGAAGGAACGTGAAAGATCACTCAAACTTCGGTCTGATTTTTGGTTCAAAGATTTTGCTTTCTTTTAATTCTTTAAATTTTACTAAAAATAATGCAAAACCACTTCTTCCACTTTCTTGTAGCTAAAGAAACAAATTTATCAACAAATTTGAGTTTTGATACGCATTTTTTTTAAATTATCATATTAAAAAAATTATGGTTTTTAATATATCAAAATTCATCAAAATAATTATATTTAATATAAAATATTACTATAAATAATAATTTAAATAATTTAAAATCAAAAACCAACCTAAATAATGTTTTTTAGGTGGTCAATTTTAACATCCCATATTTTTTTGAAAAAGAAACACATCATTCATAGATGTATAGATTAGGGTTATCGGTATCGTATCGGTATCGACCGTACCGGTCGGTACGTATTGGTTTTAAGGTAAATCGAAACGGTACGAGTGTTGTTCTGTTCTTGTTTTGATACCGGCCCATATCGGTCGTATCGGCCTGTACCGATCAAAACCGGTCAGTATCGGTTGGTACAAGATTTTGATTATTTTGATTTTTTTTTAATTTAAAAATTCACTTATTTGAATTTTTAAATCAATTTTAATATTTTTTATGTCATGATCATAATTATATTTTTCATAATTATATTTGAAAATATATATATGTTCATTAAATTAGGTTTTGAACATAATTAATAATAATTTACTATATTTTTTTAACATTTTAATATTTATTTTACGATATTTAAAAATTTTAGATATTAAATATTTAAAATTTGTATTTGTATAAAAACATATATATACATGTAATGGATGTGTAATTGTATGTGTATATAATATATTTTTATTAAAAAACTTGAAAATAAGCTATACATATAGATATATGAAAAAATATTTAAAAAATATCGGTAAACCCGAAACGGTACGCCGAAATACATTGATACTAATATATATCAGTATCAAAATAAAAATGATACGTTTATCGGTACGATATTGATTAACTTGGCATTGATACATGTAGTACAAAGTCGGTCTGACAAGTTAGCTTTGTCTATATGCAGGAAAGTCCAGTCCAATACAACAAAAAATAAGGTATTTTGTTCGGAAAAAAAACCTTTAACAAAATCTAAAAATACAATTGATATTTGAAAAAACAAAAAAGTAGTACTGTAGTATTTTTTTTTTTGGATAAGTAGTGGTTTCTATTCATCCAAGAAAACAGCATAAGCTGTTACATATTACAGCAATTGTTCATCATGAACAAATAGGAATTCAACTAGTGAAACCTACAAACTCAATTAAACAACAAGAAGAAATACTGATTAAAGATTCAACTGCCAGGCATTACATAAGTCAAGATTTACTTTAGTCATCTTGACTTTGCCTAAGTTGTGAAGTCTCAGCATAACCACATTCTTGATGAAGTTCACTTGTTGGTCCTCTGGAAGCTCAACTTTTGTATGGTATCTAGTGTTCCTTTCCCTCCAAATAGAATAAAGGAATGCATTCCAAGCAATGCGTAAGATGGTAGCTCGTAGAGCATTTCCTCTTAACCTTGTGATTGCCCACTGCAATTCTTCCTCCCAGCATCCAATCCTGCGCTGAATATGGCTGAGGTCCAGAACTTTCTGCCATACAGCTTTAGAATATTGACAAGAGAAGAAGATGTGATCTCTTGTTTCCCTTTCAGTTTTACACAATAGGCATTCTGCCTCCACTGTCATCCCCCATGTAGCAAGTCTGTCTTTGGTAGGAAGCCTATCAAGAACAGCCATCCATGATATTAAGGCATGTCTGGGAATGTTCCATTTGAACCATACCAGTCGATGCCAAGGAACCTTGTCAGCCTTTGGTCGTATGAGATCCCATATAGCAACCACTGAATATCTGTTGGCAGGGAAAGGCCAATTCCTCTGATCATTAGTAACACAGTTAGCAGCCAGTTGCCTTAGTTGCAGAATTTTCCTCCAATTCCATCTGCTACCACTGTGAGCAGAGAGTTGCAACACATCTCTACCCTTTACAACATAGGCCTGCAGCCAAGCAATCCAAAGGGATCCTGCATTCATTAAGACAGACCACAAGTTCCTAATGATGCAGGCTTGGTTCCAGGAAATTACATCCTTTACTCCCAATCCTCCCTCAGATTTTGGCAGGCACACTTTCTTCCAACTGACCTTAGCACCTCTAGCTGGCCCCTCTTTTCCTGTCCATAGGAAGCTTGAGCATATTTGTGAAATTTTCCTCAAGCATTGCTTTGGAAGAATGAAATGTCTACACCAGTAATTTTGAAGGTTAAACAACACAGATTGAATCAATTGTAACCTTCCTGCATAGGAGAGTAATTTTGCAGCCCAGTCATTGACTCTTGCAGTCATCTTAGCTATTAGAGGCTCACAGTCCTTCACTGAGAGTCTCCTAGTAACCAGGGGAACTCCCAAATAGCGTACAGGCAATGTACCCAATTTGAAACCAGTAAATGCCTGTATAATCCTCAGCTCCTCACCCCTTATGCCAGTAGAGAACAGCTCACTCTTTGAGCTGTTAAGCTGCAGACCAGAGAAATGGTAAAACTGGTCAAGGACAAGCTTGATTCCTTCAATTGAGTCAAGAGTACCTTTTGCAAATATCAGGAGGTTATCTGCAAAACATAGGTGGGTCAAGTTGAGCTTTTTTCACTTAGGGTGATGGGAGAACAATCCATGTCTAGCTGCATGGTCAAGTAGGTTGAAGAGTACATTCATGGATAATGTGAACAGATAAGGGGAGAGAGGATCCCCTTGTCTGACTCCCCTAGCTCCTGGAAAGAATCTCATAAGTCCACCATTTACACATATGGAGAACCTAGGAGTAGAGAGGCACTTCTTTGTCCATTTCAGGAATATCTCAGGGACTTTCATTGCTTCCATAACTCCCAAAATAAAGTCCCAGCTGAGGGAATCAAATGCCTTCGGGAGATCCACTTTGATGGCACATCGAGGGGAGAGGGAGGATCGTCCATATCCTCTAACCAATTCCTGTGCCAAGAGGACATTTTCAGTAATGCACCTGCCAGGGACAAAAGCACTTTGATTTGCACAGATGACTGCTGGTAGCCCTATCTTTAGCCTGTTGGCCAAAATCTTGGAGATGCATTTGTAGAAGACTGAACAACAAGAGATAGGCCTAAAATCCTTCATGGTGCTAGGATTAGGACATTTAGGCACAAGTGCAACACTGGTGGAAGTGAAAGCAGGATGCAGGAAACCAGTCTGAAAGAAAAAATGAGTTGCCTCAGTGACATCTCTCCCCACAATGGACCATGCAGTTTTGAAAAAATGTGAAGTGAATCCATCAGGACCAGGGCTCTTTCCACTTTTGGAAGCAAATATAGCTTGCTTGATTTCCTCATTGGTCACAGGCCTGATCATAGCTTCCTGTACTTCAGGGGGAAGTGGGAGAACCAATTCTTGAAGAAGCTCTTGAGGGCAGCCTGTGATGTTGCAGTCAATGGTCCCTAATAGGTTTTGAAAATATGTGACAGCCTCCTGTGCAATTTGAGGGAATGTGTCCAGCTTGGTTCCATCAGAAGCATAAAGAGCTTTTATAGTGTTTTTCCTTTGCTTGGATTGTACCATCTTGTGAAAAAACCCCGTGTTTTGATCACCCTCCTACAGCCATTGTATTCTGGACTTCTGTTTGAGAAAGCTCTCCTCTGCTTTTACCAGGTCCTGGAGCTCCAAAGCAATGGAAGTTTGGCAGGAAACCATATGCACAGCAGTAGGGTTATTGAGCAAGAAAAGTTGTAAATCTTCCAATTCTTTTCTTTTGGCTTGAACTCTCCCAGAGATGTCACCATAGTGAGCAAGATTAAACTTCCTAAGCTGCTGCTTCAGCTTTTTCAGTTTAATATGAAGCTTAGTCATGGAGTTACCTGAGACATGCTCCCCCCATGAATTCTCAACTATATTAATAAAAGCTGCATTCCTAGTCCAGAAGTTGAAAAACCTGAAAGGCTTTGGTGGAGAGGATGTCAGTACTGTAGTTTTGATTAATGCAGGGCAGTGGTCAGAGGTCCCTGGGGCAAGGAACTCAGTGTAAGAGTGGGGAAATGAGGATAACCACTGAGGATTAATCAAAACTCTATCAAGCTTCTTGGCAAGGAGGGCTTCCTGACGATTTGACCAGGTGAAGACTGGACCAACATAACAGTGGTCATCAAGAGAGTTCTGCACAAGACAGTCTCTGAATTCAATCATGTCTTGTGAGCAACTTTGAGAACCAGTAAAGTTTGAACTCTCAGATGGATGAGCAATCACATTAAAATCACCAGCTAACATCCAAGCCTTCCCTTGAACCAGACCAGTTACTGTCTGTAAGTGTGACCACAGGCTTCTCCTCTCAATTCCATCATTTTTCCATAGATGGCTGTTAGACAAAAATTCTGATCTGCATAGCTCACTTGGCATGTAATGGACTGATCTGTCTTCATCATCAGATCAACAGATATGTCAATTTTGCTAAGGAACCATATTCTTCCATTCTCAGCTTCCAGATAGTTATGAATGATCTTCCATTCATCAAAGAACTTTTCACATATAGGCTTCAGTTTAGGTAACTTTACTCTAGTCTCAAGTAAGCAAACAATGTCAGCTTGAACGTGTCTCAATCTACCCACTACTGCCCGCTGTTTAAGAGGACAATTCAGTCCTCTTACATTCCACACAAGGATAATCAGAGGTGAGGGGAGCCATGACTTCCCAAGGCAGCAGTGACTGCCTTTACCTTAGATTTGTCTGGAGGCCCTCTCTTTTTACTTTTTAGATTTTTCATCAAGTCAGCTACACCTGCAGCAGCAGCCCTTGGCCTCCTTGGAGAAGCACATTTGGCCTCCTCATGATTTTTCCCCATTTCAATTTCAGGACCATAAACTGCTTCTTCCTCAATGACTGAGTCCAGACTGCAAACCTATTTGCTGATCCATAGGAACCTGATGATGATGGACCTCGATCCTGCTCAACTGGCAGGCTCTCAGTGCTTTTGGCTTTGTTTTCTTTTTGGTGTTCACTTTGAGGTGAAATCCTGGTAACTGGCTTGTCCTGCTCAACTGGTAAGCTTTCAGTATTTTTCCCTGCTTGTTCTTCATGTGTTCTCTTTGGAACCCAAATCTGTGCAGGTTCCTTTGCTGGCTTGCTGGGACAGCTCTTTTCAATATGTCCAAAGCTGCCACAGTGCGGACATTTTGGAGGGAGCCAAGAGATTTCCACTGAGATGGAGATGACAACTCCATTTCGAGTCTCAACTTCAATTGTTTTTGGCAACACCTGAGCAACATCTATTTCAATACAAACTTTGGCATAAGCAAGCCTCTGTTTGTTCGCAGTGATGTTATCCATGTATAAAGGATTTCCCAATGCACTTGCAATATAACTCAAGCCTCTCGCAGAGTAAAGTTCTAATGGAATGTTCCCTAGATGAACCCAGACTGGAAGCTTAGTCATGTTGAATTCAAGGGAAGTCATACCTGGTTCCCACTTGCGGAGAATGATTGGATTATTTTGGATGTGCCATGGACCGTGCTCGAGAACCCAATCCCTAGTCCCAGAAAGTGGAAATTGGAGCACATATAGGTTTCTTCCTGCAGGCTTTATTTCGATCTGACCATCCTTTCCCCACAGCAGATTTACAAGCTTATGAAATAGGCTGAAATTTGGAGGTCTCCCGAGAAACTGAGCAACTAAGGCGTTCTTCCATTGAAGATCACCCTCTTCGAACACTTCAATAGGAGGTTTAACCATGACTTTTCCTTCCGTTTGCAGCGGAGGAAAAAACTGCAGAGATTGAGATTCTGACGAGGCAAATAATTTCCTCCAATCAGCATTTGCCACGTCAGCAGAGTTAGTTATAACTACCTCTTCCTGAGTTGTTTTGCTTTCGCTGGAGGTTCCCCAAGATTCCTTTGATCAATGGAGGATGAAGGTTGATTACCATTGATGACTTGTTTGAAGCTCCTTTTACTCTGACCAGAATCTTCATCAGCGATCTTCAGTGGAGATCGAAGAGAAGTCATTGCAAACTTAGTGAATTCGCAGCTTAGGAACTCGCAGTTCAGAGAATTGAAGCAGCCAAATGGAGAAAAATGAAGAAGAAAGAAAGAAAATCAAGAAGATAATCAAGGCAAGGATCAATTCTCGTAAAGAAATCAAGAGAATAAGATGAAATTGGCGAGAAAATTTTTCAGTTCAAGATAAATGCTATCTTGAGTTGAGAGCATTTTCAGACGCGCCAATTTTTCCCATTAAGAGAGTTTTTTAATCAGGTTTAGTACTGTAGTATTTATTTAACTACAAAAAGAAAAAGAGAAAATTTTTATCTTTTTCTCACATCATGTAAATTGTAAGATACAACAAAAGGTTGAATTTTGTTATTATAGAAGTTTCAATAGACTAATTACAGGTCAAAGAGATGCTGCACTCAAAAAAGTTAAAAAATAAATAAAAAGCTCAATTAGAAGAGAGATTATATATATGCTTTTCATGGATGCGTATAATTAATTACATCGATCCAAATTATATGTTTACTTATTGTTATACTAATTACAATTAATTAATGTATAAGCACTATTATTCTATTATCTAGAATGCTTATTAAGGCACCTAATGTTGTAATCTCACCAAGCAAACTGACAAAGGAAACAAGAGGATAAAAATAACCCGTACATAAAATTAGTAGTAGAAAACATGCCCACTAACAAACATGTACCAGACAGCAAAACGACAAACTGAGGCTTTCCTAGAAACCCCAACCAAACTGGCCACATACTTACAAACACAATACCTTTTTAATTATAGTACAAAACAAAATGAAAAGGAGCCAACAGGGAACATCAAACCTAAAATCTAGCAGAGCATCCTAGAAGACTAATTACCCTGTTAAATTACATAACAACAAAGTAAAATAATCCTATTTGGACCGTTTTTGATCGTAGGAGGCATAGTTAGTGACAGCTTTACTGCCTTCTGCGACAGCATGTTTGCCAAGCTCTCCTGGCAAAACTAATCTCACTGCCCCTTGAATCTCCCTTGAAGACAGTGTCTTTCTCTCGGTGTACTTGGAGAGCTTGGTTGCCTCATTTGCAATCTTGTCGAACATGTCGTTCATCAAGCTGTTGATCACTGACATTGCCTTGGAAGAAATTGCCATTCCTGGATGAACCTGCTTCAGTACCTTGAACACGTACGTCTTGTACGCTTCATTGCCATCGAAATCTTTTGCCTTCCTCCCCCTCTTTCTCTTGCCATTTTCTTTACTCTGTTTCCCTTCTTGGGTCTTTCCCTTCTTTTGCTCGACTTTCTTTTCTTCATAATTGCTTGGTTCTTTCGAAGGAATTTGCTGTTTCTGATGTTCTTTTCGCGCTTCATCTTTCCTTGGTTCTTCGACATGAACTTGCTCTGTCTGCTGTTCTTGTTGCACTTTGTTTTTGCCTGGAACTTGAACTTTCTGGGGTTCTTTTTCTGCTTTATCTTTGCTTAACCCTTCTACAGAAATTTCAGTGATTACCCTTTCTTCTGCCTCTGATTTCTGAACTACAGCCACTTGAACAGTTTCCCGAACAATTTTCTTGGTAGATGACACTACAACATTTGCTCGACGCTTGGGAGCCATTTTCTTGTCTATTTTTATTTCCTTAATTTCTTCGTTTCTTTTCACTCTTCCTCACAATTGTTGCAAATCCAAATTCAAAACTAAATAATGGATTTTACATTGAAAGAGATTTATAAGCAGTATTAGACATGGGTAGAGAGTGACATGTGGGAGGGCAGGTGTCACTCTGTCAAGTTCATGCAGATTTCAATAGCTACGTGTGGGGGTAAAAGTGAAAGCAGTTTCCAAACTGAAATGAAATGGTTAATTAAGAGGTTACTGGAGGGGATATTCCACTGGTTTATTGATGTATATAGTTTTTTTCGGTTTTTTGAAGGAAAAAAAAAGGGTTGAAAAATGGCAAACATAAAATTAAAAATGAAAAGAGAAAGCAACTTATTTTCCAATAACCAATTCAAGTTAAACTATCAAATTTAAGCTACAGTAAAAAAGAAATTAAAACACTATTAGTAAGAAACATAGAAGAAATTAGAACACTATTAATAAGGTACATTTCTTGGCTTCACGAAAGATTGCAAAATTTACGACAGTCACAACTCATATCAGTACAAATGAAAAAAAAAAAATCCCTTAATTATCAGAATCCTATGAGTTGAGTTACAATAACAAAAAATAGAAGGAAAAAAAAAAAAAAGAGGAAAGATTGGGAGCTTTCAGAGGAAGATGGGTTTTTGATTTTTGAGTATAGAAATAGATTTGATTGGATTGACAAGGTTGGCACTTTGGCACTCTCTTGGAATGGAGCTGAGTGCCTGAGAGAGAACGTACTCTCGTTTGCCAAACTATGGCATTGGCCCCTAGAAATCAAACCCAGGCCAGGCCAAGTCAGTCAGGGCCAGATTTCTATTTTGCTAGTGTGCACGGCCAGGGTACAGTCTTGTCCTTGTCAATTCTTTGATAACTTTGACACAATTCTTTTGCAAATAGGCACAATTCACTACCACGTGCGTGTTGTTTTTTTCGATAAATTTTCTCATTTAATTTACCCAAATTTCACCTTTTTTATAAAAGAAAAGTGAAAGAAACTACATAGTATATTGTTTTACCGACATTTGGTTGATTTGAGTGATAAAATAATTTTTACTTTTAAATAAAAATCAAGATTCGAATTATAAGAGTTTTCAATGTTGAAAGAATTTTACTATTATATTTTTTGTTCGATAAAAATTAATTTTTAATCAATCATAAAATAAGAACATAAGAACGAGGGACAGACACCTAAGTTAAAAAAAAAAAAATGCTATATTGTTTTGGCAATACATGGGCATGAGAAAGCATGGAGACAGTCGACATTGGGATGATTTTTATCCGTAGTCTAGTGAACACGTAAAGGAAGGCCACACCACATGCTCATGCTCAAGAACAGAATTCGTCTGCCCCTATGTCTGTGTCCCGCTCCCTGCCCCTTCAATCATGCTGTGCCACGTAACATTAGTAAAAGATGTTTTAATTTTTTAAAGTTGACGTTAATAAAAAACTATGCTAAATGTTTTATAAATTCTTTTTTTTTAATATATTAAATAAAAATAAAAATTCATTTAACCTTTTTTAATTAGAATTCAGTATTTACTAATAGATTTGTTCAAGATTGGGTTATTCGTTTAAATTTGAAAGTCAATTTGATATTTGAGAGGATTTGAACAAAAATATTAGGTCTGAAATATGAGTTTAGATAAAAAACAAAATGAGACTTGTTTAGAAAATGGGCCGAGTTCAAGGTCCGAGTTTGATCATTTTTTTATTTATATAATATAATATAATATATTATTTTTTATTTATATATTATATAAAGAATAAATATATATAATATTATAGTGTAAATATTAAAAATATATCATATAAAGAATAAATATATATAAAAATATAGTGTAAATATTAAAAAATATGTTAAGTTATTTATATTAAAAAATTTAATAAAAAATTTAATTTATTAAAAATTAAATAAAAATATATGTACGGGCCTAAACGGATTAGGACTACTCATTTATAAATATAGACGAACTTGAGCAAAATTTAAGATTCATATTTCAAACCGGCCAACATATTTTTTTCTTTCTATTTTTTATAAAAATATATTATTTTTATTTATTTTTAATAATTTAATATTTTTTCTTTTATTAAATTTTATATAATATATAAATATAAAAAATATATTATATTATATTTAAAAAAAATGGCCGAACTCGAACCTTGAATGTTGGAGTCAAGACTCGGTCTATTTTCTAAACAAGTCTCATTTTTTTTTTTAATCTATACCCATATTTCGAGCTGTTCAAATTCTCTCAAATATCGAGTTGGCTTTTGGATTTAAATGAGTAACTCGACTCTTGAACAAATCTAATAGTAATTACTGAATTCTAATTAAAAAAAGTTAAATGATTTTTTATTTTAATTTAATACATTAAAAAAAGAATTTATAAAACATTTAGCATAGTTTTTAATTAATGTCAACTTTAAAAGTTAAAACATCATTTATTAATGTTTTTAATAATAGACATTGGGATGGTTTTTATTAGAGGTGGCAATTGGGCGGGTTCGGGCAGGTTCGGGTCGGGTTCATTCGGGTTCGGGTTTATTCGGGTTCGGGCTCATTCGGGTTCGGGTCCATCCGGGTTCGGGCTCATTCGGGTTCGGGTCCATTCGGGTTCGGGCTCATTCGGGTTCGGGCCCATTCGGGTTCGGGTTCGGGTTCGGGTTCGGTCTGGGTTCGGGTTCGGTCTGGATTCAGGTATGTTTTACATCATTTTATTTTATATTAGATGTAATCATTTTTACGTAATTTAAATATTTATATCTAAAAACAAATTATTAATTTATTATTAATTTTATACTTTTGCTATTATATGATATTTTTAATTATATTTATTTTTTAAAATTAATATTTGTTAGCACCAAAAGAATAAGAAATTAATTTGTTATATAAAATCAAATTTTGAAATAATTTATTATAAAAAATATGATATATTATATTTTAATCATATTGATATTTAAAATAATTGATTTGATGAACTCGAATTTCAAAATATAATTACATTATAATTTATATTCACTATAAAATAAAAAACTTTTAAAAATAAATTCTGGTCTTCATCTATTCGTTTATATACTTATAAAATGCAAAACTTTTATGCTTATAGTCAAGATATATATATATATATATTGAGTACTTATATTTTTTCATCAGTATAAAGTATAAATTATAAAGTAGTACTAAAAAAATATAGTTTATATTAAAATTATACGTAATAAATATATAATTAATATGATTATTTATTAATATATAATAAATATACCCAAAACCAAAAGACCATAAAACCCAAAACCCAATTAAACCCACCCGCTAAAATAAAATCCCATGAAAGCCATAATACAATTAAACCCACTCTAACCTAACCGTATAAGTATAACCCAAAAGGCCAAAATAAATGAATTATTGTCAAATTTTTTTACCCTTAAAGAATAATTTAATTAGTGTCAAATTTTTTTTCACATCTCTAAAATTTTCAAGAATTTAAAATATTTAGATTGTAAATTCATCATGATATGAGACGTTAAAGTTATAACTTATAAGTACAAAATATAATTTACTTTTTGATAAAATTATTATTTCTTCATCATATATATATATTAAATTTTAAATTTTAATTAAATTATTTAAAAAAATTATAATAAAATTAATAATTAAAGTTATTGCTTTGTAAAAAAAAAAATTTAATTAATTGCAATTTGATTATTTTTATTTTTAGTATTAAATTCGGGTTCGGGCCGGTCTCGGGTTCGGGTCCATTCGGGTTCGGGCTCATTCGGGTTCGGGCTCATTCGGGTTCGGGCCCATTCGGGTTCGGGTCTATTCGGGTTCGGATCCATTCGGGTTCGGGTTCATTCGGGTTCGGGGCCATTCGGGTTCGGGTTTTTTCGGGTTCGGGTTTTTGACTTTTTGATCAAATCGGGTTTGGGCGGGTTCGGGTTCGGGTTTTCCTGGGCGGGTTTTCGGGTTCGGGTTCATTTTGCCACCTCTAGTTTTTATCCGTAGTCTAGTGAACAAATTTGAGAAGGGAGGAAAATATTGGACACGTAAAGGAAGGCCACACCACATGCTCATGCTCAATTGCTTAATATATATATATATATATATATATATATATATATATATATATATATATATTGAAACTTTAGGTAACGAAATTTACACAAAAGCAACTTGATAACAAAGGCAAATCATACCAATAACCCTGACAGAATATTGGGCATAAAGATAGGCATAAATATATGGGTAAAAAATAGATGCACATGCAGATCGCCTCTTATATATCCATACGATAAATTTTAAATGATTTAGAGACAAAAGAGGCTATCCCTTTTTTATTTTTATTTCGAAATGATGCCTATACATTCACCTAAGTTTACATCCATCTCCAGCTCTTTATCCTATTTAGCTGATGTAAACAAATTTAGAATAAAATGTTTAAGAATAGTAAGTATAAAACAACTAGAAGAAGAAGAAGAATTTTTCTAAATTTTATCCTACAAATTAGTATCGATACCATTTGTGAAATTTAGAAGCAAAAATATTTAGCCATAAATGAATGAAGGATCATACTTTTAATAAGCCATATGAAATTGAAACAAGTCACCTTGAATTATAATTACTTTTTTCTCACATATTTACAATAAATAGTACTCTTTTGACATCAATCCCTTATCTTTCCCTGAGATAATTCAAGCTACTGTCGTTATATGCATCGATCATACATGAAGAATATATAGTAAGAAGATGAAAATTTGGTGTAGAAAATGAAGGGTAAAGTAAGCAACTCCCTCCAAGAAATTGAAAATTTACAAGGTGAGATGATATGATCAAGAGATCTAGATTAATTTTCAGGCATTTTTATTTCCTATTTCCTACTACTATATACTACATCTCTTCTTGATACTGTGCCGAGAGTCAACAGTAAATGGTTCAGAATTTGATCGAAAAAACGACTCTACCTCCTCACTTCTTGTAGTTTCAAAGAAGTATTGCAAGTCTGATAATTTTCTCTTGTGGAAATTATTTATTCTCACTTTCTTTTTCGGTGTCGGTGGACAGCTTTGAATGGTTGGTATCTTGTGATCACTCGAACTTGGCGTTTTGCACTCTTCTTCTTTTTCTGCATATTTTTCAAGCCCTTTTTCTTCTTCTTCTTCTTCTTCTTCTTGTTGCTGTTCAAGTTTTTGTAGAGTTTCTTCAAGAATGTTATCATGGCGATCGTTAGACATGGAGGAGGTGATATATTAAGCTAGTAACTGGAAAGAGAGAAGGAGATTAAGAGAAATTTATTGAAATTTGCAGCCTTGTATTTGACTTTCTTTCTTTTATCTTTTTGAAACAATATATATATATATATGGTACAACGTCAGTAAATTTTTTTAATTTTATAAGTGATGTTCACATGATTTCGTAAATTTTTATAATATTTTTATTTTTACAAAATCATCGTTGAATTTAATAATATAATCGTACTCATCATACATATAAATTTTCGAATCGATTCAATATCTATATTATATCGATTGTCTAATTAATGTCTTTATTTCTTTGTGTTTTTTCCCGTCTGTCTTTATACCCTCTCTTCCATGTTTTCAGTTCCACCTCTGGAATTCACCTTTTCCTTCACATCTTATTATAGTGGGTCCACTGAAAACATGTTACTGTAAACTAAGAAAGGGAACTTACAAACATTATATTCATAGCCCCTATCTGAACAGTTCAAATCCCAAATTGAACGGTTATAAATTAATTGACATTAAATTATTTCAAAAATTAAATTATCATTCTCGTTCGATCTGAATTGGATAAAATTTGAGATAAAATATTTTTTGTCCAAAATTGTTCGACTCGGTTTGTTTACTATTTAATTAATAAAAATATTTTTATTTAAATTTAATTATAAAAATATATAAAAATAATTTTTAATATGTTAATATATTTTAAACAATAAAACAAAATTTTTAAATTCGATGAGTTGAATTAAACCAAACCTTGAACAAATAATTATTATTACTCTGTAAACCTAATCCCATCGTGCATTTGGATAGGGTGCTCACCTCAATGCCCCTCCAGTTTAACTGGAGAGGCAGGGGTTCAGTGTATAACTAGATCCCGGTGAAAAAGAAAAACCCCTTTTTATCTACTTCATTATTTTTTTTTTAATTTAATTTTTAAATATTTATTTTTTAATTTCTAGTTTTTAAATTATTTATTATTTATTTTTTAAATTTATTTTTTTAACATAAATATATTTTTTTAATTATTATTTAATATAAATATAATTTTAATATATATTTTATTATTCAATATAAATGTAATTTTAATAATTTTTATTTATTTATTTATTATATATATACACATTTTAATTTAATGTTTTTAATGATTTTTTTTTTCCTTTCTCACTATAATTCATCTCACCGCCACCGCTGCGTTTGAATCCATACACATATCCACCACTGATTTTAATCTCACGCTACATTAACTAATCTCACTGCCACCACTATTTTTAATCTCATCGAAATCAATCTCATCACTCATTCGAACCTTTAATAAAATAAAATAAAAATTCAGTACGTTCCAACGCAACAAAAAAAAGTTGATAGTTTTTTATTATCCCAAAATTTAGTCCAATAATATTGTAATTGCACAAGTTCCTTTTGTACTATTTCTTTCATTATTACATTTTAACCTAAATGTCTCCATTTTGATAACATTCATTATTCATAATCTGATTTTCATATTAAATTTTCACATGAGAACGAATGCTAAAAAGTATTTATAAATCTAAATCTAGAAGAAATTTCTCTCTCTCGTCACCTGTCTCTTGTCTGCATATACAACTATGGCTATGGGCATAGGATACCGTTTTGGACTTGGAAAATAATTCCGGTCTTGACCAAATTACTGAATTATATATATATATATATATATACTAGAATTTTTCCCTCCCACTTTGCTGAATTTTTTTTTAATATTTATAAATTTTTTAATTAAATTATCAATTATAAATAAATTTAAATTAAATCATATTAAATAATTATAATTTATTTAAATTGTGTTATATTTTTCTATATATTAATATCAATATAATCATATTTTATTAATAATAAAAAATAAATATGTGAAAATTATTTTATTTATATATTATATAATATAAATGTATTTGTAAGTGTTATTTATTTCTAAAAATTATTTACATCTTATTGTATAACATATATTTCATTTATGATATAAAAATATATTAATTTTCATGTTATCAAATTCTATTATGATGATAACGTAATTGTGAAATAAAATCATCATTTAAAATATAATCTCAAAATAAATTATTTTTATTATGATTAAATTATTATTAATAAATTTAAATTTCATAAATTCTTATTTAAGTTGAAAAAATATTAAAATATTTTCTTTGTTTGCTAAATTGATGAGTTACTAATCTATTTTTATATTTTTATTTTGCCTATTTAATTTTTTAAATATAAAAATAATAAATGAACAATAAAAAAATAAATTTGTGGTTTGTATTTTATTAATTTATTATTTTCTAGAATATTATAAAAGATCAAAAGCCCCAAAAGTATTAAAAGATTAAAAATTTTGAAAAATAAATAAAAAAACTATCGGTGCAAATCGCGGGCCGGTGTGTGAAAAATTTGATCTATTTTTTTGTTGAATCGAAACATTGTTTTTTTTTTTATTGAATTATCGCATATCTCATTTTTTTTTTTTTAATTTTTATTTATTATATTTTAAAGAATATTTCTCACTTTTTTAATTTTATTTATAAAATCTAAAATTTTTACGGATAATATATAAGATAATTTCTCATATGTTTATATTACCATATATGGCAAAGGGTACTATTTAACAAGCAGTTTCCTTTTCTCTTCTTTCTTTAATATTTTTGTTGTCTTCCTTAATCCTTATAGCTTTAAATTGGTACCAAATTTGAAGGGTACCTCTATATATACTCTGTTGAATTTACTCACTGGCGAATGTAAAATCAGTAAAAACAGTTCGAAAGTTGGTCCTAAAAGCAAATCACTCGCCAAAATCTAAAGCCTCTATTTTATTTTTTGTTCTTTTATATTTGACTTTTACAGTTTTACTATTTCCATTTTATCTCCCATCAAATGAATTGTTGGACAAGTTTGATTGGGCACCATCAGCAGGGATTGAGTGGGCAAGCAAGTTTGATATTGGTAAACCAATTTAGCAGTAAATTTGCAAGAAAACAGAACAACAATGGCAACTAAAATCACCTCAGAGAAGAGAAAAAGAAATAAGAGAGAGAGAGAGAATGATTTCATTTCATTTGGTAAATATTTCTCAACAAAGTTGCAATTAAAGATGATAATGAAGCATAGCGGAGATAGAGATTGCTTTATCCACCTTCACTTCACTCTTGTATGGATGTTGAAAACTGCTATCTTCATGGATGTCAGTTACATCCATAATCACTCTACGATACTCCACTCTATTACACCCTAATTTTTATTAATTATTTGTAATTTAATATTATAAAAAATTATATTATAATTTAGTCTTGAATATAATTTTAATATATAAAATTCTTTAATATATATTAATATACATTTATATATTAAAAGTATATATATAAAAATATTAGTGTATATATGATTTTAGTATATCTTTTTAATATATATTAAAAATATAAGAGAATATAAAATATTTTAAGAGATAAGTTAGTAATTTTAAAAGATGGGATGGGACAGAACGAAGCTAGTATTTACTAAAATCACCCTACCTCTGCTTTTTTTTTTTAAAAAAAATTTCATTCAAAACAGATCGGTACAAAATTCATGGATGGAATTTGCAATACAGAATTTAAAGCATTTAGATTGCTGACTCACGGCTAAATGTAAAACAAGTAATTGGCTGGATTTACTGCTCAAACCCACTTCATATCTTTTAAACCCTTGCTGTGTCGTCTAGCCTAATGACAATTTGATCAGTTGCTGCTCTCTGAACTCATTCACGATTCAAGAGCTTATATATATATATATATATATATATATATATATATATATATATATATAAGATTGTCGGGGTTTGATCATCATTGAAACTACGAGTCCAACACTTTAACAACAAATCACATGACTATTGGCGATTCTAAGAGCTTTTGTAATGATTTGTGGAGGCATATTCTATAAGGCCATGATAAGTGTCATTGTGCAATACTTCTGTTTACTAAAGTCGATATCTACGCCTATGGAAGCCAATGCAAGACTCTGTAGTGAAGAAGGCAAAGAATTGGAAGACTCAACAAGTTATAGGCAACTAGTGGGTAGTCTAATCTACCTTACATTAACAAGACCCGACATTGCATTCGCTGTTGGAGTAGCTAGCCGATTCATGGAGAAACCAAGGAAACCTCACTTAGATGCGGTTCGACGAATCTTGAGGTACGTAAAAGGAACTATTGATTTTGGACTTCTATACAAAAAGGGAGTTCCGTGCCAAGTTATAGGATATTGTGATGCCGATTATGGTGGAGATCATGATACAAGACGATCAACAACTGGCTACATGTTTAGTCTTGGATCCGGCATAATCTCTTGGTGTAGCAAAAGACAACCTACGGTATCATTGTCAACTACAGAAGCAGAATATAGAGTAGCAGCTATGACAGCACAAGAAAGCATGTGGTTGATACAGTTGTTAAAGGACCTGCACCAACCGATTGACTCTCCAGTACAACTCTATTGCGATAATCAGTCAGCAATAAGCTTAGCTGAAAATCCAGTCTTTCATGCCAGAACCAAGCACGTAGAAATACATTATCACTTTGTACGTGAAAAAGTACTTCAACGAGATGTTGAACTGAAATACATCAAGACTGAAGAACAAGTAGCTGACTTGTTTACCAAGGGACTTAGCGGTGCAAAATTCGATGAGTTCAGAAGACGACTTGGCATGACTACCAAACCGACATCGAGAGAGTAGTTGTTGAGGGGGAGTGTTAAAGTCAACAACTCCTCTAGAATTCTCTCATCTAGAATTCTCTCCAAACTTTATTATTTCTCTAGGTCTTTCTAGAATTTTCTTAGTCTTCTTTCTAGAGTTCTTTCTAGATTTTTCATTGTTTTTTCTCTAGAATATTAAGCCAACATACTAGAACATTATAGGTTGGTTTAGTAACCAACATAGAAAGCTATAAATAGGGTGGGATGTAAGTTGTTGTGTGTAAAGGAGTGAAGTTGTGAGTGCATATTAAAAGAGTGTAAGTGTCTAGTGAATATTTGTCTTAAATATATAATAAAAGAGTTATTTTTTTACTCTTCAAACTCCAACAGATAATGGAGCAGAGCGGAGGCCGAGATTGCCTTTATCCACCTTCACTTCACTTTTGTATGGATGTTGAAAACTGCCATCTTCTTGGATGTCGGTTACATCCATAACCACTCTACGATACTCCACTCCATTACACCATAATTTTTATTAATTATTTTTAATTTAATATTGTAAAAAATTATATTATAATTTAGTCTTGAATATAATTTTAATATATAAAATTCTTTAATATATATTAATATACATTTATATATTAAAAGTATATATATAAAAATATTAGTGTATATATGATTTTAGTATATCTTTTTAATATATATTAAAAATATAAGAAAAAATATAAAATATTTTAAGGGATAAGATAATAATTTCAAAAGATGAAACGGGACAGAAGGAAGCTAGCATTTACTAAAATCACTCTGCCTCTGCTTTTTTTTTAAAAAAAAAAATTTCTTTCGAAACATATCGTTACAAAATTGAACGATGGAAGTTGCAACTTGCAATACAGAATTTAACGCATTTAGATTGCTGACTAACGGCTAAATGTAAAACAAGTAATGGGCTGGATTTGCTGCACAGGCCCACTTCATATCTTTTAAACCCTTGCTGTGTCGTCTAGCCTAATGACAATTTGATCAGTTGCTGCTCTCTGAACTCATTCACGATTCTAAGAGCTTTTATATATATATATATATATATATATATATATATAAAAGATTGTCAGGGTTTGATCATCACTGAAACTACGAGTCCAACACTTTAACAACAAATCACATGACTATTGACGATTCTAAGAGCTTTTGTAATGATCTGTGGAGGCATATTCTATAAGGCCATGATAAGTGTCATTGTGCAATACTCTTGTTTATTGAAAATGTATTCATCAGTTGAGCCTCTCTGAACTCATTTATGAATCTAGGACTTACGTGATATTCTCTCAGCCATGACAGGTGGCTTTGTGAAATAGTTTTCTTTGTGGAAACATATTCATCCTTATTAAAGAGCAGGAAAGAAGGGTTCTTCAAGAATATTAACTAGACTCTATCTTGAATGAATGAATGTTGTCATTGGCAGATACAATGATAATATATCTGGTTGTCACAAATCATCTGTCTTGCAGGGAATCATAACCTCTGTTGCTCTGACTTTTTATTTTTCTTAAATTATTCGTGTCGGACCCATATTCGAAAATGGGGATGGAGATGTGATCCCCAAGGACCTTCTAAATACATGGAAAAAAACTTAAAATAATCTTGTTGGACACATACCCGTATCAGACACTCACACCTGAGATCAAGTAACATAGATCATAACAGCTCCAATCTTGTTTGCCATGGAAGGATATCCTCAATTGCGTCGAATCGTTTACCAGGGATTTTGACAACCCTGCAAATGTTGACATAGTAAGTTTATATTTACTGATCCTGTTTTAAGTGCAATTTCTAATACTGTTCTGTTATATTGCTCATTATTCAGAATTTGTGAAATTTCAATTGTTACTACTAGGTTTAGTTCATCACGAAACCTAGTATGTCAATGCAAACCTGTCATTGTCAAATGTTGCTGAAGGCTTTGAGATCTGAAATTTAGCTAAAATTCTTTGTAGTTTTGACTTCTAACTTTACTTAAGGATTCTGAAGGCTTTTAAAAAAAAATGTTAGAGATTCCACTGTTTTAGTTGTTTATTAATTACAAAAAGGAAGAAAAAGAAACGAATATTTTTTCTTTTAGACATCTCATCTTGGTACTGGTGAACTGCTTTCTTATTTAAAAGAGATGTTTTAATACCTAAATTGGTTCTACTTTCCCAGATGCCCAACTGATGATCTATTCAAAGATAAGTTTATAACTTGTAAATTTTAAAGTGACTATGCTTGAAACAGTGTTTGATTTTAATCATTTAATCTTTTTGCTATTTGCTTTAAGAAAACTTACTTTTTCTGATGTATTAACTATTAAGGAACCTTATTATTAGGTGTATATCATGTATGTACTGTTATCTTCGCCAAGTATTAAGCTGATTTATTACTAAAAATATAGGCCCTTGAGTATCTTGGGAAGAGTAGTGGAATAAAAGGACCAAGGAACTAGCCAATAGCCATGAAGCATGCTAACCTTGCTGCTGCAGTAGTCTATATTATTCGGATTCGGGTATGAGTGTCGGATATGAGTATGTGTTCGACACGGATATGTTTAATTTTTTCTAAGTGTTTTCATGTATTTGAAAGGTATTTGTAGAGTCATATCCCCATATCCATATCTAAATATGCATCGAATACAAATACTTCAAAAAAATAAAGGAAAAATCAAAGCAACATAGGCATGCAGCAACAATTGATTCTCTACCCGAAAGTGATGATGAAGATGTAATAAGGTCACGGCAGACACTTGTAGATCTCACTCGAAGATAATCACCGAAAATAAGTGAAAGAAGACTATGAACCTGAAATTTAATTTAAATGATTCACTCAACTTTTTAAAGAAGTGGATTCTTGGAAAACTAAGATTTGATCTTTAGTAGGGCTGTAAATGAACCGAGCTTGAACGAATAAGCCTTTGTTCGTGTTCGTTTATTTATTTTTGAGCTTGTTCGTGTTCGGTTCGTGTTCGTTAAGGATTTTCAAATTGTTTTCAAGCTCTGTTCATTTAAAATTGAGTGTGTTCGTGTTCGTTCATTTAATGTTCACGAACAAGTTCGTGAACATTAAATGAACATGTTCATGAACATATAATTGAACAAAAAAAAAATTTCATGAAAACAAACAAATATAAAACAAGTCAATTTTATATTATTATTAAATATAAAATAATAAAATACAAACATAATTAAATTAAATTTATTACTAAATTATTAAATTTAAGTTATTAAATAATATTAATTATATTATAAATAAAATACAAATAATAATAATAATAATATTAATTATATTATAAACGAACAATAAACGAACATAAACGAGCTTTAAACAAACTAATAAACGAGCTTGAAACGAACCATAAACGAGCTTGTTCGTGAACATAAACGAACCGAACACACATCTGTTCGAACTCGATTCGTTTAATAAATGAGCATTAAAATTGTGTTCATAATCGTTTATTTAGCTTAATAAACGAACAGAAATCGAACGGTTTACGAACGATTCGTCGAACGCTCTGTTCGTTTACAGCCTTAATATTTAGCACTTGCAAGTTTCTAAATCCCAATTCTTCTAGACCTTGGCCTCTTTTATATTAAAAAAAAAAAAAAAAAAAAAAACTATCAAGTTACACATACACATTCTATGAGCAGAGAAGGATTTACAATAATAAATCCTAAAAACCCTTTTTGGTAGTATTATGTAGCTACCACAAGTTTAAGAAAAATTTTAGTTTTTGCCCCACTGAAATTTAGTTAGCTGGAGTTTTTTTTTTTTTAATCTTATATTCTTACCCTTTATTCAAAAACTTATTTCTCAACATATTACATTTTTTTTACCATGTCATTTTTTCACCTTTTAAATTTGCAGAAATAATATGAATTCAAACCTAAACCCTAATCTTTCTTTGATTCTCCCTTAATATTAACTGAGATCCAAAGACCTTTAACCCTATTTGCGGAAGAGGTAGGATGTGAAATTGAAGTGACAGTAACCAAAGATGTGCTGGCAAAGCCACCCACCTCAAAAGAGAAAGATTATTGAAATGTTAAAGGCTGAATTCAGCTGTAAAGACCTATTTAGAATACAGCATTTGAAAAAAATAATTTTAGAATTTTGTGGTTGAAAAGGGTTTGGTATGATTAGACCATATGGACAAGACTAAATTATTGAAATTTTGGATGTTCTAAAGGATCATCCAAAACTTTATAACTCTTCATTATTAGCTAGCTTTCTCCCCCTTTTTTCTTCACCTAATTGAGTGATCCTACATAAAATTATATACTTTTGCTCTACAATTTTGGAAAATTTTAACCCCATATAATATGTATCTTTTTGCTTTGATCTAGTGTTTTCTTTATGTGCTTTACACAATAATTTGCTAGCTATTGATAACCTATGTTATTCGAATTTTGCATTTTTTTTAAAGTATTCGTATTCAAGACTTGTGTTCGATACATATCGGACATAGGTATGAGATACGATCCTCCAAATATATGAAAAAATTATAAAAAATTGAACATATCTAGATAATAGATCAAATAAAAGATAAGATATAAGCATAATCTATAAAATATCTATAAGTATTAAAGCAGAATCTATAAAATATCTATAAGTATTAGTTAAAAGATAAATATTCATTTATTTGAAGATTAAAATCTGGATTCAATACTTACAAATTCTCCTTCCTTAACTTTCTTTACAGTTTTGACTTCTTTGTAAAAAAAAAAAAAATAAGATTCATTTTCTTTTTGGTGAACCAGTCATAAAAATTTAAAAAGAAATACATCATCTAAGATAATTAAGTAGATTTTCTATTAGCCTCCATTTGCAATATTCATGCTATATACATGATCATTTTGTCCATTTAAGGTCATATTTCCCTTTATTGAAGCTCTTAAATGTAAGTACTAAATTGGATAGATATAATGGGAAATTATCTGATAAGTTACAAGAAAATGCTAAAATATACACCTTAATTAGGGGGGCAAAATAGTCGAAGGAATTTCTAATGAGAATGACCATATATTCGCTGATAATTAAAAAATAGTTAACGATAATCATGATAATCTTAATATAACGTGACATTAACCTAGACATCAAACTATGTCATCAAAGTTTGATGTCGATTTGAATTAGGGGGTTTAATCCAATTGATTCATACAGTCATCTTTAAGGGATGGCATTTAGCAGATCTGGGATTCGAATCCCATCATCTATAATTCCTTCCTTTATTTTCATGTTGTGACCTCTTTTGTACTAAAAAAAAAGTAAAAGTTTGATGTCGATTTTCTTAATTATATAGTTATACAACCTATCTACTTTAATGATTTTCATTTTAAACGCTTGGTGACTATTAAAGTTGGGTGATAGATCATTTTTAAAGTTTAAGTTGTTATGAAAAGATTCGATTATTATATTTATTATCAACACGTTTTTTATGTGCAAACTGGATAAATAATTAATAGTTTTACACGTTGATTCAAGTATAAAATGAATGTGTAAACTGAAAAAGAATTAGAGAAGTAATGCACAACCCGACGACTAACAAAACACTAAGTAAAAAAATATATTAAAAGAGAAAATTGATTATCAAATTCCAACTGGATGTGTTATGATATTAAAATTAAATAATCAATTATTTTAAAAGTTTAAACTAATAAAATTATATTTAAATTACAACAATTACAAATAGATAAAACTTAAGTTTTTGCATGATTTAATAAGATATAAAGAAGTTTTGAAAAAGATATTTTGGCTTCTCCTTTTCGTCTTTCTTAATTTTAAAAAAAAAAAAATCAATGGCAATTACAAAAGCAGCAGAGATGCCTTTGTAGTTTCCACTGATCCCAAAAACTGGCATTATTACTTATTAGCAATATATTAGTACACTCAAAAAGGAAACTTCTTAACAGAGGACAATGAATCTTTTTAATTGTAGTTAATTAGAAGAGAAATTTAAGCATTGGTCATTTCAATCTTTGCTGATTAATTCAAGGTTTTGAAATTAATTAAGTATAATATACCAATGTATCAAAAATGGACTCTTAATTAAATACAAATTACATGTGATAATTAATCATTTTGATTGAAAAGCAAATAAGTTTATAACAACTCTTTGTAGCCTTTCATGAACCTTTTGATCTAAAAGGTTAATAGTTTCAATTATTTGTGTAATTTTTTTTACATATAATATTGAATTACATAATGAAAGATGATTTTTTCTTGTCTCATAAACTTTCTATCCATTAATTTCAAGATTCAAACTCGAAATTTATAATATAAAATTTTAAATTCTAATTATTGGGTGCCTTGAAACATATGTAATATATCGTTTATATAAAATCAATTTTTTTACATTGGTTCATACAAAAATGTAATTAGGAGTAGGGTATCGAACCTAGTCGAGTTGATTCATACGAAATTCAATTCGAGTTTTATTTTTCATACTCGAACTCAATTCGTAATTTACTTGAATTGTTCGTTTTCGACTCAATAGGCTCGATTATATCGCTGAATGATAGCGTGCAAAATGCAACCCGTTTTAGGCCTGATGTCATGTCGATCTCCCCTACTTTAATAAGTAGCAGTGACGTTTAAGCTTATCGCTCCATTTGTTGTGCAAGCCATGATCTTCTTTTTCTTTTCTTTTATTAATGAAAAAAGAAAACTAATTTTTTTTTCTTACGAAAAGGCATGTGTCACGGTTAACGTCTAAAGAGTAGGTAAGGTATTTCAATCTCACCTCAAAAAAAAATGAAAGGTCTTAAGTTATGTAAACGTGTGTTGTACACTCTAATAAGTCGATTTTGCGATGAGAGGATAATGGTCCCGTGATAAGTGGTATCAGACCGCTCGACTCAAATAAAGATAGACAGACTGGGTCAGTGACACCACGCCAAGCACCCCAAAAGGAGGGCAGATAGGGTGGATCACCGTGACGAGGACGTCACACCTAGCACCTATGCTTTAATCTCATATCAAAAAGGAAAAAGAATGTCTTGAGCTATATAAGCGTGAACGCTGTATATCCTAATAAATTAGTTTTGCAGTGAGAAGATAATGATCTTGTAACACATGCATATGGCTAATATTACTAATCTAATGAGAAATAAGGCTAATATTATTGATCTAATCAGAAATAAGGGTAGCTGTAAAAACCGATGAAGGATCATTAATTGGTTTTTCCTTGCAATAATAATATAGTGAAGCAAGCAAATTATATATATATATATATATATATATATATATATATATATATATATATTACCCCAAGACCGAGAGATTCAGATTCGTTTCTTGCAAAGCATATGAATGGAACCTGGATATGCACCAATCAAAGATTTTCAGTCATTAAATAATAATACTCCATCCAAACAAGGCGCTATTCAAGTTGATTGATAAGGAAGGAACATATTGGATTTTTGGAGTTAAGAAAAAAACAAATTTACATTGGATTTTGCTAAGATTACTATATATTTTGGAAATGAACTAAACAAAGTTTGACTAAACAAGAGCAATGAGTTTTTTTTGCCCTTAAAAAAAAATTATTTTTTTAATAAAAAATATTGTAATTTGAAGATAAATAAAAGTTACAGAAGTTCAAATCCAATTTATTAAAACCACCTCTTAAAAATAATTATATAAATCAAATAAATTAAAATTCTGATTAAAAAATTAACTGTTTTCACCCCTTAATTCATATCACAAGTTAGCAATTAATCCTTGTTTTTATCTCAATGACAATGATGATTCACACTCTATAATATCTCTATGTCTGGCAAAAAAAAAAAGAGAGAATATATAAATCTGAGAGCAACTTGTTACAAATCTCCAGCCAAAATTCCATAGTTTACAGCTAGATTAGGCAATGCGAAGGACCCAAAGTGGACCCCAAAAAGGTTAGACCATGTCGTATGTAATGCCACCTTTTCGCCTAAATATAATAAATAGATTAAAAATCTCAAGTTTCCAACGTTTTATGGGATCTTGATTCTTGCTTGAAACTCTGTGAAGGAAGGAAGAGTCAGTGCTTTGATTGGCTCCTAATACTCTTATCCCAAATCCCTACAAAAATGGCAGAGATTAAAAAAAAAGAAGAGTTTGTTTTCTTTAAAGACTTTCAGAGGAGAAAAAAACTCTCAAACGTCTTTTTCTTTACAGCAGAAAACAAACAAACAAGAACTTAGCCTAGCTTAGCTTACCTTCCTGCACTCAATTTCTTCATCCCCACAGACATCAATTTATAGGCCCATCCCTTCTTTAATAAATTCCTTCCTAGATAATGTACTTTTTCTTTAAGTAAAAGATAAAAAATAAATCAATAAAATTCTCTTAAAAAAAACCCTCCAAATATATGTTGCAGAAACAGGCCTTCTCACCATGTGAAACTATAAAAGAATATCTCAAACTTGATTACTGATTATTGCATTATTCACTCATTTCTAATATTTTATTTCCTTTTCTGGTACGATAAAATAAAGTAATGCCTAAATTGCTTGCCCTTCACCCACCTCTAATACTAGTAGAGTAGTAGTCAACAATACATATAACTCTAGTCTACTTATAAAAAGAAGCTCTTAAATTTGTTTTATTTAAATATTTAAAGAAAAGTTTTGGCCTGCAGGCTGTATCCAATTAAATTCGATAACTAAACAGCAGCCTTTGAAGTTTTCACATAGTAATATCGTTTTTAATCTGTGACAGACAGAAACAAAAAGTTCATATCCCATCACCTTGTGAGATAGTAGCATATATAAAGCCTCATTTACCTTTGCTTCAAAGTTGAGAACTGTGAAGTGGGTATCTGGAAACTTATTTTCTTTTCTTTCTTTTTTTAAATGGAAAAATTCCATGTTCTTCTTCTCTTGGTTTTCTTCTCTTTTTCTTTGTTTCATGGAGGAATAGCCAGAGCTGTCAAATCCCAAGGTGGATCAGAAGGATCAGAAGAATGGGGTTATGTTCAAGTCAGACCAAGTAAGAAACAATAGTTTCATAATTTGTACAATTCTCATTCATTTTGGTGTTTTTCTTGAATCCAAAAAAGTTTAATGTAAATGATTCTGACTTGGGTTCTTTTTTTTTAATGTTTCTTGAGTTGTGTTGTAGAAGCACACATGTTTTGGTGGCTTTACAAAAGTCCTTACAGAGTTGAACAACCTTCCAAGCCATGGCCAATCATTCTCTGGCTACAGGGTGGACCTGTAAGTATTCTATATGAATCTGAAGAAAAAAAAAACATTTTAGTATAAAGTGAACTAAGAGCAAAGGAGAGAATAGTTTTGAATTTTCTTTTTCATGTTTCATTTATAAAAGCTCAGGTATCTGACCAGATTTCAGTTTTGCTTCAATTCTGAAATTGTTTGCATACTTGTTTTCTTCACTATTTAGGGTGCCTCAGGAGTTGGAATTGGAAACTTTGAGGAGATTGGGCCATTAGACACCGACTTGAAGCCAAGGAACTCTACTTGGTTAAAAAAAGCTGATCTTTTATTTGTGGTTAGTTAGCCATAATTCAATTCTCTGCTTTAATGTCAGTACCAAAAAACAAAAAAAAAAAAAAACTTTTTTTGAGTTTTAATGGAATTTAATGATTTTAATGTGTGATATAGGACAACCCAGTTGGAACAGGATACAGCTTTGTGGAGGATACAAAGTTGTTTGTGAAAACTGATGATGAGGCAGCAACTGATTTAACTACTTTGTTGATGCAATTATTTAATGGAAATGAAAGCCTCCAAAAGAGTCCTCTGTACATTGTAGCAGAGTCTTATGGAGGAAAATTTGCTGTCACTGCTGGATTATCAATTCTAAAAGCCATTGATGCTGGAAAATTGAAGCTAAAACTTGGAGGTAAACAACTGTTTGTTTGGCATTACTTTATCCAAATAATTTGTCTTCAATAAACTGAGGAAATACTTAACTATGTTTGATGTATTGAACTGGATTTCTGATATGTAGGAGTTGCCTTGGGAAATAGTTGGATCTCACCAGAGGATTTTGTGGTAAGTAGCTTCATGTAAATTGTTAAATTCCCAGTGTGTTTTAACTTGGCAATGGATTTGAAATTGGAATTTGCAGAATAGAATGCCTGAATTGGGGTATTATCTAAAGATTTACTTTCAATCTGGATGCTACAGTTTTCTTGGGGGCCTCTTCTTAAGGATGTTTCAAGGCTAGACAGAAATGGTCTGGAAAAATCAAACAGGTCTAGAGATTTTTTTTCTTCTTCTTCTTTTGCAAGAAAAAAATGTAAATAAACCATTTTCTGGTGTTGTAATTAAATCTATTTATTATCTGATAAAATCCCATTTGGAAAATCAGTCTAGCTGAGAAGATCAGCCAGCAAATCAAAGATGGTCAATATACTGAAGCAACAGATAGTTGGAGTCAACTTGAATCAGTAATTGGTGCCAACAGCAATTCAGTGGTATGGTATTTTTCACTTCTTTTTATCATATTTTAGTGGCCTCAAATTTGCTTTTTTCCTTTTTTCTCATTATCCTGAGAGTTTTTGAGTAAATTTGCAGGATTTCTACAATTTTCTTCTGGATTCAGGAATGGGCCCAGTAGCTTTAACAGCTTCAACGTTTTCAAATGGAATTTTTTCAGTTAATAGATACTCAAGATATCTGAGTTCCTTAAGAGTTTCTCCAGGCAATAATGGGGGTGATCTTGATAGTTTAATGAATGGGGTCATCAAGAAAAAGCTTAAGATCATCCCAGATAATGTCTCGTAAGCTTTAATTCCTCTGCCTTTGAAGTATAATCTCTGCTAAATTACTCTTAAAATTTTGATCCAAAATACAATTTTTATGTGCTTAACAGATGGGGAGGGCAGTCAGATTCTGTTTTCTCATATTTGGCAGGTGACTTTATGAAGCCAAGAATTGCTGAGGTAAAAGTTGAAGTTTTAATTTTTTTTTTTAACAATCAGTAGTCAAAATTGCTTAAAGTAAATTAATCCTTGAAAAAGACATTGTATTTGTACCTATCCCCAAAGGTCTACACAGTTAAACAACTTTCTTCTATCCTTTTTTATGGTTAATATTTTGAATTCATGCATGTTTAGATTGTCGGCATCTATGTTATTTGAATTTTTTATTTTTTTAAAAATATTTATATTTGATATTTATATTTAACAAATGAGTATGAGATATAATTCTTAAAATATATATATATTTTTTAAATTAAATATATTCGTACTGAACACATGTCCATACTTAATACTTATCCAAATCCGAATAACATAGATTGAGCTAAATTCTTTGTTTTATATGGAATTCTTTGCCCAATTTTTATTTTGTTGCTTTTCTTTTTGTAATCTTTTCTGGTGTTCTCTAGAACCAGATTTCCTATTTCATTTCACTAATAATGATTCTCATAGATATTTGTTGGTTTCTTTTTGTTTTTGTTTTTTTCTTTCAGGTTGATGAGCTCCTTTCTAAAGGAGTCAATGTCACTGTATACAATGGGCAAGTAAGACTTCTACCAAACTCTCCCAGTTAATGTAAACAGATTTTTACACCCAATTTTTTATTTTTTTTTTCTTCACAAAAAGGAGGAAATTCTAGAAACTAATATTGGATAAGAATAATGGTGATTCAAGAAATGGACCACCTAGTGGCCAAGTTGAATGCTAATTCTTAAGCTATTTGAGTAAAATGCCACCAAAATAATTCCTAACAATAGCTGAATTTTGGACAGCTTTTACTTGTTTTTTTTTTTTCCTTCTTTCTTTCTGGTTTAAACTTTAAAGTTAATAATTCTATTGTTGGATGAATGGGTCATTGCAGCTTGATCTAATCTGTGCAACAAAGGGGACTGAAGCCTGGGTTGATAAGCTCAAGTACGACTCTTATTTTCCCTTTTATATATGTCTTATTGGCCCTCCAAAATGTGATCATATAAAAGAAAGAAAAAAAACTTTCATGCTTTTATTTATTTATTTCTTTAATTGCTTCTATTAACAAATTTTAAGCTTGTATATTGTAAAATTTAAGATAATTTATAATGTTATTATTAAAATTATTAAGATGATATTGACATTTACATTCGGTATCTATTTTACTCGAATTTGGATGAGTATAGGATACAAATATATTCAATTTTTTTATGTGTTTGTATCATGTTATACCGTATTGCGTGTCCCTGTTTGTGTTTCATAGGTTAAAATTCATTTTTATGTATTTTTCAGGTGGGAAGGACTGCAAGATTTTCTAAGCAAGGAAAGAACTGCTCTTTATTGTAAAGACGATCAAGCCACGAAAGGCTTCACCAAATCATACAAAAATCTGCAATTTTACTGGATTCTTGGGGCAGGACACTTTGTAAGTGATCAAAAACTATTACTCCTATCATCTTATCAAAAACCCCATCTTTTCAAATCTAAAGAAATACTATGATTGTCATGTCTCCATCGATCATCAGAAGAAAAGAAAAGAAAAAAACAAAGAATCATCATTATTGCAGCTGTTTTCTCATCTCTAATTGCTATAATATCGATTGGTATATACTATTACTTATGCATGCAATACTGTTGGTTGCAAAAAGGAGTATATAATAAATTTTGTGTTATATATATATATATATATATATTGCATACATAAGTACATACATATACAGGAAAAAATAAATGCTTTCATTGGAGAAGGAAATCCAGAAAATATATACAAAGATTCCTCTTTGTTGAAGTTTAATTTCCTCATGTTTAATAGTAAAACAAAGAAATTAAGAAACAACCAAATTTTGATGCCTTGATGCAATAAAGTTGTGAGTCATGAGGATTTATATTATCCAGATTTTTTATTTTTTTAAAAATATTTGTATTTAACATTTGTATTTGATATATATTTGAATATGAGTACAAAAATATAATCTTTCAAATATATATAAAAAATAAGTATATTCGTGTAAAATATATATTTATATCTGACGTTCATCCCAAATCCAATAACATAGATGGGGACAATGTGTAAACCTACATAACATAATTTTCTTTCAAAAAATTAATTACACATGCCTCTAAGTCTGATTATTTAGAAACTAAATTAGAGGGGCGGTTCATAGTGGGACCTTGAGGGGCCTTACCCCCAACCAAAAAAATGTTAGAAACCCCTTAATGTATATACATACAAATATTTATGTATATTTGATTAAATAGATTTAAATTAATCCCAAACAAAAGTTTTTAATTTTTCTTATGATCTAATAATTTAATTTTACGCAATATAATTTCTCAAAGATTAAAATCATATTATTATTTATTTATTTATTATATCCGTCAATTATTATGTATACTTTCTTAAAATTAAAAAACTTGTCACAAGTGTTAAGTCATAGCTACTAAAACTTAGCAAAAACTAAATTAATTTTCTAACTTTCTCAACTAAACTAAATCACCGAAAAAGGATTGGCCCAATCTGTAAATTTATAACCTCAATATAAGTGGTTTTAGAATCAAATTTTAGTGATGAATTGATGATCTCTTATTGGCTCTAATGTCCAATGTACCATTCTTGTGGGGGTATGACACAGCCTTGCCCGTATTTACTTTTTTTTAGCCAAATTCCTATTTTAATTGGTCCTAAAATCAAATTTCAAGATGCCCCAAACATGTACTAAGTACTAATTTTAGACTATATATTTTACAAGCAGGATAAAAGGGGTGAGAAATGTTGGAAATTATTTCTTCTTTTTTGGTACCACGGGTGGGAAATCTTTTCACGTTTTTGTTGTTCAGTGTTTACTTCCACTGCATTTGATTGACAAATTTGACATGCAAAATCACGACGTATGGTATAGAAATACTATAGTTGCACAATGTCAATTATATATATATATATATAAAAGAAAGATATAAGTCAATGCAATAATTTATGGCGAATGAAAGACTAACCACTGGACACTGTCAGTCAATCAACAAGTCCTACCTATCTGACAATAGATCTGTGACATGTAAGATCCATCTATGGCTGGTCGGTTCTCATAATATATATCCAAATTAAAATAAAAATAAAAATAGAAAAGAAAAATGTATAGATTTCTGTCTTTCAGAAATTTCTTTCCTAAGTTTTAATTATATTTTCATTGTAGTAATTGGTGGTTGTTGTAAAATAGAGTGTAAATTTAGAATTCCATTAGAAATTATATACACTATGCAACCCTAATGGAGGTGAATTTATGGATATTATTATTATTATCATTATTAACATTTATAATTAGAATAGAATTATGAATTATTGGATGCTGCAGGTACCTGTTGAGCAGCCCTGTGTGTCTTTAAACATGGCTGGTGCAATCACACAGTCGCCAGCTGCAGCAGAAGCTTCTTAACTAGAAAAAGAAAAGAAAGAAAGAATTGATGTGATTTCTTGACATTTCAATAAAACAAACAACAAGGAAACAGAGGGATTGCTTATCTTCAGAAATAGTAGTTCAGAAAGCTGAGACTACACGAAAAGCTAGCAATTATTAGACAGAGGGAGAAGATTATTGATAAAGTGGAAGCTATCTAGCTATTCCAAGTTGTAATTTTATTATGATTTACAAGGGAAGAAAAAAGAAAGAGAAAGAATAAAAATAAGTGATTGATTTATTTGAACATTGCAAATGAAAAAAAACAAACAAGGAAACAAAAAATGTTACAGAACAGAAGCTGAGATCCAAGGTTTTTGTTCCTTTGATCAAAAACAAAAATTTTAAAAATTACAAATATTTAATATCCAATTTTTTTTAAACCTAATAAAGAAATAAATATTAAAAAATTAAAAAATACAATAAGTTATTATTCAATGTCTTAATTTAATGAATGTATATTATTTTTGGATGAAATTAAGAAAAAAAATCACAAAATAGCAAGTATTAAGTTGATTAGAAAATAAAATAAGTGATAAATTTTTTTTTTAAAAAAAATTATACCAATTGATACGCCCATATGAATCAAAATTATTGATATAAACTAGTTTAAATTACTACGATTAGTACAAACCGATAAAAAAATAAAATGATATATAAACTTAAATATATCAATTTTTTTCAAAATCGTTCCATACAAACCAATATAGCAGATACTGGTATGATACCAATAACATCGGGTTATGCCAATAAATAGCAACAAATGAAAGATTTATCATTTTGGGGCTAGGCAAACACTTGAACATAATTTGATTGAATTTTTAAGCCACCTGACAGCAATATTATAAATTTGCAAATCAACAAATAAATAACAAAATCATCGTTAAGAAAAAAAATTCCTCTCAAATTTCCTAATGAATAAAAAAAGTATTTAGAAGAGAATTATTCAATTATTTCATGTCAGTATATGCTTTTTCTATTCAAATAATCTATGTAATTACATTTTTTTTTAAAGTTAATAATTTATTCAATGAATAAAAAATCGAAACCGGATAGTTTAATTAAAAACTAAATTAAATATTTATATATGCTTTTGATATTAAATATAGTAATTTATTAATAAAATTATGTATTTAGTTTAATGATATAGTTTTTAATATATGATTAAAAGATTAAAAGTTCAAATCTCATCATTTATAAAAAATTAACAAAAAACTTATTTTTTATCGGTTAAACAGATTTTTCACCGATTCACTTAATTCCCGATTTTTGGGTATGTACCGGATCTGACATGCTATCAGTTTTCGATTGAATCGATCTGATTTTTCAACACTGAATTTATTACAAGAATCATTAACGAATTACTGAAATAAATATTTTTTATTTAATTATTACATAGAATATATAATATTGTAGAAGGAGAAATTTTTTTGACCAATTACAAATTGCCACGTGTTAATTGAAATTTCTTTTAATTAAGAAATTTTTAATTAAATTATGCATTATCATATCATAATTAATTATTTTATAATTAATTAAATATGTATACATGGCTTGACCAATCAAATTGCAAGGATTCATGGGTCACCCAATTAAACTTCACCCATGTGTCATAATTACTTCATCTCTAATTAAATTAAATTAATTAAGAGATAAATAATGAAGTTTTATCTCTAATTAAATTAATTAAGAGATAAATAAATATTTTATCTCTAATTAAATTAAATTAATTAAGAGATAAATAATGAAGTTTTATCTCTAATTAAATTAAACTAATTAAGAGATAAATAAGGAAGACAAGTTCTTTTAGAACTCTCTTTCACCTGGCTGGCTACCATTATAAATAGAGACTTCCCCTTAACACAAATTCACAATTCACAAGCCTAAGGAGAAGAAGAAAGATTTGGAAGAGTTAAATCCTCTCCAAAGTCTTAAGAAGAAATAGATTTGGAAGAGTTAAATATCTCCAAAGTCTGAAGAAGAGAAAGATTTGGAAGAGTTAAATCCTCTCCAAAGTCTCAAGAAGAAATCTCTGCAGAATTGAAGCAAGAAATTCTTAAGAACACCATCGTGCCTGTTCTTAAAGATTTCTCAAGAAGTTGCTCTTCAATCTTGTGTTGATCCAAGAAAGAAGATAAATCTTGTCTGCTCTAGATCAAGTCTCGAAGACCCTTGAAGCAAACAACGTGTGTTCAAGATCACGTCTCAAAGACCCTTGAAGCATAATTCCAAGATTTCCAAGACTTCTTAAATTTGGGATCAAATTTCAAGATCAAGTCTAGAAGACCCTTGAAGTGGATCTCATCAATTCAAGATCAAGTTGTGAAGACCTTTGAATCAAAATTTTACTGAAGAAAAGAATCAAAAGATTTCTTTCTTTAAGAATATTCAGAGATTGTAACCTCAAAGTTTGATTAATAAAATTATTATTTGACTCCAAATTTTCCTTGTCATATTGTCGACACGAAATTTGTGTGTACAAATTTTGGCACGCCCGGTGGGACAATCTCTGCCTTTCATCTCTTTTCTTCAAAACTAAAGTTATCAAGTTGCAATGGCTCCCAAGAAGAACCTTGCTAACAGACCAACTCTCAAGCCTGCTCGAGCTAATCCTGCAGTCTATCCCACTTCATCATCAAGCGCTGATATCCCTGCTCATCCTTATGGCACTAGGAGGAAGACCAAAGCTCTTGTTGAATTGTATGAGCAAACTTTTCCGGTGCTCAATCAAAACCCTCTCTATGACACTTCTTCTCCAATTCAAGACTTAGAAGAAGTTTCCGCTGGACAAGTTGATTCTCCTCGAGGATCAAGTGCAAGTCGCCAGTTAACATACAAAGAACAAGATAGCTACTCAAGCAACAAGCATATTCCATCCTCTGCTCCAAAATCAAGTTCTGGAGTAATGGCTGTCATGACAACTGGCACCACATCATTGGAAGAACAAGTTGCACTTCTGGCAAAATCTGTTGAAATTCTTTCAGCAAGTATCAAAGAGAAGGATAACCAGATCGCTTCCATGATGGACAAGATCGCCGGTCTCACTGGAAAAAGGAACGAAGCTTCAAACCAAAATTGGCAATCAATCTTTCAAGATGATGGTGAGAACTCTGGCAAGGAAGTTGCTAAGGATTCCGAAGAAAAGATCAATGAGCTCGTCACTACCAGTCAGCTCAAGGATCTTATCAAGGAGGCTATCAAAGATCAAGTTGAAAGCGTCAATCAACCTTCATATACATATGCAAAACCATATTCTCAAAGGATCGATCGTCTGAGGATGCCTGGGAACTATCAACCCCCAAAGTTTCAGCAGTTCGATGGAAAAGGAAATCCACGCCAACATGTTGCACATTTCGTGGAAACTTGCAATAATGCTGGTACCTATGGGGATCTCATGGTAAAGCAGTTCGTCCGCTCCCTAAAAAGCAACGCCTTTGATTGGTATACTGACCTTGAGCCTGGGACGATTGACAGCTGGGAACAACTTGAGCGTGAATTCCTTAATCGATTCTACAGCACTCGTCGCTTAGTCAGCATGATCGAACTCACAAGCTCACGTCAATGGAAGGATGAGCCAGTCATTGATTACATTCACAGATGGAGAAATCTGAGCCTTAACTGCAAAGAAAGACTGTCTGAGTCTTCTGCCCTTGACATGTGCATCCAAGGCATGAATTGGGGCTTGCGTTACATTCTTCAAGGCATCAAGCCTAAGACCTTTGAAGAATTAACCACTCGTGCTCATGATATGGAGTTGAGTATGACAGCTGCTGGAAATCAAGAACCTCCGGTGCAAGAGCCAAAGAAAGCCAAGGAAAAACAAGATACCCGCAAAGGGGGCAAAACCTTTATCAATAAAGGAGAAAGCAAACAGTCCATGGCCGTGACTACCAAGCCTCTTAAGATATCTCCCAAGTCAAAACAATCTCAAGAGACGAAATCTTCTCCTATCCAAGACAAAGGTAAAGGCAAGATCACTTTGAAGGAGAGGCAAGAAAAGAAGTATCCTTTTCCTGATTCTGATGTTTCAAGCATTCTTGAAGAACTTTTAAAGACTAAGCTGATTCAGTTGCCAGAAATGAAGCGACCTGAAGAAGCTGATAAAGTAGAAGACCCCAATTATTGCAAGTACCATCGCTTGATTAGCCATCCTCTGGAGAAATGCTTTATTTTGAAGGATAGAATTATGCGACTCTATGAAGAGGGGAAAATCGAGTTTGAAGAAGAAACGGTGTCGTCAAATTTGGCATCAGTCAATATGGTTTCTCAATCCAATTTGCTGGATAGAACCATAAAATTTGGCTCTTTTGATCCTATCATACTAGCTCCAAGTACAAGTACGATGGCGGATCTTCAGGGAAATGGGGGCAACTATTTACTTCAAAGACAAAATCAAGATCACGATGGTTGGACTCTAGTCACACGTCGAAGAAGCAAAAAGAAGAATCTTCCAAAAGTTGTGAAAGTGCCTACAAGAGCTAAGATGATCAAACAACCATCTAAATTTCCAAAGCCCAATATGCCTCAAGAAGCAAAAATGCCATCTCGGAGCAAAAATTCGGTAGGGAGGAAGTCAAGGAGGCAAATCACTTTAAACGAATTCATGCCAATCCAGCTTAGAAATGAAGATTTGGTTTTCATGACTTGTTACCATAACGGTGGCAATGAAGATAATGAAAACAACACAGACTCAGCAACATTTGAAGTTGATGAGCATTCTTGTGCTACGAAAATTAACATTTCTGATGAGGATCTGCTGCTAGGGTCAACCCCTCATAATCGGCCGTTGTTTGTCGTAGGATATACTCGGGAACAGAAGATCAATAGAATCTTGATCGATGATGGTTCTGCTGTCAACATACTCCCGTCGATGACAATGAAAGAATTGGGAGTTCCTTTGGATGAATTGATGCAAAGCCGCTTGATGATCCAAGGATTCAACCAAGGGGGACAAAGAGCTCTTGGAAAACTTAGACTTCAACTTTTCATTGGAGATATGGAGTCAAGTCCACTTTTCCATGTAATCGATGCCAAAACGACGTACAACATGTTGTTAGGACGACTGTGGATACATCAAAATGGTGTAGTCTCCTCAACTCTGCACCAATGTCTCAAGTATTGCAGAAACGGTCAAGTCAAGACGATCCTTGCAGACGCTAAGCCATTTACCAGAGCAGAAGCACATTTCGCAGATGCAAAGTTTTATCTCAAAGATGCATTTATCGAAGAAGTAATGTCCAACCCGATGCAAGAATTAAAGCAAAAGGGAAAGAATTTGGCTTCTTTCGCAGTTGGAGAAGATGAACTTGCTCAAGGTTTAAAGGATCTGACTCTTCCCCTCACTAACTTAGAAGAATCAAGAGACCTTATACCTCCATTGCAAGGATTTGTTAGACCAGTAGAAGAATCTCTTTGCGAACATCAGGATCTTCCTACTCATCGAGCTAAAGATTTTGATCCTAATGCTTATAGGTTGCTTGTCAAAGCTGGATATAAACAAGAGGATGTTGCAAAATTGGCTCACGAGACAAAAGAGCCTAGCAAAGAAAATCCGCAAAGTTCATTCAAGATCCGACAGGTCTGGAAAAAGAAGATTGATCACATCGGAACTTCTAGAGAGGGGCTTGGATATTCTCCATTAAAATTGAAGATTCATAAACAAACTTCGAGGTACATAAATGTGGAGGAAGTTCCCGATGAGCAAGAAGATACAGTGAAGCCACCAGGACTTTCAGTGTTTGATCGCTTGGGGGCACGCTCAACACGATGTTCAGTGTTTGATCGTTTGAGCATTCAATCATCACGAAGGTCAGTTTTTGAACGAATGGGAGAAAAATGCAGTGAAGTTTCTGTAAGTAAACCAATTTCCATTCAGTCAAGGCTTGGAAGTCTGTACTCTGAAGAAGTTAACTGTGGCCGAAAAAGAAAGTCTTCCACTTTAAAGGAATCAAGAGATTTTCACAGCAAAATTCCTTCTCGAATGAAAAGGCAAAGCGAATGGAAGGTAACTACTGGTGAAGTTTTAAAGGCTAGAAAGCACACAGTGGTTATAACCAAATCAATCTCATCCTCAGAGGAAGAGGAACTTGAAGAAACAGAAATCTTCACTTCTAACCATGTATCTGTAAAGGAAACTGGTGAAAAATCTCAAGAGGAAGAAGCCCAAGAAGCCCCTTCATCTTTTGAAGAAGGAAATCAAGCTACTATTGATGAGCTAAAGGAGGTTAACATCAGTACTAGTGAAGATCCACGACCGGTCTTTATTAATGCTTGCTTACCACCAGAAGAAGAAAAAGCCTATCTTGATCTTTTGATAGAGTATCGAGATATCTTTGCTTGGACTTACAAAGAGATGCCGGGACTTGATCCAAAAGTAGCTATGCATCATCTGGCTGTCAAGAAAAGTGTCCGACCTATCAAACAAGCTCAACGACGTTTCCATCCTGACTTGATCCCCCAAATTGAAGCTGAGGTCAATAAGCTCATCAAAGCTGGCTTTATTAGAGAAGTCAAGTATCCTACTTGGATCTCAAATATTGTTCCAGTGAGAAAGAAAAATGGTCAACTTCGAGTTTGTGTAGATTTTCGAGATTTGAACAATGCTTGTCCAAAGGACGACTTTCCTCTCCCTATAACAGAAATAATGGTGGATGCTACAACTGGCCATGAAGCTTTGTCATTTATGGATGGATCATCTGGCTATAACCAAATTCGCATGGCTCCAAGAGATGAAGAACTTACTGCATTTCGAACTCCAAAAGGAATATACTGTTACAAAGTTATGCCGTTTGGATTAAAGAATGCAGGTGCTACTTATCAAAGAGCAATGCAAAAGATCTTTGATGATATGCTTCACAAGAATGTCGAATGTTATGTTGATGACTTGGTAGTGAAGTCAAAGAAAAAATCCGATCATCTTGCTGATCTTCGCCAAGTGTTTGAAAGATTGCGTAGATACCAATTGAAGATGAATCCGCTCAAGTGTGCGTTCGGAGTATCCTCGGGCAAGTTTTTGGGGTTCATCGTACGACATCGTGGGATTGAGATCGATCAATCAAAAATAGATGCAATCATGAAAATGCCTGAACCGCACAATCTGCATGAACTTAAAAGTCTGCAAGGAAGATTGGCATATATCCGACGTTTTATCTCAAACTTGGCTGGTCGATGTCAACCATTTAGCCGGCTAATGAAGAAGGATGTCCCTTTTGTCTGGGATGAGGCCTGCAGTAATGCTTTTAAGAGCATTAAGACCTTTTTGTTACAACCACCTATTCTGAAGGCACCTATACCAGGACAGCCGTTAATCCTTTATATTGCTGCACAAGAACGTTCCTTAGGAGCATTATTGGCACAAGAGAATGATGAAGGAAAAGAAACCGCACTCTACTATCTTAGTAGAACTCTTAATGGTGCTGAATTAAATTATTCTCCCATTGAAAAGACTTGCTTGTCATTGATGTTTGCAGTTAAAAAGCTGAGACATTATTTGCAAGCTCATTCTGTTCGTTTGATTTCGCGAGCAGATCCCCTCAAATATCTCATGTCCAAGTCTGTGCTCAGTGGAAGATTGGCAAAATGGGCTCTTTTGCTACAAGAGTTCGATATTACTTATATTCCACAAAAGGCCGTTAAAGGGCAAGCACTTGCCGATTTCCTTGCAAACCATCCGATTCCAGATGATTGGGAATTCTCTGAAGATCTCCCAGATGAAGATGCTCTTTTCATCGAAATTCCGAGGCCATGGAAACTATTTTTCGATGGGGCTGCCCGTCAAGATGGAGCTGGAGCAGGTGTTGTCTTTGTCACTTCAGAAGGAGATGTATTGCCTTATGCATTTACTCTCACTGAAAATTGTTCCAACAATGTAGCAGAATACCAAGCTCTGATCATTGGGTTGGAAATGGCAGTGGATATGAAGATAACTCAACTTAAAGTGTTTGGGGATTCCAAATTGGTCATCAACCAACTTCTTTCACTTTATGAAGTTAAGAAGCCTGACCTCTTACCATATGTCGACTATGCGAAGAAAATTTTGGAATGGTTTGACAATGTAAGCTTAGAACATGTACCAAGAAAAGAGAACAAGCAAGCAGATTCTCTAGCTAATTTAGCATCAGCTCTTGCCATGCCAAGTGTAGAAGTAAAAGTCCCTCTTTGCAAACGATGGATTTTGCCTCCAGTTGATTTTAAAGATAATAATTCGGAATCTAATGTTGTTTCAGTTTGCGAAGTTGAAAAAGAAGATTGGAGACAACCATTAATTGATTATTTGGAGCATGGGAAGCTACCCAATGATCCAAGGCATAAAACAGAAGTGAAACGTCGAGCTCCTCGATTTATTTACTTTAAGGGTACGCTCTATCGCCGCTCTTTCGATGGTGTCTTCCTTCGATGTTTAGGAGAAGATGAAGTATCCAAAACCTTACAAGAAGCTCATTCAGGAATTTGTGGTGCACATCAGTCTGGAGCTAAATTACACTTTCAGATAAAAAGAATGGGATACTATTGGCCAACAATGGTAAATGATAGTATGGACTACTCCAAAAAATGTCAAGCTTGTCAATTTCATGCAAACTTCATCCATCAACCTCCTGAACCATTACATCCGACAGTCACATCTTGGCCCTTCGATGCTTGGGGACTTGATTTGGTAGGACCATTACCTAAGAGTTCACTAGGGCATATGTATATACTTGCCGCTACAGACTACTTTTCAAAGTGGGCAGAAGTGGCACCTTACAGGGAAGCAAAAAAAGAAACTGTTGCAACTTTTATCAGAACAAACATTATTTATCGGTATGGCGTACCTCGTCATATCATAACTGATAATGGGAAGCAGTTTGACATGAGCAAATTATGTGCACAGTTTGACTTCAAGCAGTACAAGTCTTCAATGTATCATGCTCCAGCAAACGGATTAGCAGAAGCTTTTAACAAGACTTTGTGCAATCTTCTCAAAAAAGTTGTTAACCGTTCAAAGAAAGATTGGCATGAAAGGATAGGAGAAGCTCTGTGGGCTTATCGAACTACATATCGCACACCAACTCAAGCCACTCCATATGCACTTGTTTATGGTGTAGAAGCTGTTCTGCCACTTGAGCGACAAATTCCATCATTGAGGATTGCAATCCAGGAAGATCTTTCTAGTGAAGACAATGTACGCTTACGTTTGGAAGAATTAGAAGCACTGGATGAGAAAAGGTTGGAAGCCCAACAACGCTTGGAGTGCTATCAAGCTCGATTATCCAAAGCTTTTAATAAGAAAGTCAAGCAGCGATCTTTCCAAGTTGGAGATTTAGTCCTTGCTGTAAGAAGACCCATAAATACTTCACATCGTATTGGCAACAAGTTCCTTTCAAAATGGGATGGACCATACGTTGTGCGAGAAGTTTATACCAATGGTGCATACAAAATCGTTGATCAAGATGGTGTCAAAGTTGGACCAATCAATGGAAAGTTTTTGAAGCGTTACTATGCTTAAAGAAGATGTTGCTCCTAAGCACGAGCTTAAACTGCACATTTAAAAAATAAAAAAAAAAAAAAAAAGCCCGCTATGTTGAAAATCCTTTCTAGGACAACTTAGGCAAAAGTTAGGGTACAAAAAAAAATGATGAACTACGTTATGACTTGATCCTTCAAATTCGAGGGTACGTAGGCAGCTTGGTTTCGTTGTCAAGTTCAGTCCAAACAAAAAAAAAATTGTTTGATTCAAATATTATCTTTTGTTCACTTGAAAGTATCATGATAATTCTCCATTCAAATTTCATGATTCAAGTTGTCTTTCAAGTAAAACAAATCTTTTACAAATTAAAGATCTTTGGGAATTTAATTTGTAGTCCACACATGACGCAAAAATGCTTCAGAAAGTGCAAAAGAAAGATGATATATGGAGAAAAAGAAATTTAACTTCATTTCAAACTTGAGAAGAACCTACAATTAAAAAAAAAAGTTACATCAAAAAGGATTCAGGGCTTCCATTTGAAATTCTTCAAGTCTTCTCGAGAGGCTTCCAACATATTTCGCAACAAATCTAAGTTTTTGGCTTCATTCTCAGTAAGGGTAGTAAAAGACTCAACAGAATTCATCTCCTCACGAATCTTGGAGGTGTCGATTCTTCTTCTTTTCAATTCATCTTCAGTTTCTTGGAGCGAAGATTCAAGTCTATGTTTTTTGCGTTGCAAAGTAATAAACTCTTGCTCTATATCTGCCAAGTTCGACTGCAGGGTGTTAAGGTTCTCAACAGTTTTATGTTCAAGTAACATTGAGTCTTTAAGTCGAGTTTCAAGTACTTGAAGTCTTTCAATTCTATCCTTGGATGAAGAGATGGAAGATTCAAGCTCATTAAACTTTTGGACTTGTGTAAAGTAGTCTTCCACCATGCCTTTCAATAAGGATGAATCAACGGACTTAATTGCTTCTATTGCATCAAAGATCTTGTGGACATCACTAGTAAGTGAAGAAACCCGATCAAAAGAAGCGCGAATAATCCTTGGTTGAATGCTTTCTCACAAAATAGTTGCAAGCTTCAACTGACTATCGGATATCACTTTTTCAGCACTAAACTTAGAAAATTCTGGAAGGGCGAGATGACTAGCTTCAACATGAGGGCTTATGGAAGTCTTCACTATAGGGGAAGTATTATTAACAATCATGTTGGGGCAAGCATCTTCTTGGTTGGAAACGGTACTCGAAACATTATTTTTGATCTCAGCTACAAGTTTGTTGAAATCATGCGAACTAGAAACTGAAGCTTCACTTTTGGCGGGGGATATATCACCTTGAAAGGATTCCCTTGGCCTGATTCGCTTCCAATGTCTTTCATGATCACTCTCATCAATTGAATCTTCAAGGATCGCATTATGCTTCCCTTCGATGACTTTCGGTAAAACCCTTTTTCCTTCATCAACTAATGACACTGATCGAGGAACTTCTTGTGAAGCCTTCACATGCTCCTCTGTTAAATCTATAGTGGACGAGACTTTGGCTTTATTGGATTTGTCTTGTGAAATCTCTAAAGACTTTCTCTTAACAGCCTTTGAAGGTTTTCTTCTCTTTGATGGTGATGTACGGATGTTTGAAATCAAAATATCAATAGAATGCTCAAGATATGGCTCATGAACTTTCGACCACCATTCCATGTATCTTGCGGTTGCATGATCATTAGGATTTAGAGAACGAGCTGGAGAGATCAATCTGGACTTTGTATGAGAACGAGTGCAAATTCTCCAAAACCTACATAGATCATCCACAGATCCAGAACGAATGTCTTCCTTAAGAGCTCCGGGAATATCTTGACAAAACCCAAATTGTCTCCCAAATCGATGAGGACTATAAAGTTCTATAATGATGGCTTGGTTACATCGGACGGGCAAATAGCTCGAACGAACATTAACAAGGTAGCCATGATTGATCTTACTAAGAGCGTCATCATCAACAATCACTTCATCTCTATTTCTGGGACATAAGTTAGCATTCCACACTATGCCAGTATGAATCAACTTGCGGGCATCATAATCCTCAAAGTATTTGGCTCCACCTTCTCCTGAAAACTTGCTCATCAAAGGCCCATATACATCATCTGGATTTTGAAAGTGAGTCCGGAAGTAATAACTTAGCCACCCATAAACATAGTGAATTGGAAAACACGCATCTGAAGAGCCCGTTTGAGTAGACAGTGTGATTCGGTTTAGTCCATGGTAAATATTGGCTAACACCGGGATCGCGAGATTAACAGTTCTTCCACTTCGGCCATGTTTTATATAAACTTTGGTTTTTACCAATTGCTATATTTATTCATAAGCATGCCTATCCATACTTCTCTTAAGTGGGCTGTCCTTCTATGTGGGCCAATGTTGGTTCTTTGCCCATTTTGATTAAAAACATTTTGGAATCAAGACAATACAAAGGTGCAAATAAATTTCAAGATTTGTTCACTTTCTACACTCAACAAAAATCGTGTACGTGACCAAGTCTTGAGGGGGCATTTGTAGAAGGAGAAATTTTTTTGACCAATTACAAATTGCCACGTGTTAATTGAAATTTCTTTTAATTAAGAAATTTTTAATTAAATTATGCATTATCATATCATAATTAATTATTTTATAATTAATTAAATATGTATACATGGCTTGACCAATCAAATTGCAAGGATTCATGGGTCACCCAATTAAACTTCACCCATGTGTCATAATTACTTCATCTCTAATTAAATTAAATTAATTAAGAGATAAATAATGAAGTTTTATCTCTAATTAAATTAATTAAGAGATAAATAAATATTTTATCTCTAATTAAATTAAATTAATTAAGAGATAAATAATGAAGTTTTATCTCTAATTAAATTAAACTAATTAAGAGATAAATAAGGAAGACAAGTTCTTTTAGAACTCTCTTTCACCTGGCTGGCTACCACTATAAATAGAGACTTCCCCTTAACACAAATTCACAATTCACAAGCCTAAGGAGAAGAAGAAAGATTTGGAAGAGTTAAATCCTCTCCAAAGTCTTAAGAAGAAATAGATTTGGAAGAGTTAAATATCTCCAAAGTCTGAAGAAGAGAAAGATTTGGAAGAGTTAAATCCTCTCCAAAGTCTCAAGAAGAAATCTCTGCAGAATTGAAGCAAGAAATTCTTAAGAACACCATCGTGCCTGTTCTTAAAGATTTCTCAAGAAGTTGCTCTTCAATCTTGTGTTGATCCAAGAAAGAAGATAAATCTTGTCTGCTCTAGATCAAGTCTCGAAGACCCTTGAAGCAAACAACGTGTGTTCAAGATCAAGTCTCAAAGACCCTTGAAGCATAATTCCAAGATTTCCAAGACTTCTTAAATTTGGGATCAAATTTCAAGATCAAGTCTAGAAGACCCTTGAAGTGGATCTCATCAATTCAAGATCAAGTTGTGAAGACCTTTGAATCAAAATTTTACTGAAGAAAAGAATCAAAAGATTTCTTTCTTTAAGAATATTCAGAGATTGTAACCTCAAAGTTTGATTAATAAAATTATTATTTGACTCCAAATTTTCCTTGTCATATTGTCGACACGAAATTTGTGTGTACAAATATATAATTAAAATTTTAAAAATATATAATTATATTATATAATTTAAATGAAACAAATATATTGTATGATGTATTAATACAAAATCCCAAAATTCTTTTTTTTTTTAATGGGATCATGAATTTTGAGGAATGAGTAAATCTTGGAGTGTGTAGTGCTTTTCACTGGGTCCTAAGAAATACCCAAATCCCCAAAAAAAGGGACATCCGGCCAGAAAGTAGTGTTTGAGAAAAGACCATCAGAGGGGTAAAGAAATAAAAAAAAAACTCTCAAACAGTCAAACGTCTATTTCTTCACTGAAGGAAAAGAGAAGAAACAAAAAAACTATATTCTGCACGCAATCTATCTACCCCAACAGGCCAACATTTATTATAACCCATGCCCCATGCCTTCTTTTATTAATACCTTCACGATTTATTTCTGTTTTATGCTTTGCTAGGAGAGGAAAAAAAAAAACCCTGTAAACATATATCAGAAACTAATACTACATATCTATGTTATTCAAATTTTTTATTTTTTTAAAAATATTTCTGTTCAACATATATTCGAAAATGTTATAAAAATATAATATTTCAAATATATAAAAAAAAAAAAAATAAGTACAACGGTATTGTACACAAACCCGCATTCAATATTCATTCTAAGTCTGAGTAACATAATTACAGATACAATATATTATATAAATATAGTTTTTTTTTTCTTTTTTTTTCTGGTAGTTGTAAAATATTGCTCTGCTTGCTTGCCTTGCTAGCTAAAGGAATAAATGCTACTACTATATAGAATTGAGAGGGTAAGACTTCTTTCTTTCTTTCTTTCTTTCATGAGTCATTATATTTATTTATAGGACAACATATCTCCTATCATAAATAGGGAAACGAAGTTAATATTGGAATGCATCTTTGTCACACAGTTTAAAGATGGGTAGATTTTACATAAGCAAAAAAACTAAAATGGAGTAAGAACAGAAATATTAAGAAAATACAAAATTTGTAGGATAATTAGCCTAAGGAGGATTGGACTTTGCACATGGACCACCGATTTCAGCAGCTAGTCTAATGATCATATGTTTAAGATGAATTTTTTTTGTTGCCAATTGTTGTTGCCTGACCCTGAGCTGAGGGTGACCACCTCGCTTAACTAATCATTTAAAAAATGAGCTTTCAATCCATCTAACTTTGTTAAAAGATAATAGAACAAGAATGCTTACCCCTTTATCTTCGTCACCTTTAAGCTTTTTTTATACAAAAGAAGTCGCAACCTAGGGATAAAGGATTGCGGATATTGAAATTCAAACTTCAAACATATTGTATGCCACCTTTTTAATGGTGACTGCATGAAACAACTGAGCTAAACTCCGGATTTATCACCTTTAAGCTTTGCTCGGTAAGAATGATGAAAAAGAACAAGGATAAAAAACTTATTAATATAATGGTTACCATACAAAAATACACACGTATATATTGTACCTTACTTGACTCAAGCGAACGCCTCCTTTGCGCCTTGCTTATTAGGTAATATAAGAGTTTTAGCACATAAAATGCACGCCTTGCGTCCTTGACAACATTCGATGATACAACTCGAACTTCCCTATTTAAACTGAAGTGATTATTTTAACATCAGGTGGTACTTCAAGATTACGTTAGATATACCCTTTAAGGGAAAGCACATGTATTACAAACTGAGATATTTGAAGATATACAACCTCAATTGCACTCAATTTTATGAAAGGGAATCAAGAAACTTGTATTGGATATACTCGTATACATCATTTTGTTACAAAGAACCAAAAAAAAAAAAAATTATCAGACTGAAACTTTACATTGTAATTTCGAGGTTACATACCTGGTAATTCAATCTTTTCTAGCACTTCCAACCTGGTTTTTCTTTTCCAACCTTTCATTGAAGCAACAAGGTTTATCAACCCCACAATTTGATTCTTGCTGTATTCCTGCAAATGCAATGCAAAAGTATTTTTCAGGTTTCTAAGACAAATAAAAGCACAAAAAAAAGTATGACTGAAAGCATTCATCATTTTGCTGTAGCAAAGAACAGTTCTTACAGGATGAGCACGTGCCCAGTGCACATGTTCAGTTTCAGGGAGATAATAAGCCTGTTAAGGGCAAACATAGAGAATACAATTAGTTATGACTGAACTTATTCCTCCATATATATTACGAAATGAATGAAGAATCAATTTCTGCATCAGTTTCTGAATTGACCATGTTAACTATGTAGTTACCTTGATGAAAGTTTCAACAATCTGTAACTTTGGCTTCACGTTTAAGGAGAAAAAGTGTTGTAGGCCATTGATTAAAACCTGAAAAGAAAAAGAGTTCAGTCATTAAAATAGATAAACATGCAAGATGACCAGGAAAATACATAGAAAATTCTCATCAAAATTTAAATTACCACCTGAAGGTCTAATGACACGAGAGCTCGTCCTTCATCACTACATCTCTTCACTTGTGAATTCGTGATAGACCTTCAATAAGAGTTTCTGCAACAATTTCGAGTCCATAGTCCAAGAGGAGGTCTTGAACCTAAGTCAGACAGAAAAAACAGCTTAAGAGTAAATCATTTCACATTTCTTATAGTTGCTGTATTTATTCTTCATCAAAAAACAAAGACATCATAACCATGTACATGTACATGTACATGGATGAACAATAACATTAAACATCAACCCTTTGAATTCTTGATACAAAAAAGATGCTGATTTTACATTTATCTTTATGCTCCATTAATGACAACCACATCTGAAGCACGTTAACCTTCTATTATGTACTTCAAGTCACAATTACCATTGTCCAATCTGGTTATAGTGTTTTCTTCTCTTTCTTCTTTCTTAATATTTATTTTAATCCTTCTCTTCATTAGCAAATCAATCTGCTTACCAATAATCCAGTTATTTTATTAAATAATCCACAAACTAGCTTGCTTCCAACATGAATGATTACTCCATGAGCAGTTCATCCAGTGTCAATGAAAAGCAATAGGCAAACAATATTATATTCATTAATATTGTTATTTTGCTAAATTTAACAGGATGGTGATTCATGTTACCTCTTAGTGAATTCCACCATGAGCAAGCCTTGTTTTATAGTGCTTAAACTCTCCCAACAATAAATCCACATACCTATTCATTAAACAACTCATGTCAGAGAACTTGTCAAATGGTGGTCATGGATCTATTTAAGTAAATAATAGCCAGAATCTATGGCCAAATATGAGATCACAAACTGAAAAAGAAAATGAAACCGATGACTAAAGAAAGAGGATGATCCCAAGAGAACAAACCCATTGTGCTCCATCCCAAGCTCTTTCGGTTCCCATTTCGCATTAGCAATTCGATCAACATACCTGTCAAAAATTCTGGCTTTATTAGGAAAATAGCCTAGACAAAAGCACTTCCTAAAACCAGAAGCAATGACCATGCTGTTGAATATGGCTCAAAGTTAACCAAGGAAGCTTCCACCAAAGCCACCAACCAAGGTCAATAATGGAGGCTACCACCAACCATAGTTGGTGGATGGTAGACCAAGATAGTTGGTGGATGGTGGCTACTTTGTTTGCCACTAGCTATGTGTTCCCACCATGATAGTTGGTGGATGGTGGCTACTTTGTTTGCCACTAGCTATGTGTTCACACCATGGATGGTGCCTATAAAAGGCCATGTAGAGTGAGAGAGAAAAATGTGTGAGTTGAGAGAGTGTGAGTGAGATAGAGTTGGAGAGCTCCAAAGGTGAGCTCCAAGAGCTCCCTCCCGGTAGAGATGTGAGAGCTCTAGAGAGAGCCCCTCCCGGTTGAGTGTGTGCTATAGAGAGCACTTGTAATACGTATCTCTTGTAATACTCCATCTCCGATAAATACAAAGCTTTGCTCCTCCTCCCGTGGACGTAGGCATATTGGCCGAACCACGTAAAATTATCGGTGTTTTTTTCAGTGTGTCTTTATCGGTTTTAGTAATCTCGTTTTAGTTCCGCACAACAAATTGGTATCAGAGCCAAATTTTACGTAAAACCGAGTTTGTTCGATTCTGTCCGTTTTCTCAAAAGTGCTCCAATTTGTGTTTTGAAAATACCAGGTTGAAGAGGTCGTTGAGAGGAGTGCAGCAGAATCAACCGGAGCACCAGAGGAGGCCGCACGCGCCCACACGCGCCGCCAGAAGAATCGCGAGTGGGCCTCACTCGCCCACGCGCCGCACGCGCTCCAGAGGATGAAGGCGCGTGAAGCCCACGCGCCGGTCACCACCAGCCTGCACGCGCCCACGCGCCGTCGCACGCGCCATTTTTCGGGCCATTTTTTGAGCCGTTTCAGAACACTATTCCGAGACTTTTCCTAGCCGGTTGAGCTAAAACGAGTCCATTTCGAGTCACCTGTAGCTGAATATTCGCAGAATATTCACCGTGTGTCCAAAATTTACATAGTTGGACCCGTTCCTGGCTATTTCGACTATTCCGGACTCAACCGCGGCATCCGTTTTTCCATACAGGTAACGGAAAAACTCTGAGTTGATAATTTTGTTTTATTACCATGGCAGAATCATTAGAGACAACTGAAACAACCAGTAGCGCACCATCAAGTTCTTACATCAGAAAGAACTCGATGACCACTGCAAAGTTCGAGGTGGAGAAATTTGATGGCACCACGTAACTTTGGCATGTGGCAGTGCGAAGTACTGGACCTGTGAGTCCGCGAAGGACCAGTAGACAGTGAAAATCCCTTCCAGTAGGAGGTGAAGACCCCGTCTAGTCCGGTAGACGGTGGAGATCCCGTCCAGTAGAAGGTGAAGATCCTGTCCAGTCCAGTTCAGTAGACAGTGAAGATCCCGTCCAGTAGGAGGTGAAGATCCTGTCCAGTCCGGACCAGTAGACAGTGAAGATCCCGTCCAGTAGGAGGTGAAGATCCTGTCCAGTCCAGTTCAGTAGACAGTGAAGATCCGGTCCAGTAGGAGGTGAAGATCATGTCCAATCCAGTCCAGTAGGCGGTGGATATCCTATCTAGGAGAAAGAATCCTGTTAATCCGCGAAGGACCAGTGGACGGTGAAGATCCTGTCCAGTCCAGTCCAGTAGGCGGTGGATATCCTATCTAGGAGAAGAATCCTGTTAATCCGCGAAGGACCAGTAGACGGTGAAGATCATGTCCAGTCCAGTCCAGTAGGCGGTGGATATCCTATCTAGGAGAAGAATCCTGTTAATCCGCGAAGGACCAGTAGACAGTGAAGATCATGTCCAGTCCAGTAGGCGGTGGATATCCTATCTAGGAGAAGAATCCTGTTAATCCGCGAAGGACCAGTAGACGGTGAAGATCCTGTCCAGTCCAGTCCAGTAGGCGGTGGATATCCTATCTAGGAGAAGAATCCTGTTAATCCGCGAAGGACCAGTAGGCGGTGGATATCCTATCTAGGAGAAGAATCCAGTTAATCCGTGAAAGTCCAGTAGGCGGTGGATATCCTATCTAGGAGAAGAATCCTGTTAATCTGCGAATGACCAGTAGGCGGTGGATATCCTATCTATGAGAAGAATCCAGTTAATCCGTGAAAGTCCAGTAGGCGTGGATATCCTATCTAGGAGAAGAATCCTGTTAATCTGCGAATGACCAGTAGGCGGTGGATATCCTATCTAGGAGAAGAATCCTGTTAATCCGCGAAAGTCCAGTAGACAGTGAAGATCTTGTCCAGTAGGAGGTGAAGACCCCGTCCAGTAGACGGTGGAGATCCCGTCCAGTAGACAATGAAGATCCTGTCTAGTAGGAGGTGAAGACCCCTCCAGTCCAATAGACGGTGAAGATCCCATCCACAGTAGGAGGTGAAGATCCCGTCCAGACCAGTAAAAAGCTCAAAATACTGAGATCTGATATTGGCGATTATCCGTTCCTCAAAGTGAAGATCAGACACTTTGAAGCTCCGGGCACTCCACGATAGAATGGAGGTGCAGAACGGATGATTAGAACTTTGGTTGATAGAGTTCGAGTTATCTCAGTGAGGCTTGAGAAAGGCATTTTGAGTAGAGGCTTGGCCTCTTAGAGTATCAACTGACTACCCTCTACAGCATTGGATGCATGGATTGGAAAATCCTTAGAGGTAGAGTCTTAAAATCGGATCGGCTGTTTTTCGGATGCTTAACTGGATCCTAGAGCCAAGAAAGCTGTCTTCTTGGGCTTTAGTGAAGGACTAAAAGCAGTCCGACTGTGGAACCCTGAGTCAAAGAGAGTCATCTTAAGCCGAGATGTTGCCTTTGACGAATCTGTAATGCTGAAACTGTCAACTCCAGAGAATGAGAACCATGATTCTCTAAAGCAGGTGGAGTTTGAATCAGAAGATGCTGGTCAAAATTCCGATGAATCTAAACCAGAATCTGATGACACCTTAACTGAAGTGGAGGAGTCATCACCAGAAACCTTTCAGCAATTTGAATCAGTTGCCACCAGTAGACCGAATAGACATATTCGAAAACCTGCTCGGTACACAGACATGGTGGCATACGCCCTTCCAGTAATTGATGATGATGTTCCGATCAATTACAAAGAAGCTGTAAACAGCCCTGAGCATGCCCAGTGGAAGGAGGCGATGGATGAAGAGATGACATCACTTCATCAAAATCAGACTTGGAAGTTGGTTCCACTTCCAACACTCAAAAGATCAATTGGGTGCAAATGGGTCTTTGCCAATAAGGAGGGTGCTACCGGCAAAGACAGCATCAGATACAAAGCCAGATTGGTAGCCAAAGGTTAGGCTCAAAAAGAAGGAATAGACTACAATGAGGTATTTTCACCTGTTGTTAAGCATGCATCTATTCGGATCTTATTGGCTTTAGTAGCACTGTATAACCTAGAGATAGTTCAACTTGATGTAAAAACTGCATTCCTCCATGGTTCCTTAAAGGAGGAAATTTATATGACTCAACCAGATGGTTTTGGAGTCCCCGGTCGCAAAGATTACAAAAGCAAGTTGAACCGGTCACTGTATGGTCTGAAACAATCCCGTGACAGCTGTATAAACGGTTGGACTGTTTCATGACAGGATGAAAAGTACACACACAGTCAATTTGATCACTGTGTTTATTTCCGGAAACTTCAAGATGGATCATTTGTCTATCTGCTGAAAAAGGCAAGGTGGAGATCGACAGGCTGAAGGCTCAACTGAGCTCAGAGTTCGAGATGATCTTGGAGAAGCTAAGAAAATTCTTGGGAAGTAGACAGAAAAATTGACTCAGGCTCAGTGCATTGATGGATCATGCCAATGCAGTAGGTGCCCTGATGTGTGTAATGGTGTACATGACACCTAAAGGAGAAAGGAGGAAGCTCTGATCTGTGAATTCTCTCTGTGGATTCTCGCCAAGGTGGAGATTGTTGAATATGGCTCAAAGTTAACCAAGGAAGCTTCCACCAAAGCCACCAACCAAGGTCAATAATGGAGGCTACCACCAACCATAGTTGGTGGATGGTAGACCAAGATAGTTGGTGGATGGTGGCTACTTTGTTTGCCACTAGCTATGTGTTCCCACCATGATAGTTGGTGGATGGTGGCTACTTTGTTTGCCACTAGCTATGTGTTCACACCATGGATGGTGCCTATAAAAGGCCATGTAGAGTGAGAGAGAAAAATGTGTGAGTTGAGAGAGTGTGAGTGAGATAGAGTTGGAGAGCTCCAAAGGTGAGCTCCAAGAGCTCCCTCCCGGTAGAGATGTGAGAGCTCTAGAGAGAGCCCCTCCCGGTTGAGTGTGTGCTATAGAGAGCACTTGTAATACGTATCTCTTGTAATACTCCATCTCCGATAAATACAAAGCTTTGCTCCTCCTCCCGTGGACGTAGGCATATTGGCCGAACCACGTAAAATTATCGGTGTTTTTTTCAGTGTGTCTTTATCGGTTTTAGTAATCTCGTTTTAGTTCCGCACAACACATGCCAGCCTGTAAGTACTAATAAATATCTCGCTGAAAATGTTGACTTCATCTTAGAATATTTCAACTCCTTCATCAACATTTTTTTTACTACAGGCTATCTTCTCTGGTTCAATAAACTTGTAAAGGAGTTTTCAGCTAGAAGCAAAAAGCCAAAACTGTTGCAACAAGTTGGGTCACTACAAGGTTGACGGGAGAAATTAATCCTAAATTCAATCCTAGCATTGACAAGGCCATACACACACATGCACACATTAATATCAACTTCTAAAATCATAGGAAACAAACAATTATTTCTTTTGCTCCTTGCTTTTTGGTTGCATTTGTTTCCTCAATTTGCATAAAGCAAAAGCAAAATCATAGATAAAAATGTGCAAACGTCAAAAATATTATTACTAAAACAATCATAATGGTTTAATTTAGAAGTAAAATCATGGTTTTTGTTTTTACATGAAAGTCAAATTTTCAATTTATAATCCTTCAAAACAGTTTTTTGCTTTTGTGTCCATATGCACTATTTTGTTTATTTTTTGTTCCTAAAAGCAAAAGGCAAGTAACATAAGCAACAATAATATTTTTAAATGAGAAACCCAATTTACTAATCTTACCCGTTAATGTGGAGCAGTATTCTTGTGGTTGTCCTATGTATGTGCTCTATACCTGGCAATAACCAAGTAAACTTAATATCATATTATCAAAAACATGTAAAATTCAACATATAAATATAATAAGATTCACTTAATAAGACAAAAACATTCTAATTTGGAAAACAATAATGAATTTTATAAATTACATATTAAACAAAGGGAAATTTAATAGAGAAAAAATTCTCCATATTAAGCAGGCAAAAGCAAAATATGTGTTGGAGAGAGATGGCTTAAACTTGCAGTTGTTCCTTGTGCAATAGCAGCTTAGCTTATGCTATGCAGGGAATTACGTGGGCTATAGGCAGGGCCAGTTGGGAGGAGTGAGGGCTTGGAGAGGTATACATGCTTGTACAGATAGTAGGAAAGTGATGGATTTGGTCCATCTACTTTTTGGCTGTGGTGGGGAAAGCAATAGGAGGGTTTTACGGGAAGAGCTACCCTTATCAAAGCTCTTGGACAAGGGATTCAATAAACTTAATATTAGGGTTAATAGCCAACAATTATTGGGTAACTGATGCTTTAAATTTTATTTATCTGTATGAAGAAAAGATACTAGCTTTGTTCATGGGTTGGCCCCCCCTTGCTGCCTGTTTATCCTCATTTTATGCTGATAAAAAAAAAAATCTTAAACTAAAATCATAAATTACATAAAAGAGTAACTCGATACAGTCATCATGCTAATCTAGCACAAGATAGTGTCAAAGGTCTTCAAGAATCTATATCTTTATAATTTAAAGATTCCACAACTCATAGTTCAAGGAGCCTAGTTCAGTCCGTTAGATTTATTTTTTATGGATTTTCATCACATTGTACCAAAGAATGATTTAATCGAATTTAGAATAAAGTATAAACCATATGCTTGAATGTATTATAATGTATTCTATATGTTTATAAAAGCTCAATGTACCAAATTACATCCTTTGGCTCTTTAAATTGGCATTTATTTTTGCTGTTTGCTATTTGGATCAGTTATCTGGGTAGACGTATACCTGTTTTTATGATAATTTTATTTTTTTATTAGGTATTTACTCTTTATCAATAAAATTATATTTATTTCCATTTTGTTGCTGGTTGATTGACAACGACCAGCATTTTAACTTTTGTGGATGGAACATAATGCACGAATAAAGAGAAATGATTAAAAAATTTACACTTATTGACAAGAACTCATAGTCCCTCCAGCTCAAAAATACTATATTACCGACCTCACAAACCCACTTGGAAGATTCAGTAAAATGACCCCTATCCTTATCTAGATCTACGAAGCATTAATAACTTGCTTTTGTTATGAAAGGCGGAACTAAAATCTTGACCACTTACTACTTTGACCATTTATTTAATAATACAGATATACTCATTGAAATATCTCAGAACAGAAACCAGAACATCCTATGTGAACGAAGAGAGAACTAAGCATTTCTTATTACTAGTATTTTTCAATTCCAGTAAATATGGATTAGCAGTGGTCCTATATTGTTAATTAATAACTATTCTGGTCTTATTACTAAAATGTAAGTCAACATAATCAACTTAAGTTTCAGCTTTTGCATTTTCTTAACCCACATGGTTGAAATTGAGAAACATACCAGGTGCACAAAGAAATCTTCAATTACAGCTGTATTACTCTTCAGCAGCAATGATTGGAGATGAGTTCTAGATCTATGCAATATCCGAGCAACAAGAGCTACAGTATCAGCACCTGCACATCTTTCCTGCAACATAAGCGTCATGTTATTTATGGCACATATATTACCAAATGTTTCATTCCTGTTCAAAAAAAAAAACAAAATCCAGAGAAAACAACCTTAGTTTGAAGAAATCAAGAAAGCAATAAGCATTTAACATAGATTCTTTTGTTGAGTCGAACTTGGGGAAAAAACATATTATGGTCATCCTATCAATCAGTAAATACCTTATCCAAAGAAATTTACTTTATTATACCTTTAGACCAAACGAGGTGCCTCTTGGAGGACCAAAATTTGTACTTTGAGGAGCAGGTGTCACATCTGCATGTGCGGGTGGAGATGATAAGGATCCTGATGGATTTTTATCCACTGATCACAATCTTGTGTTATTCTTGATAAGGCTGTCTTTAACCGATCTAGGAATTACAAACAAATGAAATGAGAACACAGAAGTGAGAAGTGAACACATAAACAAAAGATATATTAATAGACAAATGAATTTCCATCATGTATTCAAAGACAATTAACTTACAAGTAAGAGAGTCAGTAGAACCCTTTCCTCATGTTTTTCTGATCAAATGTTTCAAATATATAATAGAAAAACATCTCAAATAACTGGCATATGCCCTGCAACAATGTACTAAATCAGGAAAAATAATTTAGAGGGAAAAAGAAAAAACAGTGTTCAGAATGTATTGAGCAGCTAAAGACGTAAAGCTTAGGAAAAAAAAGATTTAACCAGAACACACCTTAAAAAACTCAACATTGACTATTTCAAGTTTCTGCATCAACCTTGCATACTTATCCATTGACCTAATGTGTAAAAATTAGAAAACAGCTCACATATAAGAACATAATCAACATTCAGCTCTTAATAGAAAGATCCAATTTTCTTTTTTGAACTATATAGCATCTAACCTTAAAAGACAAAGAGATGATCCAGTTTGTGCTGTAAGTTCGTTATTACTGCAAGGAGAAGAGTAACCTTTTGAAAGGCAGGGTTTTGAAATTCGACTAGGGAGTTAACTATCCTCATCAATAAAGTCAGTAAATCCTCGTTTTCCTCTTCTGATATAGAATTGGAGCCATTGATATGATTTACATCACCGTTGCATGGAGAGACAACATCACCGTGAAGATTATCAACATTTCCCTCATATTCACCAGAGGTTGCTCCATTAAGTGGCGAGGAATTCTGAGCCTCTTTTGGACTGCTGCTTACTTCTAGCAAAAATGGGTTTCCATTTCTAAGCCAAGGAGAAAATCCACTCTTCTTGGCACCTGTGTCAACTTTGTTTGCTGATTTGTCAGTGTAAAGCACCCTAGGATTGGAAGAGTTACCATCAGAAGCAGCAACTAAGGGTGCTCCATCACCTACCAACCCAGCAAAACTAATTATTTGTACCGTCTCTGGTGGCAATCTAAGCCAGGTTTCCTTCTCCAAAACTATTTTAAGCGCCTGGAAATGAAACAAAAAGTAAGCCCCAGCTCTGTTCAAGTGCATTAGGATTATGGGACAGAAGGTAAAAGAATTAAGCGCAGAAATAAAATTAGTAACAATTCCCAAAATTGTTGGCACCATAAAATGAAAAGTATCTGCAACACACAAGATTTGCCAACAGACAAACCAGTGTTACAATATGCTATAATATGCAAGAAGATAAACATGTAAGCATTGATATCTGTCCCCCAAAAAAGTGCTCCATGTTTCACTTTCATTCAGAGTTTCATGGAAGTTGGTGTCCCCCAATATCAATAACAAGAACAACAATAACCGTGAAGAAGAATAAGTGTGAAGTCCAACTTACAGATATGTTTTGCTGATGAAATGCTGCAAAATAATTTACATAAACACCCTTCAATTTCTGCCTGAATTCAACTGCCTCGACTCCACAGAAGGCTTCCCCAGCCAGGATGAATGTGTTAAGTTCTTCATAATTTTTCAAAAATTGATGAATGCTTGTAGAAGCAGCAGCAGAAGAAGATAGTAATACTGATACTCGGCTAGTCGTAAGTTGCCAAAGATTCTTACGTCCCCTCTGAAGGGTTTGTGACAGAAAAACTATGGCTTCTTTCCTTAATTGATACCAGGGAGATTCACTGCTTGACGTTGCACCATCGTCATTTCTACCCTCAAAAACTGATTTGTGAGATTCTACATTTCCAGAATCCATCCTTTCAGATGCATCAGCTGAGGAAGTGGCTGTAGTTGACTCTACGGAAGATGAACATGGTGTCCTGTCTACAGATTGAGAGAGAGAGAGAGCAGTTAACCATTGGAATTGCAAGGATTTTTAGAAACTGAATCAGTGTGCTGAACCTCCACAGCATTTGCAAAAAATGTTACCTTCCGTCAATTTGGCTTTTGTTATTGGGCAATCTACAACCTGCAACAAGATAAAAAAAAAAACATTACAAAATGAAAGAAATCAAAAGAGACATAGGCCCCACAAACAGGAAAGAAACCAGGAACACACAAAAAGCCATAGCATTACCACATAACCCATAAAGATTTCATGTAAATACACATACATTCACACACTTATATACCATACAATAGATTCAAAATGATGCCTCAAAACTCCAAAGAACATCTACTGTAGTAAACAGAATCGCCAGGTACTGGGAAAAAAACCAGAAACGATGAGCTGACATTTTCTCCAAATGAGGTTCTTTAACAATCAGACATGAAACTATGTTACAATGCAAATGCTTACCATGCAGATAACATTTGCAATCTTCAAGTCTTTCTCCAAGTCCCTGACCAAATTCATACCCTTCACTGGCCAAAAAAGCAAGTATCAAAACCTCCTTAAAGAAATACAAAATGAATTTTGAACTCATAAACCATCACCATAGTACATACAACAAAATTAAAGTTAGAAATGTAAAAGCTTAAACACTTCTAACCCTCCTACAAGGAAATAATTAAATTAAAAAACTATCACCTTAATTAAAGAAAGAAACCAGACAACAGCCAAATTTTTAACCATTCTGTATAACCTCACAGAAATGTATAGAATACATATTGATAAAGGCATCAATAAAACCAAAACTATAAAACGTCATGCCAAGTTAATCAATCGAATATTTCCATCTTTAATGAATAATTTGTGTCATGGGACCAACTTTAGTAAATATGTATACATAATACATCTATATAAAATCTTGATGCGTAGGGAGGAGATAAAGAATTCCGATAGTCTAGATATCATATGCCAAAACTTCCTTCAAAGATGCAAAAAACATGCTTTCATTTTAACCATCAATAGATGAGCAACAATTTGTATATCAATACAATAGAATCAGATGATGTGTAAACAGAGGTTAAATCCTTGGAATTGCAGAGCAAACATTAGAAATCTCATTAGAAAACTTACCCACTACTTCATGATGCTCCATGACATGGCGGGATAAACTTTCTGCTACTCTATCCAGTTGTGCTAATCTAAGTGTGGCCTACAAAAGAGATGAAGATGCAAGGTTAAATAGATCATTTTAATGAAAATCCCAGACAAGAACAATGCTGTCTGATGGCAATCCATTAGGAACTCCCAGAAAACAGCACCACTCACAAAACAATGGAACAGAACAAGTAACCTCCCTTTCCAACTTTTTTGCTAAATCCTCATTTAACAACTAATTACGTAATGCCAAAACAGGTGAAATTTATCACTGATATCCAACATATGGTGTAGGATTTTATAAATTTTCTGAAGAAAAAAAACGCATTTATCAAAAGGCTGACATCCATAAAAGTAACCAATAGAACCATAAATGTCATCAAAGCAATAAAGAATACTATACCTCCCCATTGTTATAACCTTTGGAAAATCACACATTCACTTCTAAATGCTTGAAATTAAAAATAGGGATAAGAAAGAAACGGTTATGCATACATGTCAGGGATGAAGTCTTCGACATGTTTGGCTTACTGGTACAATGTACACCCTAGGATCTTTGCTCCACAATTGCTTAGTCAACCTTAGGCAATTCAGAAAACCCCAACGCCTTTTGTTATTATCACTGTTGTCAATTTTCACCACGCAAGTGCACGCATCGTAACAAGTAATATAGTTTAAAGTAAAGAGTCGAACCCACGAGGAATTGTCACTAGATTTGCTAAGTACTAAAATTAAAACAACCTAATCTTATCTAAACAAATAATTAAATATGGTAATCAAACTAATTAAAAGAAACTAAAATTAAAAACAAGTAAATTAAAAAGATGGATTAAATCAAATGAGAAAAGCCTAGGGTTACAATTTCCCTCAACATTTCGCTTGAACCTCTCTTACCCTAAATTGATTAATGACCTCGAGGTGTTAACCTAGAGTTCTAATTTATTTATAAGGATCTTCCGATGGTCTTATAAAAATATCTCTCTTAATCAATTAACTATATTCCTATGATAAATTGAAGAGAAACTCATTAAGCTTAGGCTCTAACAATGGTTACACATGACACGTAAGTGTATTCCTACCTTACATGCAGATCAATTCATCCTAATAAATGAATATGAAACATGTATCATTCAATCCATGTCTAATACTAAACTCCATTTTCCAAGTTGTATTTAGGTTACCAAATCAATCTAATTGGTGGCCAGTCAACTAGAAGCATTAAGAACAAGATTGAACAAACAACTCAAAAACCATTAAATCAAGCTAGAGAGAGAAAATAAATTCAAACTACATGTTGAGTTCCATTGCAATCCTAGTAAAATAAGTTTAGTTCATGATAATTAAAGAAAACAAATATCCAAAGAGTTTCACTATCATCATCAATACAAGAAAAATAAAGAAGAGAATAGAGAAAACTAAGGGGTGTCAAGTCTTGAGTCTTCAATCTTCACAAATCTTCTTATCTTCTTGAAAGCTTTTGGTGGCTACTCTCCTCTCAAGAGAATTAGGTTTTTTAGAACTCAATTCCCCTTTATTTGAGCCTTAAAAGGTAAATAGAGCTTTAGACCCCTGTAGTCAGAAACTTCGCGTCCAAGCAACAGGTAAGTATTTCTTTCCTTTTTTCGGTTTTTTTTCTTTCTTCCAAAACAGTCTACTGGGCGCCTAGGTGCTGGACATTCTGTCTGCTCCGGATTTCGTCATCTTCGTGAACTTTGTCAGCTGATTTGGATGGGCAAATTTTGTCCGATTTGGACAAGTAAACTACCGTTGGAAAGCTATGGAAGTCAGCTTCAAAAGTCAAGAAGGAAGTTTTCTTGAATAAAGACTTTAAGATCATGTTTTGCTAGCAACACGCTCTGGAGGTTGAATCTGCCTGCACGTGGCTTTGAATCATTTTTCGTCGTTTCGCACCACGAAGCTCCTTCTCACTTTGGACCTATAAAAACACATAAATACTAACTAAATAACTATTTTAAACATGAAATGGATAAATGAAATTAATTTAAAAACATCTAAAATTAATCAAATCCAAATAAAAACCTCAAGGACTTCGTCGATTTGAATGCATAAAAAGTGGCAAAATAACTATATTTCCTAGAGTTATCAATCACACAGGTCAAGAGCATATGCACAAACACTAATCAGTTACCAAATTACCAAAGAACTTAAAGCTGATGTGTTTGAGGCTTTAAATAGCTTTGACATTTACCAAATTACCAAAATCCAGATTCTTTCAAAAAAAGCCTCATGTATTGGTTTTCAAAAATGTTTTTGCACATTAATATAATCATTTCATTGTTCATTGCTCAGATGAAAATAACTGACCTTTTGGAATTCATTTTATGGCCAAAAGGAAAGTTGAAGAAATTTAAAACTTATACCATCAAAGGAATCATGCTTTTTGAGTAGTTTGATCTGCAAATAAACTAGACATGAGAATAGGTTGAAAAGTTCATTCTTGAGAAATAATCACCAATTTTCTTCGAAATCAAAAAACATGTTTCATCCTAACTTAAAAAAACAAGTCATGCGACCATATTCAAGCAATTTCAAACAAAACTATCAAAACACCTAATTAATGCTTAAAATGTTATGCCTAGGAAAAATGAAAACATCAAAAATTTAGAATTATCCAGATTGAGTATTGAGTGACATTCCTCATCTTCAAATTTCAAATTTCCATTGTTCCAAAGCTCCAAAGTCAATGTGCCGTGGCGATGTCGACTAGACCGCTGTGGGTATTTCAATCGCTGAGCTATCCTTGAATCTTTTTTACCACGGTTTTAAAATTTAGGCCTCATGTTTTTATGAAATGCACATGTATGCATGAACTATGAATGTGCAAGAGAGTATTTTATGATGGAAATGTCAGGCATAGAAAATACAGATTAAAACAAATATAAACAAAGTAAAAACAAAACTAATATTTACAACAACAAAAAAAAGGTCCTTCCTTCATGTGTCCTATTCCGGTTTTTTCTCTACACAAGGTTGACATGGCTCTATCCTAAGGTTGGTTTCTTAAGTGTTGTTTATATGCTGAGTTCAGGATATTTGACAAAACTAAAAAATCCCTCAAATTGCTCTTTAACTTTATCCATATGGATTAGTAAGGCACCTCAATCCTCGCCCATTACAAGCTCCAACCGGAAAAAATTCAATTTGGGTGAGAGTATTTCCTTAGCCATTGCGGAGGTTATCACCTCAAGAAAGCTTCGATACTTTACACCCTGAGAGTGTTTCGCTAACCTATGCGGAGGTTATCACCTCACGAGAGCGTAGGTACTTTACCCCCTCCTAAAAGGACGAGCCCGAGTATAGGGCTTATGAAATGCGTCGTGTAGTGTGTGCGAAGGAACATAACAAACTTCCTTTTTCCCACCAAAGAACAAGAAAACATAAGTTGTTAGCACAATAACAAAATTAAACTTAAAATGAAGATAAAGATAAAGATGAAAACTAAGCATTTTTATAACCAATTATTAGGATCTAAGGTATCACAAGACTAAACTATGGATCGACTCTCTAATGTCCCCAATGGAGTCGCCAAACTGTCGTAACGTGCTAAACGCGAATTCGGCATGCTAGACACAAATTGTGGAGTCGCCACTAATTATCTTTGCTAGGTGTGATTAGTTACCTATATGAATCTATCCAATTTATAGTAATCCTAAGCTTGATGAAGGTACATAAAAAGGATAGGTCCTAGTCTACATTACCAGAACTAAGTTCGAGAGTACGATTACGTGTAGGGAAGAATTAGCACCCCCACAACGTCCATCCAAAAGGACGATACCTAATTAGTCAAATATTACCCTAGATTTGGTCTTAATTGATGGTCTTTATTTTTATTTAAATATTGGAAAGATCCCAAAAATACTTTCCACCATTCGGGACTGGTTTTTGAAATCCATCTCATCTCAAGAGTCTTCATTAGAAACTATTCATTCTTACAAGAGTATACAAAGAATTTTTCCTTTTATTTTCCTCTTGCACTCACCTCTCTCTTTACTCGTTCTCTCTTGCTGCAAAACAACATTTCCAAAGCCAAAGGCCTTATATAGATGTTAAGGGTGGTCAACAACTTTACAAAGTCAACAAAAATGACTACAATTTGTCAACAAAAGTGGCTGTCAAATTTGCCAAAAAACTTGACAAATTTGGCACAAATTCAGCGCCTACTCTTGACAAAGTGGGAGTTGAAATCTTTGACTATTTGGCTTGTTAATTTCAAGCCACTAATTTTGACAAATCTCCACCTTGGCTTGAAATTCCACCAAGCCAACTTTTTCGATTAAAGAGTTTCTTCAATGCCTACTACAACGGGGTTACTTAGCTTTACGTGAAATCACCAAGCTTGAGTATAAGCCCAAACTTGTCCAGCGAAACAGCCATACACATCTCGCCTCATTCTCACTTTGCTCCTTACCAAAAGGCAACCGGTTTGACCACTGAATTGGCAAACACCAAATGCCTTTACCATTACGAGACCGGGAACACAGAACTTCCTCACCGCTACACATCGTCACATGCTCCACCTTCTTGCTAACTCCATGGTCTAACTGTGCAAACAACTCCTTGACTATCTCTTTGGTCTTGCATTTTCTCATCACATCTACCGGACAACGAAAGATCATACACTGCAACCTTCTGACACTCAATGCATATTCTAGATATATTCAACATGTTCTTCCATCAAGTTTACCATCCATCACTTGAACTAAGAAACCACTATGATGTTCTCCAGAGAAACCAAACCAACTACTAGGAGTTCCAATAACCATTGTACTGGATGGAGACCAACCAACATAGTAAGATAAGCAGTTTCAATTCTAACACAAATGAATCCACCAAGAGTAAAGATAACGGCATACCTTGCTCTAAACAAAAGACCAGCATTTCATTCCGCAACCATGTGTTGAACCAGTGTTTTCTTGACAGTGTGATTTTTCACAACACAACCCATGCAGAATCTTCCACTCACCTTTCTCCAGGCAAACTATGGATCCAATGTCAGTGTTTGGTAGCCCACTAGATCCAGACATCGCCAAAAAGTGTGGAATACAATACTCTTTACCAAGAGCAATAAGGTCCACGTCCACAAATCACCAAGACCCGAACCTCCATTAGATGCAAACTGAGATGGACATATATATCTTCAACCCACCATATCTTCCAGGGTAGTAAGATCGGACCTCAACCGTGGTGAAATCTTCAAGTCACCAACATGAGCATCACATAACATAGCCATGTGGAGATTTGTAAAAATCAGTGGCTTGAAATTAACAAGAGAGAACGGGTAAAGAGAGAGGTGAGTGCAAGAGGAAAAGAAAAGGAAAAATTCTTTGTATACTCTTGTAAGTTCTCTTGTAAGTTTTCTCTCGAGTTTGGGGTTTAATTGTATGCTACCATTAGGTAGTGGGAAACACGTAGTAATCACGATGAGTGTTCTTTTGTAGTCAGGTATTTCGTGGTGTGAGCTTGTCCATTGTAATCTTCATTCTTTGATAGTAAATTTCTTCTTTGCTGTGCCCATGGACGTAGGGAATATTCCCGAACCACGTATATTGTTGTGTTCTCTTTTTACAGTTTCTTTTCTTGTTTCGAGTTTCTTGATTGGTTAGTGCTTCGGTTGATCAGTATAATTTTTAAGTGGGTTATTTTGATCGGCTTCCGCTGCAAAGTTGTTTGGATATTTAAGGTCCAAATCACAACAAATTTGTTGTCAGATTTCACCACGCAAGTGCACGTATCGTTAACAAGTAATAAAGCGATGAGTAGAGTATCGTTCCCACGAGAAATTGTACTAAATTTGTTAATTACTAAAATTAAAACAACTTAATCTTATTCAAACAATCGATTAAAGTTTGTGATCTAAAAACTAAATAAAGGAAAGTAAATAACAAAGAAGACAATTGAAACTTATAGATTAATTGATAGAGAAAAGCCTAAGATTACAATTTCCCTCAACACTTCATGTAAATCTCTCCTATTCTCTTAAATTGACTAATGATATTGAGTTGTTAACCTAGAATTCTAATTTATTCATAAGTATCTTCCGATGGTCTTATAAAAATATTCCTCTCAACCAATTCACTATATTCCTATGAGGATTGAATTAAGGAGAAACTCATTAAGCTTAGACTCTAAATTGGTTACACATGACATGTAAATATATTCCTATCTCACATGCAAATCAATTCATCATATTAAATGAACGTGAAACATATGTTATTCAATTTATGTCTAACACTAAACTCCATTTCCAAGTTGCATTTAAGCTACCAATTCATCCTCATTGGTGATCAAGTAATTAGAAGCATTAAGTACAAGATTTAATAAACAACTCAAATACCATTAAAATCAAAAAGAGAATAAAATAATTCAAACTACATGTTTAGTTCCATTGCAATCCTAGAAAAACTAGTTTAGTTCGTGCTAACAATTGAAAACACAAACAAATGAAGTTTCACCATCATAAATATTACAAGAAATTTAAGAAGAATAAGGGAAAATAGAAAACTAGAGGTTGTAGAATCTTCAATCTTCAATTCTCCAAAATCTATCTTAGCTTCTTGTATGATTTGGTGGCTGCTCTCTTCTAAACAAAAACTAAGTTTCAAAGGTGTGTCTTCCTCCTTCCCCCTCCTCTCTCTTAGCCTTAAACTAACCTATTTATAGAACTTCCCTAGCCTCAAAGGAGAATTTTCCCGCACAACTCAAGGTTAGTCCCACGCTACAGCCTCAAGTTTTCTGTCTTTGCTCCACATCTCTCAGCCGATTTGGATGACCAAATCTTATTCATTTTGGGCACATAATACACCGTTGGAAAGATACAGAAGTCCTCTTCAAAAGTCAAGAGGATGGTTTCTTGAATACAAGCTGGAAGATCACGTTTTCCTACCAAGAAGAGCTAGAGGTCAAGTCTGTCGTTCTTGTTCTGCACCTACTTTCGCAAACTTTAGAAGTCGATTTGGATGACCAAATCGTCTTCATTTGGAGCACATGATACACCGTTGGAAAGATACACAAGTCCTCTTCAAATGTCAAGAAGGACGGTTCCTTGATATCAGGCTGGAAGATTACGTTTTCCTACCAAGAAGAGCTAGAGGTCAAGTCTGTCGTTCTTGTTCTGTACCTACTTTCACGGACTTTAGCAGCTGATTTGGATGACCAAATTGTCTTCATTTGGAGCACATGATACATCGTTGGAAAGATACACAAGTCCTCTTCAAATGTCAAGAAGGACGGTTCCTTGAATTCAAGCTGGAAGATTACATTTTCCTACCAAGAAGAGCTAAAGGTCAAGTATGTCGTTCTTGTTCTGCACCTATTTTCGCGGACTTTATCAACCGATTTGGATGACCAAATCGTCTTCATTTGGAGCACATGATACACCATTGGAAAGATGCACAAGTCTTCTTCAAATGTCAAGGACGGTTCCTTAAATTCAGGCTGAAAGATTATGTTTTCTTAGCTACAAGCTCTAGAGGTCAGATCTGTCCTTATTTTTCACCTTCAAAACACAAAACAACAAGTTTATTACCTAATTTAATCATAAAAGAAATAAATAAAACTAACCTAAAAAAACTAAAAAAATCATTAATTACCGCAACCGCTAATTATATTAGCTTCATCATCCGAACTATCACCCTTGAGTTTAGGACAGTTCCGCTTAACGTGACCTTTCTCTCCACACTTGTAGCACGTCACAATTCTCTTTGAATGTGACTTGGATTTAGTCTCTCCACGATTACCGCTCTTTCCGACTCTTTTTCCTTGCATCACTAATCCATGGTCATCGCCAACATTAGAATCTCCTCGTTCTTCCATCACCTTGTTTTTCAATTCTTTCGAATTCGGAGAAGCATTGACATCTTCTAAGGATATCAAAGTTCTCCTATATAACATAGTGTCAACAAAGTGCTCATACGAAGGTGGCAAAGAACACAAGAGTAAAAGAGCTTGATCTTCATCTTTAACTTTAATCTCAATATTTCTCAAATCTAAAATTATTTTATTGAACACATTGAGATGGTCTTTTACGAACGTAACTTCATTCATCCGAAGCGCTAGGGGTGTTCACTATTCGGGTTTAACCGAATTAACCGACCGAAATTTTTTTCGGTTCGGTTAATCGGTTAACCGAACAAAGTTCGGTTCGGTTAACGGTTAATGCTTTTGGAATATTTCGGTTATCGGTTAATTCGGTTCGGTTAAACGAAAATAACCGAATTACACGAATTAACCGAACTATAGTAAATCTTGTATGTTTAGTTGTTTAGTATGTTTAGTATGTTTAGTTTTTTAGTATGTTTGATGTTTGGATTTTATAATAGTTTTATTATGCTTTGTTTTTTGATTTTGGTTGGTTGGATAGATTATTTGGATATAAAATCATGTATTAAAATAGGTTGCAAAATAAATTAGGTAAGTATTTCAGTTAATTCGAAAACCGACCAAATTAACCGAAATAATTTCGGTTCGGTTAATTAACCGTTTTAACATTTCGGTTCGGTTAACGGTTAATGAAAAAACAAATTCGGTTAATTCGATTAATGGTAATTCGGTTCGGTTATTAACCGAATTAACCGAATGAACACCCCTACGAAGCACATATAACATCTGCTTCAAATAAAGCCGATTAGTGAGGGATTTGGTTAGATAAATATTCTCGAGCTTTTTCCATAATCCATTAGGAGTTGTTTCATCAACTACCTCCCGAAGAACCTCATCTGATAAACATAATTGCATTGCACTCAACACATGATTCAAGCAGTCATTTTTATCTCCTTCGCTCATCGTTGCTGGCAACTTACTTTTGCCGTCCAACGCGTGCAACAACCCTTGTTGTATAAGAACAGCTCTCATTTTTACACGCCAAAGGCTAAAATCTTTTCTACCATCGAATTTATTGATATCCGTCTTCAACGTCATTCCTGCACCCGAACTCTTGCTAGTGCTAGCATTACCGGAAGCCATGACGAACAACAAGACTAGTCAATTTCTAAGAGTTAGCTCTGATACCAGTTTGTTGTGATTTGGACCAACAAAATGGAGTGGCGGAAAGGAAAAATGGTCACCTTCTTGAAACAGCCCATGCCCTCCTTTTTCAGAGGAAAGTTCCAAAACCTTTTTGGGGGGAAGCTGTACTTACAGCCACTCATCTCATTAATAGAATTCCATCACGGGTTTTATGCTTTAAGAGTCCTTGGGAAGCGTTCTCAACGTTTTTTTTTTCCAGATTTTCCTATTCCTACTCACCTGACTCCTCGTGTTTTTGGGTGTCTCCTTTGTCCATGTTCATGCTCATAGTCGAAGTAAGCTTGATCCTAGAGCAATCAAATGTGTGTTTGTGAGATATTCTTCCACTCAAAAAGGGTACAGGTGCTATCCTCCTCCGACCCGTAAAATGAATGTTCCCATCGATGTAACATTTGTGGAACCTGAGGGTTACTTTCATCATCCTTCCCTTCAAGGGGGACACCTACTCTGAAGAGAAGGATGATTCTCTTAAGGATAATTTTCTTAAGATGATTTCCTTCACCTCCCTAATCTTACACAACCACCTATGCCCGACTCCATGCCTAACGCTAACCAAAACAGTGACCCCAAACCTACTCAAAACAGTGAAATCGATTCTGCTCATGCCATAGACAGCCAAGAAACATCAGATGATCTAGTATTCACAAAGCCATTGCAAGTTTACTCGAGAAAGAAATCACCAATTGCTAATCTAGAGCATGTCCAAAGGTCAGAACCGACACTTGGAAGTGAAACAAGTACTCCTACTTTTGTTACTTTTGATAATGATGATTTGAATCTACCCATTGCAATCAGAAAAGCAACTCGAAAATGCACACAACATCCAGTTTCTCACTTTTTGTCTTTTGAAAGAATCTCACCTTCACATAAGGCCTTCCTCACTCACCTAAATTCCATAACCATTCCTCAAACCCTATCTGAGGCACTCAATAGTGAAGAGTGGAAACAAGCAATGAGAGTGGAGACGGACGCACTTGAGAAAAACAAAACATGGGAGATTGTTGAATTACCAAAAGGAAAGAAACCCGTGGGATGTAGATGGATATTTTCGGTGAAATATAATGCAGATGGATCACTTGAACGATATAAGGCGAGATTGGTGGCCAAGGGGAATACCCAAACTTATGGTGTAGACTATCAAGAAACCTTGGCACCAATGGCAAAAATGAATACTATAAGAGTACTACTAAGTCTTGCAGCAAACTTTGATTAGACATTGCATCAATTTGATGTAAAGAATGCTTTTTTGCATGGTGACCTTGAAGAAGAAATTTAAATGGAAGTCCCTCCTGAATTTCATATAGATAGAAATGGCATGGTGTGTCAGCTGAAGAAAGCGTTATATGACTTGAAACAGTCTCCAAGAGCATGGTTTGGAAGGTTTACTAAAGCCATGCTAGCTATGATGTATAAACAGAGTCAAGGGGATCACACCTTGTTTATTAAGCACTCTGCGTCAGGGGGGGTTACTGCACTTGTTGTGTTTGTTGATGATATTATTGTCACTGGTAATGATCACCAAAAACAAAAAACTCTTAAGGCTAGGTTAGCAAAAGAGTTTGAAATAAAGGATCTTGGCAAACTAAAATACTTCTTGGGAATTGAAGTGGCTATGTCAAGAAGGGGAAGCTTTATCTCACAACAGAAGTATGTAACTGACTTACTTAAGGAGACATGGAAGACAGGTTGTAGACCTGCGGATACACCCATAGATCAGAATCACAAGCTAGGAGATGCAACTAACGATGAGCCTGTGGATAAAGGAATGTACCAAAGACTAGAGATTGATTTATTATCACACCCGACATAGCATATGCAGTGAGTGTAGTGAGTCAATTTATGCATGATCCGAAAGAAATTCATCTCCAGGCAGTATATCGAATATTGCAATATTTAAAGGCCAACCCAGGTAAAGGAATCCTTTTTAGAAAAGGTTCAAGTCTGTGTTTGGAAGCATATACGGACGCAGACTATGCAGGCTCAATCATTGATAGGAGATCAACTTCTGGCTATTGCACCTTTTTAGGTGGCAATTTGGTTACTTGGAGAAGCAAGAAGCAACCAATAGTGGCAAGATCGAGTGCTGAAGCTAAGTTTCGAGCCATGGCTCTAGGAGTGTGTGAACTACTATGGCTAAAAATAATTATCAATGATTTGAAGATTACAATAGAGAGTCCAATGAAGTTATATTGCGACAATAAGTCAACTATCAACATTGCACATAATCCAATGCAACATGATCGCACCAAGCATGTAGAAGTAGATCGACACTTCATAAAGGAGAAGATTGAGAGTAGGCTGATATGTACACCTTATGTCTCTACTGGAGATCAATTAGCAGATGTCCTAACAAAGGGATTAACTAGTCATGTATTTCAGAGACTTGTGAGCAAGCTAGGAATGGAAAATATTAACTCCCCAGCTTGAGGGGGGGTGTTGGAAAACATTGACTATTGTACATTGAGTGTAGAGTCAGCATTTACTGTTGTACATTGAGTGTAGAATCAGCATTTACTGCTGTACATTGTCAGCATTTACTGTTGAGCATTGACTGTTGATTTTAAGAGAAAATCAGGGCTAAATCAATGCAGGATTTTTAGGAGAAATATTCTGCTGTTAATTATTTTCTTAGATTGTAGAAGTTGACATTTTCTTACTCTAGTTTTCTTTGTGCTTATAAAAAGCCCTCTAATGTACATACTATGAATTTAGAAATACAATTTCTTCTTTTCTTCAACAGTGTTCACACCCAAAATAATGAGCAAAGAACTGTTTATGGACAACAAACAAGTTACAGCAGGGCATTGTGATTATGACTCGCAAAGGGTTAACCATTCAGGAACAGAGTACTCAAACCAATATTATATGCATTACTTATAATATGCACTTAATTAATAAGATTCAACAGAAAAAAATGATAAAACCTTTTCTCAGAATTTAAACAAAAAACTTGGGTGATCTAAACATTGTAGTGAATGGCAGATACTAGTTAGCCAATATTGAAGGGATTAAAATCGCCAAGAAAGGAAAATATAAAGCACTAAATTTCTAAAATTCACACAACACAAATAATTGAGGTGCTCAAATGGAAGAAGACAAGCAACAGAAGTGACTCATTCTTTTCATCTTTTTTAACAGTCTAATCAGTGGATCCAACATTAATGGAGTAGGAAACAGTCTACTTCAAAAAGAAAAATAAAAAAACTAAATCAAAGTAATACCTGTTTCTCAAAATATTCTAGTTCATTTTCTTCAAAAGGAATATTCCAGAACGTGTTTTATTGGATCAAACTCCTGCCATAGATGGACTTCTTTAATACAATAAGACCAAATTTAGCATCAACAAATAAATAGAGGGAAGCAGATTGAAGAAACAAAAACAAAATTAAAATGCTTCAGAAAAATAAAAAGAAAATAGAAACTGGTATTTCTATTTTTTTTCCTTTTGGAACTACTCTTGTAAGCTTCCAAAGAACTACAGTTGCACTGCTCCTTTCCCCACCCACCCACCCCCCCTTTGCCTTCTTTCTTTCTTCCCTTCTACTTTCAACATCTCATATGGAAAAAGAAACAGCGAAGCAAGAAAAGACACACAGGCCATAACATAACAGTTCTTTCTCATGTATTTGCAGCTTATATATATATATGCTTTAGCATATGATTACTATGGATAGAATAAAGGGAGTGGTGAAGAAGAAAGAAAGCAATAAAGAAATATAAAAAATAATAAAGGTTAAAACAACAAAAATAGCAATCATAATCACTCCTTTATATTCAGCTTAACTATTTAGATAACTAAAAGAAGTTGAAATTATAAATATAACTTAATTGATTTTGTATTGCACTAAAGACAACGGTTCTCAAATTAAAATTTATATGTCTATGCGACTATGCATAAATATCCAAGCAACACCTCTTCATAGAAGTCTTCCTCTAGCTCCTCCACTACTTGACTCTGAGGTCTGCTTTCCATAAATTGACCTTAATTCTTGAGAACTTGAAGGAAGACTATATCTCTGATGAGGTGGCAATCCTGCAAGAGCACGAGCAACAGCAGCCGCTGCTGCAGCTCGAGTTGGAACCTATATACGATAATAAAGAACATATGAATCAAAATTCTGAAATTCATGAGTCATTAAAGTTTAATATATTCAAAAGAAAATCATTCATGAGCATATTATACGGAAGAACAGAGCTGTAGTTCCAACAAGAATATCAACTGACATTCTATGACCATGACTAACATATAAACCACAAAACCCAGTAAACTTTTAGCTCAATAACATCAAAAGTCATACCCTGTTCCATCCATTGCTCTGTTTTCCTTGGATACCATTTAGTAATTACTTTTGGTACTTACTTTTTGCCTCCCAAAAGAAAAAGAAAATCATGCACCGAGATATAAAAGGCAAACAATATTTTTGAAGAATTAAAAAATTAAAAAAGTATTTTCTTCCATAACAAAACGCATGATTTACTTTTATAGTAAACAATTATATTAGAATTCGATGTTTCATTTTAGTTCATTTTTCATCAGTTATTGGTTTTGCTTTCTAGCATTTGCTTTTACTTTATAGCAAATTCTTTAAGGAAGCAAAAAAAAAAGTAGCAAAAGTAACAACCAAACAAAGCCTTAGTCATATAGAATGCAGCACTTCTAGCAGTCCAGTAACTAAACTAATTTCACTTCAAATAAATCTAATTAAACTTAACTTCATTAATTTATTACTACTATCAAATTCTGAAAACTAATAAAAATGCAGTGTATTAAACATCAATAAATACTCGATAATCAAAATATCCAAATTAAGCAAACTTTGAGCTACATTACTTACCTCGGGGCGACCAGAAGAAGAAACAGAAGGCAAGAGACCAAGCGATCGGGCTGACCGTACGGAGCTGAGGATTTTTTCCCCAACTTTGGACAAATCCATTCCACCTCCTTGGAATAACAAAAAAGGGACTAAGAAGAAAACCCTAGAGCTCTCAAACCCACCGTCGCTTAAATCTTCACCGCCAACACCGTCATTCAACAAAAATGGATTCCCGAAAACACTGCCGAATGGGAACAGATTCGGCTGCTGCATTGCATTTCAACACCAGATCAAAAACAAACATCCCCGTCTTAGAACGCCTTTTTTTTCTTTTTTGGAATGGGATGGGAAGTGGAGGAGGCTTTAGTAACTGAAGTTAGATCAGATTTGATATTTTTTTTGTTGGGGACTGTTTGGTTGAAATTTCGTCGGTGATAAATAGTAAGCAGTTGATTTTTGGCCTTTTTGTAGACTTTTGGAGCTCCTAGCCTCCTACTCCTAGTCTAGCTACTGAAGGTCCGGGCCAAAGAGTTACCGGAGTTTAGGCAATGAGGAGTGAGAGAGGCTTGACTTAATCTGGGATTTCGATCTGATTTGAGCTAAATATGTTTTCCGTTATGATTTGAATCAATTTTCAATCTGAAATCCTTATAAAAAACGAAATCTTATTTGCATTTGCATTTTTATCGTGAATCTTCTTCAATTTATTTTTCAAAGAGCCATTGAAGAAAGAGGAAAAAACGGGTTTTTTATACGAATATAGCAAAAAAAAAAATTAAACCCTAAACTACCTATACTTTTAGATTATTTCTCAAAATACGCTTGTTTTAAAATTAGCTGGGAAATCGGCGATTTCCCAGCATCAAAATATTGATTTTGGCTAAAAATACCAAGGGAAATCGTCATGGGGGGTGGCGATTTCCCTTCATGTAATTTTTTTTTTTAATAAATCAACAAATTTTAATTTTTTTTAATTTGTAAATTTTATTTTTTAAATTTAAAAATTATAAATTAAATTAAGTTTCTTATTAAATTTAAATATGGAAAATTTTATTTCTTATAAAAATTAAAAAAACAAAATAATATTTCTTCTTAAATTTGTATATCAAAAATTATATTTGTAAGTTTTGTTTAAATTTTAAAATTTTGTAAGTTTTGTTTTTTAATTTTAAATTTTATAAATTAAATTAAAATAATTTTTTTATAATTAAAAAAAAAAATCGTAAGGTAAATTTTATTATTTAAAATTTATGAACAAATTTTTTTAAATTTTGTTAATTGATTTGTATTAGATAAAAACAAAAAACAAACAAAAAAACTTGCATTACATTTTCATAAGCAAACAAGTGAAATTCTGGAAAGCAGAAAAAACAATTTCAGCTATATTTCAGTCCATCAAATGCTGCAGAAAATATTGGAACTTGATTTTTTCTGCAATGGATAAGACTGATGATATAGGTTTTTAGACAGGTTTCAGCTATTTTCCAGTCCATCAAATGCTGGAGAAAATATTGGAACTTGATTTTTTCTGCAATGGATAAGACTGATGATATAGGTTTTTAGACAGGTTTCAGCTATTTTCCAGTCCATCAAATGCTAAAGAAAATATTGGAACTTGATTTTTTCTGCAATGGATAAGACTGATGATATAGGTTTTTAGACAGGTTTCAGCTATTTTCCAGTCCATCAAATGCTGGAGAAAATATTGGAACTTGATTTTTTCTGCAATGGATAAGACTGATGATATAGGTTTTTAGACAGGTTTCAGCTATTTTCCAGTCCATCAAATGCTGGAGAAAATATTGGAACTTGATTCTTTCTGCAATGGATAAGACTGATGATATAGGTTTTTAGACAGGTTTCAGCTATTTTCCAGTCCATCAAATGCTGGAGAAAATATTGGAACTTGATTTTTTCTGCAATGGATAAGACTGATGATATAGGTTTTTAGACAGGTTTCAGCTATTTTCCAGTCCATCAAATGCTGGAGAAAATATTGGAACTTGATTTTTTCTGCAATGGATAAGACTGATGATATAGGTTTTTAGACATGTTTCAGCTATTTTCGAGTCCATCAAATGCTGGAGAAAATATTGGAACTTGATTCTTTCTGCAATAGATGAGACAAATGATGGGATTTATCAATGACATTTTGCATTGAATAAGTTATAACTTTTTCAGTCAAATAGTCAAATAGTCCTAGGCAGAATATCAGAATCAGATTTCATCCTATATAAAGGATGGGATTTGTTATCTGGTACAACATAATGAACCATTATAAATTCATAATACTTATGAAGGTTTACAATACCCCCATACAACAGTTTTTCAATCAGATTTTTCCTGAGTGCTAAAACCTCCTCATTCTCATTCTCATCCTTCTATATTTCTTCTTTCTTTTGCTACACAACATGAGCAATAGAGTGATCGCATTGGTCTACTATAATGGCCAAATTCATAATACTGACGAAGGTGCTACCTTTGATTGTGAACGTCCAAAAAGTTTTCGTGTTGAAGACGACGTCACATTAGAAGAACTGAAGCTGCAAATTCATACAAAAATTAAAGCTGGAACTAGAAAAAGAGTTTCAGAGGTTAAGTACAGGCATCCTCTTTCTATTGGTGAAGGATGTGTCCGATATAGAACATTTCCACTTGAAGATGATGATGATGTCAGATGCATGTTTTATGCTCATGAGACATTTGCAAATGTTGGTGTCCTTGAGTTATATGCTGACATAGATGATGTTGACGATGATTGCGGCCCTTCAAATGTTCGCACAACAGAAAACTTTCCCATAGAAGATTATGATTCTGGGTCGTTCTATGTTCACACTACATACGACGTTCCCACAGAAGAAGTCGTGCCCTTATCTCAAGCTACAACTTTTCAGACTTCATTAGTCTCACAAACCCTAATTCCTACTACCCTCGAAGATGAGCCAGCTGGTGTTGATCCTGTTCGTCCACGTGGAGTCCATGGTGAAGATGTTGGTGAATTTAGTGAGCAAGAAGAGGATGTTGAATTCGCAAGTGATGACAATACTGATTCTGACCCAGACGTCGTCCCTGCTGAGATCAACACTCATGGAGATATCAACACTCATCGAGATATTCCCCCATATCAGGCTGCATCCCATATGCATACACTGGATCTGGAGGCAATGCATGTGCCGGAATTTCCAGAGTATGTTCATACATTAGCTACGCCTCTGACATTTGATCCATCTGCACTTGATCTGTGTGTTGGGTTACAATTCCCAACGAAAGAGGCTGTGCTTTCAGCTATCAAGCACTATAACATCAAAAACTCTGTAGATTACAGAGTAATTGAATCTGAGCCGACGAAATATTATGCCAAGTGCTTAATGTATGGGAATGGGTGTAATTGGAGAATAAGGGCAACTTTTATGAAGAAGAAACATCTATGGGAGATTAGAAAATATGAAGGGCCTCATACTTGCACATCGGCGAGGATTTCACAAGATCATTGCAAGTTAGATTGTAACATGATCTGCTCATGCATTTTGTCATTGGTCCAAGCAAATCCAGAGATTTCCGTTTCAGTTTTGATCGCTGAGATGCGAATCCGGTATGGATACATCACCTCTTACAAGAAAACATGGCAAGCAAAGCAAAAGGCAATTGTTCGAGTATTTGGCGATTGGGAAAGATCGTACAATGAGCTACCTAAATGGTTAGGTGCAATGCAACATTTCGTGCCTGGTACAATTGTGGAATTGCAAACGATACCTGCATATCACGGTGATCGATTGGTCCAAGGTAAGAGAATATTCCATCGACTATTTTGGACATTTAAGTCGTGCATTGAAGGGTATCCGTATTGTAAACCAATTGTGCAAATAGACGGTACTTTCTTATATGGAAAATACAAAGGCACATTATTGTTAGCTATTGCACAAGATGGCAATCGAAACATACTGCCAATTGCCTTTGCCATTGTGGAGGGTGAGACAACAGAGGCTTGGTCATTCTTTCTCAGTAACTTGCGCAGACACGTGACAAAACAGCCTGGCATTTGCTTGCTGTCTGATCGACATGAAGCCATCAAAACTGCGATTAGACGCAATGGTGGATGGAATCCTCCACATGCATATTCAGTGTACTGCATTCGACACATTGCAGCGAACTTTATGAAAAAGTTTAACAATAAGGAATTGCGTCGACAAATTGTTAACATGGGTATGGAATCAAATCATAGTTATTTTATCTCTTATATTTCGTTTAGCATATAAAATAATATTGAAATTCAAAAGTTTTTTGTTTTTAAATTTATTAGGATACGAGTTGAGGCGACCGAATTTTCATTTCATGTATGACAATCTTCGTGGAGAAAATGCAGAGGCGGCTAACTGGCTTGATAGGATCCCCAAGGAGAAGTGGGCGCAGTCATATGATCAAGGAAGGCGTTATGGCCATATGACAACCAACCTAGCTGAATCTATCAATTCGGTGTTGAAGGGAACGCGTCATCTTCCAATTACTGCTTTAGTGCAATCAACATATTATAGGTTGGCTGCACTTTTTGTTAAGATGGGGAACAAACAAATTGCCATGATGGAGGGAGGGCACACATATTGTGAAACAGTCACACAAGCTATGCAAGAAAATCGCACGAAAGCTAACTCCCACATTGTTCGTAATTTTACGCGAGCAAATCAATCTTTTCTGGTTGAAGAGTTAGTTGCTCCACAAGATGGTGTTTCTGCAATGAACTACAAAGTCAACCTCAGTGACATGTGGTGTGATTGTGGAAAGTTTCAAGCACAAAGGTTCCCTTGTTCACATGTAGTTGCTGCCTGTGCACATGTCCATGTAGATTGCATGCAATATGTGGACAAAGTCTATAAACTGGAAAATATATTGAATGTTTATAGACATGAGTTCGAAGCTGTTGGAAATGAAGGTTACTGGCCTCAATATGATGGTCCAGAAGTGTGTCCCAATCAAGAAATGCGGAGAAATCCACATGGTCGGCCAAAATCAAGTCGTATTCGTAATGAAATGGACCTCAGGGAGAAAGGCCAACCAAAACGTTGTGGATTATGCAGAAACGGAGGTCATAACCGTCGAAATTGTCCGCAACGATTTGGCACATTGGGGGAGACTTCGCATCAACAATAAATGAATTACATGTTTTTCTCAACTTATCATGTACTTTGGATTATAAGGGAAAATGTAATGCAAGTTTTTTTTGTTTGTTTTTTGTTTTTATCTAATACAAATCAATTAACAAAATTTAAAAAAATTTGTTCATAAATTTTAAATAATAAAATTTACCTTACGAATTTTTTTTTTAATTATAAAAAAATTATTTTAATTTAATTTATAAAATTTAAAATTAAAAAACAAAACTTACAAAATTTTAAAATTTAAACAAAACTTACAAATATAATTTTTGATATACAAATTTAAGAAGAAATATTATTTTGTTTTTTTAATTTTTATAAGAAATAAAATTTTCCATATTTAAATTTAATAAGAAACTTAATTTAATTTATAATTTTTAAATTTAAAAAATAAAATTTACAAATTAAAAAAAATTAAAATTTGTTGATTTATTAAAAAAAAAAAAATTACATGAAGGGAAATCGCCACCCCCCATGGCGATTTCCCTTCATTCTTTTTACAAATTTGGTTAAAAATACCAAGGGAAATCGCCATGGGGGGTGGCGATTTCCCTTGGTATTTTTATCAAATTTTGAAAAAAATACCAAGGGAAATCGCCACCCCCCATGGCGATTTCCCTTGGTATTTTTAGCCAAAATCAATATTTTGATGCTGGGAAATCGTCATGGGGGGTGGCGATTTCCCAGCTAATTTTAAATCAAGCGTATTTTGGGAAATAATCTAAAAGTATAGGTAGTTTGGGGTTTAATTTTTTGTGTGGCTATATTCGTATAAAAAACCCGGAAAAAACAGTAGGAAAGGGATAGAAAATTGATTTTGTAAAGCGTTGGAAATTTTCTGATTATTTTTTTTGGAAAATCTGATTGTGTTTTCAAAAAAATGGTAAATTTGTAATTTCATGCAAATAATGAAGGATATTATAATCCTTTCACATTGTTAGACTAATGGGCTCCTTCTTCTTCCTTTCGTTTTCCGACCATATTTAGACGGTTAAATTTTATAGGGGTGAAAAGCCTCGTTTCCTTCCGCTTTCTTTCTTTACCTAAATTTTCCCTTTACCAAACAAAAAGGAAAGAAAATACATTTTCCTTTTTTTTTTCATTTAATATATTCAATGTAATGAATCTTGAATTTAATCTAATTAATTCGTACATTTATTTTGAAAAAGAGATGATATTAAATATATTTAAATTTTAATATTTATAAAAATAATTTATCTTCAAGCTACTATCTTTTTTTTTTTTTTACAAAAAATACAATATAAGTGTCCATTGAAAACTGATGCATATATTGTAAGGAAATTTATATGTGATAAATGATTTTGAAAAATAAATAAAATATTATTATAAAATCCCTAATCTGGTAAAAGATTTCAATGATGATAAACATAAAGATGGACTGTCAAATTTTGTTACGAGTAAGATAGTTCTCATTAATATCAAAAGTTATATATAATATGTGTTTGAAAACATGGGCAGGCCAACAAATAAAGTGAATAGTAGCAAAAGCTTTCGTAAAGGTAACGAGCAATAGAGGGGGTATTTCTTGGGACTTTCCATAGCAATGGAGTATATGGACCATGTCTCATGCTTTTGTCAAATTAAAGTTTTCATGATTCATGGTTGAAAAAATTAGAGTGGATCAGTTAATCGAATTAATTCAATTGAAAATTAGATGTCTAATCGGTTCAAAATTGTATAAAAAATCGAAGACTTATTAAACCGATCAAAAATCGGTAAAAAATTAAAAAAATCTTTTTTAATTATTTTTTTTCAAAAATATATTTTTGTAAGTGATGAAATTTAAACCCATAATCTTTTATAATTATATTAAAAACTATATCACTAAACTAAATGCTTATTTTTATTAATTATTTACTACATTTAATATTTATTTAATATTAAATTTATTTTTAAAATATTTAAAAATTTTATTTAAATAAATCAAAAAATCCAATCAATTGAATCTAAAATTGAAGATTACACCGATTTAACCTCGGATTTGTTTTTTTCAACAATGGATCCAACACTAATTAAAGGTTCTTTTTCTTCTCAAATTTTGTTGGAAAATGACTAAAATCAATTTTTGGACTTATATTATTTACACGAAATCAAAATTCAGGATCGCGTCTTTACTTGTATCAATTAAAGATAACAAATTTTAATATTCTTTCAATTCAGGCTTTTGTTTTTTATTTTAATAGAAAATTTTGTATTTTTAATTATGTTTTTCACATGCAAAAAACGGTTCATGTAACTACGTGCCTCTACCATTACAAACATGTATAAATTAAAAAAAAAATTAAAATTTTAAAATCTTAATTGGTACAAGTGAAAGATGATGCCTTAAAGAATATTACAAAGTTGTTCATTAATAAATCATTTTGAACATTAGAGGGAATGTTAAAATACATGAAAATTGTATTGTTATGATACTCATATTTGCATATCCATTGCAAGATTGTATAAATTATGCTTTTATATAAACATTAATAGATTAAGAATATAGAATTTTCATAAAATAAATTGGTCGGACCAAATTTTAAACAAAATTTTTTTTACTTGGCCTTGAACATTTCTAGAATTATGTTTTCTCCATGTTCTTTTTTTATTATTATTATTTGGACCCTTCCATATTATTAGTTATTAATGAACACAAAAATAATGGACTTGGTCTTAAGACAAATTGGAATTCTTCCTCGTCTTCTAATTTTTTCGTGAAAAAACCAAATAACTTTAGTTGATTATGGTTCAAGTTTCTTGATTTTTTATAATTACTTGACTAAGTTATGTAACAAGAGAAGAGATAATCGTTGTCTTTCTTTTATGGTTTCATGATTTATGAAGGGTATAATTTAGACTAGATTAATTTGACATTATGTTTAACTTTCTAAAAACTGAACTTGGATTGCATAATCCATACTTTATAAAATAATTTGAAAATTTCAACCTAAATTAGCCCCTCAAAGATTTACTCAAACATACCTCTAAATCAACACCAACATAACATTAATAGAGGTATTTATAAATTCGGTCGGATTCGAAATATTTTATATTTTTTGTTTAAGTTTGATTCGGACTGAATTCAAGTCGAATTTGAAAATTCATTTTATTATTTAAAAAATATTTTTATTTTTTGATAATTAAATTTAAATATGCTTTTTATTTTTAAATAAAAAAAAATCATATCTAGAATAAACTTAATTTGGATCGAACGGATAATTAAACTTATGAAGAAATCTAAACAAATCTAAATAAGATCTGGATAAAATATCCCAAACATAAAAGAATAAAGAAAAAAAAAAAAACAAAAAACAGTAACAGGACTACAGGTGGCACCCATGCCCGTCATTCGTCACCGTCCCTTTGTTGCCTAGCAAATAAATAACTCAAATCAACCGTTTATTAACTAAACCAAAACCAAAACCCGACTCAGATCTTCCCTTTACTTTCCTTTCCTTTCTCAATTCCAGGAATCCTGCAAATGTCTCCGTTTCCATCAGAAAACGGCGTCGAAGGAGACGACGAGAGAGAAGAAGAAGAAGACGAAGACGTTGATGATGATGAAGAAGAGGAGGAGGAGGAGGAGGAAGAAGAGCCGAGGCTTAAGTATCAAAGAATGGGAGGAAGCATCCCTTCCTTGCTTTCCGGCGAGGCGGCGTCTTGTATCGCCGTCGCCGAACGCATGATCGCACTCGGAACGCACGATGGAACCGTTCATATCCTCGACTTTTTGGGAAATCAGGTGAAATTTTCATTCATTTCAGCTCTTTAGATCTTATATTTCGTTTCAAATCTTAATTTCCATTTTATTTTGTTATTTTACATTTCAGTAAATTTGCTTGGAATTCAAAATTTTAATATATGTTTTTTTTTTTTTTTGGGTTAAGTTAATCTTTTAGTTGCGTTCAGTTATTGATTAGTTTTCGAAAAGGGAAAATATTTTCTGTTATGCTTAAAATTTGTGTTTGGTTGTTTGTAGGTTAAGGAATTTGCTGCTCATTCAGCTGCAGTGAATGACCTTAGTTTTGATGTAGAAGGTGAATATATTGGAAGCTGTTCCGATGATGGCTCTGTTGTAATAAATAGTCTTTTCACTGACGAGAAATTGAAATTCGAGTATCATCGTCCTATGAAAGCCATTGCCCTCGATCCTGATTATGCAAGAAAAACATCTAGGAGATTTGTAGCTGGTGGTTTAGCTGGTCACTTATATTTTAATACCAAAAAGTGGCTTGGCTATAAGGATCAGGTTTGTGATGCTTGACCGACCTTAATTTATTTGAAAATGGAGATTTTTATGAATTCTGAATGTTGTGTATTTTAATGTGTCTGTAGGTTTTGCACTCAGGTGAAGGTCCAATCCATGCGGTGGAATGGAGAACGAGTCTCATTGCTTGGGCTAATGATGCGGGAGTAAAAGTTTATGATGCTGCAAATGATCAGCGGATTACATTTATAGAAAGACCAAGAAGCAGTCCTCATCCTGAAATCTTGCTCCCTCATTTAGTTTGGCAGGTTAGTCAAAATATTAAAATGGAAAATGTCTGGGGTTGTTTCAAACTATCTTGTGTTGTCTAAACAACTGCAATGTTATTTGTTATTATTCTCTCTTTTGAAGTTTTCACTTCCCCTAGTCTTTGTGAAGCATCTTTTGTTTCTTATCATTTTTGCCATTGCTTATTGTCTGAACACATTCAGGATGATACTTTATTGGTGATTGGCTGGGGAACATCTGTGAAAATTGCAGCAATAAGAACAAATCTGAATAAGGGAGCCAATGGAACATATAAGCATGTTATAACGTCTAACATGAACCAAGTAGATATTGTGGCATCTTTTCAGACTAGCTATTATATATCAGGAATTGCTCCTTTTGATGACGCTTTGGTTGTTCTAGCCTATATTCCTGGTGAGGAAGATGGAGAGAAGGAATTTAGTAGCACAATACCATCAAGACAGGTATTCATCCTTTACAGTTTTGAAAAAATTTAAGTTCCTCGTCATGGCCTACACCCTCCTATTTTGAGGTTATATTGTGCTTCTTTAGTGCATTATCTGTTCCTGATCTTACAAATTTGCCAATGTATCTGGATGGTGTGATACTATGCTTGACAGAAGCTATGGTAGTGGTTGCTCACTACTTTATATTGTTGCTCTGATTTGAACTTTCAGGCTGTGTTTGTATGAAGAATTTTAATGTAGAAATCTTTTTTAATATGTGGGCCTTGCTTTTCTTTACTTTCTACTGTTCCTGAGTTTAATAGCTGCGTGGGGGGGGGGGGTGTAGTATCAAATGAATTAGCTAGTATTGTTCCTCAAGAAGGGACACCGTGCTTGTTATAATTCTCACTGCCATGCATAAATCTACTGTAGCAGGGAAATGCACAGAGACCAGAGGTACGTATAGTGACTTGGAACAATGATGAATTGGCAACAGATGCCCTACCTGTACATGGCTTTGAACACTACAAAGCAAAGGACTATTCCTTGGCTCATGCTCCCTTCTCAGGTTGATATCTCTGTTTTTGAAGTTTACGGGTTATTAGACAGAATTTACAGTCAATAGTTATTGTTCTTCTCTTATATGAATGTAGGCAGCAGTTATGCTGGTGGACAGTGGGCTGCTGGTGATGAACCGATATACTATATTGTATCACCAAAGGATGTTGTCATAGCAAAACCCAGGTTAATATCGATTCTTTCTATTTTTGTTGCTTTTGAAAGATTAAGGTTGCCTTTTCCATAAAAAAAGAAAGAAAAAAAAAAAAAAAAAAAAAAAGAGAAAGGGATTATGGTTGCTGTAGTAATATGCATTAACATCTAATTACATTTTTCAAGAAATGTAGCAGTGCCAATTTGGTTCTGGTAGCTTATTAGTCCTTAAGGAATTTGGATTTTGTGAATAATCTCTCCTCACAGTTGTTTTTTTTTTTTTTTTTGCATTTTAACTTTTATACTTTTGAATTTACTTAAATAATCTGTCTTGGGTGTATAAGTACATCTATTGATCTATCCTTGCCCTTTAAGCTGATGACAAACTTTACAAGCTTCCATCGGGCAGGGTTTACATGATCTAGGTATCTGTAGTACTATTATAGATTGGCAACTGGGCAAAGCGGTTATAATAGTCAAATAAATACTGTAATTTATCTTCAGATGAACAATTATGTTGTGCATCCTCGTAGGACAGGCAAAAGGTTTATAATAGCAAATAACTACTGTAAGTTGCCTTTAAATGAATAATTATGTGGTGCATTCTTGTAGGACATGATGATTTTTGTTTGGATTTTGGTGTCAAGATTCCCTTAACATGCGCTTTGGCATCTTACAATAATACTTTGGATTTGTGCGTAGCGTATTAAAAATTGTCCAATATTTCTGTAGTACTTTTTGAAATGATTTTTGCAAATACTGCTTAATTTTCAACTTATACATATTTGACACTTTAGGGATGCTGAGGATCACATTGCATGGCTTCTTCAACACGGATGGCATGAAAAAGCTTTAGCAGCAGTTGAGGCTGGTCAGGGACGGAGTGAACTCCTTGATGAAGTAATTTTAGTTATTTTTTACTTTGATATAATGTATCGGTAATGACTTGATATGACTTACCATTTGAATCTACTGGCTGTAGGCATTCTTAATTAATATCTAATCTTTGCATTATTATAAAAGATTCTGGCTGCATACGAATGTATTTTATTTTTGATGTATGGTAAAGTAATATATCTTCTTGCCGATTGCATATATTGCCCTAAATAATTCCCACACTTTTGTCCAAGTAATTACTAAAGTTAATTTGTTGCTTTCTTCATTTTATTCACTTTCGGTTTAGGTGGGATCTAGATACCTTGATCACTTGATTGTGGAAAGGAAATATGCCGAGGCCGCATCCTTGTGTCCCAAATTGTTACGAGGATCTGCTACAGCTTGGGAGAGGTACTGAAAATCATTATGTGCAACTCTGTATGTACATTTCTTGTTAATCACTCGCAGTTGCTTTTGACAGATGGGTATTCCATTTTGCTCATCTCCGTCAGCTTCCTGTATTGGTTCCGTATATACCAACAGAAAACCCAAGGCTTCGTGATACTGCTTATGAGGTTTGTCAGGACAGCAACTGTGTGCAAATATTCATGTAGTCTTCTTTATTGGTTTTCTTATGTGTCAAACTTGGAATGAAAACCACCTGTTTGCTATGCTGCAGGTTGCACTTGTGGCTCTGGCAACAAATCCATCATTTCATAAGGATCTCTTGTCAACTGTTAAATCTTGGCCACCTGTCATTTATTCTGCATTGCCCGTTATTTCTGCCATTGAGCCCCAGTTAAATACTTCATCGATGACTGATGCCCTTAAAGAGGTTCGCGAGGCAGTTTCTAAATGTCTGATGTGATTTGCATCTGTTGATGCTACATATGTTGAAGGATCCTTTCTTTTTTCTTGATAGGCACTTGCAGAGTTGTATGTTATTGATGGGCAGTATGAGAAAGCTTTTGCACTGTATGCTGATGTAAGTATTTTGATGTAAATTTGTGCTCTAAATGTATTGGTTAATTGTAAAATTATGTCTAATGTGAATTGCTTATGGAAACTAGGTTTTCATCCATTCTCTAGTTGTATATTTCGTTGCTTCTTTCTTAATGTATATACTTGTCTGCGTTTTTCAGCTCATGAAGCCAGATATATTTGACTTCATTGAGAAGCACAACTTACATGATTCTATTCGTGAAAAGGTATGGTTATGGAAGAGCACATTAAAGATTTGAGCTAACTTTGCTTCTCATAAATGATTGTTTTTGTATAGAATAACTCAATACCTGTTTCATTTGAGACTGGCCTTGTAAATTCTGAAACTGATACTTTACAATATTTCATATAGGTTGACACTTTTATTTACAGTAGACACATTTGGCAATTCAACCAAAGTTAACTAGACTATGTATTCCAGATATTTAAAGTCAATACTAATACTATATGCTCTTTGCGCTGCATTGCGCAAGTAAAAAGGATGTGTGTCTTGCCATTTTCTTCTTAGTGACATCCTAGATTGTTACTTTTTTCTTTTTCTTTCTTGACTCCTTTCTGTTATGTGCACGGTGCAGGTTGTCCAGTTGATGATTCTTGATTCTAAGCATGCAGTTTCTTTGTTGATCCAAAATAGGGACTTAATTACACCATCTGAAGTTGTTTCACAACTTCTGAGTGCTGGAAATAAGTGTGATTCGAGATATTTCTTGCATTTATATCTGCATTCATTGTTTGAAGTAAACCCACATGCTGGCAAGGATCTTCATGATATGCAGGTATGGATAAGACAACTACATTGGTGTTTTAATAGCTTTTATGTAAATACTGTAGGCTTCATTTACTTTGAAATTCTCAATCTTTTGATATTTGCTGTAACTTTCTAGATTTCATACATTGTTGTGGAGGTCAAATGCATTTCACCTTGTCTATGAGTGGTCAATGGTTGAAGAAACAAAATGGCAGTAGGTTCCAAAATTAGTTGTAAATAGTTTTGACAACATAAGACCAGCCAGGTCAGCTGAACTTTAAACAGTTTATATGGGTTTCAGTTGGCTGCTTGCCAAAAGTGGTTTAAACAGTCATAAATAAAGCTCAATTCAAGGTTGTAACCTGGAACACATATCAAACCAAGTTATAAATTGGTGGTCTGACCATCAGATGGACCTCTTCTATGTGTTAAAAACAATCCAAATAAAGAAAAATAAATAAGAAGAGAAAATATCAAGGTTATTAATTTCGTACCGGTAGCAAATCCAGTAAACCTTGCCTATATTGTTCGTACCGCCCTTGGTCCGGGCTGTACAGGCCAATATGGGGTGTTTGGGTTATTTCGGACTGTTTCGTCGAAAAATGGTGTTTCAACTGATAGACAAAATAATGGGCTATTTTTCTTTCTTTTAAATTTTTTTCCCCTTTACTATTAAATGATAATATATATATATATATATATGTGATATATTAAAATCTAAAAAATTGGTGAATCTATTTATTTTTTCTTTATTCTTAATGTTTTTGATAAAAAAAAATGATAATGTATGATTTTCTTTACTTAGTTGTGTTAAATTCTAGTTTGATTAGATATGTTTGTTTGATGTAACTTGGTGTTTATATGTTATATAGTAAACTTATTTAATTGGTGTTTAAAGGTATTTGGATTGTTAAATGATGTAAATCTTAATTTTTTCTTACTATTAGTGATATCCTATATGGATCCAGATATATTTATAAGTATTTATATACTACACCAAAAACCCCGAAAATGAAATACTGAAACAACTGGTATTGATATGTACCCTTTTTTTTTTTTATAAGAAAACCGAAAGACCTGTCCGGTACGGTATTAACAACCTTGGAAAAACTCCTATCGATTGATGTTTCTTATTCTTTTTGTGCTGCATTTGATGCCTTGTTAAGATGTTAATTATTGCCTGTGAGCAAACTCTTGTCTAGCATTCAATACTTATGGCTGTTTACTGAATGTGACTTGTGGGCAAGGTGCTCGTTCTTATGTTAAGTGCATTTCTAAGTCTTTTTTCTTGCTGTGATAGGTAGAGCTTTATGTTGAGTATGATCCAAAGATGCTACTTCCTTTTCTTCGCAGTAGTCAACATTACACATTGGAGAAGGTTTGGATAGTCTAAATGTTTGTAGTTATAATGATGGCATCATAATTTTCCATAAATGACACTGCTGAAATTCAACCTCAGGCATATGAGATCTGTGTCAGAAGAAATCTTTTAAGGGAGCAAGTATTCATCCTTGGAAGAATGGGAAATGCAAAACAAGCTCTTGCTGTCATCATAAATGAATTAGGAGATATAGAAGAGGTACTTTATGTCATTTTCAGTTCGAGCTCCTTTCTGCTTTTAGCTGTTGCTCCTGGGTTTCTATTTGCGTTTCTGGTAATTTTAAGGATTGGTACTAAAGAGAAAAGTGTATTTATTGTTCACAGGCTGTAGAATTTGTGACCATGCAGCATGATGATGATCTTTGGGAAGAATTGATTCAGCAATGCCTCCACAAACCTGAAATGGTAATCACATAAAATGCAGACTGGAAGTATGCGTGTGCTTGTCTGATGATTGGTCATGTTTTTCTTTTTCTTGTTTTCCAACTTTTTCTTACTAGTCTCTCACTAATTGGCAGGTGGGCGTCTTATTGGAACACACTGTTGGCAATCTTGATCCTCTCTATATTGTAAATTTGGTGCCCAATGGCCTAGAGATACCTCGGTTAGTATTCTCTCTTTCAGAAGGGTTTTTGCAAATTGCAGTTGAGCAGAATTTTCTATTTCCAAGTAATTTGTATCTATGGTATCATATAGAGGTTTCTTGGTAAAAAAAAAAAAAAAGGAAAAGGGAGAAAGGAAAACCTTAGAGGGTTCACTGTCGATGGAAGTTCACCATCAAGAACCAGCATTTATCTTATAGTTAACTGTCTAGGCCGTAATTCACACTTGGATCAAGCTCAATTTGGAGCTGTTGATTTAATAAACTGTCTTTATTGTTGGTTAAGCATTAAGTGCTGCTGATTCTCAGAAGAAAAGCCTGAGGTTTTGCTTACTGTCTTTATATATTCATCACTTCCTTTTAACTTCTTCGTGTTGCAACACAACAATTGTAATCATTTGCCATATCTTTAAGTGGGCTTTTCTCTAGATATTCATGCTACCATACTTATCTGCCCGTTTTCTATGTATGCAGTACAAACTATCTATCATGTAGTAATATTTCATTAAAATGATCTTTAATGCCGCCAAATTAGACCCGTTTATGGCCGGGTCTAGATAGGAGTTTTATGATTCGGGTCAGCCTGGCCCGAATCACTGTTCAACTATTAAAAAATTATTTTTTATTTAAATTTAATTATAAATATTAATATAAAATATATATATTTTTATTATTTCGAACAGTGAACTGGGCCGGCAGGCCGGACCGGGTCCGGCCCAAGGCCAGGCTATTACTGCAGTACATGCTACCCTTATCTTTCACGGCTTGGACCTTAAGGAATGCTCCGAAGCATTCCTTAAAGGAGCATCCAATCAAGACATAATACTTAAAAATTTCAAATTGCAGAGATCTAAGAGCAATCACTTTATCTACTTACAGAATATAATCAATTCATTCTAATTTGACTCAAATCTTGTATGTTATTTTCAGGCTCAGGGATCGTCTAGTCAAAATTATAACTGATTACAGAACTGAAACTTCTCTTAGACATGGGTGCAATGATATACTCAAGGTAACTCTTACTCTTTAAGATGTGCTGTAATACTTGAAATTCCAATCTGAGAAAACCTGACATTGGTGTATATGTGAAATTTACAGGCTGATTGTGTTAACCTGTTGGTTAAATACTACAACGAAGCGAAACGTGCAGTTTGCTTGAGCAATGAAGAAGACGATGCTCGATCCAAGAGGGATGCAAGTAGAGCTTCTCAAGCGATAGAGAAAACACCTAGTGTGAGAAACATGGAGGTTAAGTCTAAAACTAGAGGGGGTGGAAGATGTTGCATGTGTTTTGATCCTTTCTCGATACAAAATGTATCAGTCGTCGTGTTCTTTTGCTGTCATGCTTATCACACTACTTGCTTGATGGACTCCACCGATACTAATAGCAGCACCAAAAAAGGGACTGGAGCCACCTCTCAGGAGCTATATGAGTACGAGGATGATGATGATGTCGACGACAATGGTAGCGAGGCTGGTGGTCCTCGGATGCGATGTATTCTATGTACTACAGCTGCGAGTTAAGTTTGCTATGTAATGCATGCGTATACGTATGCATGTGTGGTGTGTGGGTGTGCGTGCTTTTCCTCGCACAATTTTTTAGGGTTTGTCCTTTAGGTGCATATTTCGTGCTCGTGCAGGTGAAATTCATGATTCTTTCTTTCCCTCACCCCCTTCTTATTATTCTCTTGAATGTTGTTGTGCTTCAATTAGTGGCAACTTCTGTATTATATAGTCCCATGTAATTATTGGAAAGTGTAATTAATCCTTTTTGGCGGTTGATTGATGATTTATGTAGTATACCTTGCACTCAAGAAAAAGTTTTCAATGAAATAATATGCTAAGATTTGCAGTGAGAGCTGAAGCATTTCACACATCGCGGAATTTGTAAATGTAATATTTTTTTTTGGTACAAATGAGGTCAAAGTTTAGGGTTTTTTTGGTTGAATTTTGTTGGTTGTATTCTTTTTTCTGGCTAGGAAAACAAACCAGGAATAGAATTTTGTTTTCAAACAAGGTGAAATTTTCAAAATTTTAGTTTATTGATAATTTTTAAGGTTGCGTTTAACATTGCTGTTGGCATTTCATTGCAAAAACAATATTATACGGGTAAAAAAAATGGTTTTTGTAATTTATAACAAAAAAATTGGCCTTCTGCTACAGAGTTTTGCAAAACATATCAGATAACATTGTTGCAATATTTACAAAAGAAGGTATATTTTTTTTGTGATGTAGATATTGAACTTTATAATTAATCAATTTATTTTGATTGATGTCTCGTATGATATTAACTATTAAGGTGCCCATTGCTTGGATTTAAACACTCCGAGCACAAGTGATCCTGACTAGGGCTGTAATCGAGCCGAGCCGAGCCCGAATAGTGAGAAGCTCGAGCTCGAGCTCGATTCGAAACTCGAGGCTCGAAGCTCGGCTCGAGCTCGATCGAGTATTATTTTTTAAGCTCGAGCTCGGCTCGAGACAAAATCGAACTATTCGAGCTTGACTCGATTAGGCTCGTTTACTCGAGCTCGAGCTCGAATTAAGTTTTTTTATTACAAATTTTTTGAATTAATTGAATTTAATAAATAAATAAAAAATTCAGATGACATAATGATAAACAATTTTATGAGTTGTGTGTGATGAAAAGTAAAAATCTTTCAATCTTCCAAAAAAAATATTACCACTATATTTCTGAGTTTATTTCCAGAAAAAAAAAAATATTTAACAACCAATCATTTCTTTCACAAGCACAACACCAAGAATTAACACTAAAAAGAAAATTAAATTAAGCCTATTGAGAAAGTAAAAAAAAATAGACAGAAAAATTATAAATTGAAAAGAAAATAAAAATAGTCAGTAGACACCCAAAGATAACTTTTCATATCAAAGCAAACAATTTAATTAAATTTAAATAAAGTTAAGCTATAAAGAAGAGGAACTTGATTAAGAAAATTAAAACCTACTTTTTTGAGTTAGCTATTTTGATCTTTCCCCTTGAAAAAAAAAATAAGGGATGATCGAAAATTAGAGGACCCAAACGAGAGATCAGCAAACTGAAACAAATTGATATAAGGGTAAGATCAGCACCAGTTGGGAGTGGGGGTGGGGGTGGGGGTAGGGGTGGGAGTGAGAGTGGGAGTGGGAGAGAAGGGGACTGGGAGGGAGGGAGAGAAAGAGGAACGACTGAGAGTGGGAGGGAGGAAAAAAATGGGTTTTAGGGTTTTTTTTTAAGTATATATATATATATATATAAGGGTAAAATAGTAAATTAATAATAAAATATTATATATATAAATAAAAAAGCTCGATTAGGCTCGCGAACTGCTCGAATCGAGTATTAAGATACTCGAACTCGGCTCACTCGATAGCTCGAGCTGCTCGAGCTCGAGCTCGGCTCGATAATGACCGAATCGAATTCGAGTTTTTTTCGAGTCGAACTCGAGTAGCTTGCGAGTACATGTGTCTCATTTACACCCCTAATCCTGACTGGTTGGTTGCGCAGCGAGACAAGAAGACGACCATCATTGGAAGCTGGATTGATGACTATGCAAAATTTGGTAGCAAGACTGGCCAGAAGATTGGCTTCTGAGGGTAAGGAAAACTGAAAAATTGTGTCAAAATAATGGAATGGTCATATCTTATGTTGCTATGACTCTTCATTTTTTTTGAAATACCTGTGTCAGACATCCATATCCAACGCATATTCGGACATGTGGGTCGCAACCGTTTTCGGGGGTCGAATTCGGACCCGACCCGGGCCTTCTACAACTAAAGCCCGTTTGGGCATGCTAGGCCCAAACAGGCCAATCGGGCCTGCTAACTAGCAGGCCCAAACAGGCCAATCGGGCCTGCTAACTAGCAGGCCCAAACAGGCCAAATTGGGCCTGCTAACCAGCAGGCCCAAAGACCCAATAGGGCCTGCTACCCAACAGGCCCAACAGGCCCATTCCCATTGCATTCCCCAAATCCTGAAACCCAAGCAGAACCTTAGCCCCTACACCAGCCTCCCCTGCCGCCGCCGCCTGCCACAACCACCCCCTCTGGCAGCCACCCCTTCACGCCACCCCCAAAAAGGGAGCCTGTCAGAAGCCCTAATCCACTAACCCTACACACACTATACCCCTTTCAGACTAACCCACCCCCACACGCCACCGATCAGCCACCCCATCCCCAAAATCCGGAACCCCGGATCCCGAGTCCTAGGGGTCCGAGATGGACCCCTTCAAAAGGAGGATCCCCCAGAAGAAAAAAAAAGGGGGGAGATCACTGCAAAAAGAAGGACAACCACAACAACAACAAAAAAAAAACTTTTCGAAAAGAAAAAATTCACAACCAAAGAAAAGAGGAAGCTCCCTGCAAAAAAAAAAAAAAAAAACAGAGGTCAGAGCAAATGCAAAAAAAAAAGAAAGAAAGGGAAATCAAAAGAGAAAAAGCAAAAAAAAAAAAAAGGGTTTTGGACTCCTAGATCAGAAACTTGAGGCTTAGATCTATGGAGTTGGAGCGTACCTCGGGGAAAACCATCTACAGATCGGTGCTGAGGAGGTCGAGTAGAATCTTTTGGTGGTTTTTGGCTCTCAATCGGAGCTCCTGCGACGACGACGACGGTGGGGCAGACGGTGGCGGCAACGGCGGGTTAGGGTTAGGGTTTCAGAGGAAAGGTATAAAGAATTTTTTTTTTTAAAAAGCTGTTGAAGAATGAGAAAAAAAATACCCCTTAAATAGTTTGTAGCGGGTCGGGTCCCAGGACCCGCGCATGGGTCCGCGCCTGGACCCGACCCGTATGTATTTCTTTTTTTTGGGTCTTAGCGGGTCGGGTTCGGGACCCGTTCAAGGGTCCGCGCGTGGACCCGACCCGAGCGTTTTTTTAATTTTTTTTTTGGTTGGTCTTAGCGGGTCGGGTCCGGGACCCGTTCAAGGGTCCGCGCGTGGACCCGACTCGAGCGTTTTTTTTATTTTTTTTTATTATTTTTTTATTATTTTTTGTGTTTTGTTTTTATATATATATATATTCATTTTTTTTTATTTTAAAAAAAAAATATTTATAATAATAATATAAAAATAATAATAGCAAAAAATGTAAAAAATAAAAAAATAACAATAATAGTAAAAAAAATATATATAAAAAATATATATATAAATAAAAATATAATGATAATGGTAAAAATAAATAATAAAAAATATAGTATTAATAAAAAATATTAAAAAAAATATGATGTTATCAATGGTGAAAATATAAAAATATAAAAAAATAGGATATTAAAAAAATAAAAAATATGATGGTAAAAATGAAATAGATAAAAAAATAAAAAAATATGATGGTGGTAAAAATGAAAGTAAAAAATATATAATAAAAAAATAAATCAATAAATGAAGAATAAATATATATAAAAAAGGTAAAAAATAAAAAAAAATTAAAGAAAATAAAAAATGATGATGAAAGTAAAAATATAAAAAAAGAAAAATAATAATGATAAATAATAATGAATATAATAATTATAATAGCAAAAATTAAATATAAAAAAATACGATATTAGTAAAAGTAAAAAATATATATATAAAAATAATGATAAGAGTAAAAAAAATAATAAAAAAGTAAATAAAAATAAAAAAATATTAGTAGTAAAACAAAAAAAAAATGGATGAATCTTCAAGATAAATGAATTTCATGCACTTTGCACTTTTTTATTATTGTCCGCATCACGTGCATTCGTATAACAAAAAGGATGAATACGGATTTGCCGACGACGGAATTCGAAGGACGTCACGGTTGTGATTCCTAAGATATCCCGAGGTGAGAGAATCTCGCTAAATATCACCACGAGTAGTGGGAGTATTTAGCGATATGCTCGACACAAAATCTCGTTTTCACCTAAAAACGGAATTAGTCAAAAATTTAAATAAATACATAGTGAATGTTACGTATCTGATATTTCGTCATGCTCGTGTTTTTGAACATCATGTCGTGCATTTGATCGTATAATTAAGCTTTAATCCGTACATGTTATATGCTAAGTCGTGTGCATTCAATATTTATTTCACATCATTCTCATTTAAATAAAATCGTTGAATACGGATTAGCCGACAACGGAAATCGAAGGATGTCACGGTTGTGATTCCCAAGATATCCCGAGGTGAGAGAATTTCGCTAAGTATCACCACGAGTAGTGGGAGTATTTAGCGATATGCTCTATATAAAAATTCGTTTTCACTTATGGAAATCATCAAAATAAAATAAAAAAAACGAATAAAAAAATGAGTATTTACGTATTTGATATCTTGCCATCCTCGTGTTCTTAATATTATGATTTGCGTGTTTACTCTTATAGTTATGTATTTAATCATATGTTTTATATGCTAAGTCGTATGCATCTGATATCTAAATATTCGCATCATACGCATTTAAATAAAAATGGATGTAAATTGCCGACGACGGAATTCGAAGGATATCACAGTTGTGATTCTTAAGATATCTTGAGGTGAGAGGATCTCGTTAAATACCACCAAGAGTATTGGGAATATTTAATGAGTATTCTCGATAATAAGTTTACGTTCAATTTCATTTTCAAAAAGATAATAATAATTCAAAAAGGCCGAATAATAAACATGTTTTTGTTTTAAAAAATAAAAATAAAAAGAGAAATAATTTTAAATGCCGATGTCAAGTCCATTAAATCGAGATTTAAGATAACACGTGATTAAATGGTACCGTTTTCTAAACGGGCGTTGCGGGGGTGCTAATCCTTCCCTGCACGTAACCGACTCCCGAACACAATTATGTTTTACTCTCTGTTTCAAAACGCAGACTTAGAAATTGATTTTACAAAATGTTTTAATTAATTTTAAAATATTTTACTAAAACCGGTTTTAATAGGTGGCCAATCACACCTAGCAAAAAAGATTGGTGGCGACTCCATTTGTGTTTTCAAAAACGTCTTAGCGGTCGAAAAACCGTTATGACAGCTTGACGACTCCACTGGGGAATTTTGAGAGTCGAGCCATAAGTTAGTCATGTGTTATCTTAAAATCTCGATTTAACGGATTTAATCGGTCTTTAATTTTAATTCTCTTGTTCTTAATTTTCTATTAAATCGGCTGTTTATTTATTGTCATCATTCTCGTTATTGTTATTTTGCTTGCATTTATACTTTGATATTTGTTGATTCTTTATTCTCGTTTTTTTATTATTATATTTTTTTATTCATTTTTTTCATAGATATTACTAATTCTAGTAATTATGGGATGATTAGAATAAAGAGTCGTAAACAAGTAGTCGAAGGTTTGTTTGTTCCTTCTCACACACGGACACGTGCATTTCATATATAAGCTCTATACCCGAGCTACATCCCTTTAGGAAAAAGTAAAGTACCTACGCTCTCGTGAGGTAATAACCTCCGCATGGGCTAGCGAAACGCTTTTAGAGAGAGAAAGTACCTACGCTCTCGAGAGATAATAATCTCCGCACGGGCTAGCGAAAAATCTCTCGCTCGAATTGAACCCTTTCCTTTGGAAGCCCATAATGGGTAAGGATCGGGGTGCCTTGCTAGCCTTCGTAGGCGACAGCAAGGACCAATTTGAAGACCTTTAGATTGTGAATTCGAACCTCATATTAGAATGCCATGAGAAACTCTCCCTAGGTAGAGCCTCTCCTATCCGACGTCTGTAAATTCACCCGAAATTAGGACACATGAAGGAACGTCTTTTACCTTTCACTACTTCTGTTTACTTTCGAACCACGAAGTGGGTAATGACCGAATCGACCCAAATAACCGTATTGGTTCACTTTGAGACTTTTAGGGTGAACGAACACCCTAATTAAGTCCTTTGTAGGCAAGGACCGAAGTCTTTCCAAAATAAGTTTTTCTCAAAATATTTGTTATTTTATGTAAATAAATAATGCCGGAGCTTTTAATTCATTTATTTGTTCTTTGAATTCTTTCATGTGGATATACTGACGAGTTTTCCTTTTATGTTGCTCTGCATAACTTACATTGGCATCACATTAGCATTCCACGTCGAGGTATTATTCTCAAAAGTATCTTTCAGCAAGTTAATTTCACATGAAGCCCACCGAGCGTCAGATTATCTCATCATCCGTAAGCGTCATGTGTGCCTCGCCGGTAGATGTGCAAGAATGGGCAAGAAATGTGCAACAGAAAGAGTGGGACTATTTGATTGAAGGTTATATCCCGAATCTACCCGAAAGAATAAATTTGGAACTCACACAGAACAACTTAACTGAGTTGGCCGATATTTGGGAACGAATGACTTGGGAAAGGAAGAAGAAATTTTTCGAAAAGTATGGCCAGATTGCTTCGCTCATCCCAGTGGTAATTGAGGAGTCCATGATCAGAGCGGCCATCCAGTTTTGGGATCCCTCTTATAGGTGTTTTGCTTTTAATGGAGAGGATTTGACACCGACTATAGAGGAGTACTCAATTCTTGTCGGGTTGGAGCTTCATTTCCCGGATAAGGTATACGTCAGAAAGCCAAAGTTGGGTTTCCGTAAAAAGTTGAAAAAGCTCATCGGGGTAGAGGTAGGAGACCCGGATCTGAAACAAAAAGGGAAACATGTCTGCATTCCTTGGGATTTCTTTCGAAAATTCATTGAGGAGCGAGGAGTCACCGCTTTTGCTTTGGCTATTTACGGGTTGGTAATTTTTCCTAAGGTTTTGGGGCATATTGAAGTAGCGGTGATAGATTTCTTCGAGCAAGTTGAGAACCATGCTAATCCCTCGTCGGCAATCCTGGCTGAAACCATAAGATCATTGAACTTTTGCCGCAAGAGAGGGGATGGTCGTTTTGTGGGATGTGCGCCATTACTGCATATATGGCTCAAGAGTCACTTCGTGTGTGAAAATAGTGCTTTCTCCAAACCTTACCTAAAGAATTGTGCCCTTATTAAAGAATTATGTGAAAGCAAATGGCCGGAACCTAAATCCAAGAAAGAATGGTTAGCCTTTCTACGGTCGCTGACTAGTAAGCAAATAAGATGGATGGCACCATGGATGCCTCATGGGCCAATGTTATACCGATGTGGAGAACCGTGGGTGCAACTTTTAGGACCATGGGGGGTAGTAAGTTATGCTCCGCTGATGGTACTGAGACAGTATGGGGTAAAGAAATTCGTCCTGGCTACGCATAGACTTGACCAGGTGAATTTTCTTATGGAGATCCGAACATGTCAAAGAGAGTGGAGCCGATAGTCCGAGCTTGGAAAGAAAGCCACAGAACGAGGTTAGGATCCCTCAGTGAGAGCGTCACTCCAAGATACCAAGTGTGGAGAACAAATCGAATCAACAATATGGTGTTTCCAGAAGAAGAGGTTGTATATCAGCCAAGTCCCGCTCCATCAAAGAGAATATCAGAACTCGAAATCGCTGAGCAAGGCTTCAGTATTGAGAGAAAGAAGATGAAACAAGAAAGTCAGAAGTTCCAAGAGGAGGCCGAAAACTGGAAGGACAAGACTGAAACACAAGGGATCAGAATCAAAAAAATAATAAAGGAACGTGACACTGCCTATGCCGATGTGAAAGACTTGCACTTGGAAAACAAGAAACTAAGGACGCAACTGAAGGTCGGAAGTATACTCGGACCAGCTTATAGGCGGGAAAAAAAAGCTTAGTCGACTTCAGGAAGAGGTAAAACAGTGGAAGGAAAAGGCACAAGAAAACGAGGCAAGAGCCGCTCGACTGTCTCGCGATAAGCAGAAATATAAGGACATGTACTCCCAGGCTTCCGTGAGTTTAGCTGGTTCGTTGCATACAAACGAGAAACTAAAGGCCGAACTCGAGAGCAAAAGGGAGAGTTGTTCTCAGATGCAAGAAAAGAGAAGTTTCTTACACCAAGTAATCCGAGACCTAGAACGGCAATTATATAGCCAGAAAAATCACATCGACGAGATCGTGAGGGAATGGAGAGATAGAGAAAGTGATTGGATTTATGCATGTGATTTGGCTACGGATACTAGCAAAAGGTGGGAAGCCGAAAGCACGGGAAGGCAGCAGTACATAGAACACTTGGGTGCAAAAATCGACAAGGCCGTGAGAAAAGCCAGCAAGATGATCGAAAAAGTGGAAGTCCTAAGGCAAAGAATCCCGCCAACCGGAGAATACGGACATCAGTTACTTAATTTTTTGAACGAAGCCAAAAATCAGTATAAGCAAATTAGCTGTTTTTATGGACACGATTCTAAGAAGTTATGTTGATGTAACGAAAACATTATGTGGGATCAATGAAAAATCAACTTCCGAAAATTTATTTTTGAGTATATATACCTCGTATGCATTTTTATTTATTTTCTCGTTCATTCATTTATTCATCCATCCATTCATTCATGCACTTAATAAAGAATAAAGAATAATATATCATAAGGTTCTAATCCGGGATATTTGAACAAAGGTATAAAAATTGAGCGCCGACTAAAGTATCCGGACAAAAGTGCTCCACACTCGTATAATACGAGAGCACACGTAAAAGACCATGGACAACGAACAAGCAACGAGAATTGAGAGAATGGAAAAGGCACAGAAAGAATTGCAAGAACAGCTGAGCAGATCTCAACAGGAACTACGGGAATAGATAGCGAGGTCCCAGGAAGAGTCACGAGAACAAATGGCCAAGATGATGGAAATGATGATGAGCATGACGAGAGGAAAGGGGCCAGCTGAAAGCTCAATGATGAGGGTAGAACCTCGACCCCGAGAAAGTAATAACGAGGATCCTCTGTACCCACCTGGTTTCAACCCGACTCACGCCCAAGTGACACAAGATGGGTATCCACAAGGAGAACCTCCAGTGGGAGAACAACCTTATGTGTACATTAGCACGCCGAGTCCCACCGGCCAACAAGCCCAAGGACAGTTCGCGCCTAACCCAGTGACCCATCCTTCAAACCCAGTCCACGTCCCGAACTTGGATGACCCCTTAGAGCAAGAAAGAGTTGAGAAGAAGCGTGACGGAACAAATAGAGGACGTCGGGACAAAGCATAAGTATGACATGTTAGAAGAGAGACTCAAAGCAATAGAAGGGATAGACACCTTCGGAAAAGTCGATGCCAGTGAACTGAGCTTAGTTCCGGATTTGGTAATACCACCAAAATTTAAAGTCCCGGAATTTGAAAAGTATGATGGGACCAAGTGCCCTTCATTTCACATCACCATGTTATGTCGCAAGATGGCCGGGCACACTCATAATGACAAATTATTAATTCACTGTATAACCAACTAGATCGCAATCGCATCCATACTTGGACAGATTTGGCGATAGCCTTTTTGTCCCAGTACAAGTATATGGCTGACATGGCGCCGGATAGGCTATCCCTCCAAAACATGGAGAAAAAGGTCGGAGAAGGATTTAAGGAGTATGCCCAAAAATGGAGGGACCTGGCTGCTCAAGTGCAACCACCTCTGACAGAAAAAGAAACCACCGTGCTATTTATCAACACGCTGCGAGGACCATATTACGACAGGTTGGTCGGCAGTGCTACCAAGAACTTTGCCGATATGGTCATTTCAGGCGAAATGATAGAAAGCGCCATAAAAAGTGGCAAAATCGAGGGAAATAAAGTAGCCAACAGTAAGAAGGTAGGGGCAACAAAGAAGAAAGAAGGAGAAGTGCAAGCAGCTTCATATGAAAACCGACCTCCACAAAGCTATTCTCATTACCCGACACACAGACCCTACAGTTACCCCCCTAACCCGTACTTCTACCCTCCTACACAACCTCAATATTCGATGAGTTATCGAACACCCGCACCGGTGTACACGCCATCACCCATGCCAGCACCTGCGTACACAGCGTCTGTATCTGCTCCCAACTCAACCAGTCCAGTAAACAATGTGAATACTAACCAAAGAGCACCGCAACCAATCCAACAAAGGCCTCAGTTTGACCCGATTCCCATGACATACGCCCATCCATTTCCCAAGCTCGTTCAAAACCATCTGTTGGCACCTATGTTCCTCGAACCCATGAAACCCCCATACCCAAGATGGTACAACCCGGACGTGAACTGCGATTACCATGGAGGCAACCCGGGTCACTCCACAGAGAATTGCACTGCTCTTAAACACAGAGTGCAACACCTAATCAGGGCCGGCGTCTTGAGCTTCACAACCAAAGGGGAGCCTAACGTTACTGCAAATCCGTTACCCGACCATGGGAAAACAGGAGTAAACGCGATAACAGAGGAAAAAGGTTGTCGGGTAATATCCGGGATTGAGGATGTCCGGACTCACATGGGAAAAATGCTGGATGCCATGATTGAGGTCAGACTATTTAAACCAGTCAACGTGGGGCGGAAATCCTCGGGCTTGGAACCAAGTTCTGAACGCTTCTGCAGATATCACGGAGGTTTGGTGGGACACACTATTAACCAATGCTCCGACTTCCGAACCAAAATTCAAGAACTAATGGATATCGACGTAGCAGAATTCTCCACTGAATGGGAAGAAGAATTCGTGGATATGGTAATCGAAGAAACCTCAAAGGCCCCCAAAAGATGGATTAAGCCGAAGCCATTGGTTATCTACTGTGGGGAAAACCAGAGCTCGCCGGTAAAAGAAACACCAAGGGTGATCAAGCCGATGGTGACTATCGAAGTGCCGAACCCGTTCCCCTACAAGAACGATAAGGCTGTACCTTGGAGGTATGAATGCAAATTTGCGTGCCGGAGCCGGTTGATGTCACACCAATTTCCAACGCCTCTGCGGCTGCCGTGGACATAACTGGTGTTGGGGGTTTCACAAGGAGTGGGAGATGCTATACACCAGAAGCATCAGAAAATGTAAGAAAAGGGAAAGCTAAGGCTGATGGAGAGGAAATCGTCTCAGAAAAAGCTATTGACCGAAAACGAACAGGCCTGTGACAGAGGAAGAAGCTTGTGAATTCTTCAAATTTATCAAGCACAGCGAGTACAGCATTGTTGAACAATTAAAACGCTCACCGGCTCGAATATCCATCCTGGAATTACTAATGAACTCGGAGACCCATCGAAAGGCGCTCTTGAAAGTGCTGAATGAGGCATATGTGCCTCATGATGTGTCTGTAGAGAAGTTTGACCAGGTTGTGGGGAATGTGGCCATTAACAACTTCATAGCCTTCAGTGACGATGAGATCATGCCTGAGGGGACGGGTAGCACCAAAGCCCTTCACATCACTACACGCTGCAAGGGCCATATCATTGCAAAGGTCCTCATTGATAACGGCTCTGCGTTAAACGTCATGCCAATGATTACTTTGGCCAAACTGTCTGTCGATGGATCCCACATGAAGAGCAGTCATATGGTAGTGCGAGCATTTGATGGGACCCGTAGACAAGTTGCGGGGCAAATTGAGTTGCCAATACAAATTGGTCCTTGCATCTTCGACATTGTCTTCCAGGTCATGGATATCATTCCTTCATACAATGTCTTGTTGGGAAGACCTTGGATCCACATGGCTGGTACTATTCCGTCCACTTTGCATCAGAAGGTAAAGTTCAGAGTCGAAGAGCAGCTGATAATCGTCGACGGAGAAGAAGATCTCCTTGTATCCAAGCCCTCGAATATTCCCTACATAGAAGCTACTGAAGAAGCAGGAGAGTGCTCTTTTCGAACCTTAGAGTTTGTGAATGCCGCATTTGTAAGCAAAGGTTCTAAGATGCCTATACCTCAGCTATCCTCTGCCACTCAAAGCGGCCTTGCTCAGGTCGTAGGAAAGGGTTGTCAAGCCGGGACAGGTTTAGGGAGGAACCTACAAGGAATTCGGAAGAGCATAAGTGTGATCGGAAAAGAAGACAAGTTCGGGTTGGGATACAAGCCGACCAGGGAGGACAGGGAGAGAATGATAAGAGAAAGGAAAGAGCAGAGGCTTGCAAGGCTCAGGGGATACGAGATAGAGACCCCGAGAATGTATATTCCCCATCTCTACGAGATATTTCGGTTGGCGAATTTTATTTTTCCTGATTCACTAATTGGGACCAAACCTGCCGTGATTCTGGAGAGAATATTTGCGGGTTTCTGCGTCCAAATGATGGAACGAGAAGAGGAAGAGGGAAACAAAGCTGAAGAAATCACCATCTACCCGTGTCCTCCGGGTTTTGAATTGAAGAATTGGCGTGCTGTAGATTTACCTGCTGTATTTAGGTCTCTTTTTTATTAACAAATTAAGTTCTCAAACACTTCTGCCCAAGAGTGTTATGAGATTTCATTTTGTGCACGGGCTCCTTTTATGAACTTATCATTCAAATAAATGACAATTATGATGCATTATGTCTCCATTCATTTTCCATTTCTTTTATAGTCCATCCTTCTATTTTGCCTTCCTATACAATTAGCTATATTATTTTGCTTACACCTTTCCAGGTCTCCTAATAATGAATGCGAAAACAATCTCATCAGTAATTCGGAAATCAATTTTGAGAAATGTATTGATATTGATGAAATTGACGATGAAGAGACTGCAAAGAACTACGATTTACCACTCGATCTATTGAGATTAATAGAATCAGAAGAAAAGCAAATTATGCCTCACCAGGAGACAACAGAAGTTGTTAATCTAGGAGATGAGGATAATAAGAAAGAGGTAAAAATTGGCACTTCGCTACCCGTGACAAAGAAGCAAGAGTTGGTAGAATTACTCCACGAGTATGCGGATGTGTTCGCATGGTCTTATCAAGACATGCCGGGACTCGATATAGATATTGTGGTGCATCGTTTGCCTTTAAAACCAGAATGCAAACCTGTGAAACAGAAGTTGAGACGAATGAAGCCTGAAATATTGCTAAAAGTCAAGGAAAAAGTAAAAAAGCAGTTCGATGCCGGATTTTTGGAAGTCGCCAAGTATCCCGAATGGGTAGCAAACGTGGTTCCAGTCCCGAAGAAAGATGGGAAAGTACGAATGTGCGTTGATTATCGGGACCTAAACAGAGCTAGTCCAAAAGATAGCTTCCCGCTACCCCATATCGATACCTTGGTCGATAACACGGCCAAACACTCACTGTTCTCATTTATGGACGGTTTTTCGGGCTACAACCAAATCAAGATGGCACCAGAAGATATGGAGAGGACCACTTTCGTGACAATGTGGGGAACATTTTGTTACAAGGTTATGCCGTTTGGGTTAAAAAATGCCGGTGCAACTTATCAAAGAGCAATGGTGACCCTCTTTCACGACATAATGCACAAAGAAGTAGAAGTTTATGTCGATGACATGATTGCAAAGTCACGTGAAGATGAAGATCATGTGGTTAATCTGAGAAAGTTATTCGGGTGATTAAGGAAGTTCCAACTTAAGCTCAACCCGGCCAAGTGCACGTTTGGTGTGACATCCGGAAAACTTCTAGGTTTCATTGTTAATGAGAAAGGAATTGAAGTAGATCCCGACAAGATACGTGCTATCCAGAATTTATCTCCGTCTCGGACGTAGAAGGAAGTGCGAGGATTTCTGGGAAGATTGAATTACATTGCCCGTTTTATTTCTCAGCTCACCGCTAAGTGTGATCCGATTTTCAGACTCCTCAGAAAACGTGATCCAGGTGAATGGGATGAGAACTGCCAGGAAGTATTCGACAAAGTGAAAGAATATCTTACCAACCCACCGGTACTGGTACCACCAACACCAGGAAGACCGCTCATTTTGTATTTGGTAGTACATGAGAAATCCATGGGCTGTGTTTTGGGACAGCAAGATGAGACGAGCAAGAAAGAACATGCCATTTACTACCTGAGCAAAAAGTTTACAGATTACGAGGCCAAGTACTCGGCGGTAGAAAAGATATGTTGCCCGCTGGCTTGGGCTGCTCATAGGCTCCGACAATATATGTTATACCATACCACGTTGCTTGTTTCTAAATTGGACCCCATTAAATACATCTTTGAGAAACCCTCGTTATCAGGAAGACTGGCAAGATGGCAAGTTCTGCTGTCTGAATATGACATCACCTATGTCTCGCAGAAGGCCATAAAAGGAAGTACAGTAGCTGAATTCCTGGCGGATAAAGCCACCGAAGATTATGAGCCAGTGAAATTTGATTTCCCTGATGAAGACTTAATGGCCATTTTCGAAGAAGATGAAGACGAGGAATCAAAGAAGGATGTGTGGAAGATGTATTTCGACGGTGCATCGAATGCTCTGGGGCACGGTGTCGGAGCAGTTTTGATATCGCCAGAAGGGACCTACTGCCCAATCACTGCAAGATTGACTTTCAAATGCACCAATAATGTGGCGGAGTATGAGGCCTGTGTCATGAGACTTCAAGCGGCTATTGCAAAGAAGATAAGCGAGTTAGAGGTGTATAAAGACTCGGCTCTAGTTATTTGCCAGTTAAAAGGGGAATGGGAGACAAGGGACTCGAAGTTGGTTCTATACCACAAGTTCATAGTTGAATTGGTTCAGCAGTTCGAAAAGATCGAATTCAACTATCTACCCCGAGAGGAAAATCAAATGGCCGACGCTCTTGCTACGTTAGCCTCAATGTTCAAGATAAATACATGCGCTGACGTCCAGCCCATTAAGATGAGCATACGAGAAGTGCCCGCACACTGTATGCATGTTGAAGAAGAGCCGGATGGGAGGCCATGGTACCATGACATCCTGCAATACGTAAAACATCAGCAATACCCGGAACATGCCACAGAAAATGACAAAAGAACTTTGAGAAGATTGGCGATGGGATTCTTTCTAGATAAAGAAGTATTGTACAAAAGGAGTAGAGATCATACATTGCTAAGGTGCGTGGAAGCAATGAGGCTAGGAGAATACTCGAGGAGGTTCATGAAGGAGTTTGTGGAACGCATGCAAACGGCCACATGATGGCTAAGAAGATTATGAGAGCAGGTTATTATTGGATGACAGTGGAGAGGGATTGCATCAGGTATGTCCGGAAATGCCATAAGCGCCAAATATACGCTGATAAGGTACATGCTCCTCTGACAGCTCTGCACGTTATGACAACACCATGGCCTTTTTCTATGTGGGGAATGGACGTTATTGGGCCGATTACCCCTAAGGCCTCGAATGGACATCGCTTCATTTTGGTGGTGATCGATTATTTCACGAAGTGGGTTGAAGCTGCTTCTTATGCCAGCGTGACCAAGTCAGTGGTGTGTAGATTCTTGAAGAAAGAAGTAATCTGCCGATACGGTCTCCCAGAGAAAATCATTACAGATAATGCTCTCAATCTAAACAACGCCATGATGAAAGAGATTTGTACTCAGTTTAAAGTCAGACATCACAACTCAGCACCTTACCGTCCCAAGATGAACGGGGCAGTGGAGGCTGCTAACAAGAATATAAAGAAAATCGTGGCTAAAATGACTGATAAGTACAAAGATTGGCACGAGAAACTCCCGTTTGCTCTGCACGCTTACAGCATATCGGTGCGTACTTCTACGGGGGCTACTCCTTATTCCTTGGTGTATGGGATGGAAGCAGTTTTGCCAATTGAGGTTGAAATCCCCTCTTTGAGAATTTTGATGGAAGTTGAGCTGGAAGAAACAGAATGGGTTCGAGCCCGCTATGAGCAGCTTAATTTGATTGAGGAAAAAAGGATGACGACATTGTGTTATGGCCAGTTATACCAAAGACAGATGATGAGGGCACACAATAAAAAGGTTCGCCCAAGAGAGTTTCGAGAAGGTGATTTGGTTTTGAAAAAGATCCTTTCTAATCAGCAAGATCCAAGGGGAAAATGGGCACCGAATTAGGAAGGTCCGTACGTGGTGAAAAGAGTATTTTCAGGAGGGGCAATGATTTTAGCCGAAATGGACGGTGCAGATTTTTCGAGCCTGATCAATGCTGATGCGGTAAAGAAATATTATGCGTAAAAAAAAGAAGAGAGGTTCGAACTGAAAACCTGAAATGGCATTGCGAATCAAAGGAAGGATCCAGGTCGAAAACCCTAAAGGGCAGTCTGGATAAAGGATAAGCAAGAGTTGGGGCAACCAAAAATAACCCGTATGAAGCAATTATGTGGGGCAAAAGATCAAGGCATGATGGAAAATTTGAGCACATAGCAAAATGCAGCATGGTTGAATTATGCAAGACAGAGAAGGTAATTTGTGGTTGGACGTTCTCAGAAGAGTCAAGGACATCAATGGATATTTCCTTCTCAAAAGAGAAATCCGGATCAGATCGATTGAGTTCGTTTGAGTATTCATTATGGAGGGATCTATCCCCTTTTGTCTTTATTTCCCTTTTAATTGATGCCAATATGTTCTTTTCTCTCTAAAATAGAAATATCTACCCCAATTTATGAAGTTTTGTCTTTAAGTTATCTTCATTTCTTTGAAATTTTCTTAAAATAATGCATTATTTTGACATGAAATGTGAATGATGATAAACAAATGAACACGGCATAAATGGAGCTTTCACAATTACTCTAGGAAAATTTGAGAATTGGAGAATCAGAAAGAGAAAAAATGATGATAAGAAGATGACGAGGCAGTATGAGACATCGATTTACTTATGCTCCTTGGATGTAAAGAAAGTAATGTTTGACATATGAAATGGTTTTAAGGGAAGTAAACAAAACTCTGACTCCGACTAAGAAAAGATCGTGAAGAAGTAGGTTGTGGACAGTTAGTCAAGTCGAAGAAGGAAAAGAAAGGAAACTGAAAAGAAAAAAAAACCTTACAGAAAAATAGCATGAGAAGTTTAATCAAGTTAAGATACACACAGGGGCATCGAATCATGATTCGAGCCTTAAATCATACATTTCATTATCATAAGCATGCATTGCATCGTCATGACATTGTTAACAATCAGGAATTAACATTGTACAAAAGGGGGTGTGAATGACAGGCAGACAAGAAAAATGGAAACCAACTACAACAGGGAGTTGAAAATCATCATAATCAGGAAGAAAGGAGCAATTTATTTCCCAAGTGATAGAGCCTCTGATGAGGGAGGAGCAATTTACTTTCCAAGTGATAGAGCCTCTGATGAGAGGGGCAATTTACTTTCCAAGTGATAGAGCCTCTGATGAGAGGAGCAATTTATTTTCTAAGTGATAGAGACTCTGATAAGAGGAGCAATTTATTTTTCAAGTGATAGAGCCTCTGATGAGAGGAGCAATTTATTTTCCAAGTAATAGAGCCTCTGATGAGAGGAGCAATTTATTTTTCAAAGTGATAGAGCCTTTGATGAGAGGAGCAATTTATTTTTCAAGTGATAGAGCCTCTGATGAGAGGAGCAATTTATTTTTCAAGTGATAGAGCCTCTGAGGAGAGGAGCAATTTATTTTTCAAGTGATAGAGCCTCTGATGAGAGGAGCAATTTATTTTTCAAGTGATAAAGCCTCTGATGAGAGGAGCAATCTTGTTTTCCAAGTGATAGAGCCTCTGATGAGAGGAGCGATTTATTTTTTTCGATTGATATGAACCTCTAATGGAGAGAACCCTCCTAGAACAAACGCATGCACAATCCCAGACAAAAACGTTGCTCATGTCTTTGCCCTATTCCTGATTCTCAGCAATATGCAAAGAGGGGCAGCTATCGCAACCGTTTTCGGCCCGGGTCGGATTCGGACCCGACCCGGGCCTTCTACAACTAAAGCCCGTTTGGGCCTGATAGGCCCAAACAGGCCAAATCGGGCCTACTAACTAGCATGCCCAAACAGGCCAAATTGGGCCTGCTAACCAGCAGGCCCAAAGACCCAATAGGGCATGCTACCCAACAGGCCCAACAGGCCCATTCCCACTGCATTCCCCAAACCCTGAAACCCTAGCAGAACCCTAGCCCCTACACCAGCCTCCCCTGCCGCCGCCGCCTGCCACAACTACCCTCTCTGGCAGCAACCCCTTCACGCCACCCCCAAAAAGGAGCCTGTCAGAAGCCCTAATCCACTAACCCTACACACACTATACCCCTTTCAGACTAACCCACCCCCACACGCCACCGATCAGCCGCCCCATCCCCAAAATCCGGAACCCCGGATCCCGAGTCCTAGGGGTCCGAGATGGACCCCTTCAAAAGGAGGATCACCCAGAAGAAAAAAAAGGGGGAGATCACTGCAAAAAGAAGGACAACCACAACACAAAAAAAACTTTTTCGAAAATAAAAAATTCACAACCAAAGAAAAGAGGAAGCTCCCTGCAAAACAAAAAAAAAAACAGAGGTCAGAGCAAACGCAAAAAAAAAAGAGAAATCAAAAGAGAAAAAGCAAAAAAAAAAAGGGGGTTTCGGACTCCTAGATCCGAAACTTGAGGCTTAAATCTACGGAGTTGGAGCGTACCTCGGGGAAAACCATCTGCAGATCGGTGCTGAGGAGGTTGAGTAGAATCTTTTGGTGGTTTTTGGCTCTCAATCGGAGCTCCGGCGACGGCGGCGACGGTGGGGCAGACGGCGACGGCAACGGCGGGTTAGGGTTTCAGAGGAAAGGTATAAAGAATTTTTTTTTTTTAAAAGCTATTGAAGAATGAGAAAAAAAATACCCCTTAAATAGTTTGTAGCGGGTCGGGTCCCAGGACCTGCGCATGGGTCCGCGCCTGGACCCGACCCGTATGTATTTCTTTTTTGTTTTTTTTTTGTCTTAGCGGGTCGGGTCCGGGACCCGTTCAAGGGTTCGCGCGTGGACCCGACCCGAGCTTTTTTTTTTATTTTTTTATTTTTTTTTGTTGGTCTTAGCGGGTCGGGTCCGGGACCCGTTCAAGGGTCCGCGCGTGGACCCGACCCGAGCGTTTTTTTATTTTTTATTTATTTTTTGTGTTTTGTTTTTATATATATATATATGTATATATTCATTTTTTTTAATTTTTAAAAATAATATATATATATAATAATAATATAAAAATAATAATAGCAAAAAATGTAAAAAATAAAAAAAATAACAATAATAGTAAAAAAAATATAAAAAAATATATATAAATAAAAAAATAATGATAATGGTAAAAATAAATAATAAAAAATATAGTATTAATAAAAAATATAAAAATAATAATAAAAAAATATGATGTTATCAATAGTGAAAATATAAAAATATAAAAAAATAGGATATTAAAAAAATAAAAAATATGATGGTAAAAATGAAATAGATAAAAAAATAAAAAAAATATGATGGTTGTAAAAATGAAAGTAAAAAATATATAATAATAAATGAAGAATAAACATATATAAAAAAGGTAAAAAATAAAAAAAAAAATAAAGAAAATAAAAAATGATGATGAAAGTAAAAATATAAAAAAAGAAAAAAATAATGATAAATAATAATGAATATAATAATTATAATAGCAAAAATTAAATATAAAAAAATACGATATTAGTAAAAGTAAAAAAAATATATAAAAATAATGATAAGAGTAAAAAAAAAAAAAAATAATAATAATAAGTAAATAAAAATAAAAACTATTAGTAGTAAAACAAAAAAAATGGATGAATCTTCAAGATAAATGAATTTCATGCACTTTGCACTTTTTTATTATTGTCCGCATCACGTGCATTCGTATAACAAAAAGGATGAATACGGATTTGCCGACGACGGAATTCGAAGGACGTCACGGTTGTGATTCCTAAGATATCCCGAGGTGAGAGAATCTCGCTAAATATCACCACGAGTAGTGGGAGTATTTAGCGATATGCTCGACACAAAATCTCGTTTTCACCTAAAAACGGAATTAGTCAAAAATTTAAATAAATACATAGTGAATGTTACGTATCTGATATTTCGTCATGCTCGTGTTTTTGAACATCATGTCGTGCATTTGATCGTATAATTAAGCTTTAATCCGTACATGTTATATGCTAAATCGTGTGCATTCAATATTTATTTCACATCATTCGCATTTAAATAAAATCATTGAATACGGATTAGCCGACGACGGAAATCGAAGGATGTCACGGTTGTGATTCCCAAGATATCCCGAGGTGAGAGAATTTCGCTAAGTATCACCACGAGTAGTGGGAGTATTTAGCGATATACTCGATATAAAAATTCGTTTTCACTTATGGAAATCATCAAAATAAAAAGAACGAATAAAAAATGAGTATTTACGTATTTGATATCTTGCCATCCTCGTGTTCTTAATATTATGATTTGCGTGTTTACTCTTATAGTTATGTATTTAATCATATGTTTTATATGTTAAGTCGTATGCATTCGATATCTAAATATTCGCATAATACGCATTTAAATAAAAATGGATGTAAATTGCCGACGACAGAATTCGAAGGATATCACAGTTGTGATTCTTAAGATATCTTGAGGTGAGAGGATCTCGTTAAATACCACCAAGAGTATTGGGAATATTTAATGAGTATTCTCGATAATAAGTTTACGTTCAATTTCATTTTCAAAAAGATAATAATAATTCAAAAAGGCCGAATAATAAACATGTTTTTGTTTTAAAAAATAAAAATAAAAAAATAAAAAGAGAAATAATTTTAAATGCCGATGTCAAGTCCATTAAATCGAGATTTAAGATAACACGTGATTAAATTGTACCGTTTTCTAAACGGGCGTTGCGGGGGTGCTAATCCTTCCCCGCACGTAACCGACTCACGAACCCAATTATGTTTTACTCTCTGTTTCAAAACGCAGACTTCGAAATTGGTTTTACAAAATATTTTAATTAATTTTAAAATATTTTACTAAAACCGGTTTTAATAGGTGGCCAATCACACCTAGCAAAAAAGATTGGTGGCGACTCCATTTGTGTTTTCAAAAACGTCTTAGCGGTCGAAAAACCGTTATGACAATGTGTATGGGGATATGATCTTCCAATGACCCTCCAAATACATGAAAATATGAAGAAAAAAAAATTGAATATACCTGTGTTGGACACATACCCATGTCCGACACTCACATCCATGTCCGAGTAACATAGCACATATCAATTGTTTGTCTATCAAAATCAGTGAAGCCAAACAAGGATTTGGTGTTCAAACCTCTGTGACTTTTAAATATTCATCAAAAAAGCTTTATAGAAACATTACATTGTGCAACAAATTGAGCTGTTTTTGTCTGTCTTCAATACTTAGCATAAAATTGATGTGATCTTAAGACTAAACGTCTGCTAGAAATTTCATGGTACTTGTAGTGCAAACTGTGCTTCTCTCTGACTGAAAATAATCCAAAATGTTTAACTAGGTGTAAGAAATGGAAAATTTTCTTAAACCAATAGCTTCCAGAGCTGTTGTTTTCAAGAAATACAAGCCATTCCTGGTAGAATTTAAACTTTATCCGAACTAATTTCTACCTTATTCTCCTCTCTGTTCATAACTAACTGGACTTAATCAAGTCACAATACCCAACAATTCCATACAACTTTATTAATTGTGCTTGGTTTTGGACTTTTCAGATTGTGAGCCCAAGTCTTAGTCCAACAAAAATAAGTTCATGAGAGAGACTTATGAGCATTGGAGCGAGTTTTTAATCATATTTTTTAGTTCCCGGATTTGAACTAAAAAATCTACAATTATATTTTGGATCAGTTGCTAACTTTGTATAGGATAAGACCCGCATCATTTCATTATATTGCTCGAGATAAATGAAGAAATTATAACCCCACTTTTTTTTTAAATGCATTCACTAAAAAGATTGCACGCGAAAATAAAGGGTGCTTCACAGAATATTTTTTTCAACTTTTCTCATGCGAGGTACGTATTCTACTTTTCTGTTTGTTTCCAAGGAAAAAAAAAACTTGGAATTTAAATGAGTGATTACGCATGCAGATGCAATTGGTGGCTTTGTGGGCATGAGATCAGATACCTATCGTGGTAGCTAGCGTTGTTTGAAAGGAATTACAAAGTGTGTCCACCATCAAAAATATCAAATCATTCTCCCATATATATAATCATTAACTTGCATTATTTGAACTTTTTATAAAAGTTAAAGCAAAGCATGAACTCCAAAAACAATATGGAAAACTTAGGAAAGGGATTTTGAACTCCAAAAATAAGTTTATAAAATTGCTATGTTCATTTAATAAATCATGTTAGAATAGATGTAAATATAATATATATGTTTATATGATATCTATCTATGTATATACTGACTTAATGTTATATCTTTCAATTATTTTTAAGAAATACTAAAGAGTTCAACAAACAACAATCATAATAATTAAAAAGGTTTATATTTGATGCATTAATAGTGTATAAATTTATACGTCGTCAGTGAATCAAATGATGTTATCTCATTAAAAGTTTTTAAAAATAAATACAGATAATTTTATTTTTAATAAGGTGGTATCATCTGATTAAAATTTTTTTTATAAATTTATACACTGTCAATATATCAAATATAAATTTTAATTAAAATAAGAGATACTGAATCTTTGCTTTTGAAATATTATATTATATATTTACAACGTAATAATAATATTATTAAAATTTTTAAGCAAAAACATATTCAAAAACGATATTAACACAATATATAGACAATATTCAAGGTAGTTAAACACCAATTACTTACATCCACATAGTAAAATCTATTAATTATAAATATATAGAGATTATAAAAAGGTAAAAATACCAAAAAAATAAAAATAAACATTAAACCCGAATCCTAAAACAAACCCAATTTTCATGCTTATTAATGTTTTAAATCTATAGAATACCTCTTTCCCATATAAGCCGATGTTCTCTCGTTCTTTGTCACATATCCTTGCAACTTTGTGAAAAAAACCCCATCTTTTACATATAGATTACAGCTTCAAATATATCTCTTGTTTTTAATTATACCATAACAAATTATCATTCTACCATATGAATTTATGATCGATATTCCACAAGAAAATGATACAATTTGATTATTCAACTTTCATAATGATTTCATACATATATATAGACTTAATTTATGAGTCATGTTACTTGTCTGTCAATTTTATTTAAAATATTTGTACTTCTTAACATGGTATGTAATTATTGGATAAATTCAAAATCTTTTCAATTCAGAGTAAAATCCCATTAAACGAGATTTTTAGTTAAGTGAGGTTTTGTTCTCCCCACATTGGAGCCGGGGGCGGATCCAAAGAGGGAAGGCAAGGGCCTTGGTCTCACTTTGACTCTTCAAATTTCTTAAGTTTTTAATAATTATCTAACTCAAAAAATGATAAAACCTATTTTAGTCTCTCAAAAATTTATAATTTAATCATCTTTTATCGCTTAACATAATTTTTTTGACTTCGTTAGAAGCTCTGATTACGGCCAAAACACCACTGGCTATCGGCCCCAATTTGGACTCTAGGGGGAGAATGGAATCCTCACCGCATTGGAGGTTTCACTGATCTCACCGAACCCTAAATCAATCAATTCATAAAATATTACGACGATCAAAACCCATAAATTATTACCATTAGTTGGGACAAAAATATTGATACGAATAGTATTTTCCTTAATTTATATTGCTGCATCAAGGAACTAACAAAAAGCGCATGAGAAGAAAATGATCAATATTTAACCAAAAATGATAGCAATATTGCGATGTTCAATTTGATAACAATTAATGCAGGAAATAATTACTTTAATTATAGCATATCAATGAGTGTCAGATCAGATTTTAATTTTGATATTTAAAGCCAAACAGTGAGAATCAATCCCTGAAATTGAGAAGGCAAAAAAAGAAAAAAGTGAGAAAATGGCTGAAAAGAGTTGGGAACATGTACCTGAGATATATATTGCCAATAGAAGATAGGGTAAATTTAAAAAACATACCTTTTAAAAGAGAATTATTGTTTAATGGTCTAATGTATAAAAATAATTTGTAAAAAAGAAATCTAAAATTTTAAAATTCTTACCAAAGAAATGCAAAAAACTTAATTATCCTTAATAAAGAAACAATTCTTTTTTTTACCTTTGACTACTTTATCGTTTTTATTTCAAAGAGTTTTTTAATTTGTATATTAAAAAAAGTATTTGTGAATAAATTTGGAGAAGATTTATTTGTAAAATTTTTTTTAATAAAAAAGATAAATAATAAGATAAAGGAAAAGGGTTGTTATTAAGGGTATTTAAGTCTTTGCAATTTCTTTCTTAATAATTTTTTAATTCTTCATTTCTCTTTTTCATATTACTTTTGTCTGTTAGACCATTAAGCAATTATTCTCAAATGGATTGGATATTTTTCATATTTTCCCTAGAACATATATATATATATATATATATATATATATATATATAAAGGATTCTAAATTAAGGGAAAATCAAAGAAGAAATAGGTACTAGTGGTAAAACAAAAACAAAAAAAAATCTATTCATCAAGATTTATACTTCAAATTTCAAGCTGATTTTTTTTTTTAATTGGTAAGAAAATTTTCACACTTTAGATTATTAATTATATCAAGGCTAGTCAAATCCGGCCGATTTTAAAATGTTTATGATCCACATGCCATACTATCTAATTTTGGGAAGAAAAAAAAACAATTTTAATTAGCCCCTTAGACTTTAGAGTGATGAACCATAATGTTCCAAATGGCATTAGAATTTTATTTAAAGTACTGTATTATGCTTATTTTATTCTGATTTTGTGAGCTAACAATCAGCCGAAATTGATGTATTTTTGTTTAAGTGAAATTAGAATTGAAGAGGTGGGAGTAAGACCATGTTTGCTAGTTTTCTAGGTTGGTTTGGTTAGAGTATTTTTCTTTCTTTAATTAATTATGTAAGGTGAATATATAGTTTAATAGTAGGTGAATTTAACCTTAATAATAATTGAAAGAGTGAACCCAAAATTTAGTGTCCATGCAATCATCGTTAAGAAATGATATTTAACAAGTTTAAGGTTTCAATCTCGGTATCTTCAATCTATTTTTTTATTCTCAAAATACGGTTTCCTTTATTAAAAAAAAGAATTATGTTGGAATTTCTCTTTAATATTTCACATAGATAGGATAGTCAAACTTTCAAAGCAAACTAATTCCTATATATTTAAACTCATTTTCTTCTAAGAATTTTTGTTTTAAAAAAAATTCCTAAGTAAATTCCTTACTACTATATATATATGAGCAATAGTTAGTCCTTGGACCCTGGCATCGGCAAAGGCTTTCAAACTCGAAAGAAAGCCTATTAAAGCATCTACTGTTTTATAGATAAATTAATAGCAATGAATTCTCCTAAATTTTCAGTCCAATGGCTTCAATTCATGGTTATGGTTCTCTCAATTTCATTCAGTGCTGCCCGGTTTGACATTCCGAGGCTTAGTCCAACGAGAGGAACAATCATGGAAGAGCCTGACCTTCTTTCATCTGCAACAGTTTCAGAAGATCTTCAAACTTTTTACTACCCTCAAACACTTGATCATTTCAACTACCAGCCTGAAAGCTACGCCACTTTTCAACAAAGATATGTGATGAATTTCAAGTATTGGGGCGGAGCAAACGGCAGTGCTGCACCAATTTTAGCCTATCTTGGAGCTGAGGCGCCTCTGGACGGTGATCTTGCTGTAATTGGTTTTCTCAATGATAATGCCATCCGCTTCAATGCTCTCCTCGTATACATTGAGGTATAAAAAATTTTCATCGAAAAAAACTCTTTCTCTTGTAGCGGTTCTGATAATCATCAATTAAGAATCTAACAGAAATAATTTTAAGTATTTTTTTTTTCATTAGCATCGATACTATGGAAAATCAATACCATTCGGATCAAGGGAAGAAGCCTTTAAAAATGCAAGCACTCTGGGGTACTTTAATTCTGCCCAAGCTATAGCAGACTATGCAAAAATAATCATGCATATAAAGAAGAAACTTAATGCTTTGTATTCTCCGGTGATCGTTATAGGAGGATCATATGGGGGAAGTAAGTGATTAGATGATTACAAAATTAATTTACATCAAATCTTTCACTTTAATTTATCTGTTCTTTTTGTATATATTTGATTTTTTTTTCTTTGATCATTTTTTTCAATTCAATGAAATCAGTGCTTGCTTCATGGTTTCGACTAAAGTACCCTCATGTTGCTTTGGGAGCTTTGGCCTCATCAGCTCCAATTCTTTACTTTGATAAAATTACACCAAGGGGTGCTTACTTTTCTGTCGTCACTAAGGATTTTAGGGTACTTATTACGCTGAACCTTCATCTTATTAATTTCCTTCCCTTTCGTTTCATTCAATTTTCTCAATTTTACACCTTGAAAAATTAATGTGAATTGGAATTAATGTACAGGAAGCGAGTGAGACTTGCTACCAAACCATACGAAAGTCATGGTCTGAAATCGACAAAATTGCTTCCCAACCCCATGGTCTTTCAACCCTCAGCATGAAATTCAAAACTTGCAAGTATGAACATCTAATAAGTAATTTTTGGCAAATTTTATTATTTTTTTGTTTATTACTTTTCAATACATTCATAATCGTGATAAAAAGTGTATGTATCAAAAAACAATAGACAAAATTAGAGCAATTAAGAGGAGCCACACGTACCTTAATTACTCTAATTTTGTCAATTATTTGGATAAAAATATGTATTTAACTAAGCGGTATGATTTTTAATATAGATTAAAGATTCAATTCTCACGTACAATAAATTTTAAATATATCAATATATATATATAATTTGGATTAATTCTTTTTGTTGGTTATTAGTCCTTTGACAAGTTCTTCAGAGCTCAAAAACAAGTTGGAGAATATGTATGCCTCAGCAGCTCAATATAATCAACCCCCGACGTATCCAGTAACCGTGATATGTCGAGGAATCGATGCAACTTCTTATGGAAATAAAAAAGAAGATATTCTTAGTAAGATTTTTGCTGGCATTGTTGCTTATAGAGGGAATCGTTCTTGCTATATTAATCAACCAACCAATGAATCCGAAACAGCTGTAGGGTGGAGATGGCAGGTATAAATATTCAGATTTTTTTTTCATTAAATCTTATCTTTAAATTAATTTTAGTAGCTACTTAAGAATTATCGTTAGTTTTTTTTCTCTTTTTCTTTTGGCCGATCTAATCCTTAGATTAATAAATGACATCAACAATATTAATGCCATGAATATGACAACATATATAGACAATGACAATGCAAAAACGACAAGATGGTACAAACTTTGGGGCAACAATTAGTATTTGTTTGTTACTTATTATCTATTTGTTATAAATGATGAGTTAATTGAGTTTTAATTGTGATGGCTAATTAAAAAATGACCCTTTCTATATGAAACACAGAGAAAAGGTGAATGATGTAGATGTTTTTTTTTTTTAATGTTCATCTTAAACGATTAAAATTATAAGTGTGTTTAGTTCAATTGATTTATGCAATCATTTTTAAAAAATTGTATCCAACAAATCTGAGTTGGAATCTCAAGATTTATAATTCATTCTCTTATCCTCGATTTTTTCTGTACAAGTGGATGAATGATGGGACAAAATAATTAGGATGTTTTTATTCAAAGAATAGACTAGACCTATAAAGTAGGGGCTCTCCTTGTTTCCCTTTAAACTTTTATCTTTGTCAAAAATAAAATTTCATTCCAATTGTTGATATAATTAATGAACAAATAATCTAGTCTTTTTAAATAGATAATGGCCACATAGTTAATTTTAATAACTAAATTAACCAAACAACTTCTTTTTATTTTTATAATTTGGAATAGGGGAATCGAACCCTACTCTTTTTGAGCAGGGGAACATGTACCAACCATTGAGTCAAAAGCTCAGGTGCATAACCAAACAACTTCGTACTATTATGATCATGACAATTAGAATCATCAAATTCATCATTGCTAGGTATAGTTACAAGGAATAATGAGAGTATTCTTTAACACACATCCGAACATTTGGTTCAATAATTAGGGTATATTTTTTTGTTCTTTCAACAGGCTTTGAATTTTGATACCCCTTCTTCAAATAAAGAAAAGTACCATTGTTTTATAAACAAAAACATGGCTTGATATGCAACATTTGTATAAATGTATCTGAAGTAGACTTGTTCATAAGTCGGATCAGATCAGGTTGCGAGCCATTTTTTTTCTTATCCAAGCTCATTTCAGACCGAACTCGAAATTTTATTTCAAAGGTTACTTTATGGTTTCATGATTTTTTTTTGGGCAATCAATGAAACTTTTAAATTTTAATATTGTTTTTTGTGTGTGTGTGTATTTTAGACATGCACTGAAATGGTGATACCCATTGGCATCGGCAAAAGGACGATGTTCCAACCTGAGCCTTTCGACCTAAACAGCTTTATAGAACAATGCAAGGGAATCTTCGGCGTTCCTCCTCGGCCTCATTGGGTCACTTCTTATTACGGTGGCCATGTACTACCAATATCCCACTCTTATAATTTCTTCACAATTGTTTTATTTTATATAAATAAAACCTCAATTAATTGCTTCATTTCTTACAAGTAATTAACAATCTAAACTATATATCGATGAAATATATATCCATACTATATATATATATATATTTTTTTATCATTTTTAGAGGCAAATTTTTTGCAGGATATAAAACTGATTCTCCAAAGGTTTGGTAGCAACATCATATTTTCAAACGGATTGCGAGATCCGTATAGTCGGGGCGGGTAATTATTACCACAAATATCCTTAAAAAAATGCCAAAAATTATCTCTAATATTAATATTTGTTGTTTTTAATTGTAGGGTTTTGGAAAACATTTCAGAAAGTATTCTTGCCGTATATACAGCCAATGGTATGTAATTGGAACTATATATAGCTATAGTAATACGATTATTTTACTACTTTTGTATATAAAAAAAAATGAAATTTATGTTGCAGGATCTCATTGCTTAGATATACTTCGAGAAAAGGAAAGCGATCCAGAATGGTTAGTGAGGCAACGGGAAATGGAGGTGAAGATTATCAAAGGATGGATGACTAAGTACTATGCTGATCTTAAAGCAATATTCTAAACAATAGGAATTCCAAGATGGAAATTGGCTTAATTAGCCAGCCTTGCTCTTCTCTTACAATGTTGAATATATATCAGTTGACCTAATTTTTTTTTGGCTATTTAATTAAGAATTCATATAATATTCCTTTTGGGTACTTAATATCCCTCAAACAGAGTCCAATCTAATGGATATATAACTATATACATATATATATATATATATATGTAAAAGTTCGGTTTTGATACATTGATCGTAATTTTTTTTAATTTCACAAATGAAGTTACGAGATTGTCATATATCTATTTTTTAATTAATTTTTTTTTATTTTTTAATATACCTTAAGAAGTATGTGTTATCTATTAATTTTTTCTGTAAAATCTAAGAACTCTACTTGATGAGATAATTTATATATATATATATCAAACCTCGATTCAATCTAATATTTTCTCCCAACTTCAGTTTCAACGTGTTTTAGAAAGGAAAATGAGAGAAAATTTTTATTACAAAATTTTCTTCACATTTTCCTTATTCTAATTTCTCTTTTTTATTTCCCCTCAACCAAAAACATAAAAAAATAAAATCAGTGAATTTTATTTCCCCTCAGCCAAAAACACAGAAAAATAAAATCATTGGATTTTATTTCCCTTTCCCATACTATTTTCTCTAATACCAAGGGGCTAAGAAAATCGTTGAGAAAAAAAAAATGATTTGGACTTTTTTTTTTTTTAGTCAGAAAAATGATTTGGACTTTAATCCTTTAAGGGTAGCTCTTGATTTCGGGGATGTAATACAGGGTCTTTTTTGGCATCTCATAATACATTTAAAACCTGGAGAATCAAAATTCCTAGTTTTTCATTAATAGATTGGGCATTTTGGTCAGCCAGCCTAAAAACTCAGCCTCCAGCCCCAAACAAGGGATACTCAAGATTTCATGTCAAATTTAATGAAATTTCAGTTTAAATGTTACCTTGGAAATTTCAAGATCTTCTTTAGATTATTATATGATGACAAATTCATATCCCTTGTAAATTTAGATGTAAGTTCGTTGTAATTATTGAAAAATAAAATAAATAAATTAGCCTGTCTTGAGGGAGGAAAACTCATATAAAGTCCAAATCGCTTTAGAATTTATTCTGATTTTGTGAATTAACAAATCAGCCGGAGGAATTATTGTATTAAACAATATTAATGTCAATTTGAAGAGGTGAGACTATATTTGACTAATTCTTTTAATATGTTGATGAGGGCAGCATAATTTTCTTTATTTAATCATGATGTGGTTGTCAATCAAAGTAATTTTTGTTTATGGCTCATTTTAATTTGGTTCCTTCTACTCTTCATTCTTCTCCCAGTTAGGATCTGAGCTAGAAATCAAACACTACTATATAAATCTATCTATATCTTAACACTTTCCTTAAATTTTACAAGTCGCAAGTTTGCACTCAATTGCCATGGAAAGGGAAAGAGCTTCACGCGGAAACTTGAATTTGTAAAATAATAATAATAATAATAATAATAAATAAATAAAAAGACTAACCTTAATCATGAACAATTGATAAAATTATATATTTTGACTAATAATTATTATAAGAACTGCAAAGATTCCTCAGTCGGCTGAAATATGACTACCATCCATTATTGATCTTCTTTGAATGCCTTTTCTAAAATCTGAAAAAAAAAAAAAAAAAAAAAAAAAAAAAGAGAATTTATCCAGGACAGAATTCGTCATCAATAACAAGATAAGCTTTAAATTTTTCACCAAATTAATTTTATCTTGTTTTAAATATTCGATAGAAACCCATCAAAATGAAAAACAAAATCATGGAAATTTAACTTACAGACATGATTATTCTTGGGTTCTAATCATAGAGGCTAACAGCACAATCATGAAATATGCCCTAGCATCTATGATTATGAACCAATGAAAATTATCTCTTTAAGTTACATTTTTGTCTGCCTTTTTATATTTTTGAAAGGTATGACTTTATAATTTTGATTGATGTAGGCATTACCCAAAATCATCTAATGTTCCTTGTTTTACAGTATAAAGTTTCTTATTACTTTCATTGATATGGTTTAGGTCATTCGAACTATATGTCATGAATTATTTGATATTTACTTTTCACGTTTAAAAATACTAGTTAATGCTATGGGTGCTTCACATGTGGATGATATACAAGACGTTAATATTATTTACTTTATTATATGTAATTCACTATTAAATATTTTTTATTTTTTGGTAAATTTATATATTAAATATTTTTTTTGGTTATAAAATTATATAAAAGGTTATCAAAATTATTACAAATGTTATCATAATTGTATCAAAGGTTATTAAAGCTATTACAAAATTATATCGAAGATAATCAAAATTATCTTAAAAATTACCAAAATTATATAAAAAATACCAAAATTATATCAAGATTATCCAAAATTATATATAGTGAAATTGATTGAGAAGTCAGAACCCTGGTTAATTATTTGATGGGTGTTTTTCTTTTTTAATCAATGTTTTCATTTTGCCTAACAAGTTGAGTGGGTGAATTGATGCACTCGAGTCAACGTAGCTACGCCCTTGATCCAGACTGAGTGATAACTCTATAAAATAGAGTTATTTAATTCAATTTTGTGCTTTTAAAATAACTAAGTCTTTATAGTTTAAACTATTGATTTACTATTTTTAGTTATTTTTTATTTATTATTTATTTAGTTTTATTTATTTATTTTATGTTTTATTTTAGTTATTAATTAATGTCTTTTGTAGTTTTGTAGAATCCTAAAACTAGAAGGAAAAACTCAACTCATATATGAAAAGTTCAAGCTGGAGACAGTTACTTGACCACTAAGTTTTCCTTCTTCAGGCTTTCAAGGCTCTATAAATAGGAACCCTTAGGCTTTGTTTTAAAGCTTCTTAGTTAGTTTTTGCTTTAGTTTTCTGAAGAGGAGAGCAGACACCACCATCTTGCAAGAAGCCAAGAACAGTTTCGGAGATTAGAAGACTGAAGAACTGACTACCTTTAGTTTTTTCTTCTTCCTTAATCTTCTCTTATTTTCTTGTAATTTGATGTTGGTGAAACTCCTTTGGTTATTGTTTTCAATGTCAAGCATGAACTAAATTTCTTTTCTAGGATTACAATGGAACTCAACACATAGTTTGTATCATTTTATTCTCTAACTTGATTTCATGATATTTGAGTTGTTTATGCATTCTTGTATTTAATGCTTTTAATTGCTTGATCACCAATTAAACTGATTTGTTAACCTAAATACAACTAGACTAGGGAGTTTAGTGTTAGACATGGATTGCATAACATATGTTTCATATTCATTTATTATGATGAATTGATCTGCATGTGGGGTAGACATATACTTACGTGTCATGTGTAATCACTTTTAGAGTCTAAGCTTAATGAGTTTCTCTTAAATTCAATTATCATAGACATATAGTTAATTGGTTAAGAGAGATATTTTTATAAGACCATCGACAGATGCTTATAAATAGATTAAAACTCTAGGTTAACAACTCAAGATCATTAATCAAATTAAGAGGTAAAAGACATCCAAGCGAAGTGTTGAGGGAAAATGTAATCCTAGGCTTTTCTCTATTGATTTTAATCCAATTTTTATTTGCTTTCTTTATTTTATTATTTTTCTTTAATTTAGTTTCAATTCACAAATTTTCAATTAATTATTTGGATAAGATTAAGCTGTTTTAATTTTAGTATTTAACAAATTTAATAGTCAATTCCTCATGGGTACGACACTCTACTTCCATTTTATTACTTGTTTGCAATAGCGTGCACTTGCGTATTGAAATCTGACAACAAGTTTTTGGCGCCGTTGCCGGGGAATTGTTTTATTATTTTTGTTAATATTAATACCAAACATACTTAGTCTTAATTCAAATTTTCTTTTTCTTATTCTCAGGTAATTTTGGTTATTGAATGCGGAGATCTAGAAGTTTCGAACTTGTCCCTTTTGATCCAGAACCAAAAAGAACTTTTCATCGACACCGAAGGGATAATTTACAAGTCGCAACTAACAACCATACAATGGCTGAAGCTAATGAGACAAAGACTTTGCGAGAGTATGGGGTTCCTCTCATGCAAGACCTTCAAACTAGCATTCAGAGGCCTGCCATCCAGACCAATACGTTCAAGATAAAGCCGACCATCCTTCAGATGATCAATACATCAGTTCAGTTCAGTTCAGCGACTTACTGAACGATGATCTTAATGCTCACATCGTAAATTTCCTGAAAGTTTACGATCTTTTCAAACAAAATGGTGTTACTGATGATTCCATTAGATTGAGACTCTTCCCTTTCTCACTTCGAGATAAGGCCAAGAGTTTGTTGAACTCTCTTCCTGCTGGCTCCATTACCACTTGGGCTGATCTGGCCCAAAAATTTCTTGCCAAATATTTTCCTCCTGCCAAGACAGCTAAGATGCGGAATGATATCACATCTTTTATGCAGTATGACTCAGAATTATTATATGAAACTTGGGAAAGATACAAAGATCTGCTCCGACGATGTCGTCATCATGGGATACCTGACTGGCTCCAGGTAAACACCTTCTACAATGGGTTAATGGGTCTTACTAGAAGTTCTATAGATGCTGCAGCAGGTGGATCACTCATGGGGAAAGAAATTGATGAGGCTCATAATTTAATTGAGATGATGGATTCCAATAATTATCAATGGTCCACTGAGCGAATTTTGCCAAAGAAATCTCCAGGTGGTTATCAGTTGAATGAGATCAGTGCCTTATCGGCACAGATGGCTGCTTTGTCCAAGAAATTTGACACTATGAGTGTGCATTCAGTCCAAATCCCATTAGTAACTTGTACATTATGTGGAGAAAGACACACCAGTAATAATTGCCCAACCAATGCCGAGTTAGTGCAATATGTTGGAAACTATAATAGACAGCAAAACAATCCTTATTCCAACAATTACAATCCAGGTTGGAAAATCACCCAAACTTTTCCTGGAATAACAATCAAGGGGCTTCATCCTTTGCTAAACTAGAAAACCCTCTTGGTTTTCCATCACAAGCCCGGTCTCCTGTCCAAGAAAAGAAGACATCTATGGAAGAGATGTTTACGCAATTCATGGCAAGAACTAATAATCTCATTGAGAATCACTTGGAATCACTTCAGAAGCATAAAACATCACTTTGAAGTCAAGCTGAAACACTTCGAAGTCATGCTGAAATACTTCAAGGTCAAACTCAATTACTTCAAGTTCAAACAGCATCACTTAAGAATCTTGAGACACAAGTGGGCCAGCTTGCTAATGCACTTAACAATCGTCCTAGGGGATCTTTTCCAAGTGATACTAAAACCAATCCTAGGGGAGACAGAAAAGAACATTGCAAAGCCATCACACTTAGGAATGGAAGGGAGTTAGAAGAGGAAAGCAAGAAGTAAGAATTGCCAACCAAGCCTCTTAAAGAAAAAAAATATGGTGGAAAAAGAAGTTAAAAAGATTCAAGAGGAAAAGAAGCAATGTTATCCACCACCACCATTTCCTCAGCGCCTTCAAAAGAACAAGCTTGACAAGCAGTTCCAAAAATTTCTTGAGGTATTTAATTAGCTTCATATTAATATACCTTTTGCTAAAGCTTTGGAACAAATGCCAAAATATGTCAAGTTTATGAAAGACATATTGTCTAAGAAAACAAAACTGGGTGAATTTGAGACTGTTGCACTTACTGAGGAGTGCAGTGCTATCCTCCAAAAGAAACTTCCAACAAAGCTTAAAGATCCGAGAAGTTTCATCATTCCATGCATAATTGGAAATCAGTTCATTGGTAGAGCTTTATGTGATTTGGGAGCAAGCATTAATCTTATGCCTTTATCAATCTATTGAAAATTGGGTTTGGGGGAAGTTAAGCCTACTACAGTCAAACTACAATTGGCGGATAGATCTTACACATATCCAAGAGGCATTGTTGAAGATGTATTAGAGAAAGTAGATAAATTTATCTTCCCAGTTGATTTCATTGTATTAGATATGGAGGAGGATCGCGAAATACCAATTATTCTTGGGAAACCTTTCTTAGCTACCGATAGAACTCTCATCGATGTGAAAAAAGACGAACTTACCATGAGAGTTCAAGATCAAGAGGTAACTTTTAATGTTTTTAAAGCTATGAAATTTCCTAATGAATCGGATGAGTGTTTTGCAGTTAATGTGGTGGATAGTGCTATAACTAAGATTTTTGAAAATAGCTATCCTATTGATCCACTTGAGGCATCCTTGATAAGTACTTCAGAAAGGGATGATGATGACTTTATTGAATGTGTAAACTTGTTCAATGCTCATCCACATATTGGAAGATCCATTCATCAATTTGAACTATTGGGACTTAAGACAAGCGAGACATCATCTACCAAGCTATCTATTGACAAGCCACCATCCCTGGAGCTTAAACAGTTACCCTCACATTTACGGTATGCTTTTCTTGGTGAAAATCTGAATTACCTGTTATTATCGTATCTTTTCTTAATGTTGAGCAGGAAAATAAACTCCTTAGAGTACTTAGAGAACACAAGAGGGCATTGAGTTGGTCGATTGCCGACTTCAAGGGGATTAGTCCTTCAATTTGCATGTATAAAATCCTTATTGAAGATAATCACAAGGCTACCATAGAGCATCAACGGAGACTTAATCCCATCATGAAAAAAAATGGTAAAAAATGAGATTATTAAGTGGTTGGATGCAGGCATCATATATCATATCTCTAATAGTTCATAGGTAAGTCCATTTCAATGTGTGCCTAAGAAAGGAGGAATAACGGTGGTTGCAAATGCTAATAATGAGCTCATTCCAACTAGAACAGTGACTGGTTGGCGGATTTGCATGGACTATTGAAAGCTTAACAAAGCCACTAGGAAATACCACTTTTCTTTGCCATTCATTGATCAGATGCTAGACAGATTGGCTGGTAAGGAGTTATATTGTTTTTTGGATAGATATTCAGGATACAATCATATTGCAATAGCTCCTGAAGATCAAGAAAATACTACCTTCACTTACCCATATGGGACTTTTATTTTTCGGAGAATGCTATTCGGACTTTGCAACGCTCCTGCTACCTTTCAGAGATGCATGATGGACATATTCTTCGACATGGTGGAACAAGGTTTTGAGGTATTTATGGATGACTTTTTCAGTTTTTGAGACTCTTTTGATGAATGTCTACATCACCTTGCTAGAGTGCTTAAGAGATGTGAAGAAACAAACTTGGTGTTAAACTGGGAAAAATGCCACTTCATGGTTCAAGAAGGCATTGTTTTAGAACATCAAGTTTCTAGTAGAGGGATAGAAGTAGATAAAGCAAAGATTGAAACAATTGAGAAGCTCTCATCTCTGTCAAAGGCATTCGGAGTTTCCTTGGTCATGTCGGGTTCTATAAGAGGTTCATTAAAGACTTTTCCAAGATCTCAAAGCCACTTTGCAACCTCCTTGAAAACGATGTCCCTTTCATGTTTGATGATGCATGTCTAACAGCTTTTAAGACATTGAAAGAGAGACTGATTTCAAAACCTATCATTATTGTTCCAGATTGGAACCTGCCATTCGAACTCATATGCGATGCTAGTGACTTTGCAGTTGGCGCAATTTTAGGCCAACGAAAAGATAACATATTTCATTCTATCTACTTGCAAGCAAAACTTTGACCGATGCTCAGTTGAATTACACCACCACTAAAAAAGAATTGCTTGCAATAGTATTTGCTTTTGATAAATTCCGATCTTATCTTATGGGCACCAAAGTCATTGTTTACACCGATTATTCAGCTATCAAGTACTTGATTGATAAGAATGATGCAAAACCTCGCTTGATCCGTTGTATTCTTTTTGCAAGAGTTTGATTTAGAGATCCAAGACAGAAAAGGAACAGAAAATCAAGTGGTAGATCATCTCAAGATTGGATAATGGGTCACAAGTTGGCGATTCAATCCAAATCAATAAGACTTTTCCTGATGAGCAACTCTTTATAGTTCTTCAACAGGAATCACCATGGTATGCCGACTATGTGAACTATATTGTGAGTAGAATCTTTTCACCTGCTTTAAATTCTCAACAAAAGAAGAAGTTCTTACATGATGTCAAGCATTATTATTGGGATGAACCTTTCTTGTTTAAGCAATGCAATGATCAAATTATTAGAAAGTGTGTACCCAAGGAAGAAGTTGAAGATATTTTGCAACATTGTCACTCTTCGGACTATGGAAGACATTTTGAAGGAGAACGGACTGCGAAAAAAGTGCTACAATCAGGTTTTTATTGGCCCTCTCTCTTTAAAGATGCTCACCAGTTTGTTGCCAGATGTGTTAGATGCCAAAGAATAGGTAACATCTCAAGGAGAAACGAGATGCCTCTAAACAATATTCTTGAGGTAGAGATTTTTGATGTATGGAGAATTGATTTCATGGATCCATTTAATTTCTCATACAATAATATTTACATTCTAGTTGCGGTTGATTATGTATCTAAGTGGGTGGAAGCAACAGCCTTGCCAACCAATGACTCCAAGATGGTATTAAACTTCTTGAAAAAGAATATCTTCACCTGCTTTGGCACTCCAAGAGAAATTATTAGTGATGAGGGGTCTCACTTTTGCAATAAATATTTTGAAGCCCTCCTTGCTAAATATGGGGTCAAGCACAAAATTGCCACCGCCTACCATCCACAAACAAGTGGCCAAGCCGAAGTCTCTAACAGAGAAATCAAGAGGATTTTGGAGAAGACTGTCATCCCAACTAGAAAAGATTGGTCCAAGAGATTGGATGATGCATTATGGGCATATAGGACGGCTTATAAAACTACGATTGGAATGTCTCCTTACAAATTGGTTTTCGGGAAAGCATGCCATCTTCCAGTAGAGTTGGAACACAATGCATATTGGGTTATCAAGAAGTTGAATTTTGATCTTCAAGTAGCAGGAGAGAGGCGTCTATTGCAACTCAATGAGATTGATGAATTCCGTCTTCAAGCCTATGAAAATGCCAAGCTTTACAAGAAAAAGACCAAGAGATGGCATGACAAGAAGATCATTGAGCGACAGTTTGAACCAAGCCAATATGTTTTTCTCTACAACTCTCGACTCAAACTATTCCCGTGAAAACTAAGATCTCGATAGTCCGGCCCTTTCAAAATCACAAAAGTATTCCCTTATGGAGTAGTCGAGTTAATCGATGAAAAGGCCAATATCAACTTTAAAGTGAATGGGCAACAAATCAAGCATTACTGGGGAGGCGATATTGATCGCCAAACGTCCTCCATCACTTTAGCCGATCCAAAATAAGCTTGAGATAGTCAAGCCGACGACTATAAATCAAGTGCTTCTTGGGAGGTTTATATATAAAAAATAGGCAGAGAGGTCGGCGCCGCGTCGAATACTGGCGCCAGACCTCATATGTTTTCAAGTCAGTGGCAATGGAGCTGTGACACCGAATTCTGGTGTCGCGACGCCCAAAAACGTAAATTTTTTTTTTAAAGTCAAAGAGGTTGGTGCCTCGAAGCCAAAACCTGGTGTCGCAGCTCCAAACCTCGTAAAAAATTCTTTAACAAATAAGAGTCAGTGTAGCTGGCGTCGCAGCGCCAGATCGTAAAAAATATATATTATTTTTAGGGTTTTAAAAAAGCCTAACCCCCCCAAATCCCTTTCATCTTTTTGGCAGCCACCAAACTCTCTCTTTTCTTTCCCAAACCCTCTTCTATCTCTCTCAACTATCAGCTCTCTCTTCTTCTACAAATCTCTCCTCTATCTCAACTACCCATCTTCATAAAACCCCATTGCTCACTTTCTTCTCAATTTCTTTCACACAACCACTACACAAATCAACCATATATTTTATACTCACTATCAAGTAAGGACTCTCCCATCATCTTCAAGTTTTTCAAGTAAGTCTTTCAAATTTCATAAAGATTATACTAGTTTAAGGGTTATTGGTTGATTTTTTATGATTGAAAATTATTCTTGCTTCCAATAGTCTTTGATGGAGGATTGGGTTGTTTGATGATTATTGTGGATTTTTTAAAGTTAGTCCAAATTAAACGATTATTATTTGCTTGTCGTGGCTTGGGTTGTATTGAGCATAGTGGAGGATTGGAGAATTTGCTTTGCTTGTTGTGGTTTGGGTTGTGTTGAGCAAATTTAAGGAGTGAAAATTTATTGATTCTATCTTAAGTTTTGTGTTGGGTGAAGATAATTGTTGGATTTGGGTCAATTGTTGAACCTAGAACTAGAAGTAGAATATGGGACCAAGGAAGAAAACCCGAACTACCACTAGTGCACCCAATTTTGATAGAAGCAAGTTTGTATCTGATGCAGCGGTTCAACGGCATAACCACTCTCTCATTCAGAAAAGCCCTATTCTGAATAGGGGATTTCTTATTGATCCACATCAACATTTTGAGTTTCAACAAGTTATCAATTCACGACATTGGCAGAAATTATGTGCTCCACCACATCTTCCGTACTCTCGGTCGTCAGAGAGTTTTATGCCAATGCCTTTGAATTTAGCTGTAATACGATTTTTGTCCGTGGGTGCCAAGTTCAGTTTGATCCGCCGACAATTAATCGATATTACCAAACGCTAGATATTGAGACTGATGAATATACTCAATATTTGAATGGGCCAGTTGACATGGATGCTATCACAACATATTTATGCCCCAATGGGACGACTTGGAAGACTTCAAAGGATAGGGAACATGCTTCATTCAAATCCAACACTTTAAATCAAGAGATTCGGGTTTGGCTACATTTTTTAGCAGCCAATATGCTTCCTTGTAAGCATGTTAGTGATGTCACAAAAGATCGAGCCATCTTGCTCTATGTTCTCACCGCGGGCAAGATAATTGACATTGGCCAGCCCATCTATCGGGCTGTTCTGCAAAGTATTCGATCTCCAAGAGAAGGTCTCTGGTTTTCTTCTTTAATCACTCAATTGTGTGACCAGGCCGGGGTCCGATGGGGCGATAGTTACATCCGAAAGGTCTCATTGATGGTACCATTATTCATCGCTTGACCTGAATCATAGAGGGTCCACCCTTAAGACCCGGTGCTAGTGCTAGTTCATCACAAGCTCCTCCTCCACCTAGGCCTCCTCAACCTCGACAATTGACCATGATGGAACGCATGGCGCGATTGGAAGCTCGTAGTGCTCACCACAATGACTGTTTTCAGGCCATTGAGCAAATGTTTCATTTCCCTGGTCATCATATGGGTGCCAACATGCACCAGTCCCCTGTTATGCCACCACCACCACTTTTTGATGACAAGGAAGAAGAAACGGACGAGGAAAAGGAAGATTAGAGTGCTCCAGGCTTTTCTTCATTGACAGAGGAGTTTTCTTATTCTAACTATTTTCTTTTTCCAACATTGAGGGCAATGTTTGATTTAAGTTTGGGGGGTGTTTATTTGTTTTTAATTTTGTTATGTTTTATGTGTCTTTTTATTTCTCTGGTTTATTATGCTTTATTTTTTTATTTTATTTATTTTGCATATTTATGTTTAGTTATGTTTATGAGTTAAAAAAAAATAGATATGATGCACTTTGACATGATGAAATCCTTATCCAATGATGAAATTTTAGTTATTGGTTTATCTTGATTCTTGGGAAAACATAAGCATGAGAAAAATTTGTGTTAAATTCTTTTGTTAGTTTCATGTTAGGATGTGATTTTCACAAATTGAGCACTTAATCTCTTACTTAGATTTTCATTGCTTATTTAAAGACTGATTATGTTGATGTGAATTTTAATTATGTCTAGAACCTAGAATTAGTTTGATTCTCTCTTGAGGCGAAATCCTAGACAGCACTAAGTTAAGGAAGTGGTTTAGGCCATCTTTGGATCGTTTGAGCCTTTCGAGCCTACCTTTATACATTAATATCCTTAGTCTACCTCTTTGAGCCTAATTGATATATATATTTTCTTTGATTACCACATATTTTAGCCTAGCCAAATAAATAAAAAAAAACCATGATTAACCCTCATTACATAGGCATGTGATGATATTACAGGAAACAATTATGAGCCATGTCAAATTTGGGTGAAATGGTGGTGAATAAAAAAAAAATATAGAAAAGATTATGGTTCTTCGAAAACGAAGAACAGAGAAAAAAAAGAGAAAGAATAAATTGGTGAATCAAAAAGGAAGTCTATTCAAAGAATAGAGAATGTAATTTGAGGAAAAGACTATGGCTCTCAAAAGTCCTGGAAAAAAAAGTAAAGTGTCTATGGGTGAACTTAACCGTAATATATCTTTTATCATACCATTACAAACTTAATAATGACCTACTTGATCCTTGACGAAGTGTTAGTCTACATTAGTGGAGAGAGAGATGAAAAGCAAACATATGAGAATCTAGTACTATAATTCGTATTTTGCATTGACATAAACTTATTCGGATTGCATGCAATGATTTGTTAAGAGATTATTCACACACATTTTGGAAATCCACTCAAGCATGAAACATATGATTGAATTGAATCATAAAGTTGGATTATGTTTGTGTTTTACTTTGAATTGAGATTTTGAGATAGCTTTTGGAAAAAAATTAAGGAAATCATTAGTTAAGTGCATTCATCTTTAGCTATGCTTTGTTTTGTTTTGTTTTGATTAGTTTGTCTTGTTTTGTTTTGCTCGAGGACTAGCAAAATCTTAAGTTTGGGAGTGTGATAACTCTATAAAATAGAGTTATTTAATCCTATTTTGTGCTTTTAAAATAGCTAAGTCCTTGTAGTTTAAACTATTAATTTACTATTTTTAGTTATTTTTTTAATTATTTCTTATTTAGTTTTATTTATTTATTTTATGTTTTATTTTAGTTATTAATTATGTCTTTTGTAGTTTTGTAGAGTCCTAAAGCTAGAAGGAAAAGCTCAACTCATATATGGAAAGTCCAAGCTGGAGGTAGTTACTTGACCACTAAGTTTCCCTTCTTCAGGCTTTCAAGGCTCTATAAATAAGAACCCTTAGGCTTTATTTTAAAGCTTCTTAGTTAGTTTTTGCTTTAGTTTTCTGAAAAGGAGCACAACCACCACCATCTTGCAAGAAGCCAAGAACAGTTTCGGAGACTAGAAAACTGAAGAACTGACAACCTTTAGTTTTTTCTTCTTCCTTAATCTTCTCTTATTTTCTTGTAATTTGATGTTGGTGAAACTCATTTGGTTATTGTTTTCAATGTCAAGCATGAACTAAATTTCTTTTCTAGGATTACAATGGAACTCAACACATAGTTTGGATTATTTTATTCTCTAATTTGATTTAATGATATTTGAGTTGTTTATGCATTCTTGTACTTAATGCTTTTAATTGCTTGATCACCAATTAAACTGATTTGTTAACCTAAATACAACTAGACAAAGGAAGTTTAGTGTTAGACATGGGTTGCATACATGTTTCATATTCATTTATTAGGATGAACTGATCTGCATGTAGGGTAGACATACACTTACGTGTCATGTGTAATCACTTTTAGAGTCTAAGCTTAATGAGTTTCTCTTAAATTCAATTATCATAGATATATTGTTAATTGGTTAAGAGAGATATTTTTATAAGACCATCGACAGATGCTTATAAATAGATTAGAACTCTAGGATAACAACTCAAGATCATTAATCAAATTAAAAGGTAAAAGACATCCAAGTGAAGTGTTGAGGGAAATTGTAATCCTAAACTTTTCTCCATTGATTTTAATCCAATTTTTATTTGCTTTCTTTATTTTATTATTTTTCTTTCATTTAGTTTCAATTCACAAATTTTCAATTAATTATTTGGATAAGATTATGTTGTTTTAATTTTAGTATTTAATAATATTCAATTCATAGTGGGTATGACACTCTACTTCCACTTTATTACTTGTTTGCGATAGCGTGCACTTGCGTATTGAAATCTGACAATAGTGAGCAAAGCCCATAAGTTTCTCAACATACAAGCTGTGTTCCAGCGAGGCATTGAGATCCTTAATTCCCAATCCACCTTTTTTTTTGCCAACAAAGATATTGATTCAAGGTTGACCATAGTGGCGGATCTTGACATGTGGCCAATTAAAAGATTAAATTTATATATATTTTATTTGAGGTATGTTATAAATAGTTAAGTCAAATCAATATAATATTATACTCTAGCAAAAAATTAACAAAAAAATATATCAAGTTTTTGACTAATCACAAAAATTTTAATATTATCCATGCATATAACAACAAGATTATATAAACATATATTTTAAAAAATAAAATAAGAAATATTAACAAGAATCTTGTTATTTTTGCTTTGTAAAGATGTTGTGAGTGACAAAAAATGGATTTATAATAAAAATTAAAAAAATGAAGATAAAAGTTAGCATAACTACTAACCAACAAAAGGAGATCTTTGGAAGTCTTACTAGGATTTTAATTTTTAAACTTGATAACTCAAACGTTAAGCACCAAGTTACAAACAAAATTGATTGAATTCGGATAGAAGAAAAAAAGCTACATGGGCGTAATGACAGGAAAAATATGACTTTACGATATATTGTTGAAGTTATTTGAGAAAGCTAACATTTAAAAAGTTAATTTAAATTCACATGATTGTTATTTAATATTTATAACAAACTAATTAATTTGAAGAGTTTATGAATAATAATTGGTGGGCAAAATGAAAACATAAACAACAATGTAGTTTAACTTTTTTAAATTATAATGCATAAAATTAAGTTGTAAACAAAGATAAAAAATAAAATAAATATAAATTTTATTTTGAGAGGATCAATTTAATTTAATTCAATATATAAATACATATAAATATATATTTACCAAGGGATTTTCAAATTCTTGGGAGGTCCAATTCCCCTACTGGCTCTTACCACCATCCGCCTCTGGTTGATCAATAATTTTGAACATGACAGGAACATGAAATAAAAAAAATAATTAAAACACAACATAAAATATAATGTAATACGAAAAAATAACATAGACACAACACGAATTACTAACATATTAAAATTTATATAAACATATAATACTTTTAAACAGGAATACAAAATGAATACCGGATTATCTGATCTAATTCAAGGTTCAATTCCTCGTTTCTTAATTATTGATTTATACAAATTGGGCCCTTTAAAAAGAAAAAAAAAAAAAAATTTGGCCCAACTACACATTACGTGACCCAAATGACGCAATTTCTTGTTTGGATTTTGAGCCTTAAGCGAGGGCCCATGATATATTTCCCGTCCAGTCTCTTATAAAGTAGCACTATTTTTAAGGTTTAGGGGGTTTAGAAGCGAAGAGAAATCTGAATCGAAAATCGAAAATGTTGAGAGTAAATCGAGTGATAAACCAAGCAAGAGCTTCGATTTCCACTTGTCTACAGCTCCTAAATCACGAATTTTGCTAAATCCTTTCAAAATCTGTTAAAATTTTATTAAATCAGCCAAAATGGAACTGATTTCTAGCAAAAAATAAAGCTACTTTCTGAGAAGACTTTGTTCGGTGGAACTCTTTTTTTTTATTTGCAGATTGCAATGGCGGCTAGGAACTTTCCTGCTGTGGATGTGACATAACCAGATGGTAAAAAGTATTTTTAATGGAAATGGGGTTGAGGGCTTTTTTATTACAATATAGCCAAAAAAAAAATTTTTATCAAATTACCGTTACTTTTTGATTATTTCTCAAAGTACGGATCTTTTTTTTCAGCTGGGAAATCGCCATGGGGATGGCGATTTCCCTTCATGTTTTTAGCAAATTTTGCTAAAAATACCAAGGGAAATCGCCATGGGGGTGGCGATTTACCTTCACGTATATATTTTTTTTCAATTCTTAGGAAAATTTAAAAAACATGACTCAATAGTAAATTTATTATGAAATGATATAATGAATAAAAGTTATTTGAAAAAAAGAAATGAATAATTAAAAATTATTATAAAAAATATTATAAAAACAAAATTACTCTTAATGAAAAAACTTATTTTTTTTTCTTTCATTAAGGAAATATTATTTTTTAAAAATTTTAATTGAAAATAAATTTAAAAAATAAAATATTTAAATAAAAAAAGTAAATAAAAAATTTAATTTTTTTTTAAAATTTAAAATTTTTATTTTCAGAATATTTATTTTTTAATTAAAAATTAAATTAAAAAATAAAAGAAAAAGGGAAGAGAAGAGAAGGTTTTTTTATCAAGGATAATTTTGTCTTTACAATATCTTTTATAGAGGTGCTCATGGGCCGGGCCGCGGCCCGTATTTTTTTTCTTTTCTGCCCAGGCCCGCCCGTTTAAGCCCGAATCACTGTTCATTGGAATAAAAAAATATTTTTTTTATTTTTTTAATTAAAATTAAATAAAATAATATTATTATAATAAAAATCACTGTTCCGGGCCGGGCCGGCCCGGAACATAAATTATCTTGCCCGGGCCCGGCCCAATACGGTCCGAGCCTGCCGGGCTGCCCGGCCCGTGAGCAGGTCTAATCCTTTATAATAATTTCTAATTATCCATTTCTCTTTTTCAAATAACTTTTATTCATTATACCCTTTCACAATAAATTCACTATTGAGTCATGTTTTTTAAATTTTCCTAAGAATTGAAAAAAAATATATATACATGAAGGGAAATCGCCACCCCCCATGGCGATTTCCCTTCATGTTTTTAGCAAAATTGGCTAAAAATACCAAGGGAAATCGCCATGGGGGGTGGCGATTTCCCTTGGTGTTTTTTACAAATTTGCAAAAAAACACGCTGGGAAATCGCCATGGGGGATGGCGATTTCCCAGCTGAAAAAAAAAGGTCCGTATTTTGGAAAATAATCAAAAAGTAACGATAATTTGGTAAAAAAAATTTTTTGTGGCTATATTGTAATAAAAAAGCCTGGGGTTGAGGGTGTCCCTAAAGCGTCTTTAGTCTGTCTATAATAAGAATTTGGTTGGAATGAGAAGATAGAGTAGGACACAAAAAACGATTATATTATATAAATATGATATAAAAAATAATTAAAATATTTTTAAAATATAATATAATATAAAAAATAATATAAATATATAAATATTTTAAAATTTATATAATATAAATTATTAATATATTAAAATTTATATAAATATTAAATATTATTATAATATAATAAAATATATAAATATAATACGGATACACTAATTATCATCATGATGGCAGGCAGGGGTGATTGTTTATGGAGCCAGTGAATATACCAAACAGAGATAGCAGCAGTTCTTAAGAAGCCCAGAAAAAGCAGATAATGTTTTCAGGATAGGAAGCCCACCAGTCACTCATCACTCACATCTCCAATTATCCATCTTCTCTTCCATTATTATTATTATTATTATTACTATATATATATATATATAAAGAAATATATTTACTCTAAAAACTCACATTTTTTCCTTTTTTTTTTTTTTAGTAAAGGATTGGATGCCATTTCTCTTGCAAGGAAGTTGAGCATAATAAGTCAGTGAAGAGTGAAGAGAGCAGGGTATATCTGGTTGCACAAGTCATATATAAAGTATAACCTTTACTCAAAGTCTCCAACACTGGCAAATTAATAATAACCCAGTCTAACTTGCAATTAATTTGGACTGTGTAAAAAGGTAAGAAGAAGAAAAAAACTATGCTCGGAAAAGTAATTTTTTGTCAAAGATGAATTTTAATAATCCTATAGCCTATAGGGTGTGTAGCTAAATAATAGTAGAAAAAAATTAAGTTCTAATTAACCATTTGTTCATATATCTGCTGAATTTGGGCATAAACATAATTGATTAAAAAAATGGTGGTGTTCAGTTCAACTGGTTTTGGTCCACTCCTAATTATCTCTCTTTGTGTCCCAATTCCATGCATATTCCTGTCATTGTTGGCGAATGACGAAGGGTTGATGGAAAGATATAGTATATCTCAATCTTTAATTAATCCAAAAAACAATGCAAATATTATAATATAATCTACAATCAAGGCATATATATATATATATATATATATATATATTAGTGGGTATTTATCAAATTGAGCTGGACTTCATTTGGTTGACAGATATATAATTTATTAATGAAAATAAAAACCTTATTTTGAACTAAAAAACAATTATATATATATATATATAAAAAAAATTCACTTATATTAATATAAAATTAAAGTTGTTTTATTCACTTTTATAACTTTTTATACGATTTATATTTTATCAAATTGACCGTTGGATTTAATAATATAGATAATTGTACTCGTCGTGCACGTAAAGTTTCGAATCGATCTGATATCTCTGTCATATCGATCGATAATAGTGTCTTTTTCAATATATATATATTTAACGGTTGAAAGTTTTTTACGTCGAACAAATAGTTAAACATTTTTAATTTACTTGAAACTCGGCGTGCATAATTTATATGAATATAACATAAAATACGACGGTCGGATTAAACAAATATAAATCGCATAAAAAATTATAAAAATATGTAAAACAATTTTAGTCACGGGCTCCATACATACTTAGTTACTCCACTTTCAATGAATAACGCTTATTTCTAGTCTTAAACATTCGTTTATGGGGGTTTTTGTAACATACGCCGTATACATCTAATAATATTAAATACGATATGATTATACGATACGAAAAATTAAAATATAACACGACACTAAAACATAATACGAATACACGAATATCTAAAAATCTATATAATACGAATTATTAACGTATCAAAATTTATATAAATATAAAATATTTTAAATACGATTATAATATGACAAAATACACGAACAATAAATAAATTGTCAGATCTAATGCCATCTCTAGTTCCATTGACTATATATAATATTATTTAATTTTGCAGAAAATCTTCGTTGTAGACATAAATATATATCAAATAAAATTTGATGTTGACAAATTCAACGAAGAAGGCTAGGATATCATCTTTGACAGCTTAAATTAATAATTTGATAGGTTTAGTATAAGAAAACATGTAATATATATTAAACAAGTGACAAATACTAAAGGGACCATTACTTTGATTGTTAAAATGAAATTTATTACAAGCAAATCAATCATAATCATGTTTATTACTCTTATTATCCCCTCCACAAAGTTGTCGCTTTTGGATTTTTTTTTTTTATTAATTTTAAGTGATTACTATGAGATGATGATTTAGTAATCTTAGATATGATATAATAATACGATATGAAAATAAATAAATAATTAAAATATGAATGCGATATAAATTATTAATGTATCAAAAATGTATATAACATACATTATATATGTGTTGAAATTTATATAACAAAAAATTAATATAATATCACATAAAAAAATAATATAAATATGACATGAATATATGTAATTATAAGTGAGAATATTTGTTTAAACTTTGAATGAAAGATAAGGAAGATTATTTTCTGATTTTGTTTTTAATAAAAAAGAGAAAAAAATACTTTCATGATTATTTTAATCGTCGATATATGTGTCTTATTTATAAATATACGTAAGAAAAAAAATCATGAATTTAATTTTTTTAATACCTTTAAGTATTCATACACTAATATCATTAATTTAGAGATCAATTTAATTGCTTATTTTTTTTGTTGTTCAATACAAAGGGCCGTTATAAACATATATTTACACCTATTAAAATCTTCATAAACACAAGTCATGAATAACTTTCCCATGCATTAAAAAAATCAATTAAAGAAACCAAAAAATGAAAAGGATTTAAACGACACTTTTTTAAAATTTTTTTTTTTTTGACATCCTTTTGATTTATGATGAAAGTTAAACAATGCAATATCTATCTAAAATATATATAAAATGAACTATAAGGATTGATGAGGTATTGACACATTTTTTTTTTAGGAAGAAGGAAGGAAAGAAAGAAAGAAAGAAAAAATTGTGTGTTCGTATTCGTGTTATTTTTTATGTATTTTAAGTATTATAAATTTATATAATTTTTTATATATTAATAATTCGTTTTATGTATATTTTGATACGTTCGTGTATTCGTGTAGTATTCATGTTATTTTTCGTATTGTGTTTTAATTATTTTTTCTATAATGTATTCGTGTTGTGTCTCAATTCATGTCATATATTGCATAATATGTCATTGTGATTCAATTTAGAGAAAATTTTGTGTGTTTGTGTCGTATCTCAATTCATAACATATTTTGCATAATTTGTCATAGTAATTCTATTTAGAGAAAATTTTATGTATTCGTGTTTTTTTTTTTGTGTTCAAAGTATTATAAATTTATATAAATTTTTACACGTTAATAATTTATTTTATATAGATTTTGACACGTTCGTGTATTCGTGTCAGGTTCATATTATTTTTCCTGTCGTGTCATGTTTTAATTATTTTCTCATTTTGTGTTTGTGTCGTGTCTGAATTCATCTCATATTTTGTTCGTATTATTTTTTCGTGTGTTTAAAATATTATAAATTTATATAAATTTTTACATGTTAATAATTTATTTTATTTATATTTTGACATGTTGTTTATCCGTGTCATGTTCATATTATTTTTCGTGTTGTTTTTAATTATTTTTTCTATGTTGTGTTTGTGTCGTGTCTCAATTCATTTCATATTTTGTCTAGTTTGTCATTGCGATTCAATTTAGAGAAAATTTTGTGTGCTCGTGTCGTGTCTCAATTCATGATATATTTTGTATAATTTGTCATAGTGATTCATTTAGAGAAAAAATTGTGTGTTCGTGTTTTTTTTTTTTTTGTGTTTTTAAAGTATTATAAATTTATATAAAATTTTACGCGTTAATACTTCGTTTTGTATAGATTTTGACATGTTCGTGTATCCGTGTCGTGTTTTAATTATTTTCTCATGTTCTGTTTGTGTTGTGTCTCAATTCATCTTATATTTTGCATAATTTATCATTTTAACTCTAAATTTATTTACTTAAGATATTTAAAACATAAAAAATTATTTAAATAAATGACTTAAATTTATTTATAATTATTAATTTAATTAAAAATTTATAAATATTAAAAAAACCTAAGAAAGCGGGGGAAAAATTCTAGTACATACATATAATTTTGTCTACACAAATTCTTCACACACTTACACATGGTTTTTTTTTTTTTTTTTTTTTGAGGGAAGGAAAGAAATTAAAAAGAAAGAGGAAGAAAGAAAAGAGAAGGGAAGGGAAAGAGAAAGAGAAAGAGAAAGAGAAAAAATAAATAAATAAATAAATAAAAATTTATGTGTTTGTGTTTATATTATTTTTTATATATTTAAAGTATTATAAATTTATATAATTTTTTACATGTTAATAATTTATTTTATTTATATTTTGACACGTTCATGTATTCGTGTAGTGTTCATGTTATTTTTCGTGTTGTTTTTAATTATTTTTTCTATGTTGTGTTCGTATCGTATCTCAATTCATTTCATATTTTACATTGTTTGTCATTATGGTTCAATTTAAAAGAAATCATTTTATTTAAATTTAATTATAAATATTTTAATATTTTAAATAATGAACAAATTTTTTATATCAACAAATCATATCAAATAGATCTTAAATAAATAAATAAATATTTTATTGAAATCTAATCCGATTATGCGAATGTACAAGTCTACTTTTGAGTTTGAGAGTAATTTAGTGGAAACGTGGCCTAATTTTTTTTTTTTTTTTTCTTTAAAAACCGACCAAGTAAAAATGTGAAATAATTGTGCATTGGGTTTTGATAAAGCAGTAGTTGTATCCTCTCATAAAAATTGGTTTTCAAAAGGTTTTGTTTAGTGGGAAAAAAACTTTGGAAGAGTTTTAGTAAGTTGATTTTCTTAGCACAGTTTTTGAGGTCAAAAGTTGTTTTTCACCACAAACGCAATGCTAAACTAGTAAAAAAATTTGGCTTCTGCTGTTGAAAACATGGTTTGAAAAGCCAAATCAAAAAACCAAAAAATATAGCTTTTGGGCTTTAAAAGCTGGTTTTTGGATAAAATAACTTTATTATCCTCACATCTCTACACTGTTATTATTTTAAACATATCTTTTTTTGATATTTCAATTTCCTACAATACTTTTTCACAACAATGCTAAACACTTGAAAGTTTTTAAACCACATTTTTTCACCACACTTTATAAACACACTTTTTCCAACTCAAACTTTTTTTCAACCCAAACTTTTTTCACCAACAATGCTAAACTAACCTTAAATTAGTGGTGGGTTTTGGGCCTTTTCTTCTCTCAAGTCTTTAAGCAAAACTGCCCCCACAAATTGTGGGCAAAGAAAGTTTGAATTGGTAGGGTCAATGAAACAACGATAGTTCAATTTCTCCTTCATTTAATTGGGAATTCACTTCTAAACCTATCAATATTAGATACTAAACTATTATACAACACGAATATAATATATAAAAAATAATTAAAAATACGATACAAACAAGATACGATACGAAAAAAATATGAAGATGACACAAATACACGAATATTTAAAAATATATATAATACGAATTATTAACGTATCAAAATTTATATAAATATAAAATAATTTAAACATAATTATAATATAACAAAATATAGGAGGCCACTATCCTTCAAAAGACACTTAATTGAAGTGTCCAATAGTTTCTTAACTCTTTCTAGAACTACTTTTTTTTTCCTTACACAAGCTTTTGAAGTTAACTACAGACATAAGTTGGTATACATTTGAAATTATTATTATTGTTTTAGCCTAATATAAAGCCTTTTTATCAGTTTATGGACTAAGATTTTTAAGCTTTAGACCTTTAATTTAAACAAATCATTTTGGTAGTATAATGGAGATTTTTTTAAATGTATGAATTTAATTTATATGTACATTTAATATTAAGAAAGACAATATAATTTTTTAGACATTTCAAAATTTTGACCAAAATATTACTTCTATTTTATATGACATCATAACATTATTTTTTAATGTATTTTATTAACGAATATCCTAAAATTATTTTTTAAAAATAATATATATAATAACATCTTCATTCAATATATTAAAAATAATAATAATATTATTAAGTATTGCATTTAATATTATACAATAAATTTTGTTAACAAATATTCTTAATTTTTTTTTTAAATTATCATATTAAATAAATTAAAAATTATTAAATTAATTATTAATTACTGCATTTATTAAAAACATAGTACAAATGCAAGAACACCATAACTTACTTTTACATTGTATAAACCCAATTTATTTTAAATGTAAACATTATAAACTTTTTATTTTGACAAATATAAATATGCAAAGTAACGTAATCCATGTCTTGTTCAAAACTTCTGTTTGTTTTGTTGTGTTGTGTTTCTCTTTTGCCTTCTCTCAAACTACCTCTATGATATGTTCCCTAACTCAAACTCATTCCTCCTAAATCTTTGTCTTCAAATTCTCTTCCTTCTTGTTTTCTAGTTTTTCCCCAAAACCAAGTCCCATAGTTTCTTACAAATTTCCCATCTTAATTTTATTTTAGAGAGAAATAATTTTGTTAAAAAAACAAAGACATAGATAGTACTACAGAGTTTTTGTAAGAGAAGAAAGGGAGAAATGGCGGTTTTTCCCGCCTGGATTATGATAACGGTCTTGCTTTTGGAGGCTGCTTTGGTTATGGGTGGTTTTCCTGCAACTTTGAAGCTGGAGAGAAGGATTCCTCTGGCGAATCATGAACTCGAACTGAGTCGATTCAGAGAACGTGATAGACTCAGGCATGGAAGGTTGTTGCAGTCCTCTGGTGGTGTCTTGGATTTTCCTGTTCAAGGCACATATGATCCGTTTCTTGTCGGGTAAATAAGTTCCAATCAAATGTTCTTCCCTTTTTTTGGTTTTTATTTTTTTGACTTGGGCTTGCTTTTGGATCATTGGTTTTTTAAATTTGGATTGAAAAGTTTAATTATTTGATGGATTTTTCTTTTTTTAGGTATCTACTATTTAAATGAAATTATCATTATGTTTAGCTTCTTCTCTGTTCTTCATTTCCTTTGTTAAAGTTGGTTTAGTGTCTCTCTCCTTTTTTCTTTTTGTCTTCTAACGGCTATACGGCAGTCTTCCTTCCTTTTCCTCTTCCTTTTGAGTTCATTAATTATATTTTACAAATAGTAATTATTGTTTTCTTTCTCTTTGATTTTGCTTTGCTTTGCTTTGTTTTGTTTTGTTTTGTTTTGTTTTGTCTTTTATTTTTCTTTTTCTTTTCCTTCTTTTTCTTTTAATTTATTGATTTGTTTCTTTTGTTTTATTTGTTTTTAGGCTATATTATACAAAATTACAATTAGGTTCTCCTCCAAGGGAATTCTATGTACAGATTGATACTGGGAGTGATGTTTTATGGATAGGCTGCAATTCCTGCAATGGTTGTCCTGAATCTAGTGGACTTCAAGTAAAATTCGGTTTTTCCTTATATTTTTTTTTTCTTTTCAATTTGGTAATTGATTGAAAGAAAAGGACTTGAGCAACTATGTTTTTTCTTACAGATTCAACTTAATTTGTATGATCCTGGAAGCTCATCAACAGCTTCATTAGTCTCATGTTCAGACCAAAGATGTAGTGCAGGTGTTCAATCATCAGATTCCGGCTGTTCAGGTCAAAACAATCAATGCAGTTACACATTTCAGTATGGAGATGGTAGTGGAACATCGGGCTATTATGTAGCGGATTTGTTGCATTTTAATTCGATTCTTGAGGGATCTATGACTACTAATTCTACAGCTCCCATTATGTTCGGGTGAGCTAAATAGTCGGTCAATGTTGCAATACTAATTGTGTTGTTTTTAATTTGTTTGATTAGAAAATGGAATTTATTGGCTTAAATTGTGGATTTTGAAACAGGTGCAGTGTGTTGCAGACTGGGGACTTGACTAAGTTGGATAGAGCGGTTGATGGAATCTTTGGGCTTGGGCAGCAGAGTTTGTCTGTAATCTCTCAACTATCATCACTGGGAATAACACCTAGAGTGTTTTCCCACTGCTTGAAAGGAAATGATGGTGGTGGGGGTATACTTGTTTTTGGAGAGATTTTGGAGCCGAATATGGTTTATACTCCACTTGTCCCATCACAGTATGTTCTCTTTTGTTGGGAAGAAATTGTTACATTTTCTTTCTTGTTTTATCTCCATTGTAGCAGCTCTGGTTTTTTTATCTACTATTTCTGTTTGTGGTCCCTGCATATCTATTTCTTTTTATTATGCTTTATTAAGTTGTTTCCAGAATTAAACTTTTTGCCTGTTCCTGGTTTTGGAATCTTCATTTTCTTAATTATAACTGTATGCACTTTGTCATATTTGAAAGGTTTGGAGGAGAAGCATGACAGAAACAAACTGCACCTTAAGTCAGAATTTGTTATATCTTCAGTAATTCATTGTTAATTATTTACTCTTGCTGTTCCTTTTGATTTTTGAATAGTAGTTTTTCCTTATTTATTCATTAAACCAAAAACATTTGTGTTTTTGGTTTGGTGCAATAGTAGTAATATGATACACAATCTTGCATTTACATAGGTTTATGAGCTTGATATATTCTACCCTTTCTGAAGTGACTTACCATTATTTGGCTAGCTTGCTGGTGTTGAGATCAAACAGAGCTTGAGGAAAAGCCTGATCATAATGTTGTTTTCCAATTTGCTAATTAGACATATATTTTCTCTGGTTTGAATGATACTATTACTAGCGTACGACAGTGCAGGAACAGCATGTTTGTTAGGCCACTACATCTGAGATGTTAAGAAAAAAGATATTGCTGCAGGTTTTCATGGTTATGGCGTAGTTTCCATGAGAATGAAAGATACTGTTTTTGTGATAAATCACAATAGACTTGGTGCTTTATGAACTTTATAGAAAGTCTCGGTTTATGTCGCTGAAATATTGGATAGTACTTATATTTTTGTCTCTAAACTGGGTAGATTGGTGTTTGAACAAGGTTTATGCAATCATAAAGTGTACCAGTTTCTGATCTTAATTTCTTCCATGATTTGATGGAAGCTGACTGTCATATGAACATTGTTATGTTCATTATATGCCAGCTTTCTTCTATGTGAATAATACATTTTCAAATGTAATCTAACAATATTTATTAGTTCCAATGATATAAACTATGCATGGCATAAATCAGGGTAGATATAGTTTAATTAAGAAGATTAATACAACACTGATTTGATAATTTTAATGGGCTTTGGCTTTCATTATCACTCTTAATGATAAAAGTAATTATATTCTTGAAATGTCGAAAGATGGTACAGAGCTCTAACCTTTTGGTAATTGCCATTTGAGATTTATAATTTCCTCTCTTCCATATATTAGATAGAGGTGATTTCTTTATACTAGTGAATCTCACTTGATGGATGTAACCTCTTTTTTTTCCTTTACATTATGAACCTTGTTTGATAATATATTCTTTACAATTGGAACATATAATGGCCTCATGGCAATTTACTTAACCATTCTTGCACCACCAAAATTTTAGGCCTCACTATAATCTTGATCTGCGGAGCATTTCAGTTGGTGGACAAGTTTTATCAATTGACCCGTCGGTGTTTTCAACATCAAGCAACCAAGGAACAATAGTTGATTCTGGGACAACTTTGGCATACCTAGCTGATGAAGCTTATGATGCTTTCATCAGTGCTGTAAGTATTGAGCTAGGTTTTACTGATACTTGGACATTATTAAGGAGATTGATCATCAATTTTATTTTTTTTAATAAATTATGCTTTTCACCTGCTGTGCTTGTCTTTCTGGTTAATGAAAACACAAGTACAATATGAGTCTGAAGCATGAGTTTAATGATTAATTATTCTCTTGTTGTGCAGATTACAAACACTGTTTCGCAAACCGTGCAACCTGTTCTTTCCAAAGGAAATCAATGCTACCTAATAACCTCGAGGTTGACTTCACACCGATATTATTTCATTTTGTTTCAGCGAGCGTCAATCTTCTAAGATGATTGATTGTAACTGACATTATGTTAACATTCTGTTCAGTGTCTCTGACATATTCCCTCAAGTTAGTCTGAACTTTGCTGGTGGCGCATCCTTGATTTTAAATCCTCAGGACTATCTTGTACAGCAGAATTCTATTGTGAGTTATCTAAAGCTTTGGACATGCATACATAGATTTCCATCTACTGTATCTTATTTTCTTTCTATTATATGGTGATTTTCTTCATTTGGACAAAATTGTTGGATGGGGTTCCCTATGTTACTCAGACTCGGGTGTGAGTGTCGGATACGGGTATATGTCCGACACGGGTATTTTCAGTTTTTTTTTTTTAAGTTTTTCCATGTATTTGGAGGGTCATATCTCCATACCCATGTCCGAATATGCATCGGAAATAGGTGTCGGACACGGGTACTTCAAGAAAAATGAAGAGTCGCAGCAACATAGGGGGTTCCTTCAACCTTATTTACTTTATTTTCCTCCTTAAACAGAATTATTAAGTTAACAATTCAACTATTTTGCATCTATAAACTTCAACCATTTAACATTTAATGGTGTAAGTTGGATTCTCTAATTATTTAGCTGCTGCTTCGTTACCTATGTTTCTCGCCTGATGTTCTTTCATTGTTTTATTTTCTTTATTTACTGCTTTAGTCTAATCATTAGACTATGTTTCAATTGCAAAGTGGAAGCATATTGAGACAAGCTTTAAATTTTAACTTTAGTCCAAACGATCTTCCTTGTTTTTGTTGGGAAAAATAAAACCTGGTTACCCAAAAGCAAGCATTCACCCACAACAAGCATTCGAATAAGAAAAGAAAAAGACACAATATTTTTTACGTGGTTCGACCCTTCTTGGCCTACATCCACGATCCCATAAGGATAACATCACTACAACAAGTAGCTTTTGCACGGATAAAACTACAAACCCTCATACAAGTAGCTTTTGAATGGATTAAGCTACAAACCCTCTTACAAGTAGCTTTTGAATGGATTAAGCTACAAACCCTCAAATTAAACACTATGACTCACCACCGGATAATCCTAATACAAGAGTATAGACTATCTCTCACAAGAAGAGTATAGACTATCTCTCACAAGGGTGGTGGGTGAGTTCAACCAAAGCCTAAGCTCTCTACTTATAAGGTGAAAGCCCCCTTGGCTTAACATAAGCAAGCTATGTGGGATTGGGACTTGACTCAAAAATACTCAACATATCCTCCCTTGAGTCAAAGTCCCAATAACCACTTGGCAGGAACTCGACAACTCTTTTTCCTTGAACAAAGCTTCTCTCCTTACTCGAACGCGAACCAAAATTGGCAGCTGGCAGCATCTCTCCTTGCTTGAACCAAAAGCTTTTAGGCAACTCTTCCCTCGAACCATAAGCTCTGATACCAGTTGTTGGGAAAAATAAAACCTGGTTACCCAAAAGCAAGCATTCACCCACAACAAGCATTCGAATAAGAAAAGAAAAAGACACAATATTTTTTACGTGGTTCGACCCTTCTTGGCCTACATCCACGATCCCATAAGGATAACATCACTACAACAAGTAACTTTTGCACGGATAAAACTACAAACCCTCATACAAGTAGCTTTTGAATGGATTAAGCTACAAACCCTCTTACAAGTAGCTTTTGAATGGATTAAGCTACAAACCCTCTTACAAGTAGCTTTTGAATGGATTAAGCTACAAACCCTCAAATTAAACACTATGACTCACCACCGGATAATCCTAATACAAGAGTATAGACTATCTCTCACAAGGGTGGGATAATCCTAATACAAGAGTATAGACTATCTCTCACAAGGGTGGTGGGTGAGTTCAACCAAAGCCTAAGCTCTCTACTTATAAGGTGAAAGCCCCCTTGGCTTAACATAACCAAGCTATGTGGGATTGGGACTTGACTCAAAAATACTCAACAGTTTTGTGCGTCATGTTGTTTTTATTTCATATCCCAAATTTTCTGAATGAAATGGTGACTTTGATTTTTACAGGGTGGTGCTGCAGTTTGGTGCATTGGCTTTCAGAAAATTCAGGGTCAAGGGATGACAATTTTAGGAGGTATTTTCACTGCACAGAATGTTTTCATTGATTGGATTGTACTTTAGTTTGGAGACTTCATGAATTTTGGGCCTTCTGTAAAGCGTTTAATTTTCATAAAGTTCTGATTGAGACAATTAGTTATTTGTAGGTCTAAGATTACCTTTATGCATGAAATTTAAGTGCTTTGAATTTGATCACTGAGCTGGATGATTTTTTCCTGCATGATGAAAGCCGCAAGCCGATAAAATATTCCACTATCTTTTTTTTGGCAGATCTTGTTCTGAAAGACAAAATCTTTGTTTATGATCTGGCAAATCAACGGATTGGATGGACCAACTATGACTGTAAGTGTAAATTACCCTGTCGAATCGGCACTTTCACCATAATGGTGTTACGGATTAACAATGATGCCCGTTGAAATTTTAAACTGATGTTTATGTGTTAAAAGTAAGTATGACTTTTTGCACACCAAATATCAAATGCTATGATTTTTACTTTTCTTTTATAATTGAAGAGGACACTTTTAATAATGATGAAAGATGTTAAAATTCACATCACTGGTGCCCCATGCCATTTGATTTCATTGAGTTTACATCCATACTGAATCTGCTCCCTTCTGTATGTGATTAGGTTCAATGTCAGTCAATGTCTCTGCAAATGTTAACACAGGAAGAACTGAATTTGTCAACGCGGGGCAGATGAACAATGATGGTTCATCGCGGGATCAAACACGGGGCATGATAGCTTTACTTCTACATATAATCGTGCTTACCGGTCTACTGTTCTCGTAGCATATACTGCAAGGATTCCAGAATTAACACTCGCTTTCATTGTACATTTTCTCGCCGGTATGTTTTTTATAGCAATCGGCTGAATCATGATTAATTATTTGATTGCTGCTAGCTTGTGGCTGGCTGCTCAGTGTGCAATACAATTTGTAGGTTATTCTCACGGCTCTGTTTTTCTTTTCTGAGTTTATCTTCAATCAGCAGCCATGTAGAAATTACAGATTTTAGGGGTTTACTCGATTGGCAGTGATGTAAATTACATTCATACAGGATTATTTTAACAGCAAATTAATTTATACTAACCTTCTTGCATTTGTTACTTCAAGCTTTTCCTTTTAATCTGTTTTTCAATTTATTTTACTTAACGTCTAAGTAATTAATAGAAAATTAAGAAATATTACTGCCACTAGGTTCCTCATTTTTTAACTGTTTTTGGTTTCCATTAAAATGGAACAAGAGCTCTTTTATTATTGAGTATCTTTGCAGGGTTGGATAGAATTCAACCCCATGTTGGATATACAAATTTGTACTTGAAGAATTTTAAGCAGAACTAGACAGAGGAGGAGACTCTTCAGGAAAAGTTTTCAGGATTTGGAAACATTACCAGTTTGGTTATTTCAAGAGACTCTGTTTCTAAATTTTGAGAAGCTAGATAGAGGATGCCAAAAAGGCAAAGGAGTCGATGGATAGAGCACAACTTGTTAAAATCCATTTCCCCTGGAAAAAAACATGGAGAATGTTGATTTTATCAGTGTTTTTGGTATAGAAAGAAACAAAAAAAGAAAAGTACCATAGATTTTTCCAATCCTTTCCAGGGTTACATTTGTTTTTTTTTTTTTTTTTGTCTTGTCTTGTAGGTTTGAATCTGTATGAACACATCAATGACGATGTTGACGATGATCATTTGAAAAAATATTTCGAGCAAATTCTGTGAAGATTATGAGAGATAAGAAAGGAATAAGTCAGGATTTTGGCTTTGTTTGTATGCTTTTCCAAGTCCCAGGAAGCTGAACGAACTATCAGAATCCTCAATGGCAAGTATTGATCAGGTTGTTAAGTTTAATATGGAGTTTATACCAATCATGATTCACACATTTATTTCTTAAAACTCTTATCAATGAATGCCTTGGACTTGATTTGTCATTGTGATTAGTTTGACAAACTATGATTTTAATTAGATTATTATGAAGAAAAACCATCATTGGATGAGAAATTTTCTGAATTACACAGCAAAGGAATGGAGGATTACAAAGGAGTCTCCATCACCTCTACAACACCAAGATACCCCACTCTTTTATTTTCCTTCATTTCCTATAGTAAGTATTTGGACAAGTAACTAAAAAAAATTGAATAAGCATATGATTTTGAGTTCATAACTTCATTTTTTGTCTTTATGGTGATAAATATTAACTTCAATGTTTTGATACTACCTGGTTTCTAACATTAGATTGATAAGATATAAAATTGGGAAAGGAAGAGGATGAATGGGCATACAATTTTGCCCATAATCTCAATATTGGCTACCGGTGCCAACAACATGAGAAATGGGCATCAAAACAATCATCAGCAATGCCATTACTGCCTTATACAAAGGCTGATCCTATGGCTTTTAGGAGAATGATGAAAATACCGTCAACTAAGAGCTAACCAAGTGGAAGAAGAGGCAGTTACGTTTGTTTGAAGACCAGAGAAATCAAGACAGAACATCGTTTCTTTTAAATGCGTTGATAATATATATAACGAAATCCTGACAAATTCAAAAGATTTTTTTCATTAAACATATGTTTCTGATAATAGTTTTTACTCTGTACAAACCACAGATAACCCTCTGGTAATAGAGCAAAATAATTCAAAAACTATCCAGCTTAAAAACCTCTACTTGTACCTCTGACATATACACAAAAAGCAACCACGCCCTCCTACCACAAAAAAATCGGGGGGGGCTATTGATAATAAATTGACCCAAAGGCAAAAAAAAGAGTATGCAGTTCAAGGGACTTGTAAGCTACCATATATAAGAACCACCATTAACAAAGGAAGAAGCATATATTTGATTAAAGAAACCCCAAACAAAAAGAACAGAAGCAGACACGCCTTTTCAGCAGTAAAACATGACTTCCTTCACATTGTCTTTGATGCTGGGGAGAGGCCGAACCTCGACATTTCGATCCTTCGCTTTCCGTCCCCCACCAGTAGACCCACTGTCTGACATCTCATCCTCTACATAATAGCGTGCCCGAAAAGCAGCCAGATGGGCATAATATGCCGGAGGCACTGCAAATGTAATCAAAATTTAATCTGTTAATACCGGCTTAGAAATAAAAGAAAAAGGATAACCTCGAAACAGATTTAAGAACACAAAAGTAAAAGATCACGAACCTATGGAAACTGACCGAGTACACCTTGCATACCTATAAAAGAGTAAAATTATTATATACTTAGTACTATTCCAAGCATTATTTATTCACACCATTTGAGATTATAGAGAAAGAAATAAACACATACGTGTAACATAAATTGTTTGTGAGCACTTGCAAGATGTCCGCAGTGAAATTGTTTTCATCAAACAAGACATGGTAATGAGTGGGTTTGCTTGTTCCCTACACACAAAAAATAATGAATACCTCTAGTATCAGACGGTAGAAGCATATCAAAATAGTATTAAATCGATCATTGTATCAGTAGAGGCAAGCTGCAAGCCGAGTTTACCTGGATTCCAGCATGGCTATTGAGATAAAAATCAAACTCCGTGGGGTGGCAAATGCTAGTATCAACAACAGTACCTGCAAAACATTGGTTATGGTAAAATGTTCATAAAATTCTGCGGCAAGGGGAGGTTAAGAGAATATGATCAAATCCGTATCGTGATTTATTACCTGGTAGGATATTGCCACTCCTATCAGTTTGGTTAGGGTCAGTAGGAAATAAGCGAGTATGATGCCTTTTCTGCACCACAACAAATGTAACTGGTGGCATATAACCCTCCTGTAGTGAGGCACAAGCCTGGAAGGAAGAAAACTGCTGGCATTAGCAAGCCCAAACACCAAAAAGCATTGCATAAAAAAAAAGTAGCCTACTTTATTAAGAAAACTCTGTTAGTTGAAAATCATGAGCTCCATGCAATCTTCATTTTCCATTTAAAACAAATTCCATGGTAATTAGATACACAAAGAACCATATAACACACATCATATAGTTCAAAATAATGAGTTACAAGATTACAAATCAAGACATTTTCAAAAGACATGGAGCTGTTACTTAGTCCAAGTGAGAGCATAGACCTACAAACCCCTCTCCCACCAACCAAAAGATAACCTTTAATACCTTCCGAATTGCATCCATTTCATGGAGCAAAACTTGACTGAATTGGCCTTCACTAACACCGTCTCTGCCAAATTAAATAACAGATATCAGCAATGCTGCTAAAAAACATTCAAGGATTTGGATTATCAGAAACAAAGGTTACCTGTAGAAAATAATCCTGTGAGGTTTTTGTCCAGTTGACTTAAAGAAAGCCACAAGCAATTCCCTGGAGAAAACAAGAAATGTTCGAGAAAAAATGTATTAGGTCTCTAATAACTGTAACATGATCCTGAAATAAATCCATATCTACCTCCATACCTTATCATTCCACTATGAACTACACCCTTTTGTGGATCCTGAACTGTTTTATAGAGATCCTGGATTATTTCCTCCCGATGAGGCTGTGCAGAGACAATTCCACGGTACTTGGTTACCTCTGGCCAATCCATAGAAGCAACTACCTGCAGCCAGCCAATTACCTCTTAACATGATGAAGGAACAGAAAAGAGACAATAGAGAACATGACTATGCTTACTGCAGCTATTGAAGAACTAGAATCTTCCCCAGGCTGTGGATGAGTGACATCCGCACCAAATATAATTGTAGGGTAATCAGACACACGTGGAATTCTTCTTTGAATTGCATCATCCAGCACAGTGTTTCGCCCCCCAGCCTAGTGAATTTACAATTCTCTAAAATGATTAGAAAAATAACAAAAGGAGCAAACATGAATATTAAATGACGCAGAAAAAGTACCTTCACATTGATCTTCAGAGAAAGATTTTCAAAATATTGTTTGCTAAACCTTGCAGCTTGCTTGGGCTGACAACATTGTGAAACAATACCTAGCTCCGTCTCACATATTCGTTTAATTTTACCTGCAAGCGAAAAGATTTTAGTTGCATAGAGAAAACTCGGCGTTATCCATGTACTTTAGATTTGGATCTCTTACCATATGAGCCAGTCAGATCAGGTAAGATAATTATCAACAACTGAAGTGGCTTCTTCAGGCCTTTAGACTCATTGTAAACATCCGAGAGAGCTTGATCAATTCTATCAGGACGAGCTGAACGGATACGGATTGAAGCAGTTCGGCAGAATACCTTGCATAACCAAATGGGAAATCAAGTCAGTCAATTACTAGATAACAAGTCGGATATCTGCACTTCAGAAACCACACAGCATACCATTCCTTTGCTGTTACACATGTTCACCAGCTCTGCACAGAAGTCTTCTGACATATTAGCATATTCTGCGGAGAAGTTCACACAAGTCCAAAAATCCACTTTCCCACCATTGACCATTTTCTGCAAAAAATGTTAATCCGTGAAAAACCTGGAATAGCAACACTTCACACAAAAATGCTCCAATCCTGACCAGAACTTAAGCAATATAAATCCCTCAAAAGAATTTAAGACACGTTACAATGTAAAATATTGACTGTGGAAACACATAAGAACTCTTGAATGGAATTGGAAAAAAGATGTAACTACAGTTCCTTCAGAAACAGTAAGATCACTGGCTCAAGAAGAAGGGGCTGAAGCATCATTGACATGGTTCTGATTCCTTTATTTTTTTCAAGAATACCACTTCAAAGATAGATGGAAAAAGAACGACACAGTCAGAGAGAATAGTATATCACCTTGTTGATCATGTTCCATGCCCCAAAACCAGGATTAACACTTCGTTCACGTCCACTATCATGATACTTAAGCTGCAGCAACCAAAACAGACAAACATCAAATTTATAATAAGATAAGAAATATAACTTCTCTTGAAAATATAACATATTGGCATGTAATTACCATTGGAGGAGGTAAAACTCGCGCATCAACCAAAGCAAGTTCTTTGTGAACTTGAATTCCAAATTCTTTATCTACAAGCTCATCTCCCTGGAAATTATTAACCCTCACCATCTGCAGCAACATGATATGCCAAGTGAAATCACAATTATAAATGAACAAAACAATAAATGCCACTATGATAAAAAAGTATCCAACATTTTTGTACCTTGTTAATATTCCCCTCCCTATCATGTGGACGTTGACAGGTTGCTTTCAACAGTGCTTTTACTTGTTGCTCATTTAGCTTTTTTGTGTATCTCTGTCCCCCAACAATCATGCACAGCTGTATAACACACAAAATCGTATAGGAGAAGAGAGCGATAAATATCAATATAGAAAGTGGTAAGAAGGAAAAAGAAAATAATTCCATATCCATATAAAGTGAAAACCTCCATCGGCAAGTAGACAGGTTTTGCTTCACTTCCACATTGAATGGCAGGCAAAGATGCATATTTAAGCACAATGTTGTATTTATCACGGAAATACTGAACCACAGACACATTTGTCCTCTTGTCGTCAAGAGTAAACCTAGAAACGCCAAAAATTGGACAAAAGCATAATGAGACTACATAGGAAGAGAGAGAAGAAATTAGATAAATGAAAAAGCATTAGATTGTGACAAAATAACAGAGAATAAAAGGCTTTGGGGAATACAAATGTACTGGTACAATTATTTTGCTTATTACAGAAATTATCATTCAAATATTTAGTAATCCACTTCTCTAAACAGTATCATCGAAAAGGGTAGTTTAAGGTCCTGGCACAACAATGACCGTAGCTATTGACTAACATATCTAGCATGAATGATATTTTAGAACAAGTCAATTATGACCACACCAAATACCCAACTGTGGAATGCAAATAAAAAGAACCGACTCTGTTTGAATATGGAACTTAGGTAAGTAGTAGACATAAAAGACAACCACAAGTCACCCAAAAACAATTCTACCATACTGCCCCCACAAATATACCTTAGTAACTATTTACGATCAAGTATAGTCTTATAACAAACTCACGTTAACTGGCTTATTGGCTCTCTAGATATGCCAACAATCTTGCAAGTTTTGGCATACCCCATGTGGTTAAGCTCAACTCTTACTCCTTTCAAGGCCTTTTTCACCTAAGAATTATGGCAATATAAACAATATAAGAAAGTTCAACTATTTTGATGTATAAACACTCTGAAGTAAATACGTAACTAAATGCACAAAAAAAAAAAATAGTAAAATTAGAAGGATAAGGTGAATGATACTTTAATACGATCTTGATCAGACAGAGGCCTTGATAGATTTGTATGTTTGAAATGTTTCACAACAAACTCCGTAACTAAAATTGGCTCATAGAATGATCGAGCAGACACATCTGTAAAGTGAAACCAGGTATGAAAAGAAAAACCAGTACATCTTCAACTAAAACATTAAGTACAAGTAACAACAATCATGGAGTAGCTACCAATATTAAGAGATAAACCCATCTGAGTGGGCCGAAGACTCTGATAATATCCCATCCAGTATTCTATTCCATTACCAAGCTCTCCTTTACGACCAAGTTGTGGACTGAAAAATGACCTTCCCACCACAGTATAACTGCAAAATGAAGTTTCAAATAGATTAATCTGACATAGAGGCATATAAATTTAGTTTCAATAGCAACAAATGCTGAACATTCTTAGATAATCAACAGGCAAGTACTTCTCAGATGGTTTAGCCCTAAGAACAACATCCAGAACTTGAATAGTTTCTTGAGGGCATTCGTAATGTCTTCTGCACAAGAACTCCCGCAGATAATGAAGGTCAGGCTTGGACGCCAGTTTGATGGCTACCTTAAATTGCCTTTCCTTCCTGCAATAACAGACAACCAGACAAATCACCCTTAAACAACAATGACACCAAATACAACGAGAAAAGCACATAGACACCATCATAATATACAATAATATTACCTTGCTGAACTAGATGAACCATGACTGCGATCTTCGTCGATTAACTTGACAACAAACTCCTTCGACTCAAATGGCAGAGCACCAGCTGTGTACAAGCTCTTCCGGCCATCATAGGCTGGACACCGACGACCGAGATGTGACTCCTTGTATGTCTTAGTAAGTTGTTCCATTATAATTCTGTTAACCCTCTTTGAGGTTACCTCAGGAGTTATAGAAACCTATTAGCAATAAACAGAGTTATCAAAAGCCATTAAAAGAGAAGGGAAGAAAATGCAAAAGTAAACAGAGATGACAATGAGGTAAATATATAACCAAATAGAAGAAACCACTAAAATTCAATGAATAGGGACTAAACAAAAATTAAAAATCATTTAAGCAAATCATTAACAGTTAAAATCTCCCTTAAATTGCTTCTAACATGATTTTTTAATTATTATTATATAAAAGAAATAACTAAAACCTTCCATGTAGTGAAAGGTCAAATAGAAACAGAGATATAAGCAAAAAATAACAAAAGAGGGAAAAAAAAATAACAAAAAATAAAACGATTAAAACAACAAGAAAGGCAAAAAAATGACAAAGAAAAACAGCGGCTAGAAGTCAATAGCATAGGAGAGAGAGGGAGAGAGAAAATAGAAGAGAGAAAGTTACATCGTAGTGATGAAGATCTTTATCAGCAACGTCAACGACGAAATGATTGGCTCTAACCCTGCATTTTCTACCGACCGTACCCAGCCCCGGCCTGAGCGGGAACCTAATTGCCTTTGACGACGACGGAGGAAGAGGAGGCGCCGTCATCGCAGCCTGCGGCTCCAATGTAAGCTTTTGGGAGACCTCTCTGCTCAGTGATTCCGTACCAGAACTTGACGAAGGATTATACGCCGGGGCCATAGAGGTTGTCGCCGCAGATGGAGGAGGTGGCTGAGCTGGAGCCACCTGAGCCGGAGCAGGAGGACCAGATGAGCCACGTCCTTTACTAGAGTCACGACCTCTTCCTCTACCACCGCCGCCACCGCGAGGGAAAGACTGTGAAGGTTGACCGCGACTAGAGTCCCGTCCCCGGCCACGTCCACCACCGCTACGACCACCGCCACCACTTCCAGACATTGCCGTTAAACGTAGGGAAACTGATAGCGACAAGATGAAAATTCAACGGGCGAAAAACAAAACAAAAAAACAAAACGATAGTGTCACCAGCAAAGACCTTTGAAACGACACTCTGAATACCGAGAGAGAAGCGGAAGAGAGAGTGAGCCTTTATATAATAGAAGCAGAGAGAGACTTGGGAAGGCGTGTGAAAGAAGACTCACGTTAGGGGTGAAACTTGAAAGGATAATGACAAGGTGCATATGGGCCGGGTTCGGGGCGGACTTACCGAAATCTTTTTAAAAAATCAAATCTAAACGGACTCGTTTTCTATTTAGAAAAAAAAAAAAAATTGATTTGTTTTCCTTTTTGTTAGTATATTTTAATTTTTAAAATTAAAATAAAATATATTACTTATTAGTATATGATAATTTAACTAGTAGATCCGGATTCGGAATGCAACCCGGATCGAACTTGACCCGCCGACTTGGCGGTAGCACGATCCTGGATCATCTCTAATTGACTGCTATCTCTTAGTGACGAATTTGCCCTCGTTGTTTTAAAACATGTCGGATGAGTCCTATCCTACTCAAATTCTTTTGCACGAACGTCAACGTTGACGAAATTATCGGGAAGCCTTTGTCGTGCCTGGGCATTTTTGCACGTTTAAGGGTACGGGTTACGAATTCGAAGGGTCAGGTCAGGGTGTCAGTTTTTCTTTTTGAGATAATTAAAATCTGCAATAATAATATCTACCAAAATAAATCTGTAATAATTTATTATTAATTACCTGTTTTTTTAATTTATATATATATATATATGGGTTCTAAATCATTAATACGATCTCTATATATAATGAACCATTAATATGAATATATGATCATTACTAATTATTTGATTTTTTTAATGTATATATATATATTTAGATTCTAAACCATTAATACGATCTATATATATATATAATTGGATTTTGAATCAAGTGTTTTAAAATTATTTTTTTAAAATTATTATATATAATAATATTTTTCATTCAATACATTAAAATTATGAATTTAAATATTTGTTAGCAAAATCTTTTTTATTAAAGATTCGATTAATCGTTTTTATAAACATTAGTTAAAAATTATTTAATTATTTTTTTAAATAAAAAATTTATTTAATATATTAATTTTATTGAATTAAAAAAATAATTCATTAATTATATTTTTTAAAATATTATCTTAATCAATGTCACTGGTTAATATTTAACGTTTAATAAATATATATAATTTTGAATTATGAACAATTAATATGATCATTAATGATTATTGTTAATGATTTGATTTTTTTAATTAATTGAATAAGTCCAATTAAGAAGTGCTTATAAGTCATAATTAAAGATAATTAAAGTAATGTATAAAAAAATTACATTTAATATATTATTTTGTCAAAATTTTAAAAAAAATAATACATTAATTTTATTTTTATTTCTTTAAATATTACAGTTTTTAATTTGCTTAATGTAGTTCACTCCCTGAACTTTCTTCCTCGTTTTGTTTTTTTTACCCCTCGATAATCCACTGAAACATAAACAAACTCAGACACGTGTCATTCATCAGTGCTGAGTTGAGTACTACATTAGAAACGCAATCCACAAAACAACAAAATGAAGGGGAGAAAAAACAATGCATTCTTTTCTCTGTAACCAGTAAGAGGCGGCGCTGATGCGATGATTTCTATGGAGTTGGTAGACCTATGGTGGGCTCCATCATAGAGGATTATTTATTTACTGTATTTTTGAATTTATAAATATTAGAGTACCGTTTTAAAAAAAATTAAAGTGGGGACCACTATCCGTACGGTAAAAGGACTTTTGGGCGATTATCTAAAAGAAAAAGGGACAAAAGTGGAAAAATAAAAACAGATCCTCCGAAAGGAGGGAATCTCTTACGATTCTTACCAAGGAAGGTGCTTAGAAAAGAGGGTAATCTGAAATTACCATAAAACCCTCTTCCGCTAATGCCACGTTTCGACCTGGGATTGAATCTCTGAGTTTTCAAGTTTCAACCAATAGGAAAAAAGGTAGTTAATATCATGTCAAGAGTATGAGCACACTGGATTCAACTCAATACTTGTTGAAGAAGCATCGACGACGATGGTGATTAGGCCTGTAATTGAGTCGAGTCGAGCTCGAATATTGAGAAGCTCGAGCTCGAGCTCGATTCGAAACTCGAGGCTCGAAGCTCGGTTCGAGCTCGATCGAGTATCATTTTTTAAGCTCGAGCCGGGCTCGAGATAAAATCGAACTATTCGAGCTCGACTCGATTAGGCTCATTTATATACTCGAGCTCGAGCTCGAATTAAAGGTTTTTAATTATGTATATATATATTAAGGGTAAAATAGTAAATTAATAATAAAAATATTATAAATAAAAAAAAGCTCGATTAGGCTCGCGAGCTGCTCGAATCGGGTATTAAGATACTCGAACTCGGCTCGCTCGAGCTGCTCGAGCTTGAGCTCGGCTCGATAATGACCAAATCGAATTCAAATTTTTTTCGAATCGAACTCGAGTAGCTTGCGAGTACAAGTGTCTCGTTTACACCCTAATCGTGATCAAAGGCTTTTACTTGGAAGCAGGGGTTTTATAAGTGGGGTCACCACTCACCAGCCTTCTGATTCGGATCCTCTGCAGCTAGTGGGAAAGAAAAAATGTGCTAACAGAAAAAAGTGCCGAGTTTCTTTCTGTTTTTCTTTTTTCTTTTTATGACAAAATTAATCTAAAAATAAACATTTTATAAGGTAAGAGTGGAATTTAGGGGAGGCTACGCAATTCATATAGACAATATATATATATATATATATATGTGTGTAAGGAGAGGTTATTTCTTTTTAGAAAATGTGCAATTCATACGTAAATTTTATTGATGATTTCTATTGGATTTACAAATTGTCCATCAAAAAAGATTACAGATTATTAACAACAGAACATCGAACATAAACTTTACAAATGAAGTTTATAAGTATAGGCATCATTCATGAACGTATTCTGCTAATTATTTTTAAAGTTAATTAACATTTTATTTATAATAATATTTTTTTTATTAAATGTGATAATTGACAATTAATATGCTATTTAAAAATATATGACTTTACATAACAATTTTAAAGATGGTACTTATAACATTGGTTAACAAAATCTTTCATTTCTCAAATCAAACATATTATTTGAAGCATTTAAAATTTTAAATATATGTTTTGGCGAACTTTTGGTGCATATGACAAGCAAAGTATAAAGTATAAATAGTAATCAGATAATATTCTCATTGTCTAAAGTTTCTATCCTTACTTTAATTTATTTTACTTAAACTTTAGTTTTAGTATCAAAAAAATATGTCGATGATCAAGTATCTCCTGGTCAGCATATAACATTTTCCACCTTTCATTGGACATCTTTGAAAAAGAAACTCTAAACTAATCCTTGCTTTTAGGTTTTTTTTTTTTTTCCTAATATAATTATAAATGAAATGCTGACTAAACTTTTAAAAAGATATATCGTTTCTATCTTTTATTATTATTTAAACAAAAAATTGGATCTGTCCGAACCTGCTCAAGATCGAACATGAGTAAAAAAAAAAAACAAAAATTCGTGTCGTGGTCCAACACTTAAGCAAGTTTACTAATGGTTGAGACTTGAGACTTGTTTTATTCTTTAAAACATTTTTTTGTATAGAAGAGGTTAAGGTTGGGGAAAATTAAGAAAGATAAATTTGTAAATAGTGGAATGGAATTCCAGTCATGCGGAATTAATTAGTAAGTAGTACTAAAAGTAAATTGTGTAAAATTCATATTAATTACTTTATATCAATGAGTAACAAAGTTTCATTTTCATGTTGTCATTATCCATTAATATGAATAATGTATAATTTTAAATACTATATTTGTTGGTATAAAAATTTTCAAACCTTTATATATTTTTGAATAACAATGTATTTAATTTATTGATATTAATACCATTAAAATACTATTCAATTTATATATATTTGTTATACGAATTTTTAGACCTGATAATACTGTTGTGTTTGTGTTACTTTTTTATGTCATAATTGTGTTTAAGGTGTTATATATTTATATAAATTATAACACGTTAATAATTCATGTAACATATATTTTAATACATTCGTATATTCATATCATATTCATATTATTTTTTTGTATTGTGTTTTAGTTATTATTTTTATATCATATCTACAATTATTAGGTCTATGAATTTCATTACATTTGTGAAATATTTACCATGGCTTATGGCGGGAGATTTCAATGAGGTTTTATCTACTGAAGATAAAAAATGAGGACTCCCAGTTTCTTTTAACCGTCTTAAGGAGTTCCATGAGTGTCTGAGCTCCTGTCAAATGATGGATCTGGGGTTCAAGGGTCCGAGATTCACATGGTCAAACCTGCGAGAGACTCATCAACTTATCCAAGAAAGAATCGACTACGGCTTAGCAAACCCCCAGTGGAGGTTGTTATACCCGGAGGCTTCCATCACTCATCTTCCGAGAACCAGATCGGACCATTGCCCCATCCTTATCTCTCTCTCTGGTTCCCAAGTCCGTGGCACTGTTAAACCCTTTCGTTTTCAGAAAATGTGGCTCGATCACCCGGAGTTCCTTCCAATCCTTCATAGTCACTGGCACCTAGGTAATCAGTCCCTGGTCCAGACTATTACCAGTTTCACCCATCACCTGCAGAGATGGAATCGCGACAGTTTTGGTAATGTTTTCTTCAAGAAAAAACGACTCTTAGCTAGGCTAAGGGGGATCGAAAGAGCTCTGGAGGCCAACCCAAATGACTTCCTTCTAAACCTACAAGAAGCACTCATGAAGGATTACCAACTTATCCTTCAACAGGAGGAGGATCTATGGTTATGAAATCAAGGGTGAATTGGCTCATTGAGGGCGAAAGGAACACAAAGTTCTTCCATTTATCCACGGTAGTAAGAAGAATACATAACAAGATTGAAGGGCTTAATGACAATATGGGAAATTGGGTGTCCGAGAAGACTGGTGTGGAAGATATTATCAGAAATTACTTCTTAACCCTGTTCTCCTCTTCCAAATCCCATGAGGAGAGGGCTGTTAGCCCTTCCCCGCTCAGATGGGCTTCTCTTACTACGGATGACATGGAAAGCCTGCTTACCCCGATCTCGGATGAGGATATCGCAAAGGCAATATGGTCGTTCAACCCATACAAGGCCCCGGGCCCGGATGGCCTACACCCCTTTTCTTCCAAAGATGTTGGGTTCATATTAAGGACAAAGTGGGGGACTCAGTAAAAGCTTCCTTCAGGAATGCGAAACTCCCCGAGGGCATCAACGATACCCTGATCTCCTTAATCCCGAAAACCCAGTCCCCGATTTCAATCTCACAATTTAGACCTATAAGTCTATGCAACACTACTTATAAGGTGGTTACAAAGATCATTGTCCATAGGCTTCGCCCTTTTCTTAACAAACTGATTTCCCCTCTCCAAGGGAGTTTTATACCAGGGCGCCAGATTACGGACAATACCATCATTGTCCAAGAAGTGATCCACTCCATGAGAAGGAAAACGGGGAGAGTTGGATCAATGGTGTTAAAGCTGGACTTGGAGAAGGCATATGATCGACTCGAGTGGGGCTTCCTCAGGAAAGTCCTCCATTACTTTAATTTCCCTGAGATGTGGATTAAACTAATAATGGATTGTGTGACATCCTCTTCCCTTTCAATTTTGGTGAATAGAGGGAAACTTGAGAAGTTTCAGCCATCGAGAGGGATTAGACAAGGAGATCCTCTATCTCCTTATCTTTTCATCTTATGTATGGAATTCCTGAACCTCCAGATTATGGAGGCTTGCGATTTGAAGAGATGGCAGCCAATCCGGACCTCCAGACAAGGACCAAAACTCTCTCATTTGTTCTTTGCAGACGATATTATCCTGTTCTCTAAAACGGATAAAAAGTCCACTGCTACGATCAAGAAGGTCTTGGATATTTTCATGAAGGAATCTGGACTAAAGATTAGTTCAGATAAATCAAGGATTCTCTTATCACCAAACACAAGTAGCAACCAAAGGGAGTGGATCACAAGCGCTCTGAACATCCGAGCCACGGAGGAGTTGGGAAGATATCTGGGCTTTCCTATCCACACTAAGAGAGTGAGCAAGAGGGACTACAGTTTCATAGTGGAAAAAGTCCGATCTAAGCTATCCGGTTGGAAGGCAAGTCTGCTATCACCAGCGTGCCGGCTTACTTTAATCAAAGCATTTACTGCTGCAGTTCCGACCTACTACATGCAATGTCGTACATTACCTGTGGGGATTTGCGATGAGTTGGATAGAATTAATAGGAATTTCCTGTGGGGGGGTAATGACTCCTCAAGGAAATTGCACCGCATGTGTTGGGCGAAAGTAACAAAACCTAAAGAGGAATGAGGGTTGGGCCTAAGGAAGGCAAGAGTCAGAAACCAAGCGCAAATTGTGAAATTGGGATGGAGATTACTCCAGGAACCAACGAAACTCTGGGTTCGGATCTTGATCTCAAAATATGTGGAAGGCAGACATACCACTAAGCCCGCTACTGATGCGTCGCCTACATGGAGAGCTTTGCGTGGAGTTAGTTGTTGGTTGGAGAAAGGGATTAAATGGATCATACAAGACGGAGATATGGTGAGCTTTTGGAAGGATAATTGGACTGGTAAGGGACCCCCCCGAATCCATATACAAGGCCCCTTGCTTCAACTCGAAGAACAAATCACGTTGAAACAGGTGAAGAAACAGTGGGAGGAGCAAGGGCAACATCCATTATCCATGGAACTCCCTCAAGACTTGCTTATTCAATTTCTTAGCATTCCTTTTTCCTTGAATGAAGGAGGGAGAGATAGTTTCTATTGGAACTTCTCTAAGTCTGGAAAATTCACCCTTGACAGCGCCTACAACCTAATTGTGAAGGAAAGTATGGTAACGCAGGGAAGTAGTACTGAGGATATGAAGTGGGTTTGGAAACAAAGGCTCCCTCCCAAAATCAGTTTCTTCCTCTGGGAATGTGTTCACCAGATTCTACCAACCAAAGATTTTTTAAACCGTCGAGGAATGCACATCCCAGATGTCTGTCCCTTATGCAACAACCATAATGAGAATATTGAACACTTATTAAGGAACTGCTCAGTGGTGAGAAGTTGGTGGGATAAACTGAACCCACAGATCAATGCACTGCAACCAAGGGAACTCGGCTGGATAGAATGGATAAAGATGAATGTGAGATCACGATTATGGTTGCCTAATCACAAAATCCCATGGAAAATTGTTTTCAGTTTCTTTCTATGGGAAGTGTGGCTGATAAGGAATGCTATGGTGTTTCGAGGGAAAGTGGATGGAAGCAGGATGATTACAAGGGCAGTGGAGAAAGCAGGGGAATTTTTTGCTCTCTCACAACCTTTGAAGAGAGTCCCTCTACTTACAACCATTGGTATCACTTGGAAAGCACCACCCATTCATTGGTTTAAACTTAATATAGATGGTTCCTCTATTGGGAGCCTCGGGAAAGCAGGGGCAGGTGCGGTCATCAGAGATCATGATAGGAAGTGGATTGTAGGATCATTCAAACACATACCGCAGGCCACGAGCGTTGAAGCCGAACTGTGGGCACTGAGGGATGGACTAAACTTAGCCAAACAGGCTAAGATAAGGAACTTGGAGATTGAAGTGGATGCCACAACTGTCATTAGCCTTATCACTAATCAGGGAACTACAAACTTCTTTCTTAATACCCTTGTTTGTGATTGCAGGACTCTCCTTTCTGAGCTTGACCAGAGAAAGATAAAGCACATGTTTCTGGAGGGGAATAGATGTGCTGATGCCCTGGCTCGTAGAGGGAGCAATTTTCCAAACCCCCCATTAGCGGATGTTTTTAATATTAATGGTCTCTTTGTTGTTTGTAATGTACCACCTTTGTTTTTATCCCCGATTTTATCGGCTGAGGCCAATGGGGACGTGGTGTATCGGACTATCGGTTAATTTATGAAAGCTCCTTTTAATGACCAAAAAAAGTATTATTACATTTATTATTTATAAATAGGTTTAAGGATGGTACAAGAGTAAAGAAAAGGGTAAATTCAATTTGTTTGTTTGAAAATAAATATAGGACAACGCACTAACTTGAATGAAGAAAAAGAAAGGACTAAAAAAGATGGTCCAAATAATGTGACATTGTTATCTGAGTCAATGGGTGACAAAAGTGATGTGATGCAACAAAGCTCATCAGTAATATGTAATATTTTATTATTATTATTTTTTTCATCCACAGAGAAAACAAAATATTAAAGTTTTTTTTTTCTTTTTTTCTTTCCTTCATCAGTGAGGAAAGAAACAATCAGTCATAATTAGACAGTTTGCTATTAACAAGCAAGACAAAATTTCCTGATTTTACTTTTTGAACATCAAAATCTACTGTTAGTAGTGGAACAACCAATTTTGACACTGGGAGGTTGCTTTTTATTGTTTCAAGGCTGTGAATTTTTGTCTACTTCCAAGTTCCAATGCAAAAAGTTAGAACTTGGTGATGATTTTTTTATATATAAAGAAATCGTAATTTAAAAATAAAAAATTATAAATCTTAAATTTAAATCTTAAATTTATTAAAATATAGTTTTTTTTTAAAAAATAATTGGATGAGTCTGCTGATGAACTCGAGTTCCTCTAATAATCAACTTTATGAATATCTTCATGTTAAGGATGATTCATAATCTGGAGATGACTGATGGAACAAAAAAGTGGTAGCATAACTGGAGGAAAAAAAAAAAAAAATATATATATATATATATATATATATATATATATATATATATATATATATAGGAAGAAGGAATGGAATAGAGAGTATTAATTCTCCTTTTAGGATTTAGGTATAAGTCATTTTTACTTGATTCACTGCCCATGCCAGTTAAGGGGTAGTCTTTTTATCTTTTACCTACTTTTCTCAACCCTTTTTCACATGAACCTAAATACTTCAAGATTAGAGATGAAGTTGGTTCCTCACAAAATTAATCACACCCTTTTTTTCCCCTAAGTTAATTAGACAACTTCATCTAGAAGTTTAGAGAGTATCTCTTAATTTGATGGAGTGATTGAAATCAAATTATCTATGACTTAATCTCAACTTAATTAATATCCCTTTCAAAATCAAATTTGGATGAAATAACTAGGAAAAAATAGATTTGACTTTGATTCCAAAAAAAAATTAAGAACTTAAGTAATTAGATTGAGTTGATAATAACTAAATTAGGCTCTCTTAAAATTGTGGTAATATGCTCTTATTAAACAAGTTTAGAGTGTTATGCACATTATTCTCTTAGGCGCATGAAGCCAAAAGATTAAATACAAGTTGTACTTATTAAACAAGATCTAACCAACATGTCAGAAAATGACAAACATAGTTTTTTTTTATTATTATTATTACAAACAAGGTTCAGTTTCAGTCATCTTCTTCCTTCTTTATCTTTTTTTTTTTTTTTTTTTCTGTGTTGATAAGACACTGTTGTAAACTTGATGAATCTTCCACTTGTTTTTTTTTTTTTACAAAGTGGAGGTGAGTAAATTTTGTTGTATTTACTATATTTTAATAAATTTATATTTTCAAACTTCCAAAGGTTGATAACAAGTATACATAGTCAAATGTAATTTGTACATATTCTGAATTTATATTCTGAATTTAACTCATTATTTTTTTCTTTTTCATATTTTCATATTTCTGTTATTTTATAAAATTGGACATTGTTGAACATGAAGTCAAAAGTCCGATCGGTTTAATTTTTTATTCTTTGATTACAGCCTACAACCACTATTTCCGTACAAATCAGAGGCCCCACTAAAACTTTTTTAGTAAGTAGTACTATATGATTGATAACAACATAAATCCAACTCCCATTAGGCTAAGGTCCTTCCTATCATCCAATAGTAAAAAATAATATTTTTTAATTTAAGATTTTTGGATTTCATCTAATTATATGTTATTTTATTAATTGTTAATTTAATTTGTTTATTAATTTTTCTTTTTGATGTATGTTATAAATTATTTTATTACAAATATAATTTCTACTTATATGTGTAGTAGTTTCATAAAAAAAAAGGATTATCAATGATATTTTTTGTTTAGTACAAAGTTTTTGTCTTGTCTTAAATGGATCTTTCCTTAAGAGACAAGTAGGCATCTTTTTTAGTTGAATTATTGAAGAATCAATTTTAGTGTTTAGAAAAAATTCTACGTAAAAGTTCATTTCATTCTATGTAGAAGAAAATTGGAGTGAATATTAAGCTGACAATTTTTTTTTTTTTTGGATCTGCCCTAAAATCTAATACTATTACCTTGACAATTGCTAAATGATCTGAAGCGTGTGGATGTGACAATGGCTACAAGGTTAGCAGGAATGAATTGGATCGAATTTAGATAATAATTTTAGTAATTCGAGTCGGTCCGATTTACCTCAAATTATTATTAATTAAATAAAAAATATTTTTATTTATATTTAAAACATATAAAACATTAATATAAAAATAAATTTAATAAATAGTAAAATGAGTTTTAGATCAATCCGAACCAGATCGACCCAGACTTGAATAAATAAATAAAGAATTTGATTGCAAAATGCAAATCCATAGCCATAGGTCATAAGGAATTGATTTCATAATTATTTTCGTGTGATTTGAAGAGTAGTTAAGTTATGGAAATCAGAATTAAGGTATGAACTTCTCATTCTTTTTATTCTTGATGGAAAAAAATGATTGGTGGAGCTTAGGAGTCGGAAGAAGAATATAAGTTGCTTTTTTGCTGTATAAAGTATAAACAACAAAGAAATCTCATATCGTAACCAAATCCTGAAAGGTTCCGTTGTCAATTTTCTTTACTTTTATTAGAAATGATAATTGATGTATGTATATCGTACATCTCTCGTATTTTTTTCGTCATGTAAATATAAATATAATAAATATTATTAAATATATTAAAATTTTAAATACAAATAAAAAGTGTCGTGCTTGTTATACAATATTTATGTTTATTAAATATGTTGTATTCCTACTGTATATTCATATCATGTTTAAAATTATCGGATCTAAATTAATTTCTTTTTTTCTCCAATAGTGAATGGAAGGGAGATTTAAATTTAGGTTATATTTTCTTGTAGTTAAAGTTTGTTACCACTATCCCAATGTCTAGAAACATGGTTGATTTTGGTTTTTGGGCTCAAGAAACCATTGAAAGGCTTGAATTGAGCTTATAGATTGGAGGCTAGGACAAGCCTATTTTGAATTATAAACACAAGATCTTATAATATTATACATGACACGATTATACTATACAAAAAAAAATACGGACACGACACGAATATTTCAAAATTTATATAATATAAATTATTGACACGTCAAAATTTGTATGAATATAAAACACTTTAAACACGATTATGATACGAAAAAAATATAAAAATATGACATGAATACACGAATTACCACAGCGAAATAAATTGCAAACTCGAAAAACACTTGGCTATCAAGTCCTGAGACCTTCCTCTTAAAGAAATTACTGCTTTATAGTAAAAACGTACAATCTTATAAAACTGATAAAATACCAACTGATGCACAAAATAGAATGTAGCAGTTCAGTTTGTTCAGCAAAACAAGCCATATCAAGTCCTTTTGCAACTAAAATGTCGAACTGTTGGTCATCGCAACCTTCCGCTGAACTTGTTTGCGATTTCAGTTTTAGTCTTTAATTTGTCTCTTCCAGAAATGAGAAAACCATCTAGATAACACTTGTGAAATGTGATGGAATATTGAAGTATGTTGTATTGAAGATGCAAGACGTTTTTCGCAACCTCTAAAATAAATCTGATAATATTGGACACGACACGAAAAAATAACTAAAATACGGATACGACATGAATATATGAACATTTCAATCTATATAACACAAACTATTAACACGTGAAAATTTATAAAAATATAAAACACCTTAAACAAGATTATGAAACGAGAAAATAACGAATACGACATAGATACACAAATTGCCAAGTCTACTCTAACGCACTGTCCAAGAGAATGTTCACCGTAAAAAGCAATGATGGTTGTTAAATATGGACATCAAAGGGAAGAGCAAGAAAGAGGCAAAAAAGAACAAGAGGTTGTATTAGATCATCTTATACCACAAAAAAATAGACGCCCATTTGGTACCGCGGTGGGAGCCTCTTCTCACCGTGCTGGAGTGCCGTTTTGACACTAAACTCGGTCTAGTGCCAGAACGACACTTCAAGAAGAGGCTGCCACCGTGCTTACTAAGCGGGGCTTAAAGCAATAAATTCATGAGTTTTGTATTGGCTTGTCTTCTATCAGTAGAATCTCTCCAAATTGTCTAATTAGATTTCTAAGCCCTAGTTTGGCCTTATAATTGGAGTGAATAGAAAACTCACCCTTTTGCCTTGGAGCTCCTTTGGATGGCACGGTGTGGTGGGGAGTGGGGACCTCCCCTCTGCATCATACCCCCAGCCAAACAAGCCCTTAAAAGGCAGTTTGGATTCAAAACTCAGAACCTGTTTGGCATTGCATTTGCATCCCAAAATAACTTTTGAGGATCTGGCTCGAACTGCCAAATAAGGTATAAATTAATGAGCCTAAGTCATATTTACTGATATGAAAGACCCAACTGATATAATATAATGCAAACACCATCTGGAAGTTAGCTCAAAGGATCAAAGGTCATAATCTAAAAAAGGAAAGGCTTGATCAGATTTCAACTTCACCAAACAAACACAGACAAGCAGAAATTTCCCTCTACTTTAAGCTTCAGTAGCATTGTTTCCAATTAAGCTACCAATGTTCACTTGCAGACTTCATTATAGTAACCCCAGTTGACCTAAAAGGCAATTGAGATGGTAGAAGCAATAGCAGGCTGGAAGTACGGGCATCCAGGATAGGACTTAAAAAGTTTCAAATACCCCCTCATTATTTTACTTAATTCCTAAACTACCTCTTCACCTAAGAAAAAAAAAAGTTTGAACTTTTAAGTTTTAAAAGCTCATAGCAGAGCCATGGGACTGACACCTCCAAGAGGATTGGGTTCCACAACCAAAGACATGGCTAGCTTTTGGTGCATTGCATCACTTCGATTAAGAGCCAAACTGCAATCTGAAATGGGCATTAACATTATCAGTGCTATTACTAGATCACCAATGTAGTATAAACCTATTGTTGCTCCGACTCTTCATTGTTCTTGAAGTATCCGTATCCGATGTATATCCGGATATGGGTATAGATATATGATCCTTCAAGAACTCTCCAAATACATGAAAATCTTTAAAAAAAAAATTAAACATATTCGAATCCGCATAACATAGGTATTGACACTTTATATTCTCATCCTCGAATCCAACTCCCTCCACTTAGGGCTCATTTGGATCTCATCGCACTATGGTGCGGTGAGATTTCAAGAGCAAATTGGATGGGAACCCCCACCGTATCGGATGCACTCCCGGTACCAATCTAGTGGAGGAGAAAATTCTCATTTTACCCTTTTTATTATTTTTTTTAAAATTTTAATTCTTTTAATTTTATTATTTTATAATATAAATATAAATTGAATAATTTTTAATTATTATTTAACATTTTAAACAATAATTTAATATATTTTATTATTTTTTTTAAAATTTTAATTCTTTTAATTTTATTATTTTATAATATAAATATAAATTGAATAATTTTTAATTATTATTTAACATGTTAAACAATAATTTAATATATTTTATTATTTAATATAAATATAATTTTAATTTAATGTTCTTAATGGTCATTTTTTTTATCATCACTATAATTCACCTCATTTTTTTTTATCATCACTATAATTCAATTCATTACGTTTGCATCTAAACACATATCCCACCACTAATTTTAATTTTACCGCTACAGTATCTAATCTCACTGCTACAGTAACTAATCTCATCTCTATCGTTGTTTTTAATTTCATCGGAACCAATCTCACCACCTATTTAAATATCCAAATATAACCTTACTCCCTACTAATCTCTAACCTTCCATCACTGGCCGAGGATCCGTTTGGTGGGACCGTGGCGGCGCAGTGAAGAGGCTCTCACAGCACCGTCCTGCCTCACCAAACGGACGCAGTCCTTAGGTTCTCCACATTGCTCAACACATGCAACTCTGTGTACATTTAATAAAAAAAAAATAGTTATAAATTGATTTAACATATATGTTAGAGTTATGACTGATAAAGTGATAATCATATATATCTCACCTTGAGTAACCACTGTTTTGTTTAAATAAGAATTATCTCTTAAAAAGAGGGTCTTAACAGATGGAAACGACTCAAGGAGCGATACAAGAGAAATGCTTCCTCTGGTGGAGACATCGTCTAGTAGACTATATATCATAAATCCTTTAATTAATTAGAGTTACAGAAGTTAGTTCTACCTTTAACATCTATTGATCCATTCAGTTGGTTCTGCCTTATAATCAAAGACTTGAGATTTGAAAACCCACTAAGCTCTGGCAATATACTGTTATTAAAGAGATTATCAGTCAAATAAATTTCTTCTAATTTGATCAGCCTTGGTTGTCTTCCATTACCTGCATAAAATTGGCATGATTTCAGCATGAATACGTGAGATGAGAACATCTAGTTCGAAAACACTTAGAAACGTAATTGAGTGGCTGTTAATATACGTACCATGGGAACACTGTAGGCTCTCAATTAGATTTCCACTTAAATCAAACTTCTTCAAATTTGTCAAATTATACAAGTCTGTTGAAATCAAATTTAATATTTAATCTTATGCCTAAGTGCAATTACATTAAAAAAAAAAAAAAAAAGGAGTAATGAGAGGGCAAAAGGAACATTACCTTGAAGATGAATCGTTCCTTCTAAATTATTTCCCGAAAGAAATAAAGTTCTTAAAGATGAAAGGCCACCCAAATGTAACAAGAAGTTGTTTTTCATATTGTTTCCATTTAAATCAAGAGTTTCCAAACTACTCAATCTTGAAAGCCACTTAGGATCTGCTACAAGTAGTAAAATATATAATTATATGAAGATGATTAATTACATTAGAAATAGATATTATCTAATATAGACATGATATTATAACTTTACCATTAGTATGGTTTGATCCTGTAAAAAGATCATTTGCTGCTAAATTTAGAGACTTGAGAGTGGAAATTTCAGTCAAAGATGATAAAATGCTATCATTGAAGTGATTGTAACTTAAGTCAAGAATCTCTAGATGTCTCAACTTGGATAGCTTTCCGAAACCTGCATGAGAAGAGAGTTTTTAAATGCAAGCATATATAGAATCAAGTTAGTGAGTACTGAGTAGTCACTGTTCCACAGCCACCAACATGTAAAGTCAATGGGGAGAGCAGACAAGTGAATATATATATATATATATATTCATCTAATTAATTAATTAAGGACGTGCAAAGCAATCACAAAATTAAGATAAAATACAATGAACCTTCATTCTCAACACAACCAACTAGTCCATTAAAACTGAGATCAAGACTCCTCAATTCTTCAAAGGGAAGAAACAAAGAGGCATTAAAGAGATTAGAATACATTGCATCGCCTAGAAGAGAGAGACGAGTCACTCGTCTAGTGGTGATATTGCACTCAACCCATTCCCATTCACAACAATCTGAACCCTCTCCACTCTGAATATAAGGGAAGGAAGATTTGAGTTGCAAGAGAGCAATACGGTCTTGATCCCAACACCCATAGGGATGGCAATGGAGCAGGGCGGGGCAAATATTGCCTTATCCACCTCCACCCAATTTTGCATGGATGTTGGAAATATCCACATCCATGGATGTCGGTTATATCCATAACCGCTCCACGATGCTCCACTCCGCTACACCCCAATTTATATTAATTATTTTTAACTTAATATTGTAAAAAATTATATTATAATCTATTCATGAACATAATTTTAGTATATAAAAATCTTTAATATAATATATATAATACATATATACTAAAAGTATAGATATAAAATATTAGTATATATATCTAATATAAGGAAAAATATAAAATATTTTAAAGGATAAAATAGTAATTTCAAAAGTCGGGGCATGGCGGAGTGGAGCAAGCGTTTACCAAAACCGTTCCGCTCCACCTCGCTCCAAAAAAAAAACCTCTCCATTCGAAGCGGATCGGTGCAAAATCCATCGGTCGGATCGGATTTTGCCATCCCTAAACACCCATGACTCCACACTACAGCAGCTTCTAAAACCAACAAAGTTATGAAGATTACCATTACCACCCTTAACCATCTTTGCCCCATTATCTCAACTCAACATTCAACACACTAAGCTCACTTGATATATATAAATGTCCTATGCCTTTGGAAATGATGCACCCTTAGCTACATTATATAGGCCCCCAGTGGAACCCAAGTTTCTCCAAATAAAAAATAAAAAAAGGTAAAAAGTGCGCTTTAGACACAAAAATAGATAGTATCTTTTTAAATAATTATAATTTATTTAATCTTTTTCTAAAAAAAAAAAATTAAAGGTGCTATATTAATTTATACCTTGAATATAAAATTAATGAAACAAAAAGTCTTAAATTTTTTAAAATTAATAAGACAAAATGTTAACTTTCATTAAGTCACAATAATTACTTATAAAACTTATGAAATAAAATGTTAAAACTCATAAAAGTGTTAGTTAAATTATTAATTTTAAGACTTTAATGTTAAGAGATTAATAATTTTGTTAATATTAATTAAAATTTGCTGTGATACTCGAGTAGTCTTTGTTAATAACTTATTGCAATTGTGAATTATGTGTTAATAATTTATAAAATAGACGCTTTAGTTTAATATTTATAACAATAATTTTATTTCTCAAATGCATTATCACAACTAGGGCTGTAATCGAGTCGAGCCGAGCTCGAATAGTGAGCTGCTCGAGCTCGAGCTCGACTCGAAACTCGCTGCTCGAGCTCGAGCTCGAGCTCGACCGAATACCATTTTTCAAGCTCGAGCTCGGCTCGAGATATAATCGAACTATTCGAGCTCGGCTCGATAAAGCTCGTTTACTCAATTTATGTACTCGAGCTCGAGTTCGAGCTCGAGCTCGTTTCACCACTATACAGTAGGGTAATATAGTAAATTATTATAAAAATATATATTATAAAATCAAAAGCTCGATTAGGCTCGCGAGCCGCTCGAATCGAGTATTGAGATACTCGAATTCGGCTCGCTCGATAGCTCGAGCTGCTCGAGCTCGAGCTCGGCTCGATAATGACCGAATCGAATTCGAGTTTTTTTCGAGCCGAACTCGAATAGCTTGCGAGCACCAGTGTCTCATTTACACCCCTAATCACAACTAACAAATATGATTATATTAACATAAACATATATTAAAGTAAAAATTAATAATAATAAAAAGATGAACGTATACAAAGACAAAACTAGAAAGGTCATGAAAAGAGTCGAGATAATGATGTCCCATTATCTCAACTCAACACACTAATTAAGTAGGCTCACTTGATATATATATATATATATATATATATATATATATATATATAAATATATATATATTATTTGGTACATTGTCAGTGAAATATCTAGATTTTACAAGCAGGGTTGAGAATGTGACACATAAAGGTAGAATATAGTTAAAAAAATAATTAAAAAAAGATGTGACAACCTCTTAATCCGCTTGTGAAGTTAAAAGATTTACACTGCCAGTGTACCAAAAAATGAACTCATATATATATATATAGAGGAGAGATCCACTTACACTAATGTAAAACTATATTAGTTTTACACATTTTCATAATTTTTATACGATTTATATTTTAACAAATCGACCGTTAGATTTAACATTATAATCGTACTTGTCGTGCACGTAAAGTTTCGAATCGATCTGATATCTCTATCATATCGATCGAAAATATTGTCTTTTTTCAATATATATTTAACGGTTGAAAATTGTTTACAATATCGAATAAATAGTTAAATATTTTTAATTTATTTTTATGTAATAAAATACGACGGTCGGATTAAAATATATATAATATCTATGCCTTTGGAAATGATGAGCCCTTAGCTACGTTATATAGGCCCTCAATGGAAGTTATGGAACCCAAGTTTCTCCAAATTTCATTGAATTTGGAATTCCAGTTGTCAGTTTTGGCTCATATACTTCCACAACTTTTTTTTTTTTGTTTTATTCTGCAGAAATTTATAATCTTACCTTTAAGTATCATCTTTAACTCGTGTTTTGCTTATGATCTCATTATCTTAACAATCGAAACTAGAGGTGCATGGCTAGAGATGGGGGAGTAAATTCAAGATTTGGAAGCGTGTAATTACATGGAATTTAAAGCACGAATCCACATAGTGCTCAAAAAATCACAGATTAGAAGAATATGTGACTAAACAACCCAAAATTAAGCATTTCGGTCATAGAGTTAGGAGCCATTTGGGATAGGGATGGTAAAACCCTATCCGACCGATGGATTTCGAACCGATCCGATCCGAATAGAGAGTTTTTTTTTTTTTTAATAATGGAGGCGGAGCGGGGCGGTGCGGTTTTTTTTGTTTGAAAGACGGGGATGGAGCAGTTGTGGTAATTGCCTACTCCGCACCGCCCCGCCCCGCCCCGCCCCGAATACTAAAATTACAATTTTACCCTTAAATATTTAGCTTTTAAAAGAATAATAAAATAATATAATTAAACTTTTTATTTTTCTTTTTTTTTTTAAAAACTTAAACCTAATACTGTATTTTTTTTCTTCCTAGATTAGAAACATGTTTATATTGAATTTATATTAAAAAAATTTTATAATACTTTTTTATTTGAAAAAAATAAAAATAATTAATAAATATCAAATGGGACGGAGCGGGACGGGGTGAGGCGGTTATGGATGTAACCGACATCCATGGAAGTGGTAGTGGTATTGAAATTTCAACATCCACGGTAAAACGAGACGGGGAGCGAAATAGAGCAGTGTTATGACGGAACGGAGACGGATACTGCAAAATCCGTCCCCGCCTTATTCCATTGACATCCCTAATTTGGGAGAATGCAGTAGGAGGGGCTCCACACTGCATTAGCTTCTTGAGGAACCACTCTCAAGTCTCACCGCATTCGATCATACTTGAGATTGAAGCCTAATAAAGATTGATCATATCCATAAATGATTTGATATTATAATAAACAATATTACAACTTCCAAATTATCCATTTAATGAACCACAAAGTAAAACGCCAACAAGGCAAAGTGTGGGGACCCCAAGATGATATCATTACAAACTCACACTTTAATATCTGCTAGGACCCACCTCAACCTCACTTAAATCGAAAGACAAACGCAAGTCTAATGGCGTGAAGCTCAAACCACAAAAGAACTTCTCCAGTCTCCAGACTCTCCACCTCCCAAAGCTAAAAAAAGGGCCATTACTCTCCCAAAAATTTGTAACCCTAATATTCTCCAGCCTTCAACCGTCTACCAAATCCCTTCAGATCCTTTCTCTCTCTTCATAAACTCATTTTTCCCATCAAAGTTTCGTTTTTTATTCATTTACTTTTTTTTTTTTCTTTTTCTTGATGGAGTTTTAGACTTTTTTGGTTTTATAAAATCTGGGTTTTTGACATTGAACTTAAAAACTCATTTGAATTCAATCAAAACCTGTAAATTTAAATACACAATTTGACTTTTTTTGTTTTGTTTTGGGAATGGCTGAGGATGAAAATGGAGATCGAAGTAAACTTAGTGATTACTCATCAGAAGATGAAGGGACTGAGGATTACAGAAGAGGAGGGTATCATGCGGTGCGTATTGGTGATAGTTTTAAGAATGGTTGCTATGTGGTTCAAAGCAAGCTTGGTTGGGGTCATTTCTCCACGGTTTGGTTCGCTTGGGATACTCAAAGATCGGTATTTTCCTCCTCTTTTTATTGGTTTTGAGTTTTTCCTTTCTCTTATTTTTAGTAGGCTTTTTTTTTTTGTTGTTGTCGAAGTTTGATTTTTTGATAGAACTATGAAGAGTTAGGGAAGTTAAGACTTATTGTGAGTTGGTTGAACTTTCCAAGTAAGACAAAACATGTATATTTAGTTTGTGAAGAAACCAATCAAAAAGATTATGAAGGTGCAAAGAAGAATTCGGATTTTCGACATTGGTTTTAACTAGTTAATCATTAATAAGGTGAAACAAGTCTTGGAATGATGAGTAAATACATGTATAAGATGTATGGCCTTGGTTCATTGTTTCTTTATTACAAAAAATATGGGATAATTTTCATTTTCTCAATGAATTTTTATTTTGGTGTATTATGAACAATGAACGGAGTCACTGTAAGGGATGCTGGAATGTGCATTGCTTTTGGTTAATTGAAGGGTCTAACTTCTGCAGCTCAAGTTGTGAAGAGTCCAAGATTTGCCTCACAGTTGAGCTTCAGATGCCCTTCATTTGCCAATCAGAGATAATTTTCTTTGTATTACAGATTTTTTTTCTTCTTGTTGCAGCATTGTTATAATGATTCTTGTCAATGGGCTTATATTTTGTTTTGCTTCTTTTTTAGATTATAAGATGCTTTGTTCGTTAAATTTTGTCTTTTCTTTATGTAGAAGTGGATCAGCCATTGCCATTCTTTTTTATGGTTCAACTCGTTAACCGTTAACCACGCGAGAATTTATTGTTTGTAGCGTTATGTAGCTTTGAAGATTCAAAAGAGTGCTCAGCACTACACTGAGGCCGCAATGGATGAGATAAAGATCCTCAAACAGATAGCTGAGGGAGATCCAGATGATAAAAAGTGTGTTGTGAAGCTCTTGGATCATTTTAAGCATTCAGGGCCTAATGGGCAGCATATCTGTATGGTTTTTGAGTACTTGGGGGATAACCTTTTGACCCTTATTAAGTATAGTGATTATCGAGGAGTTCCTCTTCACATGGTTAAAGAGATTTGTCGTCATATCCTAGTGGGTCTCGATTATTTGCACCGTGAACTTTCAATCATTCATACTGATTTGAAGCCAGAGAATGTGTTGCTATTGTCAATGATTGATCCGTCAAGAGATCCTACCAAATCTGGTGCTTCTCTTGTCCTTCCAACTAGAAAGGATAAGGTTGTCTCAGAGACTGTTGCTTCAAAAGAAATTAAGAGTTCAAATGGAGATTTGATCAGGAATCAGAAAAAGAAGACTCGGAAGAAGGCTAAGAAGGCAGCTCAAGGTTGTGAAGGAAAGGAAGCTTCTGAGGAGAATGAGACAGATTCCAAGACTGGTTATACAGAAGACACTAATACTGATGCAAAATCAAATGAAGTTTTTGATGAAGAACAGGCAAATAGTTCTGTGGTTAAAGATGAGACAAAGACTGATGGAATTAACAATGGTAACCAAGGAAAGGAGTGCCATAGAAGGGGGAGCCATGCAACAAGGAAAAAACTGTTAGCAGAAGTTGATCCTAAGTGTAAATTGGTTGATTTTGGCAATGCTTGTTGGACGTATAAACAATTTACAAATGATATTCAAACCAGGCAGTATAGATGTCCTGAGGTTATCCTTGGATCCAAATACTCAACATCGGCAGACTTATGGTCTTTTGCTTGTATTTGTTTTGAGCTGGCCACTGGTGATGTTCTTTTTGATCCTCACAGTGGTGAAAACTATGATCGAGATGAGGTATGCAGAAACCATTCTGACTATCTATCTCAAGTTTTTATTTTCCTTAATTGGATACTTCATAATTTATATGCCTCTTAATAACTGTGGTTCTTCATGTGTGATAATCATGTATTTGAATTAATTTCACCATCTTCTGTATAATAATTTGTACCATATTGACCTGGCATTACTTGATGCTTGTTTTTTTTCTCTTTTCTTTGTAAGGTTGTATGTATCTTGCTTATTCTAATTTGAATGAATTTACATATAAATATATAGTAATCCATACACCTGTACCACCGTTATGCACAGTAAATAAGGACGTAGAGAGGAGGAAAGGAACGACAAATGATAGAAATTTATTGGGCAAGAACATGAGTTCTATATGTTTTTAATCTTAGATTTTTTTACCATCCATAAATTTGTAACAAATGAGGTTTTGTTATGCTTGTTTAGCTTCTACTTTTAGCAGGTTAACTGTAATAATGCAGCAGATGTCAGCATCAAATCTATATAACTAGGCTTGCTTGGCATTTGCTTTTTATTCAATCCCCATCAAAACAAAGACCACTGCTCATGCATAACGAAAGTAATTGTATGCTTTTATAGAAGAATTAGTTCTTGTTTTCCTCCCTCTGAATTTTTTTTCTTCTCTCAAACACTTGTAAAAGGTAAAAACAAGAAATGTTAATCTGATAGGCTTCTCTCATTTGAAGTTGTTTTATGGATGTTTGTAAATGAAAATTAAAAAATTACAGGTTATTCTTGGTTCCAGAAAATTACTCAGTTCCCTTAGAACTTTCCAATGGCCTTAGACATGCACACCAAATAAGGTTTCTTTGTATTTTATGTTTGAAGTAATCTTTTATTTATCCTACAATCAGTGTTGTCAAGGGCGCAAGGCGCACTCTAGGCGCTAGAACCTTTATATTGCCTCAGGCGCAAGGCGCAAAAAAAGCGCTCGCCTGAGTGAAGTAAGGCGCAATATATATATATATATATATATATATATATATATATATATATATAACAAGCTTAAGACATATAATTATGTTAATAAACTCTAAAAAGTGGTCTAATTTATCTACAAAACATGCAAATTTTTTTGTTGCCCAATATGTATGATTTCTTTATGGTCCCATGTCTATTGTTGAATACTCAAATATTGAGAAGTAGAAAGTTTGATACTATCTTCTTTCTTACTTGTAAAGGTACATCTAATGAAAAAAAGTTAAAATAACAAAAATTAAAAAGAATTTCAATCAGGCGGGCTTTTTTTACTCCTATCGCTTTACAAAAAAGCGCGTCTAGGCGCACCAGGCGTGCGCCTGATCAAATGCGCCTCGCCCGAAAGGGTCTAAGGCGTTTTTGTTATCTAACGCCAAGGCGTAGACGCACCTAGGCGCACGCCTTGACAACACTGCCAATGTTGTCAAGGGCGCAAGGCGCACTCTAGGCGCTAGAACCCTTATATTGCCTCAGGCGCAAGGCGCAAAAAAAGCGCTCGCCCTAGTGAAGTAAGACGTAATATGTATATGTGTGTTTTTATATGTCTCTGTGTGTGTATATATATATATATATATATATATATATATATATATATATAAGCTTAAGATATATAAATATAATAATAAACTCTAAAGAGTGGTCCAATTTATCTACAAAACATGCAATTTTTTTGTTCCCCAATATGCATGATTTCCTTATGGTCACATGTCTGTTGTTGAATACTCAAATATTGAGAAGTAGAGAGTTTGATACTATCCCCTTTCTTACTAGTAAAGGTATATCTAATGAAAAAAGTTAAAATAAAAAAAATTAAAAAGAACTTTAATCAGGCGGGCTTTTTTTATGCCTATCGCCTTACAAAAAGGCGCATCTAGGCGCACCAGGCGTGCGCCTGATCAAATGCGCCTCGCCCGAAAGGATCTGAGGCGCTTTTGTTATCTAACGCTAAGGCGCAAGGCGTAGGCGCGCCTAGGCGCACGCCTTGACAACACAGCCTACAATAGGCAACGATGCGACTGCCTACTTATTTCCTATTTGTGCAGTGGTGAAAAACATAAAGAAATTCTTAGAAATAGAAAGACCACCATAAGTTGAGATGAGCCCCACCTGCCCTTCATGATTTTGTTTTTGTTGTTTTCTTTTTCGATATTATTATTTCGAGTTCTGTAGACAACTAGACATTCTCTTTTCGCCCCTTGACATATATTTCTCATTTCCAGGATCACTTGGCATTGACGATGGAGCTTCTGGGAACGATGCCACGCAAGGTAAGACTGTTACACATGCCTATCTGAAAGGAACAAGTTTGCCATCCTCCTCCTTTTGTCTTATTTTTTGGTTAATTGATATATGTGTTGTTTCAAGGGTACAAGGTTAATCTTGGCTGCTTCACACTGTTAAACCATTTACTTTTAAGATATTGTGTGCATAATTCTCACCGTTTGAGTGTGTAACAATTTTTCTTCAGATTGCATTAGGTGGCCGCTATTCTCGAGATTTCTTCAACAGATATGGAGACTTGAGGCATATCCATCGGTTACGTTTTTGGCCTCTTAATAAGGTGATTATGGAGAAGTATGATTTCTGCGAGCAAGATGCTAAAGACATGGCGGACTTCCTCATTCCAATACTTGATTTTGTCCCTGAAAAGAGACCCACTGCAGCTCAATGCCTGAGCCATCCATGGATCAGTGCAGGCCCTCGACTGCTAGAACCTTCCACAACTGTTCCTGAACGGCGCACAGATGATATTTTATCTGAAAAGGAAAGGAAAGAGAAAGATGACAGGGAGGCCATGGAGGCTGGAGTCGGGAATATAGCAATTGATGGAGCAGGAGCTTCAAAGCCATTGAAAGTAACGCCTCCAAAGTTGAAATAACCCTTTTCCTGAGCATTTTTAATCGGATGATTTCTCATGGAAATTCTTTCTTCCTCACTTGTATTACTTTGCCAAAAGGCTGCTTTCATTCTTCATTGGCGATTCTTGGCAAGTAATATCGCTTTTCCTCCGATCACATGACATCTATACTATACCATTCAAAGGGATCCAGCTCGGGTCGGCAGTGAGCTTTTTAGGTGTTGGCTCCAGTTTTGAAAGAACCTTTTTGAGCATTTGTTCAAATTTCAGGGTACATGTTGTAAAGCAAAGGCTCTCAATGGTGGATGGATCTAGTACTTTAACCCCTCCATATACAATTTACATTGTTTCTCTATAGGATTCGCCCATCAAACTTCTATGTCAAATTGTCTTTTTAAGATGCGTTGTGTATATTTGATTGGAAATGTTTGTTGTTGTTTTTTTGTCACTATTATTTCTTAACATTCAAAATGGAGCTTATAGTTGTAGGACAAAGTTGTTTGGTACTTGATAGATTCATGCCAAAAAGGGATGCAAAGCAATGCAATTTGCCATTCTTTCCCTGGAAATATTCATAGTTAAGAAGTAGTTTGATATGTTATTGATGGAAAACGGGGTTAATCACAAAGTTAGTGCGCAATATGCTACCTCCAACTGATTACAGGCTGAGAGAAAAACTACTCAAGACCTAAACAAGAAAAAGAGGGAAATGCATCAATGATAGAATGAATTCACTGATGTTGATTTTGTCATTTCAAAATTGTCATTTTGAAATTAATATCAATTCAAAGCTAACACAATTTTATGTTATCTGGATTCGAAGGTAAGTGTTAAGTACTAGTATGTGTCTGACACGAGTATGTTTATTTTTTTTAAGTTTTTTCATATATTTGATGAATCATACTCTCATATTCATGTCCAAATATATATCTTATACAAATGTCAAACACTAATACTTCAATAAAAGTTAAGTCCGAGTAACATATATTCAATCTATTTATTTCAAAAAATAAATTTAGTTGTACAATTGCCAAGGCATTTCCATGAAGAATAAAATTAAGCATATAACACTGGAAAGGATACATAAAACATTGCTCTCTCTCTCTCTCTCTCTCTCTCTCTCTCTCTTGTCCTTGTTTTGCATGCTGAAAACGCATTGCAGTTGAAAAGGGGGTTAATGGAACGGTCATTCAGCAGCTTCAAAGAAGTACAACTTTTGCAATCGGCCTAAACAAATTATACATCCATCCAGTTATTACCTGTCACTATAATTATAACAATCAAAGCGCATCATTCATGCACTTTGGAAAACACCATTACAGGATCCTTATAAAAGCTTCCCAATTAGTTTGGGGACAATAATCTTTGCTTTCCAATTCACCTGTTAACACACACAAGAAATATCAGCTTTAAAGAATTATAATGCAATTCGATATCATAGACTTAAAAGTTTAAATACTGGAAAGGAATCATAAATGCCTGAAGTAATAAATGCCTTGATTAAATTAACTATAACAGGTTCTCCATAATTACACTTAGTTTAAGAAAGGTAAAAAAAGGAGAGAAGAAAGCTAAAGAAAGATATTAGGGAACTATGTTGCTCCGATTCTTCATTTTTCTTTTAAGTACCCGTGTCCGACGCATATCCGGATATAGTATGGGGATATGATCCTCCAAGGACCCTCCAAATACATGGAAATCTTGAAAAAAAATGGAACATACCCATGTCAGACACATATCCGTGTCCGACACTCACGCCCGAGTCCGAGTAACATAGTTAGGGAAGGTGAAAGGCCTTTTTTTAGAAGAGAGAGGGGGGGGGGGGTTCTGGTTCAAACCAGACAATTTCAGAAATAATTTGGAAGTTTTAATCATTCTGAGCCTATCCTATTTGTTTGGCATTTCTTGAATATTTTCCTTTTCCATCTTTTAAGTTCTACAAGGCCTTGTAGGAAAATTAGTTTTAAGGTAATACACAACTTACCTAAACTCCTAAATCACAATATTTTCCTAGTCCTGAGGTATGAATACATGAGAAAAAACGCCACAATAGCACCAAAAATAATCCCAGCTGTGGTTAGCCAGAAGGCAAACTGCACCACATTAAGAATAGGGTAAGTTAGTATGGCCAAGTGAAAATCATCTCAATATGGAAAAACTAAGCAGTAAGAAAATACTGAATATTCAAACTTTAATTACAAACATACCACATGTTCTTCCAGATAGGACCTCAAGTTCATGCCAAATATACCTGAAAACAGGAAATTTAATCTTTAGCCTCTTGACATGGATGCGCACAATCGCCACTAAAATTCTTGAATAAACATTTTGCTGTCCAATGGAATAAATGATTTCAAGAATGGACTCAGAAAAATTTATGTCATACATGCCACAAATAGTAAACAAGAGTGGAAATACATCTACATTAGCCATAAGTGTTATAACTTTTTGTTTTTTCCTTTTCCCTCTTTAACTAATTCCAAACTTGAGCAGTTTCTCTAGGTCCCATCCCTTCCCACATAACCAAATAAACAAAAAACAAAATTATCACCACATGTCCAATAATAAATCCATGAACTAGCTACAATTATACTGAACCAAGATACAATTTTATTTGTGACGTGATGATTAAGCATCCTAATGAATCATGATTTGTGGCATCTAATATTTACAGTTTCTATACAGGTTAAGCCATGGAGATTCTTACAACCAGGTATCTGGCAATGATTAATTATGTTCGTGTTTTAGCTACCATTCAGCAATGTGTTAATACCACCATAAAATGAATCACAATAATCTAAGCAACTCATGCGGATAAATGCAAGCAACAAACACCATGTTTATTAAACCATGATTATGTTTAGAAATTTCTGCATGTAATGTAACCAATACAGACTTGGCTTTTATTTTCTTGCTGGAGGAAGGACAAACCTGCAACTAGAGCACCAACTGCCACACAAAACGTCCCAACCTGAAGAAGTAGTTCCACTCTGCTAACCTCAAGCCTCCGGGAGCTGATAAAATAGTTAAAACAACCCCATTTCGTTAGTTAAAGGAGTGTGGATTCAGATGTAAGAGGAAAATATACTAGAAATGATTCTGAAAACTCAAATCATCATAATCACAGATAAGAGGAGCATGGGATTTTGGAGGATAAAGTATTGACAAAACCCCAATATGCTGACAACAAAATAAAACTCAAACTTCATAAAGACCTTAGGTTGACAGCAATAGAATCTTCCATTTCTTTTGCAGAATCAAGAAGCCTTTCTGCCTGACCATGGCAAGATTCACATCTGCAAAATGCAACAAGACATTATAATAAGTTATAGCTATTGAAAACAAAACATGGCCACAAAGCACAAACAAATAACCAGAGCAGTTTCAATAAGAAAAAACCCTTTCTGCCTGGTGAAAATGCAACCAACAGTCAGCCACTTCTAAGAAGTCGTACTTATTACTTTATGTTAGACCAAACCTCAAAATATATCTTACTTATCTAGTTTATGTCTTGTTCATATCATAAAGAACTGTGGACCTTTTAAAGAGCTCTTGCAACCCAACTTGAAGACTATCAAGAATAGTAAAATGAAGAAAAATGATAATCCTATTTGATGCACCAACTACATACTACATATGCACCATAAATGGAACGAAGGAAAAACCTTTGAAGATAATTTTCCAAAAGCATCTCAATCTCTTCCTCCTCTTCTGCGAAATGACCAAATCAAACCAATTAGAACTCTTGTTGAAAAAAATTAGAACTGAGATTAATGAGTACAGTTTACCTTCAGCAATCAGCTTTTCCAAGGGTAAAGAACATTCCACATCATCATTTCCCTTTTTAAGAGTACAGTTTCTTCCCATAATACATATACGACGTATTTCATGGGGATCCTCCAAAAGATCAAGCAGCATTTGTCTAAGAGCCCCTGCTCTTGAACCCAATTCAACCTTGCATGATAAAATGAAAAGAAAAAGATTATAATTTGAGTACAAGATATTTAACTGTTTGTTATTATGCAACTAAACAAGATTCTGTAAAGTTAATATACCAGAGTCTGCTTGCTAATACGAAGTTGCTCCAATATGTTCCCAGTTAATTTGTTAGGCAACACTTCAAGCAGAGCTTGAACCTATGCAAATGGAAGAGCGCAAATCATGATTAAACAGGTTCATAATATCACAAACTATCACATAATGACACTGTAAAACACAAGGCACTCAAGATACAAATTTGTAAGGTCAGAAGGGAGGGATTTTGCACTATACACATCCAGGAAATATAAATTAAAATGAAATAACATGATCAAGAATCGCTCATAGCAATTTTAAGTTCTTAATTAATCACAGTGAAAATAATAAATTGTTAAGTTGTATAAATTCTAGGGAAAACATATATTCTAATTTTATCAAAAGAATTGTAACTTGTCAGAGAACAGTTCCTCAGTATAAGATGACCTATGAAAATAACTAACTCTTTGAGGCATGCTTAGAGTACATGGTAAGAACCCAAAACAAGACTTACAAATGAGCAAGCCAAGCACATGAATCAAGCCCTAGCTAAATAAGCATGGCTTGTTCAAGCTTATAAGTTATATTTAGTGCAGGCTTGACTCCTTTACATAGATAAGCTTAGTTATAAAATTGTTTTGCAACAGCAATAACACGCTTCTGCAGTCTGCACAATTATTCTAGAAAAGAAAAAGCATTTTGTTTACATGAAATTAAGACAATGCTACAAGGATCTTAGGTATTCAATAGGCACAAATAGGCTAAATAAAAGAATATTACATACAATCTCATATCATCTAAATGAGCCTATAAATCAGTTGTTTGGAAATTAAGAATCAAGAGTTTCTCATTAGCATAAAAACAAGCTTAAGTGCTTAATACCCTCTTGCTCAAACTTGGCTTATTTAACAAAATAAGCCAAAATATCAAGCTTTAACTTGTTTGTTACATTTAATAAACAAACATAAACCAGCATTTTCAAGTTGATCAAGAGCAACTTGGTTCATTTGCAGCTGTTTGAGGAATAAGACAATTAGCAACATCAAAAGGGGAACAAAAATGGTTACTTAGGCATACTTCTCAAATGTCTTTAACAGTAATTTTTAACTAGGAGGCCAATGAATTCTCCAAGTGTGTGTGTCAAAGACAATAGAGAGGGAAGAGAATGTAAATAAATGACCAAAACATGGAACTACTACCTATAAAGAATTTCTTCAATCAGAAGTTCTTTCCTATTGTAGAGCCACTTAGACCTTGAAAACCAATGAAAAACACTTTCTGCTGAAATTTGTTTGCAACCACTATAGTAAATGGGGAGACTAGTGGTGTGCAGCTTCAGGACTTTGTCAATTCACCGTAAAGCTTGTAAAAGACAAAAGGAAAATGAAAACAAGAAACAAACAAAAAATATACTCACTATGTTCCCATACTCACACGAGGTTCTAAATCCATTAGTCTCTGCTCCAAACGCTGTATCCTTGAAAGTAATGCCGCTTCAACAACCTGAAAGTACCACACCAAAAGTCTCTCAACAAGCACAGATGTTTAAGATTATAGCTTCCACCCAGTGAACAACACATAAATCACCTTCAGCTTCATACATCAGCATCTAAAAGCAAGGATCCTGAGTAAGACACAAACCTCAAGCTCGAATGGCATACAATGCCCTCCATTCATGTTATTCAGTCGAGGCAACAATGTGTCAATAAAAGCCTTTCCTCCTTTACTATAAATAATCAACACATGCAACAAGCATCACTATCAGTTCACAGTAAATCTAGATGAATTGATGGTAATGATAAAACAAAGAGATCATATTTGCACAGATGCAGAAGAAGAGATTTACCGATTATAGTCAAATATAAGAGCACAATCTTTCATTGCTATTGCTCGTAATGATCCCAGATTAAGTAGAATGGCATGCTCACGTACCTATAGCATGGAACAGGGAAAATTGAGTTTGCAAACACAGGGAAACTAAAGAAACACACCAATATTCAAATCCAAGCAATGGGAACCGAGCATGACAAATGAAAAAATTATCATGAGGTATAACCTCACAAGTGTCTATTACCAGAAGAGATGGTGCTGAGTTTGTCAAAAACAATGATGGATCAACGCTGCGGATATCTCTTGGACGAAGGCCTAAGAACCAAAAAAAAAAAAGCAAAATTAATCCACAACAAATATATATATATATATATATATATATAAAACATAGCTTTTTTTTCCTGCAATTAAAGCTTAACAAACAAGTAACAACTAGGAAAAGAAAATTACATTACCACTTGATTTCAATAATTGACGTCGGCTTATCTTCCTTGTAGATACTACTCCATTTGACTTCACCTCTACCACCTTTAGAGATTGACAAAAAACACAAAATTAAACACGAGAAATAAAATTATAAACCATTAAAAATAGTAGAAAGGTAAAAAAAGGGAAAATTGGAATGCAACTCCAAAAATCCTAAGAACAAATAGCAAATTAGTAACTAGGAAATTGTTTAGGAATTAATAAATCCTAAAAACGCTAATTAATATTAGCACACAATATCATATTACATAATTGAATGCAACTGCAACTAAACTGTATTAATGCTCCATTTTTTTTGGCTCAAAATATCTTAATATCTTTTCTTTTCTTTTCTTTTTTCTTCTTCCTTGAGTGCAATAGTTTCTCTTAGATTAAAGTTGACGAAAACGAAGCAAACAAATTCTGTTTTTCTTCCAAAAAGAAAGGAAAAGAGAAAACCTCATAGACAGGCTCACGAATTCCAAGCAAGAGAGAATCACTGGAAGAGGAAGTGATCCTCTGCGTCGCAACCATGGAACTTTGGTGTTGCTGCACCTTCGGATCTTCCCTCCCTCCATCACCATCATCATCACCGATATTCTCAGAGGCCAATGTTTCCGGCCCATTCAAACGATCTTCTTCCGTTGATGATCTAGTGAAGCACTTGATCTTCTTAGAAGACGGTCTCACTACGACCGGAATTAGAGGAAATCCGCTCTTTTGAAGCAAAATCGGAGAAGAATTTGGCCATGGAGAATCGAAGAGAAGATAATGTACGGATGGAGATGGAGATTTAACAGATAATTGGAGAATATTTGGATAAGAAGAAGAAGGAGAGGGAGTTAGCGCCATTGTTTTGTTCTTCTCATAAGAGAGGATAGAATCTGGTTTTTGCTTTGAAACAACGAAGAATTTTAACTGAATTTTGGCGTTGTTTTCTTTTTAAGGGAAAAAATAAAAAATGACCGTTAATATTTGTGGCTTAGGATTACGATTCGTTGCCTCTTATTTTCGTTTTGAGATGTAGTAATTTTAATTTTATATATTTTTGGTAGGAAAAAAAAAGTTGAAAAAGAAAGAACGATACGAGGCTTTGGAACTGCCACCTGGCTCGCGCGTTGTGGTTAAGCGTCCTTTTCATTTTTTGTTTAGGACGTGTAAACGGGAAAAAGACCTTTCTTCGAATAATGGTTTGAGTTTTTTGAATTTTTCGACTGCTTGCTTTAAGAATAATCCTAATTAAGATCTAGATTTTGACACTTGTGGATAGAAAATAAAATAAATACTAATAAGTCAAAAAATATTAGGTGATGAGTGGTAGTTTTCTTTAATTACATGTGAAGTAAAAAAGTTTATTTTATTGAAAAAATAAAAATGCATAAATATTTTAATTTTACTTACTTTATTTTTTTATTTTGAAGTGATTTTTTAAAATTGAGTTTGTGTAACTCGTAATATTATATATAATTAGAAATATTTTTTATAATATATTTAATGATATTTTTTATGAATCTTTTGATTGATGTTTTTATTTTTTGCTATTTATCGATTGTTTTCAACAATTTTTAAGTTATACTTTTTATTAAAATAAACAAAAATACCAACTAAACGGTTAATAATTTATATAAACAAAAATTGATTACTTCAATTTTAAATTGCATTCTCTTTTCTTTTATTTCCTTTATTTAAATTAAGATACTAACTTTCATTCTCATTTGAGGTCGTAGTCGAAAAATAATTGTATAAATTTGATAATTTCTGTATTTTTACAATATTCGTGTTATTTTTTCATGTCATAATCGTGTATTAAGGTGTTATAAATTTTGACAAGATAATAATTCGTGTTATATATATTTTGATACATTCGTGTGTTCGTGTCACGTTTGTAATATTTTTTTCGTGTCATATAATCGTGTCGTATCCAAAATTGTCAGGTCTAAAAGACGTGTAGATACTGAAATTCGAATCTCAAATTTATTGAATATCATCTCTCTAAAGATAACTGCATAAACTAATTGAATTAAACCATAATTCTTATACTATAATTTATTAGTTGAGGCTTTGGAGGTAAATAAGTATATAAACCTTAAAAGTATGTATGCTCAATTGAATTATATATATATATTAAATCAGTAAATGATGAGTGACCAATTGAGAATTGGTATAATAGTAGGTGAATGGAATACAAGTATAGGGCTGATGCTCTGAAGACCATTGCCTTTTAAAGCCTGCATTTGCATCATAATAGAAAACAAACTTGAAACATGATACTATGCTTATTCAATTAAAGATATTAAAACATTACACTTAAACCATAAAAACTTTTATCTAGTGACACATTTATTTTGATCGTAACCTTATGGGGACAAATAATGAAATAATATATAAAATGTTTTTTTCCCTTTACAAATGCATTATAATGAAACAACGAGAGATTAAAATTTTAAATCTCACTATTTATAAAAATATTTACTAATAGTTTTATAATTTGTTGATAGAATGTTAAATTCTTAAATCGATGATAAATTTGTACTAATTTTATATTATAATTTTTATATATGTATATTATTCTATAAATCGATGATAATTTTTGTTAACTTTATAAATAAATTTGTATAATTGTCGCGTGTCATTTTAATAATTGAATAATTATTATTTTTTAAATATATTAAAATGAACATGTGTCAATCCTTTAAAACAACAATTATAAATACTACAACATTCTATTATTGATTAAGATAAAATACACACTTGCAATATATTTTTATAATAATTTTTTTTTTCTTTTTCAAAAGACCACACCTGTGGTTAAAATTTTATTTATTAGTATAATTTTGATCCATTTTAATTTAATTTGAATTTAAAATATAAATCAAAGTAAAAATAAAAAATTGTCTATCAAGAAGGGGTAAATTTGAGGGAGAATATAAACTAGGGGATAATTAGGGAAAACAAAAACAATTTCGGGTCTAAAATGTAAAATGCATTTTCACTTTTGACGAAAGAGGGAGAATTCAATAATAGAGAGGGGAAAAAAAAAAAAAGCTTTGTGGTTTCTCAAAAGAACCAAAGCAAATGGCGGTATCAGCATCAGCTGAAACAAGAGAAGAAGAAGAGGAAGAACAACAACTCGAAGAAGACCGTTTTCTCCCTACGCATCACCCTCCCGCACCGCCCGATGAGGTTGCAAATCAACGCCTCTAATTTCACTTCACTCATCTTTTTTCCCTTTCCTTATTTTTTCTTCTTCCTGTTCTTCAATCTTAAAATCTAGAAGCTAGGGTTTTAGAGTAAATTTGAATTAGCTTAAATTTGTTTATTTAATTTAATTTTGAAAATATGCCTGCAATTTTGAATTTATTCAGTTAAGGACTCTTGCTTCTTTTTTTTTATGTAGTTATTTGATATTTCTACAACAGTTGATCCAAGTTACGTCATTTCATTGATAAGGAAACTTCTACCAGTTGATGCAAAAAATGGTGATAATACTGAAATTCGGGGATCAAATTGTAATGGCGAAGTTGTAAATTCTTCAAATGATAATTGTAAGAGCATGGAGATTGTCGATGATTTTAGTAAATCTGATTTTCAAGGAGAAGATGAAGAAGATTCGTGTCGTGGAGGGAGAAATGCTCGTGTATTAGCCTGTGAAGAGGTCTGGGAGGAGTGTGGTTGTGTTCTGTGGGATCTTGCTGCAAATCAAACTCATGCCGAGCTCATGGTACTAGGACATTCCCCTTGGTTTGTTTTGTATTTATTGCATTTTAACTCAAATTAATAGGATTTGTCTTAATTGTTAAAGGTTACCATTGGTTAGGCAAATATAAAAATGAAATACAAAGAAGACTGATAATATAATCTGTTTTACGAATGGTTGTCCTATATAATTTTACATAATGTTGGTGTAAGTCACGCACTTACCTTCTTTAGCTATGCAGATAGCCCGAAGATTAGGAAGAAGCCGTTTATTAAAAAAGGATAGGGAAATATATTGTCGTTTGTTTTGAATTCAGAAGTTTTTAATCTTACACATGGTATAGTATGTGCTGTAGTTTGGACTCGCTGAATGATATCTATGCAGGTGCAAAACTTGGTGCTTGAAGTTCTTTTAGCAACCCTCATGGTTTCCCAGTCTGTTCGTGTCACGGTAGGTTCCACATTTGCCTGTGTCCAATTTTAATTGCGCGGTTGGTCAATGGGTGGTTGTTAGGGACTTCGATGCATCATGCATGATGCTTTTATATCACTTTTTCTTTGTATCAGGAGATTTGTCTTGGAATCATGGGAAATTTAGCCTGCCATGAAGTTTCCATGAAGCATATAGTCTCTACAGATGGACTAATTGCTGTGATAGTAGATCAATTGTTTTTGGATGACACCCAATGTCTATGTGAAGCTTTCCGGTATTTTTTTTACCCATATATTACATCTCTTTTTTTACATATTATACCAGAACATTATAATTTATCTCTTTTTTTTTTTTTTTTTTTTTTTTTGTAATTCTAAATATTTTTATTGCTTTTGCTTTGTTGTCCTGACCTTTGTGTCTAAGTTCATTATAGATTTTGGAGGTCATCATTTATTCTAACACTGTTGTTAGGGCACTCTTTGCTTTTTTAACTATTTGTACAGTCACAAGGAATTTTCTTGGCAGACATTAAATTTTACTCTTCCACCTATTGGAATTTCAATTTTTTTCCATTTCTCTTTGTACAAGTAATTAGCATATTAGACGCCTAGAGAAGGGGCCGTGACCTTTTTAAGTGGTTATTCCTGAGATGAAATTACCATAAGCACTATCCTGCAAACATATCCAGAATGGAGATTTAAGAACGTGTACAAAAGAAAATTTGGATGGTTGAAATAAAGAGAACTCTGATGCTTGAGAAAATATTTCTTCAAGAGCTAAAATAATGCCTTCCAGATATTAGATAAAGTAATATATTTATCTTTATTCCTTCTCATTTTCCCCTTCTTGTCTGTAGGTGCCTTGGGGGTATGGTTTTCTTCTTATATGTTGCATCATTTTCTATTTTAGTCATATAGGTTTCCTCATTCCTGTCAAATTATTTCTCATGCCTGAATCTGTAATGACACCATTTAATATGTTCAGCAGTGGCTCATGATAATCACATGCACATCTAGTTATTTAGCTCTTACTGTTTTGTTGTTGCATACCTTTCTTATGGATCGTATTCTGACATAGGCTGTTAAGTTCGGGTCTTCAAGGTGATGAATGCATCAAATGGGCAGAGGCACTGCAGTCTGAACATATTTTAAGCCGCATTTTATGGGTCACCGAGAATACTTTAAATCCACAGCTTACTGAAAAGGTGATACCAACATCCACAATTCATTTCTTATGTAAAATTCCTGTAAATCTTTATAACTTACACATGCACAAGGTACATATTTATAGCATAACGTTATAGACTGGTTTCACAAAGATGATCTGGAAATTTGAAAGATTCTTTGGTCTAGCAACCATGAGTGACTGATCTATATATTTTATAGTTTTTTATTTAGTAAAAGGTGGTTATATGAGGATGTTAAGTACAAACTTGCTAGAGAATAGTTGGTTTACTGTGTCTTCATTGCATTGAATTTTTGTATATTTTGGATCCTATTACTGCTTAATTTAGCACCTCATAGTCATGAATCATGCCCTTATGTTTGACAATGTAGAGGGTAAAATTTGCTAAGTGTATGCATTAATACAAGCTAATATGTCATTTCTGGATTTTGTTACTTTTCTTTTCTTTTATTTTTGTAAATTCTTGAATCTTTTGTGATGGAATCTAAAGAAGGTTTAATTTTCTAACAGAGTGTTGGACTATTATTATCCATGTTAGAAAGTCAGAAGGAAGTTGAGCATATTCTTCTCTCGCCTTTGATGAAACTTGGTTTAGCAAATGTACTGGTTAATCTTTTGGCTTTTGAGATGAGCAAACTGACAAATGACAGAATACCTGAAAGGTACAATTCTTTCTTATCTGCATCTAAAGGGTTGGAACTTGTTGGTTTGAGTTTGATAAAACTAGTTTTTGGATTATTAACAAGCTTTTCTTATTATTATTCTGTTTTTTGTGCTTTATATTCAAGAAAGATTTCCCTTGTTGTCCCACATGTTTTTATGTTTCAAGTGTTCAATCTTACACATCTTATCCAATTGAAAATTTTTGGGGAAGCTGATTTGATGAACGTCTATTTTCCAACAAGCTGATTTTGCTCTGGTTCAAATTCCACTTTGACAGAAGCCTCATCAAAGAGCATTATAGCATGTCCACCATCAAATTGACATGTGTATGCTGTTGTGGCAAGTAGTCATGTAATACTCAACAGGATAAAACAGAGGCAGATACAATATCGCTGAGATTTACCAGAAACTTATTCCCTGCTTGAAGTCTTCTTTCAGTAATGTGATTAAGCTGTAGAATATTTTGTTCCTCTCACTTGACATTCTGGTCTGCATGTTCCTTTATGATGCTATAGAAAATGTTCATGAATGTAAGGTAACATTGGATCTGGAATTAGCTGGTGGCGAACTTTTTTGACTGAAGGCTGCAAATGCTTGTGTAAATTAATATGAGATAACCAACCATTTCTTCTTCTTCTGATAATGTTATTATATTGGATAACAAGTGAACAACCTCCTGCAAAACTGTTGTTTATTTGTATAGATATTGGAATGCATTTGCCTTGATGTTTGGTTTACATTCAATATCAGGTACTCTGTTCTTGATGTTATTCTTCGTTCGCTTGAAGCCCTCTGCGTTATAGATGGATATTCTCAGGAAATCTGCTCAAATAAAGAATGTTTCCGACTAGTCTGTGATTTGATCAAATTCCCTGATAAAGTTGAGGTAATTTGAAGGTCTTCTATAACTGTAAAAAGTAAAAACTGATATATGATTTAGACTCTGGATTTATAAATTATTGGTTGTGTTGTTCTTTCTCTGTTTCTTAGTGCTTGGAGAATTCATTTACTTAAATTGCTTCTTGAAATTAGAGACTATATTCCTTCCTTTTCATTTCCATTAAATACAATAAAGACTACTGTGCTTTAGCATCTTGAAATTGCGATAGAAAGCCTGCATCAGGTAAACTCTTTACTTATAAGACTTCTGTAGTATTGAATTAAACATTCTACTTTTTCCAAGTTTAAGGAGTATTTGTCTTTCTTCCTGGTAAAAAAATTGTGTATCATGTAATGAACATCATTTGTTGGCTGGAGTTTTACACATTAAATATTCTTGGATTATAATGCTAGCTCTTAATGTTTATCTTTCAGGTTTCTACCTCCTGTGTGGCTGCTGGAGTTCTAATTGCAAATATTCTGTCTGATGTATCTGATCTAGCTTCAGACATGTCACAGGGTATATTTTTTATGTTTGTTATCAGCACACACTTCACTTTACTATGATGTTTTGCATAAATCTGGACTGTTATCGAATTTGTATGAGTATTGACACCTTGGGGTTACACAATACACAGATTTGCCTTTCTTGCGGGGACTGTTTGATATTTTCCCATTTACTTCGGATGATTTAGAAGCACGATGTGCACTATGGAGCATTATTGCAAGGTTACTAGTTCAAGTTCGGGAGGATGAGCTAAGTGCTTCTAGTCTACGCCAATATGTGTTCATTCTATTGAGCAAATCTGATCTGATAGAAGATGATCTTTTTGATCATCAATTTGAAGAGAACAAGGAAAATGAGAGCTTGGCCACCTCGAGAGCTTTAGCTGTATCCTTTGGTTTGACTTTCAAGTAACAATGCCATTAATACTCCGAAAGAACCATTAGAGAACTGCCAATTTATTAGGCTTATATACTTTATATATTTATTTAGGTACTCTTGCAATATCTTTGTTTCCCTTGACCTTTGCAACAGCTTAGAAGGATAATCAGCATATTAAACAAATGGAATGCTTTAAAGGATTCCGTTGAGAAGGATGTGGTGGAGGAACATGCAAATGATGAAAATATTCGTAGATTGTTGGATTGCTGTCACAAATACACTGCGTAAGCTCCTTATCCTATTTGTAATTATTACTTCTAGCAATGCTTCAAATGATGGTCCTAGACTTTGGGTTTTGTCAATACTCTAGTTAGTTTCTTGTTTATATTAAGTAACCGTAGTTACATCATAATTTTGGAAAATTTTGATACCCTATGTGTTATCAGTCTCAAGTAAAAGTTTAGCTATAATATCAGTTATAAGCATAGATGATTTCTGAATCAGGTAGGTAGGCCTGTTGAGGTACCAAAATCTGGTTTGGCACATTTTACTGCTGCTTGCTTTTGCAGGCACTGATATGACAGGTTTCTGAATACTATGTTGCTCCAGCTCTTGATTTTTCTTGAAGTACCCGTGTCCGACGCATATCCGGACATGGATATGGGGATATGATCTTCTAAGAATCCTCCAAATATATGGAAAAACTTAGAAAAAATTGAACGTACCCGTATTAGACACTCACATCCGAGTCCTAGTAACATAGTCTGAATATGCATTTGATAATTTCATTTTGCAGATCTGGTGCTGAATAATCTTTCTTGGGGCAACGTTGCATGAAGAATTTCTTCTCCTCAATCTTGTTCCTTCATGATCAGTATTTGCTATTTTAGACTCTAGTTTCGAATTTGAGGTTCCTGAATCACAGGAGAGAAAATTCAGTTCCTGATCATTACTTTGTCGAAGAATATGATATACTTTGATTCCTGGAGGAAGAAGGAATACAGGCATGAGTGCAGACGCTGCAGGAAAATATTATTCCCTTCTATGCGGATTTAAAGGCCCGATTCCTTTCAACCACCAGCTTCCTCCAGGAATTTGTCAGCCTGGAATCAATTTCACGATCCCTGAGAGGTGGAAGGCATCATATGGTAATATTTTATGCTTATCATTCCCTTCTTTGCTGATCACTCCAATGTTTTAATTAACACTCTCTTCTCACAATTTCCCATCTAAAGAGACAAAGTCAGGTTAATGTTGGTTGAAGTTTGAACTTTTAGAGTTTGTTGGCCAAAGTACTGTTGTTTTGAGGGGGCGACTCTTGGGATGTAATATATTGTCGTCCACATGGAATAAAAACCATGTTAACTTTCTATTAATTCAATGCTTGACTATTTCTTTTTTTTCTTTTTCTTTTTTCACTTTTTAATTTGAAAGGTTAAAATTTCTCACCTTCATCTCTTAATTTCGTATTTAAGGTGTAAAATTTTGATAGCAATTCCTAAATTGGGTTAACTGTTGTAGAAAACAGAATTCTAAGGAATTTTATGCTCCACCAGGACAAAACAAGAAACAACATCAAACTACTTAATAACTTGAAAAACTTTAAGCTTTTTTTTTTTTTTCCTGTTTCTAATAAAAATCTGATCTAAAGCATTAACTATTCAAGGAAGCTACAGCCACTCTGCCTACCTAACAAGAGCAAACCAAGTTCACCATATACCCTGAATGTCCTAAGCTTCACTAAATCACCTTCTTTAAGATTAGTTCTTCTCCAAATTGTATCCCATTGAGAACTCGTCAAAAGGTACAAGAAATATAAATCATGGTTTAATTCATTTGGTTCATACAATGAGGAGATGATATTCAGCAAGTCTGAATTCAAATTTTAACGTCTACAATTCTTTCTTCTACTCTTTCCCTTTGTACTAAAAAAAAATACAACGAATGCGTTTTATTCTCATGTCTTCTCAATAATACTTCAGTCACGTCCAGGGAAGGTTCAACAAACAACACACGCTTTCAATTCCTCCCATTAAGCTCCTCTTTCTCTTCTGAGCTCAAGAACCCTTTTCCAATTCGGTAAACCGGTATTGATAAGCGGTTGTAAATGCGGCTCAGATCATCCCGGGACAAGTTCTTTTGCATCACAAATACTAGATTACTGCCATCCAGGTTCTTGATAACGTAGGTGAGAGACATAGAACTGAATGCTTCATATGAATTCTTCAATTAGGGCTGGTAGAACAATTTGTAAGCCTCCAAAACTTCAAGATACCACATTGCTTCTCGATCTGGAAATTGAGACAGATCAACAATCTTATGAACCTATTAAGAATTCATAAAAAAAAAAAAAAAAAGTGTGAGAAACTGCATTTCATCTTTAGATATACAGCAGACAAGTTGGAACATTTTTGTGAATATTAGCTTCCCTTTCAACAAAAATGGAAGTAGCAAACATTTTCTTTTCCATCCCCAGAAATCACTGTAAACATTGCTAATTCTTTAGTTTTTAAAGTAACTGATAAGATTTTACAGAGGCAACTAGCAATTAAAATAAATAAATAAAAAGTACAGAAAACAGAATGGTGACATGAATTTGAAGAAATTAAATGGGAAATTAAAGTACCTTAATAAAAGGTAGGTCAACCGTACGGACAAAATACCCTCCCACCACCATTAATACATCCCTGCCAAAAAAAGAGGCAAACAATAAAAAAAAAAAAAAAAAAGTCCCTTGCTAAAATGCGCCATTGAAAAAGAGAGGGTGGGGTGTGGGGGGCAGAACAAACCTTTTTTCCATTGACGTTGTTGACGGAAATCGCCGGAGAGGCTAAGCTCGACTATGCCGGTGCCATCATCGAGAAGCAGGCGATCATCGTCGTCGTTTGAAACCAAAACGCCCTGTAAAAAAAAGAAGAAAGAAAGAAAGATGGTTAAGAAGGAAAGGTAAAAAAGGGGGATTTGATAAATGAAAGAAAGAGTAAAAGAAAAAGACTTGTAGCCAGGCACGTTGGAAGAGAATGGCACCAAGAGTCAAAGCGTTTTGAGAAGGAGTTTCTCGAGCATCTTTCAGTTGTCCGCATAGTAGTTTCACAGCTGCTAAACTATAGTCCATCCCTGCCTTGCCTTTTCTTTCTGTTGTCTTTCTTTTTCCCTGTTTTTTCCTCTAATATAATGATTTTTTTTAAAGTATTTAATTTTAAGAGTTTTCCAATTTTATACATAATTACTAAGAAATTAAGTTATATGAATTAGGAAAATGGGGCTTAGGAGTCTTGGGGCTTTGTTTTAAAAACAAAACAAAAAACAAAATTACGGGTTTTTAGAAATTAGAGTAGCACATAGAAAAACAAAAATTAGATCATTATGGATTATTACAGACTACTTACAATTAATGAACAAATGGAAAATCACAATTTGTAATTAGAACCATTTTTTCATCCACTATTCAATTAATAATACTAAATAGAAATGTAAATTATAACATAGCAACAAAGAGTTGAAGCAAACTCTCAATGACACAGCTCAAGTAGAGTTCAAGCCACTATTAGAACCAAAACCTCTTTTTGAATTAAAAAGTGAGAGAGATTTCACTGCTCAAGATCATCAGCTAAAGTCCTCTAATGAATGAAAACCATGCTATCCGAATCTGATCCGATTCGCCTATAAAAAGATCTAAGTTTGCACTATCTTTCTTACAACAAGGACAAAACACACAAAAGCTAATGGGATTAGATTAGTTGTAGTATTTAGAAGAACCCTCAAATATCAATTTTTTTTTTTTTTTTTGTGGAACTGTGACCATAAAAATGGTCACAGCCTATCACCCACCTTAGATTTTGATAAAGAAAGGTCTATTTGAGTGGGTCATCATCTGATTTGACCTCTGCTGAACTTGTGCTGTATTCATTTGACAGTAATAATCAATGAACTTGGCTGTGATCCTCAATGTGATGCTAGGGTGACAGCAATCTTCTATATGTAATTTCTTAATGAAAATTGAAACTATATGGAAATGGAGGGGGGGGGGGGAGAGGAAAGCACTAGGGAAATTTAGCTTTCCGTATCAATTCTGACAGGTTTCAACATTTTTATTTGTCAAATCTAATAGTAGAAGGTTTCAGTTTCACCCTGAATCTTTGGGTTGGATTTTAATCTAGACATTGGTTGCTTGCTTTGGCCTTTTGCATCGGGTATCCGAATTCCAACTAGCATAGGAAGGTTAATTAGAGGGCAAACAGGAAGCACCAAAGAAAATATGTAGCCTACCCTAATCTCCAAAAGTTTCTCAGTCAACTAGCAGTTAAAGCCAAAAGTCGTCCAAGTTTTTCTTCAGCTTTTGTTTCCTACGGTCGGATTAATTCGGAGCTCTGCTAATTGTAAGCAATATTATAGATTTGTGGCGCATTTTTATTTATTCATTTTAGAACATTCCGTCTCTTTGACAAGATGATGAGATCCATGACAAGTACTACTATTTATTATTTTTGACACCATAATGGCCAATCTTAAAAGAAAAGAATAAAAAAAGGGATTAGTTATTATAATAGGAGAAACTAGAATTGAAACTTGAACATAAGTAATAATCCTAAGATTAATGAAGAAGAATCCCATAAAATCTCAAATTAGGACATGCCCATTAGTCAATTGAAAATTTTTTATTCGAAAAAAGTGAGATTATATATATATATATATATATAAATAAGATTGATACTTAAAATAAAGAAAGAGATTGTAAGTGTTGGGTTGAAAAAATTGAGATTTTTTTTATATATATAAAAATCTAAACTTAGGATAAAGAAAAGATTGTAGGTGCTGGATTTGAACCCAAACTTGTTAAATATCATTTCTTAAGGTTGATTGCATGTAAACTTGATAATCCATATATTTGTATTGTTTGTATTATTTTTTTATGTCATGTTGTGTTCATATCGTTTCTAAAATTATCAAATTTAACTGCATGAATATAACTGGACTAAGCTCCTGATTAAAAAAAATGTGATTTGAATTTCTCTCTTTGAATTGAAAAGAAATTTTATGCAATCTATTAGTATTAGTCAAGTATTCAAGTGCATAAATAATTCAACTGCATCCAATTTGCTTCTCCTTACTTCAGCAACAATCGAACATGGACTTCCTGGAAAATATTAAGGTTTTTCTTGTTTCAATTGTAGCATTCCTACGAATGTGTCCTAAATTCTTTCTACCACGATCACAGCCACCACCATCAGCACTCCCAATCGTCGACCTTGAATCAAATCAGCAACCAACACTGCCATCGTCACCACCGTCTGCTAACGACCCTGAAACCCTGCAACCAGAGTCGCCACCGCCTACTATCAACCAGTTTGAATCATCTGAGCAACCAATACAGCCATCACCAACACCTTCTACAAATGAAAATGACCCTGAGACCCTGCAACCGCATACGCCGCCGCCGCCGCCACCATCTCCTACTTTCAACATTGAATTGCCTCAGCCACCTTTTCCTACTAATCAACCCGAATCTTCACAGCCGCTGCCAACAAATCCTACTACTCCCTCCAACCTGAAACAACTAGAGTCTATAATAGCAGCTCAGCAACATCAACAATGGAAAAACTCAGTCCTATCATTTTGCTTTTCATATCCTCTTGCCGTGTCTCTCCAATACGCCCAAACTGTTAATCAAGCCGATCAGCCCAATTCTTCCTTGGTTTTCCTTTCCTTTCTTGTCCTACTTGCATTCAATCTTATCTTAGTGGCATCGTTTATAGGACCAAGTTGCACCCAAACTTCAGAAAAACTAGAATTAAACGTTGCATTCCAAGTAGCTGCAGCTGCATTTTGTCACGCTACTGCAATTCCCTTCCCGTTTGAGCTCAAGTGCGCAGTCTTAGCTGTGTTTCTACTGTCCTTGCTCCTTATCACGATCTTCCTATACTTGAATCGCAACATTGCCTGATGTTATATATGCAAACTGAGAAAATTGCCTTTTATTTAGCTAATTTACATTTAGTACTTGAAAGAAACTGTCCGCGGATTCAATGTAACAGCAAAGGTTTGATTCCTTATGCTATTCCCTTGTAAATGTTTCAGTTGCTATATATACTGATTTGCTAGTGAATATATGTGTTTATGTTTATGTCTATCCAAAAATTATCTTATTTTATTGAGGTCGAGTAATTTGCAGAAAATGGTAGCAAAAGTGTATGTGCATGCTTCCATTTATCTGGGAAATAATATTATAATATATAGTAATAATTCCAGATTCAGTTATTACCAAGGTAAGAAGACTATTGCTCTGGTTCTTGTCTTGGTAAATTAAATTCAGTGCACCAATGGACTTGAATTTAATAGTATTAATCAATGCATATTTGGCCTAATTAAGATATTTCAATTACACAGTTATACTCATGTTCCCTTTTAATTTGAAAATTATATATATATATATATATATATATATAATAACAGATAAACCCAATTAGTGGAAATTAACCATAAAAGAAAAATTAATTAAACACCAGTAATGCATTACCAACAGGCTAATAGTAATATATATTCAATATGGGATCCCTACGTGGATATTATATACTCAATTTGCCTTCAGATTAAAGCATGAACGAACTCATACATAAATGCTATAGCTTCTTCAATGCTTTTTGTCCAATAAATTTTTTTTCGACCAAAAAATATAGATATGTAAATGCTTTTCAAAGGCATCAAATTAATTTCTATCTGAAAATCTGATAAGAGAGGAGACATAAAAATTTTATGTGGACCGGATCATCATGCCACCTTAAACTTTGGTTTTAAGAACATAAAATTAGTCTTTTGAGATTGGATATCTTAATTATTGAAATTAAAAATTCAACATTTTTCTATAAAAAAAAAAAATCATGGGTACCTCTACCAAATGCATCAGCATAAATAATCTTTCTATCATTCGAATTCTAGTTCAAGACGCTGATGTTTATATGCAATATCAACATCGTATTAGCATGACGTAGTCAGATAGTCGCGTTTAAATATTGGGAAATTGAGACGAAAACAAGAGTCGGATCTTTGTTTTGTTTGTATTATGTGCATTAATTAATTGCCAAAAGCAATAGAATATATAAATAATGGAGCATTGGCTTTGGTTAATGCTGATTTCGGATACAATGTGAACATTGGAAAATGTTGTTTTTGGGAGGAACAAGAAACAAGTAATCTGCTTCTGCCCCTGCCCCACAACTCTTCCACCTACTCCCGGTATAATATTAATTAGGCAATTCCTCAATCCTCATGCTCCACCTCCCCTTTGTTTTGTTTTGTTTTTTTTTTTTTGGGTGCTTCTCATTTCCCCCCCTCTTCCATTAGCTATAGCCATTAATTTCCCATCCAACAAATTTTCTAATTCCTTTTTATTAATATTTTTTACATTAATAACAATCACAATTAAGTATGTATGATCATCAATTCATCATATGAGTATAAATTGTTTACTCACTAAAATTCTAAAAAGCCAAATTTTTTTGGCCAAAAAAAAGGTCAATTTTTAGAGTGTATATGTTGATTTCTGACTCTCGGTACCAATTGTAGTTTTCTGCTACAGTACCGATTTGCTACAGTAACTTTATCTCGGGATGCTACAGTAACTTCCGAAAAACAACTCTTTTATTAATATGAGAAAATACCAAATACAATTGGTGTGAATAGCAACTAACAATAGAGACAACCTCACACAAACTTTCACTCAAATCTTTTTCTTTCTTTTTCTCTCTACACACCACACACCTATCACACAACACACATCTCTATTTATAGCTCTTCAAGTCGGTGTTGTAGCCAACTTAGAATTCTCTAGATAGCTAAGACTTTGATTATTCAATGAAGAAAACTGAAGAGATTTCTGGAACTAGAAGACTAAGGAGAAATTCTAAAGAAAAATCTAGAGAAAGAACAAAGAAGAGAAATCTAGAAAACTTGAGTAGAAGAAAGATAGAGATGATTCTAGAGATAAGAGAGAGGAGTCGGTGTAACTTTCAACGGTATATATGTATGATGTGTTAAATATATATACTAGATACTTTGATTGATACATTCACAATGTGGGTGAGATTTTTAAAAAATAAAAAGAAATTATTGAGATAGTTTTTATGGTAGAAATAGGTATTTTTGTAAGTTTTTAAATAATAATTTTTTTTTATAAAAAAAAAAACATAAATATTCATCCTTTTATATTTTTGTTATTATTATTATTATTTATTTTAATAAAAAACATAAACATAATTTTTTGGTAGTTTTTTTTATTAAATTAGTATAATTACTTAATTTGTGACATCAAATTTAGTTAGAAACTTTAATAATAGCATGGATGTATACCTTTTAGAATTTTGAGAGTATACACATTTTCATTTGTGATGCTTAAATTTAGGAATTTGATCAAATAATTATGACCTTAAAGAGTGTAATTATAATTATTTCAATTTCATAGAACGATTTAATTTAAAATGATTTTTTGGTATCTTACAGTCAATTAGTTTCATAATACCACTACAAGAGAACGTCGAATCATCGACGGATTTATTATCGACAGAATTAATCCGTCGGTAATAAATAGAATCACCGACGGGATTTTGAGCATTACCGATCAAATTTCGTAAGTAATTTTTTGACTATTACCGACGGAAATTTTGTATTACCGACGAAATATTTACGATTGAAATTTTTCGTCGGTAATATTTTGGCGGGAATCTAATTGGTTTCCACCAAAGTATTACCGATGGAATGAGGATTATTAGCGAAGAAAAATTTTGTTGGTAAAAAAAAAGGATTTGTTTAATTTTAAAAAAATTAAACCGAAAATTAAATTCCGTCACTAATAATATTTAGCGACGAAAAATTCTGTGGCAATAAGCGTATTAACCCCATACTTTTTCGCCGTTAAAAAGTATTAGAGACGGAATTTAATTTTTTATTCACATAAATCAATTTCAGTATATATTTTTTCGAAAATTAAATTCCGTCTCTAATACTTTTAAGCGACGGAAAATTCCATGGCTAATAAGCGTATTAGCCCCGAAATTTTTCGATTAGCGGTGGAATTTAATTTTCACTTTATTTTATTTTTTATTCACATAAATCAATTTGAATATATATTTTTTCGAAAATTAAATTCCGTCGCTAATACTTTTTAGCGAAAGAAAATTTCGTGGCTAATAAGGGAATTAATAATTCAAAAAAAAATTGATTAAAAAATCGAGGAACTTTTTACCGACGGAATATCAGTCGGTAAAAGTCTTGGGCATAATTAAATGCCCGAGACTTATTCTTCTTTCATTTTTGTTTCTTTCCTCTCCTCCCCCATCCCCGCGCCTCCCGAGATCCAACCACCTCCGCCCCAACCGTCCGTCGTCCGTGCACGCCAGTCTCCGTCGTTGCCCGACTTGCGCGTCAACATTGTTTTGTCGGTTTGTTTGTCTTCTGTTGCTTGGGTGGGTTTTGCAGGAAAAGCATGATGAATTCAACACTAGCTTTATCTGTCTAGGATGTTAAATTGTCAATGTTTATTCAAATACAAATGTAATTATTTGTTTTTTAAGCCTTATGCAGGTATTTCAAGGCAATTTTTCTATCATAATGGCCCTGAAACAATCTCTCCCCCCTCTGTGTGTGTGTACCGTGCATGATTGTTGGATATTGTAGTTAAAGTGTTAATATAACCTTCATCATTGAACTTGATTTCCAGTTTTAACATTTTCTTGTGCTATTGATGTGTGAGAGAATTTATGTTTAATACTACTTGTTTTAAAATCTGGTTTAGAAAATAATATTGTAATTTATTAAATATTTTATTTATTTATAATATGCCCGATAATTTATAATATAGAAATTAATGTGAAATAATAATATTTTTAGTAATATTATATAATTTAAAAAAAATTATTATTTTTAATCCAATTCAGATATTACCGATGGAATACTTCGTATGTAAAAATAAAATAAAAATCCGTCAGTAATACTTTTACCGATGAAAAAAAATTTACCGAAGGAAATAGTATCACTGACGGGGTAAAAAAAATCCGTCGGTAATACTTTTACAAACGGAAAATTTTTTACTCATGAAAATAGTATCATCGACGGAAATTGAATTTTTACCGACAAAATTTTATGTTGATAAAAGTCCGTTCTCTTGTAGTGTACAACTTTTAAAAACTAAATATAATTTATTCTCAAATGCATATTATAAAATCATTTATATTAATTATTTATTTTTAACTTCAACTAACATTTAATATTATATATACAATTAATATGTTAATTTTAAAACTTAACACTAATATAAATATTATTTTTTTCATCAATGAGGTATCACAGTAACAAATGGGTACTAGAGCTTGCTTTTATAAAATTTCAACAAATTAAGTTTATGTAAGGATTAAGGTTAATTTTATCACTTCACGTCAATTTTGTTGATTTTTATCATTATATTTTTAATTTTGTTGATTTCTGGATAAAAAAGTAATAGAATTGATGAAAATTTATCATTTGCATTAATAAAATGTTTTTAAAATATTGCAATTCTATTTTTTTCAAAAGAAAATAAATTTGGTATTATATGTAGCAAAAATTGTCATTCTATTAACAAAATAATTAGAGAAATATTTCAATTTCGTTACTTTTTGTCTAAAAACAATGAAAGTGTAAGTACAATAGTAATTAAAATCTAGGAGATTGAAATTAATGGTAAAAATCAACAAAATTGAAGTACAATAATAAAAAAATTAATATTAAATTATAATATAACGACAAATTTTGTCCTAATCTCATTTATCTAAAATGGGAAAAAAGAGAGGAAATATGAAAACAAGAATACTTATCTATATTTGGTGATTAAAATTAAAATTTATATTTGATATATCTATAAATTTATATATTGTTAGTAAATCACAGGATAGCACCTATTAATAAGTAAAGTTATCTGTATTTATTTTTAAGAACTTTTAAAATTTTATGTTTGCTTATGAATAAGGTTGTATCATGTAATTTATAGATAATATATAAATTTATATACTGACAATACATCAAATATAAACCTTTAAAATTAATATATAAATGCTTTAAAAGAACATGAAAACGAATATAATGATGAAAGAACTTGAAAAATCCTTTTTCTATACATCTGATAGTTTGGACTTTGGACCACGGTGGTCGGTATCGGCCGGTATGTCCCAGTTTTTAACTAAATGGATATCGACAACTTTTAGTTCCGTTCCGATTTTGGTATCGGTCCATACCGGTCATACCAGTCCGTATCGGTCTGTACCAATCAGTACTGGTAAGTACCGGTTCGTACAAGATTTTTATTTTTTTTATAAAAAAATTCACTTATTTGATTCTTTAAACCAATTTTAATATTTTTTGTGTCATGATCATTTTTATTTTTTCATAATTACATTTAAAAATAAAATATATTCATTAAATTAGGCTATTGAATATAATTAATAATAATTTACTATAGTTTTTAACATTTTAATATTTATTTTACCTATTTGATGTTTCAAATTTTCAGAAATTAAATATTTAAAATTTATATTTGCATAAAAACATATATATGCATGTAATGGATGTATATTTGGACGCGTATGTAATATATATTTTATTAAAAAACTTGGAAATAGGTTATACATATAGATATATAAAAAAATATTTGAAAAATACTAGTAAACCCGCAACGGTACACCGAAATATACCGGTATCATTATGTATCAGTACCAGAACAAAAACGGTACGCTCACCGGTATGGTACTAACTACCTTACTTTGGACCCCTACTGATTTAAATTAGTAGAGTAACTCTGCAGAAAATTATAGAATTCCTCCATATATTTTTGTGGACAAAAGTAAGTGCATTTGAAAGAAATAGAGTTTGAAGACAAGGATAGTGATGAATAGTTATTGCTGTCTCTGGACATGAAATTACAAGACTATCGGAGCTTCATATATATTAAATGTAAATTGCAAGTCGATACCAATGCAATATTGTGCTTTGCTTGGCCTACAAATTTATTAAATAAAATTGCTGATTGGGAACCCAAAGACACGTACAAATTTGAACATGAAAGTGTCAAGATGTGGGGTATGTTTAGAAATAGATGAGGAAAAGAATAAAAAAGGAAAATTGTGTTCGCACGCCTCCTTTGTACACACTTTTATGTAAAACCCAACAAAATTAAAATCCAAATCTAAAATGTGGGAAAAAACTAAAATGTTGATTTCGGATTTGGGTTATGTTAATCAGTCAAAAGAAAGTAAATGATATGTCCAAAAATAATGAGGAAAAACGTAGTATTACTATATATCTAGGACTCGACTCATGATCAAAAAGGTTTGGTATTTTTTAGTTCCGTTTTGGTCGGTTGAAAAACATGCCTACAAACCTTCCCAATGTGTGTGATCTTTTCTCCTTTTTGTCACTACATCAAGGCCAACTTTAATTCGGACTTCCCCATAGTCCGATTACAAAGGTCGACTTCTTGTGTTCTTCTTTCTTCTCAGAGCAATCACGGGTCGCTGTACATTGGCTTCTTTATTCTACCAATCAAACATGGAGGAGTTACTACAAAAAGCTTGATTAAGATATTTAATTCTTAGCCTGCAGTTGATATGTTGGCATCTGTCTCGTCAAAATTAGACATTATCTGTTTTGATTGGCATTCAATAAGATTTAACTTATTTATGACCAATAAATAAACTCTAAAATCAAAGTCTAAACTATTGGAATGAAAAGCTTCATGGAAATGGGTGAGTGGGTAAAATATCCTATGTTCTTTGATGATCAAATCCATGTGGTTTGTATTCCTAATGATTATTATAATATTATCATGGCAGCAAAATTAGTCCTTGCAGCACGGAAAAGACAATGGCAAAGAGAAATAAAACAGAAAATTCCTAGGTATCTAAGGAAGAGGAAGATTTCTTGATCAATGCTTAAGTAGCCTAGCCTACTATAGTAGTCCTAGTCCACATTTGACATCCATGAAAATCAAATCAAACTCGGATATCCGATCAAGCTTCGTCTAATAAAAGTATAGAAGTACCTTTCCTTTTTTTTTTTTTTTTTTTTTCTCTTATCTCAGCTCAGCCGGTCAGCCCCACTATAATCTATTAATATATGTAAGCATTGTCTTCTTTCTTCATTATACCAATCAATATGGACTTTTCACAAAAGCTTCAGACATTTCTTGCTTCAGTTGCAACATTTTTCATCCGAGTCTGTCCTGAATTTTACCAGCAAAGATCACAGCCAGAACAGCCACCATCACTGCCACAGCCAGCAACTTCTAGCATCGGCATCGAAACTCAGCCAGTGTCTCCTTCTAATGACTATGAATCCCCACAACCCCAGTTGCCCTCGTCGACAGCCCCAACTCTTGCTACTCCCTCCAACCTGAAACTGCAGCTAGAGCCTTTACTTGCTGCCCAGAAGCATCTACAATGGCAAAATGCAGTTCTAGCATTTTGCTTTTCATATGTACTCGGTGTATCCCTCCAATTTGTGAGAACTGATCAGTCCAACCATCAGCTCCCTTTTTCCTTGGTTTTGCTTTCGTTTCTTGTCCTACTTACATTCATTTTTATCTTGCTTGCTTTCTTTATCCACCCAAATTGCACCACAACTTCACAAGCATTGGAGAAAGTTGCTTTCCTCCTGGCTGCAGCTGCATTCTGCCACACTCTTTCAATTCCCTTCTCATTTGTGCTCAAATGCGCCATCTGGGCTGTGTTTCTCCTCTCCTTGCTCATTGCCATGATCTTCACATACTTGAATCTTAACACAGCCTGATGTTAACAATCTGCTTGTTTCATGATGCCTGCATTACTCGCTGATGGAGTTTCTAAGTACTAATTCAGTCACAGCACAGCACAGTACAGAGTCAACAGTACTCCAAAATCGTCTTGAAAGTTACATTATCTGTTAATAGATTGCTTGGAGTTCGTATAAAATTTTGGGGTTCTATGGGGAATTTGGAAAGGGATAGAATACTTGTACTTCTCTCTATTACAAGAAAAAAGAGGAAAAAAAAAAGATTAAACAGAGTTCTCTGTTCTTCTTCTCCTAGTTGGAGACTAGTTTTTTTTTCTTCTTTTCTTTCCACCCGCGTTGCTGAGCATTATTGAGAAAATGGCCTTCTTTTTCTTGAGCAGAATATGCAAAAATGTAAGTAAATCATTATAGCTTTTTGCTTTACAATATAATTGAAATACTTAAAAGTAGCTGCTGTAATGGTTTGAATCTCATATATTTCTTAGTGAAACTTCAACTATTTACTTATATTTGTAAGTTGGAGGAGCAGAATATATATGTGATTGTTTGGACCTCTACTGGTTTGAAGTAGAGTACCCTGCAGAAATTTATTGGGAGCAAATACTGCTTTGGTTGCGAAAAACAATTACCATGGAAAACAGAGAGATCCCAGAATTCTTCCATATATTTTCTCGACAAAGTAAGTCCACTGATCGAGTCAAGTTTGAAGACATGAATATGTATCGATGTCTTAAGGCTTAGCGGTATCTGGCTGGCTGTTCATGTGTAGCCTAAGATGTCTCAGGCTAAATATGAACTATTAAGTCTACTAAGCAATGTGCAATATAAAGAGTGCCAACCAAATTAAGAAGACATGTTGAACAGATCAAACATATATACTGAACTTATAAAAACAAACCAAGAAGACAATCCTTTCCTGCAAAAAGTTTGATGAAACAATAAAAAATTATTAAAGTTCCGTTTGATTGGTGCTTTTGCACGAACTGGTTCCCCTCCAAGTTATCATATGGATCTCAATTTGTATGCACATGCAGGCAAAATGTCTCTAGTTAGTTCCATTGAAAGGTAGGAAGTTCTCTACCTGATATGTAGGTAACTAAAATCCCAGCACGCTTGCCAATATCCAAGAACTTGAAGCTGTTTCCTATGGCAGTTTCAGAGATTTCAATAATTCTTCTTTGTTGGGTCTTCAAATCATAAATAAACACCTTTGATAGCAAAGATGACTTGTATTCTATAAGCATGATCTCCCCATTGTTGCTATTGTTAATAGGAATAGGGCGACGAAGCAAATTAGTGCTGAATGGAAATTCAAAGTCCTCCTTCATCCAAGCCTCATTGTTGTAGTCTTTCAATATCCAAAGCCTTACCTTGCATTTTATCCTAAAATCATCACAGTCTAGAACAGCCAAATTTTCTCCAACTTTAACTAAATCGTGGTGTTCAGAGACTCCTTCTGGAAAACCCATAGCCCTGAATTTTTCATACTTCAAATCAAATGCTCCTAAAGCAGCCTTGCCATTATCTGTACGCATCCAATGTAAAGGTCCATTAACACACACACTGGCTATAGGGTCGAATTTTAAAATCTGGGGCATCAATTTTTCTCCAAGAATCATCACTACCTAAACCCAAAATCTCACACTTGACTTCCGTACGGTTGGTATCCATATTCTTACCAGCGTAAATCTGACAAACATTAAAAACTTTGTAGCAGTTAGAGCGAGGTTCAAAGCCCAAGAAATATTCAGGGCAATATTTTTTGGAGGAATATTTGTGACAAGATGTCAAGCAACTTGGTGTTTGAAGGGGGATGATTTCATGAGTTAAGAGATTACAAACAAAAACACTTGAATTCCCATCATAAAAACAGAAGATTTGGTTAAGGATTTGGGTTATCGTATGGGGTTTAATCAGCTGTGGAGAGGGTGAGACGGTGGAGAGCTGGCAGCTCTTCATTCATGGCGGTGAAGAAATACCTTTCAGAGGAGGAGTTATTAGAGCAAGAGATTAAAATAGAGGGAGCAAAGTTGGAAGTTAGTGAAGTCCAGGGCTTGGAAATGGTGCTGAAACTAGCGCAATAATCTGATGGAAGCTTTACAACTCGATCCTTGGCTAAATCATATGTAGGATTCTGACATCTGTTTCTCCCCTCCATTGTCCCTTTACGTCTTGACTCTTGAAGACACTATCCTTCCATATGTATATATACAACAAAATCATGAATACTCATTATTTTCAACGTTTCTTAGTCTCCAAGAAAGAAATAAGAAGATTTTAGTATATAGTAATCATCTCATTAATTTGTCTAAGTATTAAGAAAATATTTTCATCTTGATTTGATTTAGTTTCTTTTTAAGTTCAAATATAAACTTAACTCGCATTTATAATAGTCCCCTTTTGAAGATGTACCCGAAAGAGACATAATGTTTACTGTTTGATATTTTTAATAAGTAGATATGGTAATTCGTATATATATATATATATATATGTTTTATTTTATATTTTTTTCATGTTAATTGTATAAATATAAATACAATATAAATTATTAAAAATATTTAAATCTTAAAATATGATACATGTATAAAATATATCGTGTTAATCGTGTTCGAAAGAGAGATAACGTTTGCTATTTGATGCTTTTAATAAGTAGACATGGTAATTCGTATATACGTGTTTTATTTTATATTTTTTCGTGTTAGTTGTATAAATATAAATACAATATAAAATATTAAAAGTATTTAAATCTTAAATATGAATATGATACATGTATAAAATATATCGTGTTAATCGTGTTCGAAAGAGACATAAAGTTTGCTATTTGATGCTTTTAATAAGTAGACATGATAATTCATATATATATATATATATATATATGTGTTTTATTTTATATTTTTTCGTGTTAGTTGTATAAATATAAATATAAATACAATATAAATTATTAAAAGTATCTAAATCTTAAATATGAATATGATACATGTATAAAATATATCGTATTAATCGTGTTTAAATGTGTCATGTCGTATTTATTAAAATATTTTCGTGTTTTTGTATTATTAGGTTTATTATTAAAAAGAGATTAGGGTTAATTATTTTTTAGTACCAACAAAAAATAAAAATAACGATTTTAGTATTTTGTAAAAAAAATATAAAACATAATGAAAGTCTTTAAATTAATTAATCAAACAAAAAAATCAACAGTATTTGGGATGGAGGAGTGTTTATCCATACTTGTTCCATACTCAGCCCATACCCTTTCAAGAAAATTGCCCTAAAAGATTATTTTTGAAGATTAATACAAAATGCTTGTTCACTTTTCTTTCTTTTTGCTTTTTTATTATTTGGTTTCTTGTTCTATGATTGTTGCTTATTTGTGATTAATTTTTACTGATGAATTATCATTTTCATCACCTTTCAAACCTAATACTGAGTGTGTAATTTATTAGTAATTTGCTAACTCTCTCTCGAGAGAGAGAGAGACAATAATTGTAAAATTGATTTGATTCTAAGTTGAGTCAATAAATCTAAATACATAATACATTATTATGGAGTATATTTTTATTAAAGTATAAAAAATTGACATGAAAATTTTTACTGTCTAGCAAAGTAGCTGTAGAAGTCTTTTGGATTTGAAGCTGCTAGGTTGAGAAGAAATGTTGGAGGTAAGTTGAGCTGGATTTAAGCGTTAGAATTAAGCGTTCGTGCGTTTCGATATTTAAATCAGTTAAGATTCAAAAGAATAATTAAGGAAGTAAAAAAAATTAATAAATAAAAAGAAATGTTTTCAATTAATATGTAGAATTTGTGCTTGGTAAAAAAATTGAAAAGGGTAAAGATAAAAAAAAATATATTAACCCAAAAAATTAGGTTTTATAACATTTTTTTTACTTTATAATGTATTAATAATTTTTTCATCTCAATCTCTTTTCATTTTTAGGTTTTGCTAACGAGTGCTTTTAGAACACTTTTTAAGGTTAGTTAATATAATATTTATAGTAATACTATTATACTAAATGCAAAAATTGATAACTTTATTCAACATTTTGAATGCATTGAATAAAGATATTATTATATTTAGTAACCTTAAAGAGTGCCCTTAAAACACTCGTTAGCAAAATCCTTCAAGCCCAAAGCTAGCTTAAAAGTTATCAATAAAATCAATGAGTTATTTAAGATTAACACCTTTAAAACATTAATTCTCAAATTTTAAACCATTTTACATTTTAGATATTAATATTGCCAAAGCATTAAATACTTTTTATTGTTTTAAAACAAATAAACACAAAATTTTAGTTATTTCTAATTATTGAATAATGAAACTACTCATTAAAAATAAAATGACAATTATCCATTTTAATTTAAATTAAATTAGATTAAAGAACAATTTTATTACCGTATTATTAATGAATATAAAACTTTATATAATTATACTTTTATTTTATAAAAAATTAATTTTAAATATACTAAAAAAATCAAAAAATATATAATAATAAATTTTAATTAAATTAAAATATAATTATAAATTTTAATATCCAACATTAATAAGATTTAAGCCATAAAAATAAAAATCTTGATTAACTTCTTTAATGTTTCCCATCTCTAAATCACTGGCAAGTCAACTGCCCTACCTAATAAAACAAAACGTGGGCAACTGAGCAATGATGAGAAAATGGTGACGGAGAGAGTAAATGACTAAATTCTAATTGCCAGCGCCAAACACTGCTTAATGCTAATTCTCTCACTAATCAATAATTTAATTGTGATTAATCCTTTTCTGTATAATTTTTCTTTTTAAAGAAAATTTCCAGCTAATTATTAACTCCACGTAGCAATCTTTCCCTCTATTCTTGTCTTGTCGGTTCAATTAAACAAACAATAAAATGATAATCTAACTAAATTATAGAAAGCTACATTCGGTCATTTTTATATTACTATATATTATTCGCGACATTTATTCCTCCACGCGCTAGATAAACGCGTGAGGCTGTTTGTCACCGTGTCGGTGATATTATCTATAGCTCCTTTACGCTCGTGATCCTCGTGTAAATCATTTGACACCAACAAAATACTAGTAGTTTCATATTTTTTTTGGATTATTATTTTTATATTAATGAAAAAAAAAACATATATAGAATCATATTTTATATGATTATCACGTATTTATTTATTAACAAATAATAAAATAATTTATATTATTAAACTAAATTGTATTTAGAATTTAGTTAAATAATGTGAATTAATCTCGTTTTTATGATATATGTGGGTGTGAATTGTTTTTTTTTACTTTAGTTAAAAAATATTTAATTAAATATGTTTCAATATATACATACATAGATGCACTAAGAATATAAACTGATCAATTCTAAAACTTTTAAACTTTCCTTAATAATAATCTAATGTTTATTCTTTTTATTTTTATTTTTCTTCTTGACTTGAAAAATATACTACTATGCTTCCAAATAAGCTTCTTTCTTTTTATTTCAGTTTTAAAAATTTTAAATGGAAACATTCAATCCTAAAATTTGTTAAATGTGTTAAAAATTAATTTTTCAATTATTGTTTTAAAAAAATCACTACTTCATTTTTTACTTTTCTCTTTTCTTACTAAATCAATAATTTCTCTTCTTTCTTACTAAATCAGCACCATCTCTTTTTTCATATTGCTACTTTCATCAAAATTCAACTATTAACAACATCATGTAAGATGAAAGAAAAATCAATTTTAGACCCTTGAAATTAAAGATACAAATAAGTATTCAACTACAAATACATTAATTTCGTTGAATTTATTTTTTTCAAAAAATATAACTTAAAAATTTTCTTATGAGCTGAAAGTTACAATTTGATGGTGAAAGTAGGCGACGAACATCGATGGATTATTTTGAGTTTTTTTTTTTCTTCTACAAAAGGTTTTTTGAAATAAACTAATCTGAACAAGACAAATAATATAAATAGGTGATGATGGCAGGCGATGAACTATGACGGATGTATGATTATTTTGGATTTTCAGAATTTTGTGATTTAGGATTATTTTGCATTTTTAGAATTTTGTGATTTTTATAAAGAACGAAAGTTTTTTTAAAAACAAAATTAATCCAAAAAAAAAGCGTTTATTGAAGGTGAAAAAGATTTTTTTTTTTTTTTAATACGGAGGCAGTATAATTAAGTTTAGGGGGGCCAATGTGGTTATGAAACAAGCAAAAAGACAACAATATTTATTTTTTATGGCTTTTAGGAACAATAAATTAAATATGTATCATTTTGTCTAATTTTTTCAATTTTTTGAATGTACCAAAATTATATTTTTTTAACATTTAAGTCTCTCATCTTTTTATATTCTAAAATCATTTTCAGTTTTTTTTTTTTTTACTTTTTGATAATAAAATATATGAAATATCAATTTTATATAAAATTTTTCTTAAATTCCATGAAAATCAAAGGAAACTAGCAAAGGCAGGACGAAAGGAGTAGTTTTAATGATGATGAGATGACTGCTCCTTTTTCTCCTTAGAACAAGTTGATTCAGTCACGCAAGACGCAAATATCTTCAATTATTGAAATATAAACAACAAACGCATGATAATTGTAAGGATAGAGGCAGGAATCAAATAAATGATTTATAAATGCAACTGTGTTTTTTGGTAATGTGTCAAAATTATTTTAATGCAATTAATTTCGAAATTGAACTCTTGTTATTCAATTGTCAATGTCAATAATTTTCATTCAATAACTATTGTTAGTGATTTATTTTTTCTTTTTCTTTTTTAACAACAAAGAATATCCACTTTTTCTTATTTCTACTCTATTTTTATTGGTATAAAATATCAAATTTTAAGAAAATTAGAAGAAAAAAAATTCAAATGTTGGGATCGAATCCCAACTTTATAACATTTTATTTAAAAAAAATAAAAATAAGTAAATCATTTCAAAAACGAAAAAGGTCATAATTCATAAGATATGCCTAAGATCCTGGGTGGCATGCATGTGCAGGAGAACTGGCGGAGAGGAAGGCAATGTGCGAAAATATTATTTCAATTTGCAAGTATAAACTACCGTGTCAAATAAATGTCTCCAACCAAATAAAAATAGACAATTTACTTTAGAAAAAATATAATAATTAACTCATCCCATTCCTTCACATTTTCTTATAGTAATGACAAATTAAGTTACTTTATAGGACAAATTTCGTTTAAAGTTTTAAAATACAACTTTTTAAAAGCATTCGCAACTTAAATATATCAATTGGCACATTCTTTAAAGGTTAAATTTTTTAAAATATATATTTTTTATTTTTTTAAATAAGTTCTATGTTTTTATTATACTCAAATAAATTATTATCTTTTAATTTGCATTCAAATAAACTTTTATTTCAAACGAAATATTAATTTGTGTTAAAAATTTATTTAGGTACAATTTAAAAGTTAATGGCTTATTTAGATAAAAATTAAAAATTTATTTGAGTGTAATAAAAATATAAAAATTTATCTCAATAAAATAATAATACTAAAAGGCCTTTTGTTGTTTTAGCATTCTTTATATTATGTTGGACCTAATAAATTAGGATATTCTTATAATATAATGTTTTAATCACGGGTTTGAGCTCAAGGCCTAATTGGCTAATTTTGTTAGTAGTTTGCAATGTTGATGGATACTATCCCATATCACTTAGAAAAGAATATATAATAAGCTATTCTTCTTAGCTTAGACAATTGCACTAAGTGTCAAAAGTCCAAGGTGGTAGTGGGCTCACCTAGTAGGCTTAAAATTGTTAATACAATTGATTTTTTGTTTTATTTTTTGATTTTCGGAATAAATTAATTTATTAATTAAATCGAAAAAATTATATTAAAAGTCAGTTGTATTGAATGGTTGTGTTTCTTAACAATACTGTTATGTAAAGACATAACACTTAACTAAACAGTTGTTGTGTAAGAACACAACCTAAGCCAACATATATTTGTTGTGTAAAAACATAACTTATGCCAACAGACAAGTTACTAACAAATGTAAGTTTACAGTGTCTATAAAAGAGACTTTTTTATTCTGCCATTTTCACTATTTTGCTTGAAACGTTTATGACTTTGTTGTATCCTGGAGGCATTATAAAGCCTTAAGGAAAGTGTTTCTCACGCCTCAAAGTCCGCATTTAAATCTTTTTATATCTGTTATTTTTTCTAACAAATTTGTCATCTAATACTAATAGCTTATCTAGAAATATAAGACAAACTAGTCAATCATATATTTCTTTGGGTGATAAATGTTGGAATATGGCTCAAAATATGGCTCAAAGTCACATAGGTGGCTTAGCACCATTAATGGAGCTACCACTTGCACCACTTGCACCACCAATAATAGAAGCTACCACTTGCAAATGGATGGTGGCTATGGTGGCTACCACTTGCAATGTGTTCACACCAAGATAGGTGGTGGATGGTGGCTATGGTGGCTATGGTGGCTGCCACTTGATGCATGTTCACACCTTGATATTTTGGCTATAAATAGCCATGTAGAGTAAGAGAGAGTAGAGTAGAGTTGAGTATGTGTTAGAGCTAAATTGTTGAAGCAAATACTCTGTGTTTATAGAGTAATTCGGTATTGTGTTGAGTTGTGAGTTCAGTGCTTGTGTAGCACCTTGAATTCTGTATATGTTTGTACTCTAAACTCCATTAATACAAAGCTTCAAGCTCCTCCTCCCGTGGATGTAGGCACAGTTGCCGAACCACGTAAAATATCGGTGTTTTTTCAGTGTGTTTAAACAGGTTTTAGTAATATCAATTCGCTTCCGCACAACAAATTGGTATCAGAGCCAATTTTTACGTAAAACCGAGTTTGTTCGATTCTGTCCGTTTTTCAAAAGTGCTCTAATTTGTGTTTTGAAAATACCAGATTGAAGAGGTCGTCGAGAGGAGTGCAGCTGAATCAACCAGAGCGCCAGAAGCCGCCGCACGCGCCCGCACGCGCCGCCAGAAGGAGTGAGAGTGGTCCTCACGCGCCCACGCGCCGCACGCGCCTCCAGAGGTTGAAGACGCGTGAATCCCACGCGCCGCACGCGCCGCACGCGCCTTCCAGAGGTTGAAGGCGAGTGAGACCCACGCGCCCCACGCGCCGCACGCGCCGGTGACCAGCAGCTTGCACGCGCCCCACGCGCCGCCCCACGCGCCACCGTACGCGCCCCACGCGCCGCCGCAGCTCTGACCAACTTTTTCGGGCTATTTTTTGAGCCGTTTCAGAACACTATTCCGAGACTTTTCCGAGCCGGTTGAGCTAAACCGAGTCCATTTCGAGCCACTTGTAGCAGAATATTCGCAGAATATTCACCGTGTGTCCAAAAGTTACACAGTTGGACCCGTTCCTGGCTATTTCGACTATTCCGGACTCAACCGCGGCATCCGTTTTTCCATACAGGTAACGGAAAAACTCTGAGTTGGTAATTTTGTTTTATTACCATGGCAGAATCATTAGAGACGCATGAAACAACCAGCAGCGCACGATCAAGTTCTTATATCAGAAAGAACTCGATGACCACTGCAAAGTTCGTGTTGGAGAAATTTGATGGCACCAACAACTTTGGCATGTGGCAGTGCGAAGTACTGGACCTGTGAGTCCGCGAAGGACCAGTAGACAGTGGAGATCTCGTCCAGTAGGAGGTGAAGACCCCGTCCAGTAGACGGTGGAGATCCCGTCCAGTAGGAGGTGAAGATCCTGTCCAGTCCAGTCCAGTCCAGTCCAGTAGACGGTGAAGATCATGTCCAGATCCCGTCCAGTAGGCGGTGGATATCCTATCCAGGAGAAGAATCATGTTAATCCGCGAAGGACCGATAAATGAATGAAGATCACGTCTAAGAAAAGTATCATCGACAATCTGCAAGGGACGAGTGTGCCCAGTGTTGGACACTGGAAGAAAGACTGTCCAGACAGAAAGGTCGATTGAGATCCCGCTCAAGGAGGGGATCATCGAGAACACGACTCTCGAGGGACGAGTGTGCCTTTTGCCATGAGAAAGGGCATTGGAGGAATAACTGTCCCAACATGGAGAGGTCGATTGTGAGTGTAGCTCAAGAATCTGAGGGAGAGGAAGACTCTGCATTTACGATTTCCACAACAACACACTCTTCAGATCAATGGATTCTGGATTCCGGATGTTCCTACCATATGTGTCCGAACCGGAAGTGGTTCTCAAACTTCAAAGAGTTTGATGGAGGGATTGTCCATATGGGCAATGACAATACTTGTCACACTAGAGGCATCGGAACGATCCGACTGAAAATGCATGACGGTACAATCAGACAACTTACAGACGTAAGGTATGTCCCTGATCTCAAGAAGAACCTCATATCACTGGGTGTCTTAGACTCAAATGGTTACAAGGTGACCATTCAGAATGGAGTCCTGAGAGTTGTACGTGGAGCATTCTTAGCAATGAAGGGTTATATGAAGGGAAATCTGTATCTCCTTGACAGAGAAATCGTGACAGGCAGAGCAGCAGCCTCTCACAGAATGATGGGATAATCCGACACTTCACTGTTCCTAGCACTCCCCAGCAGAATGGAGTTGCAGAAAGGATGAACCGAACTTTGGTTGATAAAGTTCGCTGCATGTTATCCCAGTCGAGCTTGAGCAAAGCATTTTGGGTGGAGGCTTTATTGTTCGCCTCCCACATTATCAACAGACTAACCTCCACTGATGGGAAGACTCTCATAGAGGTGTAGTCCGGATATTCTGCCATTGAATATGATCGGCTTCGTAGTAACGGATGCAAAACTGGATCCTAGAGCCAAGAAAGCTGTCTTCATGGGCTTTAGTGAAGGAGTAAAAGCAGTCCGATTGTGGAACCTTGAGTCAAAGAAAGTCATCGTAAGCCGAGATGTTGCCTTTGACGAATCTGTAATGCTGAAACTGTCAACTCCAGAGAATGTGAACCAAGATTCTCTAAAGCAGGTGGAGTTTTGAATCAGAAGATGCTGGTCAAAATTCAGATGAATCTGAACCAGAATCTGATGACACCTTAACTGAAGTGGAGGAGTCATCACCGGAAATCTTTCAGCAACTTGAATCAGTTGTCACCAGTAGACCGAATAGACATATTCGGAAACCTGCTCGATACACAGACGTGGTGGCATACGCCCTTCCAGTAATTGATGATGATGTTCTGATCAATTACAAAGAAGCTGTAAACAGCCCTGAGCATGCCCAGTGGAAGGAGGCGATCAGACTTGGAAGTTGGTTCCACTTCCAACACTCAAAAGATCAATTGGGTGCAAATGGGTCTTTGCCAAAAAGGAGGGTGCTACCGGCAAAGACAGTATCAGATACAAAGCCAGATTGGTAGCCAAAGGTTAGGCTAAAAAAAAAAGGAATAGACTACAATGAGGTATTTTCACCTGTTGTTAAGCATGCATCTATTCGGATCTTATTGGCTTTAGTAGCACTGTATAACCTAGAGATAGTTCAACTTGATGTAAAAACTGCATTCCTCCATGTTTCCGTAGAGGAGGAAATTTGTATGACTCAACCAGATGGTTCTGGAGTCCCCGGTCGCAGAGATTACAAAAGCAAGTTGAACTGATCACTGTATGGTCTGAAACAATCCCGTGACAGCTGAACAAACGGTTGGACTGTTTCATGACAGGATGAAAAGTACACACACAGTCAATTTGATCACTGTGTTTATTTCCGGAAACTTCAAGATGGATCATTTGTCTATCTGCTGAAAAAGACAAGGTGGAGATCGACAGGCTGAAGGCTCAACTGAGCTCAGAGTTCGAGATGATCTTGGAGAAGCTAAGAAAATTCCTGGGAAGTAGACAGAAAAATTGACTCAGGCTCAATGCATTGATGAATCATGCCAATGCAGTAGGTGCCCTGATATGTGAGTAATGATGTGTACATTTGAAGGAGAAAGGAGGAAGCTCTGATCTGTGAATTCTCTCTGTGGATTCTCGCCAAGGTGGAGATTGTTGGAATATGGCTCAAAATATGGCTCAAAGTCACATAGGTGGCTTAGCACCATTAATGGAGCTACCACTTGCACCACTTGCACCACCAATAATAGAAGCTACCACTTGCAAATGGATGGTGGCTATGGTGGCTACCACTTGCAATGTGTTCACACCAAGATAGGTGGTGGATGGTGGCTATGGTGGCTATGGTGGCTGCCACTTGATGCATGTTCACACCTTGATATTTTGACTATAAATAGCCATGTAGAGTAAGAGAGAGTAGAGTAGAGTTGAGTATGTGTTAGAGCTAAATTGTTGAAGCAAATACTCTGTGTTTATAGAGTAATTCGGTATTGTGTTGAGTTGTGAGTTCAGTGCTTGTGTAGCACCTTGAATTCTGTATATGTTTGTACTCTAAACTCCATTAATACAAAGCTTCAAGCTCCTCCTCCCGTGGATGTAGGCACAGTTGCCGAACCACGTAAAATATCGGTGTTTTTTCAGTGTGTTTAAACAGGTTTTAGTAATATCAATTCGCTTCCGCACAACAATAAAAGATGTTCTTTGGCAATTGAAATAACCTTCCATTGTTAGTCAAATTTTATTGGACGACCTAATCTAAAATCTATATTGGAGATTATAAGTATAAGAAATTGTTTAAGTAAAAATTGAATATTTGTGAATAACGTGATATCATTTCAAAATGAGTAATTTAGATAGAATCGAACTTTCAATTGATCCAGGCATGTACTTGGGTCCTATGGATGAAAATATGATAACTGAGACTATTTAAATAGGCACAAGTCAAATAAACAGTATTATTATAGGGATTAGTTTGTTTCGCGAAAAATGATGTTTGGAAAATGGAATTATTTTATGAAAAAGTTGATATTTTTTGTTATTTGGATGATTTTGTTTAAAATATTTTTCATTATTTTTCAGTTTTTCAAAAAATCCGCATTGATATAAAAAGAATCGATCCCTATACGTAAGAGATATATCTTTTTTTGCCTTGTTTTAATTTTTATTTTTAGGGGACCGATCCATATCATAGGAGATTGATCATTTTTTTGCTATGATTCAAGAAGGGATCAATCCCTAAATTTAGGAATCGGTCATTTTTATTTTGAAAACAAGTTAATTTTTTGTTGATTCAAATTTTATTTTTTGCTAAATAAATTATTTTATACTAAATAAATATAAAAAATACAAAAAATATTTTTCAATTTTTTTTACGAAACAAACATATCCTAGATATTTAAATTTATCTCAATTACTAATATCATTAACAAAAAGTTAACGTAATTTTATTGATCAAGAATTTTGCTAACGAGTGCTTTAACGTTAGTTAATATCTTATTTATAGTAATAACATTATATTAAATACAAAAGTTGATAACTTTATTTATTATTTTTAATGTATTAATTACAAATATTATTATATTTAATAACTTTAAAAAATACTTTTAAAATACTCATTAGTAAAATCCATTGATCAATTATACACAATCACATGATGGATATAATAAAGGTGATATAGTTGAATAGTCAAATGAATTTTTCTAAGGAGTGTTTTAAGGGCACTTTTTAATGTTACTAAATATAATAATATCTTTAATCAATGCATTGAAAATTATGAATAAATTTATTAACTTTTGCATTTAATACAATGTTATTACTATAAATAGTATATTAACTAACCTTAAAAAGTATCCTAAAGGTATTCGTTAGCAAAATCCTAATCAAATTACTCAATAATTAAGTTGAAAAAAAATGGTACAAAATCTCATAAAAAAATAAAAGACAATATGACACTAGACCTGCTCATGGGCCGGGCAGTCGGCCCGCCCCTGCAGGCTTGGCCCGTGTTGGATTGGATTTGGATTAAATATTTTTATTTCGGGCAGACCCAATCCGACCAAAAATAATATTTTTTATTATAATAATATTATTTTATTTAATTTTAATTATAAAAATATTTAAAAAATTAATTTCTTTTAATTCGATGAATCCAAAATTAAATTGAACAAAAAAAAAAATCGATTCATGAGCAGTGACACTCCCCGACAAGGAAGGCACGATATAGATTCTTTCTGGAATTGAGCGTACCAAAAAAGGCGCGTGGAAAATTTTGCATGAGAAAGAAAGAACTTTGGAATATTATAATTTGATTTTTCATTTTTATGCTAAAAAAAAAGAAGAAGAAAAAGAAGTGTATTAACCCACGTGAGCATCGAGATAGACAGCTCATTGGTGAAATGGTGTGTAAGCCCACTCACATGACGATCATTCGTAGTCGTAGAACGTCATGGCTCCGCTAACGCAAAAACCATTTTTTAAAAACTTTTTTTAATTATTTATTATGGCCCTTGTTAAATTTATTATTTATAATGACCCTATTTTTATGTACTTTACTTTTCAAGTAAATCATTGAGTTTTATTGATACGTGTTCTCGAATCTCGATTTATCATTTGATGATATTTCTTAAGTCCCAATAAAATTGTCATTTGTTGATTTTGTTTTAGTTAATACTTTTTAACTTTGATTTTTTTATTTTAAATAATTAAAATTTATAAAATATATATTTAAAAATTCTTCGTTTAAAAGTTTATAGAAAATATTTTTCATATTTTTATCAATTATAAACATTAAATAAAAAGTTAAGGTTTAAAAATTTTGATCCAAGAAAAGTCAATAAGTGATAATTTTATTGAGCTCGAGAGAATATTTAAGATTATCATAAATTTAAAAAAATATTAATTACTATCTAGTAATATCAATTAAAATAATATTTAAAAAAATATAATTAATAAATTATTTTTTATTCAATCAAAGTAATGCATTAAATAAAAAAAATTAAAATAATAATTAACTCTATAACTGTTTCTTATATTGACATAGATTAATCGAATCCTAAATTAAACTATGATCATTAAAATGAAAAGTTCATCATATTATTAATAGATCACATAATTATTGACAATTCAACTTATTTATTCGCATAATGATTGATATTTGTTAAAAAATCAAAATATTGAAGAAAAATAATTACTCAAATTCAAATTTTGTATATAATTTTATCAAGAGATTTACATTCTAAATGGTGTGAATAAAATAGTGGTTACAAGTTGTAAGTGAAATGGAGGAACTAAAAACATATTGAAGCAAGTAGTGGTTGGGTACTTTTTGTATTCTAGTAGAAACTTGTTTGGTAGCGAAGGAAGGGAGGCCAGGGTGGAACTACGTGGGAGTATGGAATATGGGGACCATATATTTTGCACCAAACATTGTCTTATTTGTTACATCCAAGACCAAGATCAAGAATACTACAGCTAGTAATATCGTTGTTATACCATTTATTTATTTATTGATTTTGAAATAGATGGGGCTTGGTGAAACAAATTTTGCATCCTCCTTCAATCCGATTCGAGATATCATTTAATTAATAATTAATTTAAATTTAAAAATATTTAAATAATTTTTTAATATTTAATTTTTTTTTAAATATTATTGAGAGATTTCGTATTTAGAGGTTTTAATCAGCTTATACTTGACTCAACGCAATCCATGAATACTTTTACTTGCACATTAATATTTTTATTTTTTTAAGTAATAATTATATTGAATATAATAAATTACATATTATGCAAGTAATTGAAATTTATAAATGCGTGTTAATCGAGATTTTCATCATTAGTTAAAGTTTATCTTATGTGCAAAAATATATCAAATTAACATAAATTTATTATTTTTAATGTTAATGTAAAATTAAAACTCTTTATAATAATTTAATGTGAATTTTAACTCTTTTTTACTTATCCAATTAATCCATTTAATTTAAATTAGATTAACATAAGTTTATCGCTTTTAGTATTAATGCAAATTAGAATTATAAACATAAAACAGTTCAACGCAAACTTTAACTTTTTTTTTTTATTTATCAAATAATTATTTTTCAATGAAATTAAAATCTTTATTTATAAATATATTAATATTTTACTAATATTTTATAAAAAATAAAAAAAAAATGCTCGTTTTCAATAACTGATTGTTTTACTAACATATGTACTTTTATGTTTAAATTATAAAGTATAGAAATATAAATAGTATTTCAGTTTTGATATTATATTTATGCAAAATTGAATTTTGGATCAACTTTATCATTAATAGAATGAAAATTTCATATTAATATTAAAAATTATCTAATATATTATCATATAATTGAAATAATAATCCTTAATATTACTTCTACAGATCCAATCTAAATACGGTTCATCGGGAAAAAAATCCCCTGCTCCAAACATCAGGCCGTACCTCTTCCAATCGTCCACGTGTTCCAATTATCAGTCGAGTACAACCAGTGGCTACACTCGCGAGTACGCCTTAATCCTGCTTCCTCATTTAGTGTTGCACTGTAAAAGGGTCACATCTTCTCTATTTCTCTCTGTCATTTCCCTCCTTTTCCACATATATACACCGCACCCCTCTTCGTTTCTCTCTATCTCCAAATCCCTCCGCTCATTTCCTCTCACTGCTAATTTTTCCTCGTCGCCTCCGACGTTCAAAGATCACAGAAAAACCGGTGTCTTTTCAAATGGCAACGAGAATGGATCTGGACGGGAGGCCAATAAAGCCGATAACTATATGCATGATTGGAGCCGGAGGCTTCATTGGCTCTCACCTTTGCGAGAAACTGATGGCGGAGACGCCGCACAAGGTGCTCGCCTTGGACGTTTACAATGACAAGATCAAGCACCTCCTTGAGCCTGACTCTCTCCCTTGGGCTGGCCGTATTCAGTTCCACCGACTTAACATCAAGCACGATTCTAGGCTCGAAGGCCTGATCAAGATGGCAGATCTCGTAATTTCTTGCATTTCTTGCTCTCTCTTTTTGCTACCATTGCTACTTCTTTCTTTTGCTGAAAAACTTTTGTAGGATATAACGGATCTTTTGATTTTCTTATTATTTCCCTGTAAAATGTTTTTTTTTTGTTTCTTTACTGTTTTCTTTGGTTTTAATTTGTTAGATCTCGTTCAATTATGTATTTTTCTGTGTGATTTTAAAGTTTTTTTCTTGAGCTAATTTTCTCTCATTGTTGTTTAAAAGCTTGTTTTTTCTGATTTGTTGACTTTCAAAAAGTTCTTGCTGGATTTATGGCGATTGATTTGGTTTTTATTGTTTTTGTGGCAATGTAGACGATAAATCTTGCGGCGATCTGTACTCCGGCAGATTATAATACTCGTCCACTCGACACGATTTACAGCAATTTTATTGATGCACTTCCTGTGGTAAGCATTTCTCGTGTAACGGTTTTTTTTTTTAGTTTCTATTTTAGTTTGATTGATATTGATGTGAGTGAGTAGAGATTTGATTGTTACTGAACTTTTCGAGATCAAAGTTGAAATTGATGCTGTGGTTTTCTTGATGTGGATTTGTGGTTTGATAGCTGAAGTACTGTTCAGAGAACAACAAGCGTCTCATTCACTTCTCTACTTGTGAAGTGTATGGCAAAACTATTGGAAGCTTTCTTCCTAAAGGTTCTCCTCTCCGTCAGGTAACCTTTTTTAATAATCTTTTGAAAGAAGAATTTATATCTATGCTTTGCTTTTAACATGGTAAAATTTATGATTTAATAAAGATCTATTGGTGGTATCTTTATATTAAAGATTTATGGTTTATTTTTTTACATATATTTAATATTTTAGAAAAAGGATTTTTAAAGTTGGTATTGAGTTGAAATGTTAAGATATATGGGTTTAAATGGATAAATCTAGATATTGGATGGTGGTTAGTTGATTTGTGTATTCTTTTTAATACATGTCTTTGAATTTTTACAATTTTCTGGGAGTTATCTTTTTATGGTGAGCAAACATTGGACAACCCCGCTCCAAACATTGGTTGTTTGGTTCAATGTAATAGCAATTTACTATGGTAGTTGAATGGGTTATCAGTCTTATTTAGTCTATCATAGTATGAGTGGTTTATAACAAGTTATGCCATTTTTATCAACTGGATCTCACTTGTGTAAGAGTTTGAGAGTTTTTGTTATTCTTAGAATGCCTTGCTGGTGAGCCTGTTATGAATAAGAGGTTAGAACAGTCTCAAGCCTTGCAAGATATTTATTCGTGTACTGATTGTTGATATATTCTTTTCGGGTTTATAAATTTTGTTGAATATAATTTTTTCTCTTGTTTGTTTTGTTAGCCATGTTTACCATACAACACTGACTGTAGGAAGCTATCTTGTTTTGGTTTTATTTGTACTTGTACTAAACTTAGAGGCCTTCGGAAAAGCTCTTTTGTTTATTCATTTGCTTCATGAGGCTCAAAGGTTCAAACTAGGTCCCTGTTAAAGGAATTTTGTTTCTCAAGCAATCTGCTTTTTGCACAGATTTTATGCATGGCTCAATTCATGGTGATGCTGAAATTGTTTTAATATGCTTCATTTTGTTTTTCTCCTTTAAACTTTTAAGTATCTATTTATGTTATTGTTCCTTTTCCTCCCTCATATTTATAGGTGACATTAACATGTTCGTTCTTTGTATAGTTTAGAATCTTTGACACATTCTGTGATTTATGTGATAGGATCCTGCCTACTATGTTCTTAAGGAAGATACCTCGCCCTGCATTTTTGGTTCAATTGAGAAGCAGAGGTGGTCGTATGCATGTGCTAAGCAATTAATTGAGAGGCTCATTTATGGTTAGCATCTTGTCAAATAATCTGGCCCCTATTGAGATGCTTAAAACAAAATAACTGACTTCTTTTCTTATACATTGCAGCTGAGGGGGCAGAGAATGGCCTTGATTTCACCATTGTGAGGCCTTTTAACTGGATTGGACCTAGGATGGATTTCATTCCTGGCATTGATGGTCCAAGTGAGGGAGTTCCAAGAGTTCTGGCATGCTTTAGTAATGTTAGTTGAATTTATTTTTTTCCAGTTCTAGAGAATGGCCTAGAAGCCATCTATAATTTCCCTTTTCTATTTTTTCATAGTTTTAGTTTTAATGGTAATTTTTCCTTTCTCTGGTCAGAATCTCCTACGCCGTGAACCACTTAAGCTTGTGGATGGTGGCCAATCTCAGAGAACTTTTGTTTACATAAAGGATGCTATTGAAGCTGTTCTCTTGATGATTGTAAGTATTAACTCTCCTCTCTCCCTCTTACTCTTACTCACCCTACCTCACCCTTTCCCCTCCCTCATCTCCACATCTGGCCCAACGACAGAAATTAACGAAACTAGTGGTGTCTTCTGTGCAGGAAAATCCTGACAGGGCTAACGGTCAGATTTTCAATGTGGGCAACCCAAACAATGAAGTCACAGTTAGGCAACTTGCTGAAATGATGGCTGAGGTGAAGCACATGATTGATGATATATAGTTTCTATTGTTCATTTCATTATTTTAAGGTGATGTATTCATCATATGTAATTTATAACTGTATTGCTTCGGGCTCTTCAGGTCTATACCAAGGTTAGTGGAGAACCTGCACTGGAGGCACCGACAATTGATGTCAGCTCCAAGGAATTTTATGGCGAGGGATATGATGATAGTGACAAGAGAATTCCAGACATGACCATAATAAATAAACAACTTGGTATTGTCTTTGCTTCCTTGGTTGTTCTCATGATCTTTAGTTTTTCTCTCATATGAGAATTTGAGCATCTGATTATGGTTTAATACTGCATCAGGTTGGAATCCCAAGACATCTCTTTGGGACTTGCTCGAATCTACCCTCACCTACCAACACAGGACTTATGCCGAGGCTATTAAGAAATCCATGGTAAAACCTACTGCATCCTAAGGAGACTAGATGTTTGAACCACCCCTAAGAAAGGATTCACAAAATATGTGCTTGTTCGCAAATGTTTCAATTCTTTTTTTTTCCTAGGAAGCCTTAAATATATCTTAATCGTTGATTTTCCTTATACCGTAAAGTTTTTTTTTTGGTCTTCCCCGTGTCGGTAGTCGATAGCTCACTGTAGCTCAGGCAGCTATGTTCTCAGTATGGTATTATGTGGAGACATTAGATATTACTAGAGAATGGTATTGTGTTAGTATTATAATTATTCCAATGGAGCTTTGAGCAGCAGCATGTTGGGGGGTAATATTATACGAGGAAAGGAAAGGTGTTATTGTTTCTTTGGGGGTTTGTTTGCCATTTCTCCAATTTGTCTCTCCTGAGTTGTTTTGTACTTGTTAATTTGTTTGACCCTCTCAGGCTCATGTTTCTTTAATTATTATTTTATTATTTTCATGCGAGTAAGTTCCAAGTTCAGCACTACTGAAGAGCTGTTTGTGTTTTTTTTTTTTCCTACCCTAAAGGCTAAATTATAATAAGATTAATCAAGCTTTGATTTTTGGCCAACTTGTCATGTTTTTATTAGGCTAAATTATAGCAAGATTAATAACAACTGAGTGACTTTGGGGCTTTGACAGTTCCTGATATATGTTTTACTGTTATGGTTGAAGTTCTTGAAAATTTCAACTTTTATGCAAATCTTTTTGGTTCCTTAATTTCAAGATGATTTTTCATCGCGTACGCCAATATGTACTTTTATATTTCAATGACAAACTTCTATTTTAAATAAGTGATTGTATAGAAAAGCCAACTTGAACCATTTCAATATACGACTAGCTTAGTTTAGTTTTATTTGAAGGGTCTATTTGGATTCTCGATAGAAGGCACTCCCACTGTATCGGTGCATTTTATGATTAGACGGTTAAAATATTTTCTACAGATTCTTGATCGGTTAAAAAGTTTTCTACAGATTCTTGATTTTAATAATTATGATTTAATCTTTGATAATTTCAAATATAATATATGCATTTTGTGATTAGATGGTCCATTCACAGCGCAGGCCCATGTACAATTGGTTTTGGAACAATCTCAACTGTTCATGTTGTGGCCAATTCCACTTGCCTAGGCTGGTTAGCCCATATTTTTTAAGTCCTAAAAACCCTTTTGCTCCAACTAACTTTAGCCCCCCAAAAAAAGTAAACATTTGGTCCAAGTTACAAACAGAAACCCGTTTCGTTTAACCAAATCTCTAAATAAAGTTATTATATGATTTATCTATTCTGTATATTACATGTCATTTGGTAAAAGAGCAAACTTTAATCAATCACCCTTCCTTCAAATCTCCATTTATAGTTAATATAAAAAGAAAAGAAAAAAAAAAAAGTATTGAAGCTAAAGTGTGATTACGTTTATTCCAAGAAATTGACTGACGAGAATGGTGTCTGACCTGTTGCTTCTTATATTACTACATAGTATACATATTCACCTTTTTCTTCATGGGCCTACTGAATCAATGAAAAAATTTCCCCTCTTGCATGTGTCTAATCCAATTTTCAATCAAAACAAACAACTCCGACTGGTGATTTGAAAAGAGAAATAACAAAGTAGAATTGAGATTATAGAAGCATCATATTCTTACTTTGACCCGAATACTGCATATATTAGCCTTGCTAAGCCTTCAACAAGACAATTGAAAACCATCAAATGCCACCCACTTAAAAAGTGGAATATTATGTTATTCGAATTTAAAGATGAGTATTGGATAAAGATATATTTAAAAAATTTAATTTTTTTTATATATATTTAGATGATTATATTTTATATTATTCAAATTTAGAAGTGAGTGTTGGATACGAATATATTCAAAAAAAATTTATATATATTTGGATGATTATATCTCATACTTATGTCCAAGTATGTATAAATATCCAACACGTATATTTAAAAAAATAAAAAATTTGAATAACATTACTTGAATCCATAATGTCTTAATCAAAAGTTATGGTTTTATTTTGCAAATGAGATTAATTGAAGCCTAAAAAAGTTCAATTTTTCCTCTTTACTTTGAAGCTTTAGGTAGATGATATAGACGAGATGCTTAATTACCTTTGAATGTGAGAAGTGAAAAAAATGTAGAAAATTAAAAGGAGGAAACAAAACAAACATTTTGAAATGAAACTTCTTGGTTATAGACAAAAGAGAGAGAGAAAAAAAAGCAATGAACACAAATCAACATTGACAATGAAATAAATATTTTGTAAATTGATTATTGTTTTATGCAATTAGCCTCAAGAGTCATATCATCATTTAATGAATTTTATTAAGAATTTGGAGGTTGGTTATTTGGTGGGTTTTGTTTAATTTTTCTGTGTTATTAATCCAAAAAGGAGGCAGAAAAGGTTGAATAAAGCAGATTTTCTTTGGTTGACACTTCTTCTCAAAGATTCTTCTTCTATGTTTATTTATTTATTATTATTATTATTATTATTATTATTATTTTTTGGCTTTTTGCCTTAAAAAAGATATAAGCTGCTCCAATAGAATACAAAAATTAGATGTTTCTTTATAATTTTTTGCTCTCTTCCAATTGACCATTAACCACTTCGGATCTTCATTGCATCGCCATCAAATCAAATTATTGGTTGTTGAAAAATCAAATAAGGGCTTTGATTAGAGAAGCAATATATGTTGCTATTTTTATGGTGAATAGCTCCAATCAATGAAAAAAAAGTTGTTGATTATCTTTTATGAACATATCATCTGCCTGTAATAATTTTGAAGCAAATTTCAAAATTAATTCGGTTTCATAAATCTTTTGCAGAACTGAGGCAAAATTTTCTAGAAAGAGATTTGATGTGGGAAAATTTTTTGGCTAACAAAAACATGATTATTTTTTTGTTTTGCAATGTTTTGCCTATGTCACATAGTTCAAAGAGGACCATTTTTATATGTTGAGTTGAAGACAAATCAAATACATGTTTACCAATTTTTCTTGTAAGAAAAAGTCCAAAAACATAAGATGTGGATATATTTTATGTCTTTAGTGGCCATTGAAAGTTAAAACTCATGCAATAGTTTCAGCTTTATTATAATATCAACTAAAAAATTGATCAATTGAAATTTGAGCTGGAAAGAAAGGGACTAAATTGATTGCATTGTTGGACCCTTCTGAAGTAAAAATAGTGAAATACTATGTAGGAATTGACTTGAACCCAATTTTAATTTAAGTTCAATGATTTAGAAAATGCTGTGTTATTAAGAATTGTTTTGGAAAACCCATAATATATATTTAAATCTTGCATTTGAGTCTAAGCTAGTCTAGAAAGGAAATACTCTACTAAGTAAAAAGAAATAAAAAAATAGTTATCTTAATTTGGTGATATAATTCAAGATATGCATCATTTTCTTTTTTGAAAAAAAAAAAATTGTATCAAAAGGATCCAATTAAAGAACATGAGACTTAACTCAATTGATTTATACAATCATCATTAAAAGTTGATATTCAACAAGTCTAAGGTTCAAATCTCAACATTTACAATTTCTTCTCCTATTTTCAGATTGTTGCCTTCTTTATTAACAAAAAAAAAAAAAATCCAACTATAGCTAAGTAATCATTTTGGATGTATGGTGCACAATGAATAAAAAATCGGATCGAAAATTAAATTGGTGTGACCTTCGGATTACTGGTTTAATCGGTCCAACCGATTTAATCGGATTATTCAGTTAAAAAATAAATTAAATATTAAATAAGCAATTTTGATATTAAATAAGTATTAAATATAGTAATTAATAAAATATGTATTTGTCTTAATGGTATGATCTTTAATATATGATTAAGAAGTTAAAATTCAAATTTTATCACTTACAAATTTTTTAAAAATAAAAATAACAAAAAATTGATTTTTATCGATTTTTTATTGGTTGAACCGATTTTCTATCGGTTCATTGAATTCTCAATTTTTTGATATGTACCAGATCGGATAAACTATCGATTCTTAATTAAATCAATCCGATCGTCCAATTCAATCCAATTTTTTCAACATTGATTGGTGTGTCAATCTATGCCGTGAATTACATAGCCACTAACCAGACAATAATAGAAAAGGAAAAGAAATATCATCATTGAGGGTAATAAGCCTAACCTAAACAGTGCATACATTTGGTGAAATTTGCATAGCTTATCACATGCACTTAGCTAGACTTAAAACCCTAATTTTGTTTGGGCAAACTTGTCTCTATCAATGTTATTTTGAGCAAAGGCAAAACAAAATAGCACTACTATACTATACTATACAAAGAAAAATGAAACTGCTAAGTATTATTCTTTGTGGATTATTTGATAAAGAAAGGGAAACAAAAAATCAAGTTTTCAAACCTTATTGTAATGAGTAATTGCTATCTCATTTATTTATCTATCTTTCAACACATGTTAAGACTTAAGTTCAACATAACTTAAATTAGATTTAATAATTTGTGTATCCATCTTGTATTTACATAAATTTGACACATTAATAATTCGCGTTATATAAATTTTGATAAATTCATTTATTTGTGTCATGTTCGTATTATTTTTTATATTTAATCATGTTTTAATATTTTTTTTTCTTCATATCGTATCCAAATTATTAGGTCTATCTTCAATTCTCATTATAAAGGAAAAAAACACAGCTGCATATGTTATGTTATTTTATTATATATATATATATATATATATATAATTTCGGGAAAATATGAAAAATATGCACTCCATAAAGAATTATTGTGAAATGGTATAATTAATAAAAGTTATTTGAAAAAGAGAAATGAATAATTAGAAATTATTATAAAAGATATTATAAAGACAAAATTACCTTTAATGAAAAAACTTACTTTTCCTTTTTATTTTATTAAGGAAATATTATTTTTTAAAAATTTTAATTGAAAATAAATTTAAAAAATAAAAAATTTAAATATATATATATATTTTTAAATTTAAAAAAATTTTAAAAAATAAAGAAAAATTAATTTTAGGCATATTATTTTTATTTTTTAAAATTTTTTAATTAAAAAAAGTAAATAAAAAATTTAATTTTTTTTTTTTTAAAAATTAAAACATTTCTATTTTCAGAATATTTATTTTTTAATTAAAAAATAAAAGAAAAAGGGAGGAGAATGTTTTTTTATCAAGGATAATTTTGTCTTTACAATATCCTTTATAACAATTTTTAATTATTTATTTCTTTTTTTCAAATAACTTTTATTCATTATACCATTTCACAATAATTCCTTATGGAGTGCTTCATATTAACCCTATAATTTCGAGTTCAGCTATCTTTTCCATGCTTCTGTCTCATGACCCCATTGCTAAATGATTAGAGAACCTACAATGGCAACAAATTAAGGCTTTTAGACTTTTAATCCTGTTCCTGTGCTTGTGGCTTTATTTATTTTTTACTTTTTTGAGCTGGGGGAGGTTGAAACTTTAAAATATTTGCTTGTTTCAAAGAGCAATATGAAAATAGATTGATGATAATATTTGACATAAAACATGCTAATGCTGGAAACATAAATTTAAAAAATAATCCATGCATGATTTATTTTTTAATAAAAAGGTGATCTTTATTTTTGTTATTGATTGGATATTGGTGACTTATCTTAATTTTATAGAGTTGAATTTGTAATATATATTTATATATATATATATATATATGTTTTTTAAAGAAAGCTTTTCATTGTTTTGTTTTTAAATTTTATTGCAAAAAATAATACCAAATAAATAATAAAAATATATTGTTTATCCAAGTGTGATTAGCGTACACAATATATGGAAGTTACTACCAAAATTTAGTAAATTTTAATAATCTCTTAAATAGTTTTCTAAGCTTCAAAAAAAAAGGGCCAAAAAAAAAACCTTAAAAAATGAAGTGTAGTAATAAATTTTCCTAACATCCTACATTGGACGCTCCTCCCGGCGGTCCTTGGCCGTTATTAACAGTTACTCCAACCATATCTTAAACACTTCGAGCTCCAAAATTTTAAATTTAAGAAAAGTAAAGGAAAAAAGAAAAAAGTCAGCACTCACCACGCGTTTTCCATTATGATGATTTGCAATTGAAGGCAAAGTTTTAGACAAAAAAGCCTGACAGACACAAAATTATAGTATCATTTCTTTCTTTCTTTCTTTTTTTTGAGTTTTGGTAATGAATGTGCTAAATTTTTTTAAAAAATTAATTAATATATTATTTATAATAATAATATTATATTAATTATAAAATTTTATAATTTTATTTATCATTTTTAACGTGTGAAAATATTAATTATAAAAATATTATTAATTTTAAAAAAAATACTTAAAACACTTGTTTAACAAAATTTTTATTTTTATTTTATTTTATTTTTTTATTTTACTTTTCTTTCTTATCATTTGCCTTGTCCGGTTGCCTCCCCTGGTTCTCTCCTTCTTGGCCGGCTAAAGACAGACCCTTCCCATCTGCCCATCATTTCACTTTTGTTTCCCTCTCTTTGTTTTTTCACTTTGACCCACTTTTTTCATATTTTAAATACTACTACTACTTGTTCCATATTTTATAATCTCAAGAAAAGAAAGAAAAAAGAGACATAGATTATGTTCCATTTACCCCCTGCCTTGCCTGGTTGTTTCTCTGTCGTGATCTGTGCATGCTTTTTCTGCACCATTAAACATATTTTTTCTCTTTTTTTCAACCAAAGGAAACTTGGGTATTTTTTATTTTATTTTGTTTTTCTTTCTTTACAATGTTGTCTTCTTTTCTTTTTTTTTTTAGTTTAGTAGTAACTAGTAATATATATGGTCCATGAAATGGGCATGGAAATGGAGTTCCGGCTTATGAAGGAAGACAAGGCATTTGGGAGTTTTATTTTTTTAGCTGTAAAGTTACACTGTTGCCCACACGCCCCCATTTGACCTCTGTCCCTGTGTCTGTGTGGTTCTCTTTTTCTTTGTCCTCTTTTTTTTTTTTTTTAAAAGAAAATTTTAGAATTTAATCTTCATGAAGAATAATACTAATATGCTTTTCATTTTAAAATTTTGATTTTTGGGGGATTTTTCATTTTTTGGGGAAGGCATTTATTATAAGACCCCAACTCAAAGTTGGGGTCTTTTCCTTTCTCTCTCAGTCATGGCACCTGCCAAGATTTCTGGGTTTTATAGACAAGGAAATGACTGGTAAGCTCTAACACTTCTTCTATCTCTGCAATCTATCTTGTAACTGAAGTTTGTTTACAGTTCTTTGCTCTTTTTTTCTTTTCTGGGTTGTCTTATTTTTGTTCAAATTTGAGACTAAATTTGAATATTACTGCCTTTTCCCCTCTAATTTCATGAATGAATAAAAAAGTTATAAGCTCTGTGTGGTTTGATCAAGTTATGTTTGTTTTGAGTTTATAGAAGAGAGACAAAAGGGATTACTTTTGGCGGCTATAAGCAAAATTATTCATTTCTAATGGAGTTAAAGAATTATGTTTATAATGTGGTTTTTATGGGTTTTGCAGGCTTTGCAATGCAGGGTTGCCAAGTGATATAACCATTATCGTGGATGGTATAAACTTTCATCTTCATAAGGTAAGTCAATTTTTAGTTTTCACCCTTATCTGAGGTTTTTGATGTTTGAGCACTTGGATAGTTGGATTAACCTTCATGGGATACTTGCTCTTGAAGCCTTTACTCTTACATTGGAAACAGTTTGACCTAAATATTGTATGGCTATGAGCCTATGACCAACTTATTCTATTTCATATTTTATTTTATTGTATATTTTCATTCTGGAGTTAGATGTGATTATTGGTTCCTGGACTTTTTGGTTAAAAATGATCATTTTTCTTTATTTGATGTGATCATATAGAGGCATTTTATCCTATGTTAATCGGACTCAGGTATGAGTGTCGAACATGGACATGTTCAATTTTTTCCAAGATTTCCATGTATTTGGAGGGTTCTTAGATGATCATATATATCCCCATACCCATGTCCTGATATGTGTCGGACACGGGTACTTCAAGAAAAATGAAGAGTCGGAGCAACATAGATTTTATCAATGTTTTCTCCTTTATATATTGATCTCTGTGATAATTAAACTAGGGACTGTATGCAGACAGAGCAGCAGAGATTTGTAATGAATGAAAAAGAAGAAAGAGATAGACTGTAAACTGAAATTGAATTTAGATCAACTTTTTACCAGACAACATCATATAGTGAATTGCTCTGTAATGTGTCGGTATACAAAAAACAAGAGTCCTTAAGCTTACTTCTGCTTATTTCTTTCTTTTCCTTTTTCTACCTTCTTAGTTTTCCATCCTTGTTTCTGACCATTTGTGATGATTTTACACTGCAGTTTAAGGCAACTTCCTTGTGTTGTAGATAGCATAGTTTAGCTTTATCTTGTCAACGATTAACTATGTTATGCTTCTTGGTATATTTTCTGTAACAGCTTGGTCTTTTCCTATTGTTTTGGTTGATGCAATTGTCATAAACTTGCTTTTTCCTCTTTGTATTGTAACCTACGTCTAAGACCAACGCGGTGATGTTATACAATAAAATGTTTAAGCTTTATGATCATATTGATTTCAGTTTCCTCTCATGTCAAAATGTGGGAAAATTGCTTCCATCTTTGAAGAACTACAGAATACCCATGATAAGACTCTTACCACAAAGCTTGAAGAATTCCCTGGTGGCCCAGACACTTTCTTGTTTGCAGCAAAATTCTGCTATGGAATTCGGGTGGAATTTACTGCAAGAAATATAATAATGTTGTACTGTGCAGCAGACTACCTTGAGATGACAGATGAGTATTGGGAGGATAATTTACTTTCAAAGGCAGAAAGTTTCTTCCTCAAAAATGTACTTCGCAACTGGAAGGATTGTATATTGGCTTTACAAAGTTGTGAATCATGCATGCCGAGGGCCGAAAAGCTCCACATATTACAGAAATGTTTGAATGCCGTATCTATGATGGTTTGTACAGATCCTAGTTTGTTTGGTTGGCCCATGATGATGTATGGTAGCCTACAAAGCCCCGGTGGAAGCATTCTATGGAATGGAATAAACACTGGTGCGAGAATACGAAGTGCAGAATCTGACTGGTGGTTTGAAGACATCTCATATTTCAGTGTAGGTTTATTTGAAAGACTTATCAAAACAATGGAAGCAAGGGGTATTAGACCTGAACATCTAGCAGGTGCCATAATGTGCTATGGAAGAAAGTATCTACCAGGTCTGGGCCGATGGCAGAGCACGCAGAGTGGCAAAGCCAGGACAGTTGCGAGTTTTAGCTTGACTCCTGCCACTGTTGATCAGAAGGTTTTACTGGAAAGCATTGAAAATCTTCTCCCAAAAAAGAAGGGCAGTTCCTTCTGCCGTTTTTTACTTGGACTTCTTCGTGTTGCATCAATATTAGGTGTCAATCAAACATGCCAGGATTCTTTGGAGAGAAGAATAGGAATGCAACTGGAACTGGCTAGCCTAGATGGTCTTTTGATTCCTTCTTACTCAGATTCTGATACTCTATATAATACTGATTGTGTTGAACGGATCATCCATCATTTTGTGTCGTCGGAATCGGGGTTAACATTATTTTCACCACCATCATTAGACCTAGAATCATCACCATCATGTGAGCCCTTAAGAAAAGTTGCTAGATTAATTGATAGCTATCTTGCAGAAGTTGCTTCTGATGTAAATTTGAAACCAGGAAAGATACGTTCTCTTGCGGAGGTCCTTCCAGAATCTTCAAGAACTTTGCATGATGGGCTATACAGAGCACTGGACATCTATTTCAAGGTTTAAATTTACTGAACCAACTTTTGATTTAAATGGAGTTTATTCTTTTCAAGGTTTATAACTTTTACTAGTATTGTGCAGGCACACCCTTGGCTTTCTGATAGAGAGAAGGAAGAACTTTGCAACATCATCGACTACCAGAAACTCTCCATTGATGCCTGTGCCCATGCTTCCCAAAATGAAAGACTGCCACTCAGAGTCATTCTGCAAGTCTTGTTCTTTGAGCAGATGCATTTAAGAACGGCTTTAGCTGGTTGTTTCAATGTCTTGGAAGCTGAAAATGCTCCTACAGGTCCGGGGATTGCCCTAACGGAGATAGTTGGTCATGTGACTGCCACTAGTGAGACAGCCGGTCAGATTGTGCAAAGAGATGGATGGGTGACAGTTGTACGTGAAAACCAAGTTTTAAAGGTGGATATGGAAAAGATGAGGTCTAGAGTTGGAGAACTTGAAGAGGAATTCAGTAAAATAAAGCAAGAAATGAAAAGGGTGACAAAATCACATAGCTCGCTGAGTTCCCCCCACATAGTGGCCGGGAAATTTGGACTCAAGCTTCTTCCAAAATCCTCAGATGCTCAAACAGATGATGTTGTTGGAAGCACAGGACCAACTCCAAGACCATCAGTCGAGCAAGCACGTTCTTCCCGTCATTCCAGGCATCGTAAAAGTTTCTCCTTGTTTTGAGAGTTAACTTAACACGCGGAAACTAACATCAATGTTTCGACATATAAACTGTGGGCAGGTGCTATTTCAAAAGTCACTCTCAAAGAAAAAGATTTTCTTGTGTTGTATAGGAAATAGTTTTGAAATGTGTGGAAAGAAAAGAGATTCATATCACCTACAGTTTTGGTGTTACACTTTTTCTAATTATGAAATCTTTACCATTCATGATTTCTGGGATTCATTAAGGTTTGAATGATGTGGTGGCATATTTTCATGAATGGTCAAGATTTCATGTGATGTAGGAAATAAGATTGTAGGTGATATGAACCTTTAACAGCTCTTTTTGAGTTCATTAATTGGATGGGTGTATTCATTAAGGATGCTGAATATGTGAGGCTGCTGAGCCCTCCCTGTTGTGGGGTTTAAAAGTTAATAGGAGTTGCCCTACATGTTCTGGGTTGGTGCCATCATAGAAGCAAATAGGCCTTGGTTTTTCCTGTTTTACAGGAATCATATTATTCTTGTGTTTAGTCTTCATCTTTCCTTTGCCATTCCATTGGTTTACACATGTATAGCTCTGTAAATCAAGTTGTAAGTTGATTTTTTATGTCCAAAACTGTAAGTTTTGTTTAAACATTCATTATATATATATATATCAAGAAGTTCAAGTAACTGTTTGTCCAAAACTTTGCATCATTTCTTTTATCTGTTTGAATATGTTGAAAATTTCAGTCAATTAACTTGATAATATATTACCAGTTTGAGAGAGAAAACCTATAAAAAGGTTATTTCATATAAAACCCAACATCGACCGTCGCTTTGGCCGAGTGGTTAAGGCGTGTGCCTGCTAAGTACATGGGTTTCACCCGCGAGAGTTCGAATCTCTCAGGCGACGTTCTCCTTTTTTTTCCCCTGGTCAACGTCCGACTTCTGTAGCTGACTTTTGACTACAGAAACCTTCTAACATAATCAAAATTTGCCACGTCAATACCTTCTTCCACCCGCGTAGCACATGATCAGAACTCAATCACTCCCTCCTCTCGGGAAGCCCTCTCTCCCTTCAAAGTTCAAAAACAAACACAAAATTCCAAGCCTTTTATTTTTCTTTGATTTCTTTCACTTCCAATTGTTGCTTCGCCGCCGTCTTTGAACCCTTTGTCTCCTTTCGCCGTCGCAGAAATGTCAATTTCAACAGCCTCAAGCTTCAAACTCTCAACTTTTTCCAACGGCGGAGGCAACGATTCAACGACGATCAAGGTTATTGGAACAAGAACTTTCGTTTGTTTCAAAGAGATTATTAATATCGAATCTCGGTTGAAATTAAATTCACCAGCATCAGTTTACTCGCACCGTTTAACGTTCACGAATCGCGCGTTTACGCTTCACTGCGTTAGGCCGGATTCTACGGGGAATACAACTAGTAGTTCATTGGACGGGGAAAATGGTGATTTTTATGCTGAATCTAGGGTTGTAGAGATTGGCTTCGGTGAACAACAGAAGATTGACTGCGGCGGCAGCGGCGGTGGAGATAATGAAGGCGGTGGTTCATCTGGTGGCGGCGACGGTGGTGAAGGTGACGATGAAGAGGAAAGAGAGTTTGGGCCGATATTGAAGTTTGAGGAGGTGATGAAGGAAGCGGAAGCTAGAGGAGTGAAGCTGCCTTCGGATATGATGGAGGCTGCGAAAAGTAACGGAATCCGGAAACTGTTCCTTCTCCGTTACTTGGATTTGCAGGTCGTTTAAAAGCTTGAGATTTTGCTTTTTGATCGTTGTTTTTGTTTGATTGATGAGAAAACGGAGGGAAAATGAGCTGAAATAAAAGTGGGAATCTTTGTCTTTAAGGAATGTAGAACAACTAAGTCAAATAGTTGGCCAGGAGGTTTTATTGGATATATATAATTGCTTACACACAATTACACAAGCAACTAAATAGAGAAATTGGCTTCATTTTTTTTTCTTTTCAAAATTGGCTTCATTTGATGCTGAATAATAGTATAATTACTTATCAAACATTCAGGAATAACAATATTCTTAGGGGCAAAAAATACTTTGAATTTTGGTTTAGTTAAATTAAATACTAATACAAATTAAGGATAAAAAGAGGCTAGATTGTGTTAGTTTCCTGCTTTTTCTCTGTTTTACATCTGCAGCAGTTAATGGTTTTTATCAATTTTTATGGTGCTATGCTCATTTTTGACCTTTTAAATTGGCAGGAATCGGTTTGGCCACTTGGCTTTTTAATGAAATACTGCTCTATGCTCCGGAACCGAATGCTAGCAGATCCTTCATTTCTTTTCAAAGTTGGAACAGAGGTTTGTTGAGGGTAATTTTTATATTTATTCACAGGATTAGATAAATGTTAATGCTTTCTGAAAGTTTTCCATATGAACCCATGTTATAGCACTGCGGATGTACTGACCATTAACATTAACCATATTCCTTGGTGGCTGTCTCCTCATTATGCTGTGATTAGCCTAACTGTCGTTTAGTGACATGTAGTTGTGGTTCTCTGTCTATTTCAGTTTGTGCCGAGTATTTTTACGGTGCTTAAGTTTTCCACTTTTGATTTTTTCTTTTCTTTGTTTGATGTGGCGTGATGCAGGTAGTAATTGATTCTTGCTGTGCAACATTTGCGGAAATGAAGAAAAGGGGAAAGGATTTTTGGTCAGAGTTTGAGTTGTACCTTGCTGATCTTTTAGTTGGTGTAGTGGTTGACATTGCTTTGGTTGGTATGTTAGCACCATATGCTCGTTTTGGCCAACCATCTGCATCCAGAGGATTATTTGGTCGCTTACAACATGCTTCTTCTGCTCTTCCTAGCAGGTCATCATAACATATCAACAGTTTACGTCCTATGAAATTATGAGCTCTTATTTTGATGGTTGACTTTTTAAGTATTCCTTTGAGTTTGTTTGTTGGTAGATGTTCTCGCTGATTGATACTAGAATAGGTTTCATGCTTGAGATATTTGTTCTTTAGATAAAACATAAAATTTTATTTTGCTCTTCTCTAGTTTTATGTGCGTTTCTTTCCTCCTATCTAGTTCCAACTTTATCTTTATACTTTACACAGGTTTAAATAGTCAGAAAAATTTAACTCACTGTGAACTATTCTGTTCTTGCAGTGTTTTTGAAGCTGAAAGACCAGGATGTAAATTCTCAGTGAAACAACGGATTGCGACATATTTTTATAAGGTACGCATTGCTGAGAAATCAATGACTCTTAGCTGGAATGTCAAAGTAGGGAGGTGGTATTGCTCCATGTTCTGATTAAGTTATAATGATGCATTTAGTTTAGCCCTCAGAGAATTGTTGTAGAGTATCTATTTCTTGCAGCATTAAAGCTCTTTGCATTTCCTCATCTGGTTCTACTAGCAGTGTCTTCTGCTGTTACTGTAGCATCCCTAATTTTTTCCTCATCAAACAAACAAAAAAAAAAGATCAAGGAGTGGGGAGCAAATTTTATGTTATTAGTTTATTTGTTGGCTTATTTTGGATCCAGGGTGTATTGTATGGCTCAGTAGGGTTCGGCTGTGGTCTTGTTGGCCAAGGCATCGCAAATCTGGTAATGACTGCCAAAAGGTACAATTTTCTCTCGATACTTCTTGTACCTTTTCATGGTTCACAGTTTATTTTATACCTCAAAACTTTCTTGGTGGTTTTTCCTGCTAGAGGTTCAACGTAGTTTCTGGCCTCCAATAATTTGGGACAAGAATTCAGTATGTAGGATATCTTAATTGGCTTTTCCACTTCCTAGTTCCAAGTGAACTTTGAGTCATAACTTTTTTATGGATGGCATTTATGTCCATCTATCATCTTAGAATGATTTGGGATGCAACTGGCAAAACCTACATAATTTATTCTGGCATCCTAGTAATCAATTTGGGGACATCATCTGCATTCCATGAAAGGAATAATTGCTTGATCTTTCTTTCAGAAGGAACAATTGCAACACAAATTTTCATTCTGCATTCATGCTGGGAAATATATCCAATATTCGTGCACATTCTCTGGATAGACAGAGTTAATTTTTTTCTACGATTCCTTTCTTTCGGCTTTTTTTTTTTTTTTTAATTGAACAAACTTCTTAACAATGAAATTCTTAAGGTGCTTTATCTCAAAACTTTAACAGTATTGACTATTTTTGTCATTTCTTTTTGAGGTATTTCTCACTTGTATAATCTTCTAAATAATCAGGAGCATAAGGAAATCAGATGAGGACATTCCTGTGCCACCTCTTTTGAAAAGTGCTGCTCTTTGGGGTATGTCTAAACCTATTTAGATTCCAACTTTTAGCTTCAATCTCGTGCTACTTAATCGTCCATTAATCCTGAAGACTATTTCATGGAGTGGTGGAAGTACTTGGAGGAATCAGTGGATAAAAGCACAGTTGCAATGCCTTGAATGCTATTTAAATTATTAACCGAAAATTGTTCATTTATTCATATTTAGTTTTAAAATTGATTGACAAAAACTAGCTAAGAATTTAGTTAGTAATTACCATAGAGATTAAAAAACATAGGACCTGCTACTTGTTTTCTTCATTCTGCTTAATGGTTTGCCATATCTTAATCAGGTGTTTTCCTCGCGGTATCTTCCAACACCCGTTATCAAATTATTAACGGACTAGAGCGACTGGTAGAAGCATCGCCTGTTGCGAAGCAGGTTCCACCGGTTGCAATGGCTTTCACAGTAGGTGTGCGGTTTGCCAACAATATTTATGGTGGTATGCAATTCGTAGATTGGGCCAAATTGAGTGGAGTGCAATAGGAGCAATTATCCATTTCCTCTGCCAAAGTGCTTTTCTTGAATGGGAAGAACCACCACCAGGGTGGCCTCAACAATCAAAATGACTCCCCAAAGATGGAACTAAGGAATGAATTAGAAACATAGAAATTATAGGAGTATCGGTTGAAAGATTTTACATTGAGAAGCCTTTTTTTTTTTTTTTTTTTCCCCAATTGGCTGTCGATCATGACTAGCCATTTTGCATGGATGGCAAAAGTATAAACGAGGATTCCATGTTTTTGGGTCAGTATTTCTGTTCATTTAGGAAGGTTGTTTTTTTTCTTCTTAATGCTTGGATCTACCAACTATATTATTTGGATTTTTTATTTTTTTTAAAATAATTATGTTCGACATATTCGACATGATATGTGTATAATCTTCTAAATAAAAAAATAAATAAAATAAATATATTGTACTGAACACATACCTATATTTGATACTCGTTTTGGATAATATAACCTACCAATAGAATTGAGTTCCTTTTCACTCTACCAATAAAATTCTTTCTTTCTTTTGGACTAGAAATCTTTCTCTCTTTCTTTCTTTTTTTTTTTAATTACAAATACTTGATACAGTAAAATCTCTATAATATATATTATTGGAATTAAAAAAATATTATTTTAAGGAGATTATTTAATTATTGATAAATAAATATATTTTTTATTTATTAATTTATAAAAAAAAAAAATATGTTTTCAATCTTTATACATGTATATTATTATTATTTTTATTAAGATAAATGAATTACTTATAAATTAAAAACACTAAATAGAGTCAACAATTATTTACTTATAAAATTACTTGCTACAAGATGAAAAAAATGTAACGAATGTGGTGTGTGCATCGGAAAAAATTGAAAAAGAAGTTCAATTTGGTTTAGGTACAAAGAAAAAGCAAATACTTTTAGATGCATATTTTGAGAAAGAGGATCAAAGTTGTTAAGTAAAAAATTTATTATAGTATTATATGAACTTATATATATTATTATTTTTTTAAATTATTAATTTATATATTTATTAGACTTTAAAGAATTATAAAAAAATTATTATCTTATACATTTAGCGAGATTATTATTTTAATACACTGGCTCGAGTTGGAATTGTGAGATTTTATTAATTAACCAAGATTATTAATTTATCGAACACTCATTTCTCGAGAGTTACTGTAGTTCAAAAATAAAAATGGTTATATGTAGAGGTGCTCATGGGTCGGGCCAAGGCCAGGGAAAAATTATTTTTTCTTGCCCAATCTAAGCCCATTTTGGATCGGGTACGGGCCGGCCCATAAATCCATTTTATTATTTATAAATTATTAAAATATTTTTAAAAATTATATTAATATTTTTATATATTATAATAAAATATAAATATTTTTTAATTATTAAATTAGATCGACTCAAATTATAAATATTTTTATTCAAATTTATTTCAAATCAAACCGAATAAATTATCCGAGCTTTGAGGCGTTTGATTATGTTTTTGCTATCAAAGAAAAGAAAAAAAATTAACCCAGTTGTAAGTCTTTTTAAAAAGTCAACCCAAACCAAACTTAAAAAAAGGTGAACCAGAAGAGCCGACCCGGGAAAACCAAAACTGGACATTGTTTTTTTTTTTCTTCCCCCTTTTATCTATTAATTAATGCATTTAATTTAATAACACTAATGATAATAAACTTCATAAATCAGTTTAAAAAACAAATGAAAAAAATTAAATTGAGTTAAATAAAAGTCGTATCCAGATTCCAGACTCTCGACGGCTTTTTCCAAATTTTGTTCGTCACTCCACCGTCTCCCTTTCTCTTTCTCCTTAGATCAAATCAAATATATATATTTTCTCCTTCTTTTATTTTAAATTTCCATTTCTTTCCACACCTCATTTTCGCCTTCCAAAATTTTTGTTTCTTAATGCCGTATCGATTTCTCCGTTGCCGTTGAAAGAAAAGAGAGAAAGATCTGGAAAATTGAGAGGCAGATCCAACAGGAAGAAGAGGTGGATCTGATCGATAAAGTGGCATGGCAATGCACGGGATGAGAGGGCTCTCGGTTTTTATAAGCGACATTCGAAATTGCCAAAACAAAGAGCAAGAACGCTTACGTGTCGATAAAGAGCTCGGCAACGTCCGTACTCGCTTCAAAAATGAAAAGGTTAGGGTTTCAATGCAAATTTTTAAAAATTTTGTAAATTAAAATGCCATGTTTACAGAACGATTGGACTTACTTTTAAGTTTTATAAGTGCTTCCAGTAGAATTTTGTTAATATAAAAATCAGTGAACTTCATTTTTTTTGTTAATAAGATTTTGTTGGAATTTTGATTTTGTTTGAGAGCAGAAGGTGAACTTAATTAAGCCATTAAGTCTATTTAGGGTTTATCATTGTGTTATTTATTTTATTGGGGCTTTTGTTTTTTACTTTTTCAATATAAAGTGAAAAGAAAAAAAAAAGTGAACCAAAAACAAGGGACAAATAGCAAAAAGCATCAACCAAACGGAGCCATAGAGTTTACGGTAGGATTGAAGCTCATTGTCTTAAGAATTGTAACAATTTTTGCAAAACCTAACTTAAGTGAACTTATTTATATGTTATTAGATAGTATTTTGCTTGCTAATCATGAGAAACTCTTACAACTTGATCTTCCAGTTAAAAACCATTAAGTACTAAACCTTCCAAACATGTAAATTCTATGGTTCTATAATTGGCACCGGCAGTCTGTAGCATTGCAATACTCTAATCAAATAAGCCTGTTGCATTTAGTAAAAGCATAAATTATATGGAGTTGCAATTAAATAGGTTTCATGTAATAAGCTGAATGAGGTCCTGGACTCCTTTTGAAGAGTCAATTCTCACCAGTTTGGCGGTGAAGGCCAGGAAGATGATATTGATTGTATTTTCACGCAGAACCATGTTTAACAAGCCAAACATTTGAATATGTTGTCAAAATTTAAAATTGTAACCCTTAGTGAGGGTCTAACCTTTAAAGATGTGTTTCCATAAATTGATGAACTTATCAATCCCCTGGCAGATTTGAATTGCAAATATTCTTTTTATTTGGATTTTATAGATCTGGCTGTTTATTTATAGTTAGAACACGTCCTTGGAGCCTTTGATTTGATGTTAGCATTATAGTGTGTCTCTCTTTCCTTCATCTCTCCTAACCTCACCCTGTGGGCACATTTCTATGTGGTCCTTATTTGGGCTTTTTCCATTTACATTCCCCTATCATGTTCTATGTTGAATGGAAAAAGACTAAGGTTCTCAATCTAATTAACATTTCCTTTTTCCCCCTTCCTCACTACTATAGTAAATTGAAAAAAGTAATTTCTGCGTGAGGATGACAGTTGTTAAATTTTACAGTATTTTGTATTTGTCCTTCACAAGTTGTGTACTGCCAATTCTTTTAGAACTTTTGCCTTGTTGGGAAATTTTATTTCCATAATTTTTGCATCATCTTACCAGTTTGTCGTCTTTGATTCTCATAGAGGTTCATACAAATCAACTCTAGTCTCAGTAAGAAACCTAAATTGCATTTGCTTTTGTTTCACATTGAGTATTTTCTCCAGCTTCAAACATGCTAGAATGTTAGGTTGTACTCTCTTCTACAGGAATCCGCATATTTCTTTATTTAAGGGCTGTTGGGTGAATTTCAGCCAGGTCTCCAGCTCCAAGAAAGTAGCCTTGTTGTTTTTATTTCTGCTTTCATAGTTGACTTATTTGGGAGGAGTTTAGCTCATTCTTTCATGTGACATTTAAATTCTAGAGCCAAATTTGTCCAAACACTGCCCATTCTCTCTAGAAACATTTACATGGAACCTTTTAGTGCCTTGTTTGGTGACAAGGTCTTTTTAGTGCCTTAAGAAGATAAGTGAGCAGTTTCTTATTGAAAGTTCATGTTCTTCTGACAGGGATTGACACCATATGAGAAGAAGAAATATGTTTGGAAAATGCTTTATATTTTCATGCTGGGTTATGACGTTGATTTTGGTCATATGGAAGCTGTTTCCTTGATATCTGCACCAAAGTATCCAGAAAAGCAGGTAAGATCCATTTCATTTTCCGTTTAATATGATTAGTAACACATTTAGAGACATTAAATGGAGGGCAAAACCAAGTGGACCCATGCTCTACGAATGACATCCTGTTCAAGAACCTGAAAGAAGAGATGAGAAAAGTTGTATAACCAAGGCCTAAAGTTGTTATAATCATTTCCTCTTTTCCCCCTAAGAAAGAAAGAGAGGAAATGGGCCAACAAAACTTGATTGTATAAAGAGCTAACAAGATAACATGTTGAGATGTCTCAGCTTTGTGTCACTGCTTAGAATCTGCACTACCATGAAAGCTTTATCCTAACGTGTCTCCTACAACGATAAAGCTGGCAAATTATTGCTACTGTTGATGCAGTATAAATAACCATCATATTATTCTATCCAATCTCTGAAAGTATTTGAATGGGGCTGTATGATATAAAAAAAAAAAAAAAGGAGTTATTATGGAAGCTTGGATAATATATGGATTGGGTACTCCTGCAAACTTTTCACATAATTGAGCTTATTGGGTTTATCATAGTCAATAAAAGATATAATTCTCATGCTCTGAATGCTTGATATTGAAATCGGCATGTTTCCATTTTCTCTGTGGTTTATTTAACTTTTGTTCCCCTATAATTGATTGCAGGTTGGATACATTGTGACTTCATGTTTGCTCAATGAAAATCATGATTTTCTGAGACTAGCAATCAACACTGTACGCAATGATATAATTGGTCGAAATGAGACTTTTCAGTGCCTAGCATTAACCATGGTAAGGCTAAAAAAAAACTGCTTGAGGTTCTAGATGTCGTCCATGTAATTAGAATGGGAGAGAATTATTTCTGATTTACAACATCGGATAGCTAACCTACGTACTTCATACTTAATTGAGATGCATATGGAAAATTCAGAGTAGGATTTAGTCCATGACATTTTTCTCTTTTCTCAAGAGAAGTTTTTCTTCACTTTTCTAAATATTATTCATGACTTTATAATTTATATTGTAGTTCAATGTTTCTGGATCTGCAATAGGTGGTCCTCTTAGTATTATTAATCCAATGCCATGAGGGAACTCAGTGTTTTAATGCTTTATGCCTCGGATGTTGCTTTGTAGTCTGTAAAGTTTTTAGTTATTTATGTTCTGATCACTCTTTTGTTACCTTTTTTGGGCTGATTTACGGACACCTAACATTTTCCATATTGTTTTTTTTATCCTTTGCTTAGGATTTCCATATTGGTATTCTTGCGACCTTACATCTACTCTTTTCTTGAATTGACTCTGTAGGTTGGGAATATTGGTGGGAGGGAATTTGCTGAATCTTTGGCACCTGATGTTCAAAAGTTACTTGTAAGATGAACCAGAAACTTGTTAAGTTCAAGTGCTTCTTTTAGAAAATAATTCACACTGATAAAATCTGTTATTCCAGCTTTCTAGCAGCTGCAGACCACTTGTACGAAAAAAATCTGCATTATGTTTGCTGCGGTTGTTTAGGAAAAACCCTGATGTTGTCAATGTTGATGGCTGGTATGCTAGAATGTTAAAAAATTTATCCCAACTGGCTGTTTTATGATGTTAGTTGTGCTTATTCTGAATTGCTTTCTTGCCCTATGTTTAGGGCAGATCGGATGGCGCAACTTTTAGATGAGCGTGATCTTGGTGTTTTGACATCTTCTGTAAGCCTTCTTGTTGCTTTGGTATCAAATAATCATGAAGCATATTGGACTTGCCTTCCAAAATGTGTTAAAATATTGGAGCGCCTTGCGAGGAACCAAGATGTTCCACAGGAATATACTTACTATGGTATCCCATCACCCTGGCTTCAGGTTTGTCCTGTTTCACTCTTACAGCTTCTATGAAATTGATGCCAAGCTTGGAAAAAAAGGTTGTGCCTGGTCTGATTAGTGTGTATAACTGTATAAGAATGTTCTAAGTGAATAATTCCTTTATTTCCCTCTTGGATATGTTTGCACTAGGCTACTAGGTAATTGTTTCCAATTATTTTCCTTTTTTCTATTCCTATCTCTTCTTTGGGGTGGATGGCTTTGGTTATTTGTAATTATCAACTCATTTTTGGTAAAGCTCATCTTGATGTTTATTATTTTCTCTTATAACAGGTTAAGACAATGAGGGCTCTCCAGTATTTTCCTACCATTGAAGATCCTTATACCAGAAGAACATTGTTTGAGGTTTAAACTTTCCCATAGAGTTCATCTTTTGACTTTTTTAAGATTATTTTGATATTGATGGAACTTGAATGCTGATTTCAGGTCTTACAAAGGATATTAATGGGAACTGACGTTGTGAAAAACGTTAATAAGAATAATGCATCACATGCTGTCCTCTTTGAAGCCCTTGCTCTCGTGAGTTTATTACCGAGCATGTGAAATTTATTATCAAAGGCATTCTCTGACATTACATGACTCTAGAAAGATTTAGTCTGTCAAACTCAAAAGTGATACTTGTATGAAAATCTTACTGAAATTCACCAAAATAGGTTTTTCAAATGGGTTTCATGTCTTCTATTATATGACAAGAAACATTCTGCGCTTTTTAGCATTCACACATACATATTCTGCCCATTTGTAAGAATGTAATAAAAGTATTTTCATATGGACGATAACACCTCTCACTCCGCGCATGCACATGAGGAAAGAAAAACATAATGGTTTCAAAGTAGCAATTTATCTGCTTTCTTTCCTCTTTATGACATATTCTAAGCTATATGATTTACCCCTCTCCTGGTCCTGCTGAGAGTCGTCATATAAAGTAAACAACCATATACATATGTCACTGTTCTAATTTACTCTGCATGTTTGAAGAGTTCTTTCTTAAGTTCTGTTGTGCCTTTGCTCTCGTTACAGGTCATGCATCTTGATGCAGAAAAGGAGATGATGTCTCAGTGTGTTGCCCTTCTTGGGAAATTCATTGCTGTTCGTGAACCAAATATTAGATATCTTGGTTTGGTAAGTTATGGAAACATGATAACTTAGTTCTCTTTTAAATGATCTTCTTTTCGAACAGTAGCAAATATGTTCATATGTGCCAAATCAGGGTGTTTACCTATAACTTGATGATTTACTTATAGTTTTTAAAATGCTTGGTTGCAGGAAAATATGACTAGGATGCTAATGGTTACTGATGTGCAAGAGATTATTAAAAGACATCAGGCGCAGATCATCACATCATTGAAGGACCCTGATAACAGGTTGAGTTTCTGATTTTGCAGTTTTGAGTTTTTTTTTAAAGGCAGCTTGCTTGATACTTAAGAACAAGACTTATACAGTCAAGAATTATACAAATTACAAACAGGGAGTTACAAGAGAAAAATCCCCTAGACAAAAGGATTATAAGAGAGCTACAAAATCAATGTTCCGACCAACCCAGATTTCGCCAAACCATCTGCTAAGGAATTTGCCTCCCTGAAAATGTGTTTAAAAGAAAGACGCTGAATCTTGCCTTTGAAAAGTTTTGAAATCACCTTATATCGCTGTCTGTTATTGAGTTCCTCATCTGACTAATGGACATGACATATTAGTCACTTAATTCAAGTCTGAAACCTTAATCTATACCTAAAGCCTTGACTATTGGCATATTTATATAAATGGCTTTTACAGCAGTAATGCATGCAACTTCTATTATCTAAATTCAATTATATGTGCTTCGAATTGTATGTTCTTAAAATTCATTTTCGTTTACTAACGTAACGCCAGTATGGAATTTCCAGTATCCGTAGGCGTGCTCTTGATTTGCTTTATGGTATGTGTGATGTAACAATTGCAAAGGACATCGTTGAAGAACTATTGCAGGTACTATAGTCTTGAACATGGAAAAAATATTACTTTGAATGATCCCTTGGATGATTTATTTTCATATAACTATTCAAATGCTGAGGCACAAGATGAGAATGTCACTGGCTGTCATCTGTTCACCAGTATCTGAGCTCAGCTGATTTCACAATGCGTGAAGAATTGTCACTTAAGGCTGCCATTCTTGCTGAGAAGTTTGCTCCTGATCTGTCATGGTAAGCATGTTGGGTGAAAGCAGGATATTAACAGATATGCTTATGAGTGACAATTTTGTACCTCAGTGTTTTCTTTTCTATTGTGTACATTAACTTCATCAAATGATTGGTTGTATTCCTCGTCAAAATAACTAGCTTTCCTAAATCTTGCAGGTATGTGGATGTTATCCTTCAGTTGATTGACAAGGCAGGAGATTTTATAAGCGATGACATATGGTTCCGTGTTGTGCAGTTTGTTACTAACAACGATGACCTACAGGTGATCAAAAAGTCTTCAAAGATGTAGTTCTGTATTTTATAACAGAACATATTTTCTTATTCTTTGATGGTTTTTGGGCTGAGACTTTTATGTTTATGACCAGCCTTATGCAGCTGCAAAGGCGAAAGAGTATCTTGACAAGCCTGCTGTACATGAGACAATGGTCAAGGTTCGTATAATTTGTTGTTCAATTTGCCAGATGAGTTGTGTGGGCATGGAGAGTATTGTATGGTGCATGTGAATGGTTTAAGCATTTCATACTATTTTTTTAAACGGCAGTAAAATATTAGCTTCTCTGGGTTGGTTTATCTATCCTTGGGCAGTAGGAAAAGCATATTGGATTGTACTAAGAACTTTACCCGTCAATGCTGATATTTATATTACAGCTTACCTCTTTACATGCCAAATTAGGGATTTTTAATTGAATTAGCATATTGTCTTCACTTGCATCGGTCGTGTCCATTTTAGGGTCATTATTCTATTCTCAAGTATCTAAGGGATTGGCATTTTTTAACTGATTCTATGTACAATGGACCGAAATGTGCACCATGCTGCATTGAGTGTGGCTTCCCTTTTCTCTTGTTTGTTATTAACCAAATTCAATCAGATTTCATTATTTATGTTAATATCTTCCAAAGTGATATTATTTAGCACTAAATTTTACTAGATATGTATATTTCAGGGCTAGAGATATAGAAGTTCACTTTGGTATTTGTATGTATCAAACAGGTCAGCGCTTACATTCTTGGAGAATACAGCCACCTATTGGCTAGACGGCCTGGATGTAGTCCAAAAGAAATCTTTAGCATACTACATGAGAAGCTTCCTACAGTATCGTAAGAGCCTTTAAACATTGATTCTCTCTGTTTGGTCAATATTTGCTTCTCTATTATTTTAGTATCTTATAATGGATATCATGTTTCAGGACTACTACCATTCCTATTCTTTTATCAGCTTATGCTAAGATTTTAATGCACACTCAGCCACCAGATCAAGAACTGCAAAATCAGATTTGGGCAATATTCAACAAGTGAGATTTAGTGTTTACATATTTTTCCCTATTATTGGTTAATATATCATCTATAGTCTGTTTGAAATTTGAAAATTGCTTAACACAATTTTGTAATTGTTAACTCAGATATGAGAGTTGCATTGATGCGGAGATACAACAACGAGCTGTTGAATATTTTGCATTGAGTCAGAAAGGTGCTGCTCTGATGGATATATTGGCTGAAATGCCTAAATTTCCTGAGCGTCAGGTTTGTGTACTTTGCAATATTTGTTTAGAAGCTGCCTGCTCCAGCTTTGAGTTGCAGGCGGTCCATGTATAGTCTTGATTCAATTGATGGTTAACCGTGCTCTTGTCCTCAATTTACAGTCTTCATTGATCAAAAAGGCAGAAGATTCTGAGGCTGACACTGCAGAGCAAAGTGCTATCAAGTTGCGTGCTCAACAGCAAATATCAAATGCTTTAGTTGTAACTGACCAACGCCCTGCTAATGGGGCACCGCCACCAGTTCCTGTTGGCCAGCTTAGTCTCGTAAAGGTGCCCAGCATGATTAGTACTGAGGTTAGTTCTTTTGGAATCCTAGTGGCTTCTTGTTTTCTAGGTTTTTGATATATATACATATTTATAGCTTTTGTTTTAAGTCTATGTTGGACTAATATTATATTTGATTATCTTGGCAGGATCATACTTCAACAGACCAAGCTTTGTCTCAAGAAAATGGAGCTTTAAGCAAAGTAGATCAACAACCTCCTTCAGCAGATCTCCTTGGTGATCTTTTGGGCCCACTGGCTATTGAAGGCCCTCCTGGTGCTACTGTCCAATCTAAGCACAATGCAATCTCTGGATCGGAAGGTGGTCCAGATGCAGTGGATGGTTCAGCCATAGTGCCTGTAGAAGAGCAGACAAATACAGTTCAGGTACTGCTTTCTCATATAATGTTTACCCATGGTTAAATCTCTTCTTCCAAGTTTAAAAATCAGAATGGGTCCTTAACGTGGTTTATTTTCAACATTGAAGAAAGTTGTTTTTAATTTTGTGTTGTAATCATGGTGGGTAAAAGGACTGGGAATTTTTTTGTGATCCCACCTCGTTAACAGGCCTCTAACCCACTACTTCAAAAATTGTGCTGCAGTTTTGATGACTCTATTCCTTACCTTTTCTAGTTATGCTTGCTGGCTGCTTTTTGTGCTAGGCCACAGCTTTTCTTTCTTTAGTTATCTTTTTCTTTTATCCATTATCAAAAAGAAAGGGATTTTTTCCCTGGTTTCTTGAGAAGAAGATGAGGTTGGGGGATTGTATTGTTGGCTGCCACCTTATAAAAAGTTCTCCCCGATGTTCATTAGGCGTTGCTGTCAATTTTACATCTTGTCTCTGTTTTTAGTTTCTATATTGTATGATTATTATGCCCTTTTTTCACATATCCTCAAGTCATAGTACAGAGCTTTTATTTTCCAATTCTTTGCTTAAAATTTTCAGTGTACTTGTTGCTATATCCTGCAATAAATTGTTGATTTTCTTGAGAAGAAGATGAGGTTGGGGGATTGTATTGTTGGCTGCCACCTTATAAAAAGTTCTTCCCGATGTTCATTTGGCGTTGCTGTCAATTTACATCTTGTCTATCTGTTTTTAGTTTCTTTATTGTATGATTATTATGCCCTTTTTTCACATATCCTCAAGTTATAGTACAGAGCTTTTATTTTCCAATTCTTTGCTTAAAATTTTCAGTGTACTTGTTGCTATAGCCTGCAATAAATTGTTGATTGACGTGCATCAGATATTTCCTAACAAAAATTAAAAAGTTTAGTCATTGTTAAATTTGCATGACGATTCTAATAAGTGTTACAGTATTATTATAAGTTTTACTACTTGATTTTATTACTTGCATCTGCAGCCAATAGGAAATATTGCTGAAAGATTTCATGCTTTATGCCTGAAAGATAGCGGTGTTTTATACGAGGATCCTTACATTCAGGTACGAACTTTTTATTTTTCATATTCTGTAGTTTTTGTTATCAGCTAGTTTCTATATTTCCTAAGGTTATACTCTAGGATACTATTTTGGTTTTTCAAGTTGGTATTATGACTCTTTTAGAAGCTTCCAAAAGGTCGTCGCTGATTTTCTCACTAAACATTACTTCAGATTGGCATTAAAGCAGAGTGGCGAGCTCATCATGGACGTCTGGTTCTTTTCTTGGGAAACAAGAATACAGCTCCTCTCATTTCAGTTCAGGCTCTAATACTGCCTCCTGCTCATCTGAAGGTGGAGCTTTCATTAGTGCCTGACACTATACCTCCTCGAGCACAGGTGAAAAGGACTCAATTCTGCTTGTAACTAGTTGCTGGTTAATGGTTATTGATGAATTTTTTGTCATCTCATCCTTTCGTTTTCTTTTGTATTATTATGTTTAGTTTTTTTCATGGTTTGTATAGGTGCAATGCCCATTTGAGGTTGTAAATCTTCGGCCAAGCCGGGATGTAGCTGTTCTCGACTTCTCCTACAAGTTTGGAACCAATATGGTACTAGCAGATAATTGATATATTATATACTGCTAAACCACTAGGAGCTTGTTAATTTTTACTATGCCAGGTAACTTATTATTACCTTTTACAGGTTAATGTCAAGCTTCGTCTTCCTGCTGTGTTGAATAAATTTCTTCAGCCTATTCCAGTGTCAGCTGAGGAGTTTTTCCCCCAATGGAGATTATTTTCAGGACCACCATTGAAGCTTCAAGAAGTTGTATGTATACCTCCTATTTTACGTGTCTTTTTTATTGGTTGGGGGTGTGAGAGAGAGAGAGAGAGAGATTTGATGTGTTTCATCCTTTAGCCTTAAGTATGCTTTGCTATAACTGTGTAAACAGCTATTGTATAATGAGTCTTGTTCTGTGTATTCTGGTTCATATTATTATTTACAGGCTACTTCATTTTCAGTGCTGGGCTCCTCGACTGATCTGTGGCCATTTGCTCCAAATTGTGCAGGTTAGAGGTGTAAGACCTATGCCTCTTCCAGAAATGGCAAATCTACTCAACAGTTTCCGGTTAATGATTTGTCCTGGGCTTGTAAGTCCTTTCATTTGAATAACCCCTTCTGTCATTTATGTAGGCATTGTTCACCATTCAATTTTTTCAGGATCCAAATCCTAATAATCTAATTGCAAGCACAACCTTTTACTCAGAGAATACGCGTGCCATGCTTTGCCTGGTAAGAAATATATTCTATTCAAGCTATATGACTGTTTTATTGTAATGGCGAAGTTTGGTGGTAAATTTGAACGACATGATATCTAAGAAACTCTCGCGCTATTTTCCCTTGTTTGGTAGTTTATTTGAATTGTATGGTTTTTGTGTTACATATATATTCTGGTTTGAAAAGGTGCTGAATTTGTTCTGAAATTACCCACTTGTATTTTATGCTTCAGCCCCTTTTCATGCCTTTATCTTAGTGGCCACCCTAATTGAATTTCGTATGTAGAGAAATCTAGTCTTAAGTCTTAGAATATGGGGAAGGTCACTTCTTACAGCCTTTTCTTCTGTAATATTCAGATCAGAATTGAAACAGATCCAGCCGACAGAACCCAGTTGCGTATGACACTTGCTTCAGGCGATCCTACACTAACGTTCGAGTATGTAGCTAAACCTCACACCAAGCATGTTAGTTTATTAAATCCCTTTCTATTGGCAGATTTTTCTTATATTTTGATCTGCAGGTTGAAGGAGTTCATCAAGGAACAATTGATTAGCATTCCTACTGCTCCTCGGGCACCACCGCCACCAGCAGCACCTCCGGCAGCTCAACCAACCCCACAAATAGCGGCGAAAGATCCTGCGGCTCTATTAGCTGGTTTGCTGTCATGAAAATGAAGATTTGTTCAATGTACGCTTATAAACCTTGATTTTATACTTGCCGGCCACCCATTTGGCCCCTCCCATTAAGAGGTGTATATGGAAAAATCATGATGCAAGGGCTCGCCGGATCACAAACGAGCTAATTATGTTTGTCGGCTAAGTGAAGAAGGGTTGGTCCGCATTTTGTGATTCTTTCTGCACAACCATGGTGAGTTTTTTCTTCTTTTTTTTAAAGTCTTTCTTTTTCCCTTTGGGTGAATTCTTTTTTCTTTATTTTTTTTTTCCCCCTTTCCTATTTCTTCCCAGTTTTACCAGATTGATTTCTCTAGTACGATGCCGTAGCATGTAAGATATGGCATGAAGTAGGACCGGTTGTAACAATGTATCCGATTGTCAATCCAATATATTTTTTAATAAGATAAAAAGTATAGTGGGAGAAAAAGAACATGTGAAATTTGATGATCATATGTAGTTTTGATTTTTTATATAATATATCATTTTCAGTTTTTTCTTTTTAATTTTGGTGAATGATTTTCAGTTTTGTTTATTCTGCCCATGTGAAATTTTGAAGGAAAAAACAGACAATTGAAATTACCACGCATCAAAATTAGTGGGTTTCATATAAATATAAACACGTTATAAATTATTAAATATTTTAATTTTAATTTTAAATACGAATATAATATGTATATTAAATGTATCACATTAATCGTGTTACTCGTATTTAAATATGTTATGTGATGTTTATTATATTATTTTTGTATTTATTAAATACGTCCGGTTTGTATCATGATTAAAATTACGGGATTTACTTTATTATATGGAGAAATGTGAAGAAAGTTTAGAATTCATCAGAAATTTATCTTTTTTTAGTTAAAAATTTAAAGTTAGTATTTTATACATTACCAAATCTTTGCCATTCCAATGAGCTCCCCATAATATGTATATATTAATATATGACAATGCAATGATTTAATTAGTAAATCAATGAATTTAGAGTTAAAATTGAATTATTATAATAAATTATGTAAAATATAAGATGAATTAATAAATGATTATAATCTGACATTAAAAATATTATTAAAACATAATATGACACAAAATAAAATGAATACGATATTAATATACGAACGTGTTAAAATTTACATAAAATAAATTATTATGTTAAGATTTATATAAATTTATAATACTTTGAATACAATAAGGACACGGAAAAATAACACGAAAATAAATGCACAAATCTTTTCTTTCTCCTTTCCTCCTTTTTTTTAAAAAAAATTTTGAAAAAAGAAAAAAAAGAAAAAAAAAACTTGCCAATACCATAATTAACCTTTAAACCAAGGTAATCAGTACCGTACCGGTAGGCATACAGTTTTTGTTCTGGTACGTATCGATATCGGTGTATTTCGGTGTACCATTTCGGGTTTACCGATATTTTTTAAATATTTTTTCATATATCTATATGTTTAACCTATTTTCAACTTTTTTAATAAAATATATATTATATACATATGCAAATATACATCCATTACATGCATATATATGTTTTTATGCAAATATAAATCTTAAATATTTAATATCTAAAATTTTTAAACATCAAAAAGGTAAAATAAATATTAAAATGTTAAAAAAGATAGTAAATTATTATTAATTATGTTCAATAGCCTAATTTAATGAACATATTTTATTTTAAAATGTAATTATTAACAAAATAAAAATGATCATGAAAAAATATATATTTAAAATGGTTTAAAAAATCAAGGTCAAATTGTACGATCAATCTCTCTAATACTGTGAACTGACGGATTTGATCATTCTAACTTAATTTGTCATAATTAGTTCCTTATACATTAATGTATTATTGATTCAGATCCAATTGATAACTCTCGTTAACTTTTTATAGCTGACGTGGCATTTGACTTTCATGGCATTTTTCACTTTCATTTTTCCCCTGCGAAACGAACCGTTTTGGTGCCATTAAGCCAAAATTTATTTTTCTTTTTATCTTTTCTCTCTAAATTATCTTCTTCTCTCTACCTTCTTTATTTTCCTTAAATTCTATTCATTTCTCATGACCTCCTCTTTATTTTTTTTTTTACCCTTTTTTTAAAGGATTTTGCTAACGAATGCCCTTAAGGTACTTGTTAAGGTTAGTTAATATATTATTTATAGTAATAATATTATATTAAATGCAAAAATTGACAATTTTATTCATCATTTTCGATACTATATATATATATATAGTAACCTTAACAAAATCTTTTTTTAAATATCTCTGAACAGTCAATTTATAACAAAAAGCATCAGCTACCATTGCCGAAAGTCGTCGACCACTGTTCACCGACACTGAATGATCTCAACCTACTCAACAACCAATTAAATTCACCAAGTTTTTGGGAATTTCTTTTAATTATTTTTTATTAATTATTTTAAACTTTTTTCTATTTTTTTTTCAAACCAAACGAAACAAGCTTAAAAATTCCCAAATCAAAACCTAACCCTAACTTGATTTGGATTTCGTTCATGATTATTTGTCAAAATTCCAAAAAAAAAAAAAAAAAATTTCATCTACCTCGACAGAAACCACCCACCCCAAACCCCAACCGAATCCACCACTTCAGATGGAACAAATGTCAACTGCCCCAAGATTGACCTCGAAGAGCTCTTTTTCTTCTTCTTCCATCTCTGCTAGACTCTGGGTCTTGTCGCTAGTTCTTGATCCATGGTCTGAAATTTCTTCTTTGAGAGCAGAAGCCATTGCTTTCAGGTTGTTTCGTGGAAGGTTTTTTCACGAGTATTTGAATAAATATATGGTGGTTTTTGTGTAGTGGAGTGGAGGAGAAGGTGGTAAGTAGAACGCTCTTCAACAAATTTAGGTCAAAAAGCAACAAATCTACAACAATCAAGATCAATTCAGTTTTGGGGGTTACTTTTCAAATGCCATTATCATGCACATAATCTTCCTTTAACAGCTCCAAATACAAGCTTAGCGTATTCATGACATAAGTAAGCATCTTGCCTCTATTATTAAAATCCAAATTAACGGAAACAATAATTAAGTTATTTTCTCCACTTCGAGATCAATCTTCGAAAGAAATTAGGTTAGGGTTAGATTTTTGTTTGGGATTTTTTTTTCTTTTTGCAGGAAAATTTGGTTGGGGAGAAAGAAAAAAGATAAAAAGGTTGAAAGAAATAAAGAGACAAGTAAAAGAATTCAGAAAAAAATAGTTTATTAATTTATAGTTATTAAATAATTTCACATCATTTCCATGTCATCAACAGCAAACCAATGAAAAATTATGAAAAAGCCAAATAAAAAACATCAACATCCACCTCTGATATTCAACAATTACATCAGCTAAGGTAACGGCAAAAATTAATCGGGGTTATCAATTACACCTGAATCAATAATACATTAATATACGAGAGTTGATTATGACAAATTAAAGCAGAAAGATTAAATCCGTCAGTTCATTATAGTAGAGAGACTGACAATAAAATTTGATCAAAAATTAAATAAGTGAATTTTTTTTCAAAAATCAAAATTTTTTACCAACTGGTACGGATCTGTACGTACCAGTACTGACTGGTACCAACCGGTACAGGCCGGTACGATCAGTACGGGTCAGTACCAAAATCGGAACGAAACTAAAAATTGTCTGTATCAATTTAGTTAAAAACTGGGACGTATCAGCCGGTACCGATCACCATGCTTTAAACTCACTCTAATTAACCCCTTAAAACATATTTAATGATCATGCTTAATTGTCCTCGAACAAAGCCCGCAAAATTAAATTTGAACAATCTCCTTACTTGCGGACAACTTTTAATATAAAAGTTTATATTTGATGCATTGACAGTGTATAAGATTCATACACTATCAGTGAACCAAAACATGATACGTCATTAATGAGTAAAATAAAAAATAAGGAAGGATCTATAAATAAATATTAATGAGGTGTCTTATTTCTTTCTATTTCGATTTTTATATTTATTTATAGATCCTTTTTTATTTTTTAGTTTGTTCACTAATGTAAATATAGATTATCCCATCCGCAACCATGGATCCCTCATCGTGCGATCCTCTTATTTGGTCTTTGGCTCTTTGCTCCAAGCTAAAGTTGAGCTTTGAGTAAATAATAGCAGAGTTCGTTTTTGGTATACTTTCGATAGAATTAGTTTTTATTTATTTTTTTATTATATCTTAAAGAATAAATATTATTTTATTAATTTTACTTGTAAAATTTAATAATTTCACCGTCAATAAATGTAATAATTTCTCCTAATAGGAGATGGTGACGGGTGTGTAAAACATACATGCCAAAAACATTCCTCGTGAAGAAAGTTGAAAAGAAAAAGATTGCAGGAAAAAGAAAGAATAACAAACAAAAATAAGAGGGGAAAGAAGGCTCTATTGAATTTGTAATAACATCTTAAAAATTGGGACAATACTTAAATTTTAATTTATACAAAAATAATGCCAATCAGATAAGCACAAGAAAAAAAAAAACTTTGCTCATCTTTCAAGCTCTACGTAAATATCTAAACTTTGTGTTATCTTTTCCCTACAATTGATGTCCAAAGCAATTCGTCCAAAGTTTGCTTTTCTCTTCAACGCATTTAACGAAACCATCTGAGCCAAACCATTGGAAAGATGGTCTTATAGTTTTTTCTCTTTCTTTTTTTTTTTTTCCTTCTAAAAAAGCACACTGATCCAATCAGAGGAAAGAGTCTCAAGGCAAAAAAAGCCACTGCAAAAAATGCAGAAGCTTCTTAGCCTCGAGAAACCAGAGCAACGGGGCATTGGGGACTCAGTTTCCTCCAATGCATAAACCTCAAATGACTCCTATGGTAATAAAAAATTGTCACCTGTGACTCACTTGGCCTCCCTCTTAAGAATTAAGACCAAACAGATGGAGAAGACAATCTCAAAACTTGCAAAACATAGAGCCAACTAGCGCCAGTCTCGGCATCGGCCACACCTCCAGCTGCTGCTTTCTGAAGATGAATATTCATCCCAAGGAGAACAATGAGTGTGCATCAAAAACCCACAAATATCACAATAAAGTTCAGGGGCAGGTTCATTCTGTAGACATACATGACAATGCAGTGCATTAACAACATCAGGGTTCATGGGTTCCACTTGATTATCAAAAGTATCAATTCCACACTGTTCAGGGACCCCATCCTTTGAAATTGAACAAGTTGCATTCTCCCGGTTTCCTGACCCATCCCCGGTTGCATCGTTTCCATCAACTTGACCACCATCATCGGATGCTAGCAGCTCAGTAAAAGAGAAATATGTCTGTGGTTCGAACTCCATATCCTCATAGTTAAGACTTTCATAATCAAAAAGCAGCTCACCTTCAGGGTCATTGCCAGAAACATCCCATTCTGCAAAAGGAAGAGATGGTTCCTCCTTGGGCTCCGCGAAATCATTAGGTTCAGGGGCTGTCGACAATTCAACATGTTCAAGATCACACCCAACAAGACCATCCACCTCCCCTTCCTGCTTCATTTGCCTTCTGACTGGTAACTTCTGCAGCCCAGGGACAGAAGCACTATTCAACTCAACATCCGCGTCCGAAACATTCTCTGTTATTTGCTCAACTTTTGAAAGGGAGAAAAGAAGAGGATCACTAGCATATACAAGCTCATCCTCTGCAGAAATGATAGGAGTGACAGGATTACACTCTTTAATGTCGGAAATAGTTCCAAAATTAGAGTCCAATACTGCACTTCCTTGTCCCTGTTTCTGCGGCTTTCCAAACCGTTTCTTGCGCTTTTGCTCTCTAAGTTCAGGGTCCATGAAAGGACACTCAGGTCCTCTTATCCTTCGACACTTGCAACATTTGAATCCAACCACGTCAGAAATCCTTGACTCCTCAAGTTCAACAGCTTCAGAATGGTACCACTCTGCAACCAAAAAAAAAAAAGCAGACATTCATCATACACTTAAAGTTAAAAGAATATTTAAAAAAGAAATGACAATAACGATCTATAGCATACTTCTGCAAGTTTCGCAGTGAATATACATCAGATCAGAATTATAGGATTGTTCACACAGCTCACAAATAGGCTTCAACAAGTGGTTCTCTGAACCACCCTTTGTGAGAATGTTTGCACGCCTGAAGTCAATTCCAGTTTCATCACTGTTCTTTTTCCTCCATATGACACCCCAATTACACAACTTGCTTCGCTTCGTTGCTAAGCCAGAAAGAAAAGCAGATTGCTTCATATCAGAACTTCTTTCCTGAATTCTGACGGAATTCTCCTTAATTCTGATAGAGGCCAGTGGTTTCATGGGTTGAGTAGAACTTTTAACCTGCATGCCTTTGGTGACGGCTGGTGCACTGTGACAGTCTCGTCCTTGCAAGGGCAATAGAGTGGTAGGAGACTTGGTATTGATTTCATTTTTAGCAAGAACTTTGGCATGGTAACACTGCTTGCAAATGATCAAGCACTTAACTTTCCCATTCATATGCATTGAGCTTAAAGTACAGTCCTGATGACAATAACCTGATCATAAAATGACAAAACAAAATTATTTAGACAGACATTCAAACCCAAATCTAACTTAGATTCATTTATCATGCAGTTACTGAAAAAAAATTATACTTAAAGGCAATCAATATTATTAAACAGGACGATCACTTCTATACTGCAACATTACAGGAATTCTCCATATAATATTATTTATCCAACAAGACTGTTTCATTTCCTTAGAGGAAAAATGTAAATCTAAACCAAGATCTGCTGGCAGAACACCCTGCAAACATGTGAAGTACAAACTTCCTCTCATGAGCATGGAAAAATGAACACAGAATGCAAATATCAAAAGTCAATTACACATTCACAAACAAATGAAGACCTATAAATAATGGGGAGGCCCTACCCTAGCTTGACCTTTCTCCTAGATTACAATAACAGAATGGCTTGTCCTTTTTCAGTTTATAAGTTAATTGCAAAAACAATAAGCAGTACAACTGGTTATGCAATAGGCAGGCAGGCTATCAAGCTACATGAAATTATAAACATAATTCTCATACATAGATGCGGTAAAACATGAGAAGAGATGATTTTAGGAACCCCCAAGACAAAATTGGGAAATATTGACTTTCAGTACAAAAGATAATTTAGAATAAGAAGTCTAAAGAGTGGTTAGCAATGCAAACCTTGGCATGTGCCACATTTGACCGCATTCCTGATGATTGCATAACAGAAAAGATAAATAAGCTTAGAGCAAGGAGGTGGAGAAAACAGGAATTTCAACAACAAAAATAATATTTGACAACAATATAAGATGATTACCTTAGTAAAACATCCATTTGACATGAAGCACAAGAACACTTCTCTGACTTATCTCTCTTAGATGTCAGATAAGCAAATATATTCCTACGGGAAGCTTTCAACTGCCTTCGTTGTAACTCAGATAACTCACTGAAAGGCTTCTTAACTGATGGCAAAACCGCAATACTTATTCTTTCTTCATATTCTTTGATCAAGTATAAAGGGATGTGTGTTATAAGAAACCAATATTTCTCCTTTCTGTCTTCAGTTTGCTCGATGCCACTTATGTTCTTCATGACACGTGAGGGAAGATGCTTTTGATTTCCAAAAGCAACTCCATATTGAATCTTGCTTTCCACAGTTTTCTTATCACAGATAGTTGCATTTCTAAAAACGGATGCTTCTGTCTCTGAACCTTTTCCATCCAGGATGTTATGCTCAGGACGAACAAGATCATTCCATCTCACATGAAGGTCTAGGTATCTAACCTGAACCCCAGTCCAATTAAATTTTGTTAAACTTCCTGACAATCCAGTACACTGTTGGACACAGTTATTACAAGGAATGGTTCAATCAAACATAGTAATTTAATGACAAACCTGAAGTGCAAGCTGCGCTGCGTTCTTACTCCTTTCTACAGCAGCTCTCCAAATTAATTGTCTGCTTCTTTTAGGAATCTCAGAATCATCAACATAATTAATACCAGAAATCTTTCTCACACCACCTAATAAGTCACAAAACCATAATTCTATTATTTTCTTCACTTTCACCAATTTTACTATTACAAAAAAGCAAATTAGACTTTCTTTATTTCATAGACACCAAAGATACCTTGTTGTGCAGCTTTTCTAACCATTGGGCCAGGCAAAATTGCTTTCTGAAATACATGGGCTGATAACTTCCCTCCACGCCACCAGTCAAAACTTTTATCATCACAGTCATCAGCTGTAACTTCAGATGCAACAGATTGTTTCCTACGTCGCCTTCCACCTGGTCCACGTTTCTGTGGCAATCCCGCGGTGGATGAAGTGCTCTGAATCACAGATGATTCTACTAACCAATCATCCATTAGCTTGATCCAGTCCACAGAAAGAGCAGTAACAGAAATGTTCTCCTCAAGCTGAAAACGGGAACCAAAAACCACATCAGCCAAAATATAGAGAATACATGCATGAGATGAATCCATATCATCTACTATATCAGGAACCAAAAACCACATCAACCAAGAGTAATGAATAATACAGCACATGACTTCTCATAATTTCATGTATTAACTTACCACTCCAAAGAACATGTCACAAGGACACAAGGGTTATAAGAAAGTCTAAATTATTAATTTCTAGATGGAAAGAAAAGGATATTACATAAATGTTTTAAAAACTAAAGATGAATTGAGAAAAAAATGTGATAGAGCAGGAAAGGAAGAGGGAGCAAAATAATTAAGTGGCCTTCTTAAACTATTAGTAGTTGAAAAGTGAATAAGAGTGAGGACAGACTAGGCTAAGTGCAAGAAGAAATGAATGCTAAAATTGGAAAAACTATCATCATCCTAATAACCTATTAACCCAAAGTTTAAATTAGTAACCAACTATAATTTAGTTAAAGAATATGATAAAACTAATAATCCACGAAGGAAAAGAAATAAACTCACACCTTCCACCATCAGTTAAGTTCTAAAATAATCCAAATTTTTAAAGCATACTGTAATATAATTGGGGGAAAAAAAAGGTGAAGATGGCATGTTCTAGGCTGGCAGTATGCCAGGAAACCTTGACCAGAAAAAGGGGGAAATCAAGATAAGGTGCTTTTAACAGATAAGTATGAAGGAAATTCATGAATATATTTGTAAAACTCACATCAAGCAAGAGGACTTTTATTGCACTACAAGTTGAAGCTTCTTCCATTTTACTACGCCATTGTTTCCTAAAATCTTGGTTTAAGAAGGAGCCAGCTACAAGACCACGTAAAGCCTCCTCCATGTATAAAATATATGTTGCAATGCTAGGAAGACTACCCTCTCCATTCTTTAAAGGAGGAAGGCCAATGAGGATCTTATTGGCACTTTTAGTGGCAGTGGAGACAGCAGAATTCAACATGCATCCTCTCCTGCTTGAAGATGGGATCTTGCAAGAATGACACCAGCCACACCTTTCCCTCGGAACATCCAACAACTTCTTTTCAGCACTTGGCCAGAAAAACCGTGAGGCTGCTGATGAGAAAGCTTTTACTTGCAGCAAAATGTTACTTGCAGATGTAACTTTTCTGGCACTGCCAGATTTGTTTACCTCAGACACCTGACTTTCCTCTGATGAAAGAACAGCCAGCTTAGCAGCCGCAGTAGCAGCAAAATGCCCATGACTATAGTGATTTACATAAGCATGTGGTTTAAAAGAAATCCCCATGTATGCATAACCAACTGCAGAGTTTCTTGCATCCCTTCCAAAACGCACATGATTGCCCACTTTGCTCTGGCAAAACATATTTGCTTGAAAATACATACCATTTGCTGCTCCACCATAACTGTCACTACTTTTTCCCGAGGCACATGAAGTATAGTCTATGACACTTGATCTGTCAACTAAGCTTTGGTGGGTTACATCAGAGGCAGCTAGCTGGCTAACTGAAGCAGCAGACATGGCAGAATCAATATAAATCTGCTCAGATAGCTTCTTATTCATTGGAGGATGATCCTTCCTTCCCATTGTCCCACCATTGCTCAGAGAGGCAGGATGGTCAGTTTGGTTCATTGCATCCACAGAAGTATCTGGACACGAAACTCCCACATTGCTTCCACTGAAACTACTTGCATTCTCAACATCAACTGAATCCAAAAATTTATGACTTTCCTTTCCAGAAGGCAGAGGTGATCCAGTAGAAAATTTTGCATCTTCCTTTATATTTGCTGTATTGCCATTCATTTCAAGAGGAGAGAAAATATTTTCTGGGACATTCCAATAGTGTATGATTGCTTTGCATATACCAAAGTATAATGTTTTATGTTGAATGGATGAAGAAAGCACCTGGAGGACTTTTGGAACGTCATTCAGATTGTAGTATCCGACATATGATTCAGTGTCAAGGGAAGCCTTGAGCCTGCAATTATCAAATTTGATATTGTAAACAAAAACTTAGAACACACTGGAAAGCTAATGAGAAGGAAAAAAAAAAAAAGAGGCATCAATGTCATGCATATCAGCACACTGAGCAACTAAAGTCGAAGGCTGGAGGAACATGGACAAGCAACTTAACACGATGGAACTCTCTTTAAATGAGAAGACATTTAAATAATAGAACAAAAAATAATCAGAGAGCAATTTCAACTCAAAGACAAGAATGTGTTTCACAGACGGATACCACTCAGAAGAGAGGTTGACCTGACGAAAAGGAACTGTTACTAGTGTAGAATAAGAAATAGGTTTAAAAGCTTACACTAACAAGTGATTACAAGTACCCAAGAAGACTTGCCCATATAAATCAACACCAAAAAGTTCTGCTCCTCTAAGTGAAGTCTTTATTGTAATTGCTGGTCCCATTTTATCAATTGCACATTCTGGACAATACCACGGCCCTTCGGGTATATACATTTTCATGACACCTATACATCTCGAATGATATGCAGATGGACACCCATCACAACAAAGCAATGTCCCGTCCATTCCACAAAGACGACACTCATCACTATTTCCGTCTACATCAGTATCAACACCAGCAGTCCCTTCAGTACTTCTCAAACCCAAAGAATATGTTCTAGAAGATGACTTGACCTCATGGCTTTCTGCAATAATCTCCATTGCCTCCCTCTCCTTGCATGCTGAACTTTTAGAATATATAGGATGAACCCTTCTAGGTCCTTTTTCATGAGGATCAGTCACAACTGCATCAGGATCTACTCCCACTTCAGTTGCCTCACGCATGTCAATTTCAGCTCTCAGCTCTGCATATTCTAATACATCATCACATAGAAGTTGTAGAATCATCAACTTTCTGCTCACAGGTAAGGAATAGTACTCTCTCTCAGAGATGTCTTCATAGAATCTTTTCCACTCAGGTCCTCTTGCATATCCCATTACCATAAAATACTGGACCAAATAAACAGGCCAAGTCAGTGTATCGAGCAAGCTCCAATCGAGGCACCTGCAGATAAAGAATGTAACAGTTATTTTGAATTTCTATTGATGAATGAAAGTAAGGACATTATTTCTCTTTTTTTTTTTTTGGGTGGTTGAATCCAAACATCTGTTCTGTTTCAAAGAGAGATCAAAGTCACTCTTGGTTGCTTTCAAAATGGGAGGAAAAAGTGCATCAATTGTATCATTATAAGGATTTGGCACTTTTAGTCACCCATAAAGCACACATGAAGGATTGGAACAAGTGCCGATTTTCTTTCAATTTTTAAGGGCTAAGGACCGCCTTACATTTTTAGCAAGAAAAACTAACAGTATAGTAGATTGTGGTGGAAACCAATTTTGCCAATAAAACATCTCAATCACAAAACCATCAAAGAATTAAAACAATATACTAAAACCTAATTATCTAATGATGTGTGAAAATGAATATACATACCTCAAGCATTTTGATGCAAGCTCTGAGCCTTCTGAAGAGACTGTTTCAAGATGACAACTCAATGCCCGCATCAAAGCAACATGAACAGCGTCCAATAACGGGTTTGGACCAGAGCAATTTAATGACCCCACAAAATCATCCAATCCAAACGGACTCAAAAACAAAATGATGCTAAAGGACCTTAGAAAACCATACACAGAAAACAGATGCGAAACGCACTCCTCTGGCACACCAATTGTTCCCGAAGAAGGAGGCAACATAGGGGGTGGAATAAGAGGAATCTCAGACTCCAAAGACAATTCCCTATCGCGTGCATTCTCGCAGGAATCACTTGAAGAATCCGCATCATCTTTGACTTGCTCCCCATCATTCTCGACCATCATTCCACCACTCAACTCACTTACAGCCGAAGTTTCCAAGCCATCAACCTCATTTTTCAAAACCTCCACTTTCTTCTTTTCCTCTTCCAACTCACTCTCCTTCTTTACAATCCTGTTTAACACTAATTCATCTAACCTAACTTTTCTTCTACTCAAATCATCATCGAAATACGACTCTTCTAAAATCAACTCTCGAAGCTCCCCACTTTCCAGGTCCTCAAAATCACCATCCTCATAATCTACCCTATACAATCCGGTATCGTAGGAAACAATCTTCCCTAAAAAAACATTTTCCCCAAATTCTTTCAACACGTATCGACCTACGAGGGCCATGGATCTTATCTCAAACGCCCGCCTTTTAGTTTTGGAATTATTGAATTTTGTATCAGCAGAAACACTTTCATTTTCTTCTTCTGGTCTCCTACGTTTCCTCGGCCTACCTCTAGGCCTTGGTGCCGTAGGCTCCATTGATCGACCGACCCGATAACAGATCGAATCGAGCACTGGATTTGATAAAACTGGTTTCCAAACACCCCCTTGGGGTTTCCACAAAACCTTTTTTCCGTAATAAGGAACTGATTTGGCGTTGTTTTTTGAGTTTCGAGTGATCTAGGGCTCGTGGAGATCCTTTAAATATTAAATGAATCGATGATCTTTTTAAAAAATTAAAATTCGGAGAAAAGAATCAGAGTAATTTTCAATGAAAGGAAATTATGACGAAGAATTTTGGAGAGATACCTGGTTAGGGTTTGATAACCGCCATTGAAATTTTCTTCTGAGATTTTAGAGATTGAGATAGGGAGAGAAAAAAAGAGCCCTAATAGGAGTGAACAACGGCGTCTTTTATCGCGCGTGAGAAAGTGAGGCTGACTCGGACTCGGTTTTTTGAGTTAACGATTTGAACTCGTCCGAGTTGGGGCGTGAAAATTATGATTCTTTTGTACGGAGATTTTCTTTTTGTGTAATCCTGATGGAACTTTTATATACAATAATATTTTGTTAGAACTTAGTCCCACATCGGTGGGAGAAATGAAGGAGTTCCTCCTTGAAGGCTATATAAAGAGCCTTAAGGAGAAGTATTAAAACCATCCCAAGAATTATCTCTTCCTCTCTTGTATACTTTCTTATATTCTTTGTGAGGTTGTTCTCTCCTAGTATTTAGAGAGAGGTGTTGTAATATTTTCTCATAGTGAAATTCCTCTAGTCTTGCCCCGTGGTTTTTCCCTTTATTCATTGAGGGTTTTCCACGTTAAATTTTGTGTGTTCAGTTCCTATTTTCTCATCTCTTATTTTAGTTGTGAGACACTATTCCGTCACTCTGGTACCTAACAGTGGTATCAGAGCCATTGGTTCGTGGTCCTTATTCCGCTGCAGTGAAAGTGTTGGTTCTTAGTATGCTCTGTGGTTGCAGTATTGTCTGATCTTCCACATCAGAAAAGAATTATTCTTGTTGCTGGAAATAAAGTGTGGTAGTGTGAAAGTGTCTAGGGAAGTTCTGGCTAGGAAAGACTTGGTATTTAAGTGTGTCTATCAGTGACCCACCTCTCTTTCCTGGGAACCTACCTGGTGCACTATTCACGGGCTACGATCACTGTTCCAGTATACGGTCACTATTCACAGATACGGTTACTATTCATACGTGTGGTTGTATACTTTTGCAGTAATTGTTAACGTATACTGGATTTGTTCTAGTGTACGACATACGTACAATACTGTTCACGTATACGGTACTATTCACGGTGAAATAGTGTAACTCGCTTCAGTTCGTGTACAACCATGGCAGCAAAATTCGAGATAGAGAAGTTCAGTGGGAGAAATTTCTCCTTGTGGAAATTGAAGATAAGAGCAATTTTGAGGAAGGATAATTGTCTAGAAGCAATTGAAAGTAGACCCACAGAAATGACTGATGAAAAGTGGAAAGAGAAGGATGACAATGCTGTTGCCAATCTGCACCTAGCAATGGCGGATTCAGTTTTGTCAAGTGTTGCAGAGAAGAAGACTGCAAAGGAGATTTGGGATGTTCTAAACAAATTGTACGAGGCGAAGTCACTTCACACCAGAATATTCTTGAAGAGAAAACTCTACACTCTTCGAATGAGTGAATCCACGTCGGTAACGGATCACATCAACACTCTGAATACGCTATTTGCTCAACTCACAGCATCAGATTTCAAAATAGCGGAAAATGAACGTGCGGAACTTCTACTTCAGAGTTTACCAGATTCGTATGATCAACTCATCATCAACATTACAAATAACAATGTTAGTGACTCTCTTCACTTTGATGATGTTGCCGGTGCTATTCTTGAAGAAGAATCCAGGCGCAAGAATAAGGAGGAAAGGTCAGAAAATTCAAAGCAAGCAGAAGCTTTAACGGTGATGAGAGGCAGATCAACAGAACGTGGCTCCAGTGGGAGTCAGAATCATGGTAGATCAAAATCTCGAAGAAGGAAGAATCTTAAATGCTACAATTGTGGCATGAGAGGGCACTCGAAGAAGGAGTGTTGGCATAATAAGAAGGGTGGAGAAAAGAATTCTGAAACATCAACCTCCCAAGGTTGTGTTGCAAGTACCTCAGATGATGGAGAAATCTTGTATAGTGAAGCAGCGACTAGTTCTAAAGGCGGAAAGAAACTCAATGATGTCTGGATAATGGATTCAGGTGCGACATGGCACATGACTCCACACCGAGATTGGTTTTGCACTTATGAACCTATTTCGGAAGGATCTGTGTTCATGGGAAATGATCACGCCTTAGATATTGCTGGAGTCGGTACCGTCAGATTAAAAATGCATGATGGTACTGTTCGCAAAATTCAAGGGGTACGACATGTGAAGGGCTTAAAGAAGAACTTATTGTCAATTGGACAATTGGATGACCTCGGGTGCAAGATCCACACTGAATGTGGAATATTGAAAGTAGTGAAAGGAAACCTTGTGGTGATGAAAGCAGAGAAGATCACAAGCAATCTATACATGCTTTTGGGAGAGACGTTGCAAGAGGCAGATGCATCAGTTGCAGCAGCCAGCCAAGAAGAAATGACGATGATGTGGCATCGCAGATTAGGCCATATGTCAGAGCGAGGCTTGAAAGTCCTTGCAGAACGCAATCTCCTGCCCGGGCTCAAGATGGTCAATTTACCTTTCTGTGAGCACTGTGTGATAAGCAAGCAGCATAGATTGAAGTTTGCTAAAGTAACTACAAGAAGCAAACACATACTGGACTTAATCCATTCTGATGTGTGGGAGTCACCAGAAATATCCCTGGGTGGAGCAAAGTATTTTGTATCATTCATTGATGACTATTCCAGGAGATTATGGGTGTACCCAATCAAGAAGAAGTCTGATGTGTTTCCAGTATTCAAGGAGTTCAAAGCACAAGTAGAGCTTGAAACTGGGAAAAGAATCAAGTGCTTGAGGACAGACAATGGAGGAGAATATGTAGACGGTAACTTTCTAGCATTCTGTAAGAAAGAGGGTATTATGAGATAATTCACGGTTGCACATACGCCTCAACAGAATGGTGTAGCAGAGCGGATGAACAGAACTCTCCTAGATAGAACAAGAGCCATGCTGAGAACAGCGGGATTGGCCAAATCTTTCTGGGCAGAAGCAGTCAAAACCACCTGTTATGTGATAAATCGATCACCATCAACGGCGATTGGTTTGAAGACGCCTATGGAGATGTGGAAAGGAAAGCCAGCTGATTATTCTTCTCTACATGTGTTTGGATGTCCTGTGTACGTGATGTACAACTCCCAAGAAAGAACAAAGCTGGATCCAAAATCCAGAAAATGTATATTCTTGGGTTATGCTGACGGTGTTAAGGGGTATCGCCTGTGGGATCCCACTGCCCGCAAGGTTGTTGTCAGCAGAGATGTAGTTTTTGCAGAAAATGAACTGCAAAGTGAGCAAACAAATGACAACACTTCAAAAGAGACTGCTACAGTGCAGATGGATAGAAATTCTCAAGAAGATGATTCTTCTGAAGCAGAACCAGAGCATGAGGTACCAGAACCAGTTGAGTCCGAGGCTGTAGAAGTTCGACGGTCAACTCGTGAGAGAAGGCCTCCAAATTGGCACACGGAGTATGTTACGGAGAGCAATGTTGCATACTGTCTTTTAACAGAGGATGGAGAGCCATCAACTTTTCATGAAGCTACTAGTAGCCCAAATGCTTCTCTGTGGATGACAGCAATGCAGGAAGAAATTGAAGCTCTTCACAAGAACGAGACATGGGAACTGGTGGAATTACCACGTGGCAGAAAAGCCATTGGTAACAAATGGGTCTACAAGATCAAGCGGGATAGCAATGATCAAGTAGAACGATATCGTGCTAGATTGGTTGTAAAAGGATATGCTCAGAAAGAAGGTATTGACTTCAACGAGATATTTTCTCCAGTTGTCAGACTTACTACTATCAGAGTAGTGTTGGCTATGTGTGCTGCATTTGATCTACATCTTGAACAACTAGATGTAAAGACGGCTTTTCTACATGGAGAGCTTGAAGAAGAAATTTATATGCTCCAACCAGAAGGTTTTGTTGAAACAGGCAAAGAGAACTTGGTTTGCAGGTTGACCAAATCTCTGTACGGTCTAAAGCAGGCGCCCAGATGTTGGTACAAGAGATTTGATTCTTTCATAATTAGCCTTGAATACAACAGACTGAGTTCAGACCATTGTACGTACTACAAGAGGTTTGATGATAATGATTTCATTATTTTGCTGTTGTATGTGGATGACATGTTGGTGGTAGGCCCCAACAAAGATCGAATCCAAGATTTGAAGGCACAGTTGGCTAGGGAGTTCGATATGAAGGACTTGGGACCCGCAAACAAGATTTTAGGGATGCAAATTCACCGAGACAGAAAAGACAGGAAAATTTGGCTTTCTCAAAAGAATTATTTGAGGAAGGTCTTGCGACGCTTCAACATGCAAGACTGTAAGCCAATATCTACCCCACTTCCTGTCAATTGTAAATTATCCTCAGGTATGAGTCCTAGCAATGAAGCAGAGAGGATGGAAATGTCTCGAGTACCGTATGCATCAGCGGTGGGAAGCCTTATGTATGCTATGATATGTACAAGACCAGACATTGCACAAGCAGTGGGAGCGGTCAGTCGATTTATGGCAGATCCTGGTAGAGAGCATTGGAATGTTGTTAAGAGGATCCTTAGATACATTAAAGGAACCTCAGATGTTGCATTATGTTTTGGAGGATCAGAACTTGTTGTCAGGGGTTATGTTGATTCAGATTTTGCAGGTGATCTTAATAAAAGGAAATCCACTACTGGCTATGTGTTCACACTTGCAGGAGGAGCGGTAAGCTGGTTATCTAAGTTACAGACTGTTGTAGCTTTGTCTACTACAGAAGCTGAGTACATGGCAGCTACCCAAGCATGCAAGGAAGCAATATGGATACAAAGGTTAATGGAAGAACTCGGGCACAAGCAGCAGAAGATTATTGTGTATTGTGACAGTCAGAGTGCCTTGCACATTGCAAGGAATCCAGCCTTTCATTCCAGGACAAAGCATATAGGTATACAGTATCACTTTGTTCGAGAAGTAGTAGAAGAAGGAAGTGTGGATATGCAAAAGATTCACACCAAAGACAACCTAGCAGATGTTATGACAAAGCCAATCAACACTGACAAGTTTATTTGGTGTCGATCCTCCTATGGTCTATCAGAAACGTAAGCAACATATTTAACTTTAAAAAAAATGAAATTCGATAATATGTTTTTATATCAATTACAGGGAAAAGATTAAGTCTGGATAAAACTTAATGCATCCGCTAATCGTATTATTACAAGTATATATGTATTAAATATTTACTTACTCCAATTAACTATATAATGAATTTTACTTTTGACAATTTTTTTTTTCTTTTATGGAGTACCACAAATATTGATGCAATATAAATAATTCTCAATTTTTTACTTTTACTAGTTACTTGTTGTGCTATGCAGTAAAAAGGTAAAAAAAATAATGTTCTCATATGCAATTTTTAAACACTTCATATTTGTATATGTGTATTAAAAATATGGCAAAAAAATTAAAAATTAATAAAATAGACTATTTTAAATGGTAAAAAAAATATAGCTTTCATTTAAATGTACATTCTTCATATTTTGTTCAGTTCTATTTTTAAGTTTAATTACTAGTAAATTTTTCTTCTATTTATTTTTACATAAATTTGATGAAGTACAAATATAAAATAAAGCATTTTTTTTACCTTTTCTATTTTTGTTAAAACTTAACATGTTATTATAAACTTTTCATTGCTTTATATGTTTTTTCCCCCTCACTCTATATGTTTAAAGTACCCAATAATATAGCAATGAAAAGTTTATAATAAACACAATATTTTATGAATATAATTGTTTATAATAAATATTGTGTCATTCGTAAATATAAACACAATATGAATTATTAAATATGTTAAAATATTAAATACGAATACAATATGTATATTAAACATATCATATTTATCATATTATTTTTATATTTATTAAACTTATCGTATCCATATTATATTTTTGTATCGTGTTTAAAATTAACAAATCTATGACTTACAAAGTAATTTGTCCCGTCCCTAATTGTCAAAAACAAAACTCTTCATGGGCCGGGCCGGGTGATATCAGCACTATATATACTTGTCCAAGCCTGATTCGAAATATGGACCTGAAATTTTGCTCAAACCCTTTCATATTTGTAAATTGATAGTCCAAACTCGTTTAGACCTACCCATATTATTAAAATTTAATTTTTATTATTTAATTTTTAATAATCTTATTTTTTTTTCTTTTATTAAGTTCTAAAACATGAATAACTTAACATATTTTTTAATATTTACACCATAATATTATATATTTATTTTTTATATGATATAAATTATATAATATATAAAATAATATATTATATAAATGAAAAACGGGTTGAATCGGATTCGGACCTTAATTGTTGGAGTCAAGACTTAGTCAATTTTTTAAATTGACCTTTTTTTGTTCCAAACCTATATTTTTGGCTTAATATTTTTGTTCAAACTCTCTAAATATATGAACAAATCTTCGAATTTAGATAAATAACTCGATCCTTGAACATGTCTAAATCTCTTACTACTTCTTTAAAGTTGAATTTTTTTTCTTTTTTACTTGCTAAAATCCAAAAATAAAAGCATTAAAATGCTAATTTGTTTATCTATGCTTGTAAAACGAAAATTAAATTAAATTTTTTATGATGTAAAAAGATGTCAATGTATTATAACAAAAGTCAAACCAATTCCACGAAAAGTCAAATGCTCATGAGTCATGACCATACAGGATCCAGTCCAACCTCAGTACAAAAATTACTTTATACTAAACAAAAATCGTTTAATAAAAACGACAGCAAATGATCGAATTGACTCAGTGTATCAACGAACCAACTCAGAGTTCGCCCGATTTATGCATGTTCTTAATCACTCAAAGCCTCAAAGGGTTAAAAATATTTTGCATTTGCGCACGCAAAAAATGGGATACAACATTAACAAAATTATTATAGCAAAGATGGCGGGAAAAATTTCCCCACTTTTATCGGCTTTACCCGCCAAGTATTGTTTGTTTTAAATCTTTGAAATTGGATTATTAATATGTTAATTACTTGATGTCAACGGGTAGAATTAGTATAAAGGTAAAGAGTAATAATTAATAATATACGGTGTAAAAAAAATGAGAATGTTGTTACCAATATTTTGTTTTTCAACTATATATAGGAAATATTTATTTATGGTGATGTAAAATTAAATTAATTTTATATTTTGTCAATTCAATTGTTAAATTTTATATTTTATTCAAGTAAATTATATATATTAAATTTAAAATTAAAATTAATAAAAAATATTTAATTATTATTTGATAATAATAAAATTTCAACTGTTAATACTATAATACTTAATATATATTAAAAAAATATTATTATCGATTGAAATAATAAAAATATCGGATGTGTTTGAAATTTATGTACATGACGTTATAAATAGGTTTTAAAATTTAACGATCAATTTATACAAATATTAATTGTATATTAAATTATATAATTATATCAAATAAATTAATTTTACAATGATATATATATATGCATTTTTTTTATAGCTTTAAAAAGCATCGAATAATTATAGAAGGAAGAGTACTATAGAAATAGCTATTATAGAATGGTCCAATTTCAAGTAAGTTTTGGCCCAACTGTGAATGTTATTTTATTTAGTTGATAGTACATTATTATTTAAAATTTATTCATATTAAATATGAAAGATTACAATTTTGATATTATTTAATTGATAGTACATTATTATTTAAAATTCATTCATATTAAATATGAAATATTACAATTTTGCTAGTATCAAAAGTGAAATCGATGATAGTTAAATTGCTAATACTACAATGAAGTTCAAATACAAGGCCACAAAATTGATTTTTTTTTTATTTTAAAATTAAAATCTTAATTACAATATTTCATATTTTATTTTTAAAAACCGTTCTAAGAAGTTTATTAATTTTATTTTAAAGTGTGATATATAAATCTATACTTTTCGTACGCAACGTGTGCATGTATATATATATATATATGATCATTCATTTTTTTTATCAATCAAATAATAATACACATGAAAAAAACAATGAATCATTGGATCACATAATTTTTCACTACGATAAAGTAACTTGTGATTGAAATATTGTAATTCTACTGGAAATTGGAATTATGATCAAATTTGTTCATTATATTATAATTTAATATTGAATTTTATCATTTTATTTTTATTAAACTTATTAATTTTGTTGTTTTTTGGACAATAAATAATGGAATTAAAATATTCTGTTAATATAAATGATAAATTATAATGAAGTTCATTACCTTTTATAAATAAAAATATATATTAACAAATTCAACATTGATAATTTTAGCCTTAATCCCATGAAACATACTAATATATATATATATATATATATTAGTTATCCCAAAATTACTAAATAAAAGAAGGTTTTGGTTAAGGAGTGTCATAATGACATTTTTTGAAATTATTATATACAATAATATTTTTATTCAATGCATTAAAAATAATAAATAAAATTATTAATTATTATATTTAATATAATATTATTAATATAAATAATATATAATAACTTAAAAAAATGACATAAGAATATTTGTTACAGATTATTATCATCTATGCTATCAATGAAATTTTTTAACTATACAAATAAAATTAAAAATCTATCAAGTGTTTTATTTATTTTATTTTTTAAAATATAACTTAAAGACATATAATAATTTTGTCATCCCACTTATAAAATTAAAAAATTTCAAAGAAAAGAAAAGAAAAAAATACAAAGCTTTACAAAAGTAGAAAAAAGGGAACACTTGCAATATAAAGGGGGAAACGATGACGCATTAGGCGTATATCACACGCTTTCATTCCCTTTAATTTTCTCCAACACTCTCCCGCCATCTCTGAAACCCACCCTTCGGATAACATGCACCACCGCGCATTTTAGCATTTAGCCCTCAGAATTCAAATCCCCTCTCTCGCTCACATACGGCCGAACAAACTCCTCCGTACTCCCGAAATCAAAATCGCACACGTCGGATTAATTTGGTGCTAGGCTTAGGGTTTTTGAGAATAATCCGATGGGCAGGAACAAGGTGACCGAGGAGCTCATTTCCACCGTCTGATCGATCGTCGGATCAGACCATTCCGAGATGGACATAATCAGAGCTCTACACTTGGCCAAAAACGACGCCACTGCCGCCATCAACATAATTTTCGACTCGCGTCCCAATTTCAAGACCAGAGAGAAACAACCCGAACCCGAGACCCGAAATTCGAGCTCCAATACAGCGCCGGCCTGTGTAAAAACGAAGAAAACAAGCAAGGAGAACAAGAATTCTAGTATTAGTAGTAATGGAAATGTCGCCTGTTGTGCAAGTATTTTGGATGATGAAGAGAATGTTAGGCTTGAAAATTATTGGTGGCTTGTTGGCTCCAGCGAGGTCCCCGGGCTTTCGACGAGTAAAGGGATGAAAGTGAAAGCTGGGGAGGAAGTTTACTTCACGTTTCCGTTGAAGAGTAGCGGCTCGAGTCCGTCGGGGCCAGTGCGGAAAGGTTTTGGGAGAGGAAGGCCAGCGGTAGCAGCTTGTTCAGAGATTGTTAGGTTCTCCACCGAGAACTCTGGGGAGGTAAAAATTTGAATTAAAATTTTAGTAATAATTTGGTTAATTTTTTTACTACCTACCTTTTTATTTCTGGTAGCAAAAATGGTACTTTAATATAAATTATAATAGCAAATAATATTTTTGAAAAATTAAAAATTCAAGAAAACATTTGATTATTTTGGCAGATTGGTAGAATACCCAATCAGTGGGCACGTTGTCTATTGCCGCTTGTGAGGGATAAGAAGGTTAGAGTTGAGGGGAGGTGTAAATCAGCTTCAGATGTGTTGGGTATTATGGATACTGTTGTTTTATCTTTAAGGTATGGTTGCTTGAATGTTTACTCTTTGTAAGTTCGTGAAATGGGTATTTGTTTTGATTACTGAATCTGGTTTTAATGAGTGAATTTTTGGTTTGACCCAGTGTGTACATTAATAGTTCCATGTTCCATAAGTATCAGCAGACTTCACTCAAGGCAGCCAGCAATTCCACCGAGGAATCTGTTGTTCATCCTCTTCCAAATTTGTTCCGGTTGCTTGACCTAACACCCTTTAAGAAGGTAATGGTTTGCCTTAAGTTTTAATGTGTTGTTTTGGTTGTGATTACCTGTTAGATAACATTATCATGAATTAAGCAAAAAAGTTTTAATACACTTATATTTGTATTGTACCAAAATTTTCTCTCAAATATTTTAATGAGCAATGTCTTTCTTGTTGTTTTATGATAATTAGGCAGAACTAGCTCCTGATGATTTGTACACAAAGAAGCGACCCTTGGAGACAAAGGTAGCAAAATATATACAGTTATATTTACTATTTCAAATATAGTGACTTTTTAGTGGTTGAATTACTGAATGATACTGTGGAAATAGGATGGTTCTGGTCTTCATATCCCATTGTTACCTATTAACAAGTTTAAGAATCAATCTCAAAGTGAAAATGAAGTTGAAAATGAGGAGTCCGTCTCTGATGCTGATCTTGAGAATATTGTTGGTGTGGGGGGCAACTCTGAGTTAGAGGTATTGTCATTTTTCAAAAGTGTTTGTAGAGCATACCACTACTAATAATAGGTGAAATCACATGACAACCATTGTGTTTTAGGAAATGGATCCCCCTAGCACCCTCCAGTGTGAACTTCGCCCTTACCAAAAGCAGGCTCTCCAGTGGATGGTGAAAGTGGAGAAGGGACATTGCATGGATGAGGCACCAACAACACTGCACCCTTGTTGGGAGGCATATCGCCTAGCAGATAAGTATGTCAGATGATCTTTTTAGCTGATTATTTCCACTCATTATGTTAATGGATATTGATGAAATATCTTTTTTTATAGGAGGGAGCCTGTTGTCTACTTGAATGCATTTACTGGTGATGCTACAATAGAATTCCCGAGCACACATCAAATGGCTAGAGGAGGAGTATGCCTTTAACATTCCTGCTGTATATTTAACTTAGTTGCCTCTTGTTACATTCTTACCTCTTCTTAACTTCCTTTATTTTTGAAGATTCTGGCAGATGCTATGGGGCTGGGGAAGACAATAATGACAATAGCCCTCCTAGTAACCCATTCAGAAAGAGGTGGGTTATCAGATAGTCAATCCCCAGATCAGCCTTCTGATCCAGTTGGTGAAGTCAGTGATTTATTTGGCCAATCACCAAATTCCGTGAAAAATGCAATAAAATTTCCTGGTTTTGATAAGTTGTCAAAGCAAAAGAACAAACTTGCGACTGGTGGCAATCTGATTATATGTCCCATGACTCTTCTTGGCCAATGGAAGGTTCGCCTTTTCAGTTTTGAAGTAGACTCAGTTTATGGCTTTAATTATAGTAGTATCTGCATATTCAGAACTTAACACTTCTATTAATATCGATGTTGTTTTTGCTTAGTTATTCACTTTTCTGTTATTGAGTGGGCTCTAAACATTTGGGTATTGTCAGGCAGAGATTGAAACTCATTTGCAACCTGGGTCTTTGTCTTTATATGTTCATTATGGACAAAATAGGCCAAAGGATGCAAAACTTCTTGCTCAGAATGATGTTGTAATTACTACATATGGAGTTCTAGCTTCAGAATTTTCAGCAGAGGTGGTTAAAAAATCTTACTTTTATTATTGTTAAAATTACTGCATAATTATACATAAGTAAAAGGTGATTCATCTTATATTTTGCCAGAATTCTGAAGATAATGGAGGACTATACTCAGTTCGGTGGTTCAGGATTGTTCTCGATGAAGCACATACCATAAAGTCTTCTAAAAGTCAAATTTCCATGGCTGCCACTGCTTTAGTTGCTGATCGTCGCTGCTGTCTCACTGGGACTCCTATCCAGGTAAATAGCATTTTAGAAAAGTGTGTAAGCCTTTGTTTTAAGTGCTATTTGAACGTGTATAGCAAATTTTTGTATTTTAGGTTTCTTTTTATCCCGCTTTGTTTCATATGTGGAAGGGAAGGAGAATGCTTCTCAGTATTCATTGGTGCATTTGAATTTTCTTCCATTTCTTCTATCTTGTTCCATTGGCTGAGCACCTGCCTCACCCATTGTAGTAAATAGCGCATGGGGAAGAGATAGAGAATAGGGAGATAGAAGAAAAAGGGGGATTGGAAGAGAAAAGATAGAGCCGAAAGGGAAAGGTAACCCAGAGAACAACAGGGCAAAGAAAAAGAATAGAGCAAGAAAGAGAAAGAAACAAGAGAGTTCAATATCCTAAAAGCTGAATGAAAATTACAAACTAGAGTTTGATGTTTTCCTTATTGGGGAGTTATGGTTTCCATTTGCTTAATATACCTTTGGTACAAATATTAAGTGATGTGTGAAATGTAATACCATAAAACCATGCATTGTCTGTCAAGAATTTATACTTATCAAAATTCAGAAGAATTTCTCTCTAATGCGTATGAAATCCTTGTATGATGGACTTTATTATTATTATTATTATTATTATTTTTTTCAGATTTAGAGATTGGAGTTTTGATCTTAATTATATAATTATATGCTAGGTGTACTAAAATTCGTATGTGTTCAATGTTTTCTGCTTGAAGCAAAGCCTTCTCTGCTTTGTGGTAATTGTTTCTCAAACTATTTTTTTTGTAGTTAAGATATATGCAAAGTAAATTTCTGATATATATTGAAGAATGTGAAGGGTAATACTTATTGCATGTGCCCATCAATGTATGTTTTCTTCATACCTACTCAGATTTCTTTCTCTATACATATAATGTTCCTTTTTATCTTGGGATTTCATGTTTTGCGCTATTCAAATTTGTTCTTATTTCTGGAAGGATCTATTTCAGGTTGGAATTTGACTTTGCAGTTCTCACTTGCATCCTAACTCATTTATTTTCAAGATTTTGTGTGCTTCCTAATAAGAAAATTTACCGTCACAGAACAAGCTGGAGGATATATACAGTCTTCTCCGGTTTTTGAAGGTGGAACCTTGGGGAAACTGGCCCTGGTAAGTTTCCCAAAACTTGTTTGATGGAAAATGTATGGTAAGATCTTAAGTATCTCCTTTATTGGTCTATTGAACCCCTAAATTTGAATATGATTGTTTCTTGAATTTCTTTTTGCATGTTAACAAAGACGCAATTACATTTAAGTTTCAAATGCTTAGCTTGCCTGCAGCACCTAGACAATCTATTAGCTTCATAAGGTCACATTTGTTTCTCTTTGGGTCGAAGAGAGAGCTTCTATTTATCAGTATGAATATATGTTGAACATTAACATTATCTGTGCAATATATGAAACTTTTCTCTTCTATGCTTCTTTTTATCTGTTGATATGATATGCAATTGCATTTTAAAGGCTATATTAAAGCAGATTCTTTGAATCTTCTGTACCTAGAAGGATTCTTTGAATGTTATATGTCTCAGAATGTTTAGCTAACTAGCTAAGATATAGGTGGAACAAACTCATCCAAAAACCATTTGAGGAGGGTGATGAGAGAGGGCTAAAGTTGGTTCAGTCAATCTTAAAGCCAATCATGTTAAGGAGAACAAAGTGTAGCACAGATCGAGAGGGCAAGTAAGTATACTGCCTAAGGATCCTTAGTTTTCTCATTTGAGCTTTTTATAGATTATGCTCCTAAAATTTTGTTTGTTATAGGCCAATTCTAGTTCTCCCTCCAGCTGATGTCCAGGTGATTTACTGTGAGCTCACCGAAGCTGAAAAAGACTTTTATGAAGCCCTATTTAAAAGATCGAAGGTAGTGCTATAATCTAGTTTGTATCAGCTAGGGCTGTAATCGAGCCGAGCCGAGCTCGAATACTGAAAAGCTCGAGCTCGATTCGAAACTCGAGGCTCGAAGCTCGGTTCGAGCTCGATCGAGTATCATTTTTTAAGCTCGAGCTCGGCTCGAGATAAAATCGAACTATTCGAGCTCGACTCGATTAGGCTCGTTTATATACTCGAGCTCGAGCTCGAATTAAGGGTTTTTAATATTAAGGGTAAAATAGTAAATTAATAATAAAAATATTATAAATAAAAAAAGCTCGATTAGGCTCGCGAGCTGCTCGAATCGGGTATTAAGATACTCGAACTCGGCTCGCTCGATAGCTCGAGCTCGGCTCGATAATAACCGAATCGAATTCGAGTTTTTTTCGAGTCGAACTCGAGTAGCTTGCGAGCACAGGTGTCTCGTTTACACCCCTAGTATCAGCTTGCTTCATTTATCGCTTGGTTTCATTTACAATTCATGCTGCCTTTTTACTTTATAATTGTTCTATGTTGGTGGGTATCTGTTCAGGTGAAGTTTGATCAATTTGTTGAACAAGGACGCGTTGTTCATAATTATGCTTCTATTTTGGAGTTACTTCTACGTCTACGTCAATGTTGTGAACTTGTGATCATCCATTTCTTGTGATGAGGTCTGTTGCTTACCTTTATTCCCTCCTATCTGTTTTTATTAGTGATGATGATGATTATTTGTGGTGGTGGTGATGATGGTGGTTTGGAGAGGCTGGTGGGACGGCTCTCTATTCTAACTGTTCAGTTAATAGCTTATTTAGAATCTCTGTTGCTCAAATTAAGTTTCTAGTACTGACGGGATTGGTTTAAATTACTCAAAACAATTTGTCTCCTGAATATGTAAAGAGTTTGACAGTCCATTTCATTGCTGATATCTGCCTAGAACTTATTATATGGATTGTGTTTCTATGTTGATTTGATTTCGTCCTCATCCTTATAATCATCATTGTCTTTGATGTTGTTGTCTTTGTTCAGGCAATACTTGAAGGATATTGGTGGCTTCTTGTATTATTTATTTTACAAAAAATTCTATATTGGCCTAAAAACAATAGCTCAAGAAGATATAAAATGCAGCTGTTTGTTCATTCTTATAAGTAACTTTATTGCATCTTTTATAAAATTACAAACTTTGGTTTTGAATCTTGATGGGTAATTTTGATGTGTTCTAGCCGAGGAGATACACAAGAATACTCAGATCTGAATAAGCTGGCTAAACGGTTCCTTAGGGGCGGGCAGAATACCATAGAAGGGGAAGCCAAAGATGTGCCTTCAAGGGCATATGTCCGAGAGGTGGTTGAAGAGCTGCACAAGGGGGAACAAGGAGAGTGTCCAATATGTCTTGAAGCATTTGAAGATGCTGTATTGACTCCTTGTGCTCACCGCTTATGCCGTGAGTGTCTTCTAGCAAGTTGGCGGAATCCAAATTCTGGTTTATGTCCTGTTTGTAGGTATCTTGAAATCAGTTTTTTTTTTGCCTTTTGACTATTATGGCCTCAGCCCTCAGGTTAACTATAAGATGAATTTACAAAACCTGTAGTCTTAAAGTGTTTTTTTTTTACCTTACAGGAAAACGGTTATTAGGCAAGATCTTATTACAGCCCCAACTGAGAGTCGGTTCCTGGTTGATGTTGAGAAAAATTGGGTGGAGTCAACCAAGGTTGTTGTTCTATTGCAAGAACTTGAAAATCTTCGTTCATCAGGCTTTAAGAGCATTCTCTTCAGCCAGTGGACTGCATTTTTTGATCTCTTGCAGATTCCTCTTTCTAGGTAATTATTCCTAATTGATTTAACATTTGCAGTTAATATCTGGTTAAAGCTCTATCAATGTCTTGAATTACTATTTCTTTCATAAAAAGCAGTGTTACATGGTAGCTGTAGCACTCTTAGGTTGTTTTGATAATCTGGAGGGACCTTTAAACAACTCATTTATCAGATTGACAAAATTGAAGTCAAATTCCATTCAAGTTGGTTTTGTTAACGGTCGAATGTGATGTAAGGGCATATGTAACATAATTTGAATAGTCTGAATCTTGTTCATGTTGATTTGGTGCAAACAATTTTTAACTTGGTCAAAATATAGTTAATGATGGCATGGCATGCTTTTATCAGCTTTTTTTCTTCCTCTCGATCCCCACTTCTCTTCTTATGCCCTAGCAGGTGTTTTGAGCTTGTTCATCATGAATACAGAATCTCTTTCTTGTAAGTCTTGCTCATAGTAGTATAATGCTTATTAATGTCCAGGAGTAACATTCCCTTTGTTCGACTGGATGGGACTTTAAATCAACAGCAGCGTGAAAAAGTAATAAAGCAATTTTCAGAAGATAGCAACATCATGGTCTGTGACAATATTTTTTCTGGATGAAGATTGATTCAATAGTTTTCCTAGATGGCTTGAGTCTTATCATTTACTAGATTGTTGGATCAGGTGTTGCTGATGTCATTGAAGGCTGGTGGGGTTGGAATAAATCTAACTGCAGCTTCCAATGCCTTTGTCCTGGTATGCCGAACAACTTTTGTATTTATTAAGTGCAGCGATTTTGGTATGTTTTTTTGTGTTTTATTTTATATTTGATAAGGAGTCACCTGTAGTTTTGCATATTCATTCAGGAAATTTTAGCATACTAGTAACTAAAAATACAGCTGACTTTTTTTATTCTCTATGTTTGTGTTTTGGTAAGTGCTTAATTGTTTATTGATGACTGAGTAGTCAAGATTTGCTTTTATGCAGGATCCATGGTGGAATCCAGCTGTAGAAGAGCAAGCGGTCATGCGCATTCATCGCATTGGGCAGACTAAAAGGGTGGCAATCAAACGGTTCATTGTCAAGGTATAGATTTGTCCCTTTCAAAGAAACTAGTATAAGCTAGACCTTTATTCAACTGAAATGAAATTGCCATTTGTGCTGCTGCACGGGTATTTTGTGCTTTAGGGGCTTGACAAGTTAAATTTACGTTACTCGGACTCGGGTATGAGTGTCGGACATGGGTATGTGTCTGACACGGATATGTTTGATTTATTCTAAGTTTTTTCATATATTTGGAGGGTCTTCGGGGATCATATCTCCATATCCACGTCTGAATATGCGTCGGACACGAGTGTACTTCAAGAAAAATGAAGAGTCGGAGCAACATAGGGTTAAACTTAAATTTCAGTGGAAACTTTTAGTTTAGAATTCATGTCAGAAACGTTCAATACTGAAACATACATTCGTATCGTTCTGATTTTTTTATTTTTATTTCAATCCTGCTTTTCTATGACGGATGTGATAGCAGGGAACAGTGGAGGAAAGGATGGAGGCGGTGCAAGCACGCAAACAGAGGATGATTTCTGGTGCCTTAACTGATCAAGAAGTTCGAACAGCACGTATTGAGGAACTAAAAATGCTTTTCACTTAAAACCATTGGAGAAGATGGGGAAAATTCTATTTCACTTCTCTTGTTGGAGATCCCTGTAGCTTTTTCTGATCCTTGAAAAATTGAAATCAAGTACTTTTGGAATTGGGACCTTGCAATTTGCAAACTTGGATGGCACTCTTGCAGCAGTGGACCTCAGAGGACGATGGTTCAAGGTTTTACAGTTTTTGAGCCAACAAACTTATATATTTCTTTTACCTGAATAGTCTTAAGATTGAGGGCTGATCAGAGTTTAAGCCATAGATAAGCTGACCATGTTAGTTAGGATTTACTAAATTTTGGATAATCTGGAAAGTTAGAATTTAGGCAGGACTATTTATCTGTCCCTGGTCTAGTCTGAACTAAAGAAAAATCCCTTGTACAAAGCAGAAGGGGAGCTCTAAACATGTTAAAGATGAAAAATAAAGAGTACATTGCCATGCGAGTGTAATTTTAACTTCATGTTCATTCTAATGTTAATTTACTCTTACTGTTGTGTTTGATGATCAATTGCATGAGCCTTGGAACTTGGATTTTGTCCTTTTGGGATCTCAAGATAGCTATGAGCCTTTTTTTTTTTTGTAGTTTAACTTACATGAGAACATCACTAGAGAACATAGGTTGATAACTGTCTTCCCTTGATCCTGGGTTCAGACTTCAGATTGAGCTTATGAAGGTTGCTATTAGCAACTTCAGTACTCTTGATATATGTTACCCACCTTTTTATGATATTTTTATGTTTTTTAAAGTATTTGTATTTGACATCTGTGTTTGACACATATTCTGATATGAGTATTGGAGCATGATCTTTTAAATTATGAAAAAAATTGAGTATGAAGCACATTTATATTCGACATTTCTCTGAATCCGGCTAACATAGCTTTCAATTATAGAGAGGTTGCTATTACTTAGCTGTTAGCCCTCATTACTTGTTCACTCTCAGTTGTCACAGTAGAAGCATCTTGATAGACAATGGTTCAAAATCATTTGTCTTTTTGTATTTTAATGTATTGGCTTTTTGGGTTATACAGTACAATGAAAAGTAGTATTAATTTTTTTCTTAGGACCTTGAATGTAGAGGTGGCAAAATGAACCCGAACCCGAAAACCCGCCCAGAAAAACCCGAACCCGTCCAAATCCGATTTGACCAAAAAGTCAAAAACCCGAATCCGAAAAAACCCGAACCCGAATGGGCCCGAACCCGAATGGACCCGAACCCGAATGGGCTCGAACCCGAATGGACTCGAACCCGAATGAACCTGAACCCGAATGGGCCCGAACCCGAATGAGCCCGAACCCGAATGAGCCCGAACCCGAATGGACCCGAACCCGAGACCGGCCCGAACCCGAACCCGAATTTAATACTAAAAATAAAAATAATCAAATTGCAATTAATTTTTTTTTTTTTTACAAAGCAATAACTTTAATTATTAATTTTATTCTAATTTTTTTTAATAATTTAATTAAAATTTAAAATTTAATATATTATATATATATATGATGATGAAATAATAATTTTATCAAAAAGTAAATTATATTTTGTACTTATAAGTTATAACTTTAACGTCTCATATCATGATGAATTTACAATCTAAATATTTTAAATTCTTGAAAATTTTAGAGATGTGAAAAAAAATTTGACAATAATTCAATTATTCTTTAAGGGTAAAAAAAATTGACAATAATTTAATTATTTTGGCCTTTTGGGTTATACTTATACGGTTAGGTTAGGATGGGTTTAATTGGATTATGGCTTTCATGGGATTTTATTTTAGCGGGTGGCTTTAATGGGGTTTTGGGTTTTATGGCCTTTTGGTTTTGGGTATATTTATTATATATTAATAAATAATCATATTAATTATATATTTATTACGTATAATTTAAATATAAATTATATTTTTTTAGTACTACTTTATAATTTATACTTTATATTGATGAAAAAAATATAAGTACTCGATAGATATATATATATATATATATCTTGACTATAAGCATAAATTTTTTGCATTTTATAAGTATATAAACGAATAGATGAAGGCCAGGATTTATTTTTAAAAGTTTTTTTTTTATAGTGAATATAAATTATAATGTATTTATATTTTGAAATTCGAGTTCATCAAATCAATTATTTTAAATATCAATATGATTAATTTATAATATATCATATTTTTTATAATAAATTATTTCAAAATTTGATTTTATATAACAAATTAATTTCTTATTCTTTTGGTGCTAACAAATATTAATTTTAAAAAATAAATATAATTAAAAATATCATATAATAGCAAAAGTATAAAAAAAATAATAAAATAATAATTTGTTTTTAGATATAAATATTTAAATTACGTAAAAATGATTACATCTAATATAAAATAAAATGATGTAAAAATACCCGAACCCAGACCGAACCCGATCCCGAATGGGCCTGAACCCGAATGAGCCCGAACCCGAATGGGCCCGAACCCGAATGAACCCGAACCCGAAATGAGCCCGAACCCGGATGGACCCGAACCCGAATGAGCCCGAACCCGAATGAACCCGAACCCGGATGGACCCGAACCCGAATGAGTCCGAACCCGAATGAACCCGAACCCGAATAAACCCGAACCCGAATGAACCCGACCCGAACCCGCCCGAACCCGCCCAATTACCACCTCTACTTGAATGCTTGGAAGTTGGAAATAAAAACTTCTTTTGCCCAAAAATATCCTTTTAAAAACTGGAAATCCCCTCCCGGCATAAAAACAAATCTTTCTTTTATTTCTCTAAACAATACTAGAAGATTTCCTACTAAAATTAGCTATCAGCATTTGTGAAAATTTTCAAATGTTTTCATATCTTGACCAACTTGAAGGATAAGACCAGCAATTATAATCTTTGAACGTAACAGCATAGTTTAGTGAATTTCTTGGCATGAAGAAGGCTTGAAACTTGTGAAAGTTTCAATTTTTTTTTTCTAAATTAAGCCTGGTAAAGAAATCATTTTTATCTTTCCATTATAGAATGATTTTCCCCAAAGTGGAAAAATTTTCTCTTATTTTTTGTTTTTTATATGCCAAAGCCCATGAAAACGTTGGGCCTAGCAATTCAAAATTGGTCTCAGCTCAGGGTTTGATATCCCAAAGCTATTACCACGGAGCTGTTTTCCTAGCACTTTTCAAAGCAAAACAACAAAGACCCAGATCACTAGATCAGCGGGTAAGTTTGGTGGAGAAGATGAGTGCGGACAAGGAATCCTCTGCTTCTCAGCGTCGCTTATCCTGCACCAATTGCTTCGACGCTCTCTGGTTCTGCTATTGTACGTCCTCTCTATTTTCCTTTTTTTATGAATCTCAATTTTTCCCAGCTTATTTTTTTTTCCGTAATTCATTGGGCAGCTCCGGTTCATCAATTGCAACAATATTATAGAGTAGGAGTTCTTGACAATTGCTATGGAAAATGGAATGCCCTTTGGGATTGTTTGTATTTGAAAACCAAGCCCTCTTCTCAACTCCAGGTTCTTTTTTTTTTCTTTAATTTTTAAATATTATAAAAAAATATGAAGGCAATGCTATTCTTTCAATTATATATATATATATATATATATATTAGCTTTGAATTTTATTTCGTGAACTAGTAGTTGCCTTATACTTAAATTGTGCTTCATAAGCTAAAATTTGACTACAGGACCATTGAAGATAAACTATCAACAATTATACATGTAAAAGCTCTTTCCATTTGAGATGCGTTTGATCGCAATTCTCAATTTTAATTGCAAATGCTACCCAAATAAGATATAAATTCCTATAAAAAATCCTTATTGCGGTGAATTTGTTTTCAATCGCAAAGTCAAGCCGGGCCTTTATGTAGTATCCTAAATCCGCTATATTTTTGTAAATTGTAAATGATGCCATAAAACTCTTAAGCATCTTGAAAAAAATGATATAGCTATGTCAAGTGTCAACTAGTAGTAGGTAACTTTAGTGTTATGTTTTGAATGCTGTGAATTCATCTCTTCAATAATGAATAATGAGAAGTTTCAAAATGTTTAGCAAAGTTCAAAGTTATGTTACTCAGACTCGATAGTTAGTGTCAGATATGGGTATGTGTCTGACACGGGTATGTTCAATTTTTTAAAAAAGTTTTTCATATATTTGGAGGTACATACCCCAATACTCATGTCCGAATGTCGCACACAGGTGTCGGACATGGGTATTTTAGGAAAAATGAAGGGTCTGGGTAACATAGGTTCAAAGGATTTTAACCTTTATCTCAGTCAGAGACAATCAAATACTTCTGCCTAAAGTATATTACTATGGGAACTTAAAACAAGATAAAGTGGAAGACAAAAAATGACTATGAATTGGGATATAACTAAAAAAGGTTTAAGTGGCTAAGCTGGGTATTGCAAAGGAACTTATAAGAGAGGGGGGGGGGGGGGGGGGGGAGAAAATCACCATGACATCTTAGTTAAAGAGTGATTGCCTTCTTTGTGGACACTTAAGTGATTCGAATAATTTAGGTACACAGAATCAAGGAGTGAGGAAAATCTAATGCATATTTGTTTGTGAGAAACTCGAAAAGACAATAACGGCAAGAATAATAATAAATAAATACAATTATTTTCTAGGTGAAGAGGTAAGACATCGATATTTTGCCTTGTTAAGTTCAAAAAATGAAGCCCCCTGATGCATGTGATGGTGAAGACTGAATAGAGTTAGTGCATATGGCAAAAACTAAAGAAGAGTCCTAAGGCCTAAGCTTGCCTGTTATATATATAATATAGGGTAGTGTTTGAACTATAAAAATTCTTTTTTGGGGAATAAGAAAACATAGCATTTCTTTTTGTGAATGCTAAATACGATAACATTCATGTGAATGGAACAATGACTATAGGAACTATAGAGAGGTTTAGTGACTGCCCAAGTATTTGGCTTTTCTACCTAGAAAACTATATTACTCGGATTCAGGTGTGAGTTTCGGATACGGGTATGTCCAATTTTTTCATGTATTTGGAAGGTTCTTGGAGGGTCATATCCGTATACCCATGTCCGGATATGCGTTGAACACGGATGTTGGACCTTGGTACTTCTAGAAACAACTTCAAATTGCACTTGCTAAGCTTTTTACCTTGTTCTCTGTTCACAAAGTAACGAACTGGACCTGCTGAAAACAGGAAATTCTGGAAGCTCGCGAGAAAGCCGAGTCCCACATTTGGACATTTCGGACGCCTGAAGAAGCACAATCTTATTGGAAGCAAGAATTTGGACATGATGATGATATGGATTGACAAATGTGGAAAGTTTTAGAGCTTTCTTTGGAATGCTGTTAGCAGTATTACATCTTCATTGCTCCATCATAAATTTTGTATAACAGGTTGAAATAAACTGTCATTAAGCTGCATGTTGCAGCTGAGTTTTCTTGTTTTTTTTCTTCTTAAGATTCTGTCTTTACCTGAGTTAAGGATATATGGCTCTTTTTTGACAAGGATGAGGAATATAGGGTTTGGATAAAATTTTATTCCTCAATTTATAATGTTTAATTTGAAGAAAGTGCAACAAAAGTAAAGTTGATAAAATTCTTGTAAAATGTTTACAAAAAGTTAGCAATTAGTATGTACATACATATGTGGATGTATATTTGTAAATGCTTTACGGTATTAATCAAAAAGAAATTATCTCATTCATCGAGTTTTTAAATTCTACAAACAAAATTAGCAAGATAATACATATTTTTTAAGATATATTTTTAAAAAATAACAGCTATGATCTTCTGCTCTGGCAAACTGTGATTTAATTTCTCTATACATCCATTTAAATCAAATATTTGATTCTTTCTGCAGCTTCATTGAATTCATTCAATAGGTTTGGGGCATTGGAAGATTGCTTTTGGTTCACTGTTAAATGAGAATAATATCCATTGATGATAATATGTGATGGAAATGCAGGCTCTCCCTTCTTTAATGAAGCATTGACTAGATACAAGGCCAGCCATTAATAAACTTGGCTCGATCATCATACATTAGCAAATAACCGAAAAGTTTTGGCATCAAGAGTTATTTGTCTGACTGCTGCAACTGCTGCTATAATTCCCATTGCTGAGAAAACCACTGCAATGGTAACATTCAACCAAAACACGAGGCTCCGCTTCGATGGCTTAAATGTCAAGTTGAAGAAAACAACAGGTAAGATGAAGTCTAGGGGCATGAAACCGAAAGCTCCAATGACCGAATTGATGTCTCCGAAGAATGGAAGCATTGCTGCAATTGTTGTTGATATAACAACAGACAATGATCTAGAAACTACCCTTGGGATAACATTACGGGCAGAGAACTCTTTGCTATTTGGATCTGCAAAACTTCTTTCAAGCACTTCATTTGTTGGCTGCAAGTAGACCTGTGACAGAAACCACATTATTGAATCAATGCTATGTTACTCGGACTTGAGTGTGAGGGTCGGATACGGGTACATGTCCGACATGGATATATTCAAGTTTTTCTAAGTTTTTTCATGTATTTAGAGGATTCTTAGAGGGTCATATCCCTATACCCATGTCTGAATATGTGTCGGATATGGGTGTCGGAGACGGATACTTCAAAAAAAATGAAGACTCGAAGCAACATAGAATGAATGTACCAAACATATGAATAATGAAAAAAAGAGAGGGGGAAAGGGGGAAGGCATGTCCTCACCACACCAACTGCTGAAAGTTGGAGAATGGTAAAGATGTTTGTCATCAAGATGAACCATTTTGGCACCAAATGTTTCCCATCATCATCCAAGAAATTGCTGAGTAAAAGGCCTTGAGATTCGTTGCCAAATGCCCAATAACCAGAGATGGCAACACTGAAGAAAGTCATAATAAGTACTGTGTAACAAATACATAACCCTTTGAACATCTTCCCCTTCACTGGTGGTGCAATAGTTGCCTGAAATCAAATTTCATACATAAGTTTATTACTCTTCCAACATCATTTAATCATTGCAAATTTTGATAGTTTATTGTTATGTTACTCGGACTCGGGTGTGTGTGTCTGACACGAGTATATATCCGACACTGGTATGTTCAATTTTTTCTAAAATTTTCATGTATTTGGAGGGTCCTTGGAAGATCATATCCCCATATCCATATCCAGATATGCGTCGGATAAGGATGTCGGACACGTGTACTTCAAAAAAAAATTGAAGAATCAGAGCAACATAGATTTATTGATATTGCAGTTGAAACTGAACTGTTAAGAAGAACTGAACAGGTTCAAACCTGAATTTCTGGAATGATACCATTGCCATAAGTTGTGGCAATAATGGCAATGGCATTGAAGATCCCGAAAAGTTGGCTTTCTGTGTCACCTTTCAGGCTATAATCTTTTTTTGGTCCCTTTGAAGAATTCCCTGGAAAGAATAATTCAAAACTATGTATAATTATATTATCAAACTAATAATGAAACAAGTTTTCAGTCCGCAGAATTACCTATATATATGGAACCAGCAGTAGCACATGCGCTATAAGCAATGCATAGAAACAAGGATATCAAGTTAATATGCCTTAGTGAATGAAAAGATGGGATTTGAGCTAAAATCAACATCAAGCAACCAAATATAATCACGAATTCGTAAAGCTTCATACTCCCATTTGGTTCTGATAGCAAGTAAATTGCCTGCCAAATCAGAAAATAATTTCAAAATCTCATCAATATCAACTTCTAAAAACTAGAAAAAAGAAAAGAAAAAGGATGGGACTGACCTTCATACATTGTCCTCCTAGAAGAGTGCAGGCAATTACAGCACCATAGCAGACCATGAATTGAATTGGCCCAACAAAGTAACGACCCCATCTTGGACCTGCACAATATAATAATGTGTTAAAAGAGCTGAAATTAAGCTAACAGTTTATAATTTTTCAAGTTTCGAAAATATGGTGTTTAGATTAAGGATTAATTAAGCAGCCACAATTACTTTCACGCCTATATATATATATATATATATATAGAGGTTCTGCTAACGAACATTTTTAGAATATTTTTTAACGTGAGTTAATATATTATTTATAATAATAATATTGTATTAAATATAATAATTGATAATTTTATTCATTATTTTTAATATATTGAATAAATATATTATTATATACGATAATTTTTAAAATATCCGTTAACAAAATTATATATATAGTTTAGAGATTTCTCACATTTTCTTCAATTATTTTTCATCATGTAACGAGTACCGTAAAGGCTAGTTAGTAAGAACAGGAGCCTTAAAAAACAGAGACTGAAAGAGGGAAAGGACCTATCAGTGATTGTTTTTTTTTGCTAAATATATAGTAGTTATCAATGACTAAAAAGAGAGTTGGCATACACCAAATTATTTGTAGCAAGTCAGGGCCCGGCTAGCCCGCCCAATCCAACAAGTTTTGTTCGTATTGAATCGAATGTAGATAGATTCGGATTAACTCGATTCGAATAATTATTCAAATAATAAAAAATATTTTTATTTAATTATAAAATATATAAATATTAATATAAAAATAATTTTTTAATATTAAATGAACAGTAATAAGACTAGTAGGTCGATTCTGATCCGCCTAGAGCCGAACCTGGATAAGATGAAAAAAAATCGGGATCGCAACCCGACCGAACTTATGAGCAGGTCTAAGCAAGACCCTTAAGACTTTAATCATACTACTAACTTGTTATTCGGATTTGGATGAATGTCAGATATGGTATGTGTTCGATATGAGTATTTAAATATTTTCATATATTTAAAGGATCATGTTGTATCAAACAAATGTATCGAACATAAATATTTTTAAAAAATAAAATATTCAAATAACATAGAATAATTCCACAAACCAAGCAAACATTATTACGAAAACATGTACAACCCCCACAATCGTATTTGCCTAGATAAGATAAGTTTTAGGCGTGGTCCTTGGAGTTGGTGGAGTCCCACTTCCATCCTTTGGTCAATTTTGATACACTAAAATCTTACTCCATATAATATATATATTTTATATAAAAAAAGAAATATTTGAATAAACTCTTTGAACAAAATGAAGTATACACTAAATATTTGTATAATTAATTGCTTTAAAAGTGATGGAAGAATTGGGAAGTAAGTACCCCATAAATTAAACTAGTCACCACTTCACAAAAGTGTAATGGGTATTTAATGGGCGTACTATAGATGGGGCACATGCCAATTTATGACAAGGGAAGAGAGGTGTATAGAGCATGGCCAAGCTTGGTCATAGGCATTTAAGTTGTTCATTTAATTATACTGTACATATATATTTACTACAGAGAAGGACAATTGTCTCTCAATAATGCAAAGAAAGAAGCTAAGTTTCTCATCTATCAATCATCACCATTTGTATTTTTCATTTCATATCTGGTAGTGCTTACGTACCCAAGATGTCATTGGCCATGTCTCTGAAACGAAGATGTCGACGACCCAATTGAGCATGGTGTTCAAGGACAAGAGACAGCAAGTTGTAGGAATAGAAAGTGACCAAAGCTCCAACGACCAGACATATAATTCCGGCAGCCCATCCGAGGAAGGTGAAAGCAAATGGGAGACTCAGAAGCGATGGTGCAACAATTGATGTTGTCAAGTGGTAGCCACTGTGCACCCATGATCCTGTACAGTTTGTTCAACGATCCATCGTCAACAAAATCATACTGAATTTGCACTTTCCTTTGGCTAACCTATTCTATTATTATATAATATAATATACGTCAGTTTTCCTGTTTTCTTTTGACAAATTCATATATATATATATATATATATTTGTCACCGTTCTAAATTCAGCTAGTTGAAGGCAAAGATAAAAACAGAATAAAAAAAATCAATAAATTTATTGAATTTTTAATCTAAATAATTAAAAGTCAATCCTGAGAGTCTCAATTATAAAAAAGAAAAGAAAAAAAGAAAGTAATATCACAAACTTATTAACTGAAAGCTAGGTATATTTGAAGATGAAATGAAATTAATTAAAGTATGGTAATTATATTATAGCTAAGGGTCAAGGCATCGGCGGGAGGGTTACGGAAAGTACTGCTTGTAAAAGAGATAGAATATTAGAATCCCACAAGAAAAAAAATATGTAGTTATTTTCAAGAGGAAAATGAAAGGGTGAAAAGGGAGTTTAGTTAAGTCGTGTGGCTTGTATTCTATGCATGTGTCTATTTATATTTAGTCACAATATATATTATATAAATATATAATATGAGACTATTAACTAGATCTATAATTAGTGTGTTGTATTATGTTCATATTATTTTCACGTATCATAATCGTATTTAAATTATTATATATTTATTTATATAAATTTTAAAATATTAATAATTTATATTATATAAATTTTGATACGTTCGTCTTATTTAATCGTGTTCGTGTTATTTTTTATATCATTTTGTATTCAAAATTATTGAGTCTACTGTTAGCTAACATTTCAATTTTTATTGGTGAAAACAATGATAAGGTCATAGTAAAAGTTTTGAAAATTTGAATATGAAAAAAAATGAATGAATGGATTATAGTAGTTTAGTTGAAAAAGTACTTGATAGCATAGCAATAGTTCTTTAAAATTCTCATTTTCTCACAAGTTACAAAATAAAAAGAAGTAGAAGTAGTATTTAATCCCTTATATATAGCGGGAGATTGTTAAGATGGAGGATTAATATATCAACTTGCTCTCCAAAAAAAAAAAAAAAACAAAAATTTGAAAACAAAAAATTCCTATAAAAATCATGAGTATGTGCATGCTTATGGTGTTTGTTTGGTGCAAATTATCAGCCTATATAAATAGATTTATTTAGTATAATATATAAAGAATAAGAAATCAGAACTCTTGGAGTTTGTGTCTTTGTGATAAGATATTAAGATAAAATCAATATTGAAGTTGAATTTCCTTTATGTAAAAGATAAGGACGAAGGAGAAAGGAAAAAAGGAAAAAGGGCCAGAAAAAGAAAGAAAGTTGATCATGTTGAAGATTTTCTTGCAAAGCACTGATCATGATTTATGATTTGAATGGAAATTAAGGTCAAAGAATATATAATAATTGCTAGCTAGGAAAAGAAACAGAGCTGACAGAATGTTGTTAATTAGTAAGTATATACTAATTAAGTTTATACCTTTGGATTTAAGAACAAAGAGAGCACCAGCATCAAGATCCTTTTGTTGTTCAGAAACCTGCTTCTGCTTGACATGATCTTCTCCTCCAGCTTCATACACTGCTATGGAGCTTGTTCCCAAAGTACCCATCTCTCTCTCTCTCTCTCTCTCTCTCTCTCTCTCTATATATATATATATATATATATATATATATGTATTTTGACACTTGGTTGTGAATGCAAAGGCTTACTTAACATTCAAAGCTCATGTTTCAACTTTCAAGCCATCATGTCCAATTATCTTTGAAAATTGAAAGGAGATTATGAAAATTCAAGTGACCAAAGACCATCATGCCCTTCCCCATATATATATATATTAATTACTGTTCAAGATTCTTGATTCAATGTTTACACAAGTGAAGGGAGTTGGTTCACTCATTGATTTTTCAAGGCAAATATCTTCATCTTGGTCCTTTAGATGATTATTCATAGCCACATGAACATTTCAGTGGCCTTTAATTAACTGTATCTATTTATTTATTATGTATAATATTAATTTTAGAAAGTGTGTAAGATAATAATTCTTAATGTAATTATTTAAATTCGCTTATAAGATTAATTTTTTTTTTTTTCAATCGATCAATTTATAAGATAAAATTAGACATAATTAACATTCAAAATCAGCCTATAAAAAAAGGTGGCTAAATTGTATATATGGTATATATAGCAAGAAAAAGTAACTAATATAAATCACCCAATAATTAAATAGAGCAGGTTTCATATTGGGTGCATCGGCAATTGGGGAAATGACAGATAAGACGAGCTAGGGGCTGCTGTGAATACGCCAAATTAATATAGCCAAATGACGTGAAAATATTCACCTATATATATATAGTTTCTACAACAAATTAAGACCAAGGAACCTGAATCCTTGGTTCGGTGATCATGAATTGTTATTATCATTGTTTAAATCATTAGAATTAATTATATGCTATGATGTGCAGATAAATAGACAGATTCTGAGATTCATGATTACTTTAGACTTTAATTAGTCGAATATTGAGTGGGGAACGTGAGTTGTTTTACATGTGTTGTGTACAGAGTTGGGAAAACAAAAACAAAATTGATTAAAAAGATATGGGAATGGGATTCCTCATTAATTGTGTTTACATTTTATTTTGTCAAATGGCTTTGACAACAAAGTTTGCCAAATGGTTGCATTTGCGTATATAATAACATTCATAAGTAACCAAGGCTCTGTTCAGTGACAGGCTCAACTCAACTGCGTGCGTGGGGGGATTCATTCTCATCAGACTCGGTTTGACCCCAAAAAAATCCACTGCACCATCAAGGCCCAAGGGTCCAAACGTGGGTTCTAGTGTGGTGGACCATTCTTACCAATGCCCTAAGTCGATTGGCCCACAAATGAGATTGTGTGTTATTACTTGAACGAGCACATGACAAACACTTGTCACACTTCAAATAACATATATCTGTTTAATATCCATTGAATATATAAATGCATAGAATTCATGTATAAAAGAATAGGTAAGACACAATTTCAGATATATTCTGATTTTAAGAATATTCTTCTTGTTTATTATCTTTTTTCTTGAATTTTCATTGATTTAAATATCAGAATGCAAAAAATCATAAAAGATAGTATTTTTGTTTTTATTTATTTTTTTGAAATAATATCCAATAATTGTTCTTGAATTTCTTTTTTTAGATATTATTATCTCATGGTCTTCCAACCAATGCAATTTCTAGTTTCATTCATATACTGTAGTTAATTGCTAGAGGTGGGCAGTGGGCAGGGACCACTGCTGGACTTGGTTTGGCTATAAAGTACATAATAAGCATACGGTCACGGCCTAACTTCAGTTCAGGCCACGTTACTTAGCCCAAGCCAAACTCAAAATCGAAAATAACGAGCAACCCAATCTTACCTTCTTGCTTATAGTATTAGAATGGGCTTTTGTCTGTTAGGAAACGATCCAGTTCAAAATTTCAATGGACCAGATCAGATCTTAGCTCAACTTATTCTGAGAAATTCCATTTCTAAACTCCTATCATTAATAAGGTCCTTTGTCAGGTTTACAACTAAGGCAACTTGTTAGATTGGCAGGAGCTCCTACTGCCAAACTTTCAGAGTTCAGACTCAAAACTCAAAAGTCAAAAAGAAATAAAGCATCCAACAAGAATTTGGGAATGGAAGAGAGTGAAACAAGTTATTTGTTTTTAGATCAAAGCAACCTTTTAAGTGGCTTAGACTTCAAGCTCCAACATCAGGCATAAAGAGAGAAGGGATTTGGTAAATCATGTTTTAACTTCTTTTTGTGCTTTTAGTTTTACCAAGGGTCAGGATTTTAATGCCTAATATTGCAAAGGCTTGTTGACGGTCTTTGGAGATGAGGTTAAGTATATCTATGGAGGGTGTCGGATGAAAGTTGTGAGGAGTATGCAAAGTCAAAATATGTCGGAGGACATTGGAGTTTGGTCTCCGTAAACGTGTTGTGATGCTTAAGTTAGTAAATGTATGAGAATATGATGGGAAGATAAAAAGAATGAAGCAGGACAAAATCCGAGGGTTTCAGTGTTTTCTTTTACCTTTATCCAACGTTTATTTATTTTATATATATTTATTATTGGTGTCTGTGAGTTTGACAAGTGTAAGTCAATTGTCTGCTTAATTTGAAATTGTTGAGCAACTGTAGATCTTTAGGTGTTCTATATGTTATGGTCCAACTTGACGAGATAAAGATGGGTCCAATAATATTAAATCCAGGATTTGATAAATAATAATGTTTTAACTTCTTTTCTACTTGATGATTAAAGGTCCAATATCCAATGGTATTGAAATAAATAATGCAGCAGAGATGATCAAACTGTTAATCTAATCTAATAGTATCATGAAAATATTGAATTCTCATAATCTGTCATGTGATGGATTTACCCATTCGAGAGAGGTACAGCTTTTTGGTTGCTGTCAATCTCTTTTTATTGCTTCACAACACCCTCTTTTGTTTTCTTTTCCAAATCAAGGCATCATGATTTGCACATCTAGGATTTCATTTTTTTTTTTGTTTTGTTTTATAACGCATATGTCTAGGAAGTAGGAACTTAACATGTTACTGAAATTTGTTTTTTTGGCTTTAAATAAAAAATTATCCCTGTATTATATTTCTATTCTCATTTTGGTATTTAAATTTTTTTTATCCTAATCGAGTATCTATACTATAATTTCGTCAAATAAATTGGTACTTCTCCCTAACACCGTTAAATAATTAGATGATGTGGCATTAACATCAAATTAGGTAATGAATCGTGGCAAAAAATGCCACATCAATGCTGTCACGTCATTATTAACATAAAAAATAGAAAAAATTATAAAAATTCAAAATAAAATTATAAAAAATCTAAAAAATTCAAATAAAATCACAAGTTCTTTTTAAAAATTCAAAAAATTCGAAAACAAAATTATAAAAATTCAAAAAACAGGAAAAATTACAAAAATTCAAAATAAATTTAAAAAATCACAATTGTTTTTTAAAATTTAGAAAATTTGATTTTTTTTTATAAAAATTCAAAAAAAGGAATAAATTATACAAAATAAAATTCAAAAAATTCACATTTTTTTAAAAAATTCGAAAAAAATTATAAAAATTATAAAAATTTAAAAAATAGGGGAAAATTATAAAAAAAATAAAATCAAAAATAAAATTATAAAAAAATCTAAAAAATCATAATTCTTTTAAAAATTTTAGAAAATTCAAAAAAAGTATAAAAAATTTAAAAAGTAGGAAAAATTATAAAAATTCAAAAAATCTAAAAAATTCATATATATATATATATATATTTATTTAATTCAGAAAATTAAAAAAATTAAAAAAAATTATAAAATATGAAATATATAAAAATATGAAAAATATGAAAAATTAAAAAAACTGAACATTTAAATATTTTTAAAATTTTGTAAAAAAGAAAATTAAAAACTAAAAAAAAAAAGAAAAAGAAATTTGGTAAAGAAAAAAGAAGAGAAACGAAAGGATGGGAAATGAAGAAGAGAAAGGAAGAGAGAGGAAAGGGAGAAGGGAGGGGCGACCGGTCGCCAGCCAGTCTCGGGTCGACAAGAGAGAGGGAGAATCGGGAATGAGAGAGAGGGAAAGAGAGAGGGGGAAAGGGAGGTCGATCGGCCGCAGCCTGACTGGCCCATGACAAATCCAGCCCCGGTCTGCCTGAGCCGGCCAGGCTGCGACCGACCGGCGCCTCCCTCTCCCTTTCCCCTCCGTTCTCTCTCTCTCTCTATATTTCTTTTTTATTTTTAGAAAAATTGAAAAAAATTAAAATATTTTTAATTTTAGGCTTAAATAAAATTATGAATTTTTTTTAGATTTTTTTGAATTTTACTTTGAATTTTTATAATTTTTCCCTTCTTTTATAATTTTTTATAATTTTTTTAAAATTTTGTTTTTTAAAATTTTTTCCTATTTTTATAATTTTTTCGAATTTTATAAAATTTAAAAAAAAAATGATTTTTTAAAGATTTTTTTTATCGATTTTTCTGATTTTTTAAAAAAAAAAATTTTGTGATTTTTTTTGAATTTATTCATTTTTTTTTGAATTTTTATAATTTTTTTTTGAATTTTAAAAAATTATTGTGAATTATATTTTTATTTTTTAAAATTTTAAAATTTTATCCTTTTTTTTTGAATTTTCATGATGTGGCATTATAAAGTTAGTGTTGACATGACATTTTTGCCACGTGTCATGATCTCATTGGTTACTATTTTTCATATCAGCATTTATTTAACGGTGTTATTGTCAAGTACCAATATGTTTGACGAAATTATAATATAGGTACCCGAATATGATCAAAATTTTTTTAAGTACCAAAATGGGAAAAAATGTATAATACATAGGTTATTTTTTTTATTTAAGTTTTATTTTTTCTCCTAAAAAAAGGTGAAAATTAGGGACAACAAAATCATGCGAAATCCTGTCTGAATATTAATGGATTCAAGACTCGTGTTCTTGATTTCGCTTCTTAAACTTTTGGCTTCAATTCTAACAAAAGAATAATGAAAGAAGAAGTTGAGTTGGACTTGAACTTCATCAATATCTTTGAGAATTGACCAACGAAGGTTGGCCTGAGTAGAAAGAGTCTTGGTCGCTTAAATAAGTGATCTCGAGTTCGAGCTTTTATGAATGCAGAAAATTTTCTTGGAAGAAGTTCCCGTCTTGACAGCCGACAATACCTCAAAGGGTTAGTCCTGAGCGAAGCCTAGAGATACCTTGGATAACCAAAAAAATAATAAAAAAAAAACTTTGAGAATTGAGATAGTATGAATTACCGACATTCCATTTCACCTCCAAACTCCAAACTAGGGTTGTAAATTTGAACCGAGCTTGAATGAACAGGATTCTGTTCGTATTCATTCATTTATTTATTTTTGAGCTTGTTTGTGTTCGATTCGTGTTCGTTAAGGATTTTAAAATTGTGTTTAAGTTCTGTTCGTTTAAAATTGAGTGTATTCGTGTTCGTTTATTTAATGTTCATGAACATATAATCGAACATGTTCGCGAACAATTAAAATTATGTTCATGAACAATAAACAAACAAATCTAAACAATTTTAACAAACAAACAGATAAACAAATAAATTAATTTTAAATTATTATTAAATATAAAATAATAAAATACAAACGTAATTAAATTTATTATTAAATTATTAAATTTAAATTATTAATTAATATTAATTATATTATAAGTAAATAAAATAAAATACAAATACAAATAAAAATATTATTAATTATATTATAATTGAACAATAAACGAGCTTTAAACGAGTTTTAAACAATCTATTAAACGGATGTTAAACGATTCATAAACGAGCTTGTTCGTGAACATAAATGAACTGAACAGATATTATTCATGTTCGGTTCGTTTAATAAACGAATCTTAAAATCATGTTCATAATCATTTATTTAAATTAATAAACGAATATAAACAAACAAAAATCGAACTGTTCAGGAACCGTTCGTCGAACGCTCTGTTCATTTACACCCCTAATCCAAACCATTTATATTTCTATAAAACGTAACTTTTACCGCAGCAAAGCATCTGGCTCGTTCGATGAAGAGAAGAAATAAGCTTGGACTGAAAACACCCAAAGCTTTATAAACTTAGTTTTCATGCCTTATTTTGCAAAGGAACTTATAAGAGAAGGGGGGGGGGGGAGAAAATCACCATGACATCTTAGTTAAAGAGTGATTGCCTTCTTTGTGGACACTTAAGAATAATTTAGGTACACAGAATCAAGGAGTGAGGAAAATCTAATGCATATTTGTTTGTGAGAAACTCGAAAAGACAATAACGGCAAGAATAATAATAAATACAATTATTTTCTAGGTGAAGAGGTAAGACATCGATATTTTGCCTTGTTAAGTTCAAAAAATGAAGCCCCCTGATCCATGTGATGGTGAAGACTGAATAGAGTTAGTGCATATGGCAAAAACTAAAGAAGAGTCCTAAGGCCTAAGCTTGCCTGTTATATATATATAATATAGGGTAGTGTTTGAACTATAAAAATTCTTTTTTGGGGAATAAGAAAACATAGCATTTCTTTTTGTGAATGCTAAATACGATAACATTCATGTGAATGGAACAATGACTATAGGAACTATAGAGAGGTTTAGTGACTGCCCAAGTATTTGGCTTTTCTACCTAGAAAACTATATTACTCGGATTCAGGTGTGAGTTTCGGATACGGGTATGTCCAATTTTTTCATGTATTTGGAAGGTTCTTGAAGGGTCATATCCGTATACCCATGTCCGGATATGCGTTGAACACGGATGTTGGACCTTGCTACTTCTAGAAACAACTTCAAATTGCACTTGCTAAGCTTTTTACCTTGTTCTCTGTTCACAAAGTAACGAACTGGACCTGCTGAAAACAGGAAATTCTGGAAGCTCGCGAGAAAGCCGAGTCCCACATTTGGACATTTCGGACGCCTGAAGAAGCACAATCTTATTGGAAGCAAGAATTTGGACATGATGATGATATGGATTGACAAATGTGGAAAGTTTTAGAGCTTTCTTTGGAATGCTGTTAGCAGTATTACATCTTCATTGCTCCATCATAAATTTTGTATAACATGTTGAAATAAACTGTCATTAAGCTGCATGTTGCAGCTAAGTTTTCTTGTTTTGTTTCTTCTTCTTAAGATTCTGTCTTTACCTGAGTTAAGGATATATGGCTCTTTTTTGACAAGGATGAGTAATATAGGGTTTGGATAAAATTTTATTCCTCAATTTATAATGTTTAATTTGAAGAAAGTGCAACAAAAGTAAAGTTGATAAAATTTGTAGCAACGGTTTTTAGCCCGGGTCGGATTCGAATCCGACCCGGGCCATTTGCAAACAGGGCCCGCTATTCAGCAGGCCCGATCTGCAGGCCTACCAGGCTTGCTGCCAATGCCCAAACCAGGCCCAACCTCTGGCCCAACTGACCCAATCTCTGGCCCATCCCATTTCCCTAATCCTAACCCTAACCAGAAACCCTAGCCCCTGCAACCCGACCCTCACATCAGCCCCAATCCCCAGACACACTACCAACCCCACACGGCAGCCACCCCATACACGCAACCACCTCCCTCACGCCACCCTCCATAAAACCCCCCAGATTCGGACTCTCAAAAAAAAAAAAAAAAGAAGAAAACCCAGATCGGACCCCCCTGAAAGCATACCCCTCGCCAAAAAAAAAAGAGAACAGAGCCAAAAAACCACAAAAAAACCAAAACCAAAAAAAGGGCCCCGGAAAAACAAAAAGCCTTTAGCAATCCCTGCAAAAAAAAAAAAGAAAAAGAAAAAAAAGAAAACCACAACAAAAAAAAAAAAACAGCAAAGAAGCAAAACTATAACCCAAAAAAGCAGAAAAAAAAGGAACAAAAGATGAAGATCTGGGATTTTTGGTTTCGGTTTGGAAGTGGAAGGGTTTCGAAATTTTAGGGTTAAATCTGTGGCTTAGGATTTGGTTTAGGGCAAAACCAGTAAGGGATCGGTGGAGAGGAGGAGGAGCCGGTCATTTTCGGCCTACATCGGACCGGAGGAAAGCTCCGACGTGGCGGTCGGCACGGTGGTCCGGTGCCGATTTCGGGTCTCAGCCTAGAGAGAAGGCAGAACAATTTTTTTTTTTTTTAGAGAGAGAGAGGTTTCTGAAATTAAAAAAAAATATATATATATAAATTTTTTTTATATAACGGTGCAAAACGCACCGTTTCACTTAAACCCAGGGAGGGCCCGCGGGTGGACCCGGATCCGACCCGGGGTCCGTGCCCCCGACCCGGGGCAAAAAAAAGAAAAGGAAAAAAAAAGAAGGTGATCCGGCTCGCGCCGAACCGGATCCGTCCCGCGCAGAACCGGACCCGACCTGCGCCTTCACCAGCCCAGGCCTTGGGCCCAACAGCCCAGGCGTTGGTTTTGGGCCAGGGGAGAAAAAAAAAAGAAAAGAGAAAAAAAAAGGAAAAAAAAAAGAAAATTTAAAATTAAAATTAAATTTTTTTAAAAAAATAGAAAAAGAAAAAATTAAAAAAAAGGAAAAAATAAAGAAACATAAATAAATAACTAAAAAGTAAAAAAAAATAAATAAATAAAAAAAGAAAAAAAAAGAAGAAAAAAAGAAAAATTTAATTAAAATTAAAATAAAAAGAAAAAAAATTAAAAAAATAGGAAAATAAAATAAAAAAAAGGAAAAAAAAAGAGAAAAGAGTAATCAGTTCTCTCGAAAAAATTCATCCAAACACTCAAATCCCGGTTTCACGCAGCTTCTGAAGGTAAATTTTTATTTTATATTTATTTATGTTCGTGTTTATTTATTTATTTATTTATTTATCTATCTTTAATTTATTTTATGTCATATTTATTTTTCTAATGCTTTCTATTTATTTATTTTGTTATAGTTGTTATTATTTTTAACATATTATTAGTTTTACTTTTTTTATTATTATCATTTTCGTGCTTTTCTTTTATTATTATTATTTTTGTAAAAATGTGTTATTATTATTATTATTATTATTATTTTTTTTTTAAAAAAAAATAAAAATGGCACTTTGATTCATTCGAAACTAAGAAGTGAATGTGAATAACCGACGACGAAATTCGAAGGACGTCATGGTAGTGATTCCTAAGATATCTTGAGGTGAGAGAATTTCGTTAAATATCACCACGAGTGGTGAGAGTATTTAACGACATGCTTGATACAAAAATTCGTTTTCATTTAAAAAAAAATGGAAATAATCAAAATAAAAAAATGAATAAATAGTGAATGTTTATGCGCTCGATATTTTGCTATGCTCGTGTTTTTAATCTTACGATTTGCATGTTTAATCTTATAATTCTGTATTTAATCATATGTCTTATATGTTTAATCTTACGATATTTAAATATTTGCATCGTACACATTTAAATAAAAAATGGATGTAAATTGCCGACGACGGAATTCGAAGGATATCACGGTTGTGATTCCTAAGATGTCTTGAGGTGAGAAGATCTCGTTAAATACCACCAAGAGTGTTGGGAATATTTAATGAGTATTTTCGATAACAAATTTATGTTCACTTTCGTTTTCAAAAAAAATCAAAAAAAATAATAAACATATTTTTGTTGAAAATAAAATAAAATAAAAATAAAAGAGAATTATTTTTAAATAGTGATGTCAAGTCCATTAAATCGAGATTTAAGATAACACGTGATTAAATGGTACCGTTTTCTAAACGGGCGTTGCGGGGGTGCTAATCCTTCCCCGCACGTAACCTACTCCCGAACCCAATTTTGTTTTTCTCTCTGGTTCAAAGCGCGGACTTCGAAATTGGTTTTACAAAATATTTTAATTAATTTTAAAATATTTTACTAAAACCGGTTTTAATAGGTGGCCAATCACACCTAGCAAAAAGGATTGGTGGCGACTCCATTTGTGTTTTCAAAATCGTCTTAGCGGTCGAAAAACCGTTATGACAGCTTGGCGACTCCACTGGGGAGGTAGAGAGTCGAGTCACAAATTGATTATGTGTTATTTTAAAATCTCGATTGATGGAGTTAATCGGTATTTAATTTTAATTCTCTTTATTTTCTTTCTTTCTTTTTTTTTTTTATATTTATTTTGCTTTCATTTACATCTTGATATTTGTTAATTCTTTATTCATATATATTTTTTATGTTGTTTATGTATTTATTTATTTATTTTTCATATATGTACATCATTGATTATAATAATTATGGAATGTTTAGAATAAAGGGTCGTAGACAAATAGTCGACGGTTTGTTTGTTCCTTCTCACACACGAGCACGTGCATTTCATGCATAAGCTCTATACCCGAGCTTTATCCCTTTAGGTGAAAGTAAAGTACCTACGCTCTTGTGAGGTAATAACCTCCGCATGGGCTAGCGAAACACTTCCGGAGTAAGAAAGTACCTACGCTTTCGTGAGGTGGTAACCTCCGCATAAGCCTGGAAAATATACTCCAACAAATTGAACCCGTTTAAATCGGGATGCCTTACTAGCCTTCACGGGCGATAGTGAGGAGCAATTTGGGGCCTTTTAGGACCTAATTCAACCTCATGTAGTGAATTTAGGTAGAGCTGTATCGAATTTTCGATCGGATATCCCAAAATTAGGAAGGAACATTTGTGATCTTTTGCTATTTGTTCCGAACAAAAACTGTAAATCGGGTAATGATGAACGTACATCGTGCTACCCGCAATAAGTTTCATTTTTCGCCCCAAAGGCACCATGATGCTTAAATAAGTTGATACTGTCGGGAAAAATGTTCGTTAACTTTTTGAATTTGTAAATATGAAAATTCTTTCTTTTCGTATATCTTGTACTTTTCATGCATTGATGCACTTGTAAATAAAGCATTTACATTTATAATTGTATTTTTGATTTCACGATGATAATAATCTCATTTGATAAATTGCATAAACACTTGTTGTTGATTAAATAAGAATTGCAGACTTGTGGTGTTGAATAAATATTTGGACACCAGTGCCATAATAAGACCCACTACCCCAAAAGGTTTTAATAAAAATTGGTTTTTGAAAATAATATTTTAATTTTTACGGGAAAAATATGTTTCAAAAAATATATATAATAAAAAAATAAAAAAATGAAAAATTTGTGGATTGAATTTGGGGGCAAAGTTTGTGCAATGAAATTGTTGAATAATTAAGTTCAGTCCAAATCATGTTAATCTAATTATTGAATAGTTTTCTGTATATATTCGTGCATTAATTTGTTTATTCTTTAGACAAATCAAATTAGCACCATATTGCAATCATAACATGCATGGTCATTCATTGTAGGATGCATTAGTGACATACATGATCATTCTCCGTATATACCAGTATATCAATTTATTTATTCTTTACATGCATCATATCGACATCGTGATTGCATTCATAACAATAAGGTCATGCATTCGTGACATACATGGTCACTCATTGTATATGTCATGCATTAATTTGTTTATTCTTTACATGCATCATATGGGCATCGTGTTACATTCAAGGCATTCATAGCTCATTCATCATGAAACACATTTGGGGAATAAAAAAAGGAAGTCGGCTTAGCTTCAAAAACTTTGAAGAGATTTCTCTTTCAAATCAGAGGAATAGGAATTACCGCATACCTCTATGATGCAGGACGGAACCATGGAGGATGAACAAAATAGACTGGATGGGATGGAAAGAGCACAGAGGGAATTACAGGAACAATTGGCAAAGTCACAAGAACAATTGGCAAAGTCACAAGAACAATCGGCAAGGTCCCAAGAAGAATTGAGAGAACAGATGACCAAGCTCATGGAATTGGTATCCGTCGCGATCAAGAGAAAGGGATACACCGAAAACTTGGCCACTAAAGAAAGTTCGGAGGCACAGAAGGGTCTGAATGAGGTCGTAATGTTAGATGGTCAATCTGATCAAAACACGGTTAATCCTGTCAACATCCCAAACTTAGGTGATCCAGCTGAACCAGAAAAGTTGAAAATGGTTGCGTTGAATAGGGCTGAGTCGGCGGATTCCCAAAGAAAGTATCAGTTGTTAGAGGAAAGGCTTCGGGCAGTAGAAAACACAGATGTATTTGAGAGTGTTGATGCAAGTGAACGTTGTTTGGTTCCTGATTTAGTCATTCCTCCTAAATTCAGAGTCTCCGATTTTGAGAAATATTATGGGACAACCGATCCATCACCCATATCACTATGTTCTGCCGGAAGATGACAGGCCATACGGATAATGATAAGTTTTTGATCCGTTGTTTTCAGGATAGCCTCAGCGGATCCGCGATCAGGTGGTATAATCAATTAAGTAGGGATCAGATTCACTCTTGGAATGATCTTGCTAGATCTTTCCTAAGTCAATACAAGTATGTGACTGATATGACGTCTGACCGTCTCACCTTGCAAAATATGGAGAAAAAGGCCACTGAGAGCTTAAAAGAATATGCTCAGAGGTGGATGGACATGGCCACCCAAGTACGACCGGCCTTGACTCAAAAAGAAATTACTGTCCTTTTTGTGAATACACTGCACGCTCCGTACTATGATAGACTCGTCGACAATGCCACGAAGAATTTTGCAGATATGGTAACCTCAGGAGAGATGATTGAGAATGCTATCAAGAACGGAAAACTCGAAGGAGATAAGACATCCAGTGCCGAGAGAAACGAGGCACCTGAAAGGAAGGAGGAACATGTCCAGGCTGTGGGAAAATTCACTCCATATCCCCAAGTCTCTCCGTATCAATCATGTTACTCTACCAATGTCTCTCAAGTCGTTATCCTTACCTACCAAATATTCATCCCCAAACACCTTATCCTATGCCAGCCCCTGCGACTAGGCCTGCTTCCTAGAAACGATCGAGGGGCAACCAAGAGAAATTTTTAATCCCAATCCCTGAACTGTTGTCATTACTAATAAGGAACCAATACCTTACCCCTGTGCCTTTGAAAACAGCTCCAAACCCATCAGCAAGGAGTTATGAACCAAACAGTAAGTGTGAGTATCACATTGGGGCGATTGGACATTCAACTGAAAAATGCAGACAACTGAAGGAAAAGATTGGAGGTCTTGTCCACGATGGCATTTTGACTCCAGAGCTATTCGAACAGTGGAAATCCGCATTGCCATAGATCGGTTTCTTCGCCACGGGTTTTGAGGATGAGAATGGTTACCTTTAAAAGCATGTCAACAAGCATTGAGGAATATGCATGCAGTTCTATGCCTCATCATGAAAGCACTTGTCTTATGTTGGCATCCACATGAAATAAATAAACTTTGAATTTCAAATGCTTTGTGTTTATTGTGTTTTAATAATAATTTGAATTTGCAAGAATAAACATTAAGGAAATTCTTGATTTTGAAGAATGCGTTCTTAAAAGAAAAAAATCCTTCTTCACGTTAAGAAATGATGAGGAGTCTTGAGATTATTGATGATCAATGTTAGAAATGACCCAACACCCTTCCCCCTCTCTTTCGGACTTGCCTATGCTTGAATCCTTTGAGTTTGAAAAAATCAATGCTTCCAGGAATATATTGTTGAATTTCAGAAACCATAGTCGGTGCAATAAGAAAAATGTAGATCCTAGTTTAGGTTATGAGCAATGGAACAAACTTTTTGAAAAAAATTCAAGCTCTTTGGTGTCTCAAACAAGTGAAACTTTTTTCAAGAATCTAAATTATGGTAAATTGATGTGTGTCAAGGTTATGCCAAACCATTCACATCCCTTTCCGTAACCACAAAACAAGAGTTGCCCAGACGTCACTTCATGATTAACGTCTCAGGTAACAATGACTAAACCTGATTTTCTCATGTTCCTAGAAAAAAGCTATTTTTGAACCATATTCTTTCTTGTCCCTTCGGAGAGCTAAAAAAAAAGACTTGAGGTGTTCCTCATTATGATACGAATTCTCATTTGTATGACCAATCAAATGGTGCATCATTTGTAGATACGGAGGACACGTGGTGAATAAAGATGAAGTAATTTCCGGGGCATGCATCAAAAAAATGGAAAAAAAAGAGAAAAGAAAGAAAATGAAAAACGAGTGTGGCATCATGCATTTATGAAATTCAAGATGGTTTCAAGAAAGAAAAAAACCTTTTCATTATTTTCCTCTAGGGAATGATTCTTCGATTTACGTGCTTGTGTTCGAGATGAAAAATGGCCATCTTTCATCATCCTTTCACAAATTATAAAATATCCTTTTGCTACCCCTTTTGAGCCTAATGAATGCTTTCGTTCTTTCAACCCCGATCAAGGATCACCCTCCACACTAGGGGGCGAATGAAAGGAAGGATCTTTTCAAAGGTCACAGATAATGAAGTCTTGGTTCAAAGACAAAAAAAGAATGCCTTGAATCAAAGAGAAATTTGAGCTTCCAAATAACTACGGGCTCACCTTGTCAAAATAGAAATGCCAAAAAAAAAGGAGATAAAAAGAAAAATGAAAGCAAAAAAATAGAAAAGGAAGAAAAGAACGGATGAAAATCATCGAATAAAGAGAAAGCTCAGAAAAGACAAATGTTTCGAAAAGAACCCTCCTCATGAAATAATCCTTGATTTGATCACCTTCAAACACATGTTTGGGCCTATTTATCTTTTCTTTCAATACCTCGAACCTCGGCCTACATACGTACCTGGAAAAGACCATTTTGATCGAGCATTGTCATTTAAATTGATGAGTCTATTTTTAGAGAAATGCACGAGACTTCGGTCTCCTTTCTGGTTAAAAATCCTTTTTGGATAAGTCTTGATTTCTTGAATGCATGGTGAAACATTTAATGAAAAAAATGAAAAAATGGAAAGAAGGAGACTCTAGGGTGAAAACTCAAAATGGGCAGTCTAGAGTAAAATGGGAGAATTTCGGTGCCGCTTATAGTATTGTCAAGGCCATAACAAAAGAAGAGGTCATTTTGAAGAAATCAAGGAACATCTGGGAATTCCAAAATATCCCAAAGCTGTCAACTCTCGTTTGGAGGTTTGACTTTAAAAACTGAGACCGTTTTCCTTTCCAGAATTAACTTTCCAGTTTGAACATCCCAGCTAGTCTTGACGTTTGTCAAAACACCATGATTTGGAAACTAAAAGAAGGTTGAATTTGTTTGATTCCCAAAGAATTCATGTTCTACAAAACCTGTTCCGTTTGTGAGTCTAGAAAGGATATGCATTTTTCTGTTGTGAAGTCTCTTTGGATCAACCAGAATCTTGTGGTACCAAGCCTTCCGACTCAATTTGAAAAATCCGAATTGACACTCAGAAAAACTTCTAACAGTGATCATCAATCTTCAAGAGATTTAGATATCACAACATGAGGATGACACTTTCAACTCAAAAGTTTTCAGTAAATAAGCAAAGATTTTTCAAAAAAAAAAGAGCAAGCTAAAAACAAATATAAAATGAAAATATTCTTGGAAGAAACCATTTTTGATGTTGGCATAAGGCAAAGGTTTTCTCTGGCCCAGAGGTATGGAACTATCGAGGTAGAAGAAGTGAACATTTGGCTCGGACTCCAGTTGATAAAAATTTGAAAAAACTATCGGGGCAAAGAGATAGTTCCAAAGTGAAGAAAAAGGTTGATCTCTTACGAGACATGAGCGTTTCAGGATACACTCTGTTTCGAAAAGGAAAAACAATTTGGAAAAGCTAAACCAAGATCAGGAAAAACAATTGGGAACATTTGCATCATTCATGAACATTCGCATATTTATTAAGTTTTGCATCTGCATCGTGTCGTAAAATGTGTACATTATTTGAGGGTACTTGCACGTGCATCATCAGGGGCATATGCATTGACTTCGCATGACATTCACATTTCATGCATGACATTGACTATTTGAAATTTTGACATTTGAATCTGAACAGTTAATGAGATTTTCTTCCAAAATATGATTGTGAAAGATCTTCAGGTATGATCACCAAGACCTCCGGGCACCTTTTTTAAAACCTCCGGGTTACCTCTTTTAAGTCTTCCGGGTACAGGAAAAGAAAAAGAAGATTAAAAAAGAAGACCTCTGGGCATCTCTTTTAAAACCTCCGGTTACCTCTCTTAAGTCCTCCGGGCACAGGAAAAGAAAAAATTAAAAAAGAAGACCTCCGGGCATCTGTTTTAAAACCTCCAGGTTACCTTCTTAAAACCTCCGGGCACAGCAAAAAAAGAGAAATTAGAAAAAAAAAAGACCTCCGGGCACCTGTTCTAAGACCTTCGGGCATTTCTTTTAAATCCTTCCGGCACAGCGAAAGAAAAAGAAAATTAGAAAAAAAAAGACCTCCGGGCATCTATTAAAAGACCTCCGGGTACCTCTTTTAAGACCTCCGGGCATTTCTTTTTCAAAGACCTCAGGGCACCGTTTTTAAAACCTCCAGGTTACCTTTTTCAGACCTCCGGGCACCTCTTTTAAGATCTCCGGGCACCATTTTCAAAGAAAAGACATTTTTAAAAAGACCTCCGGACATCTGTATCAAGACCTCCGGGCATTATTCTCAAAAATCATGGATAAGACCTCCGGGCGCCATTTTCAAGGAAAAGACATTTTTAAAGACCTCCGGGCACCTGTTTCAAGATCTCCGAGCATTATTCTCAAAAGTTATATTCTCAAGACCTCCGGGCACTATTCTAAAAAATCACTGATAAAGACCTCCGGGCATCATTCTCAAAGTCAGGAAAAAGACCTCCGGGCACTATTTTCAAAGAAGTAACATTTTTTTAAACCTCCGAGCATCTGCTTTCAAAAACCTTCTGGTAACATCTTTCAAAATGATATTTTTTAAAACCTTCGGGTACCATTTTCAATTCTTGCAAAGTCAAACTCGTTACTTTAAGAAGGGTCGAGCCTCGGTATGATTAGTCAAGTGGCGATATCCGAAGCATCTGGTGGAAATTTTGATTTTGGTAAAGTCTTGGGTGGCGATATCCAAAGAATCTGACAAGGAATTTCAAAACTAAACGAGAAAGAGATGGGGATATCCAGAATGAGTTTTCACTTTCGTAAGACTAAGGTAGTAAGTGAAATGATGATCTAAGTTGTGTTCAAACTTATTGTCAAAAATTCGAAGTTCGTTTTTAAATTTCAAAGTTGTGAAGCCTCTGATTAGAGGAGCAATTTATTTTTCCAAGTGATAGAGCCTCTGATGAGAGGAGCAATTTATTTTCCAAGTGGTAGAGCCTCTGATGAGAGGAGCAATTTATTTTCCAAGTGATAGAGCCTCTGATGAGAGGAACAATTTATTTTTCAAGTGATAGAGCCTCTGATTAGAGGAGCAATTTATTTTTCAAGTGATAGAGTCTCTGATGAGATGAGCAATTTATTTTCCAAGTGGTAGAGCCTCTGATGAGAGGAGCAATTTATTTTCCAAGTGATAGAGCCTCTGATGAGATGAGCAATTTATTTTCCAAGTGGTAGAGCATCTGATGAGAGAAGCAATTTATTTTCCAAGTGATAGAGCCTCTGATGAGAGGAGCAATTTATTTTCCAAGTGATAGAGCCTCTGATTAGAGGAGCAATTTATTTTCAAGTGATAAAGCCTCTGATGAGAGGAGCAATTTATTTTCCAAGTGATAGAGCCTGTGATTAGAGGAGAAATTTATTTTCCAAGTGATAGAGCCTCTGATTAGAGAAGCAATTTATTTTCCAAGTGATAGAGCCTCTGACGAGAAGAGCAATTTATTTTCCAAGTGATAGAGCCTCTGATGAGAGGAGCAATTTATTTTCCAAATGATAGAGCCTCTTATGAGAGGAGCAATTTATTTTTCAGTTGATAAGAACCTCCGATGGAGAGAACCCTTTTAGAACAAACGCGTGCATAATTCCAAACAAAAACGTTGCTCGCGTCTTTGCCCTATTCCTGATTCTCAGCATTGTGCAAAGAGGGGCAGCTGTAGCAACGGTTTTTAGCCTGGGTCGGATTCGAATTCGACCCGGGCCATTTGCAAACAGGGCTCGCTATTCAGCAAGCCCGATCTGCAGGCCTACCAGGCCTGCTACCAATGCCCAAACCAGGCCCAACGACCAGGTCCAATCTCTGGCCCAACTGACCCAATCTCTGGCCCATCCCATTTCCCTAACCCTAACCAGAAACCCTAGCCCCTGCAACCCAACCCTCGCATCAGCCCCAATCCCCAGACACACTACCAACCCCACACGGCAGCCACCCCCACACGGCAGCCACCCCCTACACGCAACCACCTCCCTCACGCCACCCTCCATAAACCCCCCTAGATTCGGACTCTCAAAAAAAAAAAAAACCCCAAATCGGACCCCCCTGAAAGCACCCAACCCTCGCATCAGCCCCAATCCCCAGACACACTACCAACCCCACACGGCAGCCACCCCCACACGGCAGCCACCCCCTACACGCAACCACCTCCCTCACGCCACCCTCCATAAACCGCCCTAGATTCGGACTCTCAAAAAAAAAAAAAAAAACCCAAATCGGACCCCCCTGAAAGCATCCCCCTCGCCAAAACAAAAAAGAACAGAGCCAAAAAACCACAAAAAAACCAAAACCAAAAAAAGGGGCCCTGGAAAAACAAAAAGCATTTAGCAATCCCTGCAAAAAAAAAAAAAAAAAGAAAACCACAACAACAAAAAAACAGCAAATAAGCAAAACCATAACCCAAAAAAGCAGAAAAAAAGGAACAAAAGATGAAGATCTGGGATTTTTGGTTTCGGTTTCGAAATTTTAGGGTTAGATCTGTGGCTTAGGATTTGGTTTAGGGCAAAACCAGTAAGGGATCGGTGGAGAGGAGGAGGAGCCGGTCATTTTCGGCCTGCATCGGACCGGAGGAAAGCTCCGGCGCGGCGGTCGGCACGGTGGTCCGGTGTCGATTTCGGGTCTCAGCCTAGAGAGAAAGCAGAGCAAAAAATTTTTTTTTTAGAGAGAGAGAGGTTTCTGAATTTTTTAAAAAAATTTTGTCATAACAGTTTTTTCAACCGCTATGGCGAATTTGAAAACACAAAATGGAGTCGCCACCAATCTTTTTTTACTAGTGTGATTGGCCACCTATTAAAACCGGTTTTAGTAAAATATTTTAAAATTAATTAAAACATTTTGTAAAACCAACTTCGCAGTCCGCGCTTTGAACCAGAGAGAAAACAAAATCGGGTTCGGGAATCGGTTACGTGCGGGGAAGGATTAGCACCCCCGCAACGCCCGTTTAGAAAACGGTACCATTTAATCACGTGTTATCTTAAATCTTGATTTAATGGACTCAACATCACTATTTAAAAATAATGCTCTTTTCTTTTTATTTTATTTTATTAAAAAAAAAAACATGTTTATTATTTTTGAATTTTTTTTGGATTATTATTATTTTTTTTTTAAAAACGAAAGTGAACATAAATTTGTTATCGAAAATACTCGTTAAATATTCCCAATACTCTTGGTGGTATTTAACGAGATCTTCTCACCTCAAGACATCTTAGGAATCACAACCGTGATATCCTTCGAATTCCGTCGTCGGTAATTTATATCCATTTTTTATTTTGGTATGATGCAAATATTTAAACATCGGATGCACACGACTTAGCATATATGACATGTGATTAAGTACAGAATTATAAGATTAAACATGCAAATAAAAAAAAAACACGAGTATAGCAAGATATCAAATGCGTAAATATTTATTCTTTGTTCGTTCTTTTTTTTTTGTTGATGATTTTCATAAATGAAAACGGATTTTTGTATTGAGTATATCACTAAATACTCCCACTACCCGTGGTGATATTTAGCGAAATTCTCTCACCTCGGGATGTCTTAGGAATCACAACCGTGACGTCCTTCGATTTCCGTCGTCGGCTAATCCGTATTCCTCGATTTTATTTAAATGCGAATGAAGCGAATAAAATATTGAATGCACACGATTTAGCATATGACACGTACGAATAAAAGCTTAATTATACGATCAAATGCACGACATAATGTTCAAAGACACGAGCATGGCAAGATATCGAATCACATAAACATTCGCTTTCTTTATTAAATTTTTTATTTTGATTATTTCTATTTTTTTTTAAAATGAGAACGAATTTTTGTATCGAGCTTGTCGTTAAATACTCCCACCACTCGTGGTGATATTTAACGAGATTCTCTCACCTCAAGATATCTTAGGAATCACTACCGTGACGTCCTTCGAATTCCGTCGTCGGTAACTCGCATTTATTAAAATTTTTTTTTTTCTTTTTGAAAAGTAAATTAAAATGCTTTTAATAATTATTTCCGAAATAAAAGAAATTATCTATGTAAGAATAATTCCCGAATTACTCCGACATTTTCAATAATGTTTCGATTATATTCTTACTCGGACCATTTCAAAGAACGATTGATGTTCCGACCATCCTGAGAAAGAAATCCGTTTTTTAGAGAATTTTATTTAGCGAAAATAATTTTAGAAGACATGTATTAATTAAAATTATTATTTTATAATATTTTAAAACCGAAACCGAATAATAAAAATATATCGGATACTGGACAAAAATAAATAAATAAAAATAATAATATAACAAAAAAAATAATGAAGAAGTTAAAATCATACCTGAAAAATGTCGAGAATTAAAACGCCGGACTTGATCTTCGTAAAATCACCTGAAAAATGTCAAAAATTAAAAAATCAAAACTTCAAAATCGATAATCGTAAAATTTCTTTATTATTTTTTTTATTTTTTTATATTATTTATTTAATTTTTTTTTTCTTTTTTTTTCTTTTTTTATTATTATTATTATCATATTTCTTTATTTATTTTTTTCTCTTTTCTCTTTTATTTTTAATTTTACTTATTTTTTTCTTTTTTTTATATTTTTTATTTATTTATTTTCTTTTTTCTATTTTTAATTTTTATTTTAAATTTATTTTTTTTAAATTTTATTTTATTTTATTTTAATTTTTTTTCTTTTTTCTTTTTTTTGGGCCCAAAACCAGGCCTGTCCTGCTGGGCCAGGTCCGATCCTGGCCTGCTGGGCCCAGGGCCTGGCCCAGTTCATTTTTTTTTGGCGAGGGGGTACCCGCGCGGACCCCGGGTCGGATCCGGGTCCACGTGCGGACCCTCCTCGCGTGAAACGACGCCGTTTCGACGCCACACTTTTTTTTTTCTAAACCCGGGTCGGGCGCCGAACCCCGGGTCGGGTCCGGGTCCACGCGCGGACCCTGGGTGAAATGGCGTCGTTTTGGCGCCATTTATTTCTTTTTAAAAAGGAAGCGGGCGACCCGCGTGGACCCCGGGTTGACCGCGGGTATTCTGACCCGCTTCAGGGGGCTATAAATAGCCCTTTTTTTTTTCTTTATTTTTTTTTCTTCTTCTCTCTCTCTCCTGCTTAGCCCAGAAACTGGCCAGAGGACCGCCGCGCCGGCCGCCATTTCCGCCGCCGGCCGCCGTGCTCCGCAGTACTCTGGCGAGCTTCCTGGCCCAAAATGAGTCGAAACGACTCTCGGTGTCTCCCCCGATGCGGATCTGCCGCCGGTTTTCTCCAAATCGGGCCAGATTCGAGTAGATCTGGCCCCAAAAAATCTCCAAAATGATTTTTTTTCTGGTTGTTTTCGATTTCTACCTTTTTTTTCGAATGGGTGTTTTTGATTTTTTTTGCAGGGTTCGGAATGCTTTTCTTTGTGTGTGGGGGTTCGGTGGTGGGGTGTTTTTTTTTCTGGGGAGAAAATGAGGGCTCGATCTGGTTATTTGGGGTCCGGATCTGGGTTTTTTGGGGTCTAGATCTGGTTTTTTTTCTTTGGTGGGGTTTTTTTTTTGGGTCGATCTGGGAGGTCGTTCGGGGAAGGGTTCTTTTTCGAAACTGATTGAGGGGGGGTTTTATGGTGAGGTTGAGTGTTTAGGTGTTTGTGTGTGGGTTTGGGTTTGGGTGGTTGGTGGTGGCAGGGGAGGGTTTCTGGCAGCGTGTGGGGCTGTCAGGGGTAGGGGGGTGGTAGGCGGCTAGGGTTTCTGGTGCCTAGGGTTAGGTTGGTAGTGGGTAATAGGAAATGGGCCAATGGGCCGGCTGAGTTGGGGTTTGGGCTTGGTTCTGGGTTTGGGCCTGCTGGTTCTGGCTTATTGGGCCTGCTGGTTAGCAGGCCCGATTTGGCCTGTTGGGCCTGCTGGTTAGCAGGCCCAAACAGCCTTAGGTGGGTTTGTAGAAGGCCCGGGTCGGGTTCGGATCCGACCCGGGCCAAAAACGGTTGCATCAAAAATATATATTTTTTTATATAACGGTGCAAAACGCACCGTTTCACTTAAACCCAGGGAGGGTCCGCGCGCTCGACCCGGGGCAAAAAAAAAAAGGAAAAAAAAAATAGGTGATCCTGCCCGCGCCGAACCGGACCTGACCCGCGCCTTCACCAGCCCAGGCCTTGGCCCAATAGCCCAGGCGTTGGTTTTGGGCCAGGGGAGAAAGAAAAAAAAAAGAAAAGAGAAAAAAAAGGAAAAAAAAAAAGAAAAAAAAAAGAAAAATTTAAAATTAAAATTTTAAAAAAAATAGGAAAAAATTAAAAAAAAATTAAAAAAAAAGGAAAAAAAATAAAGAAACATAAATAAATAACTAAAAAGTAAAAAAAAAAGAAAAAGAAAAAGAAAAAAAGAAGAAGAAAAAAAGAAAAAATTTAATTAAAATTAAAAGAAAAAGAAAAAAATTTAAAATAAAATAAAAGAAAAGAGTAATCAATTCTCTCGACAAAATTCATCCAAACACTCAAATCCCAGTTTCACGCAGCTTCTGAAGGTAAATTTTTATTTTATATTTATTTATGTTCGTGTTTATTTATTTATTTATCTATCTATCTATCTATCTTTAATTTTATTTTATGTCATTTTTATTTTTCTAATGCTTTCTATTTATTTATTTTGTTATAGTTGTTATTATTTTTAACATATTATTAGTTTTACTTTTTTTATTATTATCATTTTCGTGCTTTTCTTTTATTATTATTATTTTTGTAAAAATGCGTTATTATTATTTTTTTTTTAAAAATAAAAATGGCACTTTGATTCATTCGAAAATAAGAAGTGAATGTGAATAACCGACGACGAAATTCGAAGGACGTCATGGTAGTGATCCCTAAGATATCTTGAGGTGAGAGAATTTCGTTAAATATCATCACGAGTGGTGGGAGTATTTAACGACATGCTCGATACAAAAATTCGTTTTCATTTAAAAAAAAATGGAAATAATCAAAATAAAAAAAATGAATAAATAGTGAATGTTTATGCACTCGATATTTCGCTATGGTCGTGTTTTTAATATTACGATTTGCATGTTTAATCTTATAATTCTGTATTTAATCATATGTCTTATATGCTAAGTCGTGTGCATCCGATATTTAAATACTTGCATCATACGCATTTAAATAAAAAATGGATGTAAATTGCCGACGACGGAATTCGAAGGATATCACGGTTGTGATTTCTAAAATGTCTTGAGGTGAGAAGATCTCGTTAAATACCACCAAGAGTGTTGGGAATATTTAATGAGTATTTTCGATAACAAATTTATGTTCACTTTCGTTTACAAAAAAATAATAACAATTCAAAAAAATTCAAAAAATAATAAACATATTTTTGTTGAAAATAAAATAAAATAAAAATAAAAGAGAATTATTTTTAAATAGTGATGTCAAGTCCATTAAATCGAAATTTAAGATAACACGTGATTAAATGGTACCGTTTTCTAAACAGGCGTTGCGGGGGTGCTAATCCTTCCCCGCACGTAACCGACTCCCGAACCCAATTTTGTTTTTCTCTCTGGTTCAAAGCGCGGACTTCGAAATTGGTTTTACAAAATATTTTAATTAATTTTAAAATATTTTACTAAAATCGGTTTTAATAGGTGGCCAATCACACCTAGCAAAAAGGATTGGTGGCGACTCCATTTGCGTTTTCAAAATCGTCTTAGCGGTCGAAAAACCGTTATGACAAAATTCTTGTAAAATGTTTAACAGAAGTTAGCAATTAGTATGTACATACATATGTGGATGTATATTTGTAAATGCTTTACGGTATTAATCAAAAAGAAATTATCTCATTCATCGAGTTTTTAAATTTTACAAACGAAATTAACAAGATAATACATATTTTTTTAAGATACATTTTTAAAAAATAACAGCTATGATCTTCTGCTCTGGCAAACTTTGGTTTAATTTCTCTATACATCCAATTAAATCAAATATTTGATTCTTTCTGCAGCTTCATTGAATTCATTCAATAGGTTTGGGGCATTGGAAAGATTGCTTTTGGTTCACTGTTAAATGAGAATAATATCCATTGATGATAATATGTGATGGAAATGCAGGCTCTCCCTTATTTAATGAAGCATTGACTAGATACAAGGCCAGCCATTAATAAACTTGGCTCGATCATCATACATTAGCAAATAACCGATAAGTTTTGGCATCAAGAGTTATTTGTCTGACTGCTGCAACTGCTGCTATAATTCCCATTGCTGAGAAAACCACTGCAATGGTAACATTCAACCAAAACACGAGGCTCCGCTTCGATGGCTTAAATGTCAAGTTGAAGAAAACAACAGGTAAGATGAAGTCTAGGGGCATGAAACCGAAAGCTCCAATGACCGAATTGATGTCTCCGAAGAATGGAAGCATTGCTGCAATTGTTGTTGATATAACAACAGACAATGATCTAGAAACTACCCTTGGGATAACATTACGGGCAGAGAACTCTTTGCTATTTGGATCTGCAAAACTTCTTTCAAGCACTTCATTTGTTGGCTGCAAGTAGACCTGTGACAGAAACCACATTATTGAATCAATGCTATGTTACTCGGACTTGAGTGTGAGGGTCGGATACGGTTACATGTCCGACATGGATATATTCAAGTTTTTCTAAGTTTTTTCATGTATTTGGAGGATTCTTAGAGGGTCATATCCCTATACCCATGTCCGAATATGTGTCGGATATTGGTGTCGGAGACGGATACTTCAAGAAAAATGAAGAGTCGAAGCAACATAGAATGAATGTACCAAACATATGAATAATGAAAAAAAAAAAAAAAAAGAGGGGGAAAGGGGGAAGGCATGTCCTCACCACACCAACTGCTGAAAGTTGGAGAATGGTAAAGATGTTTGTCATCAAAATGAACCATTTTGGCACCAAATGTTTCCCATCATCATCCAAGAAATTGCTGAGTAAAAGGCCTTGAGATTCGTTGCCAAATGCCCAATAACCAGAGATGGCAACACTGAAGAAAGTCATAATAAGTACTGTGTAACAAACACATAACCCTTTGAACATCTTCCCCTTCACTGGTGGTGCAATAGTTGCCTGAAATCAAATTTCATACATAAGTTTGTTACTCTTCCAACATCATTTAATCATTGCAATTTTGATAGTTTAATGTTATGTTACTTGGACTCGGATGTGAGTGTCTGACACGGGTATATATCCGACACTGGTATGTTCAATTTTTTCTAAAATTTTCATGTATTTGGAGGGTCCTTGAAAGATCATATTCTCATATCCATATCCGGATATGCGTCGGACAAAGATGTCGGACACGAGTACTTTAAAAAAAAAAATGAAAAGTTAGAGCAACATAGATTTATTGATATTGCAGTTGAAACTGAACTGTTAAGAAGAACTGAACAGGTTCAAACCTGAATTTCTGGAATGATACCATTGCCATAAGTTGTGGCAATAATGGCAATGGCATTGAAGATCCCGAAAAGTTGGCTTTCTGTGTCACCTTTCAGGCTATAATCTTTTTTTGGTCCCTTTGAAGAATTCCCTGGAAAGAATAATTCAAAACTATGTATAATTATATTATCAAACTAATAATGAAACAAGTTTTCAGTCCGCAGAATTACCTATATATATGGAACCAGCAGTAGCACATGCGCTATAAGCAATGCATAGAAACAAGGATATCAAGTTAATATGCCTTAGTGAATGAAAAGATGGGATTTGAGCTAAAATCAACATCAAGCAACCAAATATAATCACGAATTCGTAAAGCTTCATACTCCCATTTGGTTCTGATAGCAAGTAAATTGCCTGCCAAATCAGAAAATAATTTCAAAATCTCATCAATATCAACTTCTAAAAACTAGAAAAAAGAAAAGAAAAAGGATGGGACTGACCTTCATACATTGTCCTCCTAGAAGAGTGCAGGCAATTACAGCACCATAGCAGACCATGAATTGAATTGGCCCAACAAAGTAACGACCCCATCTTGGACCTGCACAATATAATAATGTGTTAAAAGAGCTGAAATTAAGCTAACAGTTTATAATTTTTCAAGTTTCGAAAATATGGTGTTTAGATTAAGGATTAATTAAGCAGCCACAATTACTTTCACGCCTATATATATATATATATATATATATATATATATAGAGGTTCTGCTAACGAACATTTTTAGAATATTTTTTAACGTGAGTTAATATATTATTTATAATAATAATATTGTATTAAATATAATAATTGATAATTTTATTCATTATTTTTAATATATTGAATAAATATATTATTATATACGATAATTTTTAAAATATCCGTTAACAAAATTATATATATAGTTTAGAGATTTCTCACATTTTCTTCAATTATTTTTCATCATGTAACGAGTACCGTAAAGGCTAGTTAGTAAGAACAGGAGCCTTAAAAAACAGAGACTGAAAGAGGGAAAGGACCTATCAGTGATTGTTTTTTTTTGCTAAATATATAGTAGTTATCAATGACTAAAAAGAGAGTTGGCATACACCAAATTATTTGTAGCAAGTCAGGGCCCGGCTAGCCCGCCCAATCCAACAAGTTTTGTTCGTATTGAATCGAATGTAGATAGATTCGGATTAACTCGATTCGAATAATTATTCAAATAATAAAAAATATTTTTATTTAATTATAAAATATATAAATATTAATATAAAAATAATTTTTTAATATTAAATGAACAGTAATAAGACTAGTAGGTCGATTCTGATCCGCCTAGAGCCGAACCTGGATAAGATGAAAAAAAATCGGGATCGCAACCCGACCGAACCTATGAGCAGGTCTAAGCAAGACCCTTAAGACTTTAATCATACTACTAACTTGTTATTCGGATTTGGATGAATGTCAGATATGGTATGTGTTCGATATGAGTATTTAAATATTTTCATATATTTAAAGGATCATGTTGTATCAAATAAATGTATCGAACATAAATATTTTTAAAAAATAAAATATTCAAATAACATAGAATAATTCCACAAACCAAGCAAACATTATTACGAAAACATGTACAACCCCCACAATCGTATTTGCCTAGATAAGATAAGTTTTAGGCGTGGTCCTTGGAGTTGGTGGAGTCCCACTTCCATCCTTTGGTCAATTTTGATACACTAAAATCTTACTCCATATAAAATATATATTTTATATAAAAAAAGAAATATTTGAATAAACTCTTTGAACAAAATGAAGTATACACTAAATATTTGTATAATTAATTGCTTTAAAAGTGATGGAAGAATTGGGAAGTAAGTACCCCATAAATTAAACCAGTCACCACTTCACAAAAGTGTAATGGGTATTTAATGGGCGTACTATAGATGGGGCACATGCCAATTTATGACAAGGGAAGAGAGGTGTATAGAGCATGGCCAAGCTTGGTCATAGGCATTTAAGTTTGTTCATTTAATTATACTGTACATATATATTTACTACAGAGAAGGACAATTGTCTCTCAATAATGCAAAGAAAGAAGCTAAGTTTCTCATCTATCAATCATCACCATTTGTATTTTTCATTTCATATTTGGTAGTGCTTACGTACCCAAGATGTCATTGGCCATGTCTCTGAAACGAAGATGTCGACGACCCAATTGAGCATGGTGTTCCAGGACAAGAGACAGCAAGTTGTAGGAATAGAAAGTGACCAAAGCTCCAACGACCAGACATATAATTCCGGCAGCCCATCCGAGGAAGGTAAAAGCAAATGGGAGACTCAGAAGCGATGGTGCAACAATTGATGTTGTCAAGTGGTAACCACTGTGCACCCATGATCCTGTACAGTTTTTTCAACGATCCATCGTCAACAAAATCATACTTAATTTGCGCTTTCCTTTGGCTAACCTATTCTATTATTATATATCATATAATATAAGTCACTTTTCCCGTTTTCTTTTGACAAATTCATATATATATATATATATATATATTTGTCACCGTTCTAAATTCAGCTAGTTGAAGGCAAAGATAAAAAAAAAATCAATAAATTTATTGATAAAGTATTGAATTTTTAATCTCAATAATTAAAAGTCAATCCTGAGAGTCTCAATTATAAAAAAAAAGAAGAAAGTAATATCACAAACTTATTAATTAACTGAAAGCTTGGTATATTTGAAGATGAAATGAAATTAATGAAAGTATGGTAATTATATTATAGCTAAGGGTCAAGGCATCGGCGGGAGGGTTACGGAAAGTACTGCTTGTAAAAGAGATAGAATATTAGAATCCCACAAGAAAAATATGTAGTTATTTTCAAGAGGAAAATGAAAGGGTGAAAAGGGAGTTTAGTTAAGTAGTGTGGCTTGTATTCTATGCACGTGTCTATTTATATTTAGTAACAATATATATTATATAAATATATAATATGAGGCTATTAACTAGATCTAAATAAGTTTATTGTATTTATATTATGTTCATATTATTTTCACATATCATAATCGTATTTAAATTATTATATATTTATATAAATTTTAAATTTTTGTATTATATAAATTTTGATACGTTCGTGTATTTTATCGTGTTCGTGTTTTTTTTCATTTCGTGTTCAAAATTACTGAGTCTACTATTAGCTAACATTTCAATTTTTATTGGTGAAAACAATGAAAGGTCATAGTAAAAGTTTTGAAAATTTGAATATGAAAAAAATGAATGAATGGATTATAGTAGTTTAGTTGAAATAGTACTTAATAGCATAGCAATAGTTCTTTAAAATTCCTACAAAAATCAATAGTCCTTATATATAGCGGGAAATTGTTAAGATGGAGGATTAATATATCAACTTGCTCTCCAAAAAAAAAAAAAAACTTGAAAACAAACAATTCCTATAAAAATCAAGAGTATGTGCATGCTTATGGTGTTTGTTTGGTGCAAATTATCAGCCTATATAAATGGATTTATTTAGTATAATATATAACGAATAAGAAATCAGAACTCTTGGACTTTGTGTCTTTGTGATAAGATATATATTAAGATAAAATCAATATTGAAGTTGAATTTCCTTTATGTAAAAGATAAGGAAGAAGAAGAGATTAGGAGAAAGGAAAAAAAGGAAAAAGGGCCAGAAAAAGAAAGAAAGTTGATCATGTTGAAGATTTTCTTTCAAAGCACTGATCATGATTTATGATTTGAATGGAAATTAAGGTCAAAGAATATATAATAATTGCTAGCTAGGAAAAGAAATAGAGCTGACAGAATGTTGATAATTAGTAAGTATATACTAATTAAGTTTATACCTTTGGATTTAAGAACAAAGAGAGCACCAGCATCAAGATCCTTTTGTTGTTCAGAAACCTGCTTCTGCTTGACATGATCTTCTCCTCCAGCTTCATACACTGCTATGGAGCTTGTTCCCAAAGTACCCATCTCTCTCTCTCTCTCTCTCTCTCTCTCTCTCTCTCTCTATATATATATATATATATATATATATATATATATATGTATTTTGACACTTGGTTGTGAATGCAAAGGCTTACTTAACATTCAAAGCTCATGTTTCAACTTTCAAGCCATCATGTCCAATTATCTTTGAAAATTGAAAGGAGATTATGAAAATTCAAGTGACCAAAGACCATCATGCCCTTCCCCATATATATATATATTAATTACTGTTCAAGATTCTTGATTCAATGTTTACACAAGTGAAGGGAGTTGGTTCACTCATTGATTTTTCAAGGCAAATATCTTCATCTTGGTCCTTTAGATGATTATTCATAGCCACATGAACATTTCAGTGGCCTTTAATTAACTGTATCTATTTATTTATTATGTATAATATTAATTTTAGAAAGTGTGTAAGATAATAATTCTTAATGTAATTATTTAAATTCGCTTATAAGATTAATTTTTTTTTTTTTCAATCGATCAATTTATAAGATAAAATTAGACATAATTAACATTCAAAATCAGCCTATAAAAAAAGGTGGCTAAATTGTATATATGGTATATATAGCAAGAAAAAGTAACTAATATAAATCACCCAATAATTAAATAGAGCAGGTTTCATATTGGGTGCATCGGCAATTGGGGAAATGACAGATAAGACGAGCTAGGGGCTGCTGTGAATACGCCAAATTAATATAGCCAAATGACGTGAAAATATTCACCTATATATATATAGTTTCTACAACAAATTAAGACCAAGGAACCTGAATCCTTGGTTCGGTGATCATGAATTGTTATTATCATTGTTTAAATCATTAGAATTAATTATATGCTATGATGTGCAGATAAATAGACAGATTCTGAGATTCATGATTACTTTAGACTTTAATTAGTCGAATATTGAGTGGGGAACGTGAGTTGTTTTACATGTGTTGTGTACAGAGTTGGGAAAACAAAAACAAAATTGATTAAAAAGATATGGGAATGGGATTCCTCATTAATTGTGTTTACATTTTATTTTGTCAAATGGCTTTGACAACAAAGTTTGCCAAATGGTTGCATTTGCGTATATAATAACATTCATAAGTAACCAAGGCTCTGTTCAGTGACAGGCTCAACTCAACTGCGTGCGTGGGGGGATTCATTCTCATCAGACTCGGTTTGACCCCAAAAAAATCCACTGCACCATCAAGGCCCAAGGGTCCAAACGTGGGTTCTAGTGTGGTGGACCATTCTTACCAATGCCCTAAGTCGATTGGCCCACAAATGAGATTGTGTGTTATTACTTGAACGAGCACATGACAAACACTTGTCACACTTCAAATAACATATATCTGTTTAATATCCATTGAATATATAAATGCATAGAATTCATGTATAAAAGAATAGGTAAGACACAATTTCAGATATATTCTGATTTTAAGAATATTCTTCTTGTTTATTATCTTTTTTCTTGAATTTTCATTGATTTAAATATCAGAATGCAAAAAATCATAAAAGATAGTATTTTTGTTTTTATTTATTTTTTTGAAATAATATCCAATAATTGTTCTTGAATTTCTTTTTTTAGATATTATTATCTCATGGTCTTCCAACCAATGCAATTTCTAGTTTCATTCATATACTGTAGTTAATTGCTAGAGGTGGGCAGTGGGCAGGGACCACTGCTGGACTTGGTTTGGCTATAAAGTACATAATAAGCATACGGTCACGGCCTAACTTCAGTTCAGGCCACGTTACTTAGCCCAAGCCAAACTCAAAATCGAAAATAACGAGCAACCCAATCTTACCTTCTTGCTTATAGTATTAGAATGGGCTTTTGTCTGTTAGGAAACGATCCAGTTCAAAATTTCAATGGACCAGATCAGATCTTAGCTCAACTTATTCTGAGAAATTCCATTTCTAAACTCCTATCATTAATAAGGTCCTTTGTCAGGTTTACAACTAAGGCAACTTGTTAGATTGGCAGGAGCTCCTACTGCCAAACTTTCAGAGTTCAGACTCAAAACTCAAAAGTCAAAAAGAAATAAAGCATCCAACAAGAATTTGGGAATGGAAGAGAGTGAAACAAGTTATTTGTTTTTAGATCAAAGCAACCTTTTAAGTGGCTTAGACTTCAAGCTCCAACATCAGGCATAAAGAGAGAAGGGATTTGGTAAATCATGTTTTAACTTCTTTTTGTGCTTTTAGTTTTACCAAGGGTCAGGATTTTAATGCCTAATATTGCAAAGGCTTGTTGACGGTCTTTGGAGATGAGGTTAAGTATATCTATGGAGGGTGTCGGATGAAAGTTGTGAGGAGTATGCAAAGTCAAAATATGTCGGAGGACATTGGAGTTTGGTCTCCGTAAACGTGTTGTGATGCTTAAGTTAGTAAATGTATGAGAATATGATGGGAAGATAAAAAGAATGAAGCAGGACAAAATCCGAGGGTTTCAGTGTTTTCTTTTACCTTTATCCAACGTTTATTTATTTTATATATATTTATTATTGGTGTCTGTGAGTTTGACAAGTGTAAGTCAATTGTCTGCTTAATTTGAAATTGTTGAGCAACTGTAGATCTTTAGGTGTTCTATATGTTATGGTCCAACTTGACGAGATAAAGATGGGTCCAATAATATTAAATCCAGGATTTGATAAATAATAATGTTTTAACTTCTTTTCTACTTGATGATTAAAGGTCCAATATCCAATGGTATTGAAATAAATAATGCAGCAGAGATGATCAAACTGTTAATCTAATCTAATAGTATCATGAAAATATTGAATTCTCATAATCTGTCATGTGATGGATTTACCCATTCGAGAGAGGTACAGCTTTTTGGTTGCTGTCAATCTCTTTTTATTGCTTCACAACACCCTCTTTTGTTTTCTTTTCCAAATCAAGGCATCATGATTTGCACATCTAGGATTTCATTTTTTTTTTTGTTTTGTTTTATAACGCATATGTCTAGGAAGTAGGAACTTAACATGTTACTGAAATTTGTTTTTTTGGCTTTAAATAAAAAATTATCCCTGTATTATATTTCTATTCTCATTTTGGTATTTAAATTTTTTTTATCCTAATCGAGTATCTATACTATAATTTCGTCAAATAAATTGGTACTTCTCCCTAACACCGTTAAATAATTAGATGATGTGGCATTAACATCAAATTAGGTAATGAATCGTGGCAAAAAATGCCACATCAATGCTGTCACGTCATTATTAACATAAAAAATAGAAAAAATTATAAAAATTCAAAATAAAATTATAAAAAATCTAAAAAATTCAAATAAAATCACAAGTTCTTTTTAAAAATTCAAAAAATTCGAAAACAAAATTATAAAAATTCAAAAAACAGGAAAAATTACAAAAATTCAAAATAAATTTAAAAAATCACAATTGTTTTTTAAAATTTAGAAAATTTGATTTTTTTTTATAAAAATTCAAAAAAAGGAATAAATTATACAAAATAAAATTCAAAAAATTCACATTTTTTTAAAAAATTCGAAAAAAATTATAAAAATTATAAAAATTTAAAAAATAGGGGAAAATTATAAAAAAAATAAAATCAAAAATAAAATTATAAAAAAATCTAAAAAATCATAATTCTTTTAAAAATTTTAGAAAATTCAAAAAAAGTATAAAAAATTTAAAAAGTAGGAAAAATTATAAAAATTCAAAAAATCTAAAAAATTCATATATATATATATATTTATTTAATTCAGAAAATTAAAAAAATTAAAAAAAATTATAAAATATGAAATATATAAAAATATGAAAAATATGAAAAATTAAAAAAACTGAACATTTAAATATTTTTAAAATTTTGTAAAAAAGAAAATTAAAAACTAAAAAAAAAAAGAAAAAGAAATTTGGTAAAGAAAAAAGAAGAGAAACGAAAGGATGGGAAATGAAGAAGAGAAAGGAAGAGAGAGGAAAGGGAGAAGGGAGGGGCGACCGGTCGCCAGCCAGTCTCGGGTCGACAAGAGAGAGGGAGAATCGGGAATGAGAGAGAGGGAAAGAGAGAGGGGGAAAGGGAGGTCGATCGGCCGCAGCCTGACTGGCCCATGACAAATCCAGCCCCGGTCTGCCTGAGCCGGCCAGGCTGCGACCGACCGGCGCCTCCCTCTCCCTTTCCCCTCCGTTCTCTCTCTCTCTCTATATTTCTTTTTTATTTTTAGAAAAATTGAAAAAAATTAAAATATTTTTAATTTTAGGCTTAAATAAAATTATGAATTTTTTTTAGATTTTTTTGAATTTTACTTTGAATTTTTATAATTTTTCCCTTCTTTTATAATTTTTTATAATTTTTTTAAAATTTTGTTTTTTAAAATTTTTTCCTATTTTTATAATTTTTTCGAATTTTATAAAATTTAAAAAAAAAATGATTTTTTAAAGATTTTTTTTATCGATTTTTCTGATTTTTTAAAAAAAAAAATTTTGTGATTTTTTTTGAATTTATTCATTTTTTTTTGAATTTTTATAATTTTTTTTTGAATTTTAAAAAATTATTGTGAATTATATTTTTATTTTTTAAAATTTTAAAATTTTATCCTTTTTTTTTGAATTTTCATGATGTGGCATTATAAAGTTAGTGTTGACATGACATTTTTGCCACGTGTCATGATCTCATTGGTTACTATTTTTCATATCAGCATTTATTTAACGGTGTTATTGTCAAGTACCAATATGTTTGACGAAATTATAATATAGGTACCCGAATATGATCAAAATTTTTTTAAGTACCAAAATGGGAAAAAATGTATAATACATAGGTTATTTTTTTTATTTAAGTTTTATTTTTTCTCCTAAAAAAAGGTGAAAATTAGGGACAACAAAATCATGCGAAATCCTGTCTGAATATTAATGGATTCAAGACTCGTGTTCTTGATTTCGCTTCTTAAACTTTTGGCTTCAATTCTAACAAAAGAATAATGAAAGAAGAAGTTGAGTTGGACTTGAACTTCATCAATATCTTTGAGAATTGACCAACGAAGGTTGGCCTGAGTAGAAAGAGTCTTGGTCGCTTAAATAAGTGATCTCGAGTTCGAGCTTTTATGAATGCAGAAAATTTTCTTGGAAGAAGTTCCCGTCTTGACAGCCGACAATACCTCAAAGGGTTAGTCCTGAGCGAAGCCTAGAGATACCTTGGATAACCAAAAAAATAATAAAAAAAAAACTTTGAGAATTGAGATAGTATGAATTACCGACATTCCATTTCACCTCCAAACTCCAAACTAGGGTTGTAAATTTGAACCGAGCTTGAATGAACAGGATTCTGTTCGTATTCATTCATTTATTTATTTTTGAGCTTGTTTGTGTTCGATTCGTGTTCGTTAAGGATTTTAAAATTGTGTTTAAGTTCTGTTCGTTTAAAATTGAGTGTATTCGTGTTCGTTTATTTAATGTTCATGAACATATAATCGAACATGTTCGCGAACAATTAAAATTATGTTCATGAACAATAAACAAACAAATCTAAACAATTTTAACAAACAAACAGATAAACAAATAAATTAATTTTAAATTATTATTAAATATAAAATAATAAAATACAAACGTAATTAAATTTATTATTAAATTATTAAATTTAAATTATTAATTAATATTAATTATATTATAAGTAAATAAAATAAAATACAAATACAAATAAAAATATTATTAATTATATTATAATTGAACAATAAACGAGCTTTAAACGAGTTTTAAACAATCTATTAAACGGATGTTAAACGATTCATAAACGAGCTTGTTCGTGAACATAAATGAACTGAACAGATATTATTCATGTTCGGTTCGTTTAATAAACGAATCTTAAAATCATGTTCATAATCATTTATTTAAATTAATAAACGAATATAAACAAACAAAAATCGAACTGTTCAGGAACCGTTCGTCGAACGCTCTGTTCATTTACACCCCTAATCCAAACCATTTATATTTCTATAAAACGTAACTTTTACCGCAGCAAAGCATCTGGCTCGTTCGATGAAGAGAAGAAATAAGCTTGGACTGAAAACACCCAAAGCTTTATAAACTTAGTTTTCATGCCTTATTTTGCAAAGGAACTTATAAGAGAAGGGGGGGGGGGAGAAAATCACCATGACATCTTAGTTAAAGAGTGATTGCCTTCTTTGTGGACACTTAAGAATAATTTAGGTACACAGAATCAAGGAGTGAGGAAAATCTAATGCATATTTGTTTGTGAGAAACTCGAAAAGACAATAACGGCAAGAATAATAATAAATACAATTATTTTCTAGGTGAAGAGGTAAGACATCGATATTTTGCCTTGTTAAGTTCAAAAAATGAAGCCCCCTGATCCATGTGATGGTGAAGACTGAATAGAGTTAGTGCATATGGCAAAAACTAAAGAAGAGTCCTAAGGCCTAAGCTTGCCTGTTATATATATATAATATAGGGTAGTGTTTGAACTATAAAAATTCTTTTTTGGGGAATAAGAAAACATAGCATTTCTTTTTGTGAATGCTAAATACGATAACATTCATGTGAATGGAACAATGACTATAGGAACTATAGAGAGGTTTAGTGACTGCCCAAGTATTTGGCTTTTCTACCTAGAAAACTATATTACTCGGATTCAGGTGTGAGTTTCGGATACGGGTATGTCCAATTTTTTCATGTATTTGGAAGGTTCTTGAAGGGTCATATCCGTATACCCATGTCCGGATATGCGTTGAACACGGATGTTGGACCTTGCTACTTCTAGAAACAACTTCAAATTGCACTTGCTAAGCTTTTTACCTTGTTCTCTGTTCACAAAGTAACGAACTGGACCTGCTGAAAACAGGAAATTCTGGAAGCTCGCGAGAAAGCCGAGTCCCACATTTGGACATTTCGGACGCCTGAAGAAGCACAATCTTATTGGAAGCAAGAATTTGGACATGATGATGATATGGATTGACAAATGTGGAAAGTTTTAGAGCTTTCTTTGGAATGCTGTTAGCAGTATTACATCTTCATTGCTCCATCATAAATTTTGTATAACATGTTGAAATAAACTGTCATTAAGCTGCATGTTGCAGCTAAGTTTTCTTGTTTTGTTTCTTCTTCTTAAGATTCTGTCTTTACCTGAGTTAAGGATATATGGCTCTTTTTTGACAAGGATGAGTAATATAGGGTTTGGATAAAATTTTATTCCTCAATTTATAATGTTTAATTTGAAGAAAGTGCAACAAAAGTAAAGTTGATAAAATTTGTAGCAACGGTTTTTAGCCCGGGTCGGATTCGAATCCGACCCGGGCCATTTGCAAACAGGGCCCGCTATTCAGCAGGCCCGATCTGCAGGCCTACCAGGCTTGCTGCCAATGCCCAAACCAGGCCCAACCTCTGGCCCAACTGACCCAATCTCTGGCCCATCCCATTTCCCTAATCCTAACCCTAACCAGAAACCCTAGCCCCTGCAACCCGACCCTCACATCAGCCCCAATCCCCAGACACACTACCAACCCCACACGGCAGCCACCCCATACACGCAACCACCTCCCTCACGCCACCCTCCATAAAACCCCCCAGATTCGGACTCTCAAAAAAAAAAAAAAAAGAAGAAAACCCAGATCGGACCCCCCTGAAAGCATACCCCTCGCCAAAAAAAAAAGAGAACAGAGCCAAAAAACCACAAAAAAACCAAAACCAAAAAAAGGGCCCCGGAAAAACAAAAAGCCTTTAGCAATCCCTGCAAAAAAAAAAAGAAAAAGAAAAAAAAGAAAACCACAACAAAAAAAAAAAAACAGCAAAGAAGCAAAACTATAACCCAAAAAAGCAGAAAAAAAAGGAACAAAAGATGAAGATCTGGGATTTTTGGTTTCGGTTTGGAAGTGGAAGGGTTTCGAAATTTTAGGGTTAAATCTGTGGCTTAGGATTTGGTTTAGGGCAAAACCAGTAAGGGATCGGTGGAGAGGAGGAGGAGCCGGTCATTTTCGGCCTACATCGGACCGGAGGAAAGCTCCGACGTGGCGGTCGGCACGGTGGTCCGGTGCCGATTTCGGGTCTCAGCCTAGAGAGAAGGCAGAACAATTTTTTTTTTTTTTAGAGAGAGAGAGGTTTCTGAAATTAAAAAAAAATATATATATATAAATTTTTTTTATATAACGGTGCAAAACGCACCGTTTCACTTAAACCCAGGGAGGGCCCGCGGGTGGACCCGGATCCGACCCGGGGTCCGTGCCCCCGACCCGGGGCAAAAAAAAGAAAAGGAAAAAAAAAAAGGTGATCCGGCTCGCGCCGAACCGGATCCGTCCCGCGCAGAACCGGACCCGACCTGCGCCTTCACCAGCCCAGGCCTTGGGCCCAACAGCCCAGGCGTTGGTTTTGGGCCAGGGGAGAAAAAAAAAAGAAAAGAGAAAAAAAAAGGAAAAAAAAAAGAAAATTTAAAATTAAAATTAAATTTTTTTAAAAAAATAGAAAAAGAAAAAATTAAAAAAAAGGAAAAAATAAAGAAACATAAATAAATAACTAAAAAGTAAAAAAAAATAAATAAATAAAAAAAGAAAAAAAAAGAAGAAAAAAAGAAAAATTTAATTAAAATTAAAATAAAAAGAAAAAAAATTAAAAAAATAGGAAAATAAAATAAAAAAAAGGAAAAAAAAAGAGAAAAGAGTAATCAGTTCTCTCGAAAAAATTCATCCAAACACTCAAATCCCGGTTTCACGCAGCTTCTGAAGGTAAATTTTTATTTTATATTTATTTATGTTCGTGTTTATTTATTTATTTATTTATTTATCTATCTTTAATTTATTTTATGTCATATTTATTTTTCTAATGCTTTCTATTTATTTATTTTGTTATAGTTGTTATTATTTTTAACATATTATTAGTTTTACTTTTTTTATTATTATCATTTTCGTGCTTTTCTTTTATTATTATTATTTTTGTAAAAATGTGTTATTATTATTATTATTATTATTATTTTTTTTAAAAAAAAAAATAAAAATGGCACTTTGATTCATTCGAAACTAAGAAGTGAATGTGAATAACCGACGACGAAATTCGAAGGACGTCATGGTAGTGATTCCTAAGATATCTTGAGGTGAGAGAATTTCGTTAAATATCACCACGAGTGGTGAGAGTATTTAACGACATGCTTGATACAAAAATTCGTTTTCATTTAAAAAAAAATGGAAATAATCAAAATAAAAAAATGAATAAATAGTGAATGTTTATGCGCTCGATATTTTGCTATGCTCGTGTTTTTAATCTTACGATTTGCATGTTTAATCTTATAATTCTGTATTTAATCATATGTCTTATATGTTTAATCTTACGATATTTAAATATTTGCATCGTACACATTTAAATAAAAAATGGATGTAAATTGCCGACGACGGAATTCGAAGGATATCACGGTTGTGATTCCTAAGATGTCTTGAGGTGAGAAGATCTCGTTAAATACCACCAAGAGTGTTGGGAATATTTAATGAGTATTTTCGATAACAAATTTATGTTCACTTTCGTTTTCAAAAAAAATCAAAAAAAATAATAAACATATTTTTGTTGAAAATAAAATAAAATAAAAATAAAAGAGAATTATTTTTAAATAGTGATGTCAAGTCCATTAAATCGAGATTTAAGATAACACGTGATTAAATGGTACCGTTTTCTAAACGGGCGTTGCGGGGGTGCTAATCCTTCCCCGCACGTAACCTACTCCCGAACCCAATTTTGTTTTTCTCTCTGGTTCAAAGCGCGGACTTCGAAATTGGTTTTACAAAATATTTTAATTAATTTTAAAATATTTTACTAAAACCGGTTTTAATAGGTGGCCAATCACACCTAGCAAAAAGGATTGGTGGCGACTCCATTTGTGTTTTCAAAATCGTCTTAGCGGTCGAAAAACCGTTATGACAGCTTGGCGACTCCACTGGGGAGGTAGAGAGTCGAGTCACAAATTGATTATGTGTTATTTTAAAATCTCGATTGATGGAGTTAATCGGTATTTAATTTTAATTCTCTTTATTTTCTTTCTTTCTTTTTTTTTTATATTTATTTTGCTTTCATTTACATCTTGATATTTGTTAATTCTTTATTCATATATATTTTTTATGTTGTTTATGTATTTATTTATTTATTTTTCATATATGTACATCATTGATTATAATAATTATGGAATGTTTAGAATAAAGGGTCGTAGACAAATAGTCGACGGTTTGTTTGTTCCTTCTCACACACGAGCACGTGCATTTCATGCATAAGCTCTATACCCGAGCTTTATCCCTTTAGGTGAAAGTAAAGTACCTACGCTCTTGTGAGGTAATAACCTCCGCATGGGCTAGCGAAACACTTCCGGAGTAAGAAAGTACCTACGCTTTCGTGAGGTGGTAACCTCCGCATAAGCCTGGAAAATATACTCCAACAAATTGAACCCGTTTAAATCGGGATGCCTTACTAGCCTTCACGGGCGATAGTGAGGAGCAATTTGGGGCCTTTTAGGACCTAATTCAACCTCATGTAGTGAATTTAGGTAGAGCTGTATCGAATTTTCGATCGGATATCCCAAAATTAGGAAGGAACATTTGTGATCTTTTGCTATTTGTTCCGAACAAAAACTGTAAATCGGGTAATGATGAACGTACATCGTGCTACCCGCAATAAGTTTCATTTTTCGCCCCAAAGGCACCATGATGCTTAAATAAGTTGATACTGTCGGGAAAAATGTTCGTTAACTTTTTGAATTTGTAAATATGAAAATTCTTTCTTTTCGTATATCTTGTACTTTTCATGCATTGATGCACTTGTAAATAAAGCATTTACATTTATAATTGTATTTTTGATTTCACGATGATAATAATCTCATTTGATAAATTGCATAAACACTTGTTGTTGATTAAATAAGAATTGCAGACTTGTGGTGTTGAATAAATATTTGGACACCAGTGCCATAATAAGACCCACTACCCCAAAAGGTTTTAATAAAAATTGGTTTTTGAAAATAATATTTTAATTTTTACGGGAAAAATATGTTTCAAAAAATATATATAATAAAAAAATAAAAAAATGAAAAATTTGTGGATTGAATTTGGGGGCAAAGTTTGTGCAATGAAATTGTTGAATAATTAAGTTCAGTCCAAATCATGTTAATCTAATTATTGAATAGTTTTCTGTATATATTCGTGCATTAATTTGTTTATTCTTTAGACAAATCAAATTAGCACCATATTGCAATCATAACATGCATGGTCATTCATTGTAGGATGCATTAGTGACATACATGATCATTCTCCGTATATACCAGTATATCAATTTATTTATTCTTTACATGCATCATATCGACATCGTGATTGCATTCATAACAATAAGGTCATGCATTCGTGACATACATGGTCACTCATTGTATATGTCATGCATTAATTTGTTTATTCTTTACATGCATCATATGGGCATCGTGTTACATTCAAGGCATTCATAGCTCATTCATCATGAAACACATTTGGGGAATAAAAAAAGGAAGTCGGCTTAGCTTCAAAAACTTTGAAGAGATTTCTCTTTCAAATCAGAGGAATAGGAATTACCGCATACCTCTATGATGCAGGACGGAACCATGGAGGATGAACAAAATAGACTGGATGGGATGGAAAGAGCACAGAGGGAATTACAGGAACAATTGGCAAAGTCACAAGAACAATTGGCAAAGTCACAAGAACAATCGGCAAGGTCCCAAGAAGAATTGAGAGAACAGATGACCAAGCTCATGGAATTGGTATCCGTCGCGATCAAGAGAAAGGGATACACCGAAAACTTGGCCACTAAAGAAAGTTCGGAGGCACAGAAGGGTCTGAATGAGGTCGTAATGTTAGATGGTCAATCTGATCAAAACACGGTTAATCCTGTCAACATCCCAAACTTAGGTGATCCAGCTGAACCAGAAAAGTTGAAAATGGTTGCGTTGAATAGGGCTGAGTCGGCGGATTCCCAAAGAAAGTATCAGTTGTTAGAGGAAAGGCTTCGGGCAGTAGAAAACACAGATGTATTTGAGAGTGTTGATGCAAGTGAACGTTGTTTGGTTCCTGATTTAGTCATTCCTCCTAAATTCAGAGTCTCCGATTTTGAGAAATATTATGGGACAACCGATCCATCACCCATATCACTATGTTCTGCCGGAAGATGACAGGCCATACGGATAATGATAAGTTTTTGATCCGTTGTTTTCAGGATAGCCTCAGCGGATCCGCGATCAGGTGGTATAATCAATTAAGTAGGGATCAGATTCACTCTTGGAATGATCTTGCTAGATCTTTCCTAAGTCAATACAAGTATGTGACTGATATGACGTCTGACCGTCTCACCTTGCAAAATATGGAGAAAAAGGCCACTGAGAGCTTAAAAGAATATGCTCAGAGGTGGATGGACATGGCCACCCAAGTACGACCGGCCTTGACTCAAAAAGAAATTACTGTCCTTTTTGTGAATACACTGCACGCTCCGTACTATGATAGACTCGTCGACAATGCCATGAAGAATTTTGCAGATATGGTAACCTCAGGAGAGATGATTGAGAATGCTATCAAGAACGGAAAACTCGAAGGAGATAAGACATCCAGTGCCGAGAGAAACGAGGCACCTGAAAGGAAGGAGGAACATGTCCAGGCTGTGGGAAAATTCACTCCATATCCCCAAGTCTCTCCGTATCAATCATGTTACTCTACCAATGTCTCTCAAGTCGTTATCCTTACCTACCAAATATTCATCCCCAAACACCTTATCCTATGCCAGCCCCTGCGACTAGGCCTGCTTCCTAGAAACGATCGAGGGGCAACCAAGAGAAATTTTTAATCCCAATCCCTGAACTGTTGTCATTACTAATAAGGAACCAATACCTTACCCCTGTGCCTTTGAAAACAGCTCCAAACCCATCAGCAAGGAGTTATGAACCAAACAGTAAGTGTGAGTATCACATTGGGGCGATTGGACATTCAACTGAAAAATGCAGACAACTGAAGGAAAAGATTGGAGGTCTTGTCCACGATGGCATTTTGACTCCAGAGCTATTCGAACAGTGGAAATCCGCATTGCCATAGATCGGTTTCTTCGCCACGGGTTTTGAGGATGAGAATGGTTACCTTTAAAAGCATGTCAACAAGCATTGAGGAATATGCATGCAGTTCTATGCCTCATCATGAAAGCACTTGTCTTATGTTGGCATCCACATGAAATAAATAAACTTTGAATTTCAAATGCTTTGTGTTTATTGTGTTTTAATAATAATTTGAATTTGCAAGAATAAACATTAAGGAAATTCTTGATTTTGAAGAATGCGTTCTTAAAAGAAAAAAATCCTTCTTCACGTTAAGAAATGATGAGGAGTCTTGAGATTATTGATGATCAATGTTAGAAATGACCCAACACCCTTCCCCCTCTCTTTCGGACTTGCCTATGCTTGAATCCTTTGAGTTTGAAAAAATCAATGCTTCCAGGAATATATTGTTGAATTTCAGAAACCATAGTCGGTGCAATAAGAAAAATGTAGATCCTAGTTTAGGTTATGAGCAATGGAACAAACTTTTTGAAAAAAATTCAAGCTCTTTGGTGTCTCAAACAAGTGAAACTTTTTTCAAGAATCTAAATTATGGTAAATTGATGTGTGTCAAGGTTATGCCAAACCATTCACATCCCTTTCCGTAACCACAAAACAAGAGTTGCCCAGACGTCACTTCATGATTAACGTCTCAGGTAACAATGACTAAACCTGATTTTCTCATGTTCCTAGAAAAAAGCTATTTTTGAACCATATTCTTTCTTGTCCCTTCGGAGAGCTAAAAAAAAAGACTTGAGGTGTTCCTCATTATGATACGAATTCTCATTTGTATGACCAATCAAATGGTGCATCATTTGTAGATACGGAGGACACGTGGTGAATAAAGATGAAGTAATTTCCGGGGCATGCATCAAAAAAATGGAAAAAAAAGAGAAAAGAAAGAAAATGAAAAACGAGTGTGGCATCATGCATTTATGAAATTCAAGATGGTTTCAAGAAAGAAAAAAACCTTTTCATTATTTTCCTCTAGGGAATGATTCTTCGATTTACGTGCTTGTGTTCGAGATGAAAAATGGCCATCTTTCATCATCCTTTCACAAATTATAAAATATCCTTTTGCTACCCCTTTTGAGCCTAATGAATGCTTTCGTTCTTTCAACCCCGATCAAGGATCACCCTCCACACTAGGGGGCGAATGAAAGGAAGGATCTTTTCAAAGGTCACAGATAATGAAGTCTTGGTTCAAAGACAAAAAAAGAATGCCTTGAATCAAAGAGAAATTTGAGCTTCCAAATAACTACGGGCTCACCTTGTCAAAATAGAAATGCCAAAAAAAAAGGAGATAAAAAGAAAAATGAAAGCAAAAAAATAGAAAAGGAAGAAAAGAACGGATGAAAATCATCGAATAAAGAGAAAGCTCAGAAAAGACAAATGTTTCGAAAAGAACCCTCCTCATGAAATAATCCTTGATTTGATCACCTTCAAACACATGTTTGGGCCTATTTATCTTTTCTTTCAATACCTCGAACCTCGGCCTACATACGTACCTGGAAAAGACCATTTTGATCGAGCATTGTCATTTAAATTGATGAGTCTATTTTTAGAGAAATGCACGAGACTTCGGTCTCCTTTCTGGTTAAAAATCCTTTTTGGATAAGTCTTGATTTCTTGAATGCATGGTGAAACATTTAATGAAAAAAATGAAAAAATGGAAAGAAGGAGACTCTAGGGTGAAAACTCAAAATGGGCAGTCTAGAGTAAAATGGGAGAATTTCGGTGCCGCTTATAGTATTGTCAAGGCCATAACAAAAGAAGAGGTCATTTTGAAGAAATCAAGGAACATCTGGGAATTCCAAAATATCCCAAAGCTGTCAACTCTCGTTTGGAGGTTTGACTTTAAAAACTGAGACCGTTTTCCTTTCCAGAATTAACTTTCCAGTTTGAACATCCCAGCTAGTCTTGACGTTTGTCAAAACACCATGATTTGGAAACTAAAAGAAGGTTGAATTTGTTTGATTCCCAAAGAATTCATGTTCTACAAAACCTGTTCCGTTTGTGAGTCTAGAAAGGATATGCATTTTTCTGTTGTGAAGTCTCTTTGGATCAACCAGAATCTTGTGGTACCAAGCCTTCCGACTCAATTTGAAAAATCCGAATTGACACTCAGAAAAACTTCTAACAGTGATCATCAATCTTCAAGAGATTTAGATATCACAACATGAGGATGACACTTTCAACTCAAAAGTTTTCAGTAAATAAGCAAAGATTTTTCAAAAAAAAAAGAGCAAGCTAAAAACAAATATAAAATGAAAATATTCTTGGAAGAAACCATTTTTGATGTTGGCATAAGGCAAAGGTTTTCTCTGGCCCAGAGGTATGGAACTATCGAGGTAGAAGAAGTGAACATTTGGCTCGGACTCCAGTTGATAAAAATTTGAAAAAACTATCGGGGCAAAGAGATAGTTCCAAAGTGAAGAAAAAGGTTGATCTCTTACGAGACATGAGCGTTTCAGGATACACTCTGTTTCGAAAAGGAAAAACAATTTGGAAAAGCTAAACCAAGATCAGGAAAAACAATTGGGAACATTTGCATCATTCATGAACATTCGCATATTTATTAAGTTTTGCATCTGCATCGTGTCGTAAAATGTGTACATTATTTGAGGGTACTTGCACGTGCATCATCAGGGGCATATGCATTGACTTCGCATGACATTCACATTTCATGCATGACATTGACTATTTGAAATTTTGACATTTGAATCTGAACAGTTAATGAGATTTTCTTCCAAAATATGATTGTGAAAGATCTTCAGGTATGATCACCAAGACCTCCGGGCACCTTTTTTAAAACCTCCGGGTTACCTCTTTTAAGTCTTTCGGGTACAGGAAAAGAAAAAGAAGATTAAAAAAGAAGACCTCTGGGCATCTCTTTTAAAACCTCCGGTTACCTCTCTTAAGTCCTCCGGGCACAGGAAAAGAAAAAATTAAAAAAGAAGACCTCCGGGCATCTGTTTTAAAACCTCCAGGTTACCTTCTTAAAACCTCCGGGCACAGCAAAAAAAGAGAAATTAGAAAAAAAAAAAAAGACCTCCGGGCACCTGTTCTAAGACCTTCGGGCATTTCTTTTAAATCCTTCCGGCACAGCGAAAGAAAAAGAAAATTAGAAAAAAAAAGACCTCCGGGCATCTATTAAAAGACCTCCGGGTACCTCTTTTAAGACCTCCGGGCATTTCTTTTTCAAAGACCTCAGGGCACCGTTTTTAAAACCTCCAGGTTACCTTTTTCAGACCTCCGGGCACCTCTTTTAAGATCTCCGGGCACCATTTTCAAAGAAAAGACATTTTTAAAAAGACCTCCGGACATCTGTATCAAGACCTCCGGGCATTATTCTCAAAAATCATGGATAAGACCTCCGGGCGCCATTTTCAAGGAAAAGACATTTTTAAAGACCTCCGGGCACCTGTTTCAAGATCTCCGAGCATTATTCTCAAAAGTTATATTCTCAAGACCTCCGGGCACTATTCTAAAAAATCACTGATAAAGACCTCCGGGCATCATTCTCAAAGTCAGGAAAAAGACCTCCGGGCACTATTTTCAAAGAAGTAACATTTTTTTAAACCTCCGAGCATCTGCTTTCAAAAACCTTCTGGTAACATCTTTCAAAATGATATTTTTTAAAACCTTCGGGTACCATTTTCAATTCTTGCAAAGTCAAACTCGTTACTTTAAGAAGGGTCGAGCCTCGGTATGATTAGTCAAGTGGCGATATCCGAAGCATCTGGTGGAAATTTTGATTTTGGTAAAGTCTTGGGTGGCGATATCCAAAGAATCTGACAAGGAATTTCAAAACTAAACGAGAAAGAGATGGGGATATCCAGAATGAGTTTTCACTTTCGTAAGACTAAGGTAGTAAGTGAAATGATGATCTAAGTTGTGTTCAAACTTATTGTCAAAAATTCGAAGTTCGTTTTTAAATTTCAAAGTTGTGAAGCCTCTGATTAGAGGAGCAATTTATTTTTCCAAGTGATAGAGCCTCTGATGAGAGGAGCAATTTATTTTCCAAGTGGTAGAGCCTCTGATGAGAGGAGCAATTTATTTTCCAAGTGATAGAGCCTCTGATGAGAGGAACAATTTATTTTTCAAGTGATAGAGCCTCTGATTAGAGGAGCAATTTATTTTTCAAGTGATAGAGTCTCTGATGAGATGAGCAATTTATTTTCCAAGTGGTAGAGCCTCTGATGAGAGGAGCAATTTATTTTCCAAGTGATAGAGCCTCTGATGAGATGAGCAATTTATTTTCCAAGTGGTAGAGCATCTGATGAGAGAAGCAATTTATTTTCCAAGTGATAGAGCCTCTGATGAGAGGAGCAATTTATTTTCCAAGTGATAGAGCCTCTGATTAGAGGAGCAATTTATTTTCAAGTGATAAAGCCTCTGATGAGAGGAGCAATTTATTTTCCAAGTGATAGAGCCTGTGATTAGAGGAGAAATTTATTTTCCAAGTGATAGAGCCTCTGATTAGAGAAGCAATTTATTTTCCAAGTGATAGAGCCTCTGACGAGAAGAGCAATTTATTTTCCAAGTGATAGAGCCTCTGATGAGAGGAGCAATTTATTTTCCAAATGATAGAGCCTCTTATGAGAGGAGCAATTTATTTTTCAGTTGATAAGAACCTCCGATGGAGAGAACCCTTTTAGAACAAACGCGTGCATAATTCCAAACAAAAACGTTGCTCGCGTCTTTGCCCTATTCCTGATTCTCAGCATTGTGCAAAGAGGGGCAGCTGTAGCAACGGTTTTTAGCCTGGGTCGGATTCGAATTCGACCCGGGCCATTTGCAAACAGGGCTCGCTATTCAGCAAGCCCGATCTGCAGGCCTACCAGGCCTGCTACCAATGCCCAAACCAGGCCCAACGACCAGGTCCAATCTCTGGCCCAACTGACCCAATCTCTGGCCCATCCCATTTCCCTAACCCTAACCAGAAACCCTAGCCCCTGCAACCCAACCCTCGCATCAGCCCCAATCCCCAGACACACTACCAACCCCACACGGCAGCCACCCCCACACGGCAGCCACCCCCTACACGCAACCACCTCCCTCACGCCACCCTCCATAAACCCCCCTAGATTCGGACTCTCAAAAAAAAAAAAAACCCCAAATCGGACCCCCCTGAAAGCACCCAACCCTCGCATCAGCCCCAATCCCCAGACACACTACCAACCCCACACGGCAGCCACCCCCACACGGCAGCCACCCCCTACACGCAACCACCTCCCTCACGCCACCCTCCATAAACCGCCCTAGATTCGGACTCTCAAAAAAAAAAAAAAAAACCCAAATCGGACCCCCCTGAAAGCATCCCCCTCGCCAAAACAAAAAAGAACAGAGCCAAAAAACCACAAAAAAACCAAAACCAAAAAAAGGGGCCCTGGAAAAACAAAAAGCATTTAGCAATCCCTGCAAAAAAAAAAAAAAAAAAAAGAAAACCACAACAACAAAAAAACAGCAAATAAGCAAAACCATAACCCAAAAAAGCAGAAAAAAAGGAACAAAAGATGAAGATCTGGGATTTTTGGTTTCGGTTTCGAAATTTTAGGGTTAGATCTGTGGCTTAGGATTTGGTTTAGGGCAAAACCAGTAAGGGATCGGTGGAGAGGAGGAGGAGCCGGTCATTTTCGGCCTGCATCGGACCGGAGGAAAGCTCCGGCGCGGCGGTCGGCACGGTGGTCCGGTGTCGATTTCGGGTCTCAGCCTAGAGAGAAAGCAGAGCAAAAAATTTTTTTTTTAGAGAGAGAGAGGTTTCTGAATTTTTTAAAAAAATTTTGTCATAACAGTTTTTTCAACCGCTATGGCGAATTTGAAAACACAAAATGGAGTCGCCACCAATCTTTTTTTACTAGTGTGATTGGCCACCTATTAAAACCGGTTTTAGTAAAATATTTTAAAATTAATTAAAACATTTTGTAAAACCAACTTCGCAGTCCGCGCTTTGAACCAGAGAGAAAACAAAATCGGGTTCGGGAATCGGTTACGTGCGGGGAAGGATTAGCACCCCCGCAACGCCCGTTTAGAAAACGGTACCATTTAATCACGTGTTATCTTAAATCTTGATTTAATGGACTCAACATCACTATTTAAAAATAATGCTCTTTTCTTTTTATTTTATTTTATTAAAAAAAAAAACATGTTTATTATTTTTGAATTTTTTTTGGATTATTATTATTTTTTTTTTAAAAACGAAAGTGAACATAAATTTGTTATCGAAAATACTCGTTAAATATTCCCAATACTCTTGGTGGTATTTAACGAGATCTTCTCACCTCAAGACATCTTAGGAATCACAACCGTGATATCCTTCGAATTCCGTCGTCGGTAATTTATATCCATTTTTTATTTTGGTATGATGCAAATATTTAAACATCGGATGCACACGACTTAGCATATATGACATGTGATTAAGTACAGAATTATAAGATTAAACATGCAAATAAAAAAAAAACACGAGTATAGCAAGATATCAAATGCGTAAATATTTATTCTTTGTTCGTTCTTTTTTTTTTTTGTTGATGATTTTCATAAATGAAAACGGATTTTTGTATTGAGTATATCACTAAATACTCCCACTACCCGTGGTGATATTTAGCGAAATTCTCTCACCTCGGGATGTCTTAGGAATCACAACCGTGACGTCCTTCGATTTCCGTCGTCGGCTAATCCGTATTCCTCGATTTTATTTAAATGCGAATGAAGCGAATAAAATATTGAATGCACACGATTTAGCATATGACACGTACGAATAAAAGCTTAATTATACGATCAAATGCACGACATAATGTTCAAAGACACGAGCATGGCAAGATATCGAATCACATAAACATTCGCTTTCTTTATTAAATTTTTTATTTTGATTATTTCTATTTTTTTTTAAAATGAGAACGAATTTTTGTATCGAGCTTGTCGTTAAATACTCCCACCACTCGTGGTGATATTTAACGAGATTCTCTCACCTCAAGATATCTTAGGAATCACTACCGTGACGTCCTTCGAATTCCGTCGTCGGTAACTCGCATTTATTAAAATCTTTTTTTTTTCTTTTTGAAAAGTAAATTAAAATGCTTTTAATAATTATTTCCGAAATAAAAGAAATTATCTATGTAAGAATAATTCCCGAATTACTCCGACATTTTCAATAATGTTTCGATTATATTCTTACTCGGACCATTTCAAAGAACGATTGATGTTCCGACCATCCTGAGAAAGAAATCCGTTTTTTAGAGAATTTTATTTAGCGAAAATAATTTTAGAAGACATGTATTAATTAAAATTATTATTTTATAATATTTTAAAACCGAAACCGAATAATAAAAATATATCGGATACTGGACAAAAATAAATAAATAAAAATAATAATATAACAAAAAAAATAATGAAGAAGTTAAAATCATACCTGAAAAATGTCGAGAATTAAAACGCCGGACTTGATCTTCGTAAAATCACCTGAAAAATGTCAAAAATTAAAAAATCAAAACTTCAAAATCGATAATCGTAAAATTTCTTTATTATTTTTTTTATTTTTTTATATTATTTATTTAATTTTTTTTTCTTTTTTTTTCTTTTTTTATTATTATTATTATCATATTTCTTTATTTATTTTTTTCTCTTTTCTCTTTTATTTTTAATTTTACTTATTTTTTTCTTTTTTTTATATTTTTTATTTATTTATTTTCTTTTTTCTATTTTTAATTTTTATTTTAAATTTATTTTTTTTAAATTTTATTTTATTTTATTTTAATTTTTTTTCTTTTTTCTTTTTTTTGGGCCCAAAACCAGGCCTGTCCTGCTGGGCCAGGTCCGATCCTGGCCTGCTGGGCCCAGGGCCTGGCCCAGTTCATTTTTTTTGGCGAGGGGGTACCCGCGCGGACCCCGGGTCGGATCCGGGTCCACGTGCGGACCCTCCTCGCGTGAAACGACGCCGTTTCGACGCCACACTTTTTTTTTTCTAAACCCGGGTCGGGCGCCGAACCCCGGGTCGGGTCCGGGTCCACGCGCGGACCCTGGGTGAAATGGCGTCGTTTTGGCGCCATTTATTTCTTTTTAAAAAGGAAGCGGGCGACCCGCGTGGACCCCGGGTTGACCGCGGGTATTCTGACCCGCTTCAGGGGGCTATAAATAGCCCTTTTTTTTTTTCTTTATTTTTTTTTCTTCTTCTCTCTCTCTCCTGCTTAGCCCAGAAACTGGCCAGAGGACCGCCGCGCCGGCCGCCATTTCCGCCGCCGGCCGCCGTGCTCCGCAGTACTCTGGCGAGCTTCCTGGCCCAAAATGAGTCGAAACGACTCTCGGTGTCTCCCCCGATGCGGATCTGCCGCCGGTTTTCTCCAAATCGGGCCAGATTCGAGTAGATCTGGCCCCAAAAAATCTCCAAAATGATTTTTTTTCTGGTTGTTTTCGATTTCTACCTTTTTTTTCGAATGGGTGTTTTTGATTTTTTTTGCAGGGTTCGGAATGCTTTTCTTTGTGTGTGGGGGTTCGGTGGTGGGGTGTTTTTTTTTCTGGGGAGAAAATGAGGGCTCGATCTGGTTATTTGGGGTCCGGATCTGGGTTTTTTGGGGTCTAGATCTGGTTTTTTTTCTTTGGTGGGGTTTTTTTTTTGGGTCGATCTGGGAGGTCGTTCGGGGAAGGGTTCTTTTTCGAAACTGATTGAGGGGGGGTTTTATGGTGAGGTTGAGTGTTTAGGTGTTTGTGTGTGGGTTTGGGTTTGGGTGGTTGGTGGTGGCAGGGGAGGGTTTCTGGCAGCGTGTGGGGCTGTCAGGGGTAGGGGGGTGGTAGGCGGCTAGGGTTTCTGGTGCCTAGGGTTAGGTTGGTAGTGGGTAATAGGAAATGGGCCAATGGGCCGGCTGAGTTGGGGTTTGGGCTTGGTTCTGGGTTTGGGCCTGCTGGTTCTGGCTTATTGGGCCTGCTGGTTAGCAGGCCCGATTTGGCCTGTTGGGCCTGCTGGTTAGCAGGCCCAAACAGCCTTAGGTGGGTTTGTAGAAGGCCCGGGTCGGGTTCGGATCCGACCCGGGCCAAAAACGGTTGCATCAAAAATATATATTTTTTTATATAACGGTGCAAAACGCACCGTTTCACTTAAACCCAGGGAGGGTCCGCGCGCCCGACCCGGGGCAAAAAAAAAAAGGAAAAAAAAAATAGGTGATCCTGCCCGCGCCGAACCGGACCTGACCCGCGCCTTCACCAGCCCAGGCCTTGGCCCAATAGCCCAGGCGTTGGTTTTGGGCCAGGGGAGAAAGAAAAAAAAAAGAAAAGAGAAAAAAAAGGAAAAAAAAAAAAAGAAAAAAAAAAAGAAAAATTTAAAATTAAAATTTTAAAAAAAATAGGAAAAAATTAAAAAAAAATTAAAAAAAAAGGAAAAAAAATAAAGAAACATAAATAAATAACTAAAAAGTAAAAAAAAAAGAAAAAGAAAAAGAAAAAAAGAAGAAGAAAAAAAGAAAAAATTTAATTAAAATTAAAAGAAAAAGAAAAAAATTTAAAATAAAATAAAAGAAAAGAGTAATCAATTCTCTCGACAAAATTCATCCAAACACTCAAATCCCAGTTTCACGCAGCTTCTGAAGGTAAATTTTTATTTTATATTTATTTATGTTCGTGTTTATTTATTTATTTATCTATCTATCTATCTATCTTTAATTTTATTTTATGTCATTTTTATTTTTCTAATGCTTTCTATTTATTTATTTTGTTATAGTTGTTATTATTTTTAACATATTATTAGTTTTACTTTTTTTATTATTATCATTTTCGTGCTTTTCTTTTATTATTATTATTTTTGTAAAAATGCGTTATTATTATTTTTTTTTTAAAAATAAAAATGGCACTTTGATTCATTCGAAAATAAGAAGTGAATGTGAATAACCGACGACGAAATTCGAAGGACGTCATGGTAGTGATCCCTAAGATATCTTGAGGTGAGAGAATTTCGTTAAATATCATCACGAGTGGTGGGAGTATTTAACGACATGCTCGATACAAAAATTCGTTTTCATTTAAAAAAAAATGGAAATAATCAAAATAAAAAAAATGAATAAATAGTGAATGTTTATGCACTCGATATTTCGCTATGGTCGTGTTTTTAATATTACGATTTGCATGTTTAATCTTATAATTCTGTATTTAATCATATGTCTTATATGCTAAGTCGTGTGCATCCGATATTTAAATACTTGCATCATACGCATTTAAATAAAAAATGGATGTAAATTGCCGACGACGGAATTCGAAGGATATCACGGTTGTGATTTCTAAAATGTCTTGAGGTGAGAAGATCTCGTTAAATACCACCAAGAGTGTTGGGAATATTTAATGAGTATTTTCGATAACAAATTTATGTTCACTTTCGTTTACAAAAAAATAATAACAATTCAAAAAAATTCAAAAAATAATAAACATATTTTTGTTGAAAATAAAATAAAATAAAAATAAAAGAGAATTATTTTTAAATAGTGATGTCAAGTCCATTAAATCGAAATTTAAGATAACACGTGATTAAATGGTACCGTTTTCTAAACAGGCGTTGCGGGGGTGCTAATCCTTCCCCGCACGTAACCGACTCCCGAACCCAATTTTGTTTTTCTCTCTGGTTCAAAGCGCGGACTTCGAAATTGGTTTTACAAAATATTTTAATTAATTTTAAAATATTTTACTAAAATCGGTTTTAATAGGTGGCCAATCACACCTAGCAAAAAGGATTGGTGGCGACTCCATTTGCGTTTTCAAAATCGTCTTAGCGGTCGAAAAACCGTTATGACAAAATTCTTGTAAAATGTTTAACAGAAGTTAGCAATTAGTATGTACATACATATGTGGATGTATATTTGTAAATGCTTTACGGTATTAATCAAAAAGAAATTATCTCATTCATCGAGTTTTTAAATTCTACAAACGAAATTAACAAGATAATACATATTTTTTTAAGATACATTTTTAAAAAATAACAGCTATGATCTTCTGCTCTGGCAAACTTTGGTTTAATTTCTCTATACATCCAATTAAATCAAATATTTGATTCTTTCTGCAGCTTCATTGAATTCATTCAATAGGTTTGGGGCATTGGAAAGATTGCTTTTGGTTCACTGTTAAATGAGAATAATATCCATTGATGATAATATGTGATGGAAATGCAGGCTCTCCCTTCTTTAATGAAGCATTGACTAGATACAAGGCCAGCCATTAATAAACTTGGCTCGATCATCATACATTAGCAAATAACCGATAAGTTTTGGCATCAAGAGTTATTTGTCTGACTGCTGCAACTGCTGCTATAATTCCCATTGCTGAGAAAACCACTGCAATGGTAACATTCAACCAAAACACGAGGCTCCGCTTCGATGGCTTAAATGTCAAGTTGAAGAAAACAACAGGTAAGATGAAGTCTAGGGGCATGAAACCGAAAGCTCCAATGACCGAATTGATGTCTCCGAAGAATGGAAGCATTGCTGCAATTGTTGTTGATATAACAACAGACAATGATCTAGAAACTACCCTTGGGATAACATTACGGGCAGAGAACTCTTTGCTATTTGGATCTGCAAAACTTCTTTCAAGCACTTCATTTGTTGGCTGCAAGTAGACCTGTGACAGAAACCACATTATTGAATCAATGCTATGTTACTCGGACTTGAGTGTGAGGGTCGGATACGGTTACATGTCCGACATGGATATATTCAAGTTTTTCTAAGTTTTTTCATGTATTTGGAGGATTCTTAGAGGGTCATATCCCTATACCCATGTCCGAATATGTGTCGGATATTGGTGTCGGAGACGGATACTTCAAGAAAAATGAAGAGTCGAAGCAACATAGAATGAATGTACCAAACATATGAATAATGAAAAAAAAAAAAAAAAAAAGAGGGGGAAAGGGGGAAGGCATGTCCTCACCACACCAACTGCTGAAAGTTGGAGAATGGTAAAGATGTTTGTCATCAAAATGAACCATTTTGGCACCAAATGTTTCCCATCATCATCCAAGAAATTGCTGAGTAAAAGGCCTTGAGATTCGTTGCCAAATGCCCAATAACCAGAGATGGCAACACTGAAGAAAGTCATAATAAGTACTGTGTAACAAACACATAACCCTTTGAACATCTTCCCCTTCACTGGTGGTGCAATAGTTGCCTGAAATCAAATTTCATACATAAGTTTGTTACTCTTCCAACATCATTTAATCATTGCAATTTTGATAGTTTAATGTTATGTTACTTGGACTCGGATGTGAGTGTCTGACACGGGTATATATCCGACACTGGTATGTTCAATTTTTTCTAAAATTTTCATGTATTTGGAGGGTCCTTGAAAGATCATATTCTCATATCCATATCCGGATATGCGTCGGACAAAGATGTCGGACACGAGTACTTTAAAAAAAAAAATGAAAAGTTAGAGCAACATAGATTTATTGATATTGCAGTTGAAACTGAACTGTTAAGAAGAACTGAACAGGTTCAAACCTGAATTTCTGGAATGATACCATTGCCATAAGTTGTGGCAATAATGGCAATGGCATTGAAGATCCCGAAAAGTTGGCTTTCTGTGTCACCTTTCAGGCTATAATCTTTTTTTGGTCCCTTTGAAGAATTCCCTGGAAAGAATAATTCAAAACTATGTATAATTATATTATCAAACTAATAATGAAACAAGTTTTCAGTCCGCAGAATTACCTATATATATGGAACCAGCAGTAGCACATGCGCTATAAGCAATGCATAGAAACAAGGATATCAAGTTAATATGCCTTAGTGAATGAAAAGATGGGATTTGAGCTAAAATCAACATCAAGCAACCAAATATAATCACGAATTCGTAAAGCTTCATACTCCCATTTGGTTCTGATAGCAAGTAAATTGCCTGCCAAATCAGAAAATAATTTCAAAATCTCATCAATATCAACTTCTAAAAACTAGAAAAAAGAAAAGAAAAAGGATGGGACTGACCTTCATACATTGTCCTCCTAGAAGAGTGCAGGCAATTACAGCACCATAGCAGACCATGAATTGAATTGGCCCAACAAAGTAACGACCCCATCTTGGACCTGCACAATATAATAATGTGTTAAAAGAGCTGAAATTAAGCTAACAGTTTATAATTTTTCAAGTTTCGAAAATATGGTGTTTAGATTAAGGATTAATTAAGCAGCCACAATTACTTTCACGCCTATATATATATATATATATATATATATATATAGAGGTTCTGCTAACGAACATTTTTAGAATATTTTTTAACGTGAGTTAATATATTATTTATAATAATAATATTGTATTAAATATAATAATTGATAATTTTATTCATTATTTTTAATATATTGAATAAATATATTATTATATACGATAATTTTTAAAATATCCGTTAACAAAATTATATATATAGTTTAGAGATTTCTCACATTTTCTTCAATTATTTTTCATCATGTAACGAGTACCGTAAAGGCTAGTTAGTAAGAACAGGAGCCTTAAAAAACAGAGACTGAAAGAGGGAAAGGACCTATCAGTGATTGTTTTTTTTTGCTAAATATATAGTAGTTATCAATGACTAAAAAGAGAGTTGGCATACACCAAATTATTTGTAGCAAGTCAGGGCCCGGCTAGCCCGCCCAATCCAACAAGTTTTGTTCGTATTGAATCGAATGTAGATAGATTCGGATTAACTCGATTCGAATAATTATTCAAATAATAAAAAATATTTTTATTTAATTATAAAATATATAAATATTAATATAAAAATAATTTTTTAATATTAAATGAACAGTAATAAGACTAGTAGGTCGATTCTGATCCGCCTAGAGCCGAACCTGGATAAGATGAAAAAAAATCGGGATCGCAACCCGACCGAACCTATGAGCAGGTCTAAGCAAGACCCTTAAGACTTTAATCATACTACTAACTTGTTATTCGGATTTGGATGAATGTCAGATATGGTATGTGTTCGATATGAGTATTTAAATATTTTCATATATTTAAAGGATCATGTTGTATCAAATAAATGTATCGAACATAAATATTTTTAAAAAATAAAATATTCAAATAACATAGAATAATTCCACAAACCAAGCAAACATTATTACGAAAACATGTACAACCCCCACAATCGTATTTGCCTAGATAAGATAAGTTTTAGGCGTGGTCCTTGGAGTTGGTGGAGTCCCACTTCCATCCTTTGGTCAATTTTGATACACTAAAATCTTACTCCATATAAAATATATATTTTATATAAAAAAAGAAATATTTGAATAAACTCTTTGAACAAAATGAAGTATACACTAAATATTTGTATAATTAATTGCTTTAAAAGTGATGGAAGAATTGGGAAGTAAGTACCCCATAAATTAAACCAGTCACCACTTCACAAAAGTGTAATGGGTATTTAATGGGCGTACTATAGATGGGGCACATGCCAATTTATGACAAGGGAAGAGAGGTGTATAGAGCATGGCCAAGCTTGGTCATAGGCATTTAAGTTTGTTCATTTAATTATACTGTACATATATATTTACTACAGAGAAGGACAATTGTCTCTCAATAATGCAAAGAAAGAAGCTAAGTTTCTCATCTATCAATCATCACCATTTGTATTTTTCATTTCATATTTGGTAGTGCTTACGTACCCAAGATGTCATTGGCCATGTCTCTGAAACGAAGATGTCGACGACCCAATTGAGCATGGTGTTCCAGGACAAGAGACAGCAAGTTGTAGGAATAGAAAGTGACCAAAGCTCCAACGACCAGACATATAATTCCGGCAGCCCATCCGAGGAAGGTAAAAGCAAATGGGAGACTCAGAAGCGATGGTGCAACAATTGATGTTGTCAAGTGGTAACCACTGTGCACCCATGATCCTGTACAGTTTTTTCAACGATCCATCGTCAACAAAATCATACTTAATTTGCGCTTTCCTTTGGCTAACCTATTCTATTATTATATATCATATAATATAAGTCACTTTTCCCGTTTTCTTTTGACAAATTCATATATATATATATATATATATATTTGTCACCGTTCTAAATTCAGCTAGTTGAAGGCAAAGATAAAAAAAAAATCAATAAATTTATTGATAAAGTATTGAATTTTTAATCTCAATAATTAAAAGTCAATCCTGAGAGTCTCAATTATAAAAAAAAAGAAGAAAGTAATATCACAAACTTATTAATTAACTGAAAGCTTGGTATATTTGAAGATGAAATGAAATTAATGAAAGTATGGTAATTATATTATAGCTAAGGGTCAAGGCATCGGCGGGAGGGTTACGGAAAGTACTGCTTGTAAAAGAGATAGAATATTAGAATCCCACAAGAAAAATATGTAGTTATTTTCAAGAGGAAAATGAAAGGGTGAAAAGGGAGTTTAGTTAAGTAGTGTGGCTTGTATTCTATGCACGTGTCTATTTATATTTAGTAACAATATATATTATATAAATATATAATATGAGGCTATTAACTAGATCTAAATAAGTTTATTGTATTTATATTATGTTCATATTATTTTCACATATCATAATCGTATTTAAATTATTATATATTTATATAAATTTTAAATTTTTGTATTATATAAATTTTGATACGTTCGTGTATTTTATCGTGTTCGTGTTTTTTTTCATTTCGTGTTCAAAATTACTGAGTCTACTATTAGCTAACATTTCAATTTTTATTGGTGAAAACAATGAAAGGTCATAGTAAAAGTTTTGAAAATTTGAATATGAAAAAAATGAATGAATGGATTATAGTAGTTTAGTTGAAATAGTACTTAATAGCATAGCAATAGTTCTTTAAAATTCCTACAAAAATCAATAGTCCTTATATATAGCGGGAAATTGTTAAGATGGAGGATTAATATATCAACTTGCTCTCCAAAAAAAAAAAAAAACTTGAAAACAAACAATTCCTATAAAAATCAAGAGTATGTGCATGCTTATGGTGTTTGTTTGGTGCAAATTATCAGCCTATATAAATGGATTTATTTAGTATAATATATAACGAATAAGAAATCAGAACTCTTGGACTTTGTGTCTTTGTGATAAGATATATATTAAGATAAAATCAATATTGAAGTTGAATTTCCTTTATGTAAAAGATAAGGAAGAAGAAGAGATTAGGAGAAAGGAAAAAAAGGAAAAAGGGCCAGAAAAAGAAAGAAAGTTGATCATGTTGAAGATTTTCTTTCAAAGCACTGATCATGATTTATGATTTGAATGGAAATTAAGGTCAAAGAATATATAATAATTGCTAGCTAGGAAAAGAAATAGAGCTGACAGAATGTTGATAATTAGTAAGTATATACTAATTAAGTTTATACCTTTGGATTTAAGAACAAAGAGAGCACCAGCATCAAGATCCTTTTGTTGTTCAGAAACCTGCTTCTGCTTGACATGATCATCTTCTCCAGCTTCATACACTGCTATGGAGCTTGTTCCCAAAGTACCCATCTCTCTCTCTATTTTAGAATTAGCTAGCAAAAAAGACAGAAGAAAAGATGGGTTTGGAATTGAAGACACCCCAAAATGGAGGAAATATAAAGTATTACCTTTAATTACTTATGGAGTCGACAAGGCTAGCTGCCTTTGACAATGCCGATGTGCTAGCTGCTGTTGTCCCTCTCTCTCTCTCTCTCTCTCTCTCTCTCTATATATATATATATATATATATATATATGTATTTTGACACTTGGTTGTGAATGCAAAGGCTTACTTAACATTCAAAGCTCATGTTTCAACTTTCAAGCCATCATGTCCAATTATCTTTGAAAATTGAAAGGAGATTATGAAAATTCAAGTGACCAAAGACCATCATGCCCTTCCCCATATATATATATATTAATTACTGTTCAAGATTCTTGATTCAATGTTTACACAAGTGAAGGGAGTTGGTTCACTCATTGATTTTTCAAGGCAAATATCTTCATCTTGGTCCTTTAGATGATTATTCATAGCCACATGAACATTTCAGTGGCCTTTAATTAACTGTATCTATTTATTTATTATGTATAATATTAATTTTAGAAAGTGTGTAAGATAATAATTCTTAATGTAATTATTTAAATTCGCTTATAAGATTAATTTTTTTTTTTTCAATCGATCAATTTATAAGATAAAATTAGACATAATTAACATTCAAAATCAGCCTATAAAAAAAGGTGGCTAAATTGTATATATGGTATATATAGCAAGAAAAAGTAACTAATATAAATCACCCAATAATTAAATAGAGCAGGTTTCATATTGGGTGCATCGGCAATTGGGGAAATGACAGATAAGACGAGCTAGGGGCTGCTGTGAATACGCCAAATTAATATAGCCAAATGACGTGAAAATATTCACCTATATATATATAGTTTCTACAACAAATTAAGACCAAGGAACCTGAATCCTTGGTTCGGTGATCATGAATTGTTATTATCATTGTTTAAATCATTAGAATTAATTATATGCTATGATGTGCAGATAAATAGACAGATTCTGAGATTCATGATTACTTTAGACTTTAATTAGTCGAATATTGAGTGGGGAACGTGAGTTGTTTTACATGTGTTGTGTACAGAGTTGGGAAAACAAAAACAAAATTGATTAAAAAGATATGGGAATGGGATTCCTCATTAATTGTGTTTACATTTTATTTTGTCAAATGGCTTTGACAACAAAGTTTGCCAAATGGTTGCATTTGCGTATATAATAACATTCATAAGTAACCAAGGCTCTGTTCAGTGACAGGCTCAACTCAACTGCGTGCGTGGGGGGATTCATTCTCATCAGACTCGGTTTGACCCCAAAAAAATCCACTGCACCATCAAGGCCCAAGGGTCCAAACGTGGGTTCTAGTGTGGTGGACCATTCTTACCAATGCCCTAAGTCGATTGGCCCACAAATGAGATTGTGTGTTATTACTTGAACGAGCACATGACAAACACTTGTCACACTTCAAATAACATATATCTGTTTAATATCCATTGAATATATAAATGCATAGAATTCATGTATAAAAGAATAGGTAAGACACAATTTCAGATATATTCTGATTTTAAGAATATTCTTCTTGTTTATTATTTTTTTCTTGAATTTTCATTGATTTAAATATCGGAATGCAAAAAATCATAAAAGATAGTATTTTTGTTTTTATTTATTTTTTTGAAATAATATCCAATAATTGTTCTTGAGTTTCTTTTTTTAGATATTATTATCTCATGGTCTTCCAACCAATGCAATTTCTAGTTTCATTCATATACTGTAGTTAATTGCTAGAGGTGGGCAGTGGGCAGGGACCACTGCTGGACTTGGTTTGGCTATAAAGTACATAATAAGCATACGGTCACGGCCTAACTTCAGTTCCGGCCACGTTACTTAGCCCAAGCCAAACTCAAAATCGAAAATAACGAGCAACCCAATCTTACCTTCTTGCTTATAGTATTAGAATGGGCTTTTGTCTGTTAGGAAACAATCCAGTTCAAAATTTCAATGGACCAGATCAGATCTTAGCTCAACTTATTCTGAGAAATTCCATTTCTAAACTCCTATTAATAGTAAGGTCCTTTGTCAGGTTTACAACTAAGGCAACTTGTTAGATTGGCAGGAGCTCCTACTGCCAGACTTTCAGAGTTCAGACTCAAAACTCAAAAGTCAAAAAGAAAGAAAGCATCCAACAAGAATTTGGGAATGGAAGAGAGTGAAACAAGTTATTTGTTTTTAGATCAAAGCAACCTTTTAAGTGGCTTAGACTTCAAGCTCCAACATCAGGCATAAAGAGAGAAGGGATTTGGTAAATCATGTTTTAACTTCTTTTTGTGCTTTTAGTTTTACCAAGGGTCAGGATTTTAATGCCTAATATTGCAAAGGCTTGTTGACGGTCTTTGGAGATGAGGTTAAGTATATCTATGGAGGGTGTCGGATGAAAGTTGTGAGGAGTATGCAAAGACAAAATATGTCGGAGGACATTGGAGTTTGGTCTCCGTAAACGTGTTGTGATGCTTAAGTTAGTAAATGTATGAGAATATGATGGGAAGATAAAAAGAATGAAGCAGGACAAAATCCGAGGGTTTCAGTGTTTTCTTTTACCTTTATCCAACGTTTATTTATTTTATATATATTTATTATTGGTGTTTGTGAGTTTGACAAGTGTAAATCAATTGTCTGCTTAATTTGAAATTGTTGAGCAACTGTAGATTGTGTTCTACATGTTATGGTCCAACTTGACGAGATAAAGATGGGTCCAATAATATTAAATCCAGGATTTGATAAATAATAATGTTTTAACTTCTTTTCTACTTGATGATTAAAGGTCCAATATCCAATGGTATTGAAATAAATAATGCAGCAGAGATGATCAAACTGTTAATCTAATCTAATAGTATCATGAAAATATTGAATTCTCGTAATCTGTCATGTGATGGATTTACCCATTCGAGAGAGGTACAGCTTTTTGGTTGCTGTCAATCTCTTTTTATTGCTTCACAACACCCTCTTTTGTTTTCTTTTCCAAATCAAGGCATGATGATTTGCACATCTAGGATTTCATTTTTTTTTTTGTTTTATAACGCATATGTCTAGGAAGTAGGAACTTAACATGTTACTAATATTTGTTTTTTGGCTTTAAATAAAAAATTATCCCTGTATTATATTTCTATTCTCATTTTGGTATTTAAAATTTTTTTTGTCCTAATCGAGTATCTATACTATAATTTCGTCAAATAGATTGGTACTTCTTCCTAACACCGTTAAATAATTAGATGATATGGCATTAACATCCAATTAGGTAATGAATCGTGGCAAAAAATGCCACATCAATGCTGTCACGTCATTATTAACATAAAAAATAGAAAAAATTATAAAAATTCAAAATAAAATTATAAAAAATCTAAAAAATTCAAATAAAACCACAAGTTCTTTTTAAAAATTCAAAAAATTCGAAAACAAAATTATAAAAATTCAAAAAACAGGAAAAATTACAAAAATTCAAAATAAATTTAAAAAATCACAATTGTTTTTTAAAATTTAGAAAATTTGATTTTTTTTTTATAAAAATTCAAAAAAAGGAATAAATTATACAAAATAAAATTCAAAAAATTCACATTTTTTTAAAAAATTCGAAAAAAATTATAAAAATTTAAAAAATAGGGGAAAATTATAAAAAAAATAAAATCAAAAATAAAATTATAAAAAAATCTAAAAAATCATAATTCTTTTAAAAATTTTAGAAAATTCAAAAAAAGTATAAAAAATTTAAAAAGTAGGAAAAATTATAAAAATTCAAAAAATCTAAAAAATTCATATATATATATATATTTATTTAATTCAGAAAATTAAAAAAATTAAAAAAAAATTATAAAATATGAAATATATAAAAATATGAAAAATTAAAAAAACTGAACATTTAAATATTTTTAAAATTTTGTAAAAAATAAAATTGAAAACTAAAAAAAAAAAGAAAAAGAAATTTGGTAAAGAAAAAAGAAGAGAAACGAAAGGATGGGAAATGAAGAAGAGAAAGGAAGAGAGAGGAAAGGGAGAAGGGAGGGGCGACCGGTCGCCAGCCAGTCTCGGGTCGACAAGAGAGAGGGGGAATCGGGAATGAGAGAGAGGGAAAGAGAGAGGGGGAAAGGGAGGTCGGTCGGCCGCAGCCTGACTGGCCCATGACAAATCCAGCCCCGGTCTGCCTGAGCCGGCCAGGCTGCGACCGACCGGCGCCTCCCTCTCCCTTTCCCCTCCGTTCTCTCTCTCTCTCTCTCTCTATTTCTTTTTATTTTTAGAAAAATTGAAAAAAATTAAAATATTTTTAATTTTAGGCTTAAATAAAATTATGAATTTTTTTAGATTTTTTTGAATTTTACTTTGAATTTTTATAATTTTTCCCTTCTTTTATAATTTTTTATAATTTTTTTTAAAATTTTTTCCTATTTTTATAATTTTTTTTCGAATTTTATAAAATTTTAAAAAAAAATTATGATTTTTTTAAGATTTTTTTTATCGATTTTTCTGATTTTTTTTTGAATTTTAAAAAATTATTGTGAATTATATTTTTATTTTTTAAAATTTTAAAATTTTATCCTTTTTTTTTTTGAATTTTCATGATGTGGCATTATAAAGTTAGTGTTGACATGACATTTTTGCCACGTGTCATGATCTCATTGGTTACTATTTTTCATATCAACATTTATTTAATGGTGTTATTGTCAAGTACCAATATGTTTGACGAAATTATAATATAGGTACCCGAATATGATCAAAATTTTTTTAAGTACCAAAATGGGAAAAAAGGTATAATACATAGGTTATTTTTTTTATTTAAGTTTTATTTTTTCTCCTAAAAAAAAGGTGAAAATTAGGGACAACAAAATCATGCGAAATCCTGTCTGAATATTAATGGATTCAAGACTCGTGTTCTTGATTTCACTTCTTAAACTTTTGGCTTCAATTCTAACAAAAGAATAATGAAAGAAGAAGTTGAGTTGGACTTGAACTTCATCAATATCTTTGAGAATTGACCAACGAAGGTTGGCCTGAGTAGAAAGAGTCTTGGTCGCTTAAATAAGTGGTCTCGAGTTCGAGCTTTTATGAATGCAGAAAATTTTCTTGGAAGAAGTTCCCGTCTTGACAGCCGACAATACCTCAAAGGGTTAGTCCTGAGCGAAGCCTAGAGATACCTTGGATAACCAAAAAAATAATAAAAAAAAAACTTTGAGAATTGAGATAGTATGAATTACCGACATTCCATTTCACCTCCAAACTCCAAACTAGGGTTGTAAATGAACCGGGCTTGAATGAACAGGATTCTGTTCGTATTCATTTATTTATTTATTTTTGAGCTTGTTTGTGTTCGATTCGTGTTCGTTAAGGATTTTAAAATTGTGTTTAAGTTCTGTTCGTTTAAAATTGAGTGTATTCGTGTTCGTTTATTTAATGTTCATGAACATATAATCGAAAATGTTCGCGAACAATTAAAATTATGTTCATGAACAATAAACAAACAAATCTAAACAATTTTAACAAACAAACAGATAAACAAATAAATTAATTTTAAATTATTATTAAATATAAAATAATAAAATACAAACGTAATTAAATTTATTATTAAATTATTAAATTTAAATTATTAATTAATATTAATTATATTATAAGTAAATAAAATAAAATACAAATAAAAATATTATTAATTATATTATAATTGAACAATAAACGAGCTTTAAACGAGTTTTAAACAATCTATTAAACGGATGTTAAACGATTCATAAACGAGCTTGTTCGTGAACATAAATGAACTGAACAGATATTATTCATGTTCGGTTCGTTTAATAAACGAATCTTAAAATCATGTTCATAATCATTTATTTAAATTAATAAACGAATATAAACAAACAAAAATCGAACTGTTCAGGAACCGTTCGTCGAACGCTCTGTTCATTTACACCCCTAATCCAAACCATTTATATTTCTACAAAACGTAACTTTTACCGCAGCAAAGCATCTGGCTCGTTCGATGAAGAGAAGAAATAAGCTTGGACTGAAAACACCCAAAGCTTTATAAACTTAGTTTTCATGCCTTATTTTGCAAAGGAACTTATAAGAGAAGGGGGGGGGAGAAAATCACCATGACATCTTAGTTAAAGAGTGATTGCCTTCTTTGTGGACACTTAAGTGATTCGAATAATTTAGGTACACAGAATCAAGGAGTGAGGAAAATCTAATGCATATTTGTTTGTGAGAAACTCGAAAAGACAATAACGGCAAGAATAATAATAAATAAATACAATTATTTTCTAGGTGAAGAGGTAAGACATCGATATTTTGCCTTGTTAAGTTCAAAAAATGAAGCCCCCTGATGCATGTGATGGTGAAGACTGAATAGAGTTAGTGCATATGGCAAAAACTAAAGAAGAGTCCTAAGGCCTAAGCTTGCCTGTTATATATATATATAATATAGGGTAGTGTTTGAACTATAAAAATTCTTTTTTGGGGAATAAGAAAACATAGCATTTCTTTTTGTGAATGCTAAATACGATAACATTCATGTGAATGGAACAATGACTATAGGAACTATAGAGAGGTTTAGTGACTGCCCAAGTATTTGGCTTTTCTACCTAGAAAACTATATTACTCGGATTCAGGTGTGAGTTTCGGATACGGGTATTGTTGTGCGGAAGCGAATAGATATTACTAAAACCGATTTAAACACACTGAAAAAACACCGATATTTTACGTGGTTCGGCAACTGTGCCTACGTCCACGGGAGGAGGAGCTTGAAGCTTTGTATTAATGGAGTTTAGAGTACAAACATATACCGAATTCAAGGTGCTACACAAGCACTGAACTCACAACTCAACACAATACCGAATTACTCTATAAACACAGAGTATTTGCTTCAACAATTTAGCTCTAACACATACTCAACTCTACTCAACTCTCTCATCTCTACATGGCTATTTATAGCCAAAATATCAAGGTGTGAACATGCATCAAGTGGCAGCCACCATAGCCACCATAGCCACCATCCACCACCTATCTTGGTGTGAACACATTGCAAGTGGTAGCCACCATAGCCACCATCCATTTGCAAGTGGTAGCTTCCATTATTGGTGGTGCAAGTGGTGCAAGTGGTAGCTCCATTAATGGTGCTAAGCCACCTATGTGACTTTGAGCCATATTTTGAGCCATATTCCAAGCCATATTCCAACAATCTCCACCTTGGCGAGAATCCACAGAGAGAATTCACAGATCAGAGCTTCCTCCTTTTTCTCCATCAAATGTACACACCATTACTCACATATCAGGGCACCTACTGCATTGGCATGATTCATCAATGCACTGAGCCTGAGTCAATTTTTCTGTCTACTTTCCAGGAATTTTCTTAGCTTCTCCAAGATCATCTCGAACTCTGAGCTCAGTTGAGCCTTCAGCCTGTCGATCTCCACCTTGCCTTTTTCAGCAGATAGACAAATGATCCATCTTGAAGTTTCCGGAAATAAACACAGTGATCAAATTGACTGTGTGTGTACTTTTCATCCTGTCATGAAACAGTCCAACCGTTTGTACAGCTGTCACGGGATTGTTTCAGACCATACAGTGATCAGTTCAACTTGCTTTTGTAATCTTTGCTACCGGGGACTCCAGAACCATCTGGTTGAGTCATACAAATTTCCTCCTCTACGGAACCATGGAGGAATGCAGTTTTTACATCAAGTTGAACTATCTCTAGGTTATACAGTGCTACTAAAGCCAATAAGATCCGAATAGATGCATGCTTAACAATAGGTGAAAATACCTCATTGTAGTCTATTCCTTCTTTTTGAGCCTAACCTTTGGCTACCAATCTGGCTTTGTATCTGATACTGTCTTTGCCGGTAGCACCCTCCTTTTTGGCAAAGACCTATTTGCACCCAATTGATATCTTGAGTGTTGGAAGTGGAACCAACTTCCAAGTCTGATCGCCTCCTTCCACTGGGCATGCTCAGGGCTGTTTACAGCTTCTTTGTAATTGATCAGAACATCATCATCAATTACTGGAAGGGCGTATGTCACCACGTCTGTGTATCGAGCAGGTTTCCGAATATGTCTATTCGGTCTACTGGTGACAACTGATTCAAGTTGCTGAAAGATTTCCGGTGATGACTCCTCCACTTCAATTAAGGTGTCATCAGATTCTGGTTCAGATTCATCTGAATTTTGACCAGCATCTTCTGATTCAAAACTCCACCTGCTTTAGAGAATCTTGGTTCACATTCTCTGGAGTTGACAGTTTCAGCATTACAAATTCGTCAAAGGCAACATCTCGGCTTACGATGACTCTCTTTGACTCAGGGTTCCACAATCGGACTGCTTTTACTCCTTCACTAAAGCCCAAAGAAGACAGCTTTCTTGGCTCTAGGATCCAGTTTTGCATCCGTTACTACGAAGCCGATCATATTCAATGGCAGAATATCCGGACTACACCTCTATGGGAGTCTTCCCATCAATTGCGGTGGAGGTTAGTCTGTTGATAATGTGGGAGGCGAACAATAAAGCCTCCGCCCAAAAATGCTTTGCTCAAGCTCGACTGGGATAACATGCAGCGAACTTTATCAACCAAAGTTCGGTTCATCCTTTCTGCAACTCCATTCTGCTAGGGAGTGCCAGGAACAGTGAAGTGTCGGATTATCCCATCATTCTGTGAGAGGCTGCTGCTCTGCCTGTCACGGTTTCTCTGTCAAGGAGATACAGATTTCCCTTCATATAACCCTTCATTGCTAAGAATGCTCCACGTACAACTCTCAGGACTCCATCTTGAATGGTCACCTTGTAACCATTTGAGTCTAAGACCCCCAGTGATATGAGGTTCTTCTTGAGATCAGGGACATACCTTACGTCTGTAAGTTGTCTGATTGTACCGTCATGCATTTTCAATCGGATCGTTCCGATGCCTCTAGTGTGACAAGTATTGTCATTGCCCATATGGACAATCCCTCCATCAAACTCTTTGAAGTTTGAGAACCACTCTAGGTTCGGACACATATGGTAGGAACATCCGGAATCCAGAATCCATTGATCTGAAGAGTGTGTTGTTGTGGAAATTGTAAATGCAGAGTCTTCCTCTCCCTCAGATTCTTGAGCTACACTCACAATCGACCTCTCCATGTTGGGACAGTTATTCCTCCAATGCCCTTTCTCATGGCAAAAGGCACACTCGTCCCTCGAGAGTCGTGTTCTCGATGATCCCCTCCTTGAGCGGGATTTACCTCGCTTGTTTTCTCCGGCTCCTTGGTTGCTCGTCCTGCCTCTGTACACAGTTAAAGCTTCTGGTGTAGTATTCTGGTGATCATGCTGATCCTTTTTCCGATACTCATTATTCACCAGAGCATTACAAACATTAACATATTCTATATCATTTTTACCATACAACAGTGTAGTGGTTAAATGATCATAGCTATCAGGCAAGGAATTTAACAGAGTAAGAGCCTTATCTTCATCAGAGATATTTGCATCTAGATTTTCAAGATCAGCGAGGATTTTGTTAAAACTTACTAGATGCTCCTGCATGGTGATACCTTGCATATACTGGAAGCGGAACAGCTTCTTCTTCAGATAGAGTCTGTTCTCCATGCTTTTTGTCATGTACTTGTCCTCAAGTTGTTTCGAGAGAGTTTTTGCATTATTCTCTCTCATGACAAAGTACTTCTGGTCCTTGGCTAGGCATAACCGGATTGTGCCACAAGCCTGACGGTTGACAAATTTCCAGTCATCTTCCGAAATATCTCTGGGCCTGTCTTCCAGAGCGATATATGAACCCTCTCGGAATAACAGATCCTGAACTTCGCACTGCCACATGCCAAAGTTGGTGGTGCCATCAAATTTCTCCACCTCGAACTTTGCAGTGGTCATCGAGTTCTTTCTGATATAAGAACTTGATCGTGCGCTGCTGGTTGTTTCATGTGTCTCTAATGATTCTGCCATGGTAATAAAACAAAATTACCAACAAAGTGTTTTTCCGGTACCTGTATGGAAAAAACGGATGCCGCGGTTGAGTCCGGAATAGTCGAAATAGCCAGGAACGGGTCCAACTGTGTAAATTTTGGACACACGGTGAATATTCTGCAAATATTCTGCTACAAGTGGCTCGAAATGGACTCGGTTTGGCTCAACCGGCTCGGAAAAGTCTCGGAATAGTGTTCTGAAACGGCTCAAAAAATAGCCCGAAAAAGTTGGTCGGACCTGCGGCGGCGCGTGGGCGGCATACGGCGGCGCGTGCGGCGGCGCGTGGAGCGCGTGGAGCTGTTTGGGTGGCCGGCGCGTGGGGCGCGTGGGACGCGTGGGCTTCACGCGTCTTCAACCTCTGGAGGCGCGTGCGGCGCGTGGGGCGCGTGGGCTTCACGCGTCTTCAACCTCTGGAGGCGCGTGCGGCGCGTGGGCGCGTGGGGCGCGTGGGCGCTTCTTCTGGTGGCGCGTGTGGGCGCGTGCGGCCTCCTCTGGTGCTCCGGTTGATTCTGCTGCACTCCTCTCGACGACCTCTTCAACCTGGTATTTTCAAAACACAAATTGGAGCACTTTTGAAAAACGGACAGAATCGAACAAACTCGGTTTTACGTAAAAATTGGCTCTGATACCAATTTGTTGTGCGGAAGCGAATAGATATTACTAAAACCGATTTAAGCACACTGAAAAAACACCGATATTTTACGTGGTTCGGCAACTGTGCCTACGTCCACGGGAGGAGGAGCTTGAAGCTTTGTATTAATGGAGTTTAGAGTACAAACATATACCGAATTCAAGGTGCTACACAAGCACTGAACTCACAACTCAACACAATACCGAATTACTCTATAAACACAGAGTATTTGCTTCAACAATTTAGCTCTAACACATACTCAACTCTACTCAACTCTCTCATCTCTACATGGCTATTTATAGCCAAAATATCAAGGTGTGAACATGCATCAAGTGGCAGCCACCATAGCCACCATAGCCACCATCCACCACCTATCTTGGTGTGAACACATTGCAAGTGGTAGCCACCATAGCCACCATCCATTTGCAAGTGGTAGCTTCCATTATTGGTGGTGCAAGTGGTGCAAGTGGTAGCTCCATTAATGGTGCTAAGCCACCTATGTGACTTTGAGCCATATTTTGAGCCATATTCCAAGCCATATTACAACAGGTATGTCCAATTTTTTCATGTATTTGGAAGGTTCTTGGAGGGTCATATCCGTATACCCATGTCCGGATATGCGTTGAACACGGATGTTGGACCTTGGTACTTCTAGAAACAACTTCAAATTGCACTTGCTAAGCTTTTTACCTTGTTCTCTGTTCACAAAGTAACGAACTGGACCTGCTGAAAACAGGAAATTCTGGAAGCTCGCGAGAAAGCCGAGTCCCACATTTGGACATTTCGGACGCCTGAAGAAGCACAATCTTATTGGAAGCAAGAATTTGGACATGATGATGATATGGATTGACAAATGTGGAAAGTTTTAGAGCTTTCTTTGGAATGCTGTTAGCAGTATTACATCTTCATTGCTCCATCATAAATTTTGTATAACAGGTTGAAATAAACTGTCATTAAGCTGCATGTTGCAGCTGAGTTTTCTTGTTTTTTTTCTTCTTAAGATTCTGTCTTTACCTGAGTTAAGGATATATGGCTCTTTTTTGACAAGGATGAGGAATATAGGGTTTGGATAAAATTTTATTCCTCAATTTATAATGTTTAATTTGAAGAAAGTGCAACAAAAGTAAAGTTGATAAAATTCTTGTAAAATGTTTACAAAAAGTTAGCAATTAGTATGTACATACATATGTGGATGTATATTTGTAAATGCTTTACGGTATTAATCAAAAAGAAATTATCTCATTCATCGAGTTTTTAAATTCTACAAACAAAATTAGCAAGATAATACATAATTTTTAAGATATATTTTTAAAAAATAACAGCTATGATCTTCTGCTCTGGCAAACTGTGATTTAATTTCTCTATACATCCATTTAAATCAAATATTTGATTCTTTCTGCAGCTTCATTGAATTCATTCAATAGGTTTGGGGCATTGGAAGATTGCTTTTGGTTCACTGTTAAATGAGAATAATATCCATTGATGATAATATGTGATGGCAATGCAGGCTCTCCCTTCTTTAATGAAGCATTGACTAGATACAAGGCCAGCCATTGATAAACTTGGCTCGATCATCATACATTAGCAAATAACCGATAAGTTTTGGCATCAAGAGTTATTTGTCTGACTGCTGCAACTGCTGCTATAATTCCCATTGCTGAGAAAACCACTGCAATGGTAACATTCAACCAAAACACGAGGCTCCGCTTCGATGGCTTAAATGTCAAGTTGAAGAAAACAACAGGTAAGATGAAGTCTAGGGGCATGAAACCGAAAGCTCCAATGACCGAATTGATGTCTCCGAAGAATGGAAGCATTGCTGCAATTGTTGTTGATATAACAACAGACAATGATCTAGAAACTACCCTTGGGATAACATTACGGGCAGAGAACTCTTTGCTATTTGGATCAGCAAAAGTTCTTTCAAGCACTTCATTTGTTGGCTGCAAGTAGACCTGTGACAGAAACCACATTATTGAATCAATGCTATGTTACTCGGACTTGAGTGTGAGGGTCGGATACGGGTACATGTCCGACATGGATATATTCAAGTTTTTCTAAGTTTTTTCATGTATTTAGAGGATTCTTAGAGGGTCATATCCCTATACCCATGTCCGAATATGTGTCGGATATGGGTGTCGGAGACGGATACTTCAAAAAAAATGAAGACTCGAAGCAACATAGAATGAATGTACCAAACATATGAATAATGAAAAAAAGAGAGGGGGAAAGGGGGAAGGCATGTCCTCACCACACCAACTGCTGAAAGTTGGAGAATGGTAAAGATGTTTGTCATCAAGATGAACCATTTTGGCACCAAATGTTTCCCATCATCATCCAAGAAATTGCTGAGTAAAAGGCCTTGAGATTCGTTGCCAAATGCCCAATAACCAGAGATGGCAACACTGAAGAAAGTCATAATAAGTACTGTGTAACAAATACATAACCCTTTGAACATCTTCCCCTTCACTGGTGGTGCAATAGTTGCCTGAAATCAAATTTCATACATAAGTTTATTACTCTTCCAACATCATTTAATCATTGCAAATTTTGATAGTTTATTGTTATGTTACTCGGACTCGGGTGTGTGTGTCTGACACGAGTATATATCCGACACTGGTATGTTCAATTTTTTCTAAAATTTTCATGTATTTGGAGGGTCCTTGGAAGATCATATCCCCATATCCATATCCAGATATGCGTCGGATAAGGATGTCGGACACGTGTACTTCAAAAAAAAATTGAAGAATCAGAGCAACATAGATTTATTGATATTGCAGTTGAAACTGAACTGTTAAGAAGAACTGAACAGGTTCAAACCTGAATTTCTGGAATGATACCATTGCCATAAGTTGTGGCAATAATGGCAATGGCATTGAAGATCCCGAAAAGTTGGCTTTCTGTGTCACCTTTCAGGCTATAATCTTTTTTTGGTCCCTTTGATGAATTCCCTGGAAAGAATAATTCAAAACTATGTATAATTATATTATCAAACTAATAATGAAACAAGTTTTCAGTCCGCAGAATTACCTATATATATGGAACCAGCAGTAGCACATGCGCTATAAGCAATGCATAGAAACAAGGATATCAAGTTAATATGCCTTAGTGAATGAAAAGATGGGATTTGAGCTAAAATCAACATCAAGCAACCAAATATAATCACGAATTCGTAAAGCTTCATACTCCCATTTGGTTCTGATAGCAAGTAAATTGCCTGCCAAATCAGAAAATAATTTCAAAATCTCATCAATATCAACTTCTAAAAACTAGAAAAAAGAAAAGAAAAAGGATGGGACTGACCTTCATACATTGTCCTCCTAGAAGAGTGCAGGCAATTACAGCACCATAGCAGACCATGAATTGAATTGGCCCAACAAAGTAACGACCCCATCTTGGACCTGCACAATATAATAATGTGTTAAAAGAGCTGAAATTAAGCTAACAGTTTATAATTTTTCAAGTTTCGAAAATATGGTGTTTAGATTAAGGACTAATTAAGCAGTCACAATTACCTTCACGCCTACCTAATATATATATATATGAGTTTGGCTAACGAATATTTTTAAAACACTCTTTAATATTTATTAATATATTATTTATAATAATAATAATAATATTGTATTAAATATAATAATTGATAATTTTATTTATCATTTTTAATATATTGAATGTAAATATTATTATATACGATAATTTTAAAAAATATTTTTAAAACATTCGTTAGTAAAATTATATATATATATATATAGTTTAGATATTTCTCACATTTTCTTCAATTATATTCCATCATCTGATGAGTACCTTAAAGGCTAGTTAGTAAGAAAAGGAGCCTAAAAAAACAGAGACTGAAAGAGGGAAAAGACCTATCAGTAAAGGATATATAGAGTTACCAATGATTATTATTATTTTGCTAAATATATAGTAGTTATCAATGACTAAGAAGAGAGTTGGCAGACACCAAATTATTTGTAGCAAGTCAAGGGTCGGACAGAACGTCAGACTTGGCAACTTATATTGAATTGAATTCGCTAATCAATTCGATTCAATTTAAATTACTATTTAAATAATAATAAAATATAAAAATATTTTTTGAATTTTAAATATTAAATAAATAGTAATATGGTCTGACAAGTCAATCTAGGTCCACCCAAAATCAAGTCTAGGTAAAGTAAAAAAAATCAGGATCGCGGCTTGGCTCGACCTATGAGTAGATCTAAGCAAGATCCGACTTTAATCATACAACTAATTTGTTATTTGGATTTAGTCAGATTCGGTATGTGTTCGATTTAGATATGAATATATTCAATTTTTTAAATTTTTTATATATTTAAAAGATCATACTCCATATTCATATTCAAATATGTATCAAATATATATATCAAACACAAATATTTTTAAAAAATAAAAAATTCGAATAACATAAACTAATTCCACAAATCAAACTAACATTATTATGAAAACATATACAGTACACCCCCACATTCGTATGCCCAGATAAGATAAAGGCCTCCGATTGGTATTAGTTTTAGGCGTGGTAAGTAGCAAAAAAAAAAGTTTTAGGCGTGGTCCTTGGAGTTGGTGGAGTCCCACTTCCATCCTCTGGTCAATTTTGATACACTAAAATCTTACTCCATATAATCTATATATATATATATTTATATTAACAAGAAATATTTGAATAAACTCTTTGAACAAAATGAAGCATACACTAAATATTTGTATAATTAATTGCTTTAAAAGTGATGGAAGAATTGGGAAGTAAGTACCCCATAAATTAAACCAGTCACCACTTCACAAAAGTGTAATGGGTATTTAATGGGCGTACTATAGATGGGGCACATGCCAATTTATGACAAGGGAAGAGAGGTGTATAGAGCATGGCCAAGCTTGGTCATAGGCATTTAAGTTTGTTCATTTAATTATACTGTACATATATATTTACTACAGAGAAGGACAATTGTCTCTCAATAATGCAAAGAAAGAAGCTAAGTTTCTCATCTATCAATCATCACCATTTGTATTTTTCATTTCATATTTGGTAGTGCTTACGTACCCAAGATGTCATTGGCCATGTCTCTGAAACGAAGATGTCGACGACCCAATTGAGCATGGTGTTCCAGGACAAGAGACAGCAAGTTGTAGGAATAGAAAGTGACCAAAGCTCCAACGACCAGACATATAATTCCGGCAGCCCATCCGAGGAAGGTGAAAGCAAATGGGAGACTCAGAAGCGGTGGTGCAACAATTGATGTTGTCAAGTGGTAGCCACTGTGCACCCATGATCCTGCACAGTTTTTTCAACTCGATCGTCAACAAAATCAAACTTTGAGGTTTCCTTCCCTATTATATATATATATATATATATAATATACGTCACTTTTCCTGTTTTCTTTTGACAAATTCATATATTTATTTGTTACCGTTCTAAATTCAGCTAGTTGAAGGCAAAGATCAAAAACAAAATAAAAACAAATCAATAAATTTATTGATAAAGTATTGAATTTTTTATCTCAATAATTAAAAGTCAATCCTGAGAGTCCCAATTATAAAAAAAAAAAAAAGAAAGAAAAAAAAGTAATATCACAAACTTAACTGAAAGCTAGGTATATTTTAAGCTGAAATTAAATTAATGAAAGTGTGGTAATTATAGCTAAATGGTCAAGGCATCGCCGGGAGGGATACGGAAAGTACAGCTTATAAAAGAGATAGAATCCCACAAGAAAAATATGTAGTTATTTTCAAGAGGAAAACGAAAGGGTGAAAAGGGAGTTTAGTTAAGTAGTGTGGCTTGTATGTACGTGTCTATTTATATTTAGTAACAATATATATATATATAATATGAGATTATTAGCTAGATTTAATAATCAGTATATTTGTATTTAAGTATCATAATTGTCTTTAAATTATTATATATTTATATAAATTTTAAAACGTCAATAATTAATATTATATAAATTTTGACACGATCATGTATTTTATCATGTTCGTGTTATTTTTCATATCATGTTGTATTCAAAATTACTGAATCTACTGTCGGCTAACATTTTAATTTTAATTTGTGAAAACAATGAAAGGTCATAGTAGTATTTTGTTTACAAGAAAAGTCTTGAAAATTTGAATATGAAAAAAAAAAATGAATGAATGGATTGTAGTTTAGTTGAAATAGTACTGGATAGCAATAGTTCTTTAAAATTTTCATTTCCTCAAAAGTTACAAAAGAAAAAGAGAATCAAGAGTTTGTGCATGTTCATGGTGTTTGTTTGGTGCAAAACTGCAAATCAGCCTATATAAATGGATATTTATTTTTTATAACATAACGAAGAAGAAATCAGAACTCTTGGACTTTGTGTCTTTGTGATAAGATATATATTAAGATAAAATCAATATTGAAGTTGAATTTCCTTTATGTAAAAGATAAGGAAGAAGAAGAGACTAGGAGAAAGGAAAAAGGGCCAGAAAAAGAAAGAAAGTTGATCATGTTGAAGATTTTCTTGCAATTTGCAAAGCAATGATCATTGATTTATGATTTGGATGGAAAGGTCAAAGAAGATATAATAATTGCTAGCTAGGAAAATAAACAGAGCTGACAGAATGTTGTTCTTAGTAGTATATACTAATTAAGTTTATACCTTTGGATTTAAGAACAAAGAGAGCACCAGCATCAAGATCCTTTTGTTGTTCAGAAACCTGCTTCTGCTTGACATGATCATCTTCTCCAGCTTCATACACTGCTATGGAGCTTGTTCCCAAAGTACCCATCTCTCTCTCTATTTTAGAATTAGCTAGCAAAAAAGACAGAAGAAAAGATGGGTTTGGAATTGAAGACACCCCAAAATGGAGGAAATATAAAGTATTACCTTTAATTACTTATGTAGTCGACAAGGCTAGCTGCCTTTGACAATGCCGATGTGCTAGCTGCTGTTGTCCCTCTCTCTCTCTCTCTCTCTCTCTCTCTCTCTCTCTCTCTCTATATATATATATATATATATATATATATATGTATTTTGACACTTGGTTGTGAATGCAAAGGCTTACTTAACATTCAAAGCTCATGTTTCAACTTTCAAGCCATCATGTCCAATTATCTTTGAAAATTGAAAGGAGATTATGAAAATTCAAGTGACCAAAGACCATCATGCCCTTCCCCATATATGTATTCAATGTTTAGACGAGAGAAGGTGGTTTGGTTTCACTCATTGATTTTGCATGGCAAAATATCTTCATCTTAGTCCTCTAGATTATTATTCATAGCCACATGAACATATCTCAGTGGCCTTTGTAACTTTGTTTATTTATTATGTATAAATATTAATTTTAAAACAAGTGTGTAAGATCATAATTTTTAATGTAATTATTTAAATTCACTTATAAAAAAAATAAAAATACAAGCGATCGATATATAAGATAAAATTAGACATATTTAACATTCAAAATCAGCCTATAAAAAAAATGTGGCTAAATTTTATATATATAGCAAGAAAAAAGTAATTAAACATAAATCACCCAATAATTAAATAGAGCAGGTTCTAAAGGAACAACAAGTCAGCAACTGCAGCCCACAGAATCATAAACCGAATCCCACAATATCAGCTACCAACCTCACAACTGATAGATAGCACAACCAACTTAGCCATAGTTTAAAATTCAAACTGTATCAAACACAAAAGTTGTACTATCTTAGAAAACTTATACATGTATATATTGAAACCATCAATGAAAGCAAATGAAGGGTTTTACTGCTGCAAACTCAATCATCACATGGTATCAGAGTTTTTTTGCTTAAAAGCCATCGATCCTCGTTCCTTTTTTTTTCTTCTCTTCAATGGCTGCCAACAACACTCTACCACATCCTGTCAACTCCACCATAACCAAAACAAAACCAATCTCTATTAATGTTGTAGCACAGCTCCCTCTGAAGCTAAATGCTTCCAATTTTCCTTCCTGGCAGATTCAACTTTATTCCCTTCTTAATGGTCATGACATTCTTGGTCATTTAGATGGAACAATTCCATGTCGAGAAGCTACAATCTCCATTAATGGAAATCAAACTCACAACCCAGCTAACTCCCTTTGGCGTAGACAGGATAAATTCATCGTGCATGCTATAGTAGCCTCAGTATCCAAATCTATAATGCCAATCATAGCAACTGTCAAAACCTCTTAAGAAGCCTGGCAAAAACTCTCCACCACATTTGCCAGCAAAACCCAACCCAAAGTAATGTCATTGAAAAAGAAACTCACAATGACAGCACAAGAAGGACGGTCAATTGCAGACTATATGCAACTGATGAAATGCATTGCAGATGAACTATCACTGGCTCAGGCACCAGTTTCTGATGATGATCTAACTCTCTTCATCCTTAATTGCCTTGGGACAGACTTCAAAGAGATATCCACAACAATTAGAGCTCGTGAAACTCCCATCTCTTTTGAAGAATTACATGACAAACTAACAGACTATGAAAGGATCCTTAAACAAGAAGACCTTCATCAATCACCTATAGCAACTATCCACTTTGCCAGGAAAACTAAAGGTAACAATTTTTGCAGAGGCTGAGGTAATCACTCTTATCACTCCACTAATACAAATCGCAACAATTTTTCCTATGACAGAAAGAGATCAAATCCTAATGCTTCATTTTCTACACCCAAGTTAGTCTGTCAACTTTGTGACAAACTGGGATACAGTGCTAAATTTTGCAGAAGCACTACACCAGTCCAAAAAGAACCAGTTGCAAATCATGTCACCACTACACAGCTAAGGGACTCTCCAAACTAGATTGTCGATACAGGTGCATCCCATCATGTCACCACCAACTTGAACAATCTTTCATTGTACACAGAATATGGAGGGCCAGATGAAATCCTTGTAGGTGATGGCTCAGGTTTGAAAATCAAACATACTGGTTCTTTTATTATCCCTACATCCCATAAACTCCTTAAGTTAACAGATGTCTTGCATGTTCCACATATGAAAAGAAACTTACTATCTATATTCAAACTATGCCAGACTGACAAAGTTTCAATTGAATTTTTTCCATATCATTTCTTGGTGAAGGATCTAGCTAACAAGTTCCATGAGCTACCAAGTGAAAGGTCTTGCACCACTAGTGAAAGGTCTGAATAAAGATGACGTCTATGAGCTACCAAGTTCCATGCTACCTTCCTCAAGTCCTGTCCAAACCATGTTCATTGTCAAAGATTCAATTGAGCTGTGGCACTGATAACTCGTATAATTATATAGTTTTTAGTTATGTTTTATTATTGTTTTGTGTCAAATACGAGTTATTATTGTTTAGTCTAATTGTGTTTATGATCTTTTATATTTTTATGTAATTTGGTGTTTTTCACAAGTTTCTTTGAGTGATTTCAGATTACTAGAATTAAGGGCAAATCCAGTTCAGTTCCAGTTCCGACACCTTTTGCCATATCAGCTATATCTCGAGTTTCACTGAAGCAATAAGGCTGAACTTTGTATCCCTGCAAAGCTAAGAGGCATATCTATCTTTTTCATGTTTTACACTTCTTGAAACGGAGTCGTTTTCCCTAGCGAAATCGACCATCAAGTTGGCTGATGTGCAATGACGTCTGTTCTGCACCGTTTTGGTATTTTGACCATATCTTCCGATCCACGTGCGCAAATGATCTGATTCCAACGGATATGGATCCGTAACTGATAGGGGTATATTTTTCTAGAAGACCATTTTATCAGATCGAGCCTCCAACATTGACAAAATCGACCATCAAGCTGGCTGATCAGAATTGTCATACAATATGACGAAAATTGTTAGAAAAATGCACCCACCTATTATACCTACCTTTGAAATTTGTAAAGCTTGTCTCTTGTCATTTAGCCCTCCAAAATGTGTATAAATAGAGGGCCTTGGATGAGTATTGGGATACAATGATACATTGGTAGGATATTTGCCATTGTAATAAAATTCTCTAAGTTTTCTTCTTCTTTCCTTTCTCTAGTTTTCTTTTTCTTTACTTATGTTTCTTACATTTCTTTTCATTTTATTCATTTTTAGTATGTGTTGCTAATCATATTGTTGAGGTGATGAGGTGAAGCTCTTGGTAAATGCTAAGGTTAGTCTCTTAAACATGAGCTAAAATGAATTATCATTTATAAACACTAGTATAGATAATATTTTCTTTTGGTTTAAAATCATACTTGCAAAGTAGAGATCTTGATTCATTATTGACAATGAAAATGGCACAGTAAATGCTTGGTTTCATAACCTTGATTTGTTGTAGACATATACCTTGGCATAAGGAATGCTTGGACTCTTTTTATAAGTTTTGAGGACACCAAATGAACATAACATCATATGCTATGGACGTTGGACAATTTGGACTGAATTGCTAAACCTTCCGATTGGAACCTCCCTTATGTGTGGATTTCAATTGTGTAATAAAACAAGATTAATCTTAGCATAACACCAAGAGTGGATTCTCTAATCTCAACATCCTTTCTTATTGTTTTTTTATATCTTGTTTAATTGCTTTTATGTTATTTTGTTTATTTTGTTCTCTAATATCTTGTTTACTTTCTTTGTTATTGATTCCCTAATATCTTGTTTATTTTCTTTTTCATATATATTTATAAACTTATACTTACTAGTACGCTTCCCTGTGGTTCGACCTCGGACACCCGAGAATTTATTACTTGAACATAACCTGCACTTGGGTTTACGACTCTTAATTGAGTCTCCATCAAGTTTTTGGCGCCGTTGCCGGGGAGGCAATACTAAGTATATAAGTTTATAAGTATATTTATTTTTATTGGCTGGTTATACCGCCTAATTTTATATATATTTATATTTATATTGTATATTAACTTTGTTTTATTTTTATTGGCTGGTTATACCGCCTAATTTGTATATTAACTTTGTTTTATGCTTGTTTGGCGACGTGATTTTAGATCTCGTCGTTTAGTTAGATTTTATTGTGAAACTTTTTCAGGTAATCTTTCTAATACAACTCCTACCATGGCTGACAATGAAAGTGTTCATGCTGAAGATGAGAACAGACAAGTACGCACCATGCGTGACTACTTGCAACCAACTCGAAGCTCATCACCCTCTTGTTTTATTTTTCCTCTCAATGCAAACAACTTTCGTTTTAAACCAGGTATGATAGCTTTGCTTCCAAATTTCCATGGGTTAGAATCGGAAAGTGCTTACTCGTTTCTAAAAGACTTCGAAGATGTATGTGTCACCTTTAATGACCAACAATGTACAAATGAAATTGTCAAGCTAAAATTATTTCCTTTTTCTTTAAAAGATAAAGCAAAAATTTGGCTTCATAATTTAAAACCAAGGTCAATTGGCACATGGCAAGAATTACAAACTGAGTTTCTAAAGAAATTTTTCCCAGCACATAAAACTACTGCTTTGAAAAGACAGATTCAAAATTTCAATCAAAATCAAAATGAAGCATTTTTTCAGTGCTGGGATCGTTTTAAAGATTTGTTAAGTTCTTGTCCACATCATGGTTTTGAAAAATGGCGTCTTATTAGTTTCTTTTATGAAAGTTTAACTCCCGAAACTAAACAATTTGTTGAAACAATGTGTAACGGTGAGTTTCTAGAAAAAGAACCTGAAGAAGCCTTTGACTACCTAGACCATTTGGCAGATAACTCTCAAGCCTGGCACACAGATAATTCCTCTGAAAGTTCCAATAGATCTAATCTTGTTTCTAACAGAGGTAAATATCATTTTAGTCAAGAAGATGAGATAAAAGCTAAAGTAGCTAATTTGGCTAGAAAGATTGAAGCCATGGAACTTAGAGAAGTAAAAGAAGTCAAAACGGTTAAAAATGAAAAAAGTTGTGGAATTTGTGAAATCATGGGACACCCCACTTCTGAATGTCCAAACATTCCCATTCTTAAAGAAGCGTTGCATGATCAAGTAAATTCCATAAACACATTTAAAAAACCTTTTCCTTCTCCTTACTCTGAAACGTATAACCCTGAATGGAGAAATCATCCCAACTTCAGTTGGCGGAATAATAATCATGTTCAGGTACCACAATCTCAAAAGCCGGGCAACACTTTTTCCTATCAACCTTCACGTGTACAAACCTTGGAAGAAACATTGCAAGCATTCATGCAAACACAAGCAAATGTGAATAGCCGGACTTCACAGGACATCAATGAGATCAAAAACACCTTGTCCACATTGACAGCTTCATTACGCACTCAAGAAAAAGGTAAGTTTCCTGCTCAACCTCAGCCTAACCCTTCTACTCAATGTCTTGTTTCTTGCTCCAATGAAACTCAACAGGAAAATACCAGTTCTATCACAACTCTTCGAAGTGGAAAGGCAATTGACAAAAAGATTCCATCAAAAGACCAAGATCCTCTTTCCCCTCCGAAAAGTAATGGTAAGGATGATGGTAAGTCTGAACTTCTTGAAAATTTGGACAAAGAAAAAGGTATGCATCCTGCTCCTTTTCCTCAAAGGTTGCAAACAATAAAGAATTTGAATCAAAATGCAGAAATTTATGAACTTTTCAAACAAGTTAAGATTAACATTCCTTTATTGGATGCAATCAAACAAGTTCCATCTTATGCTAAATTTTTGAAGGACATGTGCACAGTTAAAAGGAAACATAATGTACAAAAGAAAGCATTTCTGACGGAAAGTGTGAGCTCAATCATTCAGCACCTTACTCCACCAAAATTCAAAGATCCTGGATGTCCAACAATCTCATGCATCATTGGAAACACTAGAATAGAACGTGCATTGCTTGATCTTGGTGCTAGTGTTAATCTTTTGCCTTTTTCTGTTTATCAACAGTTAGGTTTAGGTGAACTCAAGGAAACACCTGTTACACTTCAACTAGCTGATCGTTCTGTAAAAATTCCTCGAGGGATAGTTGAAGATGTTTTGGTTCAAATTGATAATTTTTACTTCCCTGTTGATTTTATTGTTTTGGACACACATCCTGTTTCAAATCCAAATGTTCAAATTCCTGTTATATTAGGCCGTCCATTTCTTGCAACTTCTAATGCTCTGATAAATTGCAGGAATGGTATGTTGAACATTTCTTTTGGAAATATGACTTTAGAATTAAATGTGTTCAACACTTGCAAGCAACCTGGTGATGATTCAGAAGTACATGAAGTGGATTTCATTGAAGAATTTGTTCATGAACATCTCACCACTACCACATTCCATGATCCTTTAGAAGCTTATTTAATTGAATGTGAGTTTGATAATGCTTCAGAAATTTCACACACTGATTCTTTGTTAAATTCTTTTCAGGTTAAGCATTGTTGGAAACAAAAGTTTGAGGAACTTCCATCACTCACAAATGTCACTGTACCATCAACTATTGAACCACCCAAGCTGGATTTAAAACCATTGCCATCCGAGCTAAAATATTCCTTTTTGGGTGAGAATGAAACTTTTCCAGTCATAAATGAACTTGAGGAACTCAGAAATGATGCATTTGAGAATTCTAAAATTCATAAAGAAAGAACTAAAGCCTTTCATGACAAGTTAATCTCAAGAAAAATATTTGATGTTGGGCAAAAAGTTCTACTTTATAATTCTAGACCTCACATATTTCCTAGTAAATTGAGATCAAGATGGACTGGCCCATTTGTGGTTAAGCATGTGTATCATTATGGAGCAGTTGACATTGAGAATCCTCAAAATGGTAACGTATTCAAGGTAAATGGACAAAGACTCAAACTCTTTTTGGAAAATCATGTTACTCAAGAAGAGGTTGTTTTTCTTTCTGATCCTTGTTTTGAAAATAACTAGATGTAAATATAATTATTACTAATCTTCAAAAAAAAAAAAAAAAGTTTGTTGTGTTTTAAGCAATTTAGAAGTATTCATTCTGAACAAGGTCTGAGTAAGGGAGACTTGAGACATACCTTGTCAGTTTGATTTTAATCTTTTTATGTTTACTTGTTAATTTTTGTTAAGTATTTTAGGATTATTTAGGTTGCATGAGTTTGTTTTGTTTTGAGTCTTAGTTATTCCTATTCTTATGTTATTAGTTCTTTTCTCTTACACATGATTCTTTCATTTGGGTTAATAGACTTACATTGAGGACAATGTAAGAATTAAGTGTGGGGGGAACGATTTAGGATTTCTTTTATTTTTGTCTACTATTTTTTTTATGAGTCTTTATTATTATTATTATTTTTTTAATGTGTTCTAGTTCCTTTTTAATACAATGATGAGATATGAATTGCATAAGTCTAAAACAGATTTATTAGTGAGAAGATTTTCATGAGAATTGAGCTTGATGTCAACCTTTTTATGAGCCAATGTTAATATGATATGTTGATTGAGAAAGAAGCATGTTTAGACTTAATCTGACTTGTATAATCATCCTTGTGAGTTTTTGAGCCTATAATGATTGATGCATTATACAAATCAATCTAATTTCTTTCTTGAGTGCTCTTATGATTACATGATTCTCTAGAACTTGCTTTAAACCGTTTGATACTATATTGATACATGTGACAACATGAATATGATAGAGGCATTAGGATTATAACCAGAGCCAAACAGCCATCCCTTATTAATGTTCTAAGAGAACATCCCCACTAGTGAACCAATTTGAGCCTACATTAAATATGCTGTTTTATTGGTAACCACAACTTACACCTAGCCTAAATATACTTATATCCTTACCCTTGTTCTAAAGATGGATTTTTTGAGACATATTGCAAAAAACAAGGGATATTTTTAGTTGAAAATTTGGGTTAGAAACAAAAGATAAGTGTGGGGAAAGAAAAGAAAAGAAAAAGTCAAGAGAAAAAGAAAGGGATCATTGTCAAATACATTCCCATATTAAAAAAAAAAAAAAAGAGAATCTTCTCTTGAACTTCTAGAAAAAGATGTTACAAAGTTGGTTAGAATGATGCAAAGGCTCAACAAGAATATTTAGCCTATGTTATTATGTGCTTTATAAGAGTTTTGAGAAGTTTTATTTGTATGATCTTATTATGTCTCTAAACTCTATGAACTCTTTGGAACCTTTGTGATATCTTTATCCTTTTGTTCTTTAACCACATTATAACCCTTTGGCCCCATTACAACCTTGAATAAAGACCTCTTGATTTATGAAGTTGTATGATCTAAATAGTGGAGAATAGGTGGACAAGCAAGCATATGGTAGAAGTGTTTTCATGAGATTGATTGAGTGTAAACACTTTACCACTACTTTAAAGAGTGAAAATGAAGAGAGTATCCCATGTGAGAAGTTGAGATTAAGTTTGAATATGCACTATTTTGATTGAAATATGTTATGTTAATATTGGCTTAACTCAAACTATTTACATTCAAGCAAGATTTTTTGTGAATTTCTTTAAGCTATTGATTAGTTTTTAGGACTTGTCCAATGATTATCTCTAATTTATATTGGAAGGATTAGTTATAATTATTATTTTTAGTTTTTCTTATGTCTTCAATGTTTGTGGGTATCGTCCTAGTAAACCCTCACGAGACTAAACTCGTCCACTAGGGACACCTAGGGGTTTAAAGGCTTGTGTCACATGCTAAGTGCCACCGTGATTTCCTACGAAAATGGATTAGATTAGATTTTCTTATTTTATTTTTATTGAGTCGTTGCTAGGGACTAGCAACAATCTAAGTGTGGGGGTGTGATAACTCGTATAATTATATAGTTTTTAGTTATGTTTTATTATTGTTTTGTGTCAAATACGAGTTATTATTGTTTAGTCTAATTGTGTTTATGATCTTTTATATTTTTATGTAATTTGGTGTTTTTCACAAGTTTCTTTGAGTGATTTCAGATTACTAGAATTAAGGGCAAATCCAGTTCAGTTCCAGTTCCGACACCTTTTGCCATATCAGCTATATCTCGAGTTTCACTGAAGCAATAAGGCTGAACTTTGTATCCCTGCAAAGCTAAGAGGCATATCTATCTTTTTCATGTTTTACACTTCTTGAAACGGAGTCGTTTTCCCTAGCGAAATCGACCATCAAGTTGGCTGATGTGCAATGACGTCTGTTCTGCACCGTTTTGGTATTTTGACCATATCTTCCGATCCACGTGCGCAAATGATCTGATTCCAACGGATATGGATCCGTAACTGATAGGGGTATATTTTTCTAGAAGACCATTTTATCAGATCGAGCCTCCAACATTGACAAAATCGACCATCAAGCTGGCTGATCAGAATTGTCATACAATATGACGAAAATTGTTAGAAAAATGCACCCACCTATTATACCTACCTTTGAAATTTGTAAAGCTTGTCTCTTGTCATTTAGCCCTCCAAAATGTGTATAAATAGAGGGCCTTGGATGAGTATTGGGATACAATGATACATTGGTAGGATATTTGCCATTGTAATAAAATTCTCTAAGTTTTCTTCTTCTTTCCTTTCTCTAGTTTTCTTTTTCTTTACTTATGTTTCTTACATTTCTTTTCATTTTATTCATTTTTAGTATGTGTTGCTAATCATATTGTTGAGGTGATGAGGTGAAGCTCTTGGTAAATGCTAAGGTTAGTCTCTTAAACATGAGCTAAAATGAATTATCATTTATAAACACTAGTATAGATAATATTTTCTTTTGGTTTAAAATCATACTTGCAAAGTAGAGATCTTGATTCATTATTGACAATGAAAATGGCACAGTAAATGCTTGGTTTCATAACCTTGATTTGTTGTAGACATATACCTTGGCATAAGGAATGCTTGGACTCTTTTTATAAGTTTTGAGGACACCAAATGAACATAACATCATATGCTATGGACGTTGGACAATTTGGACTGAATTGCTAAACCTTCCGATTGGAACCTCCCTTATGTGTGGATTTCAATTGTGTAATAAAACAAGATTAATCTTAGCATAACACCAAGAGTGGATTCTCTAATCTCAACATCCTTTCTTATTGTTTTTTTATATCTTGTTTAATTGCTTTTATGTTATTTTGTTTATTTTGTTCTCTAATATCTTGTTTACTTTCTTTGTTATTGATTCCCTAATATCTTGTTTATTTTCTTTTTCATATATATTTATAAACTTATACTTACTAGTACGCTTCCCTGTGGTTCGACCTCGGACACCCGAGAATTTATTACTTGAACATAACCTGCACTTGGGTTTACGACTCTTAATTGAGTCTCCATCAGGCACCATCGCCTAGGTCACCCATCCAACACTACAAACAAATTGCCATATAGTGACGGTCAAAAAACCGTTGGTAAAACCCAAAAATCCGTCGCTAAAAGTCCTAAAACCCTATACTGACGGTCAAAATCGCTATTCCGACAAAAATTTAAGCGACGGTAAAACCCTCGTCGGTATAGATCTATACCGACGAAAAAACGACCGTCGGAATAGGTTATACAGCCTATACTGACGGTTTTGGGCGTCACTATTGTAACTACCGTCGGTATAGACTATGTTGGGTTAGTCACTTTTGTTTTTACCTATACCGACGGCTCTATCGTCCGTCGGTATAGATACCGTAGATATACATATACCGACGATCGTTTTGTCCGTCGATATACATATATCGACAGATTTTTTTCCTGCGTGCATCGGTATAGATGTAACTGTAAAATATATAATTAACCTATAGCGACGGTTTTGTCCGTCAGTATATATAGAAGTCAAAGCGTCGGTAAAAGCAAAATTTTGTCATATTTTTAATTGCTAATATTGATTTATTTATAATTTAATCCAACATATTTCATATAAAGAAAAAACATCATAAGAAAGTACAAAATATTTAATAATATTAAAAATAAAATTATAAATAAAATATCTTAATTATATAACTTTCACAAACTATCTTAAGTATAGTTCATAAACAAAGGTCACCCAGCTGCTCATTCCAGAACAATGGTATGTTATCGGTATCTCTAGTAACATGTTAACAAAACAAAAAAAAGTTCAATTACCCTACAGTGATCGGATGGGAAATTGGAACATTAAATCCAACCCAACCCCGAAATTTATCTTTATAAATTATCTTTACTGCTCTCATCTAGTCTTCAGACAATGAGTCCCCAAAGCAAGCATTACCTAAAGAAATTTAAAGAAAATATTATCTCGGGAAAACTAGTACTTGTACTTGTTAAAGAAAATGCAACCAATGTGAAAAGATGGTTAGTGACTAAAGAGTCAATTATCCCTTCAGCTGAAGAAACCAAATAAAAATCAATTGCATGACCAAGTACTTACATTTTACTTGATAAAAATCAAAGAGTCAATTATCTCTTCTGTTTCAGTGAAGAACTTCACTTCTCTCTCCTGAAGAAATGCCAAAAACAATAAGCATCATGAATGCCAAAAACCAAATTCAGCTCAGCAAAAAATTAGTAAGCATGTGAACCAAATGATACTCGAAAATGAAACGCTATGTAAAATGGTTAACTTGAAAACATGTGCACATAGCAAAACATGATTATCAACCATACTAGAAACGAACCTGTGCCTAGAATAGGATCCAGTAGCAGCACATGCCTTTCTGAGATGTCTTGTGGTAATTTTTCATAAATAAGCTAGTCAACCATCGAAGCATGAAAGAAAAAGTGAAAAAGTAGGCACACGAACACAATTTTTCACATGTGGAAGGTAGATGAGTTTACAAACATGCTGATCATTGTCACCTTCCCTATGAATAAGAATCTTGCCAATCTTGATACCTTTGCAACATGCTCGCTAAGCATTCTCCATACTCTCACCACTAGCATTAGTGTCAAATGGTCAGTAGCTAATAGTTTAAAATAATGTGCATGAAGAGAGACAATGAGAATGTTACTCACAGCAATAAGTTAACATCATTGATAGACTCAACTTATATTGGAAAAGCAATTGCAATCACTCAACAACCTTTCCTATTGGTCTAGAGCTATCTGAAATATTTCTTCCAACTTCCCACGCCCACTTAACCACGGTAAACTACAATCGTATTAGTTTTAAGTTCACATGTCTAAGGAAATAACATCACCAAATGTCATGCAATTCCCACCACAAAGTCATGACTGACACATCAATTTCTCACCATCACTCTTTATTATTTTGGCTCTTCAAAAACATCCCAACCATGACAACTAGTTGTACATGCAAGCCATGGAATTTTTGATACAGTGCTTTAAGATTTTAGACCAGAGTTGTACCTCATAATAATAGAGACACCACATAACCTCTTATAGAATCCACACCTGTATATACAGACCCTGTAAGCACAATAACACCAATATAATAATTTATGACTAAGTATGTATAAGTAAATGAAATTAAGAACCATGACAACTGAGAGCATATTAAAATGGCTATTTTATGGCATTTAAAAATATTATTATATTATTTAATTTACCAGATCAGAAACATATTGGAAACTCCTTGTCTGTTTCCCATCACCATACACAGTCAAAGGCTCCTTCCTTAAAGCCTGCATTCATTGTTTAATTATCCACATTAACAACCCCACTGGCACTATCAAATAAATTATTGAATAATTACTAAAGCAAATGGTACCTGCGCAACGAAATTGCTAACAACACGACCATCATCGATGCACATACGAGGTCCGTAAGTATTGAATTCTGGCAATCCTAACCTGAAACAGCCAATTTTATAAATTAATATATATATAATCATCGATGCACATCGATTTCTAATTTTCTTGAAGATTTCTCATAAATGCAAAGAACTTAAGGATTTGAAGGAAAAATTGCTCGACTAACAGCAGTAGAGATGGAGGAAGAGACAGAGATAGGAAAAATGTGTAAACTTACCTAAATATAACCTAAGCTTTTCCTATTTAGGGAAAAGCAAACATCTGTTTTGAGAAAGAAGTGAAATTAAGGTTTTTTTGGACAATGAGAGTTTCAGTTTTAGGTGGCAGAAGGATGAGGACGAAATGGAGGAAGGGTGGCTGTCGGCGATGGAGGACAAAAGGATAGAGCTGCCAACATCGAGGACGGCTGGTGCGGTCAGAACCAGTTGGGGTGTGAGGGATGGTTGAGGGGTCAGGTTACGGTAGCCGCTGGAGAGAGAATGTGAAAGAAGGGTGGGATGAAAAAGAGAAAAGAGTTTTAGGATTTTTTTTAATATATACTAATAGAAGGAATAGTAACTATCCGTATAAATCATATCTATACTGACGGTTGATGAGAAACTGTCAGTATAGACAGTATCTACACTGACAGATATAAGTGAGGCGTTGGTATATGTTTTGCAGATACTGACGGCACCAAGAATCCGTTAGAATAGACCGTGTTTTTTTAGTGCCTATAGTAACGGACAACACAAAATAGACCGTTGTTATAGAGCATATTTTTATGAAAAATAATAATTTTAAAATTGAAAATAAAATAAAATAAATCTGTCAATTGAAAAAAGACGGGTATTTTTTTTTTCACTAAGTGTCTATACTGACGGTCGAAATAAAACCGTCAGTATACATCAGACCTATACTGACGGTCGAAATAAAACCGTCAGTATACATCAAACCTATACTGACGGTCAAAATAAAACCGTCACTATACATCAGACCTATACTGACGGAAAATGCTCAACTGTTACAATAGATGCAACCTATACCGACGGAAAAAAAAAGTGTCGGTATATATTGTACATTTTCTGACGGATCAAAAATCCGTCAGTATAGACTTGATTTACTGATGAAATTTGACCGTCGGTAAAAATCGGCATCAGTATATGGCAAATTGTTTGTAGTGCAACAAAATCCTTAGTCATATGCTTCACAACTTTGAATTGTCTTCTTCATCCTCCAATAAACAATTTATTTGTGATTCATGTCATTGTAATAAAAGTAAAAAATTGCCATTTGCTCAATCAACTCTCACAAACTCTAAGCCACTTGAGTTAATCTATACTGATGTTTGGGGACCTGCACACACAACATCCATAGATAGCTTCCATTATTATGTGATTTTCATTGATCACTTCACCAAATACATTTGGTTGTTCCCTATTAAAAGAAAGTCTGATGTTTACTCAATATTCTCATCCTTTAAAGCACTGATGGAAAAACATTTTGACACTCCCATCCTCACTATGTACTCAGACAATAGAGGTGAATACAAAGCATTATCTAAGCTGTTTGCCTCACATGGCATTTCCCACCTAACCACTCCACTTCACACACCACAACACAATGGTACTGGAGAAAGAAGAAATAGACATGTTGTTGAAACTGGACTATCCCTTTTACATTGTGCATCACTACTATTAAAATTTTGGTCTCAAGCATTCCAAGCAGTTGTTTATCTTATTAACAGGCTCTCCACACCCACACTTCACATGAAATCACCTTTCGAAGCATTATTCAATAAAACACCAAACTTCACTAAATTAAAAGTGTTTGGATGTCTCTGTTATCCTTGGCTTAGACCTTACAACTGTCACAAATTAGAACCCCAGTCTCGACCCTGCATCTTTCTAGGATATTCCCAAACCCAAAGTGCATATAAATGCTTTGACCCACATACTTAAATTTTTTTTTGTCTCAAGGCATGTAGTGTTTCATAAGCATATATTTCCCTTTCCCAAATCTGTTGCAGGAACTTATCCATCCACTAAGACTGACCAGTAGCTACCATCACCTGCTGCACTTGATTTGCCACTGTTTTACTCATCTACAACACAAATTTTGCATCTAACAGAAAGCTCGCATACTCAGACTCCAGCTGATCACTATGTGCGTGCCCCTGTAGCTCTCTTATCAGGTAATGTAACTACACTCCCTACTCTCCCTGCAGCTCAATTACCATCCATCACCACATCATCCCATCCAAACACCAGATCACATTCCATGACCACCAGATCCAAAAACAATATTCACAAACCAAAACTCATACACAGTCACAAAACACTCCATCTCTCATTCCCTTAAACCTAGCTCTGTCAAATAGGCTCTTCATGACATCAATTGGAGACATGCCATGACAGTAGAATTCAATGCCTTGGTCAAGAACAACACTTAGGAATTAGTACCACCATCTACACAGCAAAATATGGTAGGCTGCAAATGGGTTTTTCGTGTCAAAAGGAGACCAGATGGGTCAGTTGACAGATACAAAGCCTGGTTGGTCGCAAAAGGGTTTCATCAAAGACCAGGTTTGGATTTCAAAGAAACATTTAGTCCAGTCATTAAACCTACGACTATTAGAACTGTCCTCTGCATCGCCCTTGCTCATTAATGGCTAGTCCTTCAAATGGATGTAAACAATGCCTTTCTTCAAGGCACTCTCATTGATGAGGTCTACATGCATCAACCTTCTGGTTACATTAACTCAGACAAGCCCAACCATGTCTGTAAACTTCATAAAGCCATCTATGGCTTAAGACAAGCTCCGCGAGCTTGGTATCAGGAACTCAATAATTTTTTAGTTGGATATGGTTTCTCAAAATCTGTCTCTGATGCTTCTCTTTTTGTTTATGCCAAGGGTTCAACTTTGATATACTTTTTAGTCTATGTAGATGACTTACTGCTTACTAGAAACAACTCTGAAGCCTTGACAGAATTTCAAAATCAGCTTGCTAAACGAGTTTCACTCAAAGAACTTGGTAAATTGCGTTACTTCCTTGGTGTTGAGGTTGTCTCTACACCCAAAGGACTCTTCTTGTCACAACACAAATACATCAGGGATCTACTTCAGAACTTCGACATGGACAATGCCAAAGCCACAGCCACTCCTCTAGTTACAAATGTGAAACTGCAACTCAAAGATGGCTCAGGGACAACTGATGCATAAAACTATAGAAAACTTGTGGGCTCCCTACAGTATATGTCCTTAACAAGACCGGATATAGCTCATACTGTTAACAAACTCTCCCAGTTTATGCATTCTCCCAACCAAATACACTGGAAAAGTCTTAAAAGAGTTCTACGATACCTAAAAGGTACCCTACACTATGGTCTATTCCTAAAAAACCATCCCACATGCATATCTCTGTCTTCAATGACTCGGATTGGACTAGAAATTTGGATGATAGATCCTCTACAACAGACTACATTATTTATTTTGGTGGAAATCCCATATCTTGGAAGTCAACAAAACAACGGACAGTTGCAAGGTCTTCAACTCAAGCAGAATATAGAGTCATAGCCAATACAACAGCAGAACTGACCTGGATAAAAAATCTCTTCACCGAATTGCATGCTTCATCCACTAGCTCTCCAACTCTTTATTCTGACAACATTGGCGCCACATATCTGACTGCCAATCCAGTGTTTCACTCAAAAATGAAACACCTAGCCCTTGACTACCACTTTGTTAGACAACATGTTCAATCTGGAAACATCAAAGTATCCTACATATCCACAATTGATCAGCTTGCTGATGGCCTCACTAAACTACTCACAAGACACAGGTTTCTATTTCTTAGGTCCAAGATTGGTGTCTCTGATGTCTCCATTGTCTTGAGGGGCATGCAAAAGAATAACAAGTCAACAACTGCAGCTCACAGAATCATAAATCGAATCCCACAATATCAACTACCAACCTCACAGCTAATAAGATAACACAACCAACTTAGCCATAGTTTAAAATTCAAACGGTAACAAACAGAGGAGTTGTACTCTCTTAGGAAACTTATACATGTATATATTGAAACCATCAATGAATGCAAATGAAGGCTTTTACTGCTGCAAACTCAATGATCACACAGGTTGCATTGCATATTGGGTGCATCAGCAATTGGGAAAATGACAGATGAGACGAGCTAGGGGCTGCTGTGAATACACATATAGGATAAATATAGTCACGTGAAAATATTCACCTATATAATATAATATAATATAGTTTCTAAAACAAATTAAGACCAAGGAATCTGAATCCTTTGTTCGGTGATCATGAATTATTATTATTGTTTAAATCATTAGTATTAAATTATATGCTATGATGTGAAGATAAATAGAAAGATTTAATTAGTGGAATATTGAGTGTGAACGTGAGTTGTTTTACATGTGTTGTTGTGTACAGAGTTGGGAAAACAAAATTAAAATTGATGAAAAAGGTATGGGAATGATTCTTCGTTAATTGTTTACATTTTATTTTGTCAAATGGGCTTTTGACTACCAAGTTTGCCAAATGGTTGCATTTGCGTATATAACATTCATAAGTAACCAAGGCTCTGTTCAGTGACAGTCTTAACTGCGTGCTTGGGGATTCATTCTCATCAGACTCAGTTTGACCCCAAAACTCCAGTGCACCCTCAAGGGCCCAAGGCTCCAAACGTGGTTCTACTGTACTGGACCATTCTTACCAATGCCCTAAGGCTCCAAACGTGGTTCTACTGTACTGGACCATTCACTATGCTGGCCTCTCAAATTTTCCTTTTTATAGATTAAAGGAACAGTGCAATGCAGGGACAAAAAATGTCCCTGCCATTCTTTTATTTATTTTTATGATTTTTTATTTAAAAATGTAAAATATTTTTTTAAAGTTTTATATACTAACTAAATTTATTATTATATAATAAATTAATAAATATATTTTATTAAATAATTAATATGAATTAATTAAAAATAATAATTACATAAATGATAAAAAAAAAATATACAAAAATATTATTTGCTATATTACTATCATTTTTATTATTTTTCAATATTTATTAATAAAACTATTATTTGATATAAATATAATTTGTAAATGTCAAATAATTTAAAATTTTCATTATATACACATTTTTATCCAATGTCCTTAATAGTCATTTTTTTTTTCACTATAATTCACCTCACCGCCACCGCTGTGTTTGCATCCAAATACATATCACATCGCTGATTTTAATCTCACCCCTACAATATTCAATTTCACCGCTACAATAACCAATCTCACCAGAACCAATTTCATCGTTCATTTAAATGAAGTGAAGTCTAAATCGATTGGCCGACAAATGAGATTGTGTGTTATTTTCAAGTAAGAGACACTTGTTTTGACATTCATCAAACAAATAGTTACTTAAAATTCAGGTATAACAGAATAAGTAGGACACAATTTTAAACATGGGTTTTGGATTTTGTTAGCAAGTGTCCTAGAGGTATTTTTTAAAGTTAGTTAATATATTATTTATAGTAATAATATTATATTAAATGCAAAAGTTGACAATTTTATTCATCATTTTTAATACATTGAATAAAGATATTACTATATCTAGTAATCTTAAAAAGTATCTTTAATACACTTGTTAATAAAATGCTTACATATTTTGACTTTAAGAATATTCTTCGCGTTTATTCTTTTTACTTGGATTATTCTCTTGAAGTGAAGAAAAGGATCTTAAATAAGCAGTGTTTTTTTTTTGTTTTCTTTTTGAATAATATCCAATAATTGTTCTTGAATATCTTTTTTTTTTAAAGATATTATTATGGTCTTCCAACCAATGCAATTTTTAGTTTCATTAATATACTGTAGTTAATTGCTAGAGGTGGGCAGTGGGCAGGGACCACTGCTGGACTTGGTTTGGCTAAAAAGTACATAATAAGCATACGGTCACGGCCTAACTTCAGTTCAGGCCACGTTACGTAGCCCAAGCCAAACTCAAATCGAAAATAGCGAGCAACCCAATCTTACCTTCTTGCTTAAGTGCCGAACTGCCTGCCTATTGTACTAGAATGGGCTTTTGTCTGTTAGGAAACAGTCCAGTTCAAAACTTCAATGGACCAGATCTTAGCTCAAATTATTCTGAGAAATTCCATTTCCAAATTCCTATAGTAAGGTCCTCTATCAGGTTTCCAAGTAAGGCAACTTGTTAGATTGGCAGGAGCTCTTACTGCCAGACTTTCAGGTTCAGACTCAAAACTCAAAAAGAAATAAAGCATCCAACAAGAATTTTGGGATTGGAAGAGAGTGAAACAAGTTTATTTATTTTTAGATCAAAGCAACCTTTTAAGTGGCTTAGACTTCAAGCTCCAAAATCAGGCATAAAGAGAAGGGATTTGATAAATAATAATGTTTTAACTTCTTTTCTACTTGATGATCTAAGATCCAATAATCAATGGTATTGAAATAAATAATGCAGCAGAGATGACGAAATTGTTAATCTAATAGTATCCTGAAAATATTGAATTCTCATAATCTGTCATGTGATGGATTTACCCATTCGAGAGAGGTACAACTTTTTGGTTGCTGTCAATCTCTTTTTATTGCTTGACAACACCCTCTTTTGTTTTCTTTTCCAAATCAAAGCATCATGATTTGCACATCTAGGATTTCATTTTTGTTTTTTTTGGTTCTGTTTTATAACGCATATGTCTAGGAAGTAGGAACTTAACATGTTACTAATTTTTTTTTTTTTTTTTTAATTTCCCATGAAAAACAAGGGTGAAAAGGGACAACAAAATCATGCAAAATCCTGTCTGAATATTAATTAATGGCTTCAAGACTCGTGTTCTTGATTTCGATTCTTAAACTTTTGGCTTCAATTCTAACAAAGGAATAATGATAGAAGAAGTTGAGTTGGATTTGAACTTCATCAATAACTTTGAGAATTGAGATAGTATGAATTACCCACATTCCATTTCACCTCCAAACCATTTATATTTCTATAAAATGTAACTTTCACCGCAGCAAAGCATCTGGCTCATTCGATGAAGAGAAGAAATAAGCTTGGACTGAAAACACCCAAAGCTTTATAAACTTAGTTTTCATGCCTTAAATTTGCAATTTTATCAAGTGTTTTGATTTTTATGATTATCCTTAGTTGATGCGAGGTAGAGCTGTTCAAGGGTCAGGCTACTTATTCAAGCTCAAAGATCCGCCTATATTTTGGAGAGTTTAGACAAAAATATTAGACCCAAATTATATCATACAATATATATATATATATATAACATTATAGTATAAACATTTACAAATATGCTAAGTTATCCATGTTTTAGAATTTAATAATAAAAAAAATTACTAAAAATTAAATAAAAATAAAAATATTTGTTTAAATTTTTTTAGAAAAAAATAATATGGACGGGCCTAAACGGGCTTGGGTTACCCATTTATAATTATGGGCTGGCTTGGGCATAATTTGAGACTCATATTTCGAGCCGGACCGGATTTGAACAAGTATATATGATATTGGTATCATGTCTAAGTCCGATCTGGCCTGGCCATGAGCACCTCTAACGCGAGTGCCATATTGCTCGTTATAAAAAAAAAAAAAAAAAAAAAAAAAAAAAAAGCCAAATAGCCAATAAGCAAAATGTTGTTTGAGGGGAAATATTTCTCGATCAGGTTTGGAATAATTTTTTTTTATATAATTTAAATCGATTTGGTTCAGATTATTATAAAATATATATATTTTTATATAAATTTAATTATAAAATATATATTAATATAATATATTAATATTTTTAAATAATAAAACGAGTTTTTCGAATCCGTCAGATCGAGTTAGGACTTGGACAAGTAAATTTTTTTATTAATCGAGTTTGAACCGGTCTAATCCGATCCATCAACAAATCTATCTATGATCCACTATGATTTTCAAAAATCCAAATGGGCCATTTTTTGGTTGATTTTGATGATTTTTTTTGCCGCCTCCTAAACTGTCTCTAACTTTATTACATTTGGTCAGATTTTATGTCTTAATAAAACATATGCATGTCACAAATACAAATTAAAAAAGTTATTACTGACAACATTTTGTCGGCAAAATTGTGTTTAATTCATATTAATTGATTAATGTTGTCTGGTATATGACCAGATTTGCTGGTGTTATAGTCCACTAACCCTCATACTAAGAAAAAAAGCAACAAAAGGAAAACATATCAACAAAGAAAGAAAAGGAGATTTAATAATCTATGTATAATTAATTAACTTTTTTTTTCTTCTTTTTCTTATGATGTTGATACGAGTATCTCTGAATGTATGCTTAAGTGGGAGAAGATGGAAATTCCACTTTCAAATCAATTTTTTTTGGATAATTAAAACTTTATTCGAAATCCCAAAATAAACATATATTAATATGCCATAATCACTAAAAGAGACAAAACCATTACAATTTAATTTTGTTAGCTTATGCCTCAGCATTCTAAAAGATCTTTATTTACAGCATTTGCATTTATAATATTAATGAAAGAAAAAGAACCTAACAACAGAAATAAAATTTAATTACTCTTATTTGGTAATTTTTTTATTGGTAATAATTTTCTCCTGAACATGCCTCAGCTTAGCTAAAAAGAGAAATTATATGCAGAAATTATTATGAAAAACTGATATTTCATAGTCTATAGTACTATAATATGATTTAATACCCAACAAAAATATTACTTATCTAAGAAAAGGCGTGCTGATAAAAAAGTTGTCACGAAAAATAAATGTTGGAGCATTGGATTTGGGAACTTTCCCATCTTATATTTTTGTCGGTTCAAGAAGATGATAATATATATATATATATTTATTTATATATATATATATATATATTATAAGGGAGATCGTAATCTGAAAATAGGAAAAAAAAATTATAAAGATTTAGGTTCCGTTTGTTTTACAAAAAATAATTTTTGGAAAATGATTTTTGTATTTTTTGATGTTTGGTTGGCAGAAAATTGATTGATCAACAAAAAATTACTTACTGATCAATGAAAAATAAAATATTTTTTTCTGAAAATTGTCTTCCCCTTTTCAAAAGGGGAAGACAATTTTCAAAAAATAACTATCCATGAGTAAGGTTACTCCGTGAATCTAATTCAACTTGAATCTGGATTTGAACATCATATTTTAGATCGAGACTTAAGATGACTCAAGTCAAATGTTATTATATTAGTAAAAAAAATTATTTTTAATTATTAAAATATTAATATTAATATATTTTAATTTTCAATATTTACTTAAATAATATAAAACATACATATTTATATTTTAATAATACATGATCAATATAATGAATATTATTTATTATTTTAATAAAAATATTATTTCATATAACAATATTATTATAGTAAATTCTAACATTATCAATTTTTTAGATTTTAAATAGTATTTTTTTATATTTTATTGAAAAGTTTATATATTACTATTTTAATAATAAATATATATAAATTATACTTTATAAAAATTTGATAATAAATGTTTTTAGTATTAAAAATATTATTATTTTAATAGAATAAATATGAATAGAAATAATATTTTAATAATTATTAGATTATTTTAAATATTTTAAAATATTAATATATTTAATGTTTTAATAATAAATAATATTATTTTAAGTATTTAATTTTAATATAATATTTTAGTATTAAATATTATTATTAAACTATTAATATTTGAAATATCAATATTAAAAATTGATATTTTAAATTTTATAATTAATATTTTATTAATAAATATTTTAATATTTATGCCATATTATTATTTGAAAAAATAGAAATAATACTTTAATCATAATTATATTAATAGAAATAATATTTTATTAATATTTTATTAATATTTTAATATTTACGTCAATATTACTATTTGAAAAACGAGATATTTTAATAATAATTATTAATATAATTATTATATTAATAGAAATAATATTTTAAATATTAATATAGTTAATGTTTTAATAATAAATAGTATTATTTTAATTATTGAATATTAATATACTATTTTAGTATTAAATATTATTATTAAAACTATTAGAAATATTAATATTTTAATAATAAATGATTTTTAATATTTAATATTTATGTCAATGTTGTTAGTTGAAAAAGTAGATTTTCCAAAACATAACCAAACAACGAAAAATATTTTCCAGAAAATATTTTCTGGAAGTTAATTTTTGCGAAACAAATGAACCATAAGATTCGAATTTTAAACTTATTAGATGTCATATCTTTTAAGAATGATTATATGAATCAATTGAATTAAGCTCTAAGTTTAAGATGGAAATCTATGAGATATTATATATGGTGCAGTTAGCATATATAAATCATGGACCCAATAATTTATAGATAATTATTGTTGTAACATGTTTAAAGGGAATCGCAGCTTCTTTAATTTAAAGAAAAAATTAAGAAAACTTATAGAAAAAACAGTAAAGAAAGTCAAGATTTGCTTAAAAAAAAGTAATTTAGAAGATTGAAAAAGAGGCATCTAATACTAATGGACTAAAAGTAGCAAATATAAGGGCTGAAGAAGAAAATACCGGTTTAGGATTGAAAGAAGGATTTGTATCATATGAAAGAGACTCAGAAAAGGAATAGGCATATATTCAGCATTATTAATGGAGATTGAGCAGCAAGAAAAGAAAAGAAACTTGTTATAAAGCAATTGCAAAAACAAAAAAGAAGGGTTTAAATATTCAAAGTAGGGTGGAGAGGAAAAAGTGGGAACTCAACACTGTTTCAAAAGGTTCATCTCTCATAAACCCAATGCCCCTAAAATAATGCATTCGGCTAAATTTTCAAGAATCGGATGTTTTAGGGTATAATCCTTATATCCTTATATTTACATGTAGATCTTATCTTCTCATTCAATCAACGAATTATCAACTTAATAGTTCAAAAGTATTTGTAATTCCCTTTTTCTTTTTTCTTAAGCTTTGATTTCTATTGTAAAGAAAAAAAACAATAATAATCATATTAATCAAATTTGATAATTTTGAAAACGATACGATTATACGATACAAAAAAAAAATTAAAACACGACATGACAAAAAAAAAAGAATCGTCATGAATACACCAACGTGTCAAAATTTATATAACACAAATTATTAACTTGTCAAAATTTATATAAATATATAATACCTTAAACACGCACGATTATGACACGTAAAAATTGTTGGAAAATATTTGTTATATACTACTTATAAACATAATATAAATATACGAATAGATATACAGAACCGAATATAAAGACTTTTACAGGAATTGATTTGAAAAAATCAATATCGAGTCAAGGTTTGACCTCTGACCTTAAGACTTTTTTGCCTGTCTAAAGGTGCTTATAGTTTGCTGCAAACCGTCTCCCAGATTTTCTCGATAAACGTTGCAAATGAGAGCACACTCGGATGCAACACAACGAACCAGAAGAATATTTAAGTCTCTCTCTCAGATGACACAGAATAATTTAAGTGAATTAGTGATGAAAAACAGACACAAGAAGTCTGTATATATAGCAGTCAATACGCCTGTTCGAAAAAGACATACCACATGGAAGGAACCTGTTTGATCAGAACAGGCACACCCATTGGTGACGAATCGGTTTAGGCAAGAAGCCGAACCGGCATATCTTTACCAAAAAGACAGATATTGAAACAACACGAACCGGTTCGATCCTAGACCAAACAGGCTAGAATTAATCAGATAGACAGAACAAGTTGGTCCGGCTGGGCAGTAAAAAGAATATTGTTGACCCAAGCCCAGGTCCGACCTAGCCCAACCCCATGCCCAGCTCGACGCTCGTGTGTGGTACAACCCAATTTGTGTAGGTCCTCACCCACCACAAAACTTTAAGTGCCCTTTGGGGTTCAACCCAACATGAAACACAAGTCTTTATAAACAACTACCAAATGCCAAACTTTGTTCTATGTGGGATTAAATATCACACACAATTACAACCAATTATTTTCCTCTTCAAGTGGGTGTTTAATGAGACTAATTTCTCATTCAATTTTGATATCAATTGTGTACGTTAATTATACATCATGTATTTAGTTACGACAACCTATGTATTAGAATACGTATTTCGTATGTATACACAAAATTATAACCTATGATATCCAACAAAAATAATACGAACACAATACGAATACATGAATTGTTGAATCTAATATAAATATATTTATTTAGTAATTATGTTAATTTATTTAATTATAACACCGTCCGTGACAAACAATAATATAGTATCTTAATAGACACGTAAGAATCTTAAAAATTTAATTGTAAGATTTAAAAATACTGTGGTCGATATAATTATCTATTGAGGATCATAATTAAATATAAAATCCAAGTAATATATAATTGGAAACAGTTGAACCATTAAAAAAAAAAAAAACTGCCTTCTAATGGAGACTATGTACTTCATTACATCATGATGGAATAAATAAACATAATTAAATTTAAAAGAGAACTAGTGACTGAACATTGCTAAAAAATTGAACAACAAATAATTGTTCTAAACAATTTGGACAGGTGTAAGTCACAATATTTATGATTTTTTTTTTATTTTAATGGAGATTGGCGACTAAGAGAGAAAATATTTCCAGGAAGATGATGGCATTGATACCCTGATTTTTCTTGTTATTAATTGAACAATAAGTAAAATAAGAGATTAGTTTGCTTGCAAAAGGAATAAGGCTTGCTTGCTGCCCCAGAGGCCATAAACCGTCGGTCATCACTTGAATTTAAAACCTACGAATTTGTCAAAACCAGACAGATAGGGCATTAGGTATTTGAGCATCTGCATATATATATATATATATATATATATATATATATATATATATATATTGAGTCAGCTCAGCAAATTTCAACCTAAAGAATTCACCAAATTAGCTGCTCATTTCCTTATGGCTTACAAATTACAACGATGCTCCAACGCTCTCATTATAACTATCATATATGTAGCTTATGATGTTAATGCCATATTAATTAATTCTTTAAGTGTAAATATATACCTATCCCAGTATTATAGGTTCTCTCAGTAATATATATATATATATATATATATATATATATACTTGAATTTGTAATGTTGAAAGTGAAAGATTCAAATAATTAACCGTTATAACTTGATATCTATTATATTTTTAAGATATACCTACCATCTTATATATTTTCCATTATATATATAAGACAACTTTCAACTATTCCTTGATCCCATCTCTATGAAAATAATTGAAGTGTATGAGTTTAAAGTTTAAACTCCAAAACTAGATTGAGACTATAGCATCTTAAAGGAACAAATTAAATTACATCTTCAACCTAGGAATAGACCTTGTCTCCAATCTTTTTGCCACCATTATTACTTCACAGGCATGCAAATGCTATAGTAAAAACGAAGGTGACATATCAAAGGTGAAGTACTATGCTAGACTTATTTATAGTACTTGTGGATTGTACAATTTTTACAAGATGTCAAGATGTACTATATAATCTGTTTTTTTATTCTTTAGCTGAATGAAGCTAAGTATCTATTAATGTTTTCTTCTCTTCTTTAGGAAGGGGTGAAAACATGAGTAGTATATATAAATCATAGTTATTAAAACCGGATCAATCTAACAGTTGGATTGATCGATTAGGTGATTCTACCCTTGATCCAAATTAGTTAATTAATTAAATTATTTTTATAATTAATCTAAAAAAATTCGAATTAACTCTTCAAGTTTATGAAAAAATCGATAACTTGTTGGCTTTTTTATTGACCTTTATCAATTAAAAATAATTTTTCAAAATGATTTTAAAATCACTCATAACTTGATTTTGCATACGAATTAATAATTCTTGTACCATTTTCACTAAAAATTATTTATGTTTGAAATTTAAAAAATAAAAATACATTATAATTAAAAATCAAAAGTAGAAGAAAATCTTTGTAAATGTAGCCTTTTCTTATTTAAATTTTCTAAATGATAATGAATATTTCTAATTCTTATACCATAAATTTTAAATTATATAATTACGTTAAGTATTTATATAATCTATAATTTTATTTATAATATTTATATCATCCGCCAACCTGATGAGTTATCCTGTCCATAAAAAGATCTACTTTAAAAAAAATATTTAGAGAAATGAAATTTTTCATAATTGTTATAGAAAAAAAGTTAAAACAATCCAACATTAATAATAGTGTGCAACATATGAGGACAACAAAATTCAAGAAAATGGTGGACCATATTTTATTATTGGCCTGCTTATTAAATAATTGATGAGTATTTATAAATAAGAAAAAAAATTATAAATTGGTTAGTCTAGTTGAATAGAAAACATAAAAACAAAAAATCGGTTATTCTGTAATTATCATCTAGGTAAGCTTGGCTTGATATCAAATATAATTTAATGATTAATAACTTGTTTGCATTAGAGAGTTAGCTATAGGTTTCTACCCTACAAGAAAAAAGATTAGGATTTTTTTTTTATATAAAAAAATAGTAAAATGGTGTGGCTCGATCCAATTAGAGTTTTGGAAATAATAATAAAACCATATAATAATTACAAATGGAGAATAAGTCTAAAGTGGATACTTCCCATTTCTAAGTTTGGAAAGATAAGAAAATCCATCACATATTTTTTATTATTATTATCAACTAAATTACACAAATAATTATCCTTCTTATTTTAATAATATAAAATTTTAATATGCTTGATGTACAAATCCCACTTAATTTGGATTAAAGCTATAGTTAATTAAAAGAAATAATATTTTATGGGTATTATTATATAACACGAAAAATCTCTCAAGACTTAAACATATATATATAGCCATTTAATTATTTAGTTATACATATATAACCACCTTAGTTATTCACAATTTTTAACTTGTCAACTTGATTTAGTCTTTGCTCACTAGTCTTGCTTTGGCCTTTTTTTTTTTTTTTTTTTTATATTTTAATCAAACCTCAAAAATAGAAAGAAAAAAAAGCTAGGTTTACTTATAAAGTCTTCACCTATTTCTTCATTCTTCCCTCCCCTAGAAAAGCACAAACTTTTTGTTTGTTGAACCATGCAAAAACTCTATGATGAATGACAAACAATGTGTTGGTGGTACTTCTTTATCACAATAATAATAAAAAGATGCTGCTTTGTTTGACCTCCAAACTTATCTTTTTTCAATTTTTTCCCATAAAAATTTAGGAGATTAATATTTCTCTATATGGTTATTATTATGGATTTATATTTGATGTAGTGTAAGTATATAATTTTTATGATGTTCCTTTATCACATAATGTCATATTATCAATTAAAAAAACATAAAAATTTAATAAGTTTTAAAAATAAATACGTGGTATGATGTAGCTTTATTTATTAATTAGTGGTATGATGTAATTCTAATTTATACATTAACAATACATTAAATATAAATCTTTAATTATTTAGTAAAATAAAACATCACAACACTAGATACAAAGAAAAGAAAAAGAATCCAAATTCCAATGGTTGAATAATCAAAACAATGTAAATATATAATTTATGGATATTAGGAAATGGAAGCTGAGAGAAGGAAGTATCTTGACTTATTAATTATTTACAAAATAATAGTAAGTCACATTTTTTTACTACTTCTCCACACACACACATATATATATATATATATATATATATATAATATAGAAGCTAATTCACCAGTGTCTAAGCTTGTTTCTAAAATCTTGCTAGGGTTTTTTTATTTTATTTTTTATGTACAAGAAACACATTGGACATAGTAGAATCTTGTTCCATGATAATTCTCCCAGAGGATTTGAAACCCACCTACATTAATGGTTTTTGTTTTGATATTTTTATCTTTTATTTAATTTATTGCTCATTGTTTCTCAATATTTAATTTATAATTTTTTTTATAAAAATTAATAATTCTAGATCGAATAATTCTTAACATATTACATGAAATAAAATAAACTAGATAAATTAAATCAATAAATCAGTATAATATTAATTAAATTTCATATATAATGAAATAATTTGAATCTGAAACGTAAAAATTAAAGGATGTTGCCCTTTCCTAACAACAAATTAAGACTTCAACGACCATAGTCCATATAACAACATCAATAATTTTTAATTAATTACTTTGTACTATGAATTTTTTTTTTTATAGCTAATAAAAAAAATTGGTATTAATAGCAATGATTTATGGTAAAGACTAAAAAGAAAAGAGGTTGAGACGATAAAGAGGGATCCACCTCCCATTCTTCTCACGAAGGTAGGTCAGCCATGTCTAACTTTTTGGCACATTTATTTCGTGATTAGCCCTCACCTTTTCAATGCTATATGGACGAAGATCTGTAGGACTACCCGCCACTAAGATTTGGGTTTAGTCGGTTTGCCCTAAAGTGTCATACCTACTCTATCTTTACTATCTAACTCAATGATTTTTTTTTTAAAAGCAATTATTAATTATCAAATGCATTAATATCTTATAGTTTTTTATCACTGATTATATATATATATATATTGATTTTAGTTTACCTACACATTTCGAATTAAACTATATATATTTTTTGACTTAAAGAGTTAAGTTCGAAATTTATATCGATAAAAAAAATAATATTGTGTTGTTGATAGTAATTCATAAAATTTAACTTCAAGTAATTTCTCATTTCACCAAACAAGTAAACATGACCAATAGTAAGTTTTACTTGATAAAAAGGATGGAAAATGATAAAGTTTAAAAATTTATTAATTTAATAGTTAAGTTATAAAATAAAAAATTTCAATAAAATTTAACTATTAAATTAAGAAATTTTCTATCATTACCGGTTTTCATCCTTCCTGTCAAGTAAATCCTGTCTCGGAAGAATGACTATTTTAGCAGTCATTGGACGAGAAGGTAAGTCTGGCTCTGGCACATGGCTTGTTGAATTTACAGCATTTTTTTTTTTTAAATGTTTGATTCATTAATCAGCTAGTGAATGTGGTGAATTCTAGAATTAAGAGAATAAATTCGCCAATTTAAAATATTAAAATGTCTCAAAATTTGACAAAATGACAAACATAATGAGCCTTGTGTCAAGGATCATGGTATGCCTTTAATTAAAGCAGTTAATTTTTTAATTAACAAGAATTAGCCATTAAGCCAAGACCCTTACTTTGATGTCATTAAAGATCCACATGATTAGCGGTTGACTTGATTGGCAAGAAAAATATATAGCACAAATTTGTAAGAATATTCTTAAGGTATTTTTTAAAGTTATCATTTCTACTATTATAACATTCACAACAACATAATAAGTTTTCAATAGCAATTTTTTTAATAATAACAGCGTTTTTTAAAAACGCTGTTAAAAATGTCGCGAAAAACGATTACAGGAAATTTTTCGGCGTTTGAAACAAAAATGCCGCTAATATAGCGACGTTTGTAGGGATATTTGTCGGCGTTTATAAATGCCAGCGTAGGACTGCAGCGGATGGTATTTGAGAATAAATTAGCGGCGTTTGTAGATAAAAAAAACACCATTAAATTGAAACATTTAGCGGCATTTATCTCGAGAAACGTCGCTAATTTTAGAATTTCGTTCTTTAATATTCACAAATATAGCGGCGTTTGTGTTATAAAAACGCCGCTAAATTTTCAGAATTTGTAAAAAAAATATATAATTTCTTTTATTTAAAAATTATAATTAACAATATTATTCAATATATTTACATTATAGTTTACAATCAATATATAACATAAATATATTAAAATTTAATAGTATATTATAAAGTATCATTATACAACAATTCTATTAAGAAAGTACAAAATAATCAACATATAACAATTGGAATAAAATTTAAATTAAACAAGACAAGGTAGTATAAAATTTAATTTGTACTAGGAAATATATAACAATTGCAAGGTTCAAAACTCATATTGCCAATCCTGCACTAACATTACAAGTTATTACAATTTTTTTCCAAATTTGTAAAACAACAAGTGATTAAAGTCAATGAAAAGAAAAAGTAAAAGAATTGACCTCCGAGATTCATCTTCTGTCAAAATGCCTCTTCCAATTCAATCTTTAGAACCTGAAAAAAAAAAGGCAAAAACTTAAATTAAAATCTCCAATTTACAAAATGCAAAAACATAAAATTGTTACCTTCAAAGAAGAATCTTCTAGGAATGGAAAGAGATTAACAAAATTTTGCTTAAATCTTTGACCTAGAAGCTGGTGAGTATGAGAGGATGGAGAGAGAGGGAGAAAAAGTGAGTTTTGTGTTTTGGGTAAAGAGGAAGAGAGGTCTATTACTGATTATACTTTCAACAAATAGCGGCGTTTGTTTCGAAAAACGTCGCTAAATTGTGAATCTATTCATCTCCTTTTAAAAAAAAAAGATATAAATTTTGCCGCTCGACTTTTTTAATATTTAGCGGCTTTTTTTATAACAAACGCCGCTAAATGTAAAAGTAGCGGCGTTTGTATAAGAAATGCAGCTAAATGGAAACCTTACATCCAACGTTTGTATAAGAAAAGTTTAGCGGCGTTTGTATAAGAAACGTCGCTAAATTGAAACGTTTAGCGGCGTTTGTTAAACGCTGCGTTTCTTTTGATAGAAATGACGGGTAATTTTTTAACGGTAAAAAAAACCTGTATAATTTGAGAAACATTTAGCGACGTTTCTGGCTCTAAACGCCGATAATTGATCTCATTTAGCGGCGTTTCTTCATCACAACCGCAGCTAAATTTTGCGGCGTTTGGGGTAGAAACGCCTCTTCCTTTACAAAAACACGGTACCTAGTGGCATTTTTAAGTAAAACGCCGTCAATAAAACGTCACTAAGATCCAAAATTGCTATAGTGATTTTTGATAAAATTTGATGTTACGAGTCAAATGACACCAACTTACTTAAAAAAATACACAAAAATAAATTATATATTTATAAAAATATTTATATCTTTTGCTATTTTTTAAAATTAAAAATAAATATTTTTAAAAACTACATACTTCTTTTTAATCAATAACCACCAAATAACTTTTTCTCCTTTATCTATTTTTAACATTTTTTTTATCCACCCACTATATGTATGCTTATTCTAATATTAAGTAACTTATAATATTCATTATATTGAAACTCATCAAATTAACTATCAACTTCTTTATTTAATATAGAAATATTATTATAAATAATAACTTAACTAATTTTAATAAATGCTTCTAAAATATTCATTGGCAAAATCTAATTAGTAATAAGATAAGAGATATATACCCCTTTTATTTTTTGCTGGGATTGTTATTAATTAATTTCTTAATTTTGGTTGTAGTAGTCAGAAATTTATTGTATCTTTCACATGGTTGTACATTTTGGACTTTAAAAAGGAGAAACACTAGTCAAAGTTAGTGCAGAATTTGAGTAAAGTGAGCCTTATCTTTTTCATGAATTATTATTATTATTTTCGTGAGAGGGAGACAAAAGCATGGCTCACACCGCTCTAGACTCAAAACAGGCGCCAGGACTTCAGTAATTGTTCATCTTAAAGCGACTACTTACCGATCTTTCAGATGCATAGCCTCCCAAATTTGCAGATTGCACTTTGCACCAGCACTTTGATTTACATAAACTCAATCTTCGAAGAACTAAAAGAAGAAATTATTTTGCCTCGAGCATTAATTTGGTTCGATGATAATTGCATGAATCCTTTTGCTCAATGAATTGGTTTGCGAATCTTCCCTTTTGTCAGATAAAAAAAGAAAAAAAATATTTAATAAGTAAACAAAACCTATTTTCTTTTAAGGAAAAAGATATATCAATTTTTATTTTTAAATAGAGGATATGTTCATGCATTTAGATTTATTCAAGAATCGGATTATCTGTTCTGTTTGACGAGTTTAGTCTGAAATCCGGACTGATTCGAGTTACTAGTTAATTAATTTAAAAAAAATTATTTAATTTTAATAATAAAAATATAATTTTTTTTAGTATTTTAATACATTTTAAACAAAATAAGTTTTTTGAATTCGACGAGTCAAATCAAACCGTACCTTGAGCAAACAAATTTTTTATTATCGGTATTTGACCTCCGACCCACAAATAACTCTACATGCACTTACTTTTATTTTGGCATAGTCAAAATCCAAAATACCATTTTGCAGTCAATTTGATACAGTTGCAAATTAACGCAATAGAAAGTGATGAAAAAGACAAAAATGGTAGAACTAAAGTTGTCTTAGGTTTGAAAAAAAATTGATGGACTTAAACACCTGGTTGAGTGGCATTATGTGCGGAGAAATTGTGTATGAAAATACAAACCCAAGCATATGCTTTCATATTTAATTTATTTTTCTTCATTGTTTTGATTATGATGGAAAACTACATCATTTTGTACATTACAAAACAGTCACGTAATCATGGAAAAAAGCCTTGTTTATAAGACTAATTTTCTTGTCATTTTGTATAGGTCTAATAAAGCATCCACTGATCATTTTTCATTTTTTTTTCCTTCTTTGAAAGAGTAATTGTAATAGTTGTTGAATCAAGAAAATTTTCCACCTACCCTTATTTGTAATAGTTGGTCACATCCCATATGTTATATTCGGTAAAGGTTTGATTAATACTTTAATAAGGTTTGAATTTTCTGTTGTATTATTTTTAAAATATAGTGAAAGAATGAAAGTTTCAATTGAATGAGAAATTAGTGTTCTAAAAGCTATATATTAGCTTTGAAAAGGTTTTAAAATCAAGAAAATCGATTTAAGATGTTAAACAATTGATTGAAGAGGTTTTTTTTTTTTTTTTTATATGAGTCATTCGAATATCCATGCATGTGATTCGAATTTGATGTGTTTCAGAATGAAAAATAGTCTTCGGAATGATTTTATATTAAGATATTCGGATGTTCGACCAAGGACAATAAATGCCATGTTTGAAAAATATTCTGAAACAAAAATACAAAGGAACATTAAAATGCCCTATTGCTAATTTTGTTTCAAATTTGTTTAAACTTTTTCAAAAGATGTTATTTTACCTATAAAAGGTTACAAATGATACTTATTGAGTTTCAAGAAATATGAACTCATGAAAAGATAAATTGATTGAACAAATCAAGACAATGAAGAATTACTGTTAGAACAAAATTTTTGGAATCAAACCGAACAAGGCTTCAAGACGTGTATCAATGCCACTATCTTTAAGGTTTTATTCGCCCTCATCGTAGGTGTGCAAAGGAGTTACCAGCGTATAAACCTCGAGGATACAATGAAACCCAATGATTGATTGCATATTGCACTGACGAAACCAATCCATTGAGCACTGAGCAGTGTATAACAAAATTATCAAACTTTTACAAAGAATTTCTGCAGCAATCTTTTATATAAGAATCTGAGAAATATCTTGAAGAATGAGGGAGAATAAAAACGAAATAAGTTTTCAGTGTGTTTACTTCTGAAAACCAGAGAAGCATTTATAGGCTATTACATGTTTGTTGGTACAGACATAACTGGTCCAAACGAATCTGTCTGTTTCAAACAGACAGACTGCTTCTTGTATAGACATGACTTGTCTAAACGAATCTGTCTGTTTGAAATAAACAGACTGCATATTGTTCAGACATGAATCTGTCTGAACAAATCTATCTGTTGGAAAATTCGGATAGCTCTTGTGTAAAACGGACAAAAAATAATTAATTAAAAAAATTAATTATTAGCTGCACACGACCCAAGTGCCAAGTGCCTTTTTAATATATTAATATACAAAATTAATATATTACTAGACCATCCAAGTTAGCCATGGTCCAATTTTCACTTGAGCCCACTTGTTATCCAACTACTATAGCCATTCACTTCTCTATATTTAAAGAATATCATTGCCTTTGTTCTTTTCTTATATGGAATTCTTTTCCATAGTTATTTTGAAAATATTCAAAAGTTACAACTTTTGATTAAATTTTCTATAAATAGAGATGTCAGAAATTATTTCAAGACACTTGATATTCTTGAACATACTTGAACTTATTCTATTTCTTCTCTCTCGTTCTCAAATTAAGAGCAAGTTTCTTAAACATTATTTGCTACAGAAAATCGTGACAAAAAAAAGATATTTTTGTTCCTCGTTTAAAGGTATTTAGTGATTTGATTTCACTAATGCAAAATATTATCAAACAAAGTTTCATTGTATTCTAAAACTATTCAATTCGCACCTATTAGATACCATAATTGATGGATACAAAATAAGCCTAAAAAAATGACATATGTAGCACGTCTTGAAACTATTTTCTTTACATTTGATTATCTATCTTGTACCCACAAAACTCACGAAACCGACATTTTTATCATAAATGCAGTTAAATACAAGGTTTTAATGTATTAATCATATGCGAAAATTCTTTTTTCTCTTTTCATATAACAAAACAAAATCAATTATGCCAATTTAATTGAAAGAAGAGCAATGTTTTTTGCTTGAGCCCTTTCTTAAATCTGTTCCAACAACTACCAAATTTAGTCTTGATTCTGGCCTATTATATATATATATATATAAAAAAGAAGTCGTAATTCCATTTCCCCCCTTCAATCTTAATCTACATGAAATGAGAGCCTTTTAATCTTTCTTGAAGACAAAGTAATTGAAGGTATATCCTTTTTGAAGGAATAATAAGCATTCATAGTGTTTGAGAAACCCCAATGCCAGTATCTAATTTACTTCATTAATGTCACAAAGCAGAGGTACTTCTTTGAAAAGTACAGTCCAAATCAAATGCTCCATATGCATGCTTCACAGGCATATATAGAGCAAACGCAACGAAGGTAATTGCTAAACCCCCCATCTTAATTTTTCTCTCTTCCAGTAGATCTGGTAATTCGTGTATTCGTATCGTGTTCCTATATTTTGTCGTCATAATCGTGTTTAAGGTATTTTATATTTATATAAACTTTGATACGTTAATAATTCGTATTAAATATATTTTGATACATTCGTGTATTCGTGTTCGTGTTTTTTTTTTTCATATCGTGTCGTGTTCGTATCGTGTAATCGTGTCATTTTCAGTATTGCTAGGTCTGACTTGGAGGGTCAAATCCATCAATAAACTAGCCTTTGGGGAAGAGAATTTGGGTCCCAAATCAGATACTACCAACCAACCTTCTATGAAAATTATGGTTTACATAAGATTGATAGAATGATCATGCCTCTTGTATCAATGCAATGTATTTGAAAAAAAAAAAAAAAAAATCCAGTCATAAGGTAATCAAACAATCAATAAGGGGAAGATTATCCTTAGATGTAGTGTTTTTGTTGTTTTGTTCTTGACCATTCAAGCTTCTCATTGGGCATCTAATTTCAGAAATAAGAAGGTTAGAATTGTTGAAGTATTTTCATAACAAGATTCAGAAACTAAGACAACTAAGTATTAATTCAGATGACATACATGCTGAACAGACTCTTAAAGATTGCGAGTTTGAGAGAATTTAAATGCGTAATGTCCTCCTCAGATGTGTTATGTAGATAAAGATTAGAAAGTTAAAGATAGATTAAAAAAAAAAAAAGTTAATATGAAAAAAAATATTTGCTTTTGTTTGTCTCATTCTAGTAAATGCTTTAGCTCTTATTTGGAAAATAACATTTATGAATAATAAACTCTTATTGTCATATATTTAAAAGTAACTAATGAAAGATCATTTTATTTGGTAACATCTTTCTTCAGGAAAGATTTATCTTATAATTTCTTCTTTTAAGTATAGTTAATATTTGAGTTCAAAGTCTAAGCACTAAAAATAAAGTTGAGAAAATAGCAAGAAAAAAAAAAAACCCTACTATCTCTTTCCAATCATAACAAACAAGAGCGAAAACTGAAGAAGGATTTTGGGGATGGTGGCTCATTAAAATGGTGGTAACAGTCATTTCAATAACAGTTGCAGTAATGGCAGTAGGAGACTGGAATATGCTCTTTCAGTCTCAAAACAGGTCACAAACTCACAATGCAATCAAGAAAATACATTGGGTAGAAAAAAAAAATGGAAAATGGGAAGGGAAAAAAACTACTTCTCCAAGTTGTGCTTTGTCTGCTGCAATTTTTACTAATAACCTGATGATGATTCTTGCCCTTAAGAGGGAGTCTTTCCTTTAGACTTTAGAGTTTAGACCCTTCTTCAACCCTCCCCAGATGTACTTTTTTTAACTTTTAGGTATAGGCAGTTAATGACAATTTCCCCCCAAAAAAAAAAAAGTGAAAGTGTTTAATGTTGGCTTTTGCCATTGGAGCAGCTAGCAACAATCAATTAGAAAATGACACAAACTTCATAAAAGTGAAAAGAAGTTCATATTCTTGGGGGGTTATTTCAGTAACTCAATCTTTTCTTCTTTTATGATGACAAAAATGTCCTTTGCCAAGAAAAAATCCTTGTAATCTTTTGCAAACTGAACTCATAAAAGTCCCCATTGACACTCCTCTAGTTGGAACAGTTAATGTACTGAACTTTTATGGTCACCAAAAAAAAAAAAAATTACTCCAAAAGAAAATTAATAGGAGAAGAGAGTAAATTAAAGTCCAAATAGGACCAAATTTAACTATAAAAAGACCCTCTTTCTCTCTCTATCAATTGCCCTGTTTTCTTCCTCAGAGTCTCTCTGCTTCTTCTCTCTCTCTCTCTCTCTTGCATTGCCTCATTTTCCATTCTGTTTCTGTTTCATTTTGATAGAAAGAAACGGAAGCTGCAATGGCTGGCACAGGTTTGTGAGAGAGTTAAGAGGAGTGCTGGCAAGTAACTGTTTTGTCTTCTTCCAATTATTATTCGGATAATTAAAGAGAGGAGGGAGTGGCAGATTTGAATTGGGTTCTTACTTTTATCGTCTTAGTTTCCACATTGTTAAGAAAAAACCACAGAGAGATTATTTTTTTTTGCTTTTCTTGGTTTGTTTTATTTCTTACCCTCTGTTTTTGCTCTGTTTTTCTTCTGCTCTGCTGAGTGGGACAGAGTCAGAGATGGCTCAAATTTCACCAAAGTTGCTGATTCCAGAGTCATTTCAAGTGTCCAGAGATGATATTACAGGTCAACTTGGTTTGATTTGGGAGCTAATCAAAGCACCATTAATAGTTCCTCTACTGAAACTCGGTGTCTACATTTGCTTAGCCATGTCGCTTATGCTCTTCATGGAGCGGCTTTACATGGGAATAGTCATTGTTCTTGTTAAGCTGTTCTGGAAAAAACCAGAGAAGCGTTACAAATTTGAGCTTATTCAAGATGATGTGGAACTTGGTAGCTCAAATTTCCCTGTGGTTCTAGTGCAAATCCCAATGTTCAATGAAAAAGAAGTCAGTATCTTCTCCTCTGTTTTTTTTTTTTTTTTTCTGTTTTCTTTTCGATGAACTTGCTTCTTTTTGGTATTTTATTTCTGGGTTTCAGAGAAAAAGCTCAAACTCAAAAAGTCTGGTGATTTATGTTTTTTTTTTTATGTTGGTACTTGGAACAGGTTTACAAGATCTCCATTGGAGCAGCTTGTGGACTTTCATGGCCGTCTGATCGTCTCGTGATCCAAGTACTTGATGATTCAACTGACCCTGCAATCAAGGTAAAAAATCTTACAAAAGTCAAAACAAATCACTTTAAACTCTTCCCAATACATTTTTTCTCTTCTTATTTGTTTTTCATGAATGCATATATACTCACTCATTTCCTTAATTTCCTCTTCAGTTCCTCACCAAAAAGATAACTCAATTTAATTCTCTTAATAATACAAATCCTTTTGCTTCATATCAGCTAATCTTCAGCCTTATCAGATCAGCTCTTTCTTTAACTGTCAAAAACATTAAAAAAACTCATTTACTCCTAACATTTATTACCCCATTTTCTTCGAGTTCCAGCTTTTATTTTTATTATCCCCAATGATTTTAAAATGGGGTGGTTTTGATTGCAGCTAATGGTAGAGCAAGAGTGCCAGAGGTGGGCAAGCAAAGGCATAAACATAACGTACCAAATCAGGGAAAACAGAACAGGTTACAAAGCTGGAGCTTTGAAAGAAGGATTGAAAAGAAGCTATGTTAAACATTGTGAATATGTGGCCATTTTCGATGCTGATTTCAGGCCTGAACCTGATTTCCTTCGAAGAAGCATCCCTTTCCTGGTCCACAACCCTGACATTGCTCTCGTTCAAGCTCGCTGGAGATTTGGTAAGCTAAAACCTAAACCCAAACCCCCCCCCACTTAACACTCCTTAGTCCTTTCCATTAAACCTCAATTAATTAAAAAAAAAAAAACATTACATTTAATCACCTTTTATTACCTTCCTGCTTAAATTTCTCAAACTGTCGGTGGTCTTATCTTATACTTGGGGTATTTTTTTTTTTTTACTCTAAATTGGGTTTTGGTTTTTGTCGGCGGAATTGGTTGCAGACTGCATGGGGCTAAGGGTGGGTCCACAAGAAAAAACCACCAATCACGGGGTGTGGACCCCATTGCCTTAGCCACCTTGATCAGCCGTACATCAATGATCATGGGATCCATCTTTGAGAATATAGAATAGTATCATAACACCTAATCAATTATAAATACTATGTTAGTAAGTGTAGTAAGCATACAAAAATTTGGTTAGTTGAGTAAATTACACTTTCCCACCCTTAAAAACCTAATAAATGTCTAAATTAGAATGCCAAAATCTTTATTCTTATACTTCGTTTGAATGTTTTGTGAAAATAGATTTTTATCACACCGAAACTTAAAATGACATTGAATCCTTACGAGTTCAATGAAAAAATGATGCTTTAGCATGATGAAAATCTTTCCTTAAATGTTTCCTTAAAGAATTTTGAGAAATAACATTGAAAATCAACAATTTAATTATTGAAAGAAATGTCTAAAAACATGTTAATTTGTCAAAGTTAAAATGAAAAATTATATTTACTGACATGAAATAATTGTTTCATAATGAAATTTGTTCGATTGATTTTTTACCTTTTTTTTATTAGGAAATTGTAAATTTATTTTTTTGGTCCTTAGTAAAATGACTTAGGTACCCAAAAAAATGAGTCAAAGGATTGTTAACTCATGGCTGATTAATAAGCTTTTTCTTTCTTTTGTTATTAGTAACTTGCATGTGACTTCCGGGGTGGTTTTGTCATTTTAGAATAAAAGAACAAAAAAGATGGTTTTCGCTCTTTTGATCAACAACCCAGATTGTACGGATCACGTGGTCAAGAGCAGAGAGTCCTTTACGACCTTGGAGGTTAAAATTGTCATTTCAACCCATAGCAGCCACTCCACTTTCCACGTGCCGTTTAACTTTTTAAGTAAATAATTGGGACCCAGCTAAAAGGTAAAGTATAAGATGCGGGCAGTACTATATCCCTAAGTGGTGGACCTTACTCCACTTTGCCGACACTTGGAATTTTTTTTTTTCAATCACTGTTTTCATTTTCTTTTTGAAATTAAAAAATAGTAATTGTTTTAAATTTTTTGTTTGGATGCATGGAATTAAAATTATAAAATATGACACTCACTTGCATAGATTTTAGAAGCTCACTCGTGTTCTTGTGACGTGGCACATTATAATTTGAATCAAACGAGGACAAAAAAAGTCTAAACGGCTTTCATTTTTGTTTGTTTCCTCTAACCTTACTAGGATTGCATCCAACAATTTAGGTTTTGATATATATATTCGGACATGAATATAAATTGAATATACTCATATTAAATACATACTCGTGTCTGACACTTATTCGAATCCGGAAAACGGAAGTCATGACACACGATTATCCTCAACAATGTTACTAAAAGATGATCACTTTTGCAGTGAATGCGGACGAATGTTTGTTAACAAGAATGCAAGAGATGTCATTGGATTACCATTTCACAGTGGAGCAGGAAGTTGGATCAGCAACACATGCTTTCTTTGGTTTTAATGGTAAAACCTTATTTTCCTCATATATATATATATATATATATATATATATATTTCAATGGTTTGGTTTTGAGCCTTTTTTTAGTTAGGCTAACTACATTTTCTTCTCTTTATTGTATTGATTTTCCTATCAATTTGGTTGACATATGCTAAGAGTCTAAGACTCCCTCAAACTCAAAGTTCTTAGTTTACCAAGTGATGGTGACTCTGCTATTAAAAAACATGTGTAGTTGGTGTTTGAGAGTGACTGCAAACTATGAACAAATTTCAATGCTTCAATTGTTAAAGCAACTGATCTGCCATTTTTAAATCCTTGTCAAATGTAACGATCAAATTATTCATAAATGATGGTAATTAATCACTTAAACATCACGAACGTTCAATAGAATCGATGTCCCATATAAAAGGCTGTATAACTTAAATGTGTATACATGAACCAAATGCAGGAACTGCTGGTATTTGGAGAATTGCTGCCATTAATGAGGCAGGTGGGTGGAAGGATAGAACCACTGTGGAGGACATGGACCTTGCTGTCCGAACTAGTCTTAGGGGATGGAAATTTGTTTACCTTGGTGACCTTCAGGTATTTCTTTGTGTGATTGTGCAATGCATAGCAGAGATTTAAATTGTGTTTTTGGTCGCGTCACGTTTATCGTGATTGCAGATGTAATAAATGTTATCATGGTGATTTATGCTTCCCTATGTCTTAATTACTTAGGTGAAAAGTGAACTTCCTAGTACTTTTAAGGCCTTTCGCTTCCAGCAGCATCGATGGTCTTGTGGTCCTGCTAATCTGTTCAGGAAAATGATCTGGGAAATCATTCAAAATAAGGTTAGGATTGTTGTAAATGATCTTATCTGAGGTTGTAGTTTTAAGAATTTCACTTCTCCTTTTACATCTTATACTGTTAATTGATTTGTTTGAATTACATATATTGCAGAAAGTGAAATTCTGGAAGAAAGTATATGTTATCTACAGCTTTTTCTTCGTCCGAAAGATCATTGCTCATATGGTCACCTTTTCCTTTTACTGTGTTGTTCTTCCGCTTACGATTTTGGTTCCTGAAGTTGAAGTTCCTATTTGGGGAGCCGTTTATATTCCTTCAATCGTCACCATTCTAAACTCAGTAGGAACTCCAAGGTATGGCAATGGCAGGCATAGCCTACATTGTTTCTCTGGTGTTTTATCTTCTTTAAACATGAATTATTGCAATAGCAAAGACTAATTTTCTGTGGGATTTGCAGATCCATCCACCTATTATTTTACTGGATTCTTTTCGAGAATGTGATGTCATTGCATCGGACTAAGGCAACATTTATCGGTCTCCTAGAGGCAGGCAGAGCCAATGAGTGGGTTGTCACTGAGAAACTAGGAGATGCTGTCAAGAAAGCAGCAGATGCTGCTAAGAACAAGACAAATGCCAAAGCACCCAGAAAGTTTAGATTCAAATTTACTGATAGGTAAGAACTCATGAAGAATCTAAGATTCTTCCTGAGGTCATCTTTTCTTGTTTGTATTTCTTTAAAATATTTTTCCAATTCAACCAAACCCCATAACTTCTAATGGTCAAATATTTAGTGTATTGCTTTTTTCTACTATTAAACTAATCAAAATTTGTGTAGCAATTGTTAAATTGTCAGGAAAGATTAAATTCTTGTTCTTGTTTCTATGAACAGACTCAACACATTGGAGTTGGGATTCGCGGCATTCCTCTTCCTTTGCGGATGCTATGATTTCGTCCATGGGAAGAACAACTACTTCATATACCTATTCCTCCAAACAATTTCCTTCTTCATCACAGGAATTGGCTATGTTGGCACCATCATTTAGTAAGCACCAGCCACCAGCTACATTGGCACAATCCTATAAGCTTTTGTGTTGGTGTATCAGTGTTTTTCTCCCTCCCCCACACAAGCAAAAGTTTTTAAGTGGGAAGTCTGTCTGCAACCATTTGACTGCAACTATCACTTATTTTTAGTTCATTCAAACAAAAATAGGTTTTTTCAACATATTCAGCACACAAAAAAAAAAAAAGCTGTCAGCCATCTCTCCCTCAAAATCATTCCTGTTAATGGAGAATTCACCAGAAAAGAAGTGGTGTTATGCCAATATATCATACAGAGTCAAGGTCAAAGAAATGCCTTTGGACAGTTTGCTTTGGACAATTTGCTTGTAATTGTGAGATTTTTCTTCTTTTGGGTTTCCCATTTGTTAGTTTTACTCAAGCTTTTTGAAGGGAATAAAGTTATGGATAGAAGGGTGAACTTGTAATCACAGTTAATTTATCAAATCGCAGTATATGTATTTTTCATTGGTTTGAATCAGAACCCTATAAAGGGGATTTGCTAGCCTGTCAATAATTTCTTTCTGGCCCTTTCTTTTTTTTTTTTAATTTACTGGATTCCTTTCTAAGACTCTTAACTGTGGCAATAATTGCTACATTATTAAGAGATTAAAAGTTACTGTTGGAAACTTTCTCATCAGACAAGCAAGCCTTGATTTCACTCATCAGCCTTTTTTTTTTTTTTTTTTTTTTTTTTACCTCTGACCTTCTATTTAAAACTATTATGACAACCATTTCTGCATTGGGTTTCTCCCCCTGACAACATTTCTTATTGTTTCCTTGCATACATTTCCAGGATTTTCCTAATTTTCTAATTAATGCAAATGTTAAACTAATTCCAGATCCTGAAATCATTGCATCCATTCATGCATGTACAGCTACAATTACAGAAATAAACTTCTTGCTAAAGTAACATGATTGCCTTACATAATTTATGAACAGCTTCTCTTGAATCTTGATTAATCTTAGAGTTTAAGCATAGGCCTACATTTTTCTCCTTCTCTTGGAATAATTATAATCTGGTATCAGGCTGAATAGCAGATTAAGTTTTTTCTGTGTGCTCAGACATAAACATTACCCATAATCATTTCTAATCAGTATTTTTGAGACACTTTATTACTAGGTAGTTAACAAGAAACAGCTTCATTGCTTACCTTTCATGTCTTGTCCCAATCATTTGCAGCTTGTGGGATGAAATTATGAATTCTGGATTATCTTAATGTATTATATTTATTTTTTCTGTAACATTTTTCAATTACCCTTTTTCACATTAGGAATCTGCTTCTTTTCATTGATTAAAAAAACCAACATTTTCAAACATTAAACTTAAATGATGCTCAATGTATGTTTCTTCTAGCAGAAGCCTCATTATCTCAGCTAACTTTTTTTGTCACTTTTACTTCAACCAGTGGGAGAGATAAAGAGAGAGACATATAAGCAGACTTAATTTATATTAGCCAAAAGGTGAAGTAATCATATATCTGCAACTGGTTAATATAATACAGAGAGTAGGTTAAAATTTAATTGAGTGAACTGGGAGGCCTGCAAACACTGTTTTTAATTAAATTTGAAGGACTGCTAACAATAACTGGCCTATTGGCCTTATGAAAGATAATTGAATTTTTAATTGGAGATCATAGATTATGGAAACTTCCAAATCAAGTTTTCTGACAATTTGTTTTAAAGAAGAAAAAAATCAGAAACAAGGTGCTTCAGGCATTAACTGCCTTCTTTAATCAGCCTTTTATGATTGTTTGACGTTACATTAATCGGATTTTTTATTTTTTTAAAGTATTCGTATTCGACACATTTGTCCAACACATATTCGGATATGGATATAGAGATAAGATCCTTCAAATATATGAAAAAAACTTGAAAAAAAATTGAGTATACAAATACCCATATCCGACACTTACCTCTAAATCCGGATAACATAGTTCGATGTCATAGAACATTTTTGAGCACATGCCCTTTACTGTGAGAAACTTGTAACCAGAAGCAAAGAGAAAAACTTTCTGCAGCAATTAAAAGAAGAGGATAAATCCAACTTGAATGGAATTTGCATTTTTGGAACTTTGAGAGGTTGGGTGATTCATTTCAAAAACAAAAAATCAAGGTTTTAGAACAATTTGTACATCTAATGTTGAAGAAATTAATACTTATAAAAGATGCAATTCTCCTTGGCTTGATGTTTCGATTAAGAAGATTCATAGCTCTCAAACAAACAAAGAATGAAGTAAAGTCTTTTTCCTGGACCAAGCTGTGTCCATAACCAATTGCTGCAAGCCTGCAATTAAAGCATATTCACTTTTTTTTCTTTGTACAATACAAAACTTTCATGAATAAATCTTGGTATTTAAATTAGTTCTAATTGGTGAGGAATATTTAATCCTGTAATCTTCCATGCTATATACTCTAAATGTTGCAAACAATGTTCATGATATAATGAGCCTTAACTGTTGCCAACTATACTCTTTGTGATAGTATCACCATAGGCAATATGACATTATTATTGCAAAGCACAAGGTTTTTCATACCAAAATTTATATATATATATATATATAATAGTTATAAGAAATAATCAATGAAACATGGACAAGGTGGCATTATAAATGTAAAAACCAAATTGTGTCAGACTGCATTAATTTATGTTTCTCAATTATAATGAGAAAATTCTAACTTTGATTGGGACAAACAGTGGCTGCCCTTGTTTCAGGCACTCATTTAAGCAATTTCTCTCAAGGACCACATAGCTAACACAGCAAACTTTTTCTTCAGCGACAAATGTAGCTTTCTGTGGCAGTTATTCATTAAAAAAAAAGGGGCAAAGATAGTGTGAAGCAAAGCAAAGCAAAGTGATAAACTGATAATGCGATGAATGAAGAAAAGGACTGATAATGAAGTGGAACAAGTAAAATTTTCAGCCTACAAAACAAGTAATTTTAATTCTAAAGTCTGATACATATACACACATATACAATAATAATTGTTTGGGATAACTTTAAATAGTTAGTTGGTAAGTCTTCTCAACTTGCTGTCTTGTGCTTTGGCTATTTTGGAACTTCTGTTTGATGTATCAATTTTAACATTGACACATCGGGATCCTTTTCCTTATACAACCCATAATTTGGGAAGATCTTTGGCCCCATTTTCTGAAACATGGGGTCACCTCTTCATCGTAATATTCCGCAGCATCTACTATCTACTATGCTCATTGAATAATGAGTATCCCCATTGTCCATTTTCAAGCTTGTGAGAGTAGGTGGTCAAGTTACATAACTAGTCTGGCTAAAAAAAATAGGAGACTATTGTTTAAATATTTGTTAATTTCGATTCAAAAACTTAAAGCAGTAAGGCTCTAGCTGAAGGCTGATCATCAAAGGGAAACCTATGTTACTCCGACTCTTCATTTTTTTTTTTTAAAATGTGTCAGACACCCGTGTCTGATGCATATCCGAACATGGATATGGGGATATGATCCTTCAAAGATCCTTTAAATACATAAAAATTTTGGAAAAAAATTGAATATACCGTATCCGACACTCCCCGAGTCCGAGTAACAGAGAGGAAACTACTGGTGGTGGTTATCAGCAATCTGGCAATGCTTGGCTATGTATCTGCTAGTCCCTTAAACCCACCCTGCTCATTCTTCAATGGAAAGACAGAAAAATAGTGTAAACAACCAAGCTACTGTTTCCAAAACTTAAGGTTGGCTTATAGTGATTGATTAGTTGTTTTGTAGAAAATCAAAAACAAAAGATTTGGGTATGTCTCTGCTAGTTCATTACCCCACATTAAGGCCTTTACACAAACCAGTTTTTGATGAGAATCTATATCCAATGCCAAGCATTATCTTGATTCAAATCAAATCAAGCCCCAATAAGATTAATGTGGGACTTGAGGCTAAATTTATTCATAAAGATATACTCAATGATTGCATGATCTATGACTTCCGCTTTATTTATTTATTTTAAAAAATTTGTTGCTTCCACCTAAAGTACTTAGCAAGCGAATGCAAATGCATACATTATCAATCTTCTTAATTTACTTGTACCGGAAATGTTTAAGTATACTCTTTACCAAGCAAGGAGGACCAAGTTTTCTTTTAGATCATTTCAATTCTCTACCTTTGAGGTAATGGTTTCGGTAATATTATATATAATTTCTCTAAACTATATTTTTCTTGTAGAAAATTTTATTCCTTGACCAATGTGTTTTGGCTTTGTGTGCTGGCTGGCATTTAAAGAAATGGCAGAATCAGTGAAACTGAAATGTTGATGCGGTAGCATTGACGTCTAATCCAGGTGAACTAGCGGCAAGTGGGTTTGTATAGAGATTCTATAGGTTCCTGATTGTTTGGTTTTACAAGGAAGCTTGGTTTTTTGGAGCATTACTAAAAGCTGAACTTAATCTATGCTAGAGTTTATATTTGATGTATTGACATGGTATAAGTCTTATCCACTGTTAGTGTATTAAAATATGATACCTCATTAATAATAAAAAAAAAATAGTGAAAGACCTATAAATAAATATAACTATTTTTTTAATAGCAGTTTGCGGTGTATATGGTTATGGTTTATTTATTTATAGGTCTTTCATTATTTTTTTTCTTTACTCATTAATGAGATGTCGTATTTTAATGCACTGATAGTGTATAAAATTTATACACTGTTGTCAGTGTATCAAATATAAATTCTTTATGCTATTTATAGATGCTAAGCTTAGCTTGAAAACATGGATGCAAATAAGTTATTGTGGAATCTGAATCTGACTCATTGCTTACTGTTTAAGAAAGTGTTGCATCTCCTATATGATACAAGGATCTCATCTCATGTATCATGTGATTCATGGCTTCTAAAAACTTTCGAGGAGAGATTTAGCCCAAGCCCATAGGTATATCAATGGGCCAGTTTAAGTGATGTCAAAGCTGAGACAGCCATGAAAGTTTTCTTTTACAAAGAGGATGGATATTACAATCATTACGGCCCAGCTTATATCCATGTAATCCCTCAGAAACATCATATTCATATTCATGATCCAAATACCCTAATACCCTTCCATCTTCAAACCCACCTTGAAAAAAACCAGAAAAGAAAGTAGAGGGAAAGAAAAAGAGGGAAAAAAAAATGGCGGAGCATTTGGCGTCGATATTTGGGACGGAAAAGGATAGGGTGAACTGTCCCTTCTATTTCAAGATAGGCGCCTGTCGTCACGGAGACCGTTGCTCGCGTCTCCACACCAAGCCCAGCATCAGCCCTACTCTCCTTCTCTCTAACATGTACCTACGGCCGGACATGATCACCCCCGGCGTCGACGCCCAGGGTAACCCCATCGACCCCCGCAAGATCCAAGAACATTTCGAGGTAATTCTCCAAAAACATTTCAAATCTTAAAGTTTTACTGTTTTTTTTTTATTATTATTATTATTATGATTTAATGATGTGTTAGGGTTTTACGATTTAATCAATTCTGAAAGAGTAATTTTTAGTTGGCTCTGTTAGGATATTGTTTTATACTTCTTAAAAGTTACTGTCAAGTGAAGTCGAATGCAAAAACTTCTGTTAAATAGTATAAGAGAAATTTTGAATTTGCTTCCGATAGCCAATAGCAAACAGTTAATGTATCAAACCAAACAGAGTCTTAGATGTTTTTATTTTTGGCCAAAACAGAGTCTTAGATGTTTAATGTTAATTTTGCAGGCTTTTTATGAAGATTTATTTGAGGAACTGAGCAAGTATGGTGAAATTGAGAGTCTGAACATATGTGACAACTTGGCTGACCATATGGTAAATCTTTTCTCAGACAATGTGTCTTTGCATTCTATTTGTTTGATAATTTCATATGTTAGTTTTACTTCATTTTGTGAACAGGTGGGCAATGTTTATGTTCAGTTTAGAGAGGAAGAACATGCTGCAAATGCGCTAAAGAATCTTAGTGGAAGATTTTATGCTGGTTTGACTTCTTCAATCTTTTTTTATTATATATATATATATATATATATATATATATATTATTGTTCAGTTAGGGATCCGAATTGCATCAAATTCTTGTGTGGCTAAGTTAGGGCGTGTCGTAATCGTGTCGTGTCAAGATAAAGGTATAACAGATAAACGGGTTGAGCAAACACGACATGATTAATTAATTGTGTCAAAGTCCTTGTAACAAACACAACATGATTAATTATTCGTGTCAAAGTCCTTGTAACAAACACAACACATTTATTACACAGGTTACATGATATAACACAGCTAATGCGTTTAAATACATTAAATATGACACGGTTAACCGATTCAGACACGATTAACCAGTGTTGTCAAGGGTGCAAGGCGCACTCTAGGCGCTAGAACCCTTATATTGCCTCAGGCGCAAAGCGCAAAAAAGGCACTTGCCTGAGTGAAGTAAGGCACGATATGTATATGTGTGTGTTTTTGTATGTGTGTCTGTGTGCATATATATATATATATATATATATATATATATATATAATAAGCTTAAGATATATAATTATGATAATAAACTCTAAAAGTGGTCAAATTATCTACAAAACATGCAATCTTTTTTGTAGGCCAATATGCATTATTTTCTTATGGTCTCATGTCTATTGTTGAGTACTCAAATATTGAGAAGTAGAGAGTTTGATACTATCCCCTTTTTTACTAGTAAAAGTACATCTAATGAAAAAAGTTAAAATAAAAGAAATTAAAGAGAACTTCAATCAGACGGGCTTTTTTTAAACCTATTGCCTTACAAAAAAGCGCGCCTAGGCGCACCAGGCGTGCGCCTGATCAAATGTGCCTCGCCCGAAAGGGTCTGAGGCGTTTTTGTTATCTAACGCTAAGGCGCAAGGGGTAGGCGCGCCTAGGCGCACGCCTTGACAACACTGCGATTAACCTAGTTAAACATGGATAATAAGTTATTTTATGTATTTCAAATATTAATAACTCTATAAATGAGTTTAAATGGGTTAGATATGTTCAGTAATGTAGGTTAACCTGTTAATACAATTAATTGAATGTGTACAAACGGTTCATATACAAGTTAGATGGGTCAACTTACATAAAACACAAATATTTCATGTCAAATATGAGATGACACAAAAATGATTATACCAAACTCAAACCAACTTAACTCTGTCGTTTCCAAAATTGTTAGGTTTAGGCTAAGTTATATTATTCTTTTGTTTTAGGTTCCATCTATTGGTAATTTTGGTATTTCAATAGACGATTGTGTTGTTACCTTACCCTTTTGTATTAGTTTCTATCTTCTCATAATACATAATAGATGCTTGTGTTGTTAAGTTGCCCTTTCGTATTAGCTTCTATCTATTGGTTATTTTCGTAATGCATGATAGATGCTTGTGTTGTTAAGTTGTCCTTTCGTATTAGCTTTTATCTGTTGGTTATTTTGGAAGTGTATTGCAGCAAATGCTTGTATCACTAAATTGCCTTAGTTTTTGCTGCAGCCCGTCCTATCATTGTTGACTTCTCACCTGTGACAGACTTCCGTGAAGCCACCTGTAGGCAGTATGATGAGAACACTTGCAATCGTGGTGGATATTGCAATTTTATGCACCTTAAAAGAATCAGCAGGTGGGATATTTCTTCGAATCAGCATTAGCTGTATAAGGTCATTGTTTCAATACGTCTAAATTTTTGTTATTGTGTTAATCTTCATTAGGGAGTTGAGGCGCCAGTTATTTGGGAGGTCTAAAAGGAGGCTAAGTCATAGCCGAAGCAGAAGCCCTCACAGGCATCGTAGTAGCCATGAGGAGCGCTCTCATGGTGGGCGTGGCCATAGTAGACGGTATGATGATAGGGATAATTATCACGAAACCCGGAGCAGAAGGCATAGAAGTACAAGTCCTGGCCATCGGAGAGGACGGAGCAGAAGCCCTGGGGTAAAGAGGAATCGTAGCCCAGTCCGTGAAGGCAGTGAGGAGAGACGTGCAAAAATTGAGCAATGGAACCGTGAAAGGGAACAACAAGAAAATGCAAACAATTTTGATGAAGGTGCTGCCAATAATAACGACGAGAATGGTAACAATGGATATGTGCAGAATGATGATAAGCACTATCAGCAGCAGCAGGAGTAACCTTCACTTCTTGGAGCCCATTAATCCTGATTAAATCACACTGCCTGGTTTGTCTCTCAATGTTTTTCTTTGATTATTTTCATATTTTTCTTCCTCAGTAGAACAAGAAATATTTTTACTAAGACCAAGCATTCAGTAAATATAGCTTACAGCCCATTTTCCACTGTGCAGGTGGTGTGCAGGTTCACAATTCTTTGATATGGAATTTGAAAATTGTTTTGCCTTTTATTTTTAGGTCCATGCCTTTTGCAACTATCATCATGGTGCTTGATTGCGTGCTTTGACTTTGAGAAGTTCCAAACACATGTCCTTTATTATTCAGCTTTCCAATTAGCTTCTTTCTTTTCCTAACTGTTTTTGCAACTTCTCTTTCTCTCTTTGTTTACCAGTTTTACCATAATTTTCCTCAATATCTCTTTCTCCTTCTATTAACTTGGTTTTATCAAAGTTTTTAGAAGATATTTAAGACAATTAAGAAAGTGAAGTCAACATGCCTGAAGTTGGCTATGGCTGGCTGCTAGAGAAATGAGGTTTTAAGCAAATCAAAATACATTTACTTTCTTTTACTCTCCTCCCTGAAGCTCTTGTTATGGCTTGATTTCCTCTGTTCTTTCAATTTCAATGTGACCATTAGACTTAACATTTTATTTCTATTCATTCCAGATTTTATTAGGAAATGGGAGGACATTTGACTTGTACCTTAAGTCAAGTCATCTGTCTTCAATTTTTAGCTTAACCTTTAGCATTAGGAAAATGCATGAATTAAAGCTTGTTTGTGCATTTAAAGTATTGCGTGTGTCTGCATAAATTGACAGTCAGGTACCCTGTGACCCACCGCACATCCAGGCTATTGAATGATCTCAAAGTTGATGGTGTTCTAAATTGGGTTTTGTTTCCTATAATCTATCTCTACTTCAAACTCTTTAAGTATTAAATTTACTTATAGGAAAATGTGTTATATTATCAATGTTAATTGAGTTTTGCAGGTTCAGGTATTCCTGCTTCTCGGGACCGAGCCATTTTTTTAATTGCAGCTTTATCATGGAATTTGTGTACAGGTTGCCCGTTGGGTGCCAGAGAAACTGGTGGTTTAAAGAGGATCTCTCGGTTTTACTTACAGAATAAAAAAGAAAGTAGCTGCAGCAGCCTCTTCTCAACTCTACTGCAAGTTATATTGGTGATGGCATGTGATTTGTGTCTTAACGACAGGCAAGGAGTGGTATTAACGAGCTCTGCTTAATTTGCTGGACTTTGTATTTGTTATATTTAGTTCCTAACTTGACAGGTTTTGGTTTTGTTTTGTTTCGTTGGACAGTCAGAAACTCGGAATCATGTTTTGTGTTAAGACATTGAAGAATCTGTTTGTCTTTTATTAAAGAATATACTAGTTAATTGGTAGTTATTAATTCCTTGCTTTCCTGGTTTTCTCTTATGTGCCACGGTAAAAAAAAGGTTATAGGGCTTCTAATCTATTTAAAGCTATTGAAGTGTAGCTTTTATTAATTAATATGTATGTTATCTGGAAAAAAAATTTATAAGTATTTATGTTTGATACATATCTGGATATAGATATGAGAGTAATTTTTTAAATATATGAATTTTTTTTAAAAAAAAAAAATTAAGTATATTCGCGTCGAACTCATTTGTTTTCGATGTTCATCCGAGTAGATTAAAACAGTTTACAGACACTGTCTTACTTGACATCAAATTTTGATATCAGTCATTATTATAAGTTTAAAATTATATAATCTCATTTCCAATTACAAAACCCAAGCCAAGTATGAAAGTTACCAATCCATCCACCCTCTACTAAGTAAAGTAATAGTATATAATATACTGTAAGGGATCATAAAAGGAAAAATACTTAATAGTTTTTTGTAATTTTATATTACATTTTTTTATAAGTTGTCGTTTGAGGGTTTGAAGATAGGAAAAAGAATTATAAATATTTAGATTCGAATTATAAATTTATTGAATGTCATTTCTTTAAAATGATTGTATGACTCAATGGCATAATTTTACATTACGTGATACTCTACTTTGATGTTTTAGCAAAGCAAATGTTATACTAGTAATAACAAGTAAGTTTATGTGATTCAGGAAAATTATCTTGTTTAATAAACTTCTACTTTATCATGATGTGATTACTGGATCATATTATCTTATATTATAAAGATATATTTAAGATTATTAATAAATTATGAAAACAATAAATGAATATAATATTCTACATGTATTTGTAAGTCAAAAGTTTTTGGACACAATGTATAGAAATAATAATTTTTTTTAATAATTGAGTTTGTAAAAACAAAATTTGCTGGCTGTGAGGTTCGAACTCACGCGCACTTATGTGCAGCAGATCTTAAATCTGCCCCCTTAACCTCTCGGGCAAACCAGCTGATTATTTTAAGTATTTCATAAACTATATTATATAGGTTTAACTTGTTTTACTCACTAGCAATGCCGACAATCCCATCGCACAAACTCTAATCCCTCTCATTCCCCATCGTCCGATTATCACCATCTCTCCAACATGTAGCAACGGCCGGACATGACCCACCGCCGCGTCGACGCCCAGGATAACCACATCGACCCCCCGCAAGATCCAAGAACATTTCGAGGTAATTCTCCAAAAACTTTTAAAATCTAATAGTTCTATTAGTATTTATTACGATTTAGTGATGTGTTACGGTTTTAAGATTTAATCAAATTTAATTATTTATTTTTATTTGGCTCTGTTTTGACATTGTACTTGTAAAAAGTTTTAACTGTCAAGTATAATCGACTGCCAAATTTCTGTTAATCTAAAAAACCAAACAGAGTCTTAGATGTTTGATGTTAATTTTGCAGAGTTTTATGAGGATTTATTGGAGGAACTGAGCAAGTATGGTGAAATTGATAGTCTCAATATATGCGACAACTTGGCTGCCCATATACTCTGTCAATCTGTGTTTGCCATTACTTTTGTTTGTTAAGTATTTACATAGTAGATGGTTGGGTTGGTTTTTTTAGGTTCTAATTCTATCTAACCGTCTGCTTGGTCTCTCAATAGTTTTCTTTCATTATTTTCATATTTTTCTGGGGAGTTCTACCGTAAATTTCTTACGGTAAGGTTGTGGTAAGCTCCAAATTGAGAAACCTGAGTAGCAGGTTACCAGGTCACAATTTTTTACATATGCACTTGATAAATTACATATCAACTTGAACGAATTACATATAAAACATGAAAAATTACATATCAACTTGAGAAATTGAAAAATTACATATGGACTTGATAAATTACATATGAACTTGAAAAATTACATATGAAAAATTATATATGAACATGAGAAATTACATATGAACTTGGAGAATTACATATGGACTTGATAAATTACATATGAACTTGAGAAATTCCCGAATTACATATGGACATGGAAAATTACATATGAACTTGGAGAATTACATATGGATTTGATAAATTACATATGAACTTGAGAAATTCCGGAATTACATATGGACATGGACAATTACATATGAACTTGGAGAATTACATATGGATTTGATAAATTACATATGAACTTGAGAAGTTCCCGAATTACATATGGACATGGAAAATTACATATGAACTTGGAGAATTACATATGGACTTGATAAATTACATATGAACTTGAGAAATTCCCGAATTACATATGGACATGGACAATTACATATGAACTTGGAGAATTACATATGGACTTGATAAATTACATATGAACTTGAGAAGTTCCCGAATTACATATGGACATGGAAAATTACATATGAACTTGGAGAATTACATATGGACTTGATAAATTACATATGAACTTGAGAAATTCCGGAATTACATATGGACATGGGAAATTACATATGAACTTGGAGAATTACATATGGACTTGATAAATTACATATGAACTTGAGAAGTTTCCGAATTACATATGGACATGGAAAATTACATATGAACTTGGAGAATTACATATGGACTTGATAAATTACATATGAACTTGAGAAATTCCCGAATTACATATGGACATGGACAATTACATATGAACTTGGAGAATTACATATGGACTTGATAAATTACATATGAACTTGAGAAATTCCCGAATTACATATGGACATGGAAAATAACATATGAACTTGGAGAATTACATATGGACTTGATAAATTACATATGAACTTGAGAAATTTCCGAATTACATATGGACATGGGAAATTACATATGAACTTGGAGAATTACATATGGACTTGATAAATTACATATGAACTTGAGAAATTCCGGAATTACATATGGACATGGGAAATTACATATGAACTTGGAGAATTACATATGGACTTGATAAATTACATATGAACTTGAGAAATTTCGGAATTACATATGGACATGGACAATTACATATGAACTTGGAGAATTACATATGGACTTGATAAATTACATATGAACTTGAGAAATTCCCGAATTACATATGGACATGGAAACTTACATATGAACTTGGAGAATTACATATGGACTTGATAAATTACATATGAACTTGAGAAATTCCGGAATTACATATGGACATGGACAATTACATATGAACTTGGAGAATTACATATGGACTTGATAAATTACATATGAACTTGAGAAATTCCCGAATTACATATGGACATGAGAAATTACATATGAACTTGGAGAATTACATATGGACATGATAAATTACATATGAACTTGAGAAATTCCCGAATTACATATGGACATGATAAATTACATATGAACTTGGAGAATTACATATGGACTTGATAAATTACGTATGAACTTGAGAAATTCCCGAATTACATATGGACATGGGAAATTACATATGAACTTGGAGAATTACATATGGACTTGATAAATTACATATGAACTTGAGAAATTCCCGAATTACATATGGACATGAAAAATTACATATCAACTTGACGAATTACATATCAACTTGAGAAATTGCATATCAACTTGACGAATTACATATGGACTTGATAAATTACATATCAACTTAAGAAATTCCCGAATTACATATGAACATGACAAATTACATATGAACTTGACGAATTACATATAAACTTGAAAAATTACATATCAACTTGACAAATTCACGAATTACATATAAATATAAAAAATTACATATAAATATAACAAATTGTCATAACGGTTTTTCGGACCGCTACGACGTTAATTATGAAAACACCAAAAAATGGAGTCGCCACCAATCTTTTTTGCTAGGTGTGATTGGTCACCTATTAAAACCGGTTTTAAAAAAGTATTTTAAAATTAATTAAAACATTTTTAAAACCAATTTCGAAGTCCGCGCTTTGAACCAGAGAGAAAACAAAATCGGGTTCGGGAGTCGGTTACGTACGGGGAAGGATTAGCACCCCCACAACGCCCGTTTAGAAAACGGTACCACTTGATCACGTGTTATCTTTAATCTCGATTTAATGGATTTAACATCGGTATTTAAAAATAATTCTCTTTTATTTTTTTTTATTCTTAAAAAAAAACATGTTTATTATTTTTTGGATTTTCTTGAACTGTTTTTTTTTTTTTTTTTTTTTAGAAATCGAAAGTGAACATAAATTTATTATCGAAAATACTCATTAAATATTCCCGACACTCTCGGTGGTATTTAACGAGATCTTCTCACCTCAAGACATCTTAGGAATCACAACCGTGATCCTTCGAATTCCGTCGTCGGCAATTCGCATTTATCAAAGTCTTTTTTTTTTTTTTGAAAATGTAAATTAAAATGCTTTTAATAATTATTTCCGAAATAAAAGAAATTATCTATGTAAGAATAATTCCCGAATCACTCCGATACTTTCGATAGTGTTTTGATTATTATTCTTACTCGGACCATTTCGAAAAACGATCGATACTCTGACCATCCGAGAATGAGATCCGTTTTCAGAGAATTTTATTTACCGAAGATAATTTTAAAAGACATGTATTACAAGAATTATTATTTTAATATTTTAAAATTGAAACAGAATAATAAAAATATACCGAATGCCGAACGAAAATAAATAAATACAAATAGTAATAAAAATTAAAATCATACCTGTCAAATGTTGAAAATCCGAAATTTAAAATTCCGGACTTTATCTTCACAAAATCACCTGTGTAAAAAATGAGTTCACCCTTTTGATAGTGAAGCGAGAAAAGGACTTGAGCTGATAATTTGGTAAAAGAGTCTGTCAAAATAGTGCCCATGGAAGTTTCGAAGTTGCCAATAAATGACCCACCACCGCAGGGATGCATAGTCTAACAAAGCAATATATTCGCACAAACAAACAAAGGAAAATAAAGAATAAGAGAGGTGGACCCAAGCCATGTTTTTGAGCTTTCCCAATTTAATCACAGCTTATGTTTTTCTTTTTTCTTTCTTGCCATCCAGCATCAGGAGACCCATTTCCTCTCTCACCTACACTTTCTCATGTCTCTCTCCAATTATAGTTTGGATCTCTTTTGAGTGAAAAAAGTAAGACTTAAAATAATGTTTAAGTGCAAGATTCAAAGAAAGAATAAATACCTTTGCTTTGTATGATTGCTTTTACAACAATTCAAAGTTTTTTTTTCTCTCTTCTTTCTTTTCTCTCTCTCTCTATCTCAGAAACCAGCCAGGCCCAGAATCCGGCGGCCGGCCACCATGCCGGCCGTCGCATCCGTCGCCGGCGGCCGGTGGGCTCAAAAATAATCTTTTTCGAATCGCTCGGATCTCCTCTTCTCGGATTTGGGCTCCGTTTTGCCCGAATCCCCACCGGGATCCGTAGATCTAGGTTTTTGAATTTTTTTTTTTTTTTTTTTTTGCTATTTTGAAGAGGACCCAGATCTGGGGTTTTTCTGGTGAAAGGGGGAGTTTCGATCTGAATCGGGCCTCCCTTCCTGGCTGAGGCTTCGGCCCCCCCTTTTGTTTTTTTTTTTTTGTGGGTTCGAGTCTGGGAGGGATCCGAATCCGAGGTCTTCCTCCTTTTTTTGGCGATTGGACCTCCCCTTTTATAGGGGGTTGTGGCGGTGGGGAGGTTCTGGATGTCAGGCTGGTGGGTCCGGTGGCGGAGGGTTGGTTCTGGATGTCAGGCTGGTGGGTGGCTGGCGGCGGCAACAGGGAGAGGCGGCTAGGGTTACTTAGGGGGGAAGGATATTGGTTTGGGCTTGGGTTTGGTTGAAATGGGCCCGAAAATTGGGCCAGTGGTTGGGTTTTTCTGAGTTTGGCCCAAATCGGGCTTTTCTTGTAGATTGGGCCTGCTGAATAGCAGGCCCGGTTCGCACTTGGTCCGGGTCGGATTCGGATCCGACCCGGACGAAAATTGGTTATTACAGCTGCCCCTCTTTGCACATTGCTGAGAATCAGAAATAGGGCAAAGACGATATAACCAATTTTGTCCGGTTGTAGAGATCTATTTTTAGCGATGCTCTTATGATTTGGAAAATAAATTGCTCCTCTAATCAAAGGCTCTAGCACTTGGAAAAATAAATTGTTACTCTAATCAGAGGCTCCACAACTTTGATAATAAATGGCTCCTCTAATCAGAGGCTCTATCAGTTGGAAAGATAAATTGCTCCTCTCATCAGAGGCTCTATCACTTGGAAAAATAAATTGCTCCTCTAATCAGAGGCTCTATCACTTGGAAAAATAAACTGCTCCTCTAATCAGAGGCTCTATCACTTGGAAAATAAATTGCTCCTCTAATCAGAGGCTCTATCACTTGGAAAAATAAACTGCTCCTCTAATCAGAGGCTCTACGACTTTGAAAACAAATTGCTCCTCTCATCAGAGGCTCCATAACTTTGAAAATAAATTGCTCCTCTCATCAGAGGCTCTACAACTTTGAAAAATAAATTGCTTCTCTCAACAGAGGCTCTACAACTTTGAAATTTAAATTGCTCCTCTCATCAGAGGCTCTATCACTTAGAAAAATAAATTACTCCTATTGCTCCTCTAATCAGAGGCTCCACAACTTTGAAAATAAATTGCTCCTCTAATCAGAGGCTCCACGACTTTGAAAATAAATTGCTCCTCTCATCAGAGGCTCCACGACTTTGAAAATAAATTGCTCCTCTCATCAGAGGCTCCACAACTTTGAAAAATAAATTGCTCCTCTCATCAGAGGCTCTACAACTTTGAAATTTAAATTGCTCCTCTTATCAGAGGCTCTACCTCTTGGAAAAATAAATTGCTCCTCTAATCAGAGGCTCCACAACTTTGAAATTTAAATTGCTCCTCTCATCAGAGGCTCCACAACTTTGAAATTTAAATTGTTCCTCTCATCAGAGGCTCCACAACTTTGAAAATAAATTGCTCCTTTCATCAGAGGCTCCATGACTTTGAAAATAAATTGCTCCTCTCATCAGAGGCTCCACGACTTTGAAAATAAATTGCTCCTCTCATCAGAGGCTCCACAACTTTGAAAAATAAATTGCTCCTCTCATCAGAGGCTCTACAACTTTGAAATTTAAATTGCTCCTCTTATTAGAGGCTCTACCACTTGAAATTTAAATTGCTCCTCTCATCAGAGGCTCTACCACTTGGAAAAATAAATTGCTCCTCTAATCAGAGGCTCTATCACTTGGAAAATAAATTGCTCCTCTCATCAGAGGCTCCATAACTTGGAAAAATAAATTGCTCCTCTCATCAGAGGCTCCATAACTTGGAAAAATAAATTGCTCCTCTCATCAGAGGCTCCACAACTTTGAAAGTAAATTGCACAACTTTGGAAACAAATTGCTCCTCTTATCAGAGGCTTCACAACTTTGAAAATAAATTGCTCCTCTAATCAGAGGCTCGGCAACTTTGAAATTTAAATTGTTTTCCTATGCCCGGAGGTCTTGAAAATGTAACTCGTAGGTTTTAAAACAGATGCCCGGAGGTCTTCTTTTTCTAATTTCCTTTTTCTTTTGTTGTGCCCGGAGGTCTTAAAAATGTAACCCGGAGGTTTTAAAACAAATGCCCGGAGGTCTTCTTTTTTTAATTTTCTATTGCTTTGAAAAATAAATTGCTCCTCTAATCAGAGGCTCCACAACTTTGAAAAATAAATTGCTCCTCTCATCAGAGGCTCCACAACTTTGAAAATAAATTGCTCCTCTCATCAGAGGCTCCACAACTTCGAAGATAAATTCTTTTCCTGTGTCCGGAGAACTTAAAAGAGGTAACCTGGAGGTTTTAAAAGAGGTGCCCGGAGGTCTTGGTGATCATACCTGAAGATCATATCTTGGAAGAAAATCTCACTAGATGTTCGAATTCAAATGTCAAAATTTCAAATAGTCAATGTCATGCATGAAATGTGAATGTCATGCGATGTCAACGCATATGCTCCTGATGATGCATGTTCAAGTACCCACGAACAATTTACACATTTTACGACACAATGCAGATGCAAAACTCAATAAATATGCGAATGTTCATGAATGGTGCGAATGTTCTCAATTGTTTCTTCTGATCTTGGTTTAGCTTTTCCCAATCGTTTTTCCTCTTCGAAACAGAGTGTATCCTGAAACGCTCGTGCCTCATAAGAGATCAACCTTTTTCTTCACTTTGGAACTATCTTTTTGCCCCGATAGTTTTTTTCAAAATTTTATCAACTGGAGTGTGTTCATTTCTTCTACCTTAATAGTCCCATACCTCTGGGCCAGAAGAACCTTCGTCTTATGCCAACATCGGAAATGGTTTCTTCCAAAAGTATTTTCATTTATTTGTTTTGCTTGCTTTCTTTCTTTTTTTGAAAAATGTTTGCTTATTTACTGAAAACTCTTGAGCTGAAAATGTCATAGTCTGATATCTAGATCTCTTGAAGATTGATGATCACTGTTAGAAGTTTTTCTGAGTGTCAATTCGGATTTTTTTAAATTGAGTCGGAAGGCTTGGTACCACAAGACTTTGGTTAATCCAAGGAGACTTCGCAACAGAAAAAATGCATATCCTTTCTAGACTCACAAATGGAACATATTTTATAGAACATGGTTTTTTTTTTTTGGACTCAAACAAATTCAACCTTCTTTTAGTTTCCAAATTATGGCGTTTTGACAAATGTCAATATTAGCTGGGATGTTCAAACTGGAAAATTAATTCTGGAAAGGAAAACGGTCTCAGTTTTTTTAAAGTCAAACCTCCAAACGAGAGTTGACAATTTTGGAATATTTTGGAATTCCCAGATGTTCCTTAACTTTTTCAAAATGACCTCTCCTTTTGTTATGGCCTCGACAATACCATAAGCAGCACCGAAATTCTCCCATTTTATTCTAGACTGCCCATGTCGGGTTTTCACCCTAGAGTCTCATTCTTTCCATTTTTCATTTTTTGTTAAATGTTTCACCATGCATTCAAGAAATCAAGACTTATCCAAAAAAGATTTTTAACCAGAAAGGAGACCGAAGTCTCATGCATTTCTCTAAGAATAGACCCATCAATTTAAATGACCATGCTCGATCGAAATGGTCTTTTCAAGGTACATAATGTAGGCCAAGGTTCGAGGTTCTGAAAGAAAAGATAAATAGGCCCAAACATGTGTTTAAGGTGATCAAATCAAGGATCATTTCATGATGAGGATTCTCTTCGAAACATTTGCCTTTGCTGAGTTTTTCTCTTTATCTGACGATTTTCACCCGTTCTTTTCTTCATTTTCTATTTTTTTTTTTTGCTTTCATTTTTCTTTTTATCTCCCTTTTTTTTTTTGCATTTCTTATTTTGACAAGGTGAGCCCGTCGTTATTTGGAAGCTCAAATTTCTCTTTGATTCAAGGCATTCTTTTTCGTTTTTGAACCAAGATTTCACTATCTCTGACCTTTGAAGAGATCCTACCTCGCATTTGCCCCCCAGTGTGGAGGGTGATCCTTGATCGGGGTTGAAAGAACGAAAATATTCATTAGGCTCAAAAGGGGTAGCAAAAGGATATTTTATATTTTGTGAAAGGATGATGAAAGATGGCCATTTTTCATCTCGAACACAAGCACGTAAATCGAAGAATCATTCCTTAGAGGAAAATAATGAAAAGGTTTTTTCTTTCTTGAAACCATCTTGAATTTCATCAATGCATGAGGTCACACTCATTTTTCATTTTTTTCATTTTTTTTCCTTTTTTTTTCATTTTTTTTCTTTCTTTGATGCATGAATAATAACTCGTATTTGACACAAAACAATAATAAAACATAACTAAAAACTATATAATTATATGAGTTATCAAACCCCCACACTTAGGTTGTTGCTAGTCCCTAGCAAAACAAAAGAAAAATAAAATAAGAAAATCTAATCTAATCCATTTTCGTAGGAAATCACGGTGGCACTTAGCATGTGACACAAGCCTTTAAACCCCTAGGTGTCCCTAGTGGACGAGTTTAGTCTCGTGAGGGTTTACTAGAACGATACCCACAAACATTAAAAAACTAAAATATAAATAAACTACATATACTAAAAATATTTACTCCTAATCTTTTCAATACAAATTAGAGACAATCTTTGAACAAGTCTTATAAACTAATCAATAGCTTAAAGAATTTCACAAAAAATCATGCTTAAATGTTTTGAGTTAAGCCAATATTAACATAACATATTTCAATCAAAATAGTGCATATTCAACTTAATCTCAACCTCTCACATGGGATACTCTCATGATTTTCACTCTTTAAAGTAGTGGTAAAGTGTTTATACTCAATCAATCTCATGAAAATAGTTCTACCATATGCTTGCTTGTCCACCTATTCTCCACTAAGAGATCATGCAACTTCATAAATCAAGAGGTCTTTAATCAAGGTTGTAATAGGGCCAAGGGGTTTGTAATGTGGTTGAAGAACAAAAGGATAAAGATATCACAAAGGTTCCAAAGAGTTCATAAAGTTTAGAGACATAATAAGATCATACAAAGAAACTTCTCATATTCTTTACAAATATATAGTCACATAGGCTAAATATTCATGTTGAGCCTTTGCTTCATTCTAACCAACTTTGTAACATCTTTTTCTTTACTTTAACTAGAAGTTCAAGAGAAGATTTTTTTTTTTTTTTTTTAATATGGGAATGTATTTGACAATGATCCCTTTCTTTTTCTCTTGACTTTTTCTTTTCTTTTCTTCCCCCACACTTATCTTTTGTTTCTAACCCAAATTTTCAACTAAAAATATCCCTTGTTTTTTGCAATATGTCTCAAAATATATAATCCATCTTTAGAACAAGGGTAAGGATATAAGTATATTTAGGCTAGGTGTAAGTTGTGGTTACCAATAAAACAGCATATTTAATGTAGGCTCAAATTGGCTCACTAGTGGGGATGTTCTCTTAGAACATTAATAATGGATGGCTGTTTGGCTCTGGTTATAATCCTAATGCCTCTATCATATTCATGTTGTCACATGCATCAATATAGTCTCAACAAGGTCTAAAGCAAATTCTAGAGAATCATGTAATCATAAGAGCACTCAAGAAAGAAATTAGATTGATTTGTATAATGCGTCAATCATTATAGGCTCAAAAACTCACAAGGATGATTATACAAGTCAGATTAAGTCTAAACATGCTTCTTTCTCAATTAACATATCATATTAACATTGGCTCATAAAAAGATTGATATCAAGTTCAATTCTCATGAAAATCTTCTCACTAATAAATCTGTTTTAGACTTATGCAATTCATATCTCATCATAGTATTGAAAAGGAACTAAAACACACTAAAAATAAAAATAAAGACTCATAAAAAAAATAGTAGACAAAAATAAAAGAAATCCTAAATCATTCCCCCCACACTTAATTCTTACATTGTCCTCAATGTAAGTCGATTAACCCAAATGAAAGAATCATGTGTAAGAGAAAAGAACTAATAACATAAGAATAGGAACAACTAAGACTCAAAACAAAACAAACTCATGCAACCTAAATAATCCTAAAATACTAAACAAAAATTAACAAGTAAACATAAAAAGATTAAAATCAAACTGACAAGGTATGTCTCAAGTCTCCCTTACTCAAACCTTGTTCAGAATGAATACTTCTAAATGGCTTAAAACACAACAATTTTTTTTTTTTTTTTTTTTTTTTTTTTTTTTTTACAAATTAGCATCCTTTACCCCCTGCAGAGGTTGCTAATCACTTATTATAACTGAGACACAACAAACAAAATGTTAGATAATGTCACAAAGACAAAGTGCAATCCACTCCTTGCTCGTCCATATCTCTTTTTCTTTTTCCGAGCGTTTGCGAAACAACCGTAGCAGATAAATACTCATAAGCTTGGAGCTTTTTGAGTAAATCTTCAATGGTTGTAGCAGAAATTATGGTTCTCCTTGCCTCTGAAAACATGAATCCATTTTCCACAGCATTATCTAAATATGAAAGCAAATTATTAAAATAACCATTAATATTAAGCAAACCAATGGGTTTCTTATTTGTGACCAAAGATGACCAAGAAGCCACGCAAGCTATTTCTTCCAATGTACCCAGACCTCCTGGTAAAGCAATGAATGCATCGGCAGAATGGTACATGATTGTCATCCGTTCAGGGATACTCCAGACTTGTATTTCCTTACCCAAGGTAGGTCCACAAAAATCTGTGAATAGTTTTGGCACGATTCCTAGAACTGGACTTCCTCCGGCGTGTGCTGCTGTAGCGACTGCTCCCATTAAACCCGTACTACCGCCTCCATAAATCAACTGGATCTTTTGTTGGGCAAGTATTACTCCAACTCTTATGGCTTCATCAGCGAATATGTTATTTTTCCCTGGATAAGCACCTCCAAAGACACAAATTTTTTTAATGCGTTGGGACGAAGTACTTTCCATTTTTTTTTGAGTGCCTGAAAGAGAATGAGTACATGGTGTAATATATAGAGGACTGAGTAGTGAATCAGACAAGAGTAATAATGTCGCCGAAAGTGTATCTGACCTGTCAGAAGAAAATGTTAACCTAACAAAAGATTTTTGCGTGATTTCAGGAAGAAAATCAAAAAAAGAGAAGAAAAATCAACCGTAAAAGTCAAGAGTAATAATGCGCCGAAAGTGTATTTGGCATTTTCCTCGTTGATGGGGTCGTTTTTTTTTTTTTTTTTTTGGATTTGGATCTGGCTTGTGGGGTTTTCTGTTTTTGTTTCGGATCTCTTTGTGTGTTTCGGATCTAGCCTGTGTCATAGAGGTATGCAGTGATTCTTATACCTCTGATTCGGAAGAGAAATCTTTGCAAAACTAAACCGACTTCCTTTTTTATTCTCCAAATGTGTTTCATGATGCATGAGCTATGAATGCCGTGAATGTAACACGATGCCCATATGATGCATGTAAAGAATAAACAAATTAATTCATGAGTATATACAATGAGTGACCATGTATGTTACGGAATGCATGACCTTATTGTAATGAATGCAATCACGATGTCGATATGATGCATGTAAAGAATAAATAAAACGATATACTGGTATATACAGAGAATGATCATTTATGTCACTAATGCATTCTACAATGAATGACCATGCATGTTATAAGTGCAATATGATGCTAATTTTGATTTGTCTAAAGAATAAACAAATTAATGCACGAATATATACAGAAAACTATTCATGATTCGGACTGAACTTAATTATTCAACAATTTTATTGCACAAACTTTGCCCCCAAATTCAATCCGCAAAATTTTTTTTTTTGTTTTTTTGAAAAATGTTTTCTTTTTTTTTTTGTAAAAATCAAAATATTATTTTCAAAAACCAATTTCTATCAAAAACTTTTGTGGTAGTGGGTCTTATTATGGCACAAATGTCCGAGTATTTATTCAACACTACCGGTTTGCAATTCTCATTTAATCAACAACAAGTGTTTATGCGGTTTATCAAACGAGATTATTATCACCGTGAAATCAAAAATACAATTATAAATGTAAATGCTTTTTATTTACAAGTGCATCAATGCATGAAATGTACGAGACGTACGAAAAGAAAGAATTTTCATATTTACAAATTCAAAAAGTTAACGAACATTTGCCCCAACGGTATCAACTTATTTAAGCATCACGGTGCCTTCGGGGCGAAATTTTAAACTTATTACGGGTAGCACAATGTACGTGATTCATTACCCAATTTACAGTGTTTGTTCGGAATATAAACAAATAGCGAAAGATCACAATGTTCCTTCCTAATTTCGAGGATATCTGATCGGAAATTCGATATGGCTCTACTCAAGTTCACTACATGAGGTTGAGTTAGGTTCTAAAAGGCTCCAAATTGCTCCTCACTGTCGCCCGTGAAGGCTAGTAAGGCATCCCGATTTAAGCGGGTTCAATTTGTTAGAGTATATTTTCCAGGCTTATGCGGAGGTTATTACCTCACGAAAGCGTAGGTACTTTATTACTCTGAAAGTGTTTCGCTAGCCCATGCGGATGTTATTACCTCACGAGAGCGTAGGTACTTTACTTCCACCTAAAGGGATAAAGCTCGGGTATAGAGCTTATGTATGAAATGCACGTGCTCGTGTGTGAGAAGGAACAAACAAAACCCTCGACTATTTGTCTACGACCCTTTATTCTAAACATTCCATAATTATTAAAAAAATAAATAAACGACACAAAAAATATGAATAAAGAATTAACAAATATCAAGATGTAAATGAAAGCAAAATAAAAAGAAAGAAAGAAAGAAAATAAAGAGAATTAAAATTAAATACCGATTAAATCCATCAATCGAGATTTTAAAATAACACATATCAATTTGTGGCTCAACTCTCAAAGCGTCCCCAGTGGAGTCGCCAAACTGTCATAACGGTTTTTCGGACCGCTACGACGTTAATTATGAAAACACCAAAAAATGGAGTCGCCACCAATCTTTTTTGCTAGGTGTGATTGGTCACCTATTAAAACCGGTTTTAAAAAAGTATTTTAAAATTAATTAAAACATTTTTAAAACCAATTTCGAAGTCCGCGCTTTGAACCAGAGAGAAAACAAAATCGGGTTCGGGAGTCGGTTACGTACGGGGAAGGATTAGCACCCCCGCAACGCCCGTTTAGAAAACGGTACCACTTGATCACGTGTTATCTTTAATCTCGATTTAATGGATTTAACATCGGTATTTAAAAATAATTCTCTTTTATTTTTTTTTTATTCTTAAAAAAAACATGTTTATTATTTTTTGGATTTTCTTGAACTGTTTTTTTTTTTTTTTTTTTTTAGAAATCGAAAGTGAACATAAATTTATTATCGAAAATACTCATTAAATATTCCCGACACTCTCGGTGGTATTTAACGAGATCTTCTCACCTCAAGACATCTTAGGAATCACAACCGTGATCCTTCGAATTCCGTCGTCGGCAATTCGCATTTATCAAAGTCTTTTTTTTTTTTTTGAAAATGTAAATTAAAATGCTTTTAATAATTATTTCCGAAATAAAAGAAATTATCTATGTAAGAATAATTCCCGAATCACTCCGATACTTTCGATAGTGTTTTGATTATTATTCTTACTCGGACCATTTCGAAAAACGATCGATACTCTGACCATCCGAGAATGAGATCCGTTTTCAGAGAATTTTATTTACCGAAGATAATTTTAAAAGACATGTATTACAAGAATTATTATTTTAATATTTTAAAATTGAAACAGAATAATAAAAATATACCGAATGCCGAACGAAAATAAATAAATACAAATAGTAATAAAAATTAAAATCATACCTGTCAAATGTTGAAAATCCGAAATTTAAAATTCCGGACTTTATCTTCACAAAATCACCTGTGTAAAAAATGAGTTCACCCTTTTGATAGTGAAGCGAGAAAAGGACTTGAGCTGATAATTTGGTAAAAGAGTCTGTCAAAATAGTGCCCATGGAAGTTTCGAAGTTGCCAATAAATGACCCACCACCGCAGGGATGCATAGTCTAACAAAGCAATATATTCGCACAAACAAACAAAGGAAAATAAAGAATAAGAGAGGTGGACCCAAGCCATGTTTTTGAGCTTTCCCAATTTAATCACAGCTTATGTTTTTCTTTTTTCTTTCTTGCCATCCAGCATCAGGAGACCCATTTCCTCTCTCACCTACACTTTCTCATGTCTCTCTCCAATTATAGTTTGGATCTCTTTTGAGTGAAAAAAGTAAGACTTAAAATAATGTTTAAGTGCAAGATTCAAAGAAAGAATAAATACCTTTGCTTTGTATGATTGCTTTTACAACAATTCAAAGTTTTTTTTTCTCTCTTCTTTCTTTTCTCTCTCTCTCTCTATCTCAGAAACCAGCCAGGCCCAGAATCCGGCGGCCGGCCACCATGCCGGCCGCCGCATCCGTCGCCGGCGGCCGGTGGGCTCAAAAATAATCTTTTTCGAATCGCTCGGATCTCCTCTTCTCGGATTTGGGCTCCGTTTTGCCCGAATCCCCACCGGGATCCGTAGATCTAGGTTTTTGAATTTTTTTTTTTTTTTTTTTTTTTGCTATTTTGAAGAGGACCCAGATCTGGGGTTTTTCTGGTGAAAGGGGGAGTTTCGATCTGAATCGGGCCTCCCTCCCTGGCTGAGGCTTCGGCCCCCCCTTTTGTTTTTTTTTTTTTTTGTGGGTTCGAGTCTGGGAGGGATCCGAATCCGAGGTCTTCCTCCTTTTTTTGGCGATTGGACCTCCCCTTTTATAGGGGGTTGTGGCGGTGGGGAGGTTCTGGATGTCAGGCTGGTGGGTCCGGTGGCGGAGGGTTGGTTCTGGATGTCAGGCTGGTGGGTGGCTGGCGGCGGCAACAGGGAGAGGCGGCTAGGGTTACTTAGGGGGGAAGGATATTGGTTTGGGCTTGGGTTTGGTTGAAATGGGCCCGAAAATTGGGCCAGTGGTTGGGTTTTTCTGAGTTTGGCCCAAATCGGGCTTTTCTTGTAGATTGGGCCTGCTGAATAGCAGGCCCGGTTCGCACTTGGTCCGGGTCGGATTCGGATCCGACCCGGACGAAAATTGGTTATTACACAAATCATTACAAATTTGATTATTTAACATATAAACGTGCTAAATAAAATATAAATATAATAAATTACATATTAATATATAAAAAAAATATTTATATGTTTAGAAATTATGTTTTTATCACTTAACATTAATATACAATGTTTGATACTTTGCGTTTTTTTCAAGCACATTATTGAACCAAATATTCCATACAAAGGTTAGTATACAATGTTTAAGTTATATAATTTTCATGGAATCAGTTTTTTTACTTGTTATAAAATGTGTAATATTCATAAATATTTTCATGGGTTAGTGAATAGAATGTTTAACTAATACAATTTTCATGGAACCGGTTATTTTACTTGTTATAAATTATATAATATTCATAATTGCATATTTGCATGGGTAGTGATTTTGATGGGTTAGTGAATAGAATGTTTAAGTAGGTTATTTTACCGGTTATTTTGATGATTTTGATGGGTAGGTGAAGTCTAAGATACAATTGTGAGACTTCAATCTGCTAATCTTTCCATATTTATTAATTTTCAACTTGACAAGTCTATGATACCATTGCATTTCCATCATAATATTTGTAGATATGTTCCAACTTCTTTTACTTCTTTTACAGGGGCTTTAATCTCATCCAAGTAAAATGCACAAAATCAATGGCTATGTACTGCAAACACAATAATTGCCTCAAGTTATTAATTACCAATTCAAATCACAAGTTATAACTTTAATTTAAAATTTTTGTGGTATGTTATGTATTTAAGACTTTTTAAATATATATAAGAGTTACTATTACGTAATAGATGCATATCATGCATATTCAACTTCATCCAGTTATGAGTCCTTAAGTTGATAGGTACGCCTTTAAATTAAAAGAAAAACCTATATTAAATTATACACTAATATGAAGATGTTCATAATACAAATTTAATAACCAACTTCTTTGCCTATGTTATCATTAACATAAAGACTTGATTCCTGGATCTACAATCAATAAATCCTAGGAACAAGGACCACTCGGACCACTCGGACCAGAAGTTGATAAAAAACAAGAGTCATATGCAGCACTGTCAGCATTTCCCCTCACACTTATAAGGTCAGCAGAGTCACTAATACTCTCTCTTTGGTCGGCATATGACTTATCAGTACAGTTATTACCCAAATCAGAATATTTCTCTCGTTTATCAGTACCATCAGTGGAAGCTTCACTACGTTCAACTTTTGCTTCCATTTCCCCCCCATCTTTGGAGGATGTCCTCATATCCATAACTTTTGAACCCACAAGATAGGCAAGTGAACCAGTTCCTATGCTTGAATGCATTGTCTGGCATTGCTTTATGAGGTCCTTGAAATGTTCCCTGCATACATTTCCATAAAGCTGTTAAATATTCAGAAATCAGCAAAACAGAGCTTTGATCTGAACAAAGGATATTGGTCTGCACAACATTCCCAGCACTGTTGAGAAATTTTCTATAAAAAAATTCAACTATTACAATAAACAAGTCATGAACTCTGGATGCATAGACAGCATGCATCTCTACCCATGCTTAATCAAGAGAGAGCCTTTTCCCGAATGAATATATATTTCTTAAATAGAGCTAACGTCTATCATTTTTCTAACCAAAGCATAGAAATAAAAATTCCAATCAAACCCGCGGATAGGTCCTAAACTTGTTTAGAATATAAAGAATTTTAAAGTGAATTATAGATGGTCTTAATGGAATTCTATCCAAGCAAAAGGCACCTAATTTGGTCACAGTCTATTAATCTTCTGCCTCCTTGCTGCATTCTCAATGCATTGCAATTCGAGCACTTTTCTCTGCACTTAAAATCATAGTGTGTTTCTCCGTGTCAAGTTATTGGCATTTGAAGGCAGTTGTAGCTTGCAATGGCAGATGAAGTGGATAAGGATAAACTAGAAACTTAATTATCCCTAAATAATAAAAGCTAATATGGGTAAAATTATAATTCTTTCCAGAAAGAACCTGTAAAAAGGTATTCTAGTTCGTATAAATCAAACCATAAAAAATAAGACTTCTCTAACAACAAATCACACCTTTCAGTCATCTGCTAAGCAATGAGGAAAACAATGACAAACACAAATATGTGTATCATGGATAGCTATTTCCTACATATGATTAAGAGCATATTTGTCTATCTGTTGACAATAAAAAGAGGAGAAATAATGGACAGTGCAGATAATCATTAAAAAATGATGACTAAAGTTAACCATGGTTGAAAATGAAGTACGATTACACAAGAATATTTAACTGAAAAAAGGTATTCAGATGGGTTTGACATGCCAGCAGAACAGCCTAAAAATAGGCACTTACAAGGAAAAAATTATTAGAATATAAAATGGAAAAGAACAGGACTAGACCTCCGGGCTGTCCTTAATTGCCTTCGGTCATCTGCAGTGCTCCCCAATGCATAGCAACCTAGAAGAAATTCCCAAACTTCTGGTCTTATAGATGGATCAACCCCCTAACATCAATGAGATAAATTGCTGTTAAAGTTTTGCACCATCTGCAGAAAATGTGAGTGTGCGTACAAATTTGGCCGGGGAAGGGAGAGATGTGGAAAGCAAGTATGACAATAATTGAAAAACAGCAGCACATCACCTAAAAGTCTTAAAGCTAGTCAAGGTGAAGAAGGAGACAAGTGTACTATATGGAACCAAACAAAATGGTAGAAGTTGTTAATTTGTATTTTCTCCTCTTATTCAGTCATGCATCCAAGCTGTGCACTGAAGCCACAGTTCACCTCCCACCTCTTAATTATGAGCTGAGATGTCATACGAGATATGTGACTAATTAAAGAAGCCCAATTGTGAATTATATCCGACTACCTAAGAACCAGTGAGGTTGTAGAGTGCTATGAGGCAAAACAAACCCAGAGTGATACCAAGGTGCATGAAAAGATAGAAATATGTACAGCAAGCATCATGAATGCAAAGGAAACAAGGGAGAAGTGTCATTAAGCCTAGAGGTCGCTATAGGTCGGAAACCATGCAATTTCTCGAAGCCGAACCCAAACGTGTTTACAAATTTAAGTACTTGACCATGTCCAATACTGCAAATCCAGATAAGCAATATGTGTTCACCAACCAAGCCACCCAAGAATTAAAGATGGTACAGGTTAAAGCAAGCATCCAACAAAATAAAAAATTAATCTCAACATATTAGTCTCTTCACATTTTAGTGCTCAAAAAATTAGAAAACTTCAAGAAACTAGTGACATAATAATAAGTACGCATATAACTTACCACATACAACATTGAAATACATAAAAAAAATAAAGAAAATATTATCAAGTTTGATTATCATATAAGGTATTAATTGACACATCCTATTAGAGTTGGGACAAGTTCATACCCTCTAAACATATCCCATTGCCATCCATGGTAAGGCCTGCTTAAATAAATCATGTCATATAGTTTAGAAAGGCATGAAGTATAGATATTTCCATAGGTTGAGGCCTGAGGGTATAAGTAATAAGAATTTGCATATAAGCATGTAAAGTTGAACATGACTAAGATTAAAAAAAACCTGGCAGGAAAGGTAGAATTTGGGGTCAATGATGTCAACTTGTGATCCTTGATGCGTCTTCAACATCTGGTGATTTAGTTCGAATTAGAAAAATTAAATAAACTAAAATCAAAGAAGTTTAATCATAATGCGTTTAATTTAGTATAACAAGTTGAAAACCTTTTCGGCAGTGTAGAAGCTGGCGGGGCCGCTTCCGACGATGCAGACGCGTAAGCAAAATAACTACCATCCGACAACCTGGAACATCAGAAACCTATGAAAGAACAGCAAGGCAAAAACCACATTTTGGAACACCAAAATTCCAGATTTAAAATACAAATTTCGAATCTATAAAAATCATTTCAAGGTGTAAATGAAATATCAAGTAGCAATTTACAACAGGAGCCAGCAAAGAATCCTAATTGCAACACAATTACAAGGTGAATGAAACATCAATCAGGGAAATACCCATTGGCCCTCAACACTTGAGGATCCAAATTAAAAAACAAAAATGCAATGAAAATCAACATACCCATTTGCTGGAGACATCATAAAACCCTAATCAAGAGGTATTCCGGCAAACACCGAACCCAGGAACAACCCAATCCAAACCATCTAGCAGGATAAATAATTGCAAATTTATTTACTGCCATCAATAAAATACTAATCCATAAAATAATAAGATGAATACAGCAGAGAATCAGTTGAAGACTTGAAGCAATTAAAAAATAGCTTAGACCTAACCTCACAACGATCGAGACTGCACGAGCCTGCTTCCATCGTCATAAAATTCAGTTCTACTCCTTTAAGAAAAGAACATTAATAAAAGATCAGAAACTGATAAACTTGAGGAATACAAAAATAAAAGAGAGAGAAGGGCAAAACACAAGAGATGGGGAATTACCTTTTTCCTCTATGCTTTTGATTCCACAAATTCAAAGATCCGTCACTGCAGAAGATCAAATTAGAAAGAAAAAAAAAGCCAAGAATAAAATGAGATGACAAAAAGTGAAGGACGATTGGAATCAGTTTCAAGGCTTCCTTGAAGATTTACAGAAGAAAGAATAAGAGAAACCAGCTTAAGAACAAAATTTCAACCTCTCTGCTTAACTACTATTTTTATAAAATCTTATTCATATTATCAGATCAACCCTTGCATAAAAAACAGAAGGGGATTTAAACAGTTAAGCCATGTACCATCGTATTTGATTCTTTAATAACCCAAAAGAGAAAAGAAAAGAGAAAAAAAAAATCAAAAGTCAAAAGTCAAAATTTTCTTGGCTCATCTTCAATTACTGAAGCCAAACCAGTCACGATCCTAGCCCCAATCTGTGAGCTCTTGGGCTTTATCTCAGGCGGCTTCCACTCTTCTTTCTCCACCTTCTTTTCCTTCCCTTCTTCTTCAGAGCTCTCAGACAAAGCAAATATGGACTCCCCCAACTCAGCATCTTGAACTGAGTTTTTCTCTTCAAAACATTTACTAACCCCCGTTGCTTTGTCAACAAAAACCTTTGCACATAAGACCCTACCAAATCCTTGAAAAGCAGTAGCCAATTCTTGATCACCAAATTCTTGAGGTATGTGATAAATAAATAGATTTGCACCAAGTGGACCTAGGTCAGAGCATAGATTAATTAATAACATGCCACCACCAAGAATCTATTTTTGGAAAAACAACAAAAGCCAAGATGATCATAGATAGCAAACCTATATTTGAAATGGAGCGGCGCTGGTGTGAGAAGACGAAGGAGGTGCGGCTGAAGGGTTTCGGCTTTCAAACAAAACAAAGCTTTTCAGATTTTAGGGTTTTATTATTTGAGAGAAAAAATTCAAGATTTGGGTATTTTGAGACCCGGTAAACAGGTTGCTAACTTTTTTTTTTTTTTTTGGTTTAAACGGTTCAGATTAAATTAAATGTATCTAACGACCATAATTTGTTGGAACTTACCAAAAGCGTATGTTAAGAAACTTTTGTTAGAATTTTCCTATTTTTCTTCCTCGGGAGAAGAAGAAATATATCTACTACGACCTAGCATTCAGTAAATATAAACCTTACAGCTCATTTTCCACTCTGCAGGTTTACAATTTTATGATATGGAATTTGAAATTTGTTTTAACTTTTCATTTAGGTCCATACCTTTTACTACTCCCCTGATGGGTGCTTGATTGTGTACTTGATTTCATCATTGTTTTTTAAGTTTCTATTTACTCTCCTCTCTTTGTTTACAAGTTTTGTCTCAATGTTTCTTTCCCCTCTGTAAGCTTTTTCAAAGTTTTTACTAGACATTAAAGATAATTGAAAAAAGAGAAGTTAACATGCCTGAAGTTTGCTATGGCTGTCTGCTAGCTGGATGAGGGTTTAAGCAAATACAACATACTTCTTTTACTTGCCTCCCAAAACTAACACATTTATCAGAATACTTGGAATTATTTTTAGGACAGGACAACCCACCAAAAGTTCACCTTATATAAGCTTCGAAAACATAAACCTTTCATTTAAGACCTTGTAAATGCAAAACATGACAAAAATAGAACAGATAGATAGATAGACAACATTACAAGCCTAAAGATAATATCCAAAATGATAGCTTGGAATCAGAAGGACCTCGCAAAGTCTTTTTTAAAACCATAAACCCCTCATTTACTAAAAAGCATAGTCTACCAAAACCACAAGAGAACTAACATCTCTCCCAAAATTAAACATGCACATAAGAGCATGTAACACCACCTCATTTGCCACCATGCTTGGCCTTCTTGTGGGAATCTAGACCACCCTCGGAACCAAAGGCCCTGTTCATAGTAATATTATTGGCAGGGAGTTAGTAAAGCAACCAACTCAATCAAAATTGGAAAAGCGGTTTTAAAAGTTGTAGATAAGTACTTGGTACAAGATCCGCAAGAGAATTGACCACCAGATTTTGGACTCTTTGCAGAAGTTTTCCCAGCATGCTTTGATGGGTGCGGTGTTGCGGTGTGACCACCTTTCTTACCATCTGGCAATTGCAAGGAACAATAATCAGATCATAAAGAAATGAATGGCCTAATAACCATTATCAAAAAGATGTAGAGAACAGATAAATAGGCAGAAATGATATAGAAGGACCTGTCTTCTGAGGTGTAGCTGCAGATTTTGCCTTTTTTGCAGAAACAGGGGTTGCAGCTTCCACAGGTCTCTTCTTGCTCGATTCAACCTTGAAAGCAAAAGCCGCAAAATTATATTGATTGAATCAGGTCAGTTTCAACAATTCAAAAAAACCACTTAGAATCTTCCAAACATACCTTCTTAGGTGTTTCCTCATCCTCATCATCTGAACTTTCATCCAAAGCCATCTGTACAGAAAAACAGAAAATTCAAATTTCACTAATCCAACTCTATCAATTACTACTTCAACTAGACAGGAAAATAAAGAAATACAAATGAACCAACCAAAATGCTTAAAAAATTATCAACCTAAAGTCACTGCCAATGCATTTCATGTCAATCATTTCTAGAAGGAACAGAAAACATTTTATATCTTCAACATTTAGTGGAAAATAGAAAAGATTAAAAGCAATATAGTACGCTAAGAGAAAAGGGCAACAAACAGCTCAGAGCCTCAGAGATCAATGAGGCCAGATATCAGAACAAAAGACCATTCAGAATAAATTAAATAAGGAAAAGCATTCATTACAAGAATAAATGAATTAAATTTTTTGCCTAGTTATGAAAAGAAACCTCATCAGACTCGTCTTCATCCTCAGAACCACTTCCATCCTCGGAATCACTATCATCGTCATCATCCTCAGTTTTCTTTGGTTCAGCTATCTTAACAGCTTGTTTTACAGCATCAGGTTTCCCAGCAGTAGCCTTGGCTGGTTTTGCATCAGTCTTAGGTTTTCCTGGAATGGAAGAAAATGTTTGCCAGTTGAAAATAAGAATTAATCAAATCTTCAAATTCCAGTACAGGAAGAACTTACCATTTTCTGCAGCAACCACAGGAAGCTCCTCCTCCTCCTCGCTACTTTCTTCCTCGCTAGACATATCTGTATATAAGAATAATATGCATGAGAAATACTTGATCAAAGCAAGAAAATTTGTAAGTAGGCAAACTGTATTCCAAAACTCACCAAATTCGTCATCAGTGGCAACAGAAGACAGCATAAAAGTCAAGGAAGCACAAGATTTTGCACAAACACACTTCAAATTCATGAAAAAAAAAGTTTGGATATCACAAAAAAGAAAACAAATCAATTCCTACTAATAAAAGGATATCCTTCCTCCGGCACAAAAGTTTTGTAACCAAGGAAATAGACGCTCCCATTTTTCCAGTTGTGAGAGAGCTCAAAGTCTTGCTCAAATACTAAATCAAAATTTAATTGAGGGCAATTCTGGTGGGAAAGAGTTCCAAGAACAAGTTTCTTCCCATTAGCATTCACATAGAGGGGAACAGACTCTGCTTTGTTCTTTGACTCGCCAAGTGATGCCTGAAACACAAGCAGCATTGCAGATAACTTTAGAACAAGAAAAACAAAAAAAAGAACAATAGATAACAATATCAACTTGGACAAGTAAATCACTTCGAACCTGGGAAAGATGGATGAGATAATTGGCACCAGGGTCTGTTTTAATAGGTTGTCCAGCCTTAACTTCAATACCTAATAGTAACATAAAAAGTTAATTAAACTTAATTACTCAAACTGAAATAACAACAATATGACCATGTCTTAAATATAAGACAGAAGTATATAATTGCAAACAGGGTCTTTACACTTTCAATATGAATCAGAAGTATATAATCATTTCCAACAAGATTTCATTAAACGACCCAAAATGAAGTGAATAAAAAATCTATTAACTACCATGTGCCAAATCATACTAATAAATGTCAACTAATGAAACCAGCAAATGCTAGAACATGTTTCAAAAAATAATAATACTACTAGCGTTGACAGTAGTACACCCAAAGCCAATCAAACACGGAAAAAAATAAAGCTTCACAAACCATTCAAACAAAAAGGAGTTAAAACCCAAGGGAAAGCTGAGAGAGAAAAAAAAAAGATCAAAGCTTCCAAAAAAAACAACTGACTTTTTAAAAACAAAAAAAAAATGGAAGAAAGCAACAAAGTCAACAACAGAAAAGAAGAAAAACAATGGAATCAAAAGCCCAAAGCATCATCAAATAGTAAAAGAAAGAGGGGCTTACCCCAGAACTCCATGGATGACGATGATGAAAAACAAAAAAGAGGGGGCTAGGGTTTTGGGGGGAGATGGAGAGCTAGGGTTTTAGGAGAAAGCGCGAGAGAGAAAGAGAGTAGAACGCTTTTAAAGAGGGCGGAAATGAGTGGGCATTGAAATGAATTTATAAGCAAGTTGCCGCCAGGTTGTGTTTATTCTATTTTTAGGGTTTTTTACTTTTTAGGGCTTGTTTGGGGAGGCTTCTTTTTTGGACTTTAGCCCAAATTATTTGGGCCTCAAAAAGTAGTCTGACCCAATCTTGACTTTAAATTTTGGGGGGGGGGGTGGGGATGGGCTAGATTTTGACTTAACCGAACCCAATATTTTAATATATTGTAAAACTAAAAAAAGCCCATTATGAAACTATACCTAAAGACTAGGCCTCATTCCTCAATATATATATATATATATATATATATAAGAAATATATTAATTTGTTTGTTTCTTTTCTTTTTTTTGAGGAAATTTTGTTTGTATCTTAGAATAACATGGAAGCCAATAACATAAAAATAAAATTGAAGTTGATAATATTTATTAACTAATAATTTTAAATTTCAAAAGCTAAATAAGAATTTAATTATCTTTAATTTTTTTGATCAAAAATATTTATCCTTAACCAGTATATTTTAATATTATGACTTTACAATATTATATATTATATTTTTTCCATTAATGAGGGATATATATATATATATATAGCTTATCCCTGTCTTGTGCAAGTATTAAATTTTTAATTCATACAAAATGAAAAAAAAAAGAAAAAGGATAAACTTCAATCTGTATAGCAATTAAGGACGAGTTGATAGGGGCGTAGCTAAAGGGGGCAGGTAGGGCCTTGGCCCCTCTAAAATTTTCCAAAGTCTTTTGAAATATATTGTATGCCTTACTTGAAATTAAGATAAAAGTGCATTTGGTCCCTGCAAATTTTTTAAAATTTTTGAAGTAGTTTTGTATCCTTACTTGAAAATAAGGTAAAATTATATTTGATCTTTCCAAAACTTTTCAATTTGCCTTTTTGTAAAATTTATAGTTTGATATGATAAATTTGATAATATTTTTAATTTATATATCATTCACTATTATTAACTTAGTTCTCTCTACATTTTCAATCAATATACATTTAGTGCTAATATTTTTCGTTCTATGCTCATAATAATAATAAAAAAAAAATTAAACTATCACAATATTTAATACATATTGTACATTACTTATTTCACTTTTTTTAAATATATGTAATCTTATATTTTTCTTTTGTAATATTAAATAATTCTATGCATATTTGGATTAGATTATAATTTTTCGACATCAAAATTTCAATTCTTATTAAATTTTTTACATATGCAACATGATTTATAATATTTAAAAATTGAAAATTGAAAATTTTATTATAATATTTTTATATATTGTTTGTAATTTTAGTATTATATATAATATTTATATCTAATGTTTTCATAATAGAGTTGTTCATCGATCGAGTCAGACCAAACTCGGATAGCAAAAAAAATTTGCTTGCCTAGCCTAGTCCAGTTTGTCTGGCCTGTGATGCCTTTTTAATATTAAAAATTTATTTTTTATATTTTTTAATTAAAATTAAATAAAAATATTTTTAAATTAAAAAATAAATCCGAGTCGAGCCCAAAGTTTAAAAACCTATTCGGGTTGGGCCATCGAACTAGATGAATAATCCAACTCTTGGACGAATCTATTTAATAACAATTTATTTTTACTTTATATTTATATATACATATTTCGATCTCCCTTTAACAATATTCCTAACTTCACCCTGGTGGAAGCTGATCAGTGAGTCAGCTCAAAAACAAAACAAAGTCTAGAAAATGATGCCTCGTAAACACAACACAAGGAGGAGTGGGATGCCTTTAATTTTCCACCATAATTTTTGTCTCTTGGGAGAGTGTTACACCCATGCATATGTCTTATTCACTATATTTGCACTACTTCCATTTATTAATCAAAGAAAAAAATATATATATGCATTATGATTATCATTATAACTTTATGGTTGCATTTATGCTTGTTATATATTGAGGCAAAAATCTCATGGTGACCAACCTAATCTTTTGCTTAATTATAAATTAATGTATCTAAAAAAAAGGACATCTTACATCAGATTATTGAAATCAAACTCCTCTTCTTTACACCTTTTTGCTGTATAATGTTAAAATTCTTTATGGGTTGGATTTGACTCTGAATAATAAAAAAAATTGTTTATCTAAATTTGTCTGAAATTTTTTAATTTATTGTTTAAAATATTTTTATAATTAAATTTAAATAATTTTTTTATTAATTAAATAATATTTCGAATTGATCTGAATTACAAAATCCTATCTTAATTTCGACCAAATTTGTAGATGAGACGAATAATGTAGCATATGAACATACCCGCCTGGGCCCGTGGAGGCGTGGATAGGGATGGCAAAACCCGATCCGACCGATGGATTTCGCACCGATCCGCTCCGAATGGAGAGGTTTTTTTTTGGAGCGGGGTGGAGCGGTTTTGGTAAATGCTTGCTCCACTCCGCCCCGTCCCGACTTTTGAAATTACTATTTTATCCTTTAAAATATTTTATATTTTTCCTTATATTTTTAATATATATTAGATATATATACTAAAATCATATATATATTAATATTTTATATCTATACTTTTAGTATATATGTATTATATATATTATATTAAAGATTTTTATAGACTAAAATTATGTTCATAAATAAATTATAATATAATTTTTTACAATATTAAGTTAAAAATAATTAATATAAATTGAAGTGTAGCGGAGTGGAGCACCGTGGAGCGGTTATGGATGTAACCGACATCCATGGATGTTGATGTTTCCAACATCCATGCAAGAATGGGGTGGAAGTGGATAAGGCAATATCCGACCCCGCTCTGCTCCATTGCCATCCCTAGGCGTGGACATGTTTATGTACAATGATTTTGCTTGAAAATAGTATATGTTCCTCACGTCACAAACCACATGCGAATTTTCATTGATTTGTACCAAATATCTTTGTTTCTTATTTTGCGAATTTTCAGCAAAAATTTGACATGAAAATAGTAAACAATTATAAAGAGCTTTACTTTTGGCATGTAATACATACAGTAAAGTTTCCCACAGTTTCAGTCGTCAAGAGTCAAGACCCTAAAAAAAATCAGGTTTTTGGGGTTGGGTTGGGAATCTTCAGCTTTTAATTTTAATAAGAAACTAATGTTTCCACTTTCCAGCCATACACCTAAAATATTACACAGTTATTCCCATGCTTTATTTTCCACTTTTTTACTCATGACAATTGACACATGTGCCTTACTATGGCAACTTGGAAAGTGCTGAAAAAACCCACAAAATCTTTAAAATATTTATAAATGGGTTTGCAAAAACTCGTTAAAAATATGCTTGAGTATTTGATTAAGTGATTTAATGCGTAATTTATTCCTTAAATAAAATAATATTTAAATACATCTTTCCCTAAATAAATAAAAAATTGTTTGAAACCCTAAATAATGACATTGCTTGTAAATTAGTACAATCCTTGGTATATTTTTTTCTCGGTTTGATAATTTTCATACCTATTTTTAGACTCGTTTAGCATTGTCATTTCATATAGTCCATGTTGTTGTTATTAGAAGATCAAATTCATGCTTGTATAAAAAGATTGCAACAAACACTAATTTAACCACTAAACTATAATTCATTATATTATTGTTGAGGGAAAATGACCCCTCATCTACTAATCAAATATTGGATTGTGACTTTATAAAGTAATTAAGTCATCATTCTCTTATCGAGGCATCATTTTTCAAAAAACAAAATTGTGAGAGCAAACTCCAACCACTCAAAGCGTGATAATATCTCATAGCGGACGCAGTCTAACAATCCTTACATCAACAATAGCATCGTCTGTGAGAATCCTGTTCCAAATCTGTATCGGCCCGCAGCAAAAATACAATTCACACTCTTGACTAGGAGGACCAGTGTTGAGAGAAAAAATGATCCTACATCTAATAGCCAAGGATTGGACTATGGCACAGTCCACACCCTTGACTAAGCAGACTAGTTTTGAAGAAAAACGATCTCACATCTACTAGTCAAAGATTGGATTATGATTTTATAAAGTAAGGCCAACCTTCCACTGTCAAAGCACATTTTTTTAAAGGATAAAATCGTGATGACGATTTTCGATCACTCAAAGCGCAAAAATATATCATAATAAACGCAACCTACTAATTCTTAGTTTCTTACATCAATGATCAATCCATATTTAGTCTGAAAGAAAATTATTGATGATGTTTATGAAGATAATAATCACACTTAATTTGAAAATTTATCAGCTATTAGTCAAAGCTTACATGTCCTTTTCCTTTATGGTGTAAAATCGCATAACAAAGCCAAAGTTATACGTGTGACAAGTCTATGTTTTAGGAAGGTGAGTGGTCAAATTATTTACACCAAAAGCACCTTGACGCACATGGAAGTGCATGGAGGAAAAATAGCTCTCACCAATTACTGTTTATATAGGTATAACATCAACTTTCTATCCTTTTTTTTTTTTTGGTTTCTTTTGGTTTACCAAATCTCGAACTTTACTCGAGCAGTTTAAATGTCAAGCACTTAACTTTCTAAGAAAAGAGGAGAGCTAATAACTTTCTATCCTATTTACCTGAAAAGAAAGAAGATCTACAACAAAATTTCCCCTTCTTTTGCAAAATTATTACATACCCTTCCTACTTCCTTTATAGTCTTAAAGAAAATTTGTAGATCCATTTGATTATGTCAAATAGAAATTTTATTACATATCCGAACTTAGAATTTAGTTTGATTGATTTATATAATTATCCTTAAGAGTTGACATTTAGTAAGTCTGTAGTTTGAATCTAAACTTGCTCATGAGCCAGACTACAATCCCGAGAATTTTTTTTTCCTTACACAAACTTGTTTTGGGTCGGGCTTGAATCCGCTCACAAACCCATTTCACTGTTCATTAAATATTAAAATATTATTTTTTATATTAATATATATTTTACAATTAAAATAAAAAAATATTTTTTTATTATATAATTCAGGCAGGATGAATATCTCGATCTTTGAGAAATTTATTTGAATCTCAATTATAATTTCACTTATACCAACAACAAAAAAATACATTCAATATATAATAATTGATGCATGACGTCTTATTCAAAAATAATAATAATTCGAATCTATCTTCCTAAATCAAAAAATTAAAAAAAAATATTAAGATTATGATATTAATTTCATTTGCCACAGAATCATTTTGCCCATATCTTGACTACAAAGAAAGAATATCAAAGGACAAGTTGACACCATCAAATTTGAGAGTCTGAGCCAACCAACCACTGCTTTAGCCTTTATCAATAATGTTCTCTTTCTTCTTCAAGCGAAATCAATTTTCTGCTTCCAAGTTTGTGGTTGGTTAAAATTTCAATATTTCCTTATAAAAAAAAAATTTATTAACAAATATTTAAAGATACTTTTTAAGATTATTATATATAGTAATATCTATTATCAATGCATTAAAAATGATGAATAAAATTATCAATTTTTGTAATTAATACAATACTATTATTATAAATAATATATTAACTAATCTTAAAGAGTGCTCTAAGGCACTCGTTAGCAAAACTCATAAAAAAATCAATTTGTTAGTGTTTATAGTAGACCTGCTCATAGGCCGAGCAACCTGCCGGCCTAGCAGGCCCGACTCTTATTGGGCCAGGCTTGGGCAAGGATTTTAATGATTCGAGCCGGCCTGGCTCAGTCCGGATTACTGTTCATCGAATAAAAAAATAATATTTTTTAAATTTACTTTAAAAAATATATAAAAAAAATTAAAAATTAAAAAAATATTTTTTTAATATAGTAAACAATAAAATGGGCCGGCGGACCAGCCTGGCCCAATCCAAGGCCGGGCCTGGACAAAGAAATCAAAAAATTTCGAGTCGCGGCCTGACTCATGAGCACCTCTAGTTTATAGATACTGATTAATATTATTTAATTATTATTAAAAAATTATATTTAATACATTTTTTTAATTTAAAAAAATATATTCATTAAATTTGTGATACTATTGTGAATTTGTGATTGAAAATGAAAACTTGAAAAGAAATCATCGTAAAGATATTTTAATTACTATCAGTTTTTTTTTTCATAGATATTGATTTTAATTTTTTGATGTCTTCTTTAGGGTTGAAATTATCTCAAGGATGATTCTTTTCTCAATTTAACCCAACATAATAAAGAAAAATATTAATCATTATAATAAGGTATTGATTAAAGTGATATATATATATATATAATGTAACTTAAGTTTTTTTTTTTTAAATTCAGTAAAAATAATATATTAAATATAAAAAAATAATTAATAATCAAATAATCTTTAATTGATGTCTATAAACACCGATATATAGATCCTAAAATAAAGCATGGCTATTTTATTCAACAAATTAAGAAAAGTTCCATGAAATATTCCAAATTCAATAAATCAAGCGTAAAACACTGTACACATTTGCATAAATAATTAACATAAGAGAGATTATGATTAAACACTCTCTTTTCTTCACTTAAAATTTTAAAAATAACCCTACATGCAATTTTTTCCGAAATTTGCATGCTTCATAATCTAAACCCAAACTATTTTAAATTATTCCAATCCTATTTTTACAAAATATGATATAAAAAAAAAATTGCCTTTTTTCTAAAACAAAAAATCCATGAATTTGAGCCAAGGTATCACGCTCTTTGTACCATTTTCCGCTGCATTTGAGCACGACGTCGTTTTGTTCTCACCGTCCTTCGACGCCGCCTTTTTTGTGCACAGGAAGAAATTTCTCGATCCCAACGCCATCAGCTTCTCTTCCCTTTCCAAACCTGCGCCCACCAACAATAAAATATTAGCAATCAATCAATGCCCGTACACGTTTCCTTAAAATATATAGTGCACTAATCTAACGGCTAAGTATTCTTCGGAGATGGTTTCATTTATCTTACTTTCTAAGCTGAATTGAGAATAATGGAGGCCGAAAAGCGAGGCATCCATTGACGGCAAGATTGGTCGGCGACCTTCCTTCGAGTACTGCCGAACGGCGGCGATTAGTAAATCGCCGACAGTGTTTTCCGGTGACATCACCACTTGCACGGCTCCGAGACTCCCTTGAATAGTCACGTTCAATAGCAGCTTTGTCAACTTCGGCCTAGCATCGGAGGAGATGGAAATGGTCCTTTCTGAAAGTAGGTTGGGTAGCGTCTTCGGCCGCCTCAGCTCCGCCGGTGCCATCGTCGGGATTCTCCCGTGAAACGACGACGCCTTTTCAGATAACCTTCCCCTCCGGCGCTTCTCCCGTTCCTTACGGTTATTTTTCGAATTCGGCATCGAATTGAAATTATCGAGTGTAATATATTATACAATAATTCAAACGGAAAAAAACTTTTCCTCCCTGTTTTTTTGGGGGTTGGCGAGTGAGACAACGATTACCACAAGCGCCGGTAACGGAAAAACCTAAACCGAGGGAAACCGAGAGCGGGAGCGGCGCGACGGCTCTCGGGTTTCCGGTCACTATAAGCTATCATAACATGAATGGTATAGCCGTAAAAAACAGAGAACCCAAGGGCAAATAGAAAAGCTAATGAAAAGCTGATAGAAAATGAAGCTGCCCCAAGCTCCCAACCCTCACAGCCAATTTATATGGAAAGGAAAGGAAAGGAAAGCGAAGAAAAATAGTGAGAAACGGCTATGAATCTCTTATTCTCTTGGGTTACCGGCTACGTCCGGTTGATGGGAAATAAAGTATTTTCCTTTTTCCGCGTAGTAAATTTACTGGTGACCGGTAATTGCCCGCGGATGCGACATTTCTGTGGCTTTGCTTTAAGTGGTAAACTGCTTCGTGTTAAAGTGCGCTGGTGTAGTGTTCTTTCGGTGAGTACAGTGTACACGTGGAGGCATTTTGTTGCTTGGTGGCTCCGAAATTCGCTTGGGTGTTTGGCATGGAACTTGAAGGGTAAGAAATATCGTTCCCCTTACTTCAAGGCCGCTGTTCGTTTACTCGTTTGGAACTATAAGTCACATGCTTTGCTCGTGTGATTTGTTGCATTTTTAAAAAGACACGCGGAAATTATTGTCGGAAGTCAGAAGTAACGAGCTTATAGTTAAAAAGGAAAATGTAAGGTCCGGTGAAATTATGACACGTGGGAAAAGAGAGTCGGGTAAAAGAAAATTATTATTATAAGACTGCCATGTGGACCAATGGAGCTTTCTAGTTTTTATTTTTTTAAAAGTGTTGACGTCACGCTTATAATATAGTTTTGTCTTATTTGAATTATTAAGAATTTTAAATTTCATAAGATAAATTTAAAAAAATTTATTTCTTATTAATTGATTTTTAAGGTAGATATTTAACTTAGACAACGATGAATTGATTAAAGTTGCAATTGAGTTTTGATCAAGAGAGTATTTAAATATTAGTTTGAAAAATTATCTCATTAATTGCAGTAAAAATTTTAAATTTCATAAACATAACATTTTTAAGATATATTAAAAAAATTAATAAATAAATAAGTCATATGATAGATTTTTAATACTGTTTGTAAAATTAAAAAATTCAACCGTTATGAATTCTATTAGTTTATTAATTAGTAATGATAAATTTTTGTTTGACATATACGAGGTGATGGGATTAAAAGTTGGAAATAAATCGTAGGGATAGTTTCGCATATTTGGAATGTGGCTATAATATAATATGAAATTTTATTAACAAGTATTTTAAAAATATTTTTTAATATTATCATATATAATAATATTTTTATCTAAATTTAATATATTAAAAAAATGAATAAATTATAAATTATTATATTTAATATAATAGTATTCTTTTAAATAATATACTAATTAATATTAAAAAGTGCTTTTATAACATTCGTTAGTAAACTTTTATAATATATAACTTTTACTCTATATAATGTCACAATTATTTCTAATTAAAACAAAATAAGTACTGTAAATTAAAATTAAAATTTTCAACTAATAATTAATTCATTTTATCAAAACCAATAACTATATGTTATCAATATAAAAAAATATAATATTAATAAATTGTTAAATGATTAAAAACAAACTTGTCAATCATCATGATTCATGAATGAGTAATGAAAAATATGATTTTTTTTCTTCTTATATAGTATTAAATATATATATATATATATATAATTAAGAGCCATTCTTAGTGACCCTTTGAAAGGATGAAAAACCCATAGTCTAAACTCTTAAGGTAGATAGACATCTTTCTTAAAGAGATGGTCAAGTTTTCAATATCGGAAAACGACTCATATTTTATTTTATGTTTTTTAGAAAGTCACTAACCGAGAGTTTTTCGGTTTTTTTATTCAAATATAGCAAAAAAAAAATATCAAAATACCGTTGATTTCGGATTAATTCCCAAAATTCGCTTTTTTTTCTAGCTGGGAAATCGTCATCCCCCATGGCGATTTCCCAGTGTAAAAATATGAATTTTGGCAAAAAACACCAAGGGAAATCGCCAACCCCATGGCGATTTCCCTTGGTAATTTTTGCAAATTTTACAAATTTCATCAAGGGAAATCGCCATGGGGGTGGCGATTTCCCTTGATTAAATATTTTTTTTTACTTAAATTAAAAAACAAATTTTATTTTTATTTTTAAATTTGTAAGTTTTGTTTTTTTAATTTTAAAAATTATAAATTAAATTAAAATATTTTCTAGGTTTGGTTATTTATTTTTTTTAAATATATATTAAAAATGTAATTTAATTTATTATTAAAATTTTATAAAAAATAAAAATATATTTCTTATTAAAATTTAAAAAAGAAGATTATATTTCTTATTAAATTCTTATATCAAAAATTGTATTTCTTATAATTTTGTAATATTATAAAAAGCAAAATTTAATTTATGAATAAAATTTTATAAAAATAAAATTTTATTTCTTATTAAAATTTAAAAAAGAAAATTAAATTTCTTATTAAATTTAAATATGGTACATTTTTTTTTCTTATTAAAATTAAAAAAATAATAATAATATTTCTTCTTAAATTTTTATATCAAAAATTTTATTTGTCCCGGGAAGCTCTGTAAGGAACACTACTTTTTAAGCTGCGTTTAAAAAATATTTGAAAATATAAAATTTATGAATTAAAAAATATTTTTAAATAAATAATTTAATGATTTAAAATGTAAATAATTTTTTTTTAAAATAAATTTATCGAGTAACTTTTTTAAATAAAGAAGTTATTTTTAAGTTGGTATCGTAAAATAATTTTTTTAATTTGATTTTTTTTATTGAGTTGGTATTCGATTAACTCGTGACACCAATTTAATCATTGTTTTTAATAATAGTATAGATTGTTGGTATAATTTTAAAATTAAAAGTTATATTTTATTATAATTTTAATATGATAAAAATTTCTAATTTTTACAATTAAAATAATAATTTGGTAATCAAAAGATAAAAAAAAACAAAATTTTTATAGTTTAAAACTGGATATTTGATAAAATAATTTTAATTTAATTTATGATTAAAATTTTATAAAAATAAAATTTTATTTCTTATTAAAATTTAAAAAAGAAAATTAAATTTCTTATTAAATTTAAATATGGTAAAATTTTTTTCTTATTAAAATTAAAAAAAAAAAAAGAAAATAATATTTCTTCTTAAATTTTTATATCAAAAATTTTATTTGTTATACTTTTTTAATATTATAAAAACTAAAATTTAATTTATTATTAAAAATTTGTAAAATATACTATTTTATTGCTTATTAAAATTTTAAAAATAACATTATATTTCTTATAAAATTTTTATATCAAAATTTTTATTTCTTAAACTTTTTTAATTTTATAAAAAATAAAATTTAATTTATTAAATATACTATTTTTTACTGAAGATTTAGGGTTTGGGAGAGGTTTCAGCTATTTTTCAGTCCATCAAATGCTGCAGAAAATATTGGAATTGGATTCCTTCTGCAATGGATGAGACTGATGATTTAGGGTTTGGGAGAGGTTTCAGCTATTTTTCAGTCCATCAAATGCTGCAGAAAATATTGGAATTGGATTCCTTCTGCAATGGATGAGACTGATGGTTTAGAGTTAGGGATAGGTTTCAGCTATTTTTCAGTCCATCAAATGCTGCAGAAAATATTGGAATTGGATTCTTTCTGCAATGGATGAGACTGATGATTTAGAGTTAGGGATAGGTTTCAGCTATTTTTCAGTCAATCAAATGCTGCAGAAAATATTGGAATTGGATTCTTTCTGCAATGGATGAGACTGATGATTTAGAGTTAGGGATAGGTTTCAGCTATTTTTCAGTCAATCAAATGCTGCAGAAAATATTGGAATTAGATTCTTTCTGCAATGGATGAGACTGATGATTTAGAGTTAGGGATAGGTTTCAGCTATTTTTCAGTCAATCAAATGTTGTAGAAAATATTGAAATTGGATTCCTTCTGCAATGGATGGGACTATTGGACAGTCCAGTACAAAGGATGGGATTTATCAATCAGATTTTGCATTGAATAAGTTATAACTTTTTCAGTCAAATAGTCCTAGGCAGAATATGAGAATCAGATTCCATCCTATACATAGGATGGGATTTGTCATCTGGTACAACATAATGAACCATTATAAATTCATAATACTTATGAAGGTTTACAATACCCCCTACAACAGTTTTTCAATCAGATTTTTCCTGAGTGCTAAAACCTCCTCATTCTCATCCTTCTATATTTCTTCTTTCTTTTGCGGAGTGATAATATCTACATTCTCATCTTTCTTAGTTTCATTACTACACAACATGAGCAATAGAGTGATCGTATTGGTCTACTATAATGGCCAAATTCATAATACTGACGAAGGTGCTACCTTTGATTGTGAACGTCCTAAAAGTTTTCGTGTTGAAGAAGACGTCACATTAGAGGAACTGAAGCTGCAAATTCATACAAAAATTAAAGCTGGAAATAGAAAAAGAGTTTCAGAGGTTAAGTATAGGCATCCTCTTTCTATTGGTGAAGGATGTGACCGATATAGAACATTTCCACTTGAAGATGATGATGATGTCAGATGCATGTTTTATGCTCATGAGACATTTGCAAATGTTGGTGTACTTGAGTTATATGCTGACATAGATGATGTTGACGATGATTGTGGCCCTTCAAATGTTCGCACAACAGAAAACTTTCCCATAGAAGATTATGATTCTGGGTCGTTCTATGTTCACACTACATACGACGTTCCCACAGAAGAAGTCGTGCCCTTATCTCAAGCTACAACTTTTCAGACTTCATTAGTCTCACAAACAATTCCTACTACCCTCGAAGATGAGCCAGCTGGTGTTGATCCTGTTCGTCCACGTGGAGTCCATGGTGAAGATCTTGGTGAATTTAGTGAGCAGGAAGAGGATGCTGAATTCGCAAGTGATGACAATAGTGATTCTGACCCAGACGTCGTCCCTGCTGAGATCAACACTCATGGAGATCTTCCCCCATATGAGGATGCATCCCATATGCATACCCTGGATCTGGAGGCAATGCATGTGCCGGAATTTCCTGAGTATGCTCATACATTAGCTACGCCTCTGACATTTGATCCATCTGCAGTTGATCTGTGTGTTGGGTTACAATTCCCAACGAAAGAGTCTGTGCTTTCAGCTATCAAGCACTATAACATCAAAAACTCTGTAGATTACAGAGTAATTGAATCTGAGCGGACGAAATATTATGCCAAGTGCGTAATGTATGGGAATGGGTGTAATTGGAGAATAAGGGCAACTTTTATGAAGAAAAAACAGGCATGGGAGATTAGAAAATATGAAGGGCCTCATACTTGCACATCGGGGAGGATTTCACAAGATCATTGCAAGTTAGATTGTAACATGATCTGTTCATGCATTTTGTCATTGGTCCAAGCAAATCCGGAGATTTCCGTTTCAGTTTTGATCGCTGAGATGCAAATCCGGTATGGATACATCACCTCCTACAAGAAAACATGGAAAGCAAAGCAAAAGGCAATTGTTCGAGTTTTTGGCGATTGGGAAAGATCGTACAATGAGCTACCTAAATGGTTAGGTGCAATGCAACATTTCGTGCCTGGTACAATTGTGGAATTGCAAACGGTACCTGCATATCACGGTGATCGACTGGTCCAGGGTAAGAGAATATTCCATCGACTATTTTGGACATTTAAGTCGTGCATTGAAGGGTATCCGTATTGTAAACTTATTGTGCAAATAGACGGTACTTTCTTATACGAAAAATACAAAGGCACATTATTGTTAGCTATTGCACAATATGGCAACCGAAACATACTGCCAATTGCCTTTGCCATTGTGGAGGGTGAGACAACAGAGGCTTGGTCATTCTTTCTCACTAACTTGCTTAGACACGTGACAAAACAGCCTGGCATTTGCTTGATGTCTGATCGACATGAAGCCATCAAAGCTGCGATTAGACGCGATGGTAGTGGATGAAATCCTCCACATGCATATTCAGTGTACTGCATTCGACACATTGCAGCGAACTTTATGAAAAAGTTTAACAATAAGGAATTGCGTCGACACATTGTTAACATGGGTATGGAATCAAATCATAGTTATTTTATCTCTTATATTTCGTTTAGTTTATAAAATAATACTGAAATTCACAAGTTTTTTGTTTTAAAATTTATTAGGATACGAGTTGAGGCGACCGAATTTTCATTTCATGTATGACAATCTTCGTGGAGAAAATGCAGAGGCGGCTAATTGGCTTGATAGGATCCCCAAGGAGAAGTGGGCCCAGTCATATGATCAAGGAAGACGTTATGGCCATATGACAACCAACCTAGCTGAATCTATCAATTCGGTGTTGAAGGGAACGCGTCATCTTCCCATTACTGCTTTAGTGCAATCAACATATTATAGATTGGCTGTACTTTTTGTTAATATGGGGAACAAGCAAATTGCAATGATGGAGGGAGGGCACACATATTGTGAAACAGTCACACAGGCTATGCAAGAAAATCGCAGGAAAGCTAACTCCCACTTTGTTCGTAATTTTACGCGAGCAAATCAATCTTTTCTGGTTGAAGAGTTAGTTGATCCACAATAGGGTGTTTCTGCAATGAAGTACAAAGTCAAGCTTAGTGACATGTGGTGTGATTATGGAAAGTTTCAAGCACAAAGGTTCCCTTGTTCACATGTAGTTGCTGCTTGTGCACATGTCCATGTAGATTGCATGCAATATGTGGACAAAGTCTATAGACTGGAAACTATATTGAATGTTTATAGACATGAGTTCGAAGCTGTTGGAAATGAAGGTTACTGGCCTCAATATGATGGTCCAGAAGTGTGTCCCAATCAAGAAATGCGGAGAAATCCACATGGTCGGCCAAAATCAAGTTGTATTCGTAATGAAATAGACCTCAGGGAGAAAGGCCAACCAAAACGTTATGGATTATGCAGAAATGAAGGTCATAACCGTCGAAATTGTCCGCATCGATCTGGCACATTGGGGGAGACTTCGCATCAACAATAAATGAATTACATGTTTTTGTCAACTTATCATGTAATTTGGATTATTATTTTACATATAAGGGAAAATGTAATGCAAGTTTTTGTCAACTTATCATGTAATTTGGATTATTATTTTATTTAAAATGAAAAAAAAATTATAAAAATATAACTCAATTATATTTTTTTTTATAATTTTTTAAATTAAATAACAACATTAAGATATAAATTAAATAACAACATTAAGATATAAATTAAAATAAAATATAACAATTAATTTCCCAACAAATTTGAAATAAATAACATGAAATGCAAAACATATAAATTTATATATTAGAAATTTAAAACACATTATTCTCGTTATATTGATAAAAGTACATTTATTCTAATTATTGCGTGGTGTAGAGCAACAGTGTCGAGCTCTTCTAGTGCGTGGTGGTCGCACCCGTCGTTCAACTTCGTCAGTGGCACATATTCGCGGTCGACCACGACCTCCTGCTATAACCGCCACTGGTTCCGGTTGTATGTCATCAGTCATTTCTTCCGTATCAAAAATTTGAAACCCACTGCTGGATGAGCCAACACCTAGTTCACCCATAACGGGAACCTGACTACTAGATGCACCCATAAATGATGTACCATCAAATGCTTACGAAGGGGTTCCAAACTGATACATTGATGTTAGATATGCTGAACTTGGACTTAGGATGGGGAGCTGGTCATCTAACCTCATTCTTGGCGGTGATGGTCGGTAACACTCATCAACGTCATATCCGGGGTGACTTACGGAATAACGATGACTGGATGGTACTCCATGATCCCGTACAGGTTCAGGATGATCAAATGACATCCTCGGTGCTGTGAACTCCGATGAGGTCGGTTGACGTGTTCGCCCACGTTGTCGGCGAGGTCTAGGAGCATCCATATCCTGTGTAAGAGGGACTAGAGCTAAAGTTTGTCCGCTAAATGGCATACTCCTAACATCCTCATACATCGACGGTGGACAAACGAAAGGCCGACCTTTATTTTTATACCATCTTATGTAATCATCAGATGGGTTGAAATTATTACCAACAATCGGTAACCTGTCGGAATTCGTTGAAAACGTATATTCCACCAATGGATCCAATGTTCATGCTTCGCAGGCCAAAATTCCTCATGACGACCACGCATGTCGATCTTGTGAAGCTTATCAAGGTTCACCGGGGCTGCAGGAATTGGTTGTTGCATCCCAAATTGTCGCAACTCCCTGTCAGTTTGGTGCCACTCTACATATGAAAAGCATATCAATGTTGTGTTTGCTTTCCATATATTACAATTATTGTAGGCATCCGATGGGAGGCATGCCATAATTTCACTTGAGGAATATGGCATCCACAGAAACTGCGAATAATTATTACAAATTATTAGTTTCATATGGATTAAATAAATAAAAAAACTTCAATGTAACAATCGAAATATTTACCTTATCATATCCTACTCGATCTAGTTGTACTCTTATACTTGCAAGGTCGCTCGGAGTCTCTGTAAAATCTCTACTCCTACTCCTACTCCACCTATTAAAATGCATATAATATCTTAATGACCTATAAAAATACAAGTTCGTACAAAATTAATAAAATAGTAAAAACTATTACCTGCTTGCAAGGGGGTATACAGCCGAAATATCCACGCGAGGAGCAAGAAATGGTAGCCGATACCAAGCCCATGATTGTAGAAGCACTAAACATCCACCTATGTCATGGCTTTTTGGAACTGTAGCCCGGCAAAGTTCTCTATACAAAACCGTCAAACACGCAGAACCCCAACTATAATTTGCCGCATACTCTAAATTACGTAGTAATGGAAGATACATTAAATGTACCCGACTGCTCGATTTGTCAGGCATCAGTAATCCTCCAATCAAACGTAAAATATATGCTCTAGGAGCATATTGTATCTGTTGTTCAGTTGCATGTAATGGAAGATTTTGAAACGATTTCAATCAATTTAGTTTCACCGTTGAGCCAGATACATACTCATCTGGAGGTACCGAGCCCAATAGATTTTGACACACTTCATTCCAATCTAGCAAGCTTCCGCCTGTAACTGCATCGCCATGGATCGGAAGTCCAAGTTGCAGCGCAACATCTTCGAGAGTTACCCTGCATTCACCAAATGAAAAATGAAAAGTGTGCGTCTCGGGTCTCCATCGTTCGATCAACGCACTGATTAAGTCGGGTTGTATAAAAAATCGTCGAATTTGAGTTGCGTGATAAAATCCGGCTCTTCTTAAGTGGTCGATAATAGATGGATGCGGGTCCTCCAATGTAAATTTCCTCGAACGTAACATGCGACGAGTTTCCTGTTATAATAATAAAAATTAATATATTATAAAACTGTAATAATTAAAAATTAATAAATAAAACTATAAAACTATAAAATAACAAAACAATAATAATAACAATTTTAAATTTTTTTATATAATTATTAAATAATTCAATTATATAATAAATAAATAACTATAAAATTAAAATTAAAAGACAATAATAATTACAAAATTATAAAACAATAATAATATAATATAATATAATATTTAAAATTATATAAAACTATAAAATGAAAAAAATAATAATAATTAAACAATTATAAAACTATAATAATACAAAATAATATAATATAAAATTTATAATTATATAAAACTATAAAATGAAAAAACAGTAATAATTACAAAATTATTATTCTATATAATAATAAAAAGACCATTGTAATATAAAAATTAAAATTATATAAAACTATAAAATGAAAAAACAAAAATAATTAACAAATTAAATAACTATAATAATAAAAAATTAAACAATATAAAAAATAAATAATTATATAATTATGAAATCAAAAAACAATAGTAATTAATAAATGATAAAACTATAATAAGCACTATAACATTAAAAATATAAAAATTATAAAACAATAAAACTATAAATTTACAAAATTCTAATCAATAAAAAATAACTAAAAATGTATAATGTAATACAAATAATATTATAACAATTTACTTACCTCTTTAAATATAACCTCCGATATATGATTTTCTTGCAACCTCAATAGTGATGATGAAGCCATTTCTAAATTTTGTTGTAGAAAAAAAATATTGTTGTAGAAAGAAATTGTGTTGGTAAAAAGAAATTTAATTGTTGAAAGAAGAATGAAAAATGAAGTGGTATTTATAGAGAAGAGTGGTGTGTGTGGGGGAGGGGGAGGGAGGGATTTGAAGGCAACGGTCATTTGACCGTTGCCTTCAAAAAAATTTGATTTTTTTTTTGTTTTTAACAAAATTTACAAAATTTTTTTCATAAATTTTAAATAATAAAATATACCTTACGAAATTTCTTTTTTTTTTTTAAATTATAAAAAAAATATTTTAATTTAATTTATAATTTTTAAAATTAAAAAACAAAACTTAAAAATTTTAAAATAAAAATTGTTTTTTAATTTAAAGTAAAAAAAACAAATTAATCAAGGGAAATCGCCACCCCTCATGGCGATTTCCCTTGATGAAATTATCAAAATTGGCAAAATTTACCAAGGGAAATCGCCATGGGGGTGGCGATTTCCCTTGGTATTTTTTGCAAAATTGGCAAAAAATACCAAGGGAAATCGCCACCCCCCATGGCGATTTTCCTTGGTGTTTTTTGCTAAATTTCAAATTTTTACACTGGAAAATCGCCATGGGGATGGCGATTTCCCAGCTAGAAAAAAATAGCGGATTTTGGGAATTAATCCGAAATCAACGGTATTTTGGTATTTTTTGTGTGGCTATATTTGAATAAAAAAACCGAGTTTTTCCTGTTAAAAGAAATAGATTGAGCCAAGCACATGCAAATACTACCACACATGAGGATAATTTTGATTCACTCGGTTTGTTAGATTAAAAGAATCTATTTTATTGTTTGATAAATATCAAAATATTAAAAAATTTAATTTTATAATTAAATTTAAAAATATATATTTTTTATTAATTATATAATAATTTAGATTAGATCGATTCGAATTAAAAATAAGGGATAATGTCATGAATGATCCCTGAAGTTTAGGATTTTTGTCAATGTGTTATCTGTATTTTTAAAATGTCGATTTTGGTACTTAACGTTTTGCTCCGTTTATTAATGTAGTACATGACCCTAACACCGTTAGTTTTTTTAAATGATGTGGCCTAGATCCAATGAGGAATTGACACGTGACCTTTTATTTTCAAGTCATATTTACACGCAAGCAACTTTATTTTTCACCTGTTATGTAAAGAAAAAAAACGAAATTAAAGCAAAAAAAAAAAAAAAGACATAAAACAATTTCAAAAAAAGAAAATCCAAAAGTCGAAACCTTAATCTATTCCCAAAATGAAACAAATCCCAAACCCTAACCTTTCGTAATAAAAAGAAAGAAATCGAAGCTGTCAATAAACCATCAAAATCCAAAATCAGTTCCAAATAAACAAGTAATTCGATTGGGTTATTGTTCCCGTGGGTAGCAGATTCGATTTTTTTTCTCGTCGACAGTGATATTCGACAAATTTTTGTAGTAGCAGAGATTGAATTGGGTTATTGCCAAGTGATATTCGAGAGATTTTGTAAGTGCCTTTATTGATCTTCGTTACTCAAATTTCCCAAATTCTTAAGTTAAATTTTATATTAAGTTTTGTTAGTGAAAATTTTCAATCAGATTCGAGGGATTGAACTGGTGTTTGACATATATATTGTATTAAATTTCATTGTATCTGTGACCAAATTTGTTTATTTAAAATGTTATTGCTCTGCTTGATTTGTCTGCAAGTTGAATGTGAGATTTTGTCTGTATGTGGAATATGGTATTTTATAAGTTTTGTTTTAGTTGTTGTTGGCTTTAGGGTTGGTTTCCTAGATAGGTCCTTGATTCTTCTGTCATGTTTATCTACCTTTATTTATTTCTTTATGTTGCATCAGTCCTTGATTCTTCTGTCATCTTTTAGGTTTATATATTTTTATTATTGTGGTCAGCATGCAGTCAAATGGCTTTTATAGAGCTGCCTTTACACATGCATTTGGATGGAACTTTTGTGGAAAACCCAAAAGTATCCTATGTTGGTAGGGATGTTGTTGTATGGGATATTGACCATGATGTGATATCATATGGGGTCTTGTGTGATATGGTTGATGAAGCAGGGTATGGGTCTGTTAAAAGCTTTTATTATTTGATACCAGGTTCTGAGTTTGATGATGGTTTAGTGTTCTATTATGATAATGCTTATTTTTTGAGAATGATAGGACATATGAGGGAAGATGGAAAAATACATGTTTATGTGGAACATGGGATTGATGTACCAGAGGTGGTTGAGGATATATTGGACTACCATGTCAGGATAATAATGAGGGAGGGGAAGAAAATAGCAATGTAAACGGATCTAATGTGCAAACTGGTTGTCATAAGGATATTAATGTAAAAACCACTTCAAATATGGATGGCAATGATGAGGGGTTAGATGATATTAACTTGGGTAGGTCCCATGATAATAATACTGAGTTAGGAGGTGGGTTTGTAAATGTTACTATCGTTGAGGAAGAGGAACTTGAGAGTTGTGAAGGTAACTCTGAAAATAGTGATAAAGAGCCCTTAGGGGATTTTGAGTGGGTCTAAGATAAACAGGATGAAGAGTTACAAGAGATTAATACAAAGTTTAGAAAGTTTAAAGAGAAAAAACAACAAAGAAATGTAAACCATATTGAAATCCCACCTGAGTTAGAGTTTGAAGGTCTAGTTCAAGAGATCAAGAAAAGAAGGGCAACTTTGAAGAAAACAAATATTGGTGAGTCCAGTGGGATAGGGAAAAATACTGAAGACGGGAATGACACAGATTACATAGACTCTACAGATTTAGGCAGTTATGAGACAGATGAGGATAGGAAAGTGGTATGTTAGAATAGTAAGAAGAGTTATTTTGAGCCGTCAGATCCAATGCCTTTTTTTGAGCTTGGTATGATCTTTGATGGTCTAAGACAATTCAAGGATGCTTTGAACAAGTTTGCTATTGCAAAAAGATTTGATTTTAAGCTGCATAGGAATGAAAAGAAAAGAACAATAGCTGCTTGCAAAGGTGGGGGTTGTCCATTTGTAATCTTTGCTGGAGTAGATAATCAAGATGGTTTGTTTAAAAACTTTGAGGAGTGAGCATACAGGCACAATTTCATTTAAGAACTCAAGGGCAAATTATAAGGTTTTGGCATAACATTTTCTTCCTAAGCTTAGGATAATACATGACTTGAAGTTGGTTGAGATGGTAAGACTTACCAAAGAGGAGTTGAAAGTTGATGTTTCTATGGGTGTGTGTAGGAGAGCTAGGTCTACTGCTCAAGAACAGATTACTGGTAGGAATCGTTATGAATTTAAGAGATTATTTGACAATGCTAATGCTTTGAGGGAGGCAGATCCAAATGGGAATGTAGATTTGATGGTTGAAAGGCCTACTCCTATGCATAAGCCTAGATTTTGTAGGTTTTATGTCTGTTTTAGTGCACTGCAAGAAGGGTTTGTTAAGTATTGTAGGCCTTTTGTATGTTTAGATGGTTGTTTTCTTAAGGGACCTTTGAAAGGTGAACTTTTAGTTGCTATTAGTAGAGATGCCAATAATCAAATGTATCCTGTTGCCTGGGCATTGGTGGAGGTAGAGAATAAGTATTCATGGGGATAGTATTTTGATAATTTGAAGAAGGATCTTCAGATGATGGATGGGGAGAGATTCACTATCATGAGTGATATGCAGAAGGTTTATGCTTCCATTCAGATTTTAGTTTTTCAGTAAAGTCGTGTCTCAATTTCCTTCTTAATGCTGACTTTTTGTTTTATTTTTCAGGGTTTATTTGATGCTGTAAGTACTCAGATTCCAAAAGCTGAGCATAGATTTTGTGCTAGACATTGGTTTGCAATTTGGAAGAAAAGCCATAGAAACACAGACTTGCACAAACAATTCTGGATGTGCAGTAAAGCAACAACAGAGGCTAATTTTAGGAAGAAAGCAAAAGGAACTTGGTGACATGAAGGGAACAACACTTGTGGATATGCTAAGGAAAAATCTAAGACATTGGTGTAAGGCATTTTTTAGCACTGCATGTTTATTTGATATAGTAGATAATAACATAGCTGAGGCATTTAATGCTAGGATTATTCATGCTAGACATATTTTCTATAATTTCAATGTTTGAGGAAATTAGGCATTATGTTATGCAAAGAATTGTGAATGACAAGACTGCTTCTGTTAAGTGGATAAAAGAAATTTGTCCCAAAATTTTTGGGAAGGTGGAAGAGAATAAGGAAGTTAGTGTTTTTTGTCTTGTTTCATGGAATGGTACAGAAGGATACGAGGTTCAGTGTCATAGGGATAGATTTGTGGTTGACATAAATTGAAGGAAATGCACATGTAGGTATTGGGATCTGACTGGTATACCTTGCCCACATGCTACATGTGTAATTTTTTTTAGGAATGAAAGGGTTGAGGATTATGTTGCAGATGTGTATAAAAAAGAACTTTATGAGAAATGCTATAATTGTGTACTGCCACCATTTGTTGGAGATAAATTCTGGCCTGTTACAAATATGTGAGATATTGAGCCACCACTACCTAGAAAGCTACCTGGAAGACCCAAAAAGAACAGACTTAGAGAGGAAGGTGAATGCAGTGGAACACATTTGTCAAGAAAAGGTAGGAAAATGAGGTGTCAAATCTGTTTCAAGTTGGGCCATAATTCTAGGAAATGTACAGAAAGAAATAAACAGAATGTAAGTATTTGAACACTTTAATATTTGTTCAATTATGGCTTCTTTTTTGTTTTATGAAAATCTAATAGTTGTGTGCATTTGCAGTTTCAAAGTAATGAGGATACAAGTCAGTCTGTAACCCAATAACCTCTGCATCTTGAAGTGCCACAGCAATCTGTTCCTGAGGAAAATGTTCCAACCAGTATAACAACTTCCAAACCAGCTGTTCCTCCAAGAACCAAGGCAACTAGTCCCACCACCAGAACAACTTCCAAGCCAGTTGTTCCTCCAAGAACAACAACCAAGAGAACTGTTCCCAACACCAGAATAACTTCCAAGCCAGTTGTTCCTCCAAGAACAACAACCAAGGCAACTGGTTCTTCCACCAGTTGTTCCTCCAAGAACAGCAATCAAGCCAACTGTTCCCACCACTACAACAACTTCCAAGCCACTTGTTCCTCCAAGAATAAGAACCAAAGCAACTGTCAGAAAAAGAACAACTTCCAAGCCAGTTGTTCCTCCTCCATCAACTGCCAAAATAACTGTTCCACCACAAGAAACTGTTCCACCACCAGAAACTGCCAAAGCAACTGTACCAGCACAACCACCACCAATTGTTCCAGCACAACCAAGAACTGCAAAAGGGAAAGGAAAAGAGAAGGTCTTCGATAATGTATGTGCACTTGGAACAAGGGGGAGAAAAATTAATGCAAGGAATGGGGATATATGTTAATGAAAATATTGGTCTGCAGCTTTTAAATCTAAGTGTCAACATATGAGAACTATATGGTTAAATTTTATTAAATTATGTTTTTAAATTTATTTATTTTTATAAAAATCAGCCTGGATTTCCAAGCCAGCAAATCATTTCTGCTTCAAGAACCAGTAAGACTGCAATAAGTTCAAATGCACCACCAGTTGACTCTGTCAACACTTCAACTGTTGAATGTCATGCTTGGACCAACTAACTTTTTCAAGGTGAGCATATAATTGAAAATGAGTTCATATGTAAATCATTTTAGGGTTTTGTTGTTGATGATCTATTTTTATTTTTTACTTTATGATCTAAGGGATGATTTGCTGGGAATTAAGAAGAAAAGGCCAAATAGAAGGCTGGAGAATGATATTCTAACCATGCAACATGAAACCCAAGGGACACAAGAAAGTAAGAATGGGACCAAAAAGCTAAATAAATGAACATTGGTAGTCATGTTTGTAACTGAAGGATGCTACTAATCTGCAACAACTTGGTGATTTTTGTAATCAGAGCTGATGTATAACAATTTGGTTATGATGGTTTTTGATGTATAACAATTTGGTTAGGATGCTGCTAATCATACTTTTGGATGCTTTTTGTAATCACAACTGATGGATGCTTGTAATTTATTATTCTCAATGAAATGTTCCAATTTCTGTGTCAAAAGTTCCTTATGATTTTTTTTGTATATATGCATTGTCAATTTCTAGCAACCTTAAAGATTATAACAGCATATAACCTTCATTCCAGCAAACTCATAGCAAGCTAACAATATGCTTACATGTTATCACATTCCAGTAACTTTACACATTTATGAAAACAGTAAGCTAGCAATTAAGAATAGGAACAAAGGAACATGAACACAATCCACATTCATTTTTTCATTTCCAGCAACATAATTCATACAAAAGTGCTCAAGGTACATAGATAGTTTACCATCTCCCTAACCAAATACATAAAAGCTTACAATTAAAAATATCATCCAGGACAACCATAATCCAATCTTGTATAATCTAACTATTCTGCTACTTTTGGCAACCATATCCTTATATACTTTCTTTTGAAGTTGTAATTTTTTCACCTCTTTGATAAGCTTGCTAACTTCTTCACTATTGCCATTTTGCTTCAACAGAATATTCTCAATCCTCAATTCTCTATTTTCAACCAACAATATTTTGTTCTCACTTTTCAATTTTTCACTATCATTTGCACATTCAATCTCTGAGTCCTCTACCAATTCAACCCATTGAAAAAATCACAACCAACACCCTACAAACATATAAAACACCCATTAAGCATTTCAATTTTTACAAAAACAAATTACACAAATTAAAATAGCTAAATTAACATGGTACCTCTTGATATTTTCCGCAGCCATAAAATTTTCTTCTAGGATTTTTATATGTATTTGACGCACGAATTGGAGCCCTCACTCCACAGAAGCATTTTACCCCTCTTGCTTGACTTTTTGAGCTTGAATGCGAGCCTGAATATGAGCTTGAATAGCATGACTTTTTACTTAAATATGAAGATTTCGTTTTTGCCATCTCTTGTGTCAGAGTAGGAAAAGAAGAAGGAAAAAAAATGGAGGAAGAAGTGTTTAAATGAGGACTAAATATATATTTTCATAGTTGAAGGTTTGTCTAAGCTCAAGATTAAAGGTTTTTAAAGGAGAAGATTTTAGAAGAAAAAGCTAGGGGTTTTTCGGAACTGAAGGTCTTTTAATTTGGGAATAAATCTCTTGCTTTTGGATTTTCTTTTTTCAAAATTGTTTTATGTCTTTTTTTTTTGCTTTAATTTCGTTTTTTTTTTTACATAACAGGTGGGAAATAAAGTTGCTTGCATGTAAATATGACTTGAAAATAAAAGGTCACATGTCAGTTCCTCATTGGATCTAGGCCACGTCATTTAAAAAAACTAACGATGTTAGGGTCAGGTACTACATTAATAAACGGAGCAAAACGTTAAGTATCAAAATCGACATTTTAAAAGTACAGGTACCACATTGACAAAAACCCTAAACTTTAAGAAATATTCATGACATTATCCTTAAAAAATAATCTATCTCAAATTCGACTAAATTTGAATTAAACCCTTCAAATCGAATGAATAATTTGTTTGAAAAGGTCTACTTGTTGCTATGATATAACAAATTCCATGTATAAGTACAATTGATGCCACCTTGCTTCAGATGTACATCATAAAATGCTGCAAACAAGATGAGATGCAAACAAAACAAAACAAAAAATGAAAACTATGTTGTGGTTCTTTTGGTTAAATATTATTGGTTCACTGGTCAAATTACTCAGATTAATTCTCCTTTGCTTAAAATACATAGTTACATACATGATACAACCCTGATCTAAGGGGGGTCTTTCATTATTCCCAGTTAGGTCTTGATCCAATTTATCAGTTTAAAATTAAAAAGGGATGCATTAAAGCTTATCAGCCTTAAAAACAACACCTCTCCAAACTGAACTCTAATTATCAACCACAAGCAAAAGTTATATATATTTTTATAGTAACATCTAGGACGTCGACGTTGATTGATTCAGTTGGTTAAGTATTTATTAACGTCTTAGCAAGTATCAAAATTCGAGTTTCATTAATAGTTTCACTTGATGAATAATTTATAAATATCACTATTAATCATCTATGCAACCTATAACATGCTGTGATAGTGGACTAGAATAACCTAACTTTTCTATAAATTAAAAAAAAAAAAAAAAAAAAAAAACCATCTAGGACAGGTGACCAAATTCAATGGTCTTAGCCTGCAGCTGAAGTGGGTCCTAAAGAACACAGACCACTTGACCAGAGAAGGACTTGACTGGTGCCGCCGGTGGGTCTCCCAAAGTGAACAAGAAACCTTAATAATGAAATGAAAGCAAAAAGGCCAAAAGGAAATGACTCAGTCACAGCCTAACAGGCCCCTCCCTTTGCCTTCTTCTCTTACATGCCATTTTGGACTCACTTGTGTTTACTTGTTATGGCTTTGTTGTTATCTCTTTCCCGTTAGTGTTACTTACCAACCTCTATTATTCCATCATCAAGTTTTTTAATTTATTTGATTTGAAGTTGAACACATGATTGTGACGTCAATCTCATTTATTTTATCATAACCGTCGACTTCCGATTATAAATTTTTTATTTGATGCATAATTGTGATATCAATTGATTATAAAATTAAATTTTAATTACTAAAATTAAAAATTCAACATTTTATTAACAAATCATATGATTTTTGACAAAATTCTCATTTTTTCTTATTTCTCTCGTACAAAAAAAAATAGTAAAGAGTAATTGTAACATTTAATTTTTCCATAAGGAAAAAAAAACCTACAGTCGTAAGCAACTGGGAATTAGAGCAATTATAAGGGAAATGTTTGGCCAAAACGAAGAGATCGATTCCACCACCTTATTACCAGGCCCCGCCTCTATTATTTGTATGGCTGCTGCTGAATGTTGATGGATGTTTCGATCCAGATTCTAGATCGTATCCTTTGTAGAATCCTATGCAGGATCTTGCTTTTGCTTGCGAAACATTCAACATTTTTTTATTCATTATTGATGCAAAGATTCAACTGCATCAACAATATTCATTAAAATCAATGTTCATCCCTGCCGTGTCTTGATAAGCTTTACTATTTATTTAAGTAAGCAAGTTTTAAGCAATATTTAAATCATGTTTTAGTTACGTGTTGGATTACATATTAACATTTTGTTGGTAATATATATATATATATATATATATATATATATATATATATGCATGCTTGATTTTGGCTTTACTTTAAGCTTTAAAAAATGAAGGAAAGCAACTGTTTTCCATCAGCTTCTCAAGAAAATTCTAATATTTAAGTTAAGAGATTTCAATTTGGAAGTAAACATGCATGGGATGACCATTGACTTAGAAGTCGAAGAAGGAATTGATAAGTTATTACAAGTTAAATAAAAAGGGGAAATTAGAAAACAAAATTGATTTTTAGATGTGTGTATATTAAGTGAGTGAAAAAATATGCTCTTTGATTTGAAACTTTAACAGAGTTGTATATGAAGTAGAATAATAGAGGTTGAATTATCCTAAATGAGATTAAAAACTTTGATTCCTCTTATATTGTATCCAAATCTCCAAATCAAGTTATTTAATAAAGACCAGACTTGTGGTTTTAACGTCTATAAAAGATTCTTGATTTTTGGCTTAAACCGGGAGACGACTCCAAAATTGCTTTAATTGGCATAATCTGAATTCGGTAAAAGTCTAAACTCATAATGAAACCTAATATGGTAATTCTTTTGCCGCTCATAGTTAAAGCGACAAATTTCATCATATTTTAATTATGGTGGATGAAAGTGAATGAACTTTAAATATTTTTAAAAAATTGGGGATTGAAAAATTAAATTTTAAAAATCGTGGATAAAAATAACATATTACACAAAGATTATAAAATGTGTAATGTTACTTATTATAATATATAATTACGGTTCAATCCCTAACAAAATCAAATATAAAAATATTTTACAAATGATAAGTCTAGGATTATATTTTTTAGGTAATTTCCTTTAGATTCCCCGATGAACTTTATCTAAACTGTCCCTTTGGCTTTTGCACAAATTAATATGCTTTCTCAGAACTTGTTGAATCAAATTCAAATCTCATTTTCCCTCTCAATACTTGCTAAAATCAATATATATATGCACTACCCTGATGAAAAAAGATAACAATTATTGTTTAATAAACTAAATTTTAAATGTTTTCCTTTTACCAATTTTATTATAAAAATTAATAGAAAAAGTACTATATTATATATAAATCTTGATGAAGTTAGTGGTACAAAGAGAAATTATAATAATTAATATTTGAATATTGTATTTTATATCAAAAAATCCATAAGTTAAATCAAACACATAAATCATATAACAAATCAACATATAGCTTAATTAGAGCTGCTCATGGGCCGGGCCGCGGCCCTTTTTTTTTTTTTCTCTGCCCAGGCCCGGCCCTGGGTCGGCCCGGTCCGTCCGTTTAGGCCGAAACACTGTTCATTGGAATAAAAAAATAAATTTTTTTATTTTTTTATAATTAAAATTAAATAAAATAATATTATTATAATAAAAATTACTGTTCCGGGCCGGGCCGGACCAGCCCGAAACACAAAATATCCTGCCCAGGCCCGGCCCGATACGAGCCGGGCGGGCTGCCCTGCCCGTTAGCAGGTCTAAGCTGAATAGGTTTAATAAATTGGATCAAACCTATGGACGGTGAAACTTAAATTTGAGAGTATACATGGAAATGGTGAGTTCAAACTATAATGTTCTATTATTATTATTATTGATAAGATAACCAATTGTATTTTCAGGTTTTATCTACGTTTATTTTTTTGTAGGCAATCTTAAAAACGTAATCTCTCATATCGATATAACGCATTGAGAATTTTACTTTCAAAACATTTTTTACAATAATCGAATCTAAATGGATAAGAAAAAAAAACTCGTCCTTACCAATTGGACCAACCCATATGGATAAATTATAATGTTCTTCTCTTGTATAAAAGAAATCTCATTCACAAATATCTTATGTTATATTTAGAAACATGAATTTAAAAATTTGGATTTGGATTTCATTTGCTATATAAATTGTGAAAATGGGATGTATACATTATATACAAATTAGTTAAGATTCAATATGATTATATATTTGAAAGGTATAAAAACATGAATTTCAAATTCACAAATAGCTATAGGTATTTCAAATTCACTGCTAAATAGGCATCCAACAAATACATGAATTTGAAAAATAATAATCAATATTACATTTAAATGTGTTTTATTACACTATTTTTAAAATTCAGATCTATTTTTTAAAATCTAAATTTTCAAATGCAACCGTAGAAAATCTTTTCGCTATTATCTTTGAACTTTTCAAAAAAAAATAATTTTCTAACTATAATTATTAGTTAAACATCATTTTACATTTCAAATCGCAAAAGAAGTTAAAATGAAGAGAAAAAAAAAAAAGAAAGAAAAAAAAGTATAAAAAAGACAACCAAAAGGAGCATAAAAGATGAGCTTAGTTGAGCATGCTTGAAAATCCCATTGAATTTGAATTGATTTTATTGAATTTGATGTTGACATAATTAAACTTTTGCAACTCCAAATTTCAAAATTGGCATGATGAACTTAACAATTCATTAGCAACAGTCCAATCATGAAAATATTTAATGCTCCTAATAAATAAGCCTATTTCAATGACATGAAAAATGTTCTTATCCCATCAATCCTGGTGACGGCTTTTATAGTAAATAATATTTTTTTTAATAAAAAAAATGACAGTTTTGCATTTTAAACTTATAAAATAAATTTTCGATAATTTAAGTCAATCAATATGAGATCTGATTTTATGCGATAAGCCAGCATGCTTTTCAATTTTGAGATTTGATTAAATAGCCTAGGTTATAATGTTATTCACTCTAATCTTATATCTTCAAAAATCATTTGTTTCTTTAATAAGAAAAGTCATCTTAATCCACATTTATTTTAATTGATGTCACATATTTGGCACGTGTCAAATACCTGTAGATTAACGTACATATTAACTTTTAAAAAAATTATTAAAAAAAGTTTAGAACTTATTTATTTTAAATTATAATATTTGATCAAATATATTAAAAATTCATATTGTATTTGAAAAAAAAGACTTATTAAAAAATAAAAAAATTTAAATTTATTTATTGTAAATTATAATATTTAAGAAAATATATTAAAGTCTATAATATATTTTAAATTTTAATTATAATATTTGATAAAATATACTAAAACTTTTTAAATAAAGTTTTCAACATTTTTTCAAATTTTTTTTTTTTTTTTTATCTTTCTTCTCTCTTCTTGATTGGTCATATTTGGATCTTTTTGGAAGTAATATTGTAAAATTATACATCTAAATTTCATTAAGTTGCAAGTTAGGAGGTTGGCAAAAAAAAAAAAAAATAAACCCATTGATCACTAGACATTCCTGTTAAGGAAGTTCTTGATATATATATATATATATATATATATATATATATATATATATAAAGGTCTGTCATAACATTTTAAAACAGCCAAATATTTTTGTATGTGTGCCTACAATAATTAGATTAATCATTGTTCATTAAAAAGTCAAACTATATATGCATATATGAAGCATTTAAATTAATCTAAACTTAGACCATATCATACATAGCCCCATTTAAAAAAATATATGAATTAATTTATTTTGTTTGGTATTTAAACTTTGAAATCTAAGTGGTTTAGGGCGGTTGGTATTTGGTAATTTGAACAAAATTCATAAAATAATACCTTACTTACTACCTACCATCTTTGCTTAATTTCAACTTAGGTGATAAAAGATAAGATTTAAGTAGATATAATAAATTCAAGTCAAAATGTTTTATTCTCTATTCTTACATCAAAATAAGTGGGGAAAATGGGAAATTAGGCCCTGTTGGCTGGGCTATTCCATGATTTTTGGCGTTTGCAGAATTATCAATTAACCATGTCATTGTCAGCCTTGCAGCCAACATGCAATGTCTTTTAATGCCCTTCTCTCTCTATTCTCTTCTTTCTTTGTTCAAGTTCACTGCATTGCAAATTGGACCAATTGGAAATCATGGGTTCTTGTTTAACTATTTGCCTTTTGGTGTGGACCTTCAAATTTGACCATTATTCAAATAGATATTGGTTAGGCTTTGAAAATAATTATTCTTCTAATCTATTCTTGGTTTATGTGTCAAAAATTTATAAGCACCTGTTAATCGAATTTTGGAGAAAAATAATTGGTATAAGGATTTTTCTTTTTCAAAGTTTTGCTCAAAAACGTTAACTTGAGAGGATAATTACTTGACAAATTGACATTAGTTGGTAAAATGAGTTTTTAAAGAGAACTAGGAGGAGGTTTAATTAACAGACTTGAAGAAATAAGGAAGGGAAAAAAAATGTTAGGTCCCAATCACCATTGTTTTCTTTGCTTTTTTTCTTTTTCTTTTTCTGTCATTTTCTTACCAACCCAATTGGCAAAAGAAGGTTTGCAAGCAAAAAGTCACATAGCATTTTCAACACCATTGATTTCTGAGTACTAAAATAATTGGAGATGATTCCTCAGCAAAGAACATTAATGGTTTCTGGTAGGCTGAATTTTTCATGTTATAGCTTTACAAAAGCTTTAAGTAACTCCTGATTTTGACACCTTCAATTAAAGGCAGGCAATGTTGATCCGACCTTTTTTTTTTTTTTTGAAATATTCGTGTTCGATATCCGTATTCGACGTATATCTGGACATCGATATGGGGATATGATCTTCCAAGAACCCTCCAAATATACGAAAATCTTGAAAAAAATTGAACAAACTCATGTCAGACACATACACGTATCTGATACTTAAGTCCAAATGTGAGTAACATAAAAGGCAGGTAACCCCATGGAAGATTGGCTACCAAACCTGAAATTTGTGTGGCTTTGCATGCTTGCAGTTGCTCTGATGGTCTCCTACTGGATTGACAATTTGACATCAGGTTAAAAGAAGCAAGCAAGCGTTGATTACTAGATTGGGATTTGATGCAAGTAAATACCCAGCACTTAGTTTTTCAAACTAAAGCTTGGGTCAGATTGGTTCAGGGTGATGGGTATTTTCAATCACTTTAAAAGTTAAAAATGTTGCCTCCTTTTTTCTGGTTTCAAGTCTAGAAGCAAGCTCTTGTTCTTGATTTTTCATTTTTATTGACTTTTCTTTACTCTAATTACTTGGGCATTTTCCTTTTGAAAACACTCTATTTCCTTTATTTGGAGATATGAAAGTGTATAACAAGGAATTAAATATGGTCAGGGTGACATCATGTACTTTTTTTTATATATATATAAAAGATGTCGTAATCTTAAAATAAAAAAATAAATTGTAAATGTTGAAAATCGAATTTCAAATTTGTTAAATGCTATCTCTTAAAGATAAAGACATGAACCAATTGAATTAAATTCGGTGACATCATGTACTTCACCAATATTTCACAGTGACTTTAGACCATATATCATCCACTTGTCATTTGGATTTTGGACACGTAGAAATCGAAACATGGCTGTTTTCTGTGTTCCATTTTGACACATGATTTATTAAAGTCTGTCTTGCAGTAAAACCTATGGAATAGCAAGGCTTTGATCATTCAGTCGGAATCTCAATTGCCTGAATGAAACTTCATCCATCCCTCCTACTCTTGCTCTGAACACAAAACTTTCACTATAACAATGAATCATCCAAGAAATAAGCCAGAAGAGAGTTTGTGATCATCTTAGCTAGCATTTTATTTGTACGTTAAAATTGTATCAAAACTCAAAAATGTTTTTTCAATGTTTAATTTTCTTTTTCTCTTATTAAATGATAAAAGCTAAGTGCATACATGAAATTAAAAAATGGCCAAAAAACAACCAAATGCAACCTCACAAAACTGACCCTCTTAGGTCCAACCGTTCAAGTTCCTACAATGATTCCAAATAACAAACTGGAATATGCAAAGATAAAATGTTGTCTGAATATTCCTTTGGTTCAGCATGCAGCTCAAAACAGTTATGTTTTCTAGGTCTTTTTAGGCTGCTTCTGGTATTAGCAGTAGCTGAAGGACATGACAGAATCTTACATAAGGAGCGTAGCTGAGAATTCTGTCCGCTATTGCGATTTTGTGGTTGAAACTTTGGATTGTCTTGCTTAAATGCTCTCAACCTTCCTTTATGGCCAAGAACTGGAGGGAAACTGACTGAATCAATTGTTTTCAAGAGGTCATCGGAGTTTTCTACACTCGAAGGAGGCTGCGATTTTAGTGGTAATCTACCTTGTTTCAATGATAAAATCTATTGTCGCAATGTAGATGGAACCTGCAATGCAACAGAGGAAAACAATTGAAATTCACAATATAAAAGCCGGGCAATCTCACAAAAGATACCTATTCAATTAGCATAAAGGATCCTGAAAATAAACAGAGTATACATAAATGCCTGGTTTGGCTGCAATTTGATATTGGAAAATAAAGCTTTTCAGATGAATTTCCTATTATTTTGGACCTTGTAAAGTTGAGACTACTCAACACAATATATAAATTAATAATTTCTGTAATCTAATGTCATAAAGCAAATGGTTCACCTTCACAGATAATTTTTTCTCCTTAAGCAATCACAAAGCTTGCACAGCGATGAGAACAAAATAAGGAAATAAAATTAATGGAATAAGAACTTACTGCTGAAACAAGGCTACAAGAAGCAAATGACAATGAAGATGAAGAGAATGGAGACTCCTTAGGCTTTTTTCCCTTCTGGTCACTCTTTATTGGGCCCCGATCTGCAGCAAAGGATCCAAAACTGGAAGATGTAACCTCATCATCCTCTTCCTCCTCCTCCTCCTCATCTACATCTTCATCAACCTCCTCTTTGATAATAGCTTTTTCCTGTTAGCCACCACAGAAGTATCTTCTTCCTCCTGCAAACCCATTTCCAGCTTCTTCTCCTCCTCTTTCTCTTTCATCCTTAACTCCTCATCCATGTCCTCAATGGCCTCTTCCAAACACAATTCAGCCTCTATAAGGTCAAGTTCCGTTTCAATAAGCTTCATCTTCATCTCACCAGCTTTCTTCTTCTCTTCAGTCCATTTTTCTAGTTTAACAAATCCTGGCTTCAATGCGTTTTCTATTGCCATTAAGAAATGCTTCCATATATTACCCCTTTTCACAATCACTTCTCGTCCATAGAACTCATCAAATCCAACAGGTAGGAATTGAGCCTTCTTTGGGTCCACATCTTCACCTTCTTTTAGAGGTGGCTGCCAAAATAATCGGACCCCATGTTCCTCATCCTCAATGTAATTGATTAATCTTCCAGTTGGGGTGTGCAAAATGAGGGGATCTTCAGTATATATTAGCTTTGATGGATCTTCAGGGTCAGGCTCTGGTTCTTTGTTGATAAGAACAAATTCAGGAGTCTCATCTGATCAAGAAATTGTAAACATCCATTTCAAGTTTTCAACAAACCAAAAAAAAAAAAAGGGGGATTCTTGACATCACTTTCAAAGACTAAGAACTGATGGAAGGGAATGAGGAGGAATACCTTTTGACCACCAATATTCAAGCTCTGCAGGCATAGGTAACCTCAGGGGAGCTTTATAGAAGGAGTTTAACCACATTTCTCTTTCCTGATCAACATCATGCACATGTCTTCCAATAATCAGGAACCTGCCAAGCAAACATACTTATTTCCTCTCCCTTTTCATGATCTTGGAAAGAATCCACCAACACCATGCAAAAGAAAAGTTTTACTTCATAGAACTGGTTGATAAATCCTGGCGCCATCCACACATCATCTTCCTCATAGAAATAGGGGTGTTGAGGATCACCATAAGGACCCCTCTCTTCCCTAAACACTGTACAAGCAAATCACTAGAAAAGTCATGATTATAAAAGATTAATGATTAAAATTGTCATTGATTAAATGTCAAAAGGCAGACAGTAATTCCAAAATTTCAAGTAGAGCTAATTTCTAGTATCATCTGAATCTTGTTCAGTGTTGAATGAGAAAGCCATGTATTCAAACTTCAGAGAATAGCCGAGTGAGGCCTTTGGCACAGAGGAGGAAAATCCAACAAGACAAACTGTGCTCAAACTTCAAATCGTATTCTGGAAGACCCAGAAAACTAATTTTACAAAATAGTTGTCAACATACTCCATGAAATCTCCTATGAGCTTCTTTTTGCACCCAAAAATTAGATGAGCAGAAGATTTCTAGGAAGGCTTTTACCAACAATGACTTATAACCCAATATCCTCTCCAAATATGAGTTTCTACAACTTTAAAATATTCAGCTTCAGCACAAGCTATAATGTTGACTTATCCAGTTATCACGAGGTACAGAGCTCTGCCACTTCTATTTTCCATTTTGTTTTCTTCTCTTTCTGCTTCTTACTTGAGCATATTCTACAACCATGATCTATATCACACGCTTGAAACATTGGTTGGCATGATGGACACTAGACATAATCCTTGTGTCAATCATGTCAGACACTTGTAGTTACAATATAAGAGAAATTTTAAAGATGATACGCATTTTTGTAAAGAAACTTGCACAGAGATATTATCTAAGATTCTGAAGTACAATATTTCCGCTATCTGCAGTTCTTTGGCTACATAGGATATAGGCATTTATCTTGTTCTTATATCAAGAATTTTACAAGTTGCTGTGTCAAAAAACATTTTGTGCTTATACAAATGTAATTGTTAGAAGAGTCAAGACTACATACTTCCATCCGGTTTATTAACAAACATCCGAGCCTTAGCAGCAGCAACCTCTGCTATACCAGCATGCATCTGAAAGACTACAATGTCAGAGAAATACCATACTACAGAATTTCTTCCCCCCTGTTTCATTTTAAACTATTTATTAAGCATGAAAAATTACAGAATACCGCTGAAATGTTCTCATCACAACCATCTATATCCTCCAATAGCTCTCCAAAATAAAACTTACCCTGCATCCATATAAATTATGCAACAACATGAGCAGTCAAGCACTTTATAAGAGAATGCTGGTAGCTGAGAGAAATGGTTCATACAGCAAGGGAGTGAAAAAAAGGAGTCAATATTATCAGCCACTAACCAAGTTGATTGATGAGTGTTTTGTATTCTCTTAAGACCATCATATTTTAACATTTTTCTTTTGATACATATTGTATAAAGTTTCTATTTTCAAATTTGTATGTTACTAGAAATTAGAAAGCATTATTTAAAAGAAAACTGAGGCTTGTAAAGCAGAGGCCAATAATTGAGGTGCAGCAACACGTATTAAATCTTATGTATAAACCACCACATCTCCATGGAAGAAATGGATTTACATAAGTTGAGCATCAACAAAATGGTTTATATTTCAAGCACATACATAGATGGTGCGTTCATTGACTTCGTATAAACCACATCCATGCATTCTGCCATGCTTCCACTGGCCAGCATAGCGGTATCGACCCTTCTCCCTGAAACAGAAAAATTTGTCTCCATAACGCCATAAATTGAGATATATGCCTGCTAAAGTCTCAACAAAGTTTGGCAGAAAAAGTAACGTACATGCTGAAAACATACAAAGTGCCTTGCATGATACAACATAAATGCCCAATATGTGTATGTGCATATTGGGCAGATTAGGAAAACCAACATGTGCATGGTCATAAAAGAAGGGCAGATTCGGATGCAAGGATGACAATAATGAAGCAAAACGAAATAGTTAACTTGATAGAGGAACATGCGGTTTTCTCCCAAAATGTTTGATCCACACATCACTCTCGTAAAATGGTATTTCATACTGCCCATCAGCCAGGCGAATGCTATCTTCAACATCCATCTCTAACCATTCTCTATCTTCAGGGGTCATGAAATCTCTTAATATTATTTTCCCTTCAGCTCTCATTTTTGCTTCAAGCCTAGAAAAATGGGAAATATCCAACTTCATTGTATCATGTATAAATCTATTGCAGAGATTGTAAAACCTACGTTATATCATGAGGGCATCATAAATAGTTAACAAATTGTTACATACTGGGAACCTGGCACAGGTTCTATATCAGGTATATCAACTTCAACAATCCCATGACCTTCCATGTTGTTTGCAGCCATTCACCTTCATAACTATGAAAGGAAACATGTCCTAAGATTTTCTCTTTCCTTGTAATAACATAATGTAAGCAAAACACAAGTACTTGAAGCACCTCATTAGCCAAACACAATACAAATTTATAGACCCCAAATGGAGGGGGAAATGAATTATTTAAACAGCACTCTCAGGGTTGACCAATGCAAAAGCATACATTTCAATCCTTCAACTACAGCACAGCCTCATCTGCATGTTTAATGAGCCTTCAACGTAGGATTGAACTAGAAGATATGTATGAAGAAATGAAAAAAATTAACCTTATGATACAGTAACAGAGATAAACAAACATACGTATCATCAAGACTGATGAGTTAAACATTGACAAACCAGACCAGCCCCTGCTCTGCAACATAAACACCTTTGCCATGAGCCAAGTCATCCCAAACTGTGCCTTCATACCTTTAACAAAATGCAGAATGACGATAATGAGCAATCAAACATGTCAAAGGGAGACATGAATTAGGCATACCATTACTATGTACTTCAAACATGTGGAAAGCAAACTATTGGATTAAAAATGAGTACATGACCAACCTTCAATATGCATTCACATATTCCCCACATAAATCTATAATTTTGCATCTTGCAATTCACAAAGCTTAAACTTTTTTGAAGTTTTAGCTCTTCATAAATATGTCTACTTTTGTTTCTATCCAAAAGCACTTTTTGTTTTTATGCTTTCTCAAAAGCAATGTACCTTCCAGAATAAAGACAATGACCAAATGAAGCCTATATGAAAAATTAGCTACCTCATTGACAAACTCCTCAATCCTAACTAAACTTCCTCGATTACAATACTCCAACAAGTAAATGCATTCCCTTTCAAGAAAAGCAAAAATACTAAAAAAAAGAGGAAAAATGAAAAAGAAAAAGAAAGTTTCTTTAACATACGAGCTTCCATCAGGGAAAATGTAGCTGACCCAATTGAGGAACTCCTCAATCCTATCCAACTCTTCAATAACTGCTTTGGGGTTCGAAATATCATAATGATTATCCGGTATAGCCGGATAAGGCTTCCGATAAGGAACATAAAACGGGGCAATCCCAGGGTCCGGACCCGCCTTAATCTCATCCTTTACAATTTCCCAATCTTCCTCATCAGCCCAAACCAGGTCCCAACCGGGTTTGGTCATATCCAAAGGAGCATCCACCCAATACTCCTTCAAATCCTCTTCCCGCCAATTCTCGGGGTCTTGTGGAAAATCCCATAAGTCTTCGTAGTAAATGTAGTCTTGGTCTTCTTCTTGTTGGATTCTCTTGAGTCTCTTGCTCTCGAGCACCCGCGTGTACTTCCGGATGTTGGTTTCGGGGGTGTTTTGGGATTCCGGTGGGGCCTCTCCGGGTCGGGTGTAGGTGAGTGTTTCGGAATCGGATTCTTCGATGTAGTCGTCTGAGGAAGAGAAGGAGAAGTCCGAGTCGGAGTCCGGGTATTGCTGTTGTGACTCAGTAAATTGTTCTTCGTCTACTGGGTCCTGTTGCGACTCAGTGAGTTGTTCCTCTTCGTTGGACATTGTTTTGGAGGGGAAAGAAGAAAAAGATAAGGGGGAGCATGCGAAGAAGAACGATAGTGACAAGGCGAAAATGAGAGCAGAGAGTGGTTTCTCATTTCAAAAGGGTTTTGGGTTTTTGGCCTTGTCCTTGTCTTTAAGTGATTTTGTCTTTTATATATATATATATATATATTATCTTAGAATATAATTAATACGTTATGTTGATTGAATAAAAAAAAAATTATTTAAAAAAAAAATTCAGTATTATTATTCATTGATTAATATTTTTTTTTTTTAAAATCACAGACTATGCATTTATTACGTGTTTATTTAATTATTATACATTAAAAAATTAATAATTAATTAGTAAAATAATATTTTAATCTGATTTTTGGTATATAAAATAATGATTTTTTTTTTCTTTTCGCATGCGGTGGTTAGAATTTTTGAAGGGAAAAAAATTATGTATTGAGATCTTATATTTAGTTTATCACTTTTCTTACCTATTTTTCCTATAATTTGAATGTAACAAATAATCTAACTTCATTATTTTATATTTTATTTCTATTATCTAAACTTTTTAATATAAATAATTTTCATTATTATTTTACATAAAAAGCTACGATCGTCGCAGGAATATGATTATTAGTTAAACTATATTAAAATTAGTTTGTGACCAAATCCATTAGTTAATTATATTTATTCAATTATGTGATGTGTGTCTTAATCTCGTGTAATATATTGATGGTAATTTTATTTTTATATTATTAATTTATTGTATAAATATTTTTATAAATTAAAAAAATAAAACTATGAATTTATCAAAAAATAAAACTATTAATTGGATATGATTATATAATTTGCTAATTATTAATACCTATCAATATTTGAAATTCGTATCTTTTAAGTAATTTAAATTTCAGTTAGTTTATTATAATGCATCAATTTAAAATTTCATTACTGTAAAATTAGCATAACTAAATGTTGTATGTTAATTTGATATAGATTTTTATTTTTTTAAATGAGATAGTATTTTAAAATAAAAAAATATGTTTCCGTAATAAAAATTACTAGAAACTAAAATGTTAAGAGAAAAATAATTTCTCTAACAATTTTATATAATTTAATAAAAATCATCCGCTAATGTTAGGTATTTGAATCATAAAAATAAATATAGTTCAATCTTAAACATAAAAAATTATTCAACTTTAAAAGTAAAAATCACATAATGAAACTTTTTTTTTTGTAACACATCATCAAATTTTAATTCTTGGATTACAATTTATTAAGGTTTTAGCTAAATACTAAACACTAAAATTAATCATATAAAAAGTTTACAAATGTATGAAAATAAAATAAAAATATTTGAGTATCTATTATAAAAAAATCCTAACATATAATAAAAAATTAAATCTAATACATCACTGCTGAAAATTTTAAACTTCATTAAAAGTCCACCAACACAATTAAAGGATTATTGCATATCTCATTAGATATATTTTGAAAAATAAAAGAATTAATATTATAAAACAACAAAAAACACATGATAATATTCTTAATACATTTGTTCAATTTGCAAATTTTACCAACAATTGTATGAAATAATAACACAATGAAAAGTAATTTCCTATCATGCTATAAAATTTATTGGTTCATTCTATAACATGAACTAAAAATCTCTAAATTAGAATTTCTGATCCTCATTTTTGGAGTATTTCCTTAGAACATAGTTTAATTTTGCATGATAAAAATATTCATGCTAAATTGCTTCAAATTTAGTTTTCATTTTATTACATACAAATTAAACTTAAACCATAAAAATAGATACATGATCTAATTAGGAAATACAACAATATAATAAATAAGTTTTTAAGTTCAAATCCCTTTAATTAATTTAAAGAAGTTGAATTAGAATTTAGTTTAAATAATTTCAAATTTTAATTTTCTCTAAAGCTTAACTACTCCTTCAAACTCAATGCTAAAAAAAAAAATCATCTTATAGAGTCATAACCTCTTTTAGACATGATAATATTGGACACGATATTATTATAAGACACGAACATGATGCGAGAAAAATAATTAAAACACGACATGAAAAAAATATATGGATACGACACGAATATATTAATATGTCAAAATCTATATAATATAAATTATTAATACGTCCAAATTTATATTAATATAAAACACCTTAAACACGAATATGATACGAAAAAAATATACAAACTTGATAGAGATACACAAATTACCAAATCTAGCCTCTTTTTCTTTTTTATTATTATTTTTTAATTAAAATTATCACCTTCAAGAACCATTTTTCATTTGAGCAAATACCATGATTTTTACATGCCATCCAAAAAAATTCACAGAAAAAAGAATTGAAAAAGGCTAGATAATATAATTCAATACTAAAAAAAAATGTCTGTCATAAAACCGAACATTATGCAATCTGCATTTACCATTGACAGACACCATAGTTCCTCATTCTCATTTACCAAATGCCGACTCTTTCTGCCATAATTCCCTCCATTAACAGTAAAAAAGTCACTTTTCCTTTTTAATATTTTACCTCGATCATCGTTTCTTCTTCGAAACCATGGCTGCTGCTGTTGCTGTTGATCTCTGTGGTCGCTTCTTCCATGGCTCCAAAACCGAGTCTCTAAACCTATGTGGCAAAACCTGGCTCCTCCCTCTCTTTGATCTAACCACCGGCGGCGATATATCCTTGAATTCATCGAATCCTTCTTCTACAACGTTAACCAAACTGTCTTTATTCCTTTTCATTGACCCACCACTTTCTTCAACCTCTTCAACTTCCTTATTCTTATCATTCATCAGACAATAATCCCTGCCTGAATTAATCATCTCCGCCGCTTCTATAAGCAAATCCAATGAATCATTAAACCCTGCCGCCGTTTTAACCTCCCCGTCAGTACCACTTTTAAACTCATCACTTTTTTGCATTTCCGTGACATCAGAAGAAACATCCGTGGCTGTAGCTGTACCTGTTTTCTCTTCAATTTCTTCAGTTTCTTCTTCTTCTTCTAAATCTGGGTTTTTGCCAAAGGAACTATTCTCAGATAAAGACTCGGATTTTTCTTCATTCTCATCATCATCGTCGAGAAAAGAACCTAACCTTAAGTTTAAGTCAACATCAAACCCTCTCTTTTTAAAAGGGTTTGGGTTATTTGCACACGGCGGTGGGATAGTTGAAATTAAATGAAGAATCTTTTCGAGACAAGCTTGAGCTTTGGAACATGATCTTCCATAATACCGTACGTTATTAAAGCAAGAATCTCTTACCTGATTATTGCAGTTCAAAGAAGCCATTTTTGGAGTCAAACAAAAGAACCCAACTTCCCTTTGCTTTCACATCTCACAAGGCTTTGTCAAATTCTCCGAGAAAATTCAAGAGAGAGAAATGAATAGTAAGTAAATGAGAGAGAAAGAAGGAACAAACACGCTAAAGCATGCCCGATAATCTTTCGGTATTTAATAGTAGTATATATTTTTTTTTAATATTCTTGGAATTTCAATTTATAGCTATGAAATGAGGAAAAAATTAAAAAAAGAAAAAAAGAAAAAAAAAAAGAAATGGATTCTTCGGTGCTTTAGTGACGTGGCATGTTGGGTGCCAGTTCGTTGTACACGTGGCAAAAGTTGGTTGGTTGTTGAGGATGGTTTTATCACGTACTTGTCACCGGGTTTACGGCCTTGGTCTTGGGCGTTTCTCATGTGTTTTTTTGCAAATAGAATGGTCTCTTTTTCTTCAAAGCTTGTTTTGTGTGATCTTTTGTTATCTTTATTTTTTTTCAAAAGAAGAAGATTTATTTTTTAAAACATATTCTTTTTTATTCATAAACCTCATCAAGAAAATTATTTTTCTTTTTTAATTTTTATGAATAACTCATGTTTAATTTCGAGTTGTTAATCATGGGATGAATGAAATAATGCATACCCAATTGCTCTATTTTTAATTTTTATTTATTTTTAAGCTGTAGGAGATTGTAATTTAAAAAACCCACATTTTTCATTTCAAATTAATGATTTCCCAAAGTTTTTAAATACATTTATTATTATTATTTTTAATAAAATTAGATATATCAATATAGGTTACAGTCATAATCAAATAAGTTTTAATATTCATTAAAAATAAATAAAAACATATAAGTGAGTGAAATTCACACTTTGTGAAACTTTAATATGGACTTAAATTTCTATTTAATCAACTACTCAACATATACTTTTGACCAATTTCAAGTAACAGACATTGAGAAATTCCTTTCAATCTAACATAAAACATCTAAATTCACATATCTTTATTATATTTGAATCACCAATTTCTAGAATTATCTTGAAAGTCTATTTTTGTTATTTTTAATATTATAGTTTCCACCTTTCAAGATGACTGAATCCATTGAAAATATATATCCATTCAACACATTGGATGGAAAGATTTTTTTTCTACAAGCAATTTCAATTTCAGTTCAAGCTTTATAGCTCGTTTTTTATTAGTTTTTTTTTTTTTAATTTTATAAACGAATTGAGATATTGTCATATTTTTTATTTTTTTTTAATTAATTTTTTTATATTATAAAAAGTATGTCATTTTTTTTTAGTCTTACAATGTTCTCAACAAGTCTGCAACCCCGGGTGAAGCAACTAAATCTCTGAAACTGAAGAAACTCCATTAATGGCAGCTTTAGAGCTCTTCGATTGGCTGACTGAATTCTCAATTGACAAATCAATGGAGAACAAGAAGCAGAGGACTGCTTTTTCGAACTCATCACAATATCAGGGATGCAAACTAGCATAAAGGAATAAAATTCAACAAGAAAGTTGACGAAATCAATAAAATCAAAGAAAAATGGGATTAAGAAAGACTAGAAAGTGATGGAAAATGGTGAGAAACCGAGGGGAAGAGCAGGAAAATTCTCGTCTCATGATAGACCTGCAAACATTCAGGAATCAGCAATAATAGTAATAGTACTAAATTGTAGGAGATTCATCTTTAATACATGCACCGATACTGCTTAGATGAAAATTAGATTCATCTTCTTTATATGATTAGGATCTTAAATCAATTAAAATTCTCACGTTGTGAAGAATTTGCACTTTTATATACCATGCATACATGAACACGACACGAACTATATAATACGAATTATTAAAGTATCAAAATTTATATAAATATATAATACCTTAAACATAATTATAACATAAAAAAATAACACGAATATGATACAAATATAAGGATTGTTAGGTCTATTTGGTTTTGTCTCAAATCAATGGGGTTAATTCAGCATTTGATATCGAAAAGATTATCCTTATTTATACTGTTAACTTAGTTTATCTCAGTCTTCTTTAGTAAACCTTAGCCTTCTTTACTTCCCTGTCTTAAAAGTTATACACTGTTAGATTTTGCAAGATTTACAATCTACACGAATGGGATTATTTTTTTTTGTTTGTTTTGTTTTCAACAGCAATCAACAAGTAGAAAGCTAGTAAGTTCCAAGAACCACTTGGCTAAAAACATCTCTAGCATTGAATTAAATGTTGGCCTTGTCAGACATTGATACCCCCACATCTCTGTTACTGAGAATGCGGCATATCAAGGAAATTTTATATAGAAACATGAATGTAGGTCCCCATTGAACTTGGGTTTAATCTAGTTATTTATGCAATTATTTAAAAAAATAATAATAATATTCAACAGATTTAAAATTCGAATTTCAATATCTACAACATCTTCCTCAATTAACAAACTGTGGTCTCCTTTGTATTAAAAAAAACTGATATCACAATCAACCATATATATATATATATTGTTAGAGATATGTATTGTATATTTGTATAAACCTTATTGAAAATATTTACTTACAATAATTAAATAGCATGCTCAAACAGAATTTTAAAAAATTTCTTGTAGAAGGAAAAATTAAAATATAGAGAACTTAACGTTGTTGCCAAGTATTAAACCCTTTATCCTTAAGACGAAATTGTTCGTCACTTGGTGCACACGGATTCAATGCAATTGCCTCATAGGATTTCAACAACACCTTGAATAATTTAACAGTTTTTCAAGGTTTACAAACTTAAGGAATTGACTCAAATTTCTCTCTATAATGACAGAATCCTAAGTTTTAGAGTAAAGGAATAGATAAGACAATAACCTTAGAAAAATAGAGCAATAAAAGAAGAAAACTTAAAAATAGTTGAATCTTGTAAATAGTTGAATGAGATTCCCATAATCATAAAGCACCTATTTATAGGTCAGTAGGGACCTAACATACATGAATGATCTTAATACATAAATGAACATTAAACATGAATACATGAATGTATATTAATTAGAATGAATATACATGGTGACATAAATTTAAGTTCATAAATTATGAAATTCATCAACATATATGTCACACCATAAATAATGTATTATTTTGTGGTGTAGTCTGGTGCAATAAATTGTAAATTGTAAATGTTGAGGTATACACATTTCAAATGGCCATTTAACGTCTGCATTCATGTTTGGCTTCTTTTTCCCTTGCTATTGTTGACTCACAATTGGAGAATCAGTTGGCCGAAGAGGTGTTGTCATTGCAAATTCAAGATGCATGATTTAAGACCATTGCAAATTAAGCCTCTAAGCCTTGCTATTGTCACAAGTTTTCCGAGGGAATAAGGGCAAAAAACGGTGAAACAAAGATTGGTACAAGTCAAAACTCAAGATCCTTCTAACAGCTACCTGATGTTAATCAACTTATCTGAGAAAGACAACATTTTTATCAAAATGAAGGCAGAACAATCGAGTGGATTTAATCTATCTAGAATCTAGTTATGTCTGTTTCCCTGTGTGCCTATCGGGTTGTGACTAGACAGTATCTGTTTGCCTACTTAAGAGGCAATGAAATATAGAATAACATGAAAAGCAAGCAAGCAAGCAAAGCCTTCAACAACATCGACATGGAACTACTAGTTTTCAACATCGTCTTTTACAAGTGGAAAAATACTGTAAGAAACAATCGAGGGAGCCTTCATCAAGGGAAAAGTGGGAAACATGACTCACCCTTCTGGAAAACTTATAAGTGGCAATTGTACACCTTGAGAAATTCTAAATTTTGAGGTATATTTACCATTTTTTGTTTGGGTTTGGTAGTAGCTCATACTCTAATTACGTTGCTCCGACTTTTTATTTTTTTGAAATATTCGTGTCCGACGCATACTCGAACATGGATATGAGAATATAAATCTCCATAAATCCTTCAAATGTATAAAAATTTTAAAAAAATTAAATATATTCATATTGAACACATATCCAAATTCAAATTCAAATAACATAACAATCTAACCACTTATCAGACACAAACTGAGATGTGGGTAAGAACTGTACGGATTTTGTGACTAATTCAGAGTGGATGATTACAGGCTTAATTAAAGTTTCAGAAATTAACTAGAAGGTGGAACTGGAACATGACAGGTGTGCCCTTCAATCATACACATTCATACAAAATAATATAGGGTAAATATGAAAAACATATTGTTAAATAATTTAATAAATAAAAATTATTTAAAAAAGAGAAATGAATAATTAAAAATTATTATAAAGAATATTGTAAAAATAAAATTATTCTTGATAAAAAAATTTCTCTTTCTCTTTCTCTTTCTTTTTTCTTTTATTTTTTAATTTAATTTTTAATTAAAAAATAAAAATTCTGAAAATAAAATTTTATTAATTTTAAAAAATAAAATTTAAAATTTTTTATTTACTTTTTTTAATTAAAAAATTTAAAATAATAAAAATAATATTCCAAAAATTAATTTTTCTTTATTTTTTTAAAATTTTTTAAATTTTTTAAAAATAAATATTTAAATATTTTATTTTTTAAATTTATTTTCAATTAAAATTTTTAAAAAATAATTTTCCTTAATGAAAGAGAAAGGAAAAATAAATTTTTTCATTAAGGTTATTTTTATTTTTATAATAATTTTTAATTATTCATTTCTCTTTTTCAAATAACTTTTATTTATTAGACTATTTAATAATAATTTGTCTATTGGGTTTGGTAATAGCTCATACTCTAACTACGTTGCTCTGACTCTTCATTTTCTTAAAATATTCATGTCCGACACATACTCGAACATGAATATAAAAATATAATCTTTTAAAAATCTTCTAAATACATAAAAATATTTTAAAAAATTAAACATATTAATATAGAATACATATTCGAATTCGAATAACATAATAATCTAACCACTTATCATACACAAACTGAGATGTGGGTAAGAACTGTACGCATTTTGTGACTAATTCAGAGTGAATGATTACAGGCTTAATTAAAGTTTCAGAAATTAACTAAAAGGTGGAACTGGAACATGACAGGTATGCCCTTCAATCATACATTCATACAAAACAATATATATCCTTCCATGAATTCTATCATTGTTTTTTTTTTCAGCATTCATTCAAAAAATTAGCTTCTTTATATCCTGTATAAGTACATATCAATCAATCAATCTGTAAGGGAAAGAAATGCTTTATCTAAATGTAGTATAACATTGAGAGAGTACTGGACCCCTCATGATTTGTCATCTCCCAATGAAACAAAACAATTTCATCAGAATCCTTTTAGCTGTTTTCAATAATTCTGTCTAAAATGGATGAACTTGTTTATGTAAGTATAACATAAGCAAACTTGAGGAAACATTTTTAACTTTGTGTGACATTATTAGCTTCTGATCCTTTCTGCAAGTTATTCAAAGTTCAGTAAAATTATAAGCAATCAGAAGCGCCTGTTCATAGTTATTGGATTAACATTATCTCTTCCATCTTTGGCTATGTTGAGAAATTTAACCCTGTTTGAATATATGGAAATAGAATGGCTTAATCTGATTCCCTTTACACTTGAAGTTGTCAGTTATTTATTCCTACTCTTTTTTTTCTTTGAAAAATGTTCATGTTTAATATCTGTGTCCGATATATATTTGAACATGAATATAAAAATATAATCTTCTAAAAATCTTTCAAATATATAAAAAAAAATTAAAAATTAAATATATTCATATTAAAAATATATTTATATTCAACACTCACATCCAAATCTGAATATTATAAGTCTCACCATATATGGCCAAAAGTTAATACTGGGTATACTTCTTTGAACCTGGTTTTATAAGAAGAGGCTGGCAAACATTGATTGTTCTTCCTTCAACATAATACGCTTTGAAGTACTGATATTTACGAGCTATCAGATCAGTAGGCTTTAAGTAAAGTAGTGGTCCGATCAATCGAGTACAAGTCTACAAGACAGTCAAAAGAAATTTATTTAAATCTAAGCTGTGGAATCTGCAGCCTATATAGGCCCTAGGATTAGCACTTTCAACTGCTGAAAGTGAATGCAGTTGAAATCTGTCACTAAATTCGCAAGAGCATAAATTCCCAACTGTCTATTTAATTGCTTTTAATCCCATATCACCTAGCTAGCTAGACTTAAAAATTTTTCCAGCCCCCTGCCCCCAATCCTCTAAATAAAATTTTGGAACTACTTTCGGCTTTTCCTTTCAACATTGTCCTTTGCTGATCAAGGCTGTAGCTTACCTTCATTTTATGTGGTTAAAATAATCTAACATCCCAAATCTCACAGATTAGAGAGAACAAAGTTAGAAATAAAACTATCTAGCTAGACATATATAGCTGCATTAATTAGGTGTAACACTTACATTAATCATCATAATTAAGTTTATACTAACATACATATAATTATAAACCTTAACAACCCATTCTAGAGGTTCCCAGACTGTGAAAGGTTAAGAAGAACTTAATTATACATAGAACAAAATCAAACATATATATATATATAGGGGAATTACTTCTAAGTTAAAAATATGAAGAAGCTACATAAACTTCTTCAAAGCCTTAGTATATAATATACATAGAATAGTCTCAAGGCTTATGATGCTGGGTGTAAATGTAGTCTAAGTGAGCCTCTGAGGTTATTCTTCTCTTCAAGCATTCATCATCTCCAGTATCACAAGCTTCTACCCCCATTAGTTGCTGCAAAGCATTGGAAAACAAAAACATTAGTGCTTTAAAGGAAGATATTTAGCCAATATTATAGGATAGAGACCAAAGTTGATGAAAAAAGAGGTAGTTTAAGCTTACATTCATTAGTTCAATGTCCTCCATATCTGTGATTTGACTAAGCTCAACCTCTTCTTTTCCTGCACAAGATGATGAACTAATTTAGGTTCCATGATAAGTAAAGAAGAAGGAAGGGGAATAAGGATAAAGAGACACTCACCTTGTTTGTTTGCTACGAAACGAGCAGATAAATGGGAAGAGGAAATAAGAAATAGAAAGAAGAGAAGAATAGCAGCAGAAAGAAAGGTTTGCTTCATGGTTTCAGTTCAGCTTAACACACTATCTTTCAGGTATGCTCACAACTTATACACAAATATAGACAAGAGAAATAGAAAGAGAAGGAGAGTGCTTGAAACTTGAAAGTGTTGGGAATTGGGATGGTGGAAGTGGAAGGGGGATATGCTGCATATAAATACATGCAAAGAAAAGCTAGATCTGTAAATCACATGAAGGCTGATTACTTTAGGCCTTAACCCCCCAAGGAAGGCAGCTACAAACTTACCATAATATACATCAAGATGTGGGCCTAAAGGCTAAATACCATGCTCTTAGAATACTATACTCCATGCTTGTGTAGTTGTGTGACCAGAGAGAGGTAAGAGCTTTAGTCACTGTCTGCCATAGTGGCCCTAGCAAAGTCCAAGAACTTTCCAAAACTCTAGACATAGTAATTTGTGTATTCATATTATATTCGTATATTTTTCATGTTATAATCGTATTTAAAATATTTTATATTAATAAAAATTTTTACATGTTAATAATTTATGTTATATAAATTTTGACATTTTTATATAATCATATCATATATGTATTTTTTTCATATCATATTTTAATTATTATTTTTTTAATCATATTTGTGTGTGGTTGACAGTGCCAACAAGTCAACCTTTTGCACATACTAACAGCTGTTGTCCATCATCACAATATTTTGACAAGTGTCAAGATGATTAGTGTCTTGTAATTACATTATGAAAAGACATGATCATACAAACGCAAAGCAAAACTATCTTTATAATTAATTTTGGGTCAATAAAGCAAAACAAAACATGAAAGCATTCCAAATATACACTACAAAAATCCATTACTGTTAATGCATCAATATGTAAGCAAGCTGTATTAGTGGCAAGCCCAACTATCCTCCTCAGTGGAACAAAGTCACTAGCCCTGGCCCTTTTAATGTATATCCTATGCTATTATACCAAACTTCTCTTTCTAAATTGATAAGTTTTACCAAAGTATAAATTTTATAAGTGATACTTTTCCTTGGTGCCAAGCAAGGATATGAAATCAATTAATATCTGTCTGCCACAATTAATTAAGTTTTCTATGGACTTGTAATGCCCTGGAATTTTTTAATTTGCATGGGAAAAGATGGTTGCAATTTTTTTTGAAACAATGGTTCCTGTTTCACTAACAATGGTATGGTGGGGAGTTGATAAAAATTTTCATCATTTTCAATACATTGAGTGAAAATATTACTATATATAATAATCTTCAAGAATATAGCTAGCAAAATTCTTTTTAAAAACAAAAAAGGGAGATTATGTTTCTCTTTTGGAAGATTTGAATCTTTCATTACTTGCAGGAAGAACTAAAATTTTTCAAAAGAAAAGCCATTGTTGGGATTGGATTCTGTAAAGGCAAACTGTTTATTGTATGATCAGATTAATTCTCTTGAGAATTGAGTTGCAATATTGAAAGATCATGTCTGCCCGCCCCAAACAAATTTGATTGGAAAACATCATAATATATTAAACTCCTATGAAAACTAGTCATAATACAACACAGTTGTGAATTTGAACCATTCTTTTGCTCTCTCCTGATTTAAACTTGGAATCGTATATAATATGTGCTCAGACTTTTTTCTTTTTTTTTTTTAAAGACTAGCATCAGATATTATTCTTTTCCTTAGCATTTGTTTGAAGTGAGAATATTACAACTCTTAACTTCAACCTTGCTTGATGCAAAGCAAAATTGTAATTTAATCTTTGCTTATGTTTGAAAAAGATAAGAACCTGACAATTTGTCATTGCATAACATATTGCAACTATAAATAATTTAAAGTATTTGACTCAACAGTGTGTATATGTGTCTTTTTATTCAAAAAGTTCGGGTTCAATTTCTTTTAAATAAAAAATATGAACTAATCAAGATATAAATTTTTTTTAACAAGTATCGTTTTTTAAAATTACTATATTAAGTAATATATTTTCTCAATACATTAAAACTCATGAAATTATAAGTGTCATTTATAACATTTAATACAAAAATATTACTTTAAAATAAAAACTTAATTAACTTTAAAGAATCTTTTAATGATATTCGTTAACAAAATCTTTTAATAAAAAAGCCTAACTTATTGGGCTATATATATCTTAATTAAAACATGATTATGTGTAAACTTCTTTTGTGGGTTGAAGCCAACCTTATCATCAAAAGAAATGCCCCATTGCCTATATATTAATTTCATGTTTCATTATCTCAAGGAAGATTTAATTCCCCAACATCGAATATGTCTAAAGAAATTGTTTTAAATCAGAAATGCTAGAGGGAAGTGTTAGAACTTATATAAGAAAGTCCCACATCGGTGGGAGCAACGAAGGAATTCCTCCTTGAAGGCTATATAAAGAGCCTTAAGGAGAAGTATTAAAACCATCCCAAGAATTATCTCTTCCTCTCTTGTATACTTTCTTATATTCTTTGTGAGGTTGTTCTCTCCTAGTATTTAGAGAGAGGTGTTGTAATATTTTCTCATAGTGAAATTCTTCTAGTCTTGCCCCGTGGTTTTTCCCTTTATTCATTGAGGGTTTTCCACGTTAAATTTTGTGTGTTCAGTTCCTATTTTCTCATCTCTTATTTTAGTTGTGAGACACTATTCCATCACTCTGGTACCTAACAGTGGTATCAGAGCCATTGGTTCGTGGTCCTTATTCCGCTGCAGTGAAAGTGTTGGTTCTTAGTATGCTCTGTGGTTGTAGTATTGTCTGATCTTCCACATCAGAAAAGAATTATTCTTGTTGCTGGAAATAAAGTGTGGTAGTGTGAAAGTGTCTAGGGAAGTTCTGGCTAGGAAAGACTTGGTATTTAAGTGTGTCTATCAGTGACCCACCTCTCTTTCCTGGGAACCTACCTGGTGCACTATTCACGGGCTACGGTCACTGTTCCAGTATACGGGCTAATCAATTGTACTGTACTATTCACAGATACGGTTATTATTCATACGTGTGGTTGTATACTTTTGCAGTAATTGTTAACGTATACTGGATTTGTTCTAGTGTACGACATACGTACAATACTGTTCACGTATACGGTACTATTCACGGTGAAATAGTGTAACTCGCTTCAGTTCGTGTACAACCATGGCAGCAAAATTCGAGATAGAGAAGTTCAGTGGGAGAAATTTCTCCTTGTGGAAATTGAAGATAAGAGCAATTTTGAGGAATGATAATTGTCTAGAAGCAATTGAAAGTAGACCCACAGAAATGACTGATGAAAAATGGAAAGAGAAGGATGACAATGCTGTTGCCAATCTGCACCTAGCAATGGCGGATTCAGTTTTGTCAAGTGTTGCAGAGAAGAAGACTGCAAAGGAGATTTGGGATGTTCTAAACAAATTGTACGAGGTGAAGTCACTTCACACCAGAATATTCTTGAAGAGGAAACTCTACACTCTTCGAATGAGTGAATCCACGTCGGTAACGGATCACATCAACACTCTGAATACGCTATTTGCTCAACTCACAGCATCAGATTTCAAAATAGCGGAAAATGAACGTGCGGAACTTCTACTTCAGAGTTTACCAGATTCGTATGATCAACTCATCATCAACATCACAAATAACAATGTTAGTGACTCTCTTCACTTTGATGATGTTGCCGGTGCTATTCTTGAAGAAGAATCCAGGCGCAAGAATAAGGAGGAAAGGTCAGAAAATTCAAAGCAAGCAGAGGCTTTAACGGTGATGAGAGGCAGATCAATAGAACGTGGCTCCAGTGGGAGTCAGAATCATGGTAGATCAAAATCTCGAAGAAGGAAGAATCTTAAATGCTACAATTGTGGCATGAGAGGGCACTCGAAGAAGGAGTGTTGGCATAATAAGAAGGGTGGAGAAAAGAATTCTGAAACATCAACCTCCCAAGGTTGTGTTGCAAGTACCTCAGATGATGGAGAAATCTTGTATAGTGAAGCAGCGACTAGTTCTAAAGGCGGAAAGAAACTCAATGATGTCTGGATAATGGATTCAGGTGCGACATGGCACATGACTCCACACCGAGATTGGTTTTGCACTTATGAACCTATTTCGGAAGGATCTGTGTTCATGGGAAATGATCACGCCTTAGATATTGCTGGAGTCGGTACCGTCAGATTAAAAATGCATGATGGTACTGTTCGCAAAATTCAAGGGGTACGACATGTGAAGGGCTTAAAGAAGAACTTATTGTCAATTGGACAATTGGATGACCTCGGGTGCAAGATCCACACTGAATGTGGAATATTGAAAGTAGTGAAAGGAAACCTTGTGGTGATGAAAGCTGAGAAGATCACAAGCAATCTATACATGCTTTTGGGAGAGACGTTGCAAGAGGCAGATGCATCAGTTGCAGCAGCCAGCCAAGAAGAAACGACGATGATGTGGCATCGCAGATTAGGCCATATGTCAGAGCGAGGCTTGAAAGTCCTTGCAGAACGCAATCTCCTGCCCGGGCTCAAGATGGTCAATTTACCTTTCTGTGAGCACTGTGTGATAAGCAAGCAGCATAGATTGAAGTTTGCTAAAGTAACTACAAGAAGCAAACACATACTGGACTTAATCCATTCTGATGTGTGGGAGTCACCAGAAATATCCCTGGGTGGAGCAAAGTATTTTGTATCATTCATTGATGACTATTCCAGGAGATTATGGGTGTACCCAATCAAGAAGAAGTCAGATGTGTTTCCAGTATTCAAGGAGTTCAAAGCACAAGTAGAGCTTGAAACTGGGAAAAGAATCAAGTGCTTGAGGACAGACAATGGAGGAGAATATGTAGACGGTAACTTTCTAGCATTCTGTAAGAAAGAGGGTATTATGAGACAATTCACGGTTGCACATACGCCTCAACAGAATGGTGTAGCAGAGCGGATGAACAGAACTCTCCTAGATAGAACAAGAGCCATGCTGAGAACAGCGGGATTGGCCAAATCTTTCTGGGCAGAAGCAGTCAAAACCACCTGTTATGTGATAAATCGATCACCATCAACGGCGATTGGTTTGAAGACGCCTATGGAGATGTGGAAAGGAAAGCCAGCTGATTATTCTTCTCTACATGTGTTTGGATGTCCTGTGTACGTGATGTACAACTCCCAAGAAAGAACAAAGCTGGATCCAAAATTCAGAAAATGTATATTCTTGGGTTATGCTGACGGTGTTAAGGGGTATCGCCTGTGGGATCCCACTGCCCGCAAGGTTGTTGTCAGCAGAGATGTAGTTTTTGCAGAAAATGAACTGCAAAGTGAGCAAACAAATGACAACACTTCAAAAGAGACTGCTACAGTGCAGATGGATAGAAATTCTCAAGAAGATGATTCTTCTGAAGCAGAACCAGAGCATGAGGTACCAGAACCAGTTGAGTCCGAGGCTGTAGAAGTTCGACGGTCAACTCGTGAGAGAAGGCCTCCAAATTGGCACACGGAGTATGTTACGGAGAGCAATGTTGCATACTGTCTTTTAACAGAGGATGGAGAGCCATCAACTTTTCATGAAGCTACTAGTAGCCCAGATGCTTCTCTGTGGATGACAGCAATGCAGGAAGAAATTGAAGCTCTTCACAAGAACGAGACATGGGAACTGGTGGAATTACCACGTGGCAGAAAAGCCATTGGTAACAAATGGGTCTACAAGATCAAGCGGGATAGCAATGATCAAGTAGAACGATATCGTGCTAGATTGGTTGTAAAAGGATATGCTCAGAAAGAAGGTATTGACTTCAACGAGATATTTTCTCCAGTTGTCAGACTTACTACTATCAGAGTAGTGTTGGCTATGTGTGCTGCATTTGATTTACATCTTGAACAACTAGATGTAAAGACGGCTTTTCTACATGGAGAGCTTGAAGAAGAAATTTATATGCTCCAACCAGAAGGTTTTGTTGAAACAGGCAAAGAGAACTTGGTTTGCAGGTTGACCAAATCTCTGTACGGTCTAAAGCAGGCGCCCAGATGTTGGTACAAGAGATTTGATTCTTTCATAATTAGCCTTGAATACAACAGACTGAGTTCAGACCATTGTACGTACTACAAGAGGTTTGATGATAATGATTTCATTATTTTGCTGTTGTATGTGGATGACATGTTGGTGGTAGGCCCCAACAAAGATCGAATCCAAGATTTGAAGGCACAGTTGGCTAGGGAGTTCGATATGAAGGACTTGGGACCCGCAAACAAGATTTTAGGGATGCAAATTCACCGAGACAGAAAAGACAGGAAAATTTGGCTTTCTCAAAAGAATTATCTGAGGAAGGTCTTGCGACGCTTCAACATGCAAGACTGTAAGCCAATATCTACCCCACTTCCTGTCAATTGTAAATTATCCTCAGGTATGAGTCCTAGCAATGAAGCAGAGAGGATGGAAATGTCTCGAGTACCGTATGCATCAGCGGTGGGAAGCCTTATGTATGCTATGATATGTACAAGACCAGACATTGCACAAGCAGTGGGAGCGGTCAGTCGATTTATGGCAGATCCTGGTAGAGAGCATTGGAATGTTGTTAAGAGGATCCTTAGATACATTAAAGGAACCTCAGATGTTGCATTATGTTTTGGAGGATCAGAACTTGTTGTCAGGGGTTATGTTGATTCAGATTTTGCAGGTGATCTTAATAAAAGGAAATCCACTACTGGCTATGTGTTCACACTTGCAGGAGGAGCGGTAAGCTGGTTATCTAAGTTACAGACTGTTGTAGCTTTGTCTACTACAGAAGCTGAGTACATGGCAGCTACCCAAGCATGCAAGGAAGCAATATGGATACAAAGGTTAATGGAAGAACTCGGGCACAAGCAGCAGAAGATTATTGTGTATTGTGACAGTCAGAGTGCCTTGCACATTGCAAGGAATCCAGCCTTTCATTCCAGGACAAAGCATATAGGTATACAGTATCACTTTGTTCGAGAAGTAGTAGAAGAAGGAAGTGTGGATATGCAAAAGATTCACACCAAAGACAACCTAGCAGATGTTATGACAAAGCCAATCAACACTGACAAGTTTATTTGGTGTCGATCCTCCTATGGTCTATCAGAAACGTAAGCAACATGGAATGGCAAGACAGAAAGAGTGGTGTGAATATATGATTGGTTTAATCAAATCTTCAAGTGGGAGAATTGTTAGAACTTATATAAGAAAGTCCCACATCGGTGGGAGCAACGAAGGAGTTCCTCCTTGAAGGCTATATAAAGAGCCTTAAGGAGAAGTATTAAAACCATCCCAAGAATTATCTCTTCCTCTCTTGTATACTTTCTTATATTCTTTGTGAGGTTGTTCTCTCCTAGTATTTAGAGAGAGGTGTTGTAATATTTTCTCATAGTGAAATTCTTCTAGTCTTGCCCCGTGGTTTTTCCCTTTATTCATTGAGGGTTTTCCACGTTAAATTTTGTGTGTTCAGTTCCTATTTTCTCATCTCTTATTTTAGTTGTGAGACACTATTCCATCACTCTGGTACCTAACAGGAAGGACAATATTCAGATGCTCCCATGACTATGATCTACTGGTGAAATGATGAGTTATGGTATGTTTGATTTTGTGTTGATTATTCTCAGTGGGGTGTTTTTCCAACACGGAACTCATTAATCACCATTTTTTTTTTGGGAAAAATTCATACAGTTAATGCACTTGGTACCTTGAATATGACTAGTCTGAGTGTATAATAAATGCAAAATTTCTTAAAAAATATATATATATGCTTTTTAAATTGATACATGTTAAAATTAAATACTATATATATATATAACTGTATTTATTCTTGTTAACTTAAGCAAATATTGTTTTCTTTTAACGGTTAAAACATGAGACTTTATTTCACAAGTTTCGTTTTTTCTTCTTTTTTATTTGATAAAAGGGAAGAAATGATAATGAATGCAACCTCAAAACAGCAATTACTTGTACAAATTTTGCCTACAACTGGTAGTTGGCATTAAATTTTTGTTATGCGTCAGATTTTATAATATAATTTATCTAATATAATATTTTTAAAACACTCGTTAATAAAATTTTATATAAGCTCCATTTATTTTAGACATGCATTTTCGCTTTTAACATTGTACTCAGTGACCAATGTCTTTCTTCGTGCCCTCTTGCAGTGGAAAAGAACCAAACAAAAGGATTGCATCAATTGAATCTTATTCCCTTTGAGAAGGGGGGGGGAGAGAGAATAATTTCTGTGTTAATTCTTTGTTTTTTTTTTTTTGGTTTTCATGTATAAGGAAAGAATAGAATTTTATTTGTCTAGATTCAATTCAGCCTTTAACCTAAAATATGAATAAAATTTTGTCTAAATTTGATTTGATCATATAAAATTATTATCTAAGCACATATAAATCCATTTAAATTAATGCACATAAAAATCAACCTTTATATAAAAAATATAAACCCCTCAAAATATATATTAATAATAATAAAACAGATCGATTTGAGTTGAGTAATACCAAATTCAAAAACAGGTCCATTTTTTTAAAAAAATTTTATTTTAGTCAAACTCATTTTTAAATTAATATTTTTATTCAAACACTCTCAAATATCAAATAAATTTTCAATTTTAAACGAATGGACAAGTTACTCCCAACGCCCACTAGCAGGAACCCAAATTTTGTCCCATTTGAAAAACATTGTTGGAAGTGGAACTTAAATCTGACAATGCATCGGGAACTTCACCAATAAATTTGGTGTATTTCCTCACGAATTTTGGCTGTTTTCTCCGGTAATTTGTCCTTTTATAGAAAAAAAATATTCGTTTAACAAATAGATATATAGTTGGTCCATGTATTTATTGTATTGTAGAAACAAGATTATTACGTTGACTTAGCAGTACTCACAAGACTTAGCAGCCTGCTGGATTTCTTTGGTCTTTGGGATTTCTTTGTCTCTTTGAAACACCACCTGCCAGATGCCAGTGCCTGGCGTAGTGGCATGAATAATACTCAAAGCCTTCCGCACCAGCTCATTTTCTTTTTCATCTGCATGCATGGCTCCCTTTCAGATTTGATTCCACTTCAAGGCAATCTAAACCCTTAATTCCTAACTCTTTAAAATTTACATTCCTGAAGTGTTCACTTTTCAAAAGCGAAAGCTGTCAAAGTAACACAAACTTTCAACTTTGGTTTAGTTTCAATTCTACTAATTACAATGGTAATTGTTAAATGTATCCAAACTCCACTATAGAATTGTCCAATGAATATTAGAATTGACCTACCCTGGTCCTGCTGGGGGGCTCAGGATCTTACTTTTTATCCAAGATTTCAATATTATTGTGGGATGAGAGAATATTATTATTTGTGTATTCATGTCATATTTATGTATTTTTTTTATCATAATCATATTTAATGTATATATTAATTTATATAAATTTTGATTTATTAATAATTCGTTTTATATAAATTTTGATACATTCGTGTATTCATATTATTATTTTTTTTATATTTCTCGTATCGTGTAATTATATATGTCCAATATTATCAAATTTTAAAAAAATTAAAAATATAGGGTAGGTGAGTGACTAGATGAATCAAAGAGAGATAAAAATGTAGTTAGCTTGGTTTCTCCCACAGTTCCACTAAGTTTAGCTTTTGCTTTTGAACCCTTTATCAAAGTCATTTAAATGCGACGGGGAATATGCCTCCGAGTCCTAACTTCAATGCATTGACATTTCCATCAACATAAAGTAGTAGTCAGAACTCACGAATCTAAAACCCCTTTACTTTTGGTGTCTCGTAGTTCCTCCTTCCCACCATCTTCCGGCTTTTTGGTTCCTTTCTTTCCCCCTCGGCCCTCTCTCAACTTATAAAAAAAAAAATACCATTCTTTTTACCCCATCTCTGTGCCTTTTGCCCTGTGGGTATGTGCAACAGAGTAAGACTTAATTACACTTCTCTTTATTTCTTTATCCCCCATGCATAGACTTTGAAAAACAAAAGATATTGCTAGCTTTAGTAGTCATGAAATAGCCTTCAAATTTGATGGCAAACACCTAATTACCATATATATATGTAGTAGCTACAGGCTACAAGTTATCTCAAACGTGTTTGGGTTTCTGGAAATTAAGTGGTTAAGCTTGTAATTAAAAGGTAAGGGGAGTTAAATCCTAGCTAGAAGTTTGACAGATAACATATATTAATGGTTTGAATTGAAATGTCATGACAGACTGAGTGCCATTGAGGCCAGAAAGGATAAATTTTGGCAAGTTGTCAATCAAAATCATTCTTAACAATTGTTTGTTGCTAGGTAGAGGTTCATATGATCATATATATATATATATAAATATATATATATATATATAGTACTTACCTGACCAGTATTTTTGCTATGCTGAGGGGAAGGGCCGGGCCATTGCTCTTTGCTATATTCTCACCATACTTGAGACTTTACCAATGTGCTATCAACTATCAAGTCCAAGCTGACCTGAAAGCGTATATTAGAGTCAAAACTAGGGCTGAGAAAAAAATCGAGAAAATCGATCTGAACCGTAGTGTTCGGTTCGATTTCGGTTCGGTTTTTTTTAATTCGGTTAAAATTCGGTTCGGTTATTAGTTCGGTTTTTTCGGTTCGGTTTTCGGTTCATAAGTCCAAAAACCGTAATTAACCAAACCGAACCGAATTCTATTTTTTAATTGATTTTTTAAATTATTTTTTATTTTATTATATAAAAATAAATATTTTATTTCTAAATTAGTGAAAAAAAATTAAAAATACTATAAAAAAAAAAGAAGATAACTTTTAAAAATTTTAAAAACTAAGATACTTTGATTGTGAAAATAGCATGTTAGGCATAAATAACCTATTAAAATAGCATGTAATAAAGCCCAAAAGTTCAAAAAACCAAAAAAAATGAAAAACCGATAATCGAACCGAACCGAGATATGACGGTTCGATTATAATCGATCTTTTGGCTATTGCGGTTCGGTTTCGGTTACCAATTTGAAAAAACCGAATTTCTCGATTCGGTTTGTAAAACCCGAAATAACCAACCCGAACCGACCCGAACTCACCCCTAGTCAAAACTCATAAAAAAAATACTAGTAGATTTTCTAAGCTGATACTTTGACTTCATTTAACCCAATTCTAGCTAGTGGTCTCTTTGGGTAGATATTTTCACTGTGGTTAATACCAATGATTAAAAAACCGAATCGGATCGGCCGGTCAGATCGATTGAATCGAAAATCGATGGTCAGTCATGTCCGACGAACATATTAGAACCGGATTTATATCGAACCGGTTCAGCCGGTTAAAAATCGGTAAAAAATCAGATTGAATCAATAAAAAATCGATTTTATATGTATTTTTTTTCAAATTTTTATTTGTAATTAATAAGATTTGAACCTTTAACCTCTTAGTATTAGATTAAAGACCATACTATTAAGCCAAATTCATTTTTTTTGTTAATTATTAACTATATTTAATATTTATTTAGTGTTTAAATATATTTTTTTTAAAAAGCTTTATCGAATCGACCGATTGAACCGGTTGAAACGAAAATCGAAGGTCTGACCGGTTCGACCTTCGGTCCGATTTTTTAACATTGGTTTATACTATAAAATAGGAGAAAATTAGACCACATATATATATATAAATAATATAATTTCAAGAGAGAAAATGATGCTTTGATGGGTGCATGTAGAGGGTTCTTTGGTAGGGAGAAGAAGTGTTGCAAACAAGTGAAACGGAATGTTGTCGGAAGACGACGGAGAGGAAGACTGGAGCAGACCCTGAAGTACAGAGTGCAGCGGCAGGTGGTGGAAAGTAAGACAAAGGAAGTAAAAAGATGGTGAAGCAAGGCTGAGCATGACTGATGAGAGAATCAAAGAAGGGAGAATTGTAGAGAGAGCTTTAGAGAGAAAGTTTGCTCCAATGCCTAAAAGCCTCAAATGAGTTGTGGGAACTCCTATTTATAGGTCTCAAAATAGGAGTTACAAAACTAAGTATTGAATAGGAATAATGGTAGAAACTATCGGTTACTAAGGTGTTAATTAAATTATTGTTGGTAATAGTGAATAGTGAATAAGAGTTCACTGTTTGTTCTGAAAGAAAGGGAGAAGCACTCATACTTTAGGAAAAGGTTAAGAGCAGACCTCTTAACTATCTCCATATCTGATCCACCAAGCCAAGCTCTCCAGAACATCTCAATAATGAAATTAACCTAAGAACCCTGCCATATTCCGGGGTTATTTCCACTTCTTCTGTTTTGGTGAAGTAGTATCAAGCGGAATGTCCTTTGTAGAATACTTCTCGGTAAAGGTCTTTTCCATGAGAGTGTCGTTCTCTAAATGACTTGTTCCATGAAGCTGTTGTTTCCGAACAGGAGCTGTTCCGAACAAGAGCTGTTCTGAACAGAAGCTGTTCCGAACAAGAGTTGTTCCGAACGGAAGCTGTTTCGAACGGAAGCTGTTCTGAACGGAAGCTGTTCTGAACATGAGCTGTTCCGAACGGAAGCTGTTCCGAATAAGAGCTGTTCCGAACGGAAGTTATTCTAAACAGGAGCTGTTCCGAACGGAAACTGTTCTGAACAGGAGCTGTTCCGAACAAGAGTTGTTCTGAACGAGAGCTCTTCCGAACAAGAGTTATTCCAATGAAAAAACTTTCAGTGAAACAACCTTTAGTGAAGTGGCTTTATTACTTGTTCTGCAATACCTTTGCTATTGTACGCGAAAATGTAATTTTTTGTAAACAGCTTTATTTTTTTCGAAAATCTGTAATATATTAATATCTAAAATCAAGTATCTACATTGCCAAAATTATATTAGTCCTTTTAACTTCTGTGTGCACTTGTTAAGAGACAGTGGATTCTCCTGTGCAAAGCAAAATGGTAAGTGAAGTTTGCACTCATTGACTTGACACCCGATTGGGTTGGTATCACTGATTGAGCCACTAGTTAGTTGGTTTTCACTGTTTGTTCATTTTATTTAATTTTTCAGGCCAGGAGGTGAATATATTACTCCTACTTAATATACTAAATTATGTTCAAATATGGCTAAACAAAGTGCTTGCTAAAGTTAAAATAAGTTGCTGGATTGATGTCAGCAAAATATATATATATATATATATTAAAAAAAAAAATACCTATGATTTTTTGTACTTATTTGTTGACTGTAAACATTTTTTTCAAATAACAATATTTTATTTTAGAATCTTCGTCATCAATGTTGAGATGGCCGAGTTGGTCTAAGGCGCCAGATTAAGGTTCTGGTCCGAAAGGGCGTGGGTTCAAATCCCACTCTCAACATGAGTTTTTTTTTTTCTATTTTTGTTGCTTCGTAAATTGTAAATAATATGGAAAATGCCAGACATCACAGTCGACGGTAAATTTATTCCAATATATATATATTTTTCTCTTCAAAATATCGATTTTTTAAAATTATGTATTGAAATACGCTTGTTTTTTAACACATTGAGAAGTTGTCATATCATATGACGACTTCTCAACGTAATTGTTTTATAAAAAAATAAACACGAAAGTCGCTATACAACATTTTTTTTTGTAATTTTTTAAAATTAATAGATTTTAATTATATATAAAAATAAAATTGTTTTTTCTTTAATATTATTTTAAAAGCCTAAATAATTTTCTTATAATATTATTTTTATATATAATTAATTATTTTTCGTGCTATAAAATATATATATATATATAAATTTTTTAAAAAGCATATTCTAATTTTTTATTTTAAAAATTTATGTAACTTTTTTATGTAACTTTTTAAAAATTTTAAAAATTCATATTATATAAATTTTGAGATATTCGTGTCGTGTTCGTGCTTTTTTTTGTTTCAATCCAGAAATGCGAAGAGATCCACATGGTCGGTAGAAATCAAGTCGTATTCGTAATGAAATAGACCTCAAGGAGAAAGGCCAACCAAAACGTTGTGAATTATGCAGGAATGATGGTCATAACTGTCGAAAATGTCCTTATCAATCTGGCACATTGGGGGAGAGTTCGAATCGACAATGAACCAATTACATGTTTTCTGCACCTGTAATATTTACATATTTCACATTCAATGTTACGCAAATTTATTCTTATGAGAAAAGTATAGGTTTTTTTATTCAAATATAGCCAAAAAAAAAAGAAATACCAAAATACCGTTCATTTCGGATTAATTCCCAAAATCCGCTTCCTTTTTTATTAGCTGGGAAATCGCCATCCCCCATGGCGATTTCCCATTGTAAAAATTAGCATTTTGGCAAAAAACACCAAGGGAAATCGCCATGGGGGGTGGCGATTTCCCTTGGTGTTTTTTTGCCAAATTTGCAAATTATACCAAGGGAAATCGCCAACCCCCATGGCGATTTCCCTTGGTATAATTTGCAAAATTTGCAAATTTCATCAAGGGAAATCGCCATGGGGGTGGCGATTTCCCTTGATGATTTTTTTTTTTACTTAAATTAAAAAACAAATTTTAAAATTATTTTTAAATTTGTAAGTTTTGTTTTTTAATTTTAAAAATTATAAATTAAATTAAAATATTTTCTAGGTTTGGTTATTTATTTTTTTAAATATATATTAAAAATATAATTTAATTTATTATTAAAATTTTATAAAAAATAAAAATATATTTCTTATTAAAATTTATGATTAAAATTTTATAAAAATAAAATTTTATTTCTTATTAAAATTTTATTATCTAAAATTTATGAACACATTTTTGTAAATTTTGTTAATTGATTTGTATTAGATAAAAACAAAAACAAAAACAAAAACAAAAACAAAAAAACTTGCATTACATTTTCCCTTATATGTAAAATAATAATCCAAATTACATGATAAGTTGACAAAAACATGTAATTCATTTATTGTTGATGCGAAGTCTCCCCCAATGTGCCAGATCGATGCGGACAATTTCGACGGTTATGACCTTCATTTTTGCATAATCCACAACGTTTTGGTTGGCCTTTCTCCCTGAGGTCCATTTCATTACGAATACGACTTGGTTTTGGCCGACCATGTGGATTTCTCCGCATTTCTTGATTGGGACACACTTCTGGACCATCATATTGAGGCCAGTAACCTTCATTTCCAACAGCTTCGAACTCATGTCTATAAACATTCAATATAGTTTCCAGTCTATAGACTTTGTCCACATATTGCATGCAATCTACATGGACATGTGCACAAGCAGCAACTACATGTGAACAAGGGAACCTTTGTGCTTGAAACTTTCCACAATCACACCACATGTCACTAAGCTTGACTTTGTACTTCATTGCAGAAACACCCTCTTGTGGATCAACTAACTCTTCAACCAGAAAAGATTGATTTGCTCGCGTAAAATTACGAACAAAGTGGGAGTTAGCTTTCCTGCGATTTTCTTGCATAGCCTGTGTGACTGTTTCACAATATGTGTGCCCTCCCTCCATCATTGCAATTTGCTTGTTCCCCATCTTAACAAAAAGTGCAGCCAACCTATAATATGTTGATTGCACTAAAGCAGTAATGGGAAGATGACGCGTTCCCTTCAACACCGAATTGATAGATTCAGCTAGGTTGGTTGTCATATGGCCATAACGTCTTCCTTGATCATATGACTGGGCCCACTTCTCCTTGGGGATCCTATCAAGCCAATTAGCCGCCTCTGCATTTTCTCCACGAAGATTGTCATACATGAAATGAAAATTCAGTCGCCTCAACTCGTATCCTAATAAATTTTAAAACAAAAAACTTGTGAATTTCAGTATTATTTTATATACTAAACGAAATATAAGAGATAAAATAACTATGATTTGATTCCATACCCATGTTAACAATGTGTCGACGCAATTCCTTATTGTTAAACTTTTTCATAAAGTTCGCTGCAATGTGTCGAATGCAGTACACTGAATATGCATGTGGAGGATTCCATCCACTACCATCGCGTCTAATCGCAGCTTTGATGGCTTCATGTCGATCAGGCATCAAGCAAATGCCAGACTGTTTTGTCACGTGTCTACGCAAGTTAGTGAGAAAGAATGACCAAGCCTCTGTTGTCTCACCCTCCACAATGGCAAAGGCAATTGGCAGTATGTTTCGGTTGCCATCTTGTGCAATAGCTAACAATAATGTGCCTTTGTATTTTCCATATAAGAAAGTACCGTCTATTTGCACAATAGGTTTACAATACGGATACCCTTCAATGCACGACTTAAATGTCCAAAATAGTCGATGGAATATTCTCTTACCCTGGACCAGTCGATCACCGTGATATGCAGGTACCGTTTGCAATTCCACAATTGTACCAGGCACGAAATGTTGCATTGCACCTAACCATTTAGGTAGCTCATTGTACGATCTTTCCCAATCGCCAAATACTCGAACAATTGCCTTTTGCTTTGCTTTCCATGTTTTCTTGTAGGAGGTGATGTATCCATACCGGATTCGCATCTCAGCGATCAAAACTAAAACGGAAATCTCCGGATTTGCTTGGACCAATGACAAAATGCATGAACAGATCATGTTACAATCTAACTTGCAATGATCTTGTGAAATCCTCCCCGATGTGCAAGTATGAGGCCCTTCATATTTTCTAATCTCCCATACATGTTTCTTCTTCATAAAAGTTGCCCTTATTCTCCAATTACACCCATTCCCATACATTACGCACTTGGCATAATATTTCGTCCGCTCAGATTCAATTACTCTGTAATCTACAGAGTTTTTGATGTTATAGTGCTTGATTGCTGAAAGCACAGCCTCTTTCGTTGGGAATTGTAACCCAACACACAGATCAACTGTAGATGGATCAAATGTCAGAGGCATAGCTAATGTATGAGCATACTCAGGAAATTCCGGCACATGCATTGCCTCCAGATCCAGGGTATGCATATGGGATGCAGCCTCATATGGGGGAAGATCTCCATGAGTGTTGATCTCAGCAGGGACGACGTCTGGGTCAGAATCACTATTGTCATCACTTGCGAATTCAGCATCCTCTTCCTGCTCACTAAATTCACCAACATCTTCACCATGGACTCCACGTGGACGAACAAGATCAACACCAGCTAGCTCATCTTCGAGGGTAGTAGGAATTGTTTATGAGACTAATGAAGTCTGAAAAGTTGTAGCTTGAGATAAGGGCACGACTTCTTCTGTGGGAACGTCGTATGTAGTGTGAACATAGAACGACCCAGAATCATAATCTTCTATGGGAAAGTTTTCTGTTGTGCGAACATTTGAAGGGCCACAATCATCGTCAACATCATCTATGTCAGCATATAACTCAAGTACACCAACATTTACAAATGTCTCATGAGCATAAAACATGCATCTGACATCATCATCATCTTCAAGTGGAAATGTTCTATATCGGACACATCCTTCACCAATAGAAAGAGAATGCCTATACTTAACCTCTGAAACTCTTTTTCTATTTCCAGCTTTAATTTTTGTATGAATTTGCAGCTTCAGTTCCTCTAATGTGACGTCTTCTTCAACACGAAAACTTTTAGGACGTTCACAATCAAAGGTAGCACCTTCGTCAGTATTATGAATCTGGCCATTATAGTAGACCAATGCGATCACTGTATTGCTCATGTTGTGTAGTAATGAAACTAAGAAAGATGAGAATGTAGGTATTATCACTCCGCAAAAGAAAGAAGAAATATAGAAGGATGAGAATGAGGAGGTTTTAGCACTCAGAAAAAATCTGATTGAAAAACTGTTGTAGGGGGTATTGTAAACCTTCATAAGTATTATGAATTTATAATGGTTCATTATGTTGTACCAGATGACAAATCTCATCCTTTGTATAGGATGGAATCTAATTCTCATATTCTGCCTAGGACTATTTGACTGAAAAAAGTTATAACTTATTCAATGCAAAATCTGATTGATAAATCCCATCCTTTGTCTCATCCATTGCAGAAAGAATTCAATTCCAATATTTTCTACAGCATTTGATGGACTGAAAAATAGCTCAAACCTCTCTCAAACCCTAAATCATCAGTCTCATCCATTGCAGAAGGAATCCAATTCCAATATTTTCTGCAGCATTTGATGGACTGAAAAATAGCTGAAACCTCTCCCAAACCCTAAATCATCAGTCTCATCCATTGCAGAAGGAATCCAATTCCAATATTTTCTACAGCATTTGATGGACTGAAAAATAGCTGAAACCTCTTCCAAACCCTAAATCATCAGTCTCATCCATTGCAAAAGGAATCCAATTCCAATATTTTCTACATCATAAAATTAAAATTGTATAACAAATATAATTTTATTTTTAAAATTTTTATAAGCAATAAAATAGTATATTTAATAAATTAAATTTTATTTTTTATAAAATTAAAAAAGTATAAGAAATAAATTTTTTGATATAAAAATTTTATAAGAAATATAATGTTATTTTTAAAATTTTAATAAGCAATAAAATAGTATATTTTATAAATTTTTAATAATAAATTAAATTATAGTTTTTATAATATTAAAAAAGTATAACAAATAAAATTTTTGATATAAAAATTTAAGAAGAAATATTATTTTCTTTTTTTAATTTTAATAAGAAAAAAAATTTACCATTTTTAAATTTAATAAGAAATTTAATTTTCTTAAATAATAAAATTTTAATAAGAAATAAAATTTTATTTTTATAAAATTTTAATCATAAATTTTAATAAGAAATATATTTTTATTTTTTATAAAATTTTAATAATAAATTAAATTACATTTTTAATATATATTTAAATAAAATAACCAAACCTAGAAAATATTTTAATTTAATTTATAATTTTTAAAATTAAAAAACAAAACTTACAAATTTAAAAATAATTTAAAATTTTGTTTTTTAATTTAAGTAAAAAAAACAAAAAAAAAATTCATCAAAGGAAATCGCCACCCCCATGGCGATTTCCTTTGATGAAATTTGCAAATTTTGCAAATTATACCAAGGGAAATCGCCATGGGGGTGGCGATTTCCCTTGGTATAATTTGCAAATTTGGCAAAAAAACCAAGGGAAATCGCCACCCCCATGTCGATTTCCCTTGGTGTTTTTTGCCAAAATGCTAATTTTTACACTGGGAAATCGCCATAGGGGATGGCGATTTCCCAGCTAGTAAAAAAAGAAGCGAATTTTGGGAATTAATCCGAAATGAACGGTATTTTGGTATTTTTTTTGGCTATATTTGAATAAAAAAACCGAAAAGTATACTTACCCCTCTAAGGTTTACTAAAAAAATACACTTACTCCCTTTAGTTTAAAAACTACTCACTTACCCCCTGAGGTTTGATGAAAAACACACTAACCCCCTGAGCCCTAAACCCTAAGTAAATTTTAAATAAAAAGACAATTATACCCTTGTTAATTATTAATAATATATTTTTCTATTTATTTTGTTCATTTTACTCATTTTTAATTACAAAATAATGAGAATTTAATTAATTTTAAAATTATATTTAATTACTATAAAATTAAATTCTAATTAAATTATATTTTAATTCAAGTAAATGTTAAATATTTTAAACTTATCTTTAATTCAATTATATATTAATTTTGAGTTGAATTCATTAAATTATTTTTATTTAAAATAAATAAATTATCATTATTTTAAAAAAATTTGATGGTAAAAAATTGATTAAAATAAAAAGAGAGAAATAAAGGAGAAGAAAAGAAAATATAACTATCACTATCATCCATAAGATTTTATTGAAATTAAACTTACCTCTATTAGTTCGAAAATCACATTTTATCTCTCTAGAAAATAATTAATGTTAGGATTTCATTAATCAAACTAATATTTATTCAAATTTTATTTTAAATATTAAAAATATCCTCATTTTATTTATTTTTCCTTATTTTATTTATTTTTATTTTTTTGTTTTAATTATTTTTTTATCATTAAACTTTTAAAAATTATTTTAAATAAAAATAATTTAATGAATTCATCTCAAAGTTAATATATAATAGAATTAAAGATAAGTTTAAAATATTTAACATGTACTTGCATAAAATTTGATTTAAAAAAAAAAAGATGAAGAAAAAAAGAAAATATAATTATCATCCATGAGATTTTATTAAAAATAAACTTACATATATTAACTTGAAAAGTACATTTTATCCATCTAAAAAATAACTAATGTTAGGATTTCATTAATCATATTTATATTTGTTTGAATTTGACTTTAAATATTAAGACCCTAATTTTATTTATTTTTCTTATTTTCGTTCCTTTTTTCATTTTTTAAATCAATTTCTTTATCACTAAACTTTTTAAAATGATTTTATTAATTTATTTCAAATAAAAAAAGTAATACATTCATCTCAAAGTTAATATATTGAATGAAAGATAAGTTATTTTTTCTATTGAATTAAAGATAATTTTAAAATTAATTAATTTTTCATTGTTTTGTAATTAAAATATGAGTAAAATAAATAGAAAATATATGATTAATAATTAACAAGGGTATAATTGTCTTTTTATTTAAAATTTATCTAGGGTTTGAGGGGTTAGTGTGTTTTTCATCAAACTTTAGGGGGGGTAAGTGGGTAGTTTCCAAACTATAGGGGGTAAGTGTATTTTTTAATAAACCTGAAAAGGGTTAGTGTACTTTTTCCTATTCTTATTTATCATTACATGCTATATATTTTATGATTTATATATATATAAATAATTATATATATAAATAATAATATTATATAAAAAATTATTTAGGCTTTTAAAATAATATTTTTAAAAAATAATTTTATTTTTATATATAATTAAAATATATTAATTTAAAAATAAAAATAAAAAAAATAAGTGTTGGGAAGTCGCCATATGATATGATAACTTTCCAATGGTTTAAAACAATTTTTTTTTTTTACATATACAAGCACGGAAGTCGCCATATCATATGGCGACTTCCGTGCTTATTTTTATATAAAAAAATTTACGTTGGAAAGTTGTCATATCATATGACGACTTTCCAATATGTTAAAACTAAACGCAATTTGATACATAATTTTAAAAGATCGATATTTTGAAAATTAAAAAAATAATAATATTGTAATAAATTTGCCCACAGTTGACAGCTTGATAATTTTGGGATTTAATTTGAAAAACTTTAGCTCTTCCATTTCTGGATTTAAGAAAACAAATGGAGTGTCTTTCATGGTCTACTTGAGATTAATAAACTTTTTGTTCAATATTTTTTTACTTTGTGTATATAGATTTGTCAATTTGCGCATATTTATATTATTTCTACATATCATAATTATATTTAAAATATTATATATTTATATAAATTTTGACACATTAATAATTTATGTTATATAAATTTTTGCATGTTTATATATTTATATCATATTTAATTATTTTTTTTATATTATTTATACCGTATAATTATATAAGTCCAAAATTATCAATTTTATCCATAAACAAGAAATGGTGGCGTTGCCTCAAATAATGGCCAATTGGGACAACCGAAACAAAATCTCACTATTTCCTTTGCTTTCCCTTTTCTCTTAAGTCGCGTCAAATTTTTTTGGTAACTTCAAGAGTTCTGTTCCAAGATTTCAACCTATTTTGAGGAAATTTCCCATAAACTGATTGATGCTCCATCATCTCGAGTGGGCCAATCTCACCCTACAGACCCCTCCAGTGAATTGGAAAGGCAATGGTTCAATTAACCAATTGAATTTTAATGGAGGTAATTTTTCTTTTACCCTTCTGATAAGATCCAAGATAATTCAATCCCATGATAATTTTTATATGAGTTAAGATCCAAGAAAATTTAGAAAATATGGTAAGAATTGGTGGAATTCACTTAGACTATGTTGCAAGTTAAGTGTTTTTAAAATTATTTAATTTTTCATATTTAATTTATTAATTTATTTTTTAATATAAATATTATTTTTTAATTTTTTAATATAAATATAAATATAATTTTAATAATTTTTAATTATTATTTAATATAAATATAAATATAAATTTAATTATTTATTATATATATACACATTTTAATTTAATGTTCATAATAGTCATTTTCTATTCTCACCTCACCATCACCGTTACTTTTGAATCCAAACAATCTCATCGCTGATTTTAATCTTACCGCTACAGTAACTAATCTCACCTCCACCACTGTTTTTAATCTCACCGAACCAATCCCACTGCCCATCCAAATGGACCCTTAAAATCGTTTTCTCAATCCTATTCCACCCTAATCCTTTCTCTCTTTTATTGTAGGTATTTTTTAATTATTATTTTAGAAAATATTTTTATATTTAATTATATTTCCTTTTTTTAAATATCATTTTAACTAATATCGTAAAACACTTATGAACATTTTTTTTTACTATAAAGTGATATTATTTCATCATTAATAATCTATTTTAATTCATAGAAACAATAAACAATTTCCCTCTTTGTCAACTATAAATTCATTTGAAAGTCGGCAAACCCTCCCTCCATTTTACAATTCCCAATCAAATAGTCAAATATAGATACAATGAAAGCTCGAAAAGAAAGGGAAAGAAGCTATTAATAAAAATATAAATCCTTTTGTGCTTATACTTCCTTTTCCATTTCAGTGGGATTTAATTTATATTGTTTTTTAGGTTTTAAGCTGAAAAGGGAAAAGTCTTTAATTTGTTGAGTAACATCTCTTCTAATTGGACTAATGTAAGGTCCAAATCTTAAGAAATACCGTCAATTGAATACTAATTCAGATAGTATATAAGTTGCTGACAGATTTTTGAAGATTAAGAATTCGAAAGGGTTTAAGCGTCTAATGTCTTCTTTAAATGAGTTTATTAGATAAAAATTAGAAAATTAAGGGTAGATTAGGAATTTAAAAAAAATCTTGATAAATACGAGATTTTTTTTTTTTTTGTGAATTAAGGAAAAAAAAAAACCTAAAAATTTGATAGATAATTGGTCTTTTAAGGCCCAAATTAGCTAAAGTAAAAAGAGAACCAGTTTTGGAGCCGATTTTGGGCTAGAAGTAATTAGTAAGTATTTTGACAAAGCTGTCTATCGTTGTAGGCGTAAGGGACTTTAGGCGTGATTTTGGGCCTAAGAGTTTAATACAGCATTGGGCTGAATCTGATTTTCAATGCCTTAAAAAAAATATCATTTTGCACTCATCTTTCGATTTTAAGATAGACTTAATAATTTTAAACACGATAAAAAATACGAATATGAAATATTCAATAAATATAAAAATAGTGTAATAAATATAATATGAAACGTTTAAAAATGATTAATACAACACGTTTAATACAAGTATCGTATTCATGTTGAAAATTTTGACACATTTAATAATTTGTGCTTTGTTTATATTTACAAGAAAAAAAAAAAGATGAAACATAATACGCATACACGAATTGTCATATCTAAATGAAGTAACGATGTTGATGGACTGCATACATATTTTATAATCGAGTGGCTTAAAATATTTTTTTAAAGTTAGTTAATATTCTATTTATAAAAATATATATTTTAAATGTGATAGGCATTGCATTGAAAGAAAAATATCTGGTTATACACCAAATTATATGTACCTTTCAAAGTAGTAGGAAAAATAAGAATTTGCTTGATTTCTGAGGTCACAGGCTTATTAAGATTTAAATTGCAATAATTAAACAAAATGGCTAGAGATTGTAATTCCAAAGTTGATTGAAAAAAGTTTGGTTAATCAATCACTGTTGCAATCTAACTTCCTTTCACATTACAATTCATTAATTAGCAAAGTGTTTAAAAAATCTATAAAGTTTAGTAAAATCGCATCAACAAATTTTGATTAAGACCCTTAATAATATCACAATCAAGCTTAGGTAAAAGCATTTATTTGCTGCAATGGCATTTTGGAGTAATGTTCTTCCTCCATCACTTTTCTCTCAAATATTTGTACTTTCTTATATGTATATAATTATGAGATAAATTTAAAGGTGAGATCCATCAATTTATGGGTAAGTTAATTTGTTTATAAATAAAATATTGTAATCAAACCAATTATTATTCATAAGAATCATGTGAAGTTTTATAGGGACATATGATAAAAAATAGTTGTAAACTGTCATGTAATTTATTGATAGAATATTAAATTTTCAATTACAATGATCAGAATTCAATTTTTAACAATTTAAAATAATAGGAAAAAAAAGTTGGACCCTTATTGTAAGTATTATGGAACCCATTTCCAAATATTCCTAAAAAAAAGAAAAATTATGGAAATTCATGAATCATAATTTTTGCAATGGTAGTTGAAAACTTTTCTAGGATTTTCTTCTAAGTCATGATTCATGAATTTTTATCAAGTGGCCATAAGGCTGAAATCAATTATAATTTACAAATCACAATGATTAATGTTGGATATAAAATTAGGAATGACAACGGCTCGGATATCTGTATTTTTTGTACTATCCGAATCCAAATCCGTAAAACTGTTTTAAAATCCGAATCCCCAAATTATTCGCTTTTAATCCCCATATTACTATCCGAATCCGAATTAAATAACATTATCCGACGGATATCCGAATTTGCTAAAAATTTGAATTCAATAAATCAATTTTTAAAAAATAAAAATATAAAATCAAACAAAATTTATGTGTTTTACAAATAAGCGGATTCAGATATCCGAATCTGCTATCTGAATCCGCAGAAGTAATGCGGATTCGAATAATGGATATCCGAAGTTTCATATCCGCATCCGCTCCGAATCCGTTGCGGATTGTAATTATAATATCCGAATCCGACTTTTATCCGAATATGCAAATCTAAATCTATAAAAAAAAATAGATAGGATATCTACGAATATCCAAATTCGTATTTTAAATTACCACCCCTATCTAAAATGGTGTTGATGTTGTTTCATGAAAATAAGAATCTTAATTAATTGACTAAAATAAAAGAGGCATTTAGAGGCTGATGAAGAAAAATGAACAAATGAACCTAGAAAGTGCGAAAAAAAAAAAAAAGAAAAGATTGAAAAAGAAGGATAAGTGCAACTTCTAAAAAAGTCTTGAGAGCTTAGGTGTTTTGTGGACAACGAGTCCAGAGTCGAGACACCAATAGAGACCTTTTATTAGTTTGTTGGGTGGGAAGTGTGAATTAGATCTTTTCATCAGTCGGGTTAATTTGAAAATTTATTTTATTATTTAAAAATTATAAAAAAATAAATATTAATATATTGTATAATTAAATTTAAATAAAAATATTTTTTATTTAATAAATAATATTTCAAATCAGACTGAGCTGATTCGAATTATGAAATTTTTTTACTCAAGTTTGATTCAATTCGGATTGAACGAATAACTAGATATTTGGACAAGTGCAAACTGTGAACCCAATTCTAATTTTGCATAACATTTTCTCATATTCCTTTGTTTTGTTATCAATACTATGTAAAAAACAAAATTTATGAAAAAAATTATAAAAGAAAACCTTGAAAAGAAAGGAAAAGATTAAAAATTGTAAAAATGTATTTTTTTTTCAAAATTATTGCTGAATTAAAATTTTCTTTTAGATATTAAATTAAATAAAGAAGGTATAATTTTATCTTAATTTAATTTGCTTAACAATTTTTTTTTATAGAAAATCAAATAAATCTTAGGGTTTAACATTTAGGTGGGCATATAAACTAAGCCATTGTCCCACATACCATGAGAAACACAAACGTGCAAAAAGTTAAGGTTAACAAATTTTGAAAATATTAATCTAGAAAAACAGTGACACACAATTAAACATGGTTCACAATTAATTTGATAAATTAAGATAGTTTTTTTCTATCAATCCTTTTACTTTGAATACAATGTTACATACATTTTTCAATTCTAACCAATATTTCGTACAATAAAGAAAACTTTCTAACAACCATTATTATTATTATTTTAATTTCCTTAAGGTGATGGTGTGGCATTAAAATATAAGATTAATGGGTACTTTTTTAGTCGAATTATATCATTTTCATGTATTGGTGTTTAAAAATTAAAAAATTATAATTAAATATTTAAATTTGTATTTCATCAAATAATTTACCCCGATAATTTAATTCAGTTTTAAAAACATCACATATCAAAAAAATGTCAAATCAGCACGCAAACACCATATCATTTGTGGGTTTCATCGTCACATCAGCAAAGAATTTGAAAAATTAAAAAGAGAAAGAGAGATAGTATGGCATGTATTTTAATGATTCGGATGCATTCGGCTTAGCTTAGATCATTGTTTATTAATTAAAAAATAAATTTTTATTTAAATTTAATTTAAAATATATATAAAAATAATATAAAAATAATATAATTTTTTTAATATAAAGTGAACAGTGATCCAGGCCGATAGGTCGGGCTTGGGTAAGGTAAAAAAAAAAACTGAGCTGCAATCCGATCCGGCCCGACCTATGAGCGGGTTTAAGAGGAACTTTGGCCAGTATCGGTTTACCTCAAACCAGCCAGATCAATGGCTAAACAGTTAAATCTTAAAAAAGAAAAAATGGGGGATACGAGCCACGTCCAGATTGACGGTCGATCAACCTCATTCCTCCACTCCTGTCGGCCCTCTCTTCTTTCCCTCTTTCCTTTCCCTCTTTCCTAGATCTGTTCAAGGGTCGGGTTATTCGTCGAAACCCGAAGGCCCGTACGATATTTGAGAGAGTTTGGACAAAAATATTAGGCCCGAAAAATGGGTTTGGGCAAAAAAATGAAGCTCATTTAAAAAATAGGTCGGGCCTTGACTCCAACATTCAAGGTCCGAGCCGGCCCATTTTTTAATTATATAATATATTATTTTTTATATATATTATGTAATTTATGTCATATAAAGATTTAATATATATATATATATAATATTATAGTGTAAATATTAAAAAATATATTAAGTTGTCCATGTTTAAAAACTTAATAACAAAAATATAAAATTATTAAAGATTAAATAAAAAAAAATATATTTTTTTAAAAAAAATTAGAAAAAAATAGGAGGACCTAAACGGTCTTGGGCTATCCATTTACAAATATGAACGGGTTTGGACAGAATTTGAGACTCATATTTCAGGTCAAGCGGACTTGAACAAGTATATATAATATTGATATTATACATAAGCTCGACCCGAATCTGTCCCGACCCGATCATGGACATCTCTACACTTTTCAACCCTCTCCGACTCCTCTTCTATTTTTTTTTAACTTTTCAGGTTTTCATATTTTTATCTATTTTTTTTTGGATGTTTATTTTTCATATTTTAACTTTTTTTTTTCAAAAATGAAAACAATAAAGTCTATTATTTTTATCAAAATTTTTAATTCAAAAACTCTAAATTTTTTTTTTTAATTTTTTTTTTGTTTTTTAAATTTTCAATTCAAAACATAAAAATATTAAAAAATTTCTTATTTTAAATATTTTTAATTATTTAATTCAAAAATTCAAAAATTCAAAACATTTGAAAAATAAAAGTTTTATCATGACGTGACAAGTCACTTGTACGTTACATGACTAGACAATTTCTTAACACGTGACAATTTATTGTTAATCAATAAAAGCGCGTTAAATTTTTTAACAAAATAAATTTATTTGAGTAAATTGCCAAAAATAAAATAGGTCAATATTTTTTTATATATATATTTAAAAGAGGAATTCACTTATATTAATATAAAATTAAATTAATTTTATATATTTTCGTAATTTTTTATTCGATTTATATTTTAACAAATCGATCGTTGGATTTAACAATATAATTGTACTCGTCGTACACGTAAAATTTTGAATCGATCCAATATCTCTATCATATCGATCGAGAACACTGTCTTTTTCAATATATATTTAACGGTTGAAAGTTTTTTATAATATCGAACAAATAATTAGACATTTTTAATTTATTCAAAACTCCACGTGCATGATTTTCGTGAATAGAACATGAAATGCGACGGTCGATTTGTTAAAATATAAATCGTACAAGAAGTTACGAAAGTGTGTAAAACTAATATAATTTTATACTAATATAAGTGAATCATTTCTCATATATTTAATATGAGAATCAATAACTATATCTATTAAATTTAACAATTTCATATAAAAAAAATGGAAAATAAATTCATATATGTAATTGGCGATTTTTATTTTTTAGATACCAATATGATATAAGTGATATGGTTTAGAGGACAATTACATATTAACCCTAAAATATAACGTGGAAAATTTTCTACTAGTGGCATACTAACTTATATCAATCTAACATTTTCTTTATCTTCTTTTTCCTACTTTTTTATAAATGCAGATTTAGTGAAGCCAGTGATCTGATATGAACACTCGTATACTAGTCCAATAACAATGAATCAAGTAAGAAACTATAATAATCAATTACTATTTTAAAAAAAATTAATTTATTGCAATAACCAATTACTTTTTTATGAAACTTTTAACTCATGAAGCTTGCACATGCTTCTTTTTTGTTTGCACATGCTTTGCTAATTGCAATTATTTGTTTCTTCAATTTTCAAAAACCTTTGGTCCTAAATAAAATTATAAACAATAACTTGTGTTTGACTCATTCTTTAATGTAAGATTTAAGAAAGTGATTAGAGAAAAAGAAAAAAAGTGGAGAGAAGTTAATTTGTTTTTTCCACTAGCAAAATGTGCAAGACCCCCTCGATCAAGCAATATTGTTTGTCGTACCTCCATGTAAATTAATTGTAAATTCAAAATTATTATTAATTAAGATGAAATCACTGATAAAACTCGAATTTAAAATTATTTAGTAAATTTACCACTTGTGTGTGAAATCTTATTAAGTCTATCTATATATGACATTGGAATCATGGGTTGAAAATGGTTGGGTATTATTCGTCCCATCACTTTTTGTCACAAATATTTGTATTCCTTTGATTTTATATAATTATGAATTTTGCTAAAAAAAATATCCTAACACATTTGTTAAATATAAGAGTTATAGTTAATTTGATAATTTTCAATATATTGAAAATTGTAACTTATTTAATAAAACAATTTTAAATAATGGCCAACAGTCATGTGGTTTGTTGGTAGAATGCTAGATTTTTAATTTCAATAATTAAGGATCAAATTTTAATAATTTCAAATATATATAAAAAAAAACTTAAATAATGCTCTAAAAACACTGTTAAAAAAATTGTACAACTCTTTTAAAAACATACGCAACAAATTTTCCACCGCCAATTACTCTTATTAGGTTGCCATAAAAATATATATAGACAATGCCATTATGAAAATTGGTGAATTTCACTTTTTCAACAACTTTTGGGTTACTAATTTACTTCTACAATGAAGGCTGTCTTAGAATATGAAAAGAATTATAGATGTTAAAATTTGAATCTTAAATTTATTAAATGTTATTTTTTAAGGTAGTGTTTGGTATGGGATAATCACTTCAAAAACTATGGTGATTTGCACATGGTGAATAAATCACTATATTTGATAAGTACTCAGTGATCCTACGTGGCAGTGATTTTGGATCACCGGGAATGATCAGATCACTGTCTTGGAGGGTGATCTAATTCACATCTAAAAGGGTGAAAAACTTTTATCACCAAGGTGAAGTACATGTAAAATCAACTATAGTCAATATTATCCATTTAATATGTGAATTAAAAATTTACTTTCTCTCAAAATTATATTTATTTTATAAATTTTTATATTTTCAAACTAATATTCATTTTACCAAGTTCAAAAAATAAATTTAGTGCTAATTTTTTTTCAATTATGCTTTTAATGGATGTAAGTGTTATTTTCTAATTCAAATGTTTTTTTTACATAATTTATATTATAAATATTAGTTTACTTATAAATAAATATATTTGTTAATTTTATAATTAATTATACCTAATTATAAAGTAACTAAAAGATTACTAATATATATTTATAAATTATTATTTTTGAATAACATTAAAATCACTAACTTGTTTATTTTTTACAATATGCATGGTTAGTTTGATACTTTTTAATATTTGATTTTTAGTAACACCAGACACAGTAATCTTTAATTTTCAAAAATTAATTATTATTAATCAAACAAAGTGATTACAAATCAGGAGTGATAAGATCACCCTAATGATGAGATCACCTCGGTGATTAAATTATCATGGTGATACTAAAAATGATACCAAACTCTACCTAAGAATGATTGCATGAAATAACCAAATTCGGTTACTCATTCAATTCTATCCACACTTCAATTAAAATTGGCTCTCCAAAGTTAATTGCCTTATATTATTTTTATAGTTGTAACAAATTGAAGACGTAAAAAACTATGGTTTTTGTGACAGAGATTGTAGGCTAAAGTAGAACAATGTTAATAACTTCCCTTTAAAACAAAGTTTTAATGAGTTTAAATCTCTGCTTTCTCTAACTTAATTTACTCCCCCAATTAAAAGAAAAATAAAAGTGATAGTTTTTCAAGTTTTTACTATTAATTTCAGCTTATAGTGATATGCATGGAAAGCAAACAATGACAAATTCCAATAATTGGTTCATATATAATATATATATTAAAAGTATATATGTTCATGGCCGGGTTGGTCCGCGGTTCAAATTTTTTTGAGATTTTTATTCAAATCCAGTTTGAAAGTCCGTTTTACTGTATAAAAAATATTAAAAATTATTTTTATAATTAATTTTTTATTAATAAACAGTAATACGGGTCGAGGCGGTCCTAATGAGAAAAATTTATTTCTAAATACGGACCAAACAGATAACTCGATCCTTAAACACATCTAATTAAAAAAAAAATCCTTTTTAGAGTCCATTTAAATCTTCGGTTAGAGGCATTTCGTTGGTGCAATTTTATAATTGAATCTTCAAATAAAAATTTAAGAAAGATAATTTGGATTTTTCTTCTCATATTTAATAAAGAATTTCACTTTAGTATTTTACTCATTTAAGAAAATAATATAGATCAATCTATGCACTGATCATGTAAGAAAAATTCATATAATCTATTCCCGGACTTCAGGAAAAATAATGGATGAGAGAGAAAGAAAACTAAGAAATAATTGAAAAAGAAGGAAAAAGATAAAATAAAAAAAGATTTTGGAGAAAAAATTGAAAACAAAAAAGAAACAAAGAAAATTAAAAGGGTTTTGGTTTTTGGATCAATACTAATTTTCTTCTATTTTCTATTTTTAGGGTTATTTGGATATTTTAAAATTTAAAAAAAATGACATAACATGTTTTGAACTTTTTTATGGATTTTTTTTTTTTTTTTAAGTTTTGAACATTTTTATTTGTTAATTTAAATTTGAATAAAAGTTTTTAGATATTTTTGTAAAAGAAAGATATGGAAAAAGAGTACGGAACTTTTTAACCATTATATATTTTCTCTTTTTATTGTGGTTTTTTTTTTTTTCCTTCTTTATTTATTTGTCTTTTTTCTTAAATGCTTTCTTTAGAAAATTTATAATTTAATATGATTTACAAAAATCATAAAGTATAAAATATAATCAAATTTTTAAATAACAAAAATAAAGGTATGTTAATGTATGAAAAAATAAATATAAATATAAACTTGTAAATTTATTTAATTAAATTACATCAAAGATTGGGACAAAAGAGTGGCTTCATACAATTAATTTTTATTTGAACAAAAATATTTTATTGTTTTGTGTTTACATTTTTCAAAACAACCTTTAGACTTATTATGTTTAAAATTCTATCCTTTCTCATTTAAAATCTAGATCTTATGAATTTATTATTATTTGTATTATGAATTATTTTGTTAATACAATTTTGCAAATATTCGAATATATACATATTTTATTTTATTTTAAGAGAAATGATATAAGTTTGTGATTACGGAATAATCAATTTTAATTTTTAAATTAATAAAAAAAATTAATTCTTAAAAGTATAATTGAATCAATATGAAATAAATTATTTGTAATATATATTTATTTATATTTTTGATAACTCAAATTACACATACAAAAAAAAAAAAAAAATTTGAATATTTATATATAAAAAAGTTTCCACATCGAACCGTGGGGACGCATTCCAGTTATCTTTTGGATTTTGGTGAGCACACACATATGTCTACTTGGATAAATAAATAAAAAGTAAAAAAAAAAAAAGTGTGCCAAAGAATACAATTTTCTTTTAACGGGCATGTTCCGGTTATTTTTTTTGGTCATAATTATATTTTAAATTTTATATATTTACATAAATTTTATCACATTAATAATTCGTATATTATAAATTTTGATATATTCGTATATTCATATTATGTTAATATTATTTTTTTCATTTTATATTATATTTTATATTATTTTATAATTATATCATATTTAATATTACCAAGTCTACGTGCATACCAAGGAAGACATAGTCGAGAAAAAAGAAAAATTCATAGGGCAGGAATTGGAAGAATAGTCTAAATAGGCAATTAGGGCGCATGTGATGACATTTTGCACCTGTTTTGCTGTTTTGTTGCTTTCTCAAACGTTTTTTTCTTTTGTTTTTAGCTTTGCCATTGATTTTTCTTGGTTGGCTAAACCAAGTGGTCCCTAATCATTCATCAATCAATTATGGAGATCCGTTTTCATTTTTAATTCTAGGTCTGATTAATCGGTACCTATAGATATTAGTTTAGGATGATTAAATTATTATTTCAAAAAAATTTTATATTTAATATATTATTTTTATTGAATTCAAAAAAAAAATTATTAATTATATATTTTTTAAATATCACCTTAACCAATATTATTAGAAACTTATTAACATTTACCTTAGTTTATAGTAACCTCCATTTTCAATCACATTTTTTGTATGGTGAGTACCTCGGCTTTTTTATTACAATATAGCCAAAAAAAAAATTTATCAAATTACCGTTGCTTTTTGATTATTTTTCAAAATACGGATCTTTTTTTTCAGCTGGGAAATCGCCATCCCCCATGGCGATTTCCCAGCGTGTTTTTTTGCAAATTTGCAAAAAAATACCAAGGGAAATCGCCACCCCCCATGGCGATTTCCCTTGGTAATTTTAGCAAAATTTGCTAAAACCATGAAGGGAAATCGCCATGGGGGGTGGCGATTTCCCTTCATGTATATATATATATTTTTAATTAATAAACAAAAATTATATTAAAACAAAATTTTATTTTAATTTGATAAATTTATTTTTAAAAATTATAAATTAAATTAAAATATTTTTTTTATAATTTAAAAAATTTTAAAAATTCGTAAAATATATTTTAGGTTTTTTTATAATTTAATATTTTGAATTTTTTTTTTAAATTTTAAATTTGAAATGAAAAAAACAAATTAGAAAAAAAAAAAATTGAAAGGGGGCAACGGTCATATGACCGTTGCCCCCATCCCCCACGTCCCCCCTCCCCCCCACACCCCCCACCCTCTATAAATACCCCCTCCTCTCCTTCAAATTTTCATTCCTCTCATTCAAATTTTCATTTTCTTTCAAAATTTTTTCATTTTTCTACCAAAAAAAATTTCTTTCTACAAATTTTTTTTTTCTACAACAATATTTTGAAATGGCTTCACTATTGAGGTTACAAGAAAATCATATCTCGGAGGTTATATTTAACGAGGTAAGTAAATTGTTATATTATTATTGTTTTTTATATTATTATTATTTTTTTATATTATTATTGTTTTTTATATTATTATTGTTTTTTATATTATTATATTATTATTGTTTTTTATATTATTATTATTTTTTATATTATTATTGTGTTATATTATATTATATTATTATTGTTTATATTATATTATATTATTATTGTTTTTTATATTAATATTGTTTTATATTATATTATATTATTATTGTTTTATATATTATTATTGTTTTATATTATATTATATTATTATTGTTTTATATTATATTATTATTGTTTTTTATATTATTATTGTTTTATATTATATTATATTATATTATTATTGTTTTTTATATTATTATTGTTTTATATTATATTATTATAGTTTTTTATATTATTATTGTTTTATATTATATTATATTATTATTCTTTATATTATATTATATTATTATTGTTTTTTTATATTATATTATTATTGTTTTTTTATACGAAATTATTGTTTTATATTATATTATTATTGTTTATATTATAAAAAATTATATTATTATTGTTTTATATTATATTATATTATTATTGTTTATATTATATTATATTATTATTGTTTTATATTATATTATATTATTATTGTTTATATTATATTATATTATATTATATTATTATTTTGTTATTTTATAGTTTTATTTATTACTTTTTAATTGTTATAGTTTTATAATATATTAATTGTTATTATTATAACAGGAAACTCGTCGTGTATTACGTTCGAGGAAATTTACATTGGAGGACCCGCATCCTTATATTATCGACCACTTAAGAAGAGCCGGATTTTATCACGCAAGTCAAATTCGACGACTTGTGATACAACCCGATTTAATCTCTGCGTTGGTCGAACGATGGAGACCCGAGACGCACACTTTTCATTTTCCATGTGGTGAATGCACGGTCAGTCTCGAAGATGTTGCGCTGCAACTTGGACTTCCGATCCATGGCGATGCAGTTACAGGCGGAAGCCTGCTAGATTGGAATGAACTGTGTGAAGATCTATTGGGTGAGGTACCTCCAGAAGACGTCGTATCTGGCTCAACGGTGAGACTGACTTGGTTGAAAACGTTTCAAAATCTGCCATTACATGCAACCGAACAACAAATACAATATGCTGCTAGAGCATATATTTTACGTTTGATTGGAGGATTACTGATGCCTGACAAATCGAGCAGTCGGGTACATTTAATGTATCTTCCATTGCTACGTGATTTAGAGGAAGCAACAAATTATAGTTGGGGTTCTGCGTGTTTGGCAGTTTTGTATAGAGAACTTTGCCGAGCTACAGTTCCAAAAAACCATGACATAGGTGGATGTCTAGTGCTTCTACAATCATGGGCTTGGTATCGGCTACCATTTCTTGCTCCGCGCGTGGATATTTCGGCTGTATACCCCCTTGCAAGCAGGTAATAATATTTACTATTTTATTAATTTTGTACGAAATTGTATTTTTATAGGTCATTAAGATATTATATGCATTTTAATAGGTGGAGTAGGAGTACGGGTAGAGATTTTACAGAGACTCCGAGCGATCTTGCAAGTATAAGACTACGACTAGATCGACTAGGATATGATAAGGTAAATATTTCGATTGTTACATTTAGGGATGGCAAAACCCGATCCGACCGATGGATTTCGAACCGATCCGATCCGAATGGAGAGGTTTTTTTTTTGAACAATGGAGGCGGGGCGGGGCGGTGCGGTTTTTTTTGTTTGAAAGGCGGGGATGGAGCAGTTGTGGTAATTGCTTGCTCCGCACCGCCCCGAATAGTGAAATTACAATTTTACCCTTATATATTTAGCTTTTAAATGAATAATAAAATAATATAATTAAACTTATTATTTTTATTTTTATTTTTAAAAACTTAAATCTAATACTTTATTTTTTTTCTCTTCCTATATTAGAAACATGTTTATATTTAATTTATTTTTAAAATGCTTTATTATTTGAAAAAAATAAAAATAATTAATAAATATCAAATGGGGCGGAGCGGGGCGGGGCGGTTATGGATGTAACCGACATCCATGGAGGTGGTAGTGGTATTGAAATTTCAACATCCATGGCGGAGCGGGGCGGGGCGGGGCGCGGAGCAGTACAATGGCGGGGCGGGGGCGGATACTGCAAAATCCGCCCCCGCCCCGCTCCATTGCCATCCCTAGTTACATTGAAGTTTTTTTTTTATTTAATCCATATGAAACTAATAATTTGTAATAATTATTCGCAGTTTCTGTGGATGCCATATTCCTCGAGTGAAATTATGGCATGCCTCCCATCGGATGCCTACAATAATTTCAATATATGGAAAGCAAACACAGCATTGATATGCTTTTCATATGTAGAGTGGCATCAAACTGACCGGGTGTTGCAACAATTTGGGATGCAACAACCAATTCCTGCAGCCCCGATGAACCTTGATAAGCTTCACAAGGTCGACATGCGTGGTCGTAATGATGAATTCTGGCCTGCGAAGCATGAACATTGGATCCAATGGTGGAACATACGTTTTCAACGAATTCCGACAGGTTACCCGATTGTTGGTAATAATTTCAACCCATCTGCTGATTACATAAGATGGTATAGAAATGAAGGTCGGCCTTTCGTTTGTCCACCGTCGATGCACGAGGATGTTAGGAGTATGCCATTTACCGGACAAACTTCAGCTCCAGTCCCTCCTACACAGGATATGGATGCTCCTAGACCTCGCCGACAACGTGGGCGAAGGCGTCAACCGACCTCATCGGAGTTCACAGCACCGAGGATGTCATTTGATCATCCTGAACCTGAACGGGATCATGGAGTACCATCCAGCCATCGTTATTCCGTAAGTCACCCCGGATATGACGTTGATGAGTGTTACCGACCATCATCGCCAAGAACGAGGTTAGATGACCAGCTCCCCGTCCTAAGTCCAAGTTCAGCATATTAAACATCCATGTATCAGTTTGGAACCCCTTCGTCAGCATTTGATGCTACATCATTTATGGGTGCATCTAGTAGTCAGGTTCCCGTTATGGGTGAACTAGGTGTTGGCTCATCCAGCAGTGGGTTTCAAATTTTTGATACGGATGAAACGACTGATGACATACAACCGGAACCAGTGGCGGTTATAGCAAGAGGTCGTGGTGGACCGCGAATACGTGCCACTGACGAGGTTGAACGACGGGTGCAACCACCACGCACTAGAAGAACTCGACACTGTTGCTCTACACCACGCAATAATTAGAATAATTGTAATGTGTTTTAAATTTCTAATATAAATTTATATGTTTTGCATTTCATGTAATTTGTTCGGAAATTAATTGTTATATTTTATTTTAATTTATATCTTAATGTTGTTATTTAATTTTAATATAATAATCCAAATTACATGATAAGTTGCTTTTCTTTTCTTTTTTTCATTTTAATTTAATTTTCTTTTTAAATTATAATAAGAAAAAAAAAATTAATCATAAATTAAATTAAAATTTTTTTATCAAATATTCAGTTTTAAACTGTAACAATCTATATTATTATTAAAAACAATGATTAAATTAATGTCACGAGTTAATCGAATACCAACTCAAAAAAACTAATCAAATTAAAAAAATTATTTTACGATACCAACTTAAAAATAACTTCTTTATTTAAAAAAGTGACTCGATAAATTTCTTTAAAAAAAAATTTATTTACATTTTACATCATTAAATTATTTTTGATATAAATTAAATTTTCTTTTTTATAATATTACAAAATTATAAAAAATAAAATTTTTGATATAAAAATTTGATAAAAAATATAATCTTCTTTTTAAATTTTAATAAGAAATATATTTTTATTTTTTATAAAATTGTAATAATAAATTAAATTACATTTTTAATATATATTTTAAAAAAATAAATAACCAAACCTATAAAAAAAATATTTTAATTTAATTTATAATTTTTAAAAATAAATTTATCAAATTAAAATAAAATTTTGTTTTAATATAATTTTTGTTTATTAATTAAAAAAAATATATACATGAAGGGAAATCGCCACCCCCCATGGCGATTTCCCTTCATGGTTTTAGCAAATTTTGCTAAAATTACCAAGGGAAATCGCCATTGGGGGTGGCGATTTCCCTTGGTATTTTTTTGCAAATTTGCAAAAAACACCAAGGGAAATCTTCATCCCCCATGGCGATTTCCCTTGGTGTTTTTTGCAAATTTGCAAAAATACACGCTGGAAAATCGCCATGGGGGATGGCGATTTCTCAGCTAAAAAAAAAAAGATCCGTATTTTGGGAAATAATCAAAAAGCAACGGTAATTTGATAAATTTTTTTTTGGCTATATTGTAATAAAAAAGCCGAGTACCTCACATTATCACATCAAACACTCAGAGATAAAAAAAAAAAAAAGCATTTCAATCCCATCTAAAAAAAAAGTTTAGCATGACACATTTCAGTAAATCGATTTTAAGAAATAATAATAATGACTGTCACATTCCTTAATCACAATGCAAAAGACTCTCATCTCCTTAATTAATTACCATTAAACAAAAAAAAAAAAACATTTCCTTAATGTATAACAATAAAGATTTTACTAATTAATGTCTTGCAAATATTTTTTAAAATTATTATCTATAATAATATATATTTTACATGCATTAAATATGATAAATAAAATTATAAATTATTGCATTTTATATAATATTATTATAAATAATATATTAATTAATTTTTAAAAATATTTTAAAAATATTCGTTAGCAAAATTTTAATAATAATTATAATAGATGTTTAATTCAATGATAATTATTTTTTTATTCAAAGAATATGTATTTGATCCCCCGACAGTCGTGTGTTATCAATAATTTTGGATTATTTTTAGTGTAAAATTTATTTAAGAAACAGTTCAATTGGAAAGGACTTTCTTTGTTTTTGCTGGCAAGATCTGCTTCCTTGGAACAATCATTATTTTATTTGAGCATATGCATTGATTTGTTTTGCTTTGTTTACTTCATGTTGGTTTCTCTTTTCAAGATTTAAATCCAAGATTTTTCACCATTTTAATGCCTTGAATTGAACTTTCCTTGAAAAGAAAATTAGTAAGAAGTTAGTTATTAATGATAAAAGGCGAGAGTTTTAAAAGCAATTTTTAAATACATTAAAAGTAATAAATAAAATTATTAGTTATTATATTTAATACAATATTTTTGTTATAAATAATATGTTAATTAACTTTACAAAAATATTTAAAGGACATTGGTTCACAAAACCCAATAATAAGTTAGCAAATATTATCCATAAACATTAGTTACATTATACACCTTTATTTGTACAAATAATTATTATGTTGGTGTAACTTGATTTTTTTTTTAGTCATGCCGTTTGTTTCGACATGACATGAACAATTAAGATTGGGTAAATATGAAAAACATGCACTTCAAAGAAAGTATTTGTTAAATGGTATAATGAATAAAAGTTATTTGGAAAAAGAGAAATGAATAATTAGAAATTATTATAAAAGATTTTGTAAAAACAAAATTACCCTTAATGAAAAAACTTAATTTTCTTTTCTCTTTCATTAAGAAAATATTATTTTTTTAAAATTTTTAATTGAAAATAAATTTAAAAAATAAAATATTTAAATATATATTTTTTAAAAATTTTAAAAAATAAATAAAAATTAATTTTAAGCATATTATTTTTATTTTTTAAAATTTTTTAATTAAAAAAGGTAAATAAAAAATTTAAAAATGTATTTTTTAAAATTAAATTTTTTTTATTTTTAGAATATTTATTTTTTAATTAAAAATTAAATTAAAAAATAAAAGAAAAAGGGAGGAGAAAGTTTTTTTATCAAAGATAATTTTATCTTTACAATATCCTTTATAACAATTTCTAATTATTCATTTCTCTTTTTCGAATAACTTTTATTAATTATACCATTTAACAAATACTTATTTTGGAGTGCATGTTTTTCATATAAACCCATTAAGATTTCGTTTGATTTGTGTTTTTATTTGTTATTATTTGTCATTTATTTATAGTTTATTTTTTATTGAAAAAGACAAATAGCAAAAACACTAATTAAACGAAAACTTAAATAATTTAAAAAGCGAAAGCACATTTTAAGTAGTACTAGATTGATGCCCGCATTTTGCTGCGGACATATTATCGAATTTAAATTGATATTTTATAATAAATTTGAAAGATAAAAAAAAAAAAAAAAACAAGATAAGTAAAAATAATAATTCAGAAAAATAATAACTTTTATTTTTATACGACACCTGATATAAAATTGAGAGTTATTTGAATATGACCAATTAGATCCGGAAATTTCAGACACAACATAATTATATAATACGAACATAACATGAAAAAAATAATTAAAACACGACATGACACTAAAATAACATGAAAACGATACAAATATACGAATGTGTCAAAATCAACATAAAATAAATTATTAACGTATCAAAATTTATATAAATATATAATATCTTGAATACAATTATGATAGAAAAAAATAACACAAACATGATGACACGCGATACAAAATTGAGAGTTATTTGAATAGTGTCAATTAGACTTGACAATTTCGGATACAACATGATTATAAGATACGAACACAGCATGAAAAAAAAAACACGATATAAAAAATAACATAAACATGACACAAATACACGAACGTGTTAAAATCTACATAAAATGAATATTAACATATAAAAATTTATATAAATTTATTATACTTTAAAAACACAATAAAATAATACAAACATGTTACGAACATATAATTTTTCTTTAAATGAAATCATTATGATAAATTATGCAATATATGTGATGAATTAAGACACGACACAAACACAAAAAAAAAAAATATCTAAATCGAATCACCATGACAAACTATACAAAATATTTGGATGAATTGAAACACGACACGAACGCATAAAAATAATAATTAAAATACGACACGACATGAAAATAACACAAATACACGAACGTGTCAAAATCTAAATAAAACTTAACATGTAAAATTTTATATAATTTTATAATACTTTGAATATACAAAAAAAAAAAATAACACGGACACAACATGAAAAATAACATGAACACGACGCGAATACACGAACGTGTCAAAATCTACATAAAATAAATTATTAACGTGTAAAAATTATATAAATTTATAATACTTTGAGCACACGAAAAAATAACACGAATACGAATATTTTGAATACACGAAAAAAATAACACAACATGAATACGCGTACGTGTCAAAATCTATATAAAATAAATTATTAACGTGTAAAAAATATATAAATTTATAATATATTTGAATACACGAAAAAAATAATATAAATACCAAAAGAAGATATTGCTTAGTTGGCTAATGAATTAAAATAACCTAATTAATTTTAAAAACATTAACTAAGTCATTGCTTAGTTGGCTATATCTAAAAACATTAACTAAGTCATTGCTTATTTGAATAGTGTTAATTAGATTTGACAATTTCGGATACAACATGATTATATGATACGAACACAGCATGAAAAAAATAATTAAAACACGACATAAAAATAACATAAACATGACACAAATACACGAACGTGTCAAAATCTACATAAAATGAATATTAACATGTAAAAATTTATATAAGTTTATTATACTTTAAACATACAATAAAATAATACAAACATGTTACGAACATATACTTTTTCTTTAAATGGAATCATTATGACAAATTATGCAATATATGGGATGAATTAAGACACGACACAAACACAAAAAAATCTCTAAATCGAATCACCATGACAAACTATACAAAATATTTGGATGAATTGAAACGTGACACGAACGCATAAAAATAATAATTAAAATACGACACGACATGAAAATAACATGAACACAACACAAAATACACGAACGTGTCAAAATCTACATAAAACTTAACATGTAAAATTTTATATAATTTTATAATACTTTAAATATAAAAAAAAAATTAATAATACGAACACGACATAAAAAATAACATGAACACGACACGAATACACGAACGTGTCAAAATCTACATAAAATAAATTTTTAACGTGTAAAATTATATAAATTTATAATATTTTGAGCACACGAAAAATAACACGAATACGAATACTTTGAATACACTAAAAAAATAACACAACATGAATACGCGTACGTATCAAAATCTACATAAAATGAATTATTAAAATATAAAAAATTTATAAATTTATAATATATTTGAACACACGAAAAAAATAATACAAATACCAAAAAACGGTACTGCTTAGTTGGCTAATAAATTAAAATGACTTAATTAACTTTAAAAACATTAACTAAGTCATTGCTTAGTTGGCTATATTTAAAAACATTAACTAAGTCATTGCTTAGTTGGCTATATTTCATGATTTCTTAAAATGATCTAATCAACCTTAAAAATATTAATTAAGCCATTACTTAATTGACTATATCTCATGATTTTAATTTTTCTAATTAAATTAATTTATGGGATAGCTTTTAATGTTTGTTATTATTATAGATTTCTTTCTTTCTCTGTACTCGAGTTTTGTGATCATTCTTCCCCTTGCCATCAGGTTTTGTTAAATATTAAACAACCCTTTAACCACCCTAACTACCCATTATATCCTCCAACAAAGTAAATAATGGCCTAATAAAAATGTCAGAAAATTAAAACCCCCAAGAATGAAATTCTGAAAGCAGATTCAATTGGAGGACTTTTTTAAAGTTTTCTTATAGATTACTCTATTTCAGACTCTTAAAAATTGTCTATTTAACATTCGATTATCACCTCTTAATTAACTATCAACTCATTTCCTCACGGGATTGGGAGGTAAACTAAAAAGAATAAAGAAAACTTTCAAAATTATTATTAAAAAATGACATGATTGGGTTCCTATACACTCACAAAAATTTTAAATGGTACAAAATTACAAATATATATAAGTGTATATTTTTTAGGGTTTTACTAACAAATATTTTTAAAGAACTCTTTAAGATTAATTAATATATTATTTATAATAATAGTATTGTATTAATTATAAAAATTAATAATTTTATTAATCATTTTCAATACATTTTAAATGATATCCTTAATACACTCGTTAACAAAATTATTTTTTAAAGTTAATTTCTACCTATAAATGAATATACTTATAAGAAAAGGGTGCCGAGTAGGTAGAAGAGGAAAATGAAAAAAAACAAGTAGGGACACGCATTACGCATTAGTAGATCTCGTAATTTTTATATTCGTGTTATTTTTTATTTATTATAATCGTATTTAAAATATTATATATTTATATAAATTTTAACACGTTAATATTATATAATTTTTTTATATAATATTTTATTTTTTTTTTCAAATCGTATTTATATGATATTTAAAATTATTAGATTTAAAAGCACGAGTCCATGAGCGGCCAGGAAATGCCAACGTACGTAAGCGGGAGATGAGAGGATCGTCATTGGCGTTTGGAAAAAAGAAGAATTGTGGTAGCTTTCACCTACTAAGCAAGGCCACATCTCCACCTACCACACCCCATTTTTCCCATCATCATGTTCATGCTCTCTCCCCCCTCTTCTGCCCTTTTCGATTATAAAGAATTTTATAAATTTAAAATGAGCATTTAGCTTGTCTTTTTTTAATTAAATTTTGTATAGGTTGGTTTTGTTGCTATCAAATATTATGTTGGGATCATGATTAAAAAAAATCAAATTATTTTGAGAGAGTCAAATTAGATTTTTATAATTTTTAAGTTAGAGAATACTTAAAGATTAAAGGAGTTTTGAGAAACTAAAGGGGGCTAAGGCCCCTGCCAACCTCCCTTTCCGCCCTTGAATGTCATAACCTTTTAAGTTAGGATCAAGGTTTTTTGGTTAATGAGATTTTATCTTAAATGTCAAAAGGAAAATAATTACAACTGATATTTTTAGATTTTATGTTCAAGTGCTACTAGATGTGAATTTCATCCTGTTATAATTGATTTGTTGGTTGTTATTTGATTTGATTTGATTTATTTTTTATTTATATTAAAGATAAATTAATTATGATTGTAATTTTATTAAAAAAATGAAGGATTTTGTACAAAAAATGGAAAAAAAAATGGTGCATTTAAAGTTTGATAAGAACAATAGGGAATTTGTTAGCAGAGACAGTGAGGCATCTTTTTAAAAAAAGGGAAGAAAAAAAACTCTTAAATGTACCCAAGATTTTATTTAGAGATCTAAAATTTTTCTTAAATGCACTTAAGAAACTAAAAATTAGACTTGCATATTGACAACTGAAAACACTTTCATAGCTTCTCTAGCATTTAGCAACCCCAAAAAAAAGAAACATTTTAAATTTAGTTGCATCTAAATTATCAAAATAAAAGGGAAAAATAAGCTTTCCTAGCTTACAACAAATTGACTTTTTAATCATACTAAAAATAAATCTATTATAGTTGGCAAGTTCCTTTCAACATTCCATCAAACATTATTACCAAACAAAACAAAAGATTATTAAGAGAAAATAATGAAAGAAAATATTTGAGTTTGAGAAAGTATTCACATTCTTACACGAAAAGAAAATTTTGTGGAAGGACTTAATCAACTATATTAGAAAAATATTTACCCAACAACAACAACAATTTTTTTTTTTTTTGCTTGTTGTTGAATCCATTGATGAATTAAAAATTCTCATAAATAACAAAAAAAAAACAAATTAAAAAAAAAAAAGTACAATTAAAATTGATTTCCCCAAATTCTTTTTTGTGCAAATAATTCTTTATTTTTTTTTTTATTTTCATGGGTTTTGCTAATCTTCCCTCGAAGGGCACCAAGGCGTCATATCCATTGGGTAACTGCCCAACACCCTCAAGAAAGAAGTAAACTCTTGAACCTCAGCCAACGCATTTTGGGCCCTAACCTCTGCCATCGATGCTTCGAAATCCACGTAAAACATATACTCGAAATGCTTGGCGGTTCCAACATTGGCGTCGTCGACCAACCGGATCGGTCTGTTGCGGTGGGGCCGCGACTCAATTTTCGTCAAACTGATATTCCTAAACGCAAACGCCGATAGCACTTTAAAAAGCACGCTTGTCCCTTTATCATGCGCAAAAACGATGCTCGTTTTGAACGGCCGATCCGTGCGCGGGATAATTGGCTCCCGAGCTAACATAACGAAGCGCGTGACATTACTCGAATCGTCTTGGATACCATCGGCGAGGATTTGGAGTCCGTAGAGTTCGGCAGCGCGTGCGCTTGCTATGGCGGCGGTGTCACGCAGGTTGTTGGCTGCTATGTACTCCGCTGCTCCTGCGGTGTCATCGACGGCTTCACGCGTGACGTTGAGGCCGAGTTTGGTGATCGTGTGTTCGCACTGGGAGAGAGCTTGTGGATGAGAAATGACACGTGTAAGGTACTCTTTCCTAACCCCTGGGAGAGCTAAGAGACAGTGGTGGACTGGGAGTTGGACTTCGCCAACGATGTGGAGGCGGTGCCGGAGGAGGAGATCGTAGTTTCGATGAATCGAGCCACCGAGTGAGTTTTCGACCGGTAAGACAGCTCGATCGGCGATCCAAAGCTCAACTGCTTGGAACGCGACTTCAAACTGGTCACAAGGGATGGCTTCACAGTTAGGATAAGCTTTTCCAGCTGCAGCTTCGGAATACGCCCCAGGAACTCCTTGGTATGCCACACGCAACTGAGAACCGTGCAGCGGAGCAGGGGATAGGTCGGTGATGGTTAACGGTTTCTGTGCCGGCGGTTGGGAAGGTGGTTGGGGCTTATTGTTTTTGTCGATAGGGACCAGGTTGAGATCTATGGAGCTTTTATGGCCATTGACGGCAGCAGCTAGGTGGTCGGAGTTGGAAGGAGGGGTGGATTTGTCGCCGGAACCTTGGTCTTGAGAAAAAGCTTTGCTAGAGAGAATAGCACAAGAGCTTTGCCAATCTGTACGGCTTGAACCAACTCCATTAGGAAATTGGGCTGAGTCATAACGGTACACACAGCGGATGCTGAACCGAGTCAACTTGTTGAGCCGAGGCTTCGAAGGGCGAATCACAGAAGAATTAAGATTTCGTATAGGAGAAACCGCCTCCATGTTTTTCTTTTTTATCAAAATTTGAATGCTTTTCCTTCCAAAACAAACAAAAAAAAAAAAAAAGGGAAAGGAAACGGAGGGATTTGTTTCTGTTAAAAGCTTGGTGTTCTCTTAGAGAAGCGAACGTCAAGCTGAGAAAAAAGAAATGGGGGAGAGCGGATTTTATATTAAGAATCGAAGAGGGAAGAAGAAGAGGAGTCTTTGAGAGGATGGCGCGTTTGTGGAGGTGGTTCGGTCAATCTCACACCTACCCCCTTCCTTTTTTTTTTTTTTTGTCTTTTCATTTTTGAAAACAAAAATGATGAAAATAATTTATTTTATTTTTTTGTGTGGATTTTATATTAAAAAATGAAGATGGAAGAAAGGTAGGTGGGCCGATCAATCTCAATTCTCACACCTACCCCTTCCTTTTTTTTTTATTTTTTTTTTATATTAACATTTAAATATATTTAACTTACTCACATGTTGACTAATAAAAAATTATTTGGCAGAGTGTGAGAAACTAAATCAATTTCTCGTATGTATTAATATTTGTTTTTTTCTCAATTTATGGATTTTTTTTTTTCCTGATTTTCAACAATGGTAATTAAAACTTTTTATAATCTTAGGACAAAAATGCTAAACATGACCAAAAAAAAAATTAACTGCATAGAGTAAATTGGTTAGTATCACAAAAGTAGGAAGGCATTGAGAAGTACTAATATTTTAAAAATGTGAAAAAAAAATACGAAAAAAAAGTAAAAATATTATTTAAATACATGTATTAATTTTTTAAAATGAAAAAAATTGGTAAGAAATTGGTTTTTTACTCTCTTTTTTTTTTCAAAAAAAAAAATATTGATATAATTTTATTTGTATATACAATTTTTATTTTAAAATTTATTTTTTTAAAACAAAAATCTCAATTCAGGTTATATCATTTTAGTCATGACAATAATTCAATAAAAGATTTTATATTTAGTATAAAATTATAAATGATTACAAATCGAAATCCTATTCTTTTCTTTTAATTTTGGTTAGATATTAATTACACATTTACACCTCTGGCACAAAACTTAATTTTCTTGATTTAATAGTTTTTTTTTTTTCTTATGATAATATTGGTACTAATAAATAATAATGCAACAGTATATTAATATTCAAATTCATATTAAAATATCGATGCGGCCAAAATAATTTTACTTTAAGTTACAGTAATTTTTCCATTTGATGTAAGTATAAGTGTACGTATACGTATACGTTGTTCCTACTCTTTCCTTTCTTCTTCTTGCATTCATATAACATATTAACATATATTGTGCTTTCTAATTCTAATCCTTTTATATATATATAAAAAAAAAAAATAGCATATAATTATAATTCTCATTGATAAAAAAAAGTTATATCACGAGTGGGGTTATTTTTTAAAGTTGGGTTTTGGAGAAATTTTAAAAATGCAAGATCCGGTTTGAAATATTATTTAAAAAATAAAATAAAATAAAATATTTAATTTAATTTAATTTAATTTTTATTTTTATTTTTATTTTAAAATATATTAAAATATTAATTTTTTTTAATTAGGTCTATTGAATCCAATAATATGGAGTCATAATTATGAATAATTAGTTAGGTATAGTTTTTGGTGAAAACTACAATGAAAACTTGTCAGGTGATAATCAAATGAAAACCCTTCTTTATTTTTTATAAACGTGTAAAAAGTAAAATAAAATTATTAGTTAAAGAAAATTATAAAAAAGATATAAATAATTTATTTATTCATAACAAAGGTAATAATGAAAATAAATTATGTATTCTTACATAATTAATTAATAAAAATAAATATTTTAAAGGAAATAAAAGTTAAAAAATAATTAAATTTGTGATTAGATTTGTTCACGAATTACACCACTTGTCAAATTTATTAGTATAACCGATTCAACCCATGATATTATTTTATAAATAAATAACTAAATAAATATTTTAATTTAATTTAATTTTAAAATATTAATATAAAAATATTTTTAATTAAATAAAATTTGAATGAACTGTTGAGCTAAATTCGATTTCAAATTTAAATATTAAAGGTATCGATCGAGTGTGATGCGACTCGATTTATAGACATCTTCCAACAGTCAATGTCTAAATCAAAGTTTTTTTTTTCTTACTTTTTATGTTTGTTAAGACAATATCTAATAAGCATTTGAGTTACTTATTTCAAATGCTTTTTCTTTTTCTTTTTTTCTTTTTTGTGTAAGATAAATTTCATTTTTTTTTCGTGAAATGGGTATTAGGGGGTAACTCAAATGCTTTTCAATTTTTCGTGAAATCGTATTGTCCAATAGGAAAAATTTGATGTTTTTATTTTTAATTAATTTCTATGTCAGCTTTAAAAAATATATATTTTTTAGTGCCATGTCAGATGTGTTATGACACATCAGCATTTTTGAACATGTCAAATTGTCTAGTCAGCTTTTTAACAGAAACTATTATGGATGTTAAAAATTTTACTTATTTGCTTCTATTTTAAAAGTAAATGGATCAAATTACTTACAATTTTGGTACATTAACTAATTTACACCAGACTCTAAAGTATAAGGATCTGATAAGTATTTTGACCAGATATTGTCTTAACAAACATAAAAAGTAAGAAAAAAAGCTTTGAGTTAGACATTGACTGATTGAAGATGTTTATAAATCGAATCAGATCACACTCGATCGATACCTCTAAAATTTAAATTTGAAATCGAATTTGACTCAATAGTTCATTCAAATTTTATTTAATTAAAAAAAATTATATTAATATTTTAAAATTAAATTAAAATCTTTATTTAGTTATTTATTTATAGAATAATATAATGGGTTGAATCGACTATACTAATAAGCTTGACAAGTAATGTAATTCGTGAACAAATCTAATCGCAAATCTAATTATTTTTTAATCTTTATTTTCTTTAAAATATTTATTTTTTTAATTCATCATGTAAGAATACATAATTTTTTTTCATTATTATCTTTGTTATGAATAAATAAATTATTTCTATCATTTTTATAATTTTCTTTAATTAATAACTTTATTTTACTTTTTAAACATTTATAGAAGATAAAAAAAATTCTCATTTGATTTTCACCAAACAAATTCTCTTGTAGTATTCATCGTTTATTTTGGTGGGGGGAATTTGTCCCTTGTCTATTGTCTGCCCAAAGATTGGCCAAGTTGCCAGGATCACTGACACATAGGGTAGGGTCCCAATGCCTAAGGACCTTGTTTTTTTTATTTTAAAGGGGACACTTACAATTGAATTTTATTAAGAGTTTTGCTAATAAATATTCTTAGAATATTTTTTAAAGTTAATTAATATATTATTTTTAGTAATAAAATTATATTAATTGTAAAAGTTGATAACTTTATTCATCATTTTTAATGTATTGATTAAAAATATTACTATATTTAGTAATCTTAAATAGTATCCTTAGGACACTTGTTAACAAAATCCTTTTATTAATATTACAAGAGAAATGTTAATTAAAATTTAATGACATGATATATATATATATAATTAATGTAATATATATATATTTTTTATTTTAGTAAAATTAGTGTATTAAATATTTTTTAAAAATAATAATTAATTGATATTTATAAAAATCAATTGAACTAACCCTATTACAATTTGATTTTGTTAATCCATACCTATCTAAGAGACGAGTTTTTCGAGTAAATTTGAAAATTTGATTAATATTTAAAAAGATTTGAATAAAAATATTAAATTCGCTAAATAAATTGGAGTAAGAATGTGAGATTCATTTAAAAAATAGGTCAGGTTTTGGCTTTAATGTTCAAAATTTAAACTTGGTTTGATCAAATTCAAATAATATAATATATTATTGTATATTAATTTTTATATTTATATTTATGTATATTTTATAATTTATATTATATAAAAAGATAAATATATTTAATATTATAGTATAAATATTAAAAACATATTAAGTTATTTTTATTTTAAAATTCAATTTAAAAGCAAAAATATTAAAATTAAATAAAAAATAGTATTTTTTTTTAAAGTTATCTAAGCCGACTTAGATTGTAACGTTTATAAATTTAAACGTGTTTAAATATAATTTGCTATTTGAATTATCAAATCGAACTAAATTTAGATAAACGAATAAAATATTAATACTATATTTAGAATCCGTTCATTTTAATCATAAATTTTCTGTCTCTAAATGCTTAATTAATTATTTAAACCTGAACAATATAAAAATATCTTGCAAAAGCCAAAAAAAAAAAAAAAGATTTATTGAGTGTGTGGAACTGAAACCTCAAAATAATGGGAGTAACTCATAGAAAAGGGCAATTACATTAAGGTGGAACCCATTTCTAAACATCAATTTCATTTATTTGAACATTAAAAAAAACACATAGCTAAAAAAGTACCTAAAAGAAGACATTATTCGAGTCTTTGATAGGTAGTTTGGCTTATATATATATATATAAGTATTTTGTTTTATTGAATTGATGTTGCATTTGTTTCTAGCGTTTTTATTATTCGGGAATTAAATATCTAGAAACTAACTAACTAACTATATAATATAATATATGAATATATAACTATTTAGTTGTAACTGTTTTTTCTTTTTGAGAGACGAATTTTAAAGTATTAAAATTGATTTTTGACATATTAATATATATATATATATATATATTAAAGTAGATATAGGAATAACAAAAAAATTCATGCATGCTTTGAAATCATGTACTAGTACTCCAATTCTGAAACTATAGAACTAAGGTCTTCAATTTGGATAAAAGACACATTCTATTGCAACTTCAATGTCAAACGAAAAAAAAAAAACTTTTCAATTTAAGGTTTGAAAATCCAAATCGAAAGGTAAATTTTAGATGCTTTTATGGTTCAATCTTAATTTTATGAGGGTAAAATGACTTTCTCACTTTTATATCTCTCCATTTTATTATTTTATGTATATTTTTTGAACATTTCAATTTATTACAATATTTTTTTACAACATTATCAAATTTTAAAAATTTTAAATCAAATTCACAATATTTTTAAACGCACTTTATCTTTTCCAACAAAAATACTATTAAACCTTTGTTTATTTTCATTAAACTTGAGTGATGGATAACAAGGGTACATATCAATTAATGATGTTTATTGTGGGACTCAAAAGATGAATTTGCTTAATTTTAAAAGATTATTTGTCGGACTCAAAATTAACTATTGATTAATGTAGCATTTGGCTTAATTAAAATATTTTAATTAGGATATATGACTTTGATACTTGAGGCATTAATCTTTTATTTTTCAACATGATCATCCCACTAAACTTCCATTTCCTATATTCTCACCAACCCACTTATCACATGTAAGAAGAAAAAAAGAAATTCAAAATCCCCTTATTAGATACCTTAATTACGTTAATATTAAACTTTTATGTATTGGGTGGAAATGAGGCCCATATGTAACACCAAGAAAAATTTTCCCTCAAAATCTCTTCCATTATTTTTGGTAGAAAAGAAAAAGAAAAAGGTGAGAAAAGAAGAATAAAAAAATGAAAAAAGAGAAAGAAAAAAAAAAAGAATGACAGGAAGAAAGGTTTTTTTATTGTGTTTAGTATGAAAGATGAAAAAAAAAGAAAAGATTATAGGTAAAGTTATAAATAAAATTATTAATTTGAGTGAAACGTGCATTTTTCTCTAATATTTAAATGATTGATTTTTAAGGAAAAGAAAATGCGCTAATTCATCCATTTTTCTTCTCGCATCCTATTTTCCTCTTATCAAACGTAAGAAAAGGTCAAAAAAAAAAAAGTAATTTTTCCTTTCCTTTCTCTTCTTTTTTTCTCACATACAAAACAAAGTGTTAAATATATATATATATATATGTTAGTAAATTAATCAAACCCAACGAGGCGCTTTAATTATGATCCCGTTGATTAATGATTATAGTAAAATCGTACAACTAATCAAGTGTATTAAGCTAATTAAGCAGCCATTTAATTGTTAATTCGTTATCTCTCTCACCTGAAATATTTAACCAAGTTGCATTTCTAGATATATAGCTTTTGACTTGACCAGAGCAGAAAGAAAGCTTCTCCATACATATCCACTAAGCTTATTATATTTCACCTAAATCTCTTTGGTCATTCTTCAAGACTTGCTTTTTTGAAATTGTAGGATTTAATTTGTTAAATCATTCAACTACATGAAGTGATTAAGTTCAATTAACCTTGATTACTTCATACGGAAGTAAGGTTGAAGTAGGTGAGAAGAAAATAGTATACACAAATTTTGCATGCTACCTAACAACTATGTACCCTTCAATTTATTTTTTTTTCTTAAATTATATAAAAAATTATCGACATTGAAATTTTTTATTTTAAAAAGAGATAATATTATGAATAGTCTTTGAAATTGATCAAATTTATCAATGTGATATTTGTATTTTAAAAATATCTATTTTGGTACCTTAACGTTTTCACTCCGTGAGCTATTGTAGTACCTGTCAGTAACACCGTTAAATATTGATGACGTGACTTTTGTATCCAACAAAAATTTGACACTTGACACCATATAATGATGCCACGTGTATTACCAAAAAAACTTATTATTTTAATTTCAAAATAAAAATTATTTTTTTCTTTACACGTGGCACCACATAGTGATGCCACGTGTAATAATAAAAATTTATTATTTTAATTTTTTTTAAAAAAAATCATTTTTTTCTCTCTCCACCTTTTAATTTTAATAAATATTTTTAACAAAAATTAAAATAATCTAATATTTTAAATTTTGTAATTTTTAATAAATATTTTTTAAAAAATTAAAAAAATAAAATAATTTTATTTTTTGAATTTTTTAATTTTTTAAAATAAATATATTTTTAAAAAATTTAGATATTATAAATTTTTTAACAAGTAATTTTAAAATATTTTTTATTTTAAAAATAATTTTAGTTAATTTTTTATTTTTTTATTTTTTTAAAGAAAAACATTTTTTATTTTTAAATCAATAATTTTAAATATTTTATATTTTTAATACAATTTTTTTTTTAAAAAATAGATATTAATTTTTTAAAATATAATTTTAAATATTTTTTTAATAAAATTTCAGATATTAATTTTTAAAAAACCAAGTGCTGCCACGTGTCATCACCTAATTGGTTAAGGCCACATCATTATCTATATTTAACGGTGTTAGGTTAAGGTACCACATTGATACACGGTTTGATAGTACAGGTACCACATTGAACATTTTTAAAGTACAGGTATCACATTGACAAATTTGATAAATTTCAAGGGTTATTCATGTCATTATCCCTTTTAAAAAATGAGTTAGAAGATTGATTTTTTTTTTAATTTTAAATAAGTCATTCGAACTCCAGACTTGCTGGATGTCACCTTTTAAGGGTAACTACATGAACCATCTGAATTAAGTTCCAAATTTAGAAGGTTGACTTTTGACATATGACTTATTTAACATGCATATTTAATTAAATTGATGCATGATAATATTTTGTAAAATTTAAAATTTTCACTGTTAATATATATAATAATATGAAAATTTATGTTATTCAACATCAATATAGTTTAAAATTTTCACCAACAAAATAGAGGGTTATCAAATATCTCATTAAAGTATATTCAAAAGAAAAATCTAAAAATTCATTTAAATATAAAAATATGTGATAATATTTTAATATTGTTTATGAAATTTAAAAAATTTATCGATATATATGTAAAAGAATTTTAATAATAATCTTCTTTTTTTATTTTTTAATAGACAAAATCTTTTTTTATTTTAAAAAAACTGAATTCGAATATCACTTTTTAAATTTTCATGTAAGTTATGATAATGCAGTTTTTTTTTTTTTTTAAATTTATGTTTTGTTTTGAATATAAAAAGTCAAAGACAAAGTCTGCTTAATTCCAAACAAAAATTGGACCACACGTCCATATAAAAGCAACAAGGCTTATATATGCATGAACAACGTTTAATCCATGGTCTTAATAACTAAACAAAAAGCTACAATGTTTCTAGGCAATTTCATCGAGAGTCACTATAAAAAGTTCATTATCGCTGGTTGAAAATAATACCATCCATCTACAAATGCTTTAAACAAATACTAGCTTTCTAAATAATATATATTTATACTTGTTTTAGAAAAATTATTTGATACATTGTCAATAAAATTTAAAATTTTCATCAACATGTTTAATAGAATGACACGAGTTCCTATAAAGTATAATAAAAATATTTAAAATTTTAATATAATAAAGGGACAATATCATGAATGACCTCTGAAGTTTATCAAATTTGTCAATATAGTATTTATACTTAAAAATGTCTATTTTGGTACTTAAAGTTTACATTCCGTATGCTATTGTAGTATCTGTCAATAACGTCGTTAAAAATTGATGACGTGACTTTTGTATCCAATGAAAATTTGACACGTGACACCATATAATGATGCCACGTGTACTAACTAAAAAATATTATTTTAATTTTAAAAATAATATTATTTTAAAAATCTAATGATGACATGTGACATCATATAACGATGACATGTGGTATCATATAATGATGCCACGTGTATTAACTTAAAAAAAAATTTTAATAAATATTTTTTTTAAAATTAAAAAATTAAAAAAAAAATTATAATTTTTTAAATTTTTTTAATAAATATATTTCTTAAGAGAATTAAAATAATTTCATGATTTAATTTTTGTAATTTTCAAAATTAACTTTTTTTTAAAAATATTTTTTTAAAAATTTTAGATATTATAAATGATTTAATATTTAATTTAAAAATATTTTATATTTTAAAAATAATTTTAGTTAAATATTTTAATTTTGTTATTTTTAAAAGTTTTGAATTTAAAAAAATAAAATTTAATTTTAAAAAATAGAATTTTAAATTTATTATTATTTTAATATAATTTTTTAAGTTTTTAAAAAATTAGATATTAATTTTAAAAATATATTTTTTGTATTTTTAAAATATTTTTTAATTTATTTTTTTTTTACAAAAAATCAGATATTAATTTCTAAAAAATCAGGTGCTACCATGTGTCATCACCTGATTGGTCGATATCACATCATCATCTATATTTAACGGTATTAAGTGAAAGTACCACATTGATATACGGTTTGACAGTACAGGTACCACATTGAACATTTTTAAAATACATGTATCACATTGACAAATTTGATAAACTTTAGGTGCTATTCATGACATTATCTTTATAATAAAAAAAAATACTTAATCAGTTTCTTAATTCGATTTGTGGAGTTTAAAAAATTTATGAGGAATTCATATTTTTAACCAAAAAGCCTTGACATGAGAGTCATAATATAAGATCTTTTTAAGGCATAAGATCTCTATTTTTCCTCTTAAAAATAATATATTCCAACAGAAAGATAAATAAAACTTGTAGAAAATGAGATAGCTAGCTCTTAATTTTTCCAACATTAAATTAAGGGTATGGTACATGAAATGTTTATAATTCCATTTTGGTTTCATGCCAATATAATGTAAATCCCACTTTTTTTTACTACCCAAGGTTTCGATACATTTCGAAATCGAGAAATTTCTACTGGAGCAAGTGCTATTCGAGAACAATTAGCCGATCTAGATTTGCGAATTCTTATCGATTATTCGTTGGTAGAATGGAAAGAATTAGGAGAAGAAGGCCTCACGGGTAATGAATGGGAAGATCGAAAAATTGGAAGAAGAAAGGATTTTTTGGTTAGACGCATGGAATTGGCTAAGTATTTTATTCGAACAAATATAGATCTAGAATGGATGGTTTTATGTCTATTACCGGATACTAATTTATTTTATCCAACGTTTGTTAAAATTAAAGTTTAACATAGAAAATCTCTTTTTCCTTGGAAATTTCTTCCAATTTATATATATAAAAAAGATTACGACACCTGATTACGTGTATATATATGTTCCGTTAAAATTGAAAATAATTATATATATATATATATATATATAAAGCTAGCCATGCACATGGACAAATTAACAAGCAAACAAATACATCTGTCTTAGTGAAACAAGATTGATTATGATATAAGTTGCTATCTTTTATGGAAATGAATGTTGGTTTTACCCAATGTTTCAATTAAGCCCTTGAAAGGGTTTCCTTCCCCCATGTGAAAGAAATTGAAAACAATTTTTTTTTTTTTATTTTTTTTAGCGAGAGAAAAACATATATAATTAATAGATTAACAAACAAAGAGAAGTAGGTAGACCTGTTTACGAATAAATAAAGCTATTTGCTTTGAATCGAGTTTTCGAATAAAAAGTTTGAAACCCAAACCAAGTTTGGAATTAAAATATATTTTAATAAAAATTTTAAAATTTTTCTAATTTATTGAATTAGACAATTCAATTTTTTTAAAAAAAAGCAATCGAATTTGATCTGATCGGACATAACACATGAATATTTCTATGCGTAGCGTTTTGGGATAAAACAAAAACAACAAAACTTGGCTTTAAATTAAGAAAGTTCAAAATTTATGCAATGCCACATGCATGCTTTCTCTAAGCAGAACAAGCTAAGTTCTAACAGAATGTTAGCGTAAGGCCGTTCCTCCGATGAATTTATTTATTTATTTTTTTGAAAGCAAAAAAAAAAAAAAAAACTTGATTTATATGATAAATGGGTTAAAATTGTCATTATCTTTCATATATATTCCTAGGTGGGTGTAAGAAAATGATAAATTGTTACGACGTGCAAATTATATTAGAGTGTTTGTTTTGAAATTGTTACATTTATTTTGCTAGAAGTTAAAAAGCAGTTGTATATTAGAATATAAAAAATAGAAAATTTAACAATTAAGACTTGGCTTTACCAATGTACTCCTCACCCTTCCTTTGGAGTTTGGACTCCCTCACATGTACAATTAATAATAATAATAATAATTTCAATTATAAAATTACTTATATGCACATGATTTGTGAGAATCACACCACCCCAATTAAATAAGGCTAAAATTGTTATGTGCGGGAATCATGGTCAATAATGTCACCCTACTTGCTATATTTTTATTATTATATACATATATATATATTCTCAATCTCAGTATCTGCAATTTTTTTTTATTCTTAAATTGCATTTGTGATTTTTTTTTTTATATAAAAAAAAATATATAATTATGAGGAAGCGTTCAACAGGTCTAAGTTTGCATCCTAAATTGAGATCTATTTTGTATCAAAAAATATATGAGTTCGTTTTTGATATATTGTGAATTTTAAAAATTTTATTGATAATGTATAATATAATTTTTCAAAATATATATATATATAATTATGGGCAAGATTGTTTGCTATGTCAACGTCTATAAAATAGCCAATAATTTGAATGATATAAAATAAATATTAATAAATCTCGATTTGCTGAAATGGTTGGTGTTGTGCTAAGACAGGGGGCTGATTCCCCCCCCCCCCCCCCCCCAATTTGGCTGAACTTTGATTGTTAAGTGAAGCAGTAGCAGATAGCATGTGTTGCATGTTGGCAGTTAGTTGATCTCCTTAACAATTTGATCAATAATTTACACAATGAAAGAGAAAATTAATTTGATGTGATCTTTTTTTTCATTTTGTTTTTTTGGAAAAAAAATTCAATGTATGCTATATTATGCAATTGAATTCAGAATATGCAAGTTTATCTCATTCCATAATTTTAAGGGAATTATTGCTACTTAGAAAACATGAACATATCCCTAAATTAGGACAAGAGTTTTCGTGGATGAAGTCTTGTTTTAATGGCAAGATGACTAAAACCATTAGGTCCCATCTGTTGAATTTCACATATGCAATAGACTTGTCTACGAATTAGATTATCGGATCGACTTGATAATTCTGATTCGAATTTGATTGGATTTGAAATATTTTTTGTAATTCGATCTGATTCGGTTTGACTTGGATTACTATTTAAATAATAAAAAAATATTTTTATTTAAATTTAATTATAAAATATTTTTTTAATATTTTAAATAGCAAAACATATCTATTCAAGTCTGGTCTGATCCATGAATAGTTGAATACCTTTAGTAAAGGTGCAAGTAGAGCTGCTCATGGGCCGAGTCTAGGTCCGAAAAAATATTTTTTTTTGTCCAAGCCCGTTTCGAACCGGGCCCGAGCCAGCTCATAAACCTATTTCACTATTAATAAATTATTAAAAAATTAAAAAATTATTTTTTTATTAATATTTATTAATATTTTATAATTAAATTTAAATAATTTTTTTAATTATTAAATAGTAATTCGGGCCGAACCGGACAGACCTAAATTATAAATACTTTTATCCAAATCCGATTCAGTCCGAATCAAATTTATCGGGCTGAACGGACTATCAGATCTTTAAACAAGTCTAGGTGCAAGTTCAATTTAATCTTTTGTTGATCTTATTTGATTTTTATTTGTTTGATTTTTTTATTGACTTCTTCAGTTGAAAAAGTATTTAGTAAAAGATTTTCGAATTTAGCACGTCATTTTTTGAGGGGAATTTGGAGCAATAATCTGAATGATGAACAGGAGGGAAAATTGACTTAAGAAAAGAGTACGTTGAAGTTGTGGGGGATAGCAACAGGCAACCCCCTTTGCATCATAGAACAGTACTCAATGGTCCTCAAATTGAAGGATATTAACCCTTAAAATGGAGGGCAGTGATGTCAGAAAAATAGGAAGTAGGTAACAATTACCATGGGAGGGAAACATTGTCAGCTGGATCCACCGGGCTTTTGTGTTAAGAAATTTGACGTATAGCTTTGCCGCAATGGCATAATAATTAGATCTTATTTAGCATTATTTTTTATATAATTTTTAAAATTAAAAATTATTTTTTATTTTAAATATAATATTAAACAGATAAAAAAAATTTGATTTCTGAATTTGAAATCATGATTTGAAAAGCCAAATTAAAAAGCCAAAAAATATAGTTTTTGGACTTTAAAAGTTGACTTTTGGATAAAATGATTTTATTATTCTTAAATCTCTACACTTTTATTATTTTAAATATATCCTTTTTTGATATTTTAATTTTTACTATATTTTTTCACAGCAATGCAAAACACTTAAAAAATTTTAAACCATAATTTTTTTATCACATTTTTTAGACTTTTTTTTTTTTAATCCAAACTTTTTTTTAACTCAAATTTATTTCAATAGCAATACTAAACTAATCCTTAATCAGCAAGTGCTGCAGAAAATTGTGGTCCAACAAGTTTTAATTGTTTTGAAGCTATATTTATTTATGGTTTAAAATGAAATAATTTGTACAGAAAAATGTCACCGGTTTGCACGATGTTGGAAACAATATTTTCACAACCATCTATTCTTACCTTATAACTACAGTATTAACTGTTGATGTCTTTTAGTGACAAGCTCACAAGTTTATGGAGATGTCAGACAAAGGTAGAAAAAATTTGAGAAGATAGAAAAATATTAAAAGCATATAGTTAATGGGAGTCAGACAAAGCCTTGGCTCCTCAAAATTTTTAAAAATCTTTAATTAATATATAAGGTAAAAGATATTTACCTTTAAGGTTTAATAAAAATTTCACTTACTCTATTAAAGTTTTAAAAATTTTACTTTATCTTCTTATTCAAGTTATAAAAGAATCAAATGATAATTTTATTTTTTAAGATTTTTGAAGATAACCCACGATTAAGAGGTTCGGTTAAGTTCGGTTTTAGACAAAAATTACGGTTAATGTGCAGTATTCTGGTTTTTAACACTTTGCGATTACCGAACTGAACAGAATAAAAAATCCTACCGACCCGAACCGAATTCCATCAGTTCGGACCCGAACCTGATTTTATTTAAAATTTTAGCCCCCGACCCAACCTCCCCGTTTAGAATTTAGATATACTCGAAATCGTCTCGAACCCAATTTTATTAAAAAATTTAGCCTCAGACCTCGAATCCAACCCCGAAAAAACCCTGATCCAATTTCGAATAGACTGAATTAACCGACCCTTTTAATTTTATTTTAAATATAATTATTTATATAATAATTTAAAATTATATATAATATAATATATCATTTATATTATATAATAATATATAATATACAATAAATTAATTAATTTTAAATAGTTAAAACCGATTAAACCGACCGACTTAAGTCGGTTTCGGTTTTTTCGATTTTAGAATCTTTGTCGGTCGGTTCGATCGGTTTTATAAGTTTAGTCGGTTTAATCGATTTTTGAAATTTTGAAATCGAACCAACCGAACCGACTGGATGCTCACCCCTAATAATATATAGAATTATAAAAGATTAAAAGTAAGAAAAAAAAGAATCGGGGGTGGGTCAATTCGGGTTTATGGTAAATTCGAACCCGACCCGAACCAGTTATTTTTTGAAATTACCTGCTTGACCTGACGGTTCAGATTATTTTGTCAACCCTAGACATGTTCTATGCCATAGAAGGGCAGTTTTGGCATGATATTAATTTTTAAGGGGGGAAGAAGGTATTATCCAAACTATAGGGGGTATCTGGAATTATGATCAAATCTCATGGGGGTTTTAATACTTTTCCCTATAAAGGGTCCGTTTAGATATACTTGAAACCACCCCAAATCCGGTTTTATTTCAAATTTTAGCCCCCGACCCCGAAAAACCCTCCCAATCCCATCCCGAATAAATTGAACTAACCGGCCCTTTTAATTTTATTTTAAATATAATTATTAATATAATAATTTAAAATTATATAATATATCATTTTTATTATATAATAATATATAATTTTAACTGTATATTATCCCTCGGATTTACTGCCAATACATGTTTTCCACAAAGGGTTTCTCTTTGTTTGTTTTGTGTAAAGCTTTCACAATTGCACCTTACATAATCCAGTGACAACTTGTACAGATTCTATTCTATATAGCGAAAACAATTAATGGTGCCATAAACAAGCGGATAATGAAGCGGTACCCGTTCTGTAGAAATAGTACGCACCGGGATAATCCAAGTGGAGCTGCCTGTCTTCTCTTAAATCTGTATCCCAATTAAATTTATTAACAGAACAAAAGCATGCAAACCTTGTCCATGCATGACAGATATTCAAATAGAGCTTGTAACTTATTTTGTTTCGACTTTTTATTTTTTTTGAAATATTCGTATTCGATACATAGTCGGACATGAGTATGAGAATATAATCCTCCAAGGACCCTCCAAATACATGAAAAAATTTAGAATAAATCAAACATACTCGTATCCGACACTCACACCCGAATCCGAATATCATAACTTGTAACTAGAAAATCAAACAGAATTGAAACCCAACCACCAATCCCTAAGGAACAAAATTGTTTCATATGCTATACTTATGTACACATTATGTGCATTCATTTCTTTCTTTTTATGCCGTCCATGTCATGATACAGGTAAATAATTCGAATTAATCATGCATGTACATGAGAATATGATGATGACTTTTCGAAAAAAAGTGGTTATAAAGAAGCAAAAGAAAAACCTATCTTTATGAGATGTAAGAAGTGGAAAATTAAAAAAAGGAACAAGAGAAAGAGCTTCATATTCTTCAGCTCTAGTTTTGTTTTTTTTTTTTTTCATCAGACATGCTCAATTATTCAGAGCATTTTGAACCTTGATTGATAAGCAAAGGCATGGTTCTGGAATAGACTTGCTCATGGGTTGGGCCGAATTGGATCGCGGGCTAATTTTTTTCAATTTTTTTGCCCAGCCCGATTCTGGATTGGGTCGGGCCGATCCGGTAAACTCGAATTTACTGTTTATCAGATTATTATTTTTTTAATATTTTTATAATTAAAATTAAATAAAATAATATTATTATAATAAAAAATACTATTTCAGATCGGACCTGATCGACTCGAATTAAAAATATTCTACTCAAATTTAATCTAATATGAATCGAATCTATCGAACTGTCCGACCATGAGCAGGTCTATTCTCGAAACATCCATTTGCAGAAGCAATACATCAAGGAGGGAGAGAATCCATCACCTAGTTTGGTCCCCACAAGAACAATGGGCGCTGCTGGGGCATAATGTCTCAGCTCTGGGACCCACTTCTCCAACACAACAAGGAGCATAAAGACATGTAAAGGAATCAGAAAAAGTAGTATATACATTTCATTAAACTAAGCATAAGCAGAAGATACCTCATTAGGGGGTTTATACTTTAAAAAAACAAAAGTAATGAGAAAAAAAGTTTACTTTTTTTGATACTTTCTCATAGCTAGGCCTACTTATGAGGGAGAAAGCAAGAAGGAACACGTCTGCTCCCTCTGTAACTTAGAGGCGTTAACCTGTTATAGTCTTCCTGACCTGAACAAATTATACTAACAGCATTATGAAATCCATTTGGTCCTATAATCAAATAGCTGAACGACTTTAACTAGAAACACTACTGTTCATTTCATGATGCATGGTTTCGCTAATAATTGATATCTAAAGGCTATAAAAAGACCTTGAACAAGATAAATGAGGATGCCAGAAGGAAACAATTTCCATGTATATGAAACAAGATAACACTGTTAATACTTATTCATGGCAAATCCTCGGCTAAAAGGTATTAATAGGACCTCAGCACCTTCATAATGTGCTCTCTCTAGCTATGAAACAAAATTAAAACTACAAATAGTTAAAATTTTATCAATTCGGGCAAACGGAGAGGGCAGGGTTTCCTTCGAAAAGTAAGTAAAGTGAAACAAAATTAAAACTACAAATAGTTAAAATTTTATCAATTCGGGCAAACGGAGAGGGCAGGGTTTCCTTCGAAAAGTAAGTAAAGTGAAACTGGCCTTGTAACTTTTGGCATAACATGTCTATTTCTTCACTGTATTGGGTCATCTCTATTGTTTTAATTGTGTTTCAGCTCTTTTTCTATAGTAGAAACTAGCCCTTTATGCAACATTAAACTGCTTAAAAGTTATGTAATTCCCAACTAAATGTTTATCAATTGTCGGGTTAACCACCATTTTTTATCCAGTAAACAAGGAATTGACAACATTCAGCAAATTCCATTTCGAAATTGATTTTGATTAAACCAACCGACTTAAGTTGATTTCAATTTTTTCAGTTTTAAAATCTTTGTCGGTCGGTTCGATCGGTTTTATAACTTTAATCGGTTTAATCGATTTTCGAAATTTTAGAATCGAATCAACCAAATCGACTGAATGACCACTCCCAGTTATATAAAATTAACATATATAAAATTAAAAGTTAGAAAAATAAAAAAAAATAATCGGGGGCGGGTCAATTCGGGTTTATGGTAAACCCGAACCCGACTCAAACCCATTATTTTTTGAAATTATCTGCCTAACCCGACGATTCGAATTATTTTGCCAACCATAGACATGTTCTATATCATAGAATAGTAGTTTTGGCATGATATTAATTTTCAGGAAAGGGTATTATCCAATCCTCAAGGTGGAAAAAGGTATTATCCAAATCTTAAGAATATCTGAAATTATAATCAAATCTCATGAGGGTTTGAATACTTTTTCCTAATATATATGTTAAATAAATTTAATTGACTCTCACACAATTATTAACTTTATTTATTATTTGTTTAATCCAATAATCTAACTTTATGTCTTATAAAGTTAAAATTCATTTGTTATTTGTCTATTTATTTTATTTACCAATAATTTTTAAAATCAACAAATTGAAATTTATAAATTCGTCGAGTGTTTATTTCGTGTCCTTCATTCAAGAGATTTGGCTTTGTTATGAGCTGCTCTCTTGAACTTTAGTCATCTTGAACCTAACACTAACCAAACCTCAAAATCCTTTTAGTTACCGTCCAATATAGCAGAATCAGTTTCACTCTCTGGTGTAGGAGTTGAAAACATTACTAAACAAAATCAGTAAAGACATTAATATACCAGAAAATCTTAGCTAGATCTTTAGTGAGATCAGCTGCAGAAATTTCCTTTCTCACATCATTTCATTGGTGACCCTTCATCACGGATTGGTCTTTGATATGATGGTAAAGGATGTGATGTCTAGATGACCTGGTTGAACAGCCACTTAGAAAAGTAGAGAGATTTCTTCAACTCAGGTTTCAGCTCATCAGAATATGCATCATTATATAATAAAACATTATTAATTATATTATTCGGATTCAAAAATATTGTTGGATATGAATATTTATTTAGAACGGATATATTTAATTTATTTTTATATAATTAAAAGATTATATTTTTATGTTCATGTTCAAATATATTAATGAACACAAATATCAAAAACATAGTATATTACATGGAGCAGAGTTCCAAGTCTTTGAGATGGAAAGAGGTACATTAATCATTCTGTGGGTGAAAGTCAAAAGTGTCAAAAAATTAACTCCAAAAGCAAGGCTGCAAGATAAAAAATGAGATTTTAAAAGAGGGGAAATGTCAATATTTCAAACTGATAGATTTGACACTTGTTAGCAACTGCTATCTATTGGGATTTTTTTTCCACCCCCCAATAATAGAATAATGGGTAGTTGATGTTGTCAAAACTATTATGTGGCCTGCCCTAGGTTTTCAGAAAGCTGGAATCTGCAGACAACAAACTAGAATAATGAGTTAAAGCCTAAGGCTGGAGTTTAAGAGACATGGAAAATATACAAAAGTTAGACTTCTAGTCTAAAAATGCCAAGTTAATGATTCCAGGAAGTTATGAAGTATTTGCTCTTCAACCTAACTTCTTCTCTTCACCTCAAAAGATGCAAAAATGTCCCTCTGGACAATTTTAGAGACTAAAAAACTAGATACAATGTTTATAATTTTAAATTACAACACAACTGGATCCCAACGGATCCTCAATGTACACAAATAGCTTATCTCTATTGCACCTATAGCCCCCAAAAAAGTCCCATCGTGTTGAGGAAAAAAAACAGGTCAGACAGCTATTTACCAATATGAGCCTAAGGGTATGCCTTTTAAAATCACAGTGCAGATCAGTCATCCCCCTGAATGGCTATTGATGAACTAGAGGCTGTCATGATGGCTTACATGCCTACCAAAAAAAAAAATTTGTCAAAGCCCGACCCATTTCACCCATCTGAAAATCCGACCTACCCGGAAGGGCAACTCGTAGTCTTTGACGACTGCAGGTTCCCTTCTTGCAGCCTCGGATTCAGACCATACGTAAACCCCACGTTCTTGCCGACTTCCAGGTACGGTGTTGTCCAATATAACAGCCACAAGGAATGCTATTACCATGTGTAATGATAGCAACGTGTTCATAATGTAGTTTACCTACAAAAAATGACATTAATAAACAGATGTTTATTTATTCATAAAGTATGTTATGGCAGCTAGTTGTGAATTAGAACACTCGAGAAAAGGTTCATTTCCAAGTACTCTCAATCTAAGAGGTTCATTTCCGGGCACCATGGATTTTGTGATGTATGTCTGATCATGCAACTACAAACACTACCACAGAAGAAAAGGAAGGGGACTTCAATGGAAGCTCTACTGGTTTTAAATATATCCTTTCCATTTTTCAGCAATAACTATATACATGCATAAGACTAAATAGAAAATGCAAATCCCGAGTTCGTAGTTCAAGGAAAGTTAACGAGATTCATACCCCTCCATATTTACTGCGGAAAGGTCCATGAGATGCCACGATATATGGTTGAAAATAACTTGGAACAGACATGTTGGAATTTGGAGAGATGCCATATTGCTGAAAGTAAGCTGGTATTGAGAGGGAGAAAAATAAAGATAATCCAACTATTATGATATTCCGAGAGCTTCCAGCCTCGCTATAACGCAGATTTGACAAACCCAAAGCTGCAAGCATTGCCCACATGAAGCACAAGAGAGCAGCAACCATGACTTGAGGAATTGAAGCAATAAACCCTCCAACTTTACCTGTGCATGGCAGAAATGTGGTGTATACATTTAGAAAAGTAAATAGAGAAAAAGAAAGGAGCTTCAACTCAGCACCTTTCTGTTTAATTCATCAACATTTCTTTATGCCATAAACCATCATAATAAGACTAACTAATGCATTGCAAAATTATGACAAAACAATTAAATTTATTAACATCTTTTTGTTTCTATTAGCGTGGTTAAAATAAGACTAAATTGGGTATAATTCCAACTAAATTGAGCAAGTCATATAAGCCTAGGCCTTAACGGACTAAGAGACACTCAAGTTTCACCCTTCTTGGATGAAGGTGATTTTCCTTCTCCTTTCCCCGCTTTTTGTTGAGAACATATTGTCTGCCAAGATTACAAAGCCAGACCTTTACATCTCCACCCTGATTTTTTTCCCACCTTATTCAAAAAAAGGCCTAAATGTCTCACATTAAATGCCCAGACTAATTCACTGGAGCAAACTTTGTTAATAGGTAAATATGTAAGGACGAAGGAACACATATACTCAAACATATAAACATGACAAGTGCATTTAACTTGAAGACACTACAATAACATCAAAATTAGACAATTGTAATAAAAAGACTTGCAATGTTACACTAATACTTCAAACAGAAGAACCAGACCATCAGATTCAATGGTAAGCAACATTTATCCCTATGCAAAAAAAATTGTTCATATTGTTTGCTCAATGCCACCATCAATGATATACAGAGGAAATCGAGAGAACAGCCTATCATTTATGATGGTGCAAGATAAGAAGGTACTTTGGAAATGCACTGACAGAAACACTCCTATTTATAATGCTCCTAATCATTATATGCTTGGTTTTTATTCTTAAAAGAAACTCCTGCAGACAAAGATCTCTGTTCAAAAAAAAAAAAGAAAAATTTATACTATTTCAACCTTGCAAAAGGTTTAGGCTAAACAAGATATTTACAAACAAAAAACAAAGCCCAAAGGCAGTAGCATAATGAAACTAGTGACATAAGAATTATGGAAACAAATTCCAGAAGATATGTGACCTCCTTATAAAGCAGAAAGAATCATCCGAGTAGTCATTAGAAGTTAATTCATCATTGAATTCTCTTAATTATTTGATGTATGCAAACAAAAAATACAATTCACATGCTGGGCACATTAGAAATATCTTAGTCTTTTGACAGATTAACAAGTATATTACAAGTTTTAGCATCATGGAGCCATCTTCAAAGTCTAAAAAATAAACTTGATTAAAACATACCTACAAGGGATAAGACTATCAAAACACATGCACCCAATTCAACAGCTTTGCGGCTTCCCATCTTAGTCACTGCAATTGTATGCACATTTTCAGTAAGAGTTGTGGATCCTGTTCCTGTACCCCAGAGACCAGCTAATATACTGGACAGACCTTCAAGACCAATTCCTCTGCTAACAACACCAGGCGTTGGAGGTCTGGATGCCACCAGCAATGATGATGCATGGTATGAGCCAACCTAAGAAATTCAGCAACCAACGTAAAGTCAGTCATATAAGCAACTTCAAAACAAAAAAATGGAAATAAAGATGAAGGCTGAAATCACATAAAGTACATGTGTCCATAAAATCTAGGAAAATGAATTTAATCTATTGCAATTTGATGTAGACATGAATTCTTTTATGGTTCAATACTCCCTAGATGTGAGTCAGTTTGGCTAATCCAGGCACCAGTTCCATCCCTAGGGCACTTCAAGAACTGCATATATACATGCATATGTTAGTTTAGATGATTTAACCATCCACAAGTTTCCCAAAGTTTGGCAAAGTAAGCAATGGATCATAGGCTTTGGTGGTAGTATGATAATTCTGTGCATAAGAGTCACATAAATTAAACCAAGATGATTGAAACCCTTAAGAGGAATCTAACCCAATCTTTATAATTATACTAGAACGATACCCGCGCGATGCCGCGGAAATCAAACGTTAAATATATGGTGACAATATTCTTAAAAATGAAAATTAATAATTAAACAAAAAAATAAATTAATATTTTATAAAATAGTAAAAGAGAACTGTCATAACAATTTAAAGTTCTAAACAATTTATAAAGTCAACTTAAAAGATAAATCTAAGTGAAACAAATTTTTTCTAAATTGAATCATAATGACAAACTATATAAAATATAAAATGAATTGAGACACGACACGGACAAAACATAAGAAAAATAATTACAACACAACACAAAAAATAACATAAACTCGATAAGAATACGAACATGTAAAGATTTACATAAAATAAATTATTAACGTGTATAAATTTATATAAATTTATAGTACTTTATATAAATTATTAACGTGTAAAAATTTATATAAATTTATAATACTTTGAAATACAAAAAAAAAATATAACATGAACACGTCAGGAACACACAAATTTTTCTCTAAATTGAATCACTATGACAAATCATGCAAAATATGTAACGAATTGAGATACGACACGAACACACAAAATTTTCTCTAAATTGAATCACAATGACAAACTATGTAAAATATTAGATGAATTGATACACGACACAAACATAATATAAGAAAAATAATTAAAACACAACACTAAAAATAACATGAACACAACAAAAATACACAAACGTGTAAAAATATACATAAAACGAATTATTAACGTGTTAAAATTTATATAAATTTATAAAATTATTAACGTGTAAAAAAATATATAAATTTATAATACTTTGAAAATACAAAAAAAAAAAAAAAAAAAAAACACGAACACACAATATTTCTTTAAATTGAATTACTATGACAAATTATGCAAAATATGTCATGAACTGAGACACAACACGAATACACAAATTTTTTCCTAAATTGAATCACAATAACAAACTATGTAAAACATGAGATGAATTGAGACACGACACGAACACAACATAGGAAAAGTAATAAAAACACAGTACAAAAAATAACATGAATACGACACAAATACATGAACGTGTAAAAATATACATAAAACGAATTGTTAACGTGTACAAATTTATTTAATTTTATAATATTTTATATAAATTATTAACGTGTAAAAATTTATATAAATTTATAATATTTTGGAAACATAAAAAAACAACACGAACACATCTTGAACACACAATTTTTTCTCAAGATTGTATCACTATGACAAATGATGTAAAATATGAGATGAACACGAACGTGTAAAAATATATATATAACGAATTATTGTGTAAAAATTTATATAAATTTATAATACTTTTTATAAATTATTGTGTAAAAGTTTGTATAAATTTATAATATTTTGAAAACACAAAAATAACACGAACACGTCTTGAATACAAATTTTTCTCTAAATTTTATCATTATGACAAATGATGTAAAATATGAGATAAATTAAGACACGACACGAACATAAAGCAAAACACAAAACGAAAAATAACATGAACACAACACCAATACACGAATGTGTAAAAATATACATAAAATGAATTATTAACATGTAAAAATTTATATAAATTTATAATAGTTTAAATAATAATAAAAATAAAAAAACACAAACACAAACACAATTTTTTTTTTTTCTCTTTCCCTTCTTCCCTCTTTCCTTTCTTTCTTCTTTTTTTTTCTCTCTCCTTTCCTTTCTTTCTTTCTCTTTCTTTCTTTCCACCAACCCTTCCACCAACCGGGAAAAAAAAAAGTAAATGGGGTGAACAGTAGGCAGGCGACGTGGACACTCCCAATGACCTTGAAAACATCCAAAATTTATATATAAGATATAAACAAGAACCTATGCATTTAGATTAGCATTTTGAATGGGATAATGGAGGATTGATATCTCACTCAACATATAAATGATTACAACAATTTATTAATCCCTCGAACATTTCAGAACCTAAAATTTCTGCCCTTCACTTTACCACCTTGACACTAGATAGAGATCGCAACACCATTCAAGTAGACCTCAAAAAGAATTCAGCACACTGTTAGCATACGTTTCGGACTTTACTTTCAATTTCAAGCACCAATGTTAGGAGAGTATTTTTTTTATTTTAATTTCCCATCTTTCTTAGTAGGTCAGAACCAAAATCTTTTTGTTTATACACCATCAATAATGACAATAAAGAAATTACAATTTTTATTTGCATGGAAATTCGAGTACCTTCTAAAACAAAGTAACTAATGTTAGCCCACAACAGGTAACATGAATCACCACTGAAGATGCAACTTTGAAAGAAAATTAGAATATATGATATGAGTTCAAATTGCAACAAAATTATGAATCTACAGTCGATATATAATGTTATAGGTGATAGGAAACTAACCGAATCTACTGAGGCAATTATTGAAACCACACACATAACAAGGGCCATTTTCCAGTGGAAGACCGGAGTTCCCCATTGTAATGGATAAGGAAACCTAAACCATGGGGAAGATTTCAATGCATGAGATGTATCAACTCGACAGTGCTTCATCCTGGAAACATGTTTTCTGCAGTGCTCAGATATTATATTTGAGGCAGGTACATTGGTATCACAACCTTCATAGCTATAGGCTCCTGTTTCAGTGAGAAGAAAAGCAGCTGCCCATGTGATTCCAAGACCCAAAGGAACCTGGCAGTTAGCAAAAAAAAGCCAGATCATGGTCACAAAAGATGTGCAACAACATTAAAAAATTTGTACCAAAAAGCTAAAAAGAAGCATCTAAAATAATGAAGTTATAACTCTGTAACGAAAGAACTTACCGCATAGATTAGAAATATGCGATGGCCGAGAACAGATATCTTACGAAGATACTGCAAACAAGGAAACATTTTGAGATATTTTATCTCACAAACCGGTAACAAAGAAATATCCAGATTGTAATTATTTAGGCATTCAGCCAGCAATAAAATGATCAACAATAATTAGAAGGAATAAAAACTTACAAAAGTAAAATGAGCTTCAAAAACTTACAAGAGAAAAAATAATAACCAACAATATCTGCACAGCACCAATCTCAAGACAGGTCCCAACTAGTGGGAAACCATAACTATAAAAAGAAAGTCCAACAGCAGCAATGGTAGGTGCAACAACTACTGGATTGATTAACCTGAAAAAGAAACACAAATGAACTCAGTAAATACCACACGAGTCAATGGACAAATTTTAGTGCAAGTAGTATTAGTATGTTATGATCAAACAGCTGCATTTAGTTGGAGCGGCTTGGAGCTTATTTTGCATTTAATGTGATGTTTAGAGATGGCTAATCTGATGTTTTGCTTAAAAGTTATAAGCAGCTTTGGAATCAGGTTTGCATGATGTTTTATGTCGACATATCACTGTTTGTAGCCTTGACATAGTAGCTCTAAAACACCATAAGAGTCACAAGATGATGCCTGACTTCATGGTTGCAATGGAGACCATGACTTCGAATAGAGGTGGAGGCTGGGAGTTGAACTATGCCTGCTTTGGAAAAGGTTACCTCCAATTTCAGAACCAAAACCAATCCAACACCAAATCAAATCTAGTCCAAACCTTATTTGGAGTAGATGAAGGTTGAAACAAAGTTAGGGGTGGCAAAAACTGACTTGACCTATAGACCAAATTGGATCTGCCCAATTTCTTAAAGGTTTGTGTGATAGGGTCTTTGTTTCAACACATTTAAATGTACAAACCCAAAGTCTTGTTGTAAATTTACAAAAACAAATAATCTACTTCCTAAGAAAAAAGAATAAATAAATATTATCTATAATTATTTATGTTTTTCTGATATAAAGGATTTTTTTGGTTAAAGATTGAAAAGGATTTTACCAAGGGATTTCATTTCCATCAGGAAAAAATTGATGGTAAGTCCTCATTATATCAACTTTTATGTTGATATTTGAGATTTATTAAAGATAAAATTTATAAATAAAAAAAAAAGAATATAAAAACAAACAGGTTAAACCTACTGCACTTGTTTAATGTAATTGTAAAATGGCTGGACTTAGGTCTATAATACGAATGTTAAGTAAATGAGGTGGGATTGGATTGTGTACAAGCATGTTATATAAGGTGCTCAATCCAAGCAGATATTACCAGCTTGGGATCTTAGGCAATATGCAAACTAGGATATATCATCTTGGTATTTCACTCCACAAATGACCTAGACCACTTCCTATTTTATGGCCAAGAAAAAGACAAGCCACCCAATTGATTTTGGATCATTGACTCCTCAACCATGTTACTAACTTACTACCCTAGGCAAAATGAGCTTGGTTGCATCAACTTGATATTTGGCATCATGAAACAGTAACAAAAGAAGGAAAAGCAAAGTCACTAATCAACATCATATAGTTGACTCCTCAACTATATCAATACAACCATACAGCAGTCACTGGTTGGTTTGGAGCCTTATCTGGTCATCATACTGAACTGAAACGCCCAATAAAACAAATTCAAACAGAAAGAAGCACCATTTCTAAACCATATCTAGACCAAACAACTTACAGATGAGTTGCAACCCAAAATTTAAGTTAACTTGAGTAGTCGAGAAGAACAATCACCAAGATACACTACTTTGGTCAAGGCAAGATATAAGAATAAAACTGAAGCCAAGTTACTAACTTGAATAAAGTAATTAACTTATGCATATATGCATGCATGTTTATGCCTAATGCATATATAGGATCTATGTTGCAAAACCATATCAAACTCATCAGTCTTGCATCTACTCAAACGATAAAATTTTAAAGCCTCTATGGATGAATGGGCAATATGAAGAGGCAAATATCCAATCCTCATGGATAATCAAACAAGTAAATGAAACATACCTCAAGAATAATGACATTAGTCCACTATATCCAAGTATTGCTTGAAAAGCTGAAGCTATGATAATGGCCCCCTGCAACTCCTTCATAATATGCTTGAAGTTCTGCCAAGTTGTAATGAATCAACACAGTAGATGTTAAGCAAACACAAAATTGCCATCACATGAAATGAAATTTAAAAAAGAAAAAGGAAATATACATGTAGTACAAGATTCAAGTTAAGGTAAAAAAGTAGTACCACTGGACTTACTTCCTTGTCAGAGAGAGAGAGAGTGAGAGAGAGAAAGACAGCACAGAGATTAAGATTCTTATTAAAGATTTCGGCATTCTAATTTGTGTTCCTTCCTTGCATTTTCCTTATAAAACCTCATCAAGAAATTCAAACAACAATGTTTTAGATCCCTAAAGCCATTCTTCCTAATCCACTTTTAACCTAGAGCAATTATCTCATAATTTCTTACATGTCACTTAAATAGATATTAACAAGTCGCAACTCAAAACAGACAATAATGAGAACGTGAATCTTTGAAAAAGGTTGTGGTTTTTCAAAAACAAATGAACCTTTGGTTCCAAGAAGTATAAATAACAACCAATTACCAGGGTAAATAAATTAGATCACCAAGCCATTGAGTACCAATTAGTGTCCAACATTATTCATTTCTTCATAGAATATGAATATTAACTGCTCATCTTGTCCTAAACAATGTTGACACTAGAGAAGCAACATTCAGCCTTTACAGAAATAAAACAAAAGACTTAAATGCAACTAGATCAAATAATTAAATCGCATCAATTTGCAGTGCCATATCGATCAAATATTGAGAAAACAACTTTTATTCTTTGTTTTGTAATTTTAGCAGTTGAGAAGGGTTTTCATATACAGGACAAATCTATAATTCATGGCTTGATGTCATGTGTTTATTACTTAATTTCCTATTTGGAATCTTAATCCTATTCAATAAGGAATATTAAAATAGTCTCTAAAAAATCCAAATTATCGTGATATTTATAAGACGTGCTGTTTTGGTCATTAAAACACCAATGTATGAAGTGATACCATTCCCTCTGTTCTATTTCTTCTTCTTTCCCAATTGCTATGGAGTTATCCACAAAGTAAAAAACCTCAAACCCAAGTTCTTCATCTCTATCATCGAACAAATAAAACCCTGCTTTCCAAACATTGGAATTTTAAACACTACAAATTTTTATTTTTTTTATCAATTTCCACCATAAATCCTCCACATACAATGTTAAATTTCAGCAACCATGATCCTTAAATTGTAACATGTCCTTTGTTAGTATATTATCTAACCATAAAATTACAAAATAATCCTAATTCCCATGGAAATATCATATACTAAAATCCCAATAGAAAAAAGATTTAATATATGAAATGATATTATCTATCAATCAAATAATTTATAATTTATGCAACTGCATACAAGTGAAATAATTTATGAAATGGTGGATAAATGCAAAATGACATTTTTATTGAACTAACTATAACCAGAAAACAGAAGCATACATTTCCATTTAGTCCTTGAAACTCTGGAGAATTAATTATCACCAATGCAGGAGCCAGGTAAACAAATGATGGACCTTGTATCAGAGGCAACCGCGATCCAAAGAATGAATGCAATAGTGTGGTCACTCCTGACACAAAGAGCGCCGTTGACACCACATTTGCAGTATCCTCCTACACCCACTAAATCCAATCAGATCAAGCAGTCCACAGTCTACATTCTAAACATATGTGCTTCAAATTAAAATAAAACATAATTTAACCACTCACATAAGTGCCACCCATTGCAGGTACTATAACGAGTGGAATAAGAATCAACGAACCCAACATTGAAAGATAATGCTGGAACCCATAAAGACCAATGGGAACTGGAAAAGAAAAACAGAAACAGTCAAAAACATAATTACTCTCAAATCACCAAAAATCACATTCTTTGAAAGTTCTAATAGCTTCTAATTGTCATCAATATACAAGCCAATCATGAAATATTCTTATCCATTTCAAATGAACATAAATACATAGCAAAATTACTTATTTTGGCACCAAATCAACAGTCTTACCATCACCAATTTACAAGCAATGACACATCTTAATTTATCAATAATGATCAACAAAATTAAGCAAAGAGCACATTTTCCACACCCATAATAGCTAATAAACTTAGAAAAGAAAGCAACCAATAAACCATGCAAAATTAAATAATAGCACACAGCTTTCACCCCAAAATAGAAAATTAAATTAATAAATAAACAAGTAATACTCCAAAAATTAAATAATTAAGCATAGCCCATTTCAGTTGTCAATTCAGAAAAAATCTCACAGTATATACAAGCTAAACCACACAGACCAGTTCAACATAAAAAAAAGAATCATCTTTCACTTTCAGATAAAGTGGCAAACACCAACAAACAAGCCACACTTCTAAAAAGAATCACAACAACCCATTTCATTAAAACGATCAAAAAATCTTCTTCTTTTTTTTCATTCTCACCCAACTTTAAAAAACGAAAAAAAGAAAAATAACTGTTAAACTTACCAAGACCCGGAGTATCTCTAAGCTCATATTTCATATGTGAGTGCCTTCCTACAAATCCTTCATCATCCACACTCTGCGGCAACACATCCACCACTTCTTCATTCCTCGACGGCCTCCTCGTTGGCTGCTGCGGCAGCGGCGCAGCCCCTGTTTCCGCGGCCCCATTCGTAACTGTATGCCCATTAGCAGCGGGCCCGGAGCCCCCTTTATTCGCCCCATCAGCCTCCCTCCTCTTCTTCACCGTCTGATCCTTCTCCGCCGGACCCTTCTCACTCACGGGCTGCTCCCCATTCGCCACAGGTGGCGCGGGTCGAGCCCGACCCGCTTCGAGATCAGGCAGGTTCTCATTCTCTTTAGCCCTCGGAGGCAACGGTATTTGACCCGAGTCACTCGCATTCGTTTCCCCGGAGAATTTGGGCCTGAATCCAGTTCGCTTAGCCCAAGAAGAAGGCGGAACGGGAGCTGCATCGGGAGCTGGTGGCCATGCTCCGGGTTTGGGTCGGGTTTTCGGGTCAGAACTCGACATTATAAAAAAAGACCAAAATTTCTTAATGGGTCATAGCTTTTAAGCTTTTAGATGAAGATTACAGATCTGGGTTTTCAAGAGAGAAACCAAAAAAAAAAAACCCAAAAGTTGTTTTTTTTTTTTTTTTTACGGATTTTGGAAGAGCTTTTTAGAGAGAGAAGAGAAGTTTCTTCTGTTTTGTAGAAAGAAAAGGGAAGAAATGAGCTTTAATTTAGTAGAAAAAGGGAAAGAGAAAAGAGGGGAAGTACGAGAGTGAGTGAGACTGTTAGAGAGAAGGGGTTATTTTGGGAAGTGGAGTGAAGAGAAAAGAAGGGAAGTACGAGAGAGAGTGAGTGAGACTGTGAGAGAGAAGGGGTTATTTTGGGAAGTGGAGTGAAGTGAGAAAAAAAAAAAAAAAAAAAGGGGAGAGTGTGGCGGAGGAGAGCTAAAACCGCGTTTTTTTCTACTGTATTTCTACTAAAGTGTTTTTTTTTTTTTTGTTGTCGGGGTTTGGTTAAGGCTTTTCCGAGATAATAGGGATGATGTAATAAAACTGTGGGATTTTTTTTAATGTTGTTTGTGACTTTGTGTTGTGTAATAACAATATGTTTGTTCAAACTATTTAAATAAACAGTGGAGTTTATAAATTTAATAGAATGATTGTAACTTGTAAGGTGTTTTTCATATTAATTTTTATAAATATATCATAAATCTGTGTTAATTTTTTTATTTGGTTGGTAGAGTTTTTAATTCTGCTAAAAATATATGAGATAATTTTTTTTTTAAAGTTAATTAATTAATTTTGACAAAAAAGAGTTAATTAGTTAAATTGAAGACTTTAAAAATATAATTAAATTAGATATAATTTTTATGCAAAAAATCTACCAAACATAAATTACTTCTGCCAATTTTCAAACCAATAGTTTAGAGATAAATTTGAATCACTGTATTAAGTTGAAATTGATTCCTCTGCAAAGCGATGATTTGGTGAAAGTCCTAACTATGTTTGTTTCGTTGAGAAGGGTACGAATAGATTTGGCCTTTTCTATATATGTGTTTATATTTACGTATTTTTTATTAATTATGTAAATATAAATTATTAAATATAAATTATTAAACGTATTAAAATTTTAAATATTAATATGATATATATTAATTTGTTAAACGTGTTTTATCATATTTATTATAATATTTATTAAATATGTCAGTGTTCATATTTTTTTTATTTGTCTAAAATTACCAATTCTAAGTACGAAATAAATTGACAGTGGTCAAAGGATTAAACCATTGAACCCACAGCAAAAGTTTTGATTTGGGTATTAAACAATTAACAAATGTAGTATTTTAGCAAAAAATTATTTTAGGATTTAAGTTATTGTTTATAGTAATATTTTATATTAAATATAATAATTAAGCATTAATTTCATAATTTTTAATATATTTAATATGATAATTTAAAAAAAAAGAATTTTAAAATATCCGGTAGCAAAATTTTAAAAGTGACTTTGCATATCTCTGAAAATGACAGAAATCAAATATTTTTCCTTTTCAAATCTCACTTAAACATTCCCTAACACACTCACCCTATTTTACTCATTGCTCATATTATTGATGAGCATGCAAATATATATATAGAATGTGAATTTTCTTCTACAGATATTCTTTTTACTTATAATATTTGTTTCAAATAATCAAATAAAGTTGTAAAATTGGGAAGTAAAAAAATTGAATCAACCAAGCGAAATCAGCCAGTTATCAATTTTGGAAGAAAGATGAAGTTCATTTTCAGCCTGGAAGTTGCATTAGATGATTCTTTACTATTTCATCATAACAATGTTTTTTTTTTTTTCCTTTTAATAATGATAGTGCTTGAATTGAAAATCCAATCATAAAACGTTTATTTAAATAACATTTATATATTAATAAAAAATTAATTAAACTATTTAACATATGTATGTAAAATTTATATTAAATTACAATTTTTATTTATAAATTAAATAAATTTTAATAAAAATACTCTTATTTATAACATAAAATATTTAAAAATGTATTAATAAATTCATTTTCATCACTTCACAATTTTTTATGCATGTGTCTTTATACATATCATATATAATTTAAAAAGTTGAAGTGAATGAGAGAAAAGTTGGATGTATTCATTCATGGTGCCTCATAAAAAGCACTAATTTTACACCATATCAAAACAGTTGCAATCCTTTAAGGAGACAAACTTATTTCCAAAAGACATACCCTTTTTGATAGGTTCAAATATCTAAAAAAGTCATTGTACTATAGTTAAAAGTGCATTTTAGTCTTTATATTATAGAAGTGAGTAATTTAATCCTTGTACGTTTAAAATTAGTGTAAATAAGTAAAATTGATAACAGTGTTAATGAAAAACCGTCTAAATGCTGACGTGGACATGTGAAACTGACAGAATAGATTACTTAAAAAAAAATAATGATGTGTCAATTTTTTTTGCTTAGGTTGAATTTAGAAACTGATATGACATGTTTTTACGGGTAAGGGAGAGATTTGGGTAAAAAATTTATGTTTTTCTAAATTTCAATTGAGTAAAAAAATTTGACACGTCATCATTTTTTTTCAAATCATTTTTCTATCAGTTTCACATGTCCATATCAACATTTAGACGGTTTCTCATTAACACTATTATTAATTTTACTTATTTGCACAAATTTTAAACATATAAGAATTAAATTACTCATTTCTATAATATATGAAATAAATTATATTTTTGACTATAGTATAAAGACTATTTAAATACTTTAAATGATATATATATATATATATATGAGTAAAATCTTGAATTTTTCAACTAAGGTAAAACAATTTTCTGATTTTTTTTTTATTTTTAGAATGATAGAAACCTTTCATTAGAATACACAATTACACATGTATGTTGTTGTCTTCTTCACCAGATGCATCCATGAAATTTTCAGGCAAATTTTTTCGCCATGCCCTGGGGAGTTCTACCGTAAGTTTCTTACGGTAAGGTTGTGGTAAGCTCCAAATTGGGAAACCTGTGTAGCAGGTTACCAGGTCACAAATTTTTACATATGCACTTGATAAATTACATATCAACTTGGACGAATTACATATCAAACATGAAAAATTACATATCAACTTGAGAAGTTGAAAAATTACATATGGACTTGATAAATTACATATGAACTTGGAAAATTACATATGAAAAATTACATATGAACATAGAAAATTACATATGAACTTGGAGAATTACATATGGACTTGATAAATTACATATGAACTTGAAAAATTCCCGAATTACATATGGACATGGAAAATTACATATGAACTTGGAGAATTACATATGGACTTGATAAATTACATATGAACTTGGAAAATTCCCGAATTACATATGGACATGGACAATTACATATGAACTTGGATAATTACATATGGACTTGATAAATTACATATGAACTTGGAAAATTCCCGAATTACATATGGACATGGAAAATTACATATGAACTTGGAGAATTACATATGGACTTGATAAATTACATATGAACTTGGAAAATTCCCGAATTACATATGGACATGGAAAATTACATATGAACTTGGAGAATTACATATGGACTTGATAAATTACATATGAACTTGGAAAATTCCCGAATTACATATGGACATGGAAAATTACATATGAACTTGGAGAATTACATATGGACTTGATAAATTACATATGAACTTGGACAATTCCCGAATTACATATGGACATGAAAAATTACATATGAACTTGGAGAATTACATATGGACTTGATAAATTACATATGAACTTGGACAATTCCCGAATTACATATGGACATGGAAAATTACATATGAACTTAGAGAATTACATATGGACTTGATAAATTACATATGAACTTGGAAAATTCCCGAATTACATATGGACATGGAAAATTACATATGAACTTGGAGAATTACATATGGACTTGATAAATTACATATGAACTTGGACAATTCCCGAATTACATATGGACATGGAAAATTACATATGAACTTGGAGAATTACATATGGACTTGATAAATTACATATGAACTTGAAAAATTCCCGAATTACATATGAACATGTAAAATTACATATGAACTTCGAGAATTACATATGGACTTGATAAATTACGTATGAACTTGGAAAATTCCCGAATTACATATGGACATGGAAAATTACATATGAACTTGGAGAATTACATATGGACTTGATAAATTACATATGAACTTGGAAAATTCCCGAATTACATATGGACATGGAAAATTACATATGAACTTGGAGAATTACATATGGACTTGATAAATTACATATGAACTTGGAAAATTCCCGAATTACATATGGACATGGAAAATTACATATTAACTTGGAGAATTACATATGGACTTGATAAATTACATATGAACTTGAAAAATTCCCGAATTACATATGGACATGAAAAATTACATATGAACTTGGAGAATTACATTAATATACAATGTTTGATACTTTGCGTTTTTTTTCAAGCACATTATTGAACCAAATATTCCATACAAAGGTTAGTATACAATGTTTAAGTTATATAATTTTCATGGAATCAGTTTTTTGACTTGTTATAAAATGTGTAATATTCATAAATATTTTAATGGGTTAGTGAATAGAATGTTTAACTAATACAATTTTCATGGAACCGGTTATTTTACTTGTTATAAATTATATAATATTCATAATTGCATATTTGCATGGGTAGTGATTTTGATGGGTTAGTGAATAGAATGTTTAAGTAGGTTATTTTACCGGTTATTTTGATGATTTTGATGGGTAGGTGAAGTCTAAGATACAATTGTGAGACTTCAATCTGCTAATCTTTCCATATTTATAAAATTTCAACTTGACAAGTCTATGATACCATTGCATTTCCATCATAATATTTGTAGATATGTTCCAACTTCTTTTACAGGGGCTTTAATCTCATCCAAGTAAAATGCACAAAATCAATGGCTATGTATTGCAAACACAATAATTACCTCAGGTTATTAATTACCAATTCAAATCACAAATTATAACTTTAATTGAAAATTTTTGTGATATGTTATGTATTTAAGACTTTTTAAATATATATAAGAGTTACTATTACGTAATAGATGCATATCATGCATATTCAACTTCATCCAGTTATGAGTCCTTAAGTTGATAGGTACGCCTTTAAATTAAAAGGAAAACCTATATTAAATTATACACTAATATGAAGATGTTCATAGTACAAATTTAATAACCAACTTCTTTGCCTATGTTATCATTAACATAAAGACTTGATTCCTGGAACTTACTTCTTTGCCTATGCTATCATAATTCGTTAATTATGCAACGATTTTCGAATTGAATCGTGTGGTCTCAATCGTGAATCGGTAGCGATGTAAACATTTGGATAATCTTACAATTTCTTTTTTCTTTCATGTAATCTGGGTTTTTTTTTTTAAAGAGTTAATTAAAATGTTTAATGATGGAAGGTGAGAATTTTATCCTCTAATTGGTGTTTGTACTTTAAAAAATAATTTAAATTTTAATTAATTAAATTGTATAGATTATATACATAAAAATATGCATATATATAAAAAAGAAACATCTCATATTTACTTGATTTTTTTCTAAGCGAATTAAAACAGACTATCCTAACTAATAATATTTTTGGTAAGTAGTTATTTGTAAAACCAATTAGCTACAAAAAGTTAAATGTCATTTTTGTTCTACAGGTGATAGTAATGCAGAGAAAATGAAAGAACAAACAAGATGGGGATGTTCAAAATAACAAAGGTACGTCTGATTTTTGGTTTTGGAAAATATTTCCTGGTTTGAAGGTACTAGTAAATTGATAAAATGGTAACAAATTTTTAATACCTATATTGCATTTCAGTAATATAAAAAATTCCCCTCCTCATCCTCACTCTGCCAATACATACACCTTGCACATACAGATAAGGAAATATAACAACATGTTCTCTGTCTTTGACAAAGCATTCACATCCTTCTTGACCTTCTCAAATGTAGCGAGGTCAGCCACAGCTTCTTCACTTACTAGGGATAATTTTCCACCCTTTCCTTTCGCTGAAATTTCCTGTACCAGAAACATTGGTTCGGTGATTTAAAGTTCATATCCTTTGCTCAAGCAAACAAAGTTTTCAACGTCAAAATAACAGGGTAGCAAGCAAGCCTCAGAGACACCAAATTATCTCAGCAAGTTCACCTGGGAATACATCACACTATCTACTTAAATATTTTATACAAATCTTCCTCCATTCTAAAAGTTAAAGTTTCTTCAACTATCCAAAAGGAAAAAAGTTCATCTATTGATATCCAATATACAAACAAAGATTAGAGTGATCTATTTCAGTTGGCATAAAGCATAGAATCTCAATAAAGAAGAAACATAGAGCTAAAAATAAAAATCAGGGTAGGTTCCATGTTGTCACTATATGATTAACTAGGCATTTCATGGAAGGATTGTTTGCATCCAGGATTTCACTCTATTTAGCTAACACACCTATGTCAATTGCTGATGTTATACCTATGGCTTTCATCGCATAAACATGATTCAAGTGTCGGTATGCCATTGGTGTGATCTACATAAACGCAGGCCATCTTATGCCAACAGACAGAAGACAAAGTGCATTCAAGTAGCAAACGCTAGCCTTGTTTTAATCATAAATCAGTCAATAACTGCTCATGTCAAAGCTATCAGATAGGCAGATTCTAAGCAAAAACTTTAATTACTTATTTTTTTAATTTTCACCCGCAGGTTACAAGCAAAGCAATTATAATTGGGAGATCATTATCCAAAAAATAATAATAATAATAATAATAGGGATATCATATTTGACAGTGAGGGTTGACTGACAACAATGACAAAATTTGTATGCGTACCATGTATATGCAGGAAGTAACTTCGATTCTAGGTTGTAGGCTTGTATTTCAACAAAGTAATTTCTCAAGCTCTCTGCTTGAAACAATACCATAAGGCACTAGCTAACAGCTAAGTTAATCTTGTGGCATTTGGTATATAGCCATTTTAAGGTTCCTGACTCAGCAAGGAATGTAACATTTACATGCAAGTCGTGGAGTCTGTATAAAATCATGCATGAGGAATACATGGATATGGAGACCTAATATACTCACAGTCTTTATGCTCATTCCTGTCTTGAATACAACTGCAGCATCTACAAGACAATATATATATAGGAATTGAGATGTAAATGCTGTCATGGAAGGATCAAAAGATTCAAAACAATGAGACATTATAATGAAGAATTAAATTTGATTTACAAACATCAAACCTCATGGTAGAAGGCTTTCCTTTGAACTGAGTCTCTATTTCACTCAAGTAAAGTCTAAATAAGGTTGACCTGCAATGCCAGTTACAACCATCTTGAATCATGGAGCAGGCAAACTACAAGCACTCTTAGTAATGTCCACTGGTCAGTATTAATATTAAAATCCAATGGAAATTGACCCCTTCCATTGGTAATGTGGAGACATTCAATGATCATCAATTTACTTAATACTGATAAGAGTTCCTAACTCCTATTAAGTGATTTCCTATGTTACTCGGACTTGGATGTGAGTGTCGGACACGGGTATGTTCAATTTTTTCTAACATTTCCATATATTTGGAGGGTTCTTGGAGGATCATATCCCCATACCCATGTCTAGATATACGTCGGACACAGATGTCGGACACGGGTCCTTCAAGAACAATGAAGAGCCGGAGCAACATAGCTGATTTCTGCCATTAATTTTGTTGGGTAGGTATATACATTAGGCATTATGTTTAAATTAATATTAAATTTGTGCAATCTCCTAAATTTTAAACAAGCATAAAAGAAGAAGTGTTATCATTCACAATCTGACATATATGGAATGTCCTAATTATCTGTTCCAACAAAGTGAGCTGATTCAAATTATCCAAAGCCACAGAGAGATTAATAGTACCAGAATGGAAGTGAAACTGCTGCCAGAGCAGGAGATGATTTCCACAACAGATGAATTTGACCACCCAATAGTCCCATCAAGAATACCACCTTCCTAATTTAGACAACCAAAATAAACTAAAAATAGTGATGCAAATTAGAAGATTAAAAGTAAGAAAATGAAGAATTTGGAGCTATAGTCCAGAATAACAACATTCACAAATAGACAAAATATACAATAACTTGCAGAACAAATTTGCACTACAATAGAAGATGTAAAGTGCAGTACTTATGTTTCAGGGGCAGAATACCACATATCAACTTGACGAATATGTAATAGAAATGAACAATACTCTACCAGCATTCTTGATAATGTCGCTGATAGCAGTTCTTTTAACATTTGACTATTAAGTACAACTAGCCATCCTCATGCAATCATTTTCAATATTTGTTTTCTTTTTTCCAAACCAATTCTTTTTGAATTATTTCCTAACATAAAATTTCCTCTTTTTTACCGGTTTCATTCATAACGTTTCTTCATAGTACAAAAGTCATTAAAATTATGAAAATGCAGCTTCAATTTATTAAACAGACACCAACACCGAATACCTAAAGTTAAATTTTTAGTTAAATTAGAATATTTTAACATTCAAAGTTTGATAATGAAAAAAAGAAAAGGAAAATGAGAACCTGAAGATCAAAAACAGGATGCTCATCGTCTTCATCTGAATCTCCAACATCCCCATTCATATCTAATGGAACAACATCCCTTTGCTTATGAACTGCAAAAAGAATAAATAAATAAATTTAAAAAAGAAAAAGAAAAATATGAGTAGCAATATAAATGATTTACGAAAAATACAGTGAAAGTGAACTTACAAACATCAATTTCGTCATCGACGTTTTCAGGGTCGAGGGCGTCGTCGTCTCAGTGTCTTCTCTTAGGGTTTCTATTGTCTTTCTATAATCAATATCTATTTATAAAAAAATAAAAATAAAAAGTTGAAAATGTTAGATAAGGGCGATAAAACTGAGAATTGGGGAGTGAGGAGTGGTTAATCTTACCGATCTCGACGCCTTCCCGCCGGCTGTCTCTCAAGAAAAAGAAAGAAAGAGAAATGAAATATTTTAGAAAACTGAGAATTAGAAAACTTGAGTAGTTTATGAAATGGAGGCTGTCTCTCAAGAAAAAGAAAGAAAGAGAAATGAAATATTTTCAAAATTTGTTTTCTTCAGTGGCTGGTTTGAGAAGATGAAGGAGGTGCGGCTGAAGGGTTTCGGCTTTCAAACGAAAGAAAGCTTTTCAGATTTTAGGGTTTTATTATTTGAGAGAAAAAATTCAGGATTTGGATATTTTGAGACCCGGTAAACAGGTTGCTAGTTTTTTTTTTTTTTGGTTTCAACGGTTCAGATTAAATTATTTTCATCTAACGGCCATAATTTGTTGAAGCTTACCAAAACCGTACGTTAAGAAACTTTTGTTAGAATTTTCCCCATGCCCTTTTATCCATGTTAGAAGGAAATGCCTAGTTGCTAATTTGCTCTTTTCCATCCATTTAAAGATAGGGCATGAAGGCCAACATTATCTAAAGCACAGTGGGTATGGTCACAAATCAATGGTTGGAAAAAAAAGATTAATCAACCGGTCATAGCGATTCATCCGAAAATTAAAGTTCTATCCAATCCAATACAAAATTTAAAATCAAAGATTTAATGAATCGATAAAAAAATCAGTTTAACTGGTTAAATTTATGCAACCTTTGGAATCATTTTCTTCAACTTATTCATAATTTTTTTTTCCCTCCTTAACTGTTGATCATAACCAATCCATATAAAAGCATTGTCATCTTTGTTAGAGTTGCAGCTAAAAGTGTTCATGGGTTGGGTCGTGTTTGGGTCGGGTTTATATATGGTATTAATATCATATTTGCTTGTCAAAATTCGGTCTGGTCCGAAATATGAGTCTCAAGTTCTGCTCAAACTCATCCATATTTGTAAGTGGATAGTTCAAGCCCGTTTAGGCCCATCTATATTATTTTTTTCTAATTTTTTTAAAATATTTTATTTTTTATTTAATTTTTAGTAATTTTATATTTTTTTTTCTTTTATTAAGTTCTTAAACATGGATAACTTAATATATTTTTTAATGATTTTACTATAATATTATATATATTTAATCTTTATATGATATAAATTACATAATATATATAAATATATTATATTATATAATTGAAAAACAAGTCGGGCCAGGCCGGACTCGGGCCTTGAATGTTGGAGCTAAGGCCTGGCCCATATTTTAAACGGTTTTTTTTTTTGTCAAAGTTCTTTTTTCGAACCTAATATTTTTATCCAAACCCTTTCAAATATAGACGAACCTTTGAGTTTGATGGATAGTTCAATCCTTGGACAAGACTAATTGCAGTAAACAATGTTGTTTGAGTAAAACTTTTCAAAAGTGTAATGAAATTGAAACTGCTATTTAAAAGTATTAATAATACTTTTGTTCATTAAAAGATTTATGTTAAAAAGTAATTTCATTAAACATGAGAGAATAAGACCAAATTACACTTTATATTAATATCTGAATATTATTATTATTATTTTGATTAGATAAAAAGAATTTTCAACATAGTTTTTTAAACCAGAGATACATGCACGTACTTATCAACCAAACACTCAATTACAAAAACAATATTTTTAATCAATTGATGTAATGTTTAATTTGCGTTTTTAACTTGTTGTTTGTGTTAGATTCGCGTAATATATATATTTATCATACTATTTTGAGATTTGAGATTTTTATCGCATCCAAAATGTCTTATTGCATATCCAAAAGAAATATATTCTCTCACGACGAATCTAAAGAGAGCCAATATCATGAACTTGTTTTAGAACTTTTTGAGTGCTTTAGGCTAGATTTGTCAAAAGGTAGGACGTTCGGATTTGGATAAAGATTTTCGTAATTTGAGCTAACTCAATTCGAATTATTATTCATTAAATAAAATATTTTTTATTTAAATTATATAAAATAATATAAAATATTTTTTAAAATAATGAAACAAGTTTTCAAACTCAATCCAAAAGAGTTTGGATAAAAAAAAAATTCGAATCACGACTCAGCTCGACTCAATCCATAAACATGTCTCATTTAAAAGCGAACCAACCATATTTGTCATCACACTAGGATAACATTGGCAACGGAGTAATAGCAAAAATTTGCTAAAGGGAATTGAAAAGAAAGAGTTAGAAATTGATGAGTGTCATAACGATTTTTCGACCGCTAGACGAATTTGAAAACAAAAATGGAGTCGCCACCAATCTTTTTTGCTAGGTGTGATTGGCCACCTATTAAAACCGGTTTTAGTAAAATATTTTAAAATTAATTAAAACATTTTGTAAAACCAACTTCGAAGTCCGCGTTTTGAACCAGAGAAAAAAAACAAAATTGGGTTCGGGAGTCGGTTACGTGCGGGGAAGGATTAGCACCCCCGCAACGCCCGTTTAGAAAACGGTACCATTTAATTATGTGTTATCTTGAATCTCGATTTAATGGACTTGACATCACTATTTAAAAATAATTCTCTTTTATTTTTATTTCTAAAAAAAAACATGTTTATTATTTTTTTGAAATTTGTTTTTTTTTGAACTGTTATTATTTTTTTTCAAAAACGAAAGTGAACATAAATTTGTTATCGAAAATACTCATTAAATACTCCCAACACTCTTGGTGGTATTTAACGATATCTTCTCACCTCGAGATATCTTAGGAATCACAACCGTGACGTCCTTCGAATTCCGTCGTCGGCAATTTGCATTCACTTTATATTGCATACGATGCAAATATTTAAATGTCGGATGCACACGACTTAGCATATAAGACATGTGATTAAATACAGAATCATAAGATTAAACATGCGAATCATAATATTAAAAACACGAGCATGGCAAAATATCGAGCGCATTCACTATTTATTGTTTTCATTTTTTTATGAATTTTTGTATCGAGCATATCGCTAAATACTCCCACCACTCGTGGTGATATTTAACGAAATTCTCTTACCTCAAGATATCTTAGGAATCACTACCGTGACGTCCTTCGAATTCCGTCGTCGGTAATTCGCATTTATTAAAAATATTTTTTCTTCTGAAAGTGTAAATTAAAATGCTTTTAATAATTATTTTCGAAATAAAAGAAATTATCTATGTAAGAATAATTTTCGAATCATTCCGCTATTTTCGATAATGTTTCGATTATTATTCTTACTCGGACCATTTCAAAGAATGATTGATGTTCCGACCATCCCGAAAAAGAAATCCGTTTTTAGAAAATTTTATTTACCGAAAATAATTTTAAAAGACATGTATTAATTAAAAAAATTATTTTTATAATTTTAAAACCGAAACAGAACAACAATAAAAATACGTCGAATACTGAATAAGAATAAATGAACAAAAATAGTAATATAAATAAATGCGGATATTAAAACCATACTTGAAAAAATATCGAGAATCCGAAAATTAGAAGGCCGAACTTGATCTTCGTAAAATCACCTGAAAAATGTCAAAAATCCAAAAAAATCAAAACTTCAATATCGACAATCGTGAAATTTTTTTTTTCTCCTTTTTTAATTTTTATTTTTTTTATGTATCATTATTATTATTTTTTCATTTTTTCATTTTTCATTTTTCATTTTTTTTTGATTTTTTTTATTTTAATTTAATTTTGATTTTCCTTTTTTTTTTCTTTTTATTATTATTTTTTTTAAAAAAAATTAATTATTTTTATTTTTATTAATTATTTTTAATTTTAAATTTAAATTTAATTTTAATTTTAATTTTCTTTCTTTCTTTTTTTCTTTTCTTTTCTTTTTTTTTTCTTTTTTCTTTCTTTTCTTTTTTTCTTTTTCTTCCCTGGCCTGTTGGGCCCAAGGCCTGGGCCGGTTCGGCGCAGGCCGGATCTTCTATTCCCTTTTTTTTGGGCCAGGGGGGTACCCGCGAGGACCCCAGGTCGGATCCGGGTCCACGCGCGGACCCTTCTTGCGTGAAACGGCGCCGATTCGACGCCACACATTTTTTTTGAACCGGGTCGGGCGCGCGGACCCCGGGTCGGATCCGGGTACACGCGCGGACCTTTCTTGGGCCGAAACGGCGCAGTTTTGGCGCCCTTTTTTTTTTACGGGTGACCCCGCGGACCCCGGGTCGACGCGCGGGTCACCTCGACCCGCTCCAGGGGGCTATAAATAGCCCCCTTTTTATTTTTTTCATTTTTTTCTCTTCTCTCTCTCCTCTTTTCTCTCTCTCTCACCTCTCTCAAATTCAACCCAGCCACCCCCAAACCCAGAAATCGGCGGCCGAACTACCGTGCCGCCGCCGTACCCCGTCGCCGGCCGCCGCTCGCCGGCGGCCGATGGACCTCAAACAACCCCCTAAAACTCCGTCTTGGCCTTCTCTCTTTGGATTTGGGGTCTGTTTTGCCCAAAAACACCTCCAAAGGCCTAGATCTAAGCTTTTAGCCACGGCCTTCAAACCTCCGATCCGGCGCCGTCCACCGTCGATTGGGGCCGAAACTCCGGCTAGGGCTTCCCCTCCTCCTTTTCTTCCTTCTCCCTCTTGGAATTTTCCGAAAAAACCTTTCAATAACCCAAACAAATAGATTTCGAAAGGTTTTTTTTTTTGGTTTCTGTGGTTGTTTTTTGTTTTTTCTTGCTGTTTGTTTTTTTTTTGGGCTGTTGTATTTGTGTGCAGGGGTTGTGAATGGGGGGGTCCGTGGCTGAGGGGCTTCGGGTGAGGGCCGATTGGGGGTCTGATCTCGTGGATCTTTCTCCCCCCTCTTTTTGCTGGTGATTGGGGGGTTTTTATTCAGGAGGGTGGCGTGGGGGTGGTTGGCGTGTTGGGATGGCTGTGCAGGGTTGGTGGTGGCGTGTGGGGGGAAGGTGGCGTGTGAGGGGATCAGCTGCTGCAAAGGGGGCTAGGGTTAGGGTTTGTCAGGTTTGGGGTTAATGGGCTGTAGGGTTTGACTGGTAGTGGGTAAGGGAAAATGGGCCAGTGGGCCTGGGCACTGGGCCTGGTTTGGGGGTTGTTTGGGTTGGGCCTGAGGTTGGGCTAGTTGGGGATTGGGTTTACTGTTGGGGTCTGCAGATTGGGCCTGCTAAATAGTAGGCCCTGTTGCAAATGGCCCGGGTCGGGTTCGGATCCGACCCGGGCCAAAAGTGGTTATTACAGCTGCCCCCTCTTTGCATATTGTTGAGAATCAGGAATAGGGCAAAGACAATATAACCAATTTTGTCCGGTTTATAAAGATCCATTTTTAGCAAGGCTCTATTATTTGGAAAATAAATTGCTCCTCTAATCAGAGGCTCTATCACTTGAAAAAATAAATTGCTCCTCTCATCAGAGGCTCAATCACTTGGAAAATAAATTGTTCCTCTCATCAGAGGCTCTATCACTTGGAAAATAAATTGCTCCTCTCATCAGAGGCTACACAACTTTGAAAATAAATTGCTTCTCTCATCAGAGGCTCCACAACTTTGAAAATAAATTGCTCATCTCATCAGAGGCTCCACAACTTTGAAAATAAATTGCTCCTCTCCGAGGCTCCACAACTTTGAAAATAAATTGCTCATCTCATCAGAGGCTCCATCACTTGGAAAATAAATTGCTCATCTCATCAAAGGCTACACAACTTTGAAAATAAATTGCTCCTCTCATTAGAGGCTCCTCAACTTTGAAAATAAATTGCTCCTCTCATCAGAGGCTCCACAACTTTGAAAATAAATTGCTCCTCTCATCAGAGGCTACACAACTTTGAAAATAAATTGCTCCTCTCATCAGAGGCTCCACAACTTTGAAAATAAATTGCTCCTCTCATTAGAGGCTCCACAACTTTGAAAATAAATTGCTCCTCTCATCAGAGGCTCCACAACTTTGAAAATAAATTGCTCCTCTCATCAAAGGCTCCACAACTTTGAAAATAAATTGCTCCTCTCATCAGAGGCTCTACAACTTTGAAATTTAAATTGCTCCTCTCATCAGAGGCTCCACAACTTTGAAATTTAAAAACGAACTTCGAATTTTTGACAATGAGTTTGAACACAACTTAGATCATCACCTCACTTACTACCTTAGTTTTACGAAAGTGAAGACTCATTCTGGATATCCCCATCTCTTTCTCGTTTAGTTTTGAAATTCCTTGTCAAATTCTTCAGATATTGCCACTTGACTAATCATACCGAGGCTCGACCTTTCTTAAAGTAACAAGTTTGACTTCGCAAGAATCGAAAATGGTACCCGGAGGTTTTGAAAAATGTCATTTTGAAAGATGTTACCCGGAGGTTTTTGGAAAATGTCATTTTGAAAGATGTTACCCGGAGGTTTTTGAAAAATGTCATTTTGAAAGATGTTACCCGGAGGTCTTATTCTAGACTTTGAGAATGATACCCAGAGGTCTTTATCAATGATTTTTTAGAAAGGTGCCCGGAGGTCTTGAAAACATGATTTTTGAGGATAATGCCCGGAGGTCTTAGAAATGTCTTTTTTTGAAAATGATGCCCGGAGGTCTTATCGATGATTTTAGAGAATAGTGCCCGGAGGTCTTGAAAACATGACTTCTGAGAATAATGCCCGGAGGTCTTGAAACGGATGCCCAGAGGTCTTATAAAAATTATATTTTCTTTGAAAATGGTGCTCGGAGGTCTTAAAAGAGGTAACCCGGAGGTTTTAAAAACAGATGCCCGGAGGTCTTTGAAAAAGAGGTGCCCGGAGGTCTTAAAAATTGTAAACCTAAGGTTTCAAAAATGGTGCCCGGAGGTCTTTAAAAATGTCTTTTCATTGAAAATGGTGCCCGGAGGTCTTATCCATGATTTTCGAGAATAGTACCCGAAGGTCTTGAAAAATGTCTTTTCATTTAAAAATGGCGCCCGGAGGTCTGAAAAGAGGATAGGTCTTAAAAATTGTAAACCGGAGGTTTTTTTAAAAACGGTGCCCGGAGGTCTTAGAACAGGTGCCCGGAGGTCTTTTTTCTAATTTCTCTTTTTTGTTGTGCCCGGAGGTCTTAAAAGAGGTAACCCGGAGGTTTTAAAAGAGATGTCCGGAGGTCTTCTTTTTTTAATTTTCTTTTTCTTTTCCTGTGCCCGGAGGACTTAAAAGAGGTAACCCGAAGGTTTTTTTTTTTTTAAAAGAGGTGCCCGGAGGTCTTGGTGATCATCCCTGAAGATCTTTCACAATCACATATTGGAAGAAAATCTCACTGAATGTTTGAATTCAAATACCAAAATTTCAAATAGTCAATGTCATGCATGAAATGTGAATGTCATGCGAAGTCAATGCATATGCCCCTAATGATGCATGTTCAAGTACCCACGGACAATGTACACATTTTACGACACGATGCAGATGCAAAACTTAATAAATATGCGAATGTTCATGAATGATGCGAATGTTTCCAATTGTTTTTTTTTATCTTGGTTTAGCTTTTCCAAATCGTTTTTCCTTTTCGAAACAGAGTGTATCCTGGAACGCTCGTGCCTCATAAGAGATCAACCCTTTTCTTCACTTTGGAACTATCTCTTTGCCCCGATAGTTTTTCAATTTTTTATCAACTGGAGTCCGAGCCAAATGTTCATTTCTTTTACCTCAATAGTTCCATACCTCTGGGTCAGAAGAACCTTTGCCTTATGCCAACATCGAAAATGGTTTCTTCCAAAAATATTTTCATTTATCTGCTTTTGCTTGCTCTCTTTTTTTTTTTTGAAAAATATTTGCTCATTCACTGAAAACTTTTGAGCTGAAAATGTCATCATCTGATATCCAAACCTCTTAAAAATTGATGATCACTGTTAGAAGTTTTTCTGAGTGTCCATTCGGCTTTTTCAAATTAAGTCGAAAGGTTTGGTACAACAAGATTTTGATTGATCCAAGGAGACTTCACAACAGGAAAAATGTATATCCTTTCTAGACTCACAAATGGAACAGATTTTATATAACATGATTTTTTTGGACTCAAACAAATTCAACCTTCTTTTAGTTTCCAAATTATGGCGTTTTGACAAACGTCAAGACTAGCTGGGATGTTCAAACTGGAAAGTTAATTCTGGAAAAGAAAACGGTCTCGGTGTTTAAAAGTCAAACCTCCAAATGAGAGTTGACGGTTTTGGGATATTTTGGAATTCCCAAATGTTCCTTGATTTCTTCAAAATGACCTCTTCTTTTGTTATGGCCTTGACAATACCATAAACGGCACCGAAATTCTCTCATTCTACTCTAGACTGCCCGTGTTGGGTTTTCACCCTAGAGTCTCATTCTTTCCATTTTTTCATTTTTTCATTAAATGTTTCACCATGCATTCAAGAAATCAAGACTTATCCAAAAATGATTTTTAACCAGAAAGGAGACCGAAGTCTCATGCATTTCTCTAAGAATAGACTCATCAATTTAAATGGCCATGCTCGATCAAAATGGTTTTTTCAAGGTACGTAATGTAGGCCAAGGTTCGAGGTTCTGAAAAAAAGATAAATAGGCCCAAACATGTGTTTAAGGTGATCAAATCAAGGATCATTTCATAAGGAGGATTCTCTTCGAAACATTTGTCTTTTCTAAGCTTTTTCTTTATTCGATGATTTTCATCCGTTCTTTTCTTCCTTTTCTATTTTTTTGCTTTCATTTTTCTTTTTATCTCCCTTTTTTTTTGGCATTTCTATTTTGACAAGGTGAGCCCGTAGTTGTTTGGAAGCTCAGATTTCTCTTTGTTTCATGGCATTCTTTTTTTCGTCTTTGAATCAAGACTTCATTATCTGTGACCTTTGAAAAGATCCTTCCCCGCATTTGCCCCTAGTGTGGAGGGTGATCCTTGATCGGGGTTGAAAGAACAAAAGTATTCACTAGGCTCAAAAGGGGTAGCAAAAGGATATTTTATAATTTGTGAAAGGATGATGAAAGATGTCCATTTTTCATCTCGAACACAAGCACGTAAATCGAAGAGTCATGCCTTAGAGGAAAATAATGAAAAGGTTTTTTCTTTCTTGAAACCATCTTGAATTTCATAAATGCATGATGTCACACTCATTTTTCATTTTTTCATTTTTCATTTTTTCTTTTCTTTTTTTCATTTTTTCTTTTTTTTGATGCATGCTCCGAAAATTACTTCATCTTTATTCACCACGTGTCCTCCGCATCTACAAATGATGCACCATTTGATTGGTCATACAAATGAGACTTCGTATCATAACGAGGAACACCTCAAGTCTTTTTGGCTTTTCGAAGGGACAAGAAAGAATATGGCTCAAAGATAGCTTTTTTTTTCTAGGAACACGAGAAAATCAGGTTTAGTCATTGTTACCTGAGACGTTAATCATGAAGTGACGTCTGGGCAACTCTTGTTTTGTGGTTACGGAAAGGGATGTGAATGTTTTTGGCATAACCTTGACACACATCAATTTACCATAATCCAGATTCTTGAAAAAGGTTTCACTTGTTTGAGACACCAAAAAGCTCGGATTTTCTCAAAAAGTTTGTTCCATTGCTCATAACCTAAACTAGGATCCGCATTTTTCTTATTGCACTAACTATGGTTTCTGAAATTCAACAAATATATTCCTGGAAGCATTGACTGTTTCAAACTCAAAGGATTCAAGCATAGGCAAGTCCGAAAGAGAGGGGAAAGGGTGTTGGGTCATTTCCAACATTGATCATCAATAATCTCAAGATATCTCATCATTTCTTAATGTGAAGAAAGATTTTTTCTTTTAAGAACGCGCTTTTCAAAATCAAGAATTTCTTTAATGTTTATTTTTGCAAATTCAAATTAAAACACAATAAACGCGAAGCTTTTGAAATTCAAAATTTATTTATTTCATGTGGATGCCAACATAAGACAAGTGCTTTCATGATGAGGCATAGAACTACATGCATATTCCTCAATGCTTGTCGACATGCTTTTAAAGGTAACCATTCTCATCCTCCAAACCCGTGGCGAAGAAATCGATTTATGGCAATGCGGATTTCCACTGTTCAACTTGCTCTGGAGTCAAAATGCCATCATGGACAAGACCTTCAATCTTTTCCTTCAGTTGTCTGCATCTTTCAGTTGAATGTCCAATTGCCCCCATGTGATACTCACACTTGCTGTTCGGGTCATAACTCCTTGCTGATGGGTTTGGAGCTGTTTTCAAAAGCACATGGGTGAGGTATTGGTTCCTCATTAGTAATTGCAACAGGTCGGAGATTGGGATTGAAAATTTCTCTTGGTTGCCCCGCGGACGTTTCTGGGAAGCCGGCCTAGTTGCAGGGGCTGACATAGGATTAGGTGTTTGAATATTTGGAAGGTAAGGATAAGGACTTGGAGAGACATTGGTAGAGTAACATGATTGATAGAGACTCGGGGATATGGAGTGAATTCTCCCATAGCCTGGACATGTTCCTCATTCCTTTCAAGCGTCTCGCTTCTCTCGGCATTGGATGTCTTATCTCCTTCGAGTTTTCCGTTCCTGATAGCATTCTCGATCATCTCACCAGAAATAACCATATCAGCGAAATTTCTTGAGGCATTGCCAACCATCCTGTCATAATAAGGTGCCATTAATGTACCGATGAACAGCACAGTATTTTCTCTCTCAGTGAGTGGTGGTTGCACCTGTGTTGCCATATCCCTCCATCGTTGGGCATATTCCTTAAAACCTTCCGTATGCTTCTTTCCCATATTCTGCAATGTTAACCTATCTGGTGTCATGTCGATCATGTGCTTATACTGAGTCTTGAAAGCTTTTGCCAGATCTTTCCAAGAACGGATACAGCCCCGATCCAACTGACTATACCATCTTGCAGCTGACCCTGTTAAACTGTCTTGGAAGCAGTGGATTAACAGCTTGTCATTGTTGGTATAGCCAGTTATTTTTCGATAAAACATCGTGACGTGAGTTGATGGACATTTTGATCCGTCATACTTTTCAAATTTAGGGGCCTTGAATTTTAGCGGAATCACCAAATCTGGGACCAAGTTGAGCTCATTCGGATCCGTATTCCCGAAAACGTCTATTCCTTCTATGGCTTTGAGTCTCTCTTCAAACAAATCATACTTCTGTTTCACTTCTGTGTCTTCCACTTGCTTTGCCACACGTTTTTTCAGCTTTTCTTGTTCTAGTGAACCATCCTGGCTTAGAATAATAACTGGGTCTGAGGGGTGAAATTTCGAGTTCAATTGAAATTGTCCTCGACCTTGTTGACTTGGTGGGTAAATCGGATCTTCGTTGTTGTTTACTTGAGGTCGAGGTTCTCCCCTTATGATCGATCCTTCAGCAACCCATTTTCCTTGAGTCAGCCTAGTCATCATTTCAATTATCTTGTCTATTTGCTCGCGTGACTCCTATTGAGATTTTGTTATCTGTTCTCGTGTTTCTTGCTGAGATCTGGCTAATTGTTCTTGTAATTCCCTCTGTGCTCTTTCCACTCTATCCAGTCTATTTTGTTCATCCTCCATGGTTCCGGCCTGTGTCATAGAGGTACGCAATGATTCTTATACCTCTGATTTGGAAGAGAAATCTTTTCAAAGTTTTCAAAACTAAGCCGACTTTTTTTTTCCTTTTTCTCAAGTGTGCTTCATGATGCATGAACTATGAATGCCGTGAATGTGACACGATGCCCATATGATACATGTAAAGAATAAACAAATTAATGCATGAGCATATATAATGAGTGACCATGTATGTCACGAATGCATGACTTTATTGTTATGAATGCAATCACGATGTTGATATGATGCATGTAAAGAATAAATGAATTGATATTCTGGTATACACGGAGAACGATCATGTATGTCACTAATGTATTCTACAATGAATGATCGTGCATATTATGATTGCAAAATGATGCTAATTTGGTTTGTCTAAAGAATAAACAAATTAATGCACGAATATATACAGAAAACTATTTAATAATTAGATTAACATGATTTGGACTGAACTTAATTATTCAACAATTTTATTGCACAAACTTGCCCCCAAATTCAATCCACAGTTTTTTTGTTTGTTTTTTGTTTGTTTTTTTTTCTGAAACATTTTTTTTTCCGTAAAAATAAAAATATTATTTTAAAAAAACCAATTTTTATCAAAAACTTTTGTGGTAGTGGGTCTTATTATGGCACAGATGTCCAAATATTTATTCAACACTACCGGTTCGCAATTCTCATTTAACCAACAACAAGTGTCTATGCGATTTGTCCAATGAGATTATTATCACCGTGAAATCGAAAATAAAATTATAAATGTAAATGCTTTATTTACAAGTGCATCAATGCATGAAATGTACGAGATGTACGAAAAGAAAGAATTTTCATATTTACAAATTCAAAAAGTTAACGAACATTTGCCCCTACGGTATCAACTTATTTAAGCATCACGGTGCCTTCAGGGCGAAAAATGAAACTTATTGCGGGTAGCACGATGTACGTTCATCATTACCCGATGTACAGTTTTTGCTCGGAATGTAAACAAATAGCGAAAGATCACAAATGTTCCTTCCAAATTTCGGGGATACCCGATCGAAAATTCGATATGGCTCCACCTAAGTTCACTACATGAGGTTGAATCCGGTTCTAAAAAAAAAACCAAATTGCTCCTCACTGTTGCCCGAGTGAAGGCTAGTAAGGCACTCCGAAAGTGTTTCGCTAGCCCATGCGGAGGTTATTACCTCACGAGAGCTTAGGTACTTTACTTCCACCTATAAGGATATAGCTCGGGTGTAGAGCTTATGTATGAAATGCACGTGTTCGTGTACGAGAAGGAACGGACAAACCCTTGACTATTTGGTTACGACTCTTTATTCTAAACATTCCACGATTATAAAAAAAAAATAAACGACATAAAAAATATGAATAAAGAATTAGCAAATATCAAAATGTAATTGCAAGTAAAATAAAAATAAAGAAAGAAAATAAAGAGAATTAAAATTAAATACCGATTAAATCTATTAATTCGAGATTTTAAAATAACACATGATCAATTTGTGGCTCGAATCTCAAAGTTCCCCAGTGGAGTCGCCAAGCTGTCATAACGATTTTTCGACCGCTAGACGAATTTGAAAACAAAAATAGAGTCGCCACCAATCTTTTTTGCTAGGTGTGATTGGCCACCTATTAAAACCGGTTTTAGTAAAATATTTTAAAATTAATTAAAACATTTTGTAAAACCAACTTCGAAGTCCGCGTTTTGAACCAGAGAAAAAAAACAAAATTGGGTTCGGGAGTCGGTTACGTGCGAGGAAGGATTAGCACCCCCGCAACGCCCGTTTAGAAAACGGTACCATTTAATTATGTGTTATCTTGAATCTCGATTTAATGCACTTGACATCACTATTTAAAAATAATTCTCTTTTATTTTTATTTCTAAAAAAACATGTTTATTATTTTTTTGAATTTTTTTTGAACTGTTATTGTTTTTTTCAAAAACGAAAGTGAACATAAATTTGTTATCGAAAATACATTAAATATTCCCAACACTCTTGGTGGTATTTAACGATATCTTCTCACCTCGAGATATCTTAGGAATCACAACCGTGACGTCCTTCGAATTCCGTCGTCGGCAATTTGCATTCACTTTTTTATTGCATACGATGCAAATATTTAAATGTCGGATGCACACGACTTAGCATATAAGATATGTGATTAAATACAGAATCATAAGATTAAACATGCGAATCATAATATTAAAAACACGAGCATGGCAAAATATCGAGCGCATTCACTATTTATTATTTTCATTTTTTTAATGAATTTTTGTATCGAGCATATCGCTAAATACTCCCACCACTGGTGGTGATACTTAACGAAATTCTCTTACCTCAATATATCTTAGGAATCACTACCGTGACGTCTTTCGAATTCCGTCGTCGGTAATTCGCATTTATTAAAAATATTTTTTCTTCTAAAAGTGTAAATTAAAATGCTTTTAATAATTATTTTCGAAATAAAAAAAATTATCTATGTAAGAATAATTTTCGAATCATTCCGCTATTTTCGATAATGTTTCGATTATTATTCTTACTCGGACCATTTCAAAGAATGATTGATGTTCCGACCATCCCGAGAAAGAAATCCGTTTTTAGAAAATTTTATTTACCGAAAATAATTTTAAAAGACATGTATTAATTAGAAAAAATTATTTTTATAATTTTAAAATCGAAACAGAACAACAATAAAAATACGTCGAATACTGAATAAGAATAAATGAACAAAAATACTAATATAAATAAATGAGGAAATTAAAACCATACTTGAAAAAATATCGAGAATCCGAAAATTAGAAGGCCGAACTTGATCTTCGTAAAATCACCTGAAAAATAGCAAAAATCCAAAAAAATTAATACTTCAAGATCGATAATCGTGAAATTTTTTTTAATTTTTTTTTTAAAATTTTTTTCTCCTTTTTTTTTAATTTTTTTTTATGTATCATTCTTATTATTTTTTCATTTTTTTATTTTTTTTATTTTATTTTAATTTAATTTTGATTTTCCTTTTTTTTATTTATTATTTTTTTAAAAAATTTAATTATTATTATTATTTATTTATTTTTAATTTTAATTTTCTTTCTTTCTTTTTTTCTTTTTTTCTTTTTTTCTTTTTTTCTTTTTTCTTTTTTTCTTTTTCTTCCCTGGCCCTCCTCCCTGGCTTGTTGGGCCCAAGGCCTGGGCCGGTTCGGCGCAGGCCGGATCCGGTTTAGGCCGGATCTTCTTTTCCTTTTTTTTTGGGCCAGAGGGGTACCCGCGCGAACCCCGGGTCGGATCCGGGTCCACGCGCGGACCCTCCTTGTGTGAAACGGCGCCGTTTCGGCGCCACACATTTTTTTTTGAACCGGGTCGGGCGCGCGAACCCTGGGTCAGATCCGGGTCCACGCGCGGACCTTCCTTGGCCCGAAACGGCGCCGTTTTGGCGCCTTTTTTTTTTACGGGTGACCCGCGCGGACCCCGAGTCGACCCGCGGTCGACGCGCGGGTCACATCGACCAGCTCTAGGGGGCTATAAATAGCCCCTTTTTTATTTTTTTCATTTTTTTCTCTTCTCTCTCTCTCCTCTCTCAAATTCAACCCAGCCACCCCCAAACCCAAAAACCGGCGGCCGAACCACCGTGCCGGCCGCCGTACCCCGTCGCTGGCCGCCGCTCGCCGGAGGCCGATGGACCTCAAACAACCCCCTAAAACTCTGTCTTGGCCTTCTCTCTTTGGATTTGGGGTCTGTTTTGCCCAAAAACACCTCCAAAGGCCTAGATCTAAGCTTTTAGCCACAGCCTTCAAACCTCCGATCCGGCGCCGTCCACCGTCGATTGGGGTCGAAACTCCGGCTAGGGCTTCCCCTCCTCCTTTTCTTCCTTCTCCCTCTTGGAATTTTCCGAAAAAACCTTTCAATAACCCAAACAAATAGATTTCGAAAGGTTTTTTTTTTGTGTTTCTGTGGTTTTTTTTTTGTTTTTTCTTGCTGTTTGTTTTTTTTTTGGGCTGTTGTATTTGTGTGCAGGGGTTGGGAACGGGGGGGTCCGTGGCTGAGGGGCTTCGAGTGAGGGCCGATTGGGGGTCTGATCTCGTGGATCTTTCTCCCCCCTCTTTTTGCTGGTGATTGGGGGGTTTTTATTCAGGAGGGTGGCGTGGGGGTGGTTGGTGTGTTGGGGTAGTTGGCGTGTTGGGATGGCTGTGTAGGGTTGGTGGTGGCGTGTGGGGGGAGGGTGGCGTGTGAGGGGATTAGCTGCTGCAAAGGAAGCTAGGGTTTGTCAGGTTTGGGGTTAATGGGCTGTAGGGTTTGACTGGTAGTGGGTAAGGGGAAATGGGCCAGTGGGCCTGGGCACTAGGCCTAGTTTGGGGGTTGTTTGGGTTTGGCCTGAGGTTGGGCCAGTTGGGGATTGGGTTTACTGTTGGGGTCTGCAGATTGGGCCTGCTAAATAGCAGACCCTGTTGCAAATGTCCCGAGTCGGGTTCAGATCCGACCCAGACCAAAATTGATTATTACAATGAGGATGAATGAATATCTACAAGCTAGCTTTGAAGGGTTGATGGCAAGAAGGGGGCCAAGTGAAAATGCCCATTTGTACAATAGACAAATGTCATGATGGGGTCAGCCCACAAGGCAAATTGATTAAAATTTAAAACTACAATAAAAGAAAAAGATTGCTAGCTAGATCTCTTTTCCTGAATGGTGGTGGGATTAGAGCCCCCCTTAAGAGGGGAAAGCAACAACTAACAACAAGTGGTAGAATCAGAAAAGGAAGGGTTTAAGCAAATTTTGCTGGTAAATGAAACCCAATTCTAGCCGTTTTGAAGAAGGGGTTGGAAATTGGAAAATGATGTATGTGATTTGGTCTAAAGTGACCCTACCATATCTAATGAGTAATAGTTGTATTATTGCTTGTTGGAATTTGATGTGCCTTCTAGCCAATAGTTAATGCCTTTGCTTTTGAGGTGTAGTGGGAATGACTTGTTTAGCTTTTTTATTTATTTTTTCCTTCTAATTTGGCTTTAATATTTTTTTTTTCTTCGATAAAGTGATGATTCAATTTTTTTTTTATTTGAACAAAAATCATGTATCAATCGATTGAGTCAAGAGAACGTTTGGTATGATGAAAAGTGATCATTTTTCATGAAAAGTAATTATTGAAAAAGTAATTCTCGTGTTTGGTATGCTAAAAACTGTTCACTTTATTGGGAATATAACTTTCCTTGGAGAGTTACTTTTCCACAAGCATTGGAATGTGATTCCCATGAAAAGTGGTGGGAAAGTAACTTTCCCGTGTAGTTGAAAAGTAAAAAAAAAAATGTTAAGACAAAATTATGCTTTTCCTATTTGATTTAAAATTATCAATTGAAATATTATTTAAAAATATTTAGTACAAATATTTATTAATAATAAATATTATTAAAATATTTAAATAATATTTAATTTACATCCAGCCATTTAATTTTTCAATTACTTGAGAGTAACTTCAAAATTTTATTATTAACAAACATTTTTTTATCATAAAAGTAACTCAAATTGCCAATTGAAATATTATTTTTATATAATTAGTACAAATATTTTGTAATAATAAATATCATTGAAATATTTAAATAATATTGAATTTTCATACAACCTTTTAACTTTTCAACTACATGAAAGTAATTTCGAAAATTTATTATTAACAAATATTTTTTATCATAAAAATAACTCAAATTACCAATTAAAATATTATTTTTAAATATTTAGTATAAATGTTTGTTAATAATAAATATCATTAAAATATTTAAATAATATTTAATTTGCATATAGTCTTTTAATTTTTCAACTACATGAGAGTAATTTCGAAAAATTATTATTAACAAATATTTTTTTATTATAAAAATAATTCAAATTACCAATTAAAATATTATTTTTAAATATTTAGTACAAATGTTTATTAATAATAAATATCATTAAAATATTTAAATAATATTTAATTTGCATCCAGTATTTTAAATTTTCAATTACATAAGAGTAATTTCGAAATTTTATTATTAATAAATATTTTTTATCCTAAAAGTAACTCAAATTATCAATTAAAATATTATTTTAAAATATTTAGTATAAATATTTGTTAATAATAAATGTCTTTGAAAATTTTTAAAATTAATAAAATTAATATTTTTTATAAGGGTAATTTTAAAAATTACCATCTCATTCTCAGAATTTTAATCAGTACTTTCGTATATATATCAAATTTTATAGAGTTATATTATCAAAAATCACATTCTTAATCAATACTTTCGTATGTATATCAAATGCTGTAAAATTATATTCTCAAAAATTCAGTTGAATCTTAATAGAAGGCACCTATCAAACCAAAAATGCCATTCAGTTGGTACATGTTAGTACACAAAGATAGATGGTCACTTTACTTTTCTTATCCTTTTACCTTTCCTGATGATCAGGATTGGGAACAGAATACTTCAGGATTTTATTTTAAAACTCTATCAGCATAATTAAACTATAGAAATTATCCCAATAAATAAAATTTTTAGATTTTATATACGAGTAAGTAGAATGACACATCTCTTTTAGAGTGTATTAAAATGATTAAAAAATTAATACAAAAATAAAAAATATGATAAATTTTTAATATCGTTTGTGCAATTAAAAAAAATTTAAATAAAATAATAATTTATTAATAGTAAAAATATAAAGTAAATCAGCTGGATGCAAGCAGAATTATGTAGTCTATATAACTATAACCATTAGAAGAAAATGAGCTTTTGCTTTGGTGGACTCTAAGGGCCAGTCCGTAAAACCAAGCCCCACATGAACCAAGCTAAGCAGCGAGCAAATTCACAGGTTTAGGAATAGGAACCAGGGTTTTGCAGAGGTTTTTAACTTTTCAGGATTCCAATTAAAGAGAAACAAAGACATGGCAGCTACAGTTGCCGCAAGATCTTCTTTTCTTCGTCCAATCTTCAGAGCAGCAACAACAACATCGAGAACAGGAATCCCATTTTCTGCTCCTAATCCTTCACTTCGCTCCAATTTCACTCTTCGTCAAACCCTGATTTCGCCTCCCTTTCTTTCTCGGTATTTTTTTCTTTTCTTTTCTTTTTCGCTTCAATTTCTTGTGTGTTTGTTTGGGTGGAAAAGTTGAAAGATGAATATATATATGAGTCGAAAAATGGTAAAAAAATGAATATTGGGTGTGATTGTTACGAGAGAAAAATGAGAGGAAAGTTATATTTTTTCATCTTTATTCATAAGAGCAAATCTTTTCAAATTAAAAAAAAAAGAAAAGAAAAAAAAGAAAAGGGAAAATGAGAGACATATTACTGTATATTTACAAGATCTTCATTTTTTTTTCTTCTCATTTTTCAATTCTATCAAAGAAAATTATTTTTCTTTTCATTTTTTAATCTTTCTTACATAAAGGAAATTTTCTATCTTTTTCACATTCCTCTCCATCTAATTTTTTAATTTTTAATTTTTCTATCAACTCGATTATGAAGCAAAGCCTTTATGTTTCATTGTTAATAGAATGAATGGTTTTTTTTTTTTTCTTCCCTATGATCTTATTGTTTAAAAAATTTGGTTTATTTGGGTAATGTGTTCAAGGTTGGTTCGACGAGAACTGAGCACTCTTCTACCGGTTCACAGTGCGGTTGCATCGGCTTGCCTTGTTTCCAAGCTTCCCCGTGATGCCAACAGTTGTGCTGAAGGTATCTCTATTTATGCTTTTCTGACATTTTTCGGTTTAGGCACTCGGTTTTTTTTTTTTTATATATATCTTGGTTGCTTAGAGAACATGATTTGATTAGGTAGTTTTATCCGGAAACCTCCAACTCCAAAATGAATTGTTTTGGAATCTGGTTGAACTGCTGCTCATTCCTCATTCTACTAGAACTAATTCTTTGCTGAAAAATTTACAATTTGAACTAGACTTCAGCTTTTCTTTTTGCCTGCGCCTGTGGGGTGTTCGGGTGGGTGGGGAGATTCGCTTACATGCTTTCTTACTTTAAGCCACTCATCTGTAGCCTGCGAATTACCATGGATGAGAACCCTATGATTAAATTTTAGCCAGTTGGTCATATATTCCAAAGCTCATCCTATTAGCACAGTAGCACTTTAGCAATGATGGGGGCAGTGTATTCAAGCATTTCATTCTTTGGATTAAGCTCTGTGTATTCTCTATTGTTTCCGTAGAAGATACGTAATTGGTTTATTTGGTACCTTTTAGTGTAATTGAGATGCATTTCATCTCCTCAAGTTGCTAATCTGGTGAGGGAAATCAAAGTTTGCTGTCTGGTAAGGAAACTGTTGCCATGAATAGGCAACTAGCATTTCTTAGAAGAAAAAAGGTCAAAGGTGGGATAATATTTGCTTGCACTGTCTAGATATTGTCATCATTTTAAAATCATTTGGCAGGTAATTTATTCATTGTTTGTTATATGTATAAATATGCAAGTAAGTGTATCTATGATTTGTCTTTTTTTTGCGGATGACAGGTAGATTTGCCAATTATCTCAGTCCCATCTAGTAGCAAGCACTTGTAGAGGTGGAGCTTTCTTCTCTCAATCTAGTGGTGCCGCTTACTTCATTTCATAAGTCAGAATTCAGCTTTTCAGGGATCAATTGGCTGAATGTGTTTATTTACCCACCTTTAAGTACTCTTGAAATTCTCCTCTTTACTTTTGTGATGATTTTAATTTACATTTGATGGATGATTCTTTTGCTAAAAGTTTCTATTAATATAATCTGAATAGTTAAAGAAATAAATCCATATGATATCCAGCTTTAACCTGCTGGGTTATGGTTATGTTGGTGAATGGTGATGAATGCTTCCAATTAGTGCAAAAAGTCAGGTAAATATGTTTCTGTTGCCACCATAATTCTGCAATCAGAATTCAGAAGTCTATTCTTTCCATCCTTTCATGTTGTAGAAACTAATTATGAGAATTGTTCTTGAAAACAGCAGCTATTGTTTACCTATCTTTTAGAATTTTGATTTTTATTAGCTTAAAGTTGGCTAATGTTGTATTCAAAATGTTTATCTCCCTGAAATGAGGATGGTGTGCTTGATTTTAAAGCTTGGTCATTTCTTTGGAAGTTTGTGTGGACTATGGTGCCATAAAAAATCATGAAGCACTACAAAACTTATTTTTTGTATTATTCGTTTATTTAGCATAATGGAAAATGTAACCTATGTGTGGAGTTTGAAAAATTCTGATAGATATTGCAATATTTAGTCCTTTTGGTTTGTGAGTGGCTCAAGCTTGGACCTAAAAAGAGTTCTCCTTGTTTTAAATCATGGTTGCACTACAACATTGTAATAGAGTAAATACCAAGTTGTCTTGTTGTTGATTGAACCTAAATAGAATTGTTCCGAAGAATCATCTTTTTCTCAGATAGATATTTCAAAACCTAATAGTAAATATACCCTTTGGTTATAGTGATAAATTATTCCATTTTTTAATCCAAATGACATTTGAATTCTTCTCTTCAACCCAATATTGTTGATTCATTTATCATTTTATTACTCTTATATAAATGCTTGAGTATACCTTATCACACGATTCTTGTGATGACGGTTTTGTAACTTGTGTTTCTAAACTTTATTGTGAAAGAGGAATTCCTTGCAGATTTGTTCTTGGTATCAAATTTTCATTGAGACAAGGCATTTAAGGTTTTGTACTTGATTTGTTAGAGGGAAATGTGATGGGGCTAAGAATGCTGTAGATGGGTTTGCTACAACTGCACATATTGGTGCTTGTTAGGCAAGTTTAGTTAGCTATGCTTGATTTGGTTGCATTGTAAGAGGATAGATCATGAAGCTTTTATACAGTTGAAGTATGAAGTGCCTACACTTAGATTAACTACTAATTTCTTTTCTGGAGATTGCGGTGACAATGTGGGGGTACCGATAGATGTAATTGAGCTGTTTTTCCTTTGGGAAAGGAGAAAAGAAAACGCCACCACACCTTCAAACTCCATTTTCGTTCATAACTTTCATGACTTCTAAGAAATGATTGTTGACTAACAAATTCTGTTATTTCTCTCTGAGTTTTTGCTTAATCTATAAGTAGCATTGAGCTTTAGATGTTTCAAACATGTGTAGAATCCTTGGCATGGAGGACAGGGTAAAACCATGTGAAACAAATAGAGGAAGGTACTATTATTTTTTCATTGTAAGAGTCCACTTCGGGATGTGTTGCTGCTGCTTTAAATTACTAGAGTCGCATTTTTTTACTAGCACGTAGGATTCAGTTGCCAACAATATTATGAGTGATTTTTGATGTTCCTTGATTTATCTGCTGCTGGTGTTGATTGTTTTATCCTTATTTTGCAATATGAAGAACACAGAATATATCAGGACTCTGAAGGAACCTGCCTGTTGGGAGAACTGTATGTATTTACTTGGCATGGCTGTTCTCTTTGTTGATCAAGGTGGTTGAATTTGAGAATGTAGGGAAATTGTGAATTTAGGGGATGTAATCAAGTCGAGTTCAAGCAGTAAGAAGCTCGAGCTTGATTCGAAAATTGGCTCAAGTTTGAGCGAGCTTTATTATTAAAGCTCAAGCTCGAAATAAAAGTGGAATTGTTCGAGCTCGCTCGATTATGTTCGTTTACCTAGTAAAAAACGAACTCGATTTTCATACTCAATTTCAAACTCGATATTTGTGTTCGAGCTCTAGTTTGATTTTGAATTGAGTTTTTTTTTTTTTTTTTTTCCTAAGACTAATTAAAAATAATAAAAATAAAAAACTTGATTAGGATCGCGAGTTGGATATTATGATACTCGAATTCGGCTCGCGAATTGAATGTTAGGATACTCAAATTCGGCTTACTCGATAGCTCGAGCTCGGCTTGACAATGACAAACTGAAATCGATTTTTTTTCGAGCCGAGTCTGAGTAGTTTATAAGTACATGTGTCTCGTTTACACTTTAATTGTTATAGAATTGAGACAAAAAAAAAAAAAAACCCTTAAATTAGGGTGGTTTTTGAGGATGAGAACTTTTTAATGTCTCACAGCCTTCAAACTTCAAAAGGTCACTAGGCTGGTCTTGTAAGGATGTGTTTAGGGAAAAATACATGGTTGTAGACGTTTAAACAAAAAATGAATAGGATTCAAAGAAAACCGGTGCTGAGATAATCTTTCTCGCTGGTTCACCTGAAGTGCTTGACCGGCAATTCTAACAGCGATGACTTACCTGGCAGTCTGGCACAAGCTTTGGGGCTCCACGAAAGAGATATAAAGGGCTACCCATAATAGAAACAGTTGCAAAAGCAAGGACTTCTACCCCATGGCTGTATTGAATTATACTTGTCCTACCTAACAGCATCAATGCCCTCCCTTGCAAAAGGTCATACATATTGCGACAAGCAGAACTCAATTAAGGAAAAAAATAAAAATGCAAACCAAAATTTCCTTACAGTTTAATTTACCTTAAGATTAATATATAACAGTTTCTTTTTTTTTCTTTTTTCTTTTTCGTGTGATCAGAATTAAAAGCTGTTCATCCCTCGAATCTGCTTGATGCAAAGCCACCCGCGTTTTCACTTTCAGGGCATTGATTTGAAAAGCTTGTTTGTCTCATACTTGTTTCTTCAGCCTCGTGTACCATCCAGGGCCTCTTTCATAATTGATATTGATTGAAAATGAACCGTAAAAGGATTATGTTTATAGGATCTTCTTTCAATGTAAATTGTCTCATTTGTTGTAGTCTAACTCCCTTTAATTTACACCCCCCTCACTCAAAATGCATTCTTTGAAACGAGGATTTGTACCCTGAAGAATTTCATCATTTGCAGAGTTCATCTCTACCATTGAGCACTGTAATTTTACAATGATGAAACACAATATGTATAAATCAATGCAAGTAAATGTTTATTTGGAAACCCATTTTAACATTTTGTTGGGCTTAAAAAAGTAAATGAAAATGTTAACAGTCGTTTATACGCAGTATTACCTGATCTTTTACATGTCGGACACCTGACACTCTTATTTCAGCACATCAGCATCCCTCTGATAGCTCCACGATCTCACTAACTCCATCACTCGAAAGACTTCAACAACTGTATCATAGAGAACTCCACAACCACCAAAGTCAGGACAATTACAGAAGTAGATATATGCCTGTGTTTTTAATTTTCTTTTTTTGGTGGACGACTTGGTTTATTGGTTCATGTAAATTCATGTTTCACTGGAGAATCACGGATGTAATGCAATTCAATGGAACAACTAAGGCTTATTGTGTTTACCTTTCATAAATTGGAATTGGAAAAAAAGAAAGAAAAAAGACTAGCTATAGTACCTTTCAAACCATATATATATATATATATATATATATATATATCTATGGATGTCCAAGTTTCTTATTTTCATACAAGAACATGTATAAAACTTGACCAACTTGGTAATCTGTTTACAAAGTAGGCAAGCTAGCTCTAGGAATGAAATAAGAATCTTTTAAAGGATCTGGGTTACCTTTTTACAAATATGGATAAGTTTGAGTAGAATTTGAGATTTATATATTTCGAGTCGGGTTGGATATGATCAAATATATATATGATGTTAATATTATACTTAAGCACGGTTTGAACCTAGTACAATCTGATCAATGAACACTTCTACGTAAGATACTGATGCAAGAGATAGATATCGAAATTTAAGTGTCATTTTCCTTAATTGATTAAGTTGTTATTTTTTGTTTCTATTAACAAGGAAATATACATGGAATGTCAACAATTTCCAAGAAGCTACCAAACTATATATAAGAAATTGTCAGCTATAATTTCATCATCATCTGCGGCACTATGATTCTATATAATATAAATCTTTGACTTTCTTGATTTGTTAATGGCCTTTTAGGGACACTACATTATTAAAATTGCAAAGTTGCACATGCCTGTTAATAGGACTCCTTAATGTCATTTTACATTTGATTAATAGTTTTAACCAAAGAAAAAGAAAAAGAATTATTTGCTGATCAATGAGTTATGAAAAAGACATATTGAAGAGAAGAGAGGATTTATGAGAACTTTTTTATATCATTCTTTTTTTGGCAATGGAATTTGCTGAGGTAATTGATTCTCTTCTTTTTTTCTTTTTGCAAATGTAATGTTGGCCTGTTGGATGAGGTTGAGAGAAGGAAACTTTCAATGGCTGATCCAGAATTTTTAATACGGATTTGCTAACAATATTGTTCTAATAATATTTTTTAAAGTTATTATATATAGTAATATCTTTATTTAAGAATATCAAAAAAAAAAATCTTTATTTAATACATTATAAATGATGAAAAAAATATCAACTATTACATTTAATACAATATTAATACTATAAATATTATATTAACTAATTTTAAATAGTATCTTAAGACATATGTTAAAAAAATTCTTTTAATATTTATATATGGTGGGTATATCAATCGAATTGAAGTACAAGTCAGACCAAAATTTGTCTTGTAATGCAGCAAATGACCCCTTTGTTTCAGGGAATTAATTGTTTGGAATTGATGAAATATTAATTAGTTGCTTTTATTGCTCACGTTCAGTTCTGACTTCATTTTCAATCTCTCTCTTTCTCCCTTGCCCTAGATCTTAGAAACATGTTTAGAACTCTTAATTAACTCTCTAATTATTGCCAAAAACTATGTGCCATTTGGAGATCTCAAAACTTTTTTTAGCATTTATTGTATATGATGGAATATTATTGGAATTCTTATGAAAAATACTTTAAGACGTTCAAAGACTTGTATAAAATAAGAGAAATATTTAAAGAATACCAATTGTTTGTTTTTGTATATACCACTTGCTCATCTTTAGCTTAAGATTCTCGAGATTTGTTTTGAACTCAAACGATCATTAGATAAAGATCATATACCAAAAGTCTAAGCACCTTAATAATCTTATTGTATTCCTAATATAACTGAAAACCCATTAGTTTTAACTTATGTTATTCGGATTCGATAGTGAGTGCCGGATACAGGTATTGACCCGATATGGGTATGTTCAAACTTTAAAATTTTTTTATTCATATATTTGAAATATCATACCTTTATACTCATATCTGAATATATGTCAGACACTAATATCGAATAAAAATATTTAAAAAAAAAAATCCTGATAACATGACTTTTAACAGTTCCAAGCCTATTTTTATTAGTGAAGATGACCTCAATCGATCTCTCTCTCACATGTTACAGAAATGGGAAGTTACCAAAATTCTTTAATTTCATATGCAAATATGCAGACAGGCAACATGACAACATCCAATGATATTCACCAGGAAATTGAAAATAGAAAAACAAAAAAGGATCGTTTCATTTTTTTTTTTCGATATTTGAAATTTTAGGATTGAATTTTAATCATTAAAATTAAAAACTCAGCCTATGCAATTGATATTGACCTCATTTTCTTCTTCTATTCTTTCCAAGGTCTCTCTTTTAATTGGTTTCTATTCAATTATATATTTTGCAGTTAATTTCCATTTGTTTTAGAACGAAAATTGCTGGCTGGTTTGGGTCTTCAATATTATCCTTGACCCTGCAAGTTGCAACATGCCTGACACAATACTGTTTCCTAAACAAGTATAGATTCATTGTCTCAAAAGATTTTTTGTAGATTTATATATTAATCCATGAGCTGGCTTTTAGCCAAGTGGTTTTGTAATTTCTTCCAAGATTTTCCTTTCTCTGGCTTTCCAAGAATGTTGTAATAAAACCATGCATGCAAGTCATTTAGTCAATTAGTAAAATTTAGAATTGGCATGTGCTCGAGCTATTTCTAACCTTGACAACAGGCAACTATACGTTCCAAACAAGAATAATGATTCAATAAACATTGGCCTGCCAAGAAAATTACAAGAAACAAAACAAGAACAGATACTGACATAAGATTTTATATAATTCGTATTAATTTGGATGATCAATTATTTTAAAAATTTAAGTTGATGGATAATAATCTAATTATTATATTAAAATTCTAATAGTTTGATTTATCAATTTATGTCTATAAAGAAAATTATGCAAACATTCATTATGAAAAGATGGGAAAAATATAAAAAAAAATTTAAATCTAAACTAATAATCTCAATAAACCCAAAATGTTTATGATTGCTAAAATTTAAGACTAATTAAACGCATTTGTGTCACTTTCACTCTCATTCACTTATTTTGATTTGTGAAGATGTCTATGCACGCATGGTGAACTTGTGGAGTTGTCAGAAGTTGAGCTAAATTTACAAGCACAAAAAGGTTAAAAGAACGCTGGAGTTTGAATTTTGAGACGTATTCCAATACTTAAATCAATAAAAATCCGAAGATTTTTTATTGAAGTCTTCTTGATTGAAAGAATGATAAACTTGTGGAATTATCTAAAGAGGTAGAGTCGAACCTGCAAATACAAAAAAAAAGCCTCAACAGAACTTAAAATTAACAATCATAACTTGCCTGGCATTAAGTTATTTGCTAAATCAATAAATTAAGGAAGCTTCCCTGGTGTTTTAGGTTTTGGTAAGAATTTCTTGGTTTGATATAAGTCCAAAAGAGAAAAGAACTTCCTTTTAAGTGGGATTCCATTTTTTCCCCTTTTCTCTTTGTTGTTCTCACGTTGTTTCCTTTGTGAATTAGGTACTCAACGGT